>CAWUFW010001056.1:40000-2440000 GCA_963921515.1 Calotriton arnoldi | reverse complement strand
TTTGCTTAGCTCTGCTGTCAGTCACCTATGATTATGAGATTTGTGTAACTTCTGGTTCTTTTTATCCACCCCTTCGAAATCAATTTTGAGTCATAAAAATATATTCAAGAATCTATCTAGGCGTGTGTGCTAGGCGTGTGTGTGTATATATATTCAATTAAATAAACAAAGGTTAAAGCTTAGTTATAGTTAGGAAAACATTCTTTATTCATTCCATACAAACCAAACATAAACTGCACAAACATTTAGAATTTCTAAAGTTATAGTTATACCTTAAATTTATAATTTACACACCACCTTCAAATTACTATAACTTGCGCACCTACGTACACAGTGTTGGCAACTCACTAGCCATAGTGGAGTGATGTGCAGTGTTATCGAGTGGAGTGGCATGTCGTAGAGGTCAATGGCATGTGTCAGAGTGGAGTGGCGTGTCTTAGACTGGATTGGCGTGTTGTAGAATGGTGTGGTGTGGAGTGTGATAGAGTGGATTGGACTTTTGTAGAGTAGAGTGGCATGTCGTAGAGTGGAGTGGCTTGTCGTAGAGTGGAGTGACTTGTGGTAGAGTGGAGTAGCATGTTATTTCATTGAGTGTAGTTTAAACAGACATAGTGAGAAAATGGTTGAAGGGACGCCGATGAAATATTGCAGGAATATAGACTATGGGGTGGAAATAGCCCTTTTTGGTTGTAGATGTAAATTGATTCAGTGGTGTTCAAGTTATAAGGCACAAAAACTAAGTTATATATTGGGAATTGCGGTCTATCGCAGTAACTTATGGGTATACCGCGGTACATCGCAATGAGAAAACAGTATATAATTGGATAATGAAAGCCCTTATACAAATTAAAAGGTAGCCATATTGTTTAGACCACACTCTTTCTGTGTTCTGGGTTTTAAGTGGAAATATAGTGTACTACTGTATTATAAGTGGATAGGAAGAATTGAAGCAGTGTAGGTAAATATGTAAAGGTAAGCAAAAGTAGTTTTACTACTTAATATATTTAAAACAAAGTTTACGGGGTACCGCGCTAGTACCTAGAATGTAACAGGAAAAAAACATTAGGCATGTAAAAAATAAAAATGCACTGTAGTACACTATATTTCTGAAATATAGTGTAGTACAGTATATTTGTAATTTTGTACAAATGTAATATATTTAAAAAAAATTGTAAGTACCATAGTACCTTGTAGGTAGTACTGTGGTACTCCGTACACTTTTATTTAAAATTAAATAGGTAAAAATTCAAAATACACTGTACTACACTATATTTGTGAGATAGTGTGGTACAGTGTATTTTTGAGTTTTTTTTTTTACATATTTAATGTTTCTTTAAAAAATGTTAAGTATTGCAGTATTTTCTAGGTAGTACCGCGGTACTCCGTAAACTTTTTCAAAATATATAAAGTAATAAAACTACTTTTACATGCTTTAGATACTTACCTAAAGTGCCTCAATCCTTCCTCTGCACTTATAAACCACTAGTGCACTATATTTTAACTTCTAACCCACAACTCAAACTAAGCATGGGCTAAACAACATGTCTGCCTTTTCATTTTGTAAGGGCTTTCTTTACCCAGTCATATACTGCCTTGTCATCGGCATGTAACGCGGTATACTGTGATATTACCACGGAATACCGTGGCCCAATATATCACTAAGTTTTTATGCCTTAAAACATTAAAACTACTTAATTGAATTATTGCAAAAACTGATCCTTTTCACCCCATAATCTACGTTCCTGGCAATTTTTATGAAACTCTGACTGGCCATTTTAGCGCTACGTCTGTTTAAAAAGTCTATGGAAAACGCATTGGTGGAAAAACAGGTTTTGGGACCCCCGTTTTTTCTTTGCACCCTCTTAACGAATCACTGCGAAACTTTGCATCATCTGCCAATGTAGAAAGAGCAATAGGCCTGCAAAGTTTAATTGAGATTCGTGAAATGATGGCAACGTTATTTGCAGCAAATAGCCGAGGAATTCCTATCTCTGGGATTCCTAACTATAACTAAAGAGTGGCTAACGCCACTCTGTAATATATATCTGGTAATGCCAGAGATGACTTTGGAAATGATGGCTAATGACAGGAAGCAGAAGGGCAGACAGAATCCTTGGTATAAAGACCAGCAGCTTGGAATGTTACGGGATCTATTGATTCTAACAATATGTTTGCAAGAAGGATGAATTCCCCTATCTGATGAAGTTTGTATCTCTTGATTCCCTATCTTTGTCCTGGCATGAATCTCTGCTCATTTATGCTCTGGTTGTATTAAAGAACTAGATTTATAAATCCCCCCTGTTGTGCGGAGAAATATTGAGACTTAACACAGCTGTACAATTAAGTTAGGCTCTTTGCCTATGGACAAATATATTAATACCAAGGGGTAAATGGAATACTTGGTTTGGTCCATTTAGGATAGGATCATATATAAATGTTTGGGTACCTGAGCCGGCCGAAGAATAATGCATGTGTTGGGGAATTGGATGAGTGGGTGTATGGCACGTGACTGCTTGTTTATTAATATGTTCACTTGCATTAGTGAGCAGTCCCCTTGCTTCATGGGCGGACATCTTGGCAAAGGAAGGTTCTTTCTTGGTGAGATTTATTACCTGCCTCTGATCTGTGCAATTATCCAGACCCGGCAGCCAGGCCATGTTTATGTTGTATAAATTATAATGATTACGTTGGGACCGGCTGAATATTAAATATAGAAGAGCTAGATTTATTTACTGCAATGATGTTGATGTTTATGGGTAATAGGTGACATTTTGTTGCTACAAATGAAAAATAAAAATTAAAAAGAGGCATGTTTACTCTGTGGTCTCGGTATATTGACGAGTATTGTGAAATGTCAGGGCAGGACCTTGTGATCTGCAGCAAGGGCTGGGGCAGGCCTCGGGTACAAGGGTTGTGCTAGAGCACAACCATCAGCTATGACCATCAGCAGAGAGGACAGGGAGGACCCACAATATTGTAACCAGCCACAAGTAGTGTTAGGACAGGACCCTCGGTATAATGACCAGCGACAGGGAATGTTAGGGAAGGGCCCTCGGTATAATGACCAACGACAGGGAATGTTAGGGAAGGGCCCTCAGTACAATGATCAGCGACAGGGAATGTAAGGGCAGGACCCTCGGTATAATGACCAGCGACAGGGAATGTTAGGGAAGGGCCCTCGGTATAATGACCAGCGACAGGGAATGTTAGGGAAGGGCCCTCGGTATAATGATCAGCGACAGGGAATGTAAGGGCAGGACCCTCAGTATAATGACCAGCGACAGGAATGTTAGGGAAGGGTCCTCGGTATAATGACCAGCGACAGGGAATGTAAGGGAAGGGCCCTCGGTATAGTGACCAGCGACAGGGAATGTTAGGGAAGGGCCCTCGGTATAGTGACCAGCGACAGGGAATGTTAGGGAAGGGCCCTCGGTATAGTGACCAGCGACAGGGAATGTTAGGGAAGGGCCCTCGGTATAATGACCAGCGACAGGGAATGTTAGGGAAGGGCCCTAGGTATAATGATCAGCTACAGGGAATGTTAGGGAAGGGCCCTCTGTATAATGACCACCGACAGGGAATGTTAGGGAAGGGCCCTCGGTGTAATGATCAGCGCCAGGGAATGTTAGGGAAGGGCCCTCTGTATAATGATCAGCGACAGGGAATGTAAGGGCAGGACTCTCGGTATAATGACCAGTGACAGGGAATGTTAGGGCAGGACCCTTGGTATAATGACCAGTGCAGGGAATGTTAGGGCAGGGCCCTCGGTATAATGACCAGTGCAGGGAATGTTAGGGAAGGGCCCTCGGAATAATGATCAGCGACGGGGAATGTTAGGGCAGGACCCTCGGTATAATGACCAGCGACAGGGAATGTTAGGGAAGGACCCTCGATATAATGATCAGTGCAGGGAATGTTAGGGAAGGGCCCTCTGTATAATGACCAGCGACAGGGAATGTTAGGGCAGGGCCCTCGGTATAATGACCAGTACAGGGAATGTTAGGGCTGGACACTCTGTATAATGACCAGTGCAGGGGATGTTAGGGAAGGGCCCTCTGGATAATGACCAGTGCAGGGAATGTTAGGGCAGGACCCTCTGTATAATGACCAGTGCAGTGGATGTTAGGGCTGGACCCTCGGTATAATGACCAGCGACAGGGAATGTTAGGGAAGGGCCCTCGGTATAATGACCAACGACAGGGAATGTTAGGGAAGGGCCCTCGGTATAATGATCAGCGACAGGGAATGTAAGGGCAGGACCCTCGGTATAATGACCAGCGACAGGGAATGTTAGGGAAGGGCCCTCGGTATAATGACCAGCGACAGGGAATGTAAGGGCAGGACCCTCAGTATAATGACCAGCGACAGGGAATGTTAGGGAAGGGTCCTCGGTATAATGACCAGCGACAGGGAATGTAAGGGAAGGGCCCTCGGTATAGTGACCAGCGACAGGGAATGTTAAGGAAGGGCCCTCGGTATAGTGACCAGCGACAGGGAATGTTAGGGAAGGGCCCTCGGTATAGTGACCAGCGACAGGGAATGTTAGGGAAGGGCACTCGGTATAATGACCAGCGACAGGGAATGTTAGGGAAGGGCCCTAGGTATAATGATCAGCTACAGGGAATGTTAGGGAAGGGCCCTCTGTATAATGACCAGCGACAGGGAATGTTAGGGAAGGGCCCTCGGTATAATGATCAGCGCCAGGGAATATTAGGGAAGGGCCCTCTGTATAATGATCAGCGACAGGGAATGTAAGGGCAGGACCCTCGGTATAATGACCAGTGACAGGGAATGTTAGGGCAGGACCCTTGGTATAATGACCAGTGCAGGGAATGTTAGGGCAGGGCCCTCGGTATAATGACCAGTGCAGGGAATGTTAGGGAAGGGCCCTCGGAATAATGATCAGCGACGGGGAATGTTAGGGCAGGACCCTCGGCATAATGACCAGCGACAGGGAATGTTAGGGAAGGACCCTCGATATAATGATCAGTGCAGGGAATGTTAGGGAAGGGCCCTCTGTGTAATGACCAGCGACAGGGAATGTTAGGGAAGGGCCCTCTGTATAATGACCAGCGACAGGGAATGTTAGGGAAGGGCCCTCTGTATAATGACCAGTGCAGGAATGTTAGGGCAGGACCCTCAGTATATTGACCAGTGCAGGGAATGTTAGGGCAGGACCCTCGGTATAATGACCAGTGCAGGGGGTGTTAGGGCAGGACCCTCAGTATAATGACCAGTGCAGGGGATGTTAGGGCAGGACCCTCGGTATAATGACCAGTACAGGGAATGTTAGGGAAGGGCCCTCAGTATAATGACCAGCGACAGGGAATGTCACAGCAGGACCTTGAGCATAATGACCATCAGCAGGGATGATAGGGAGGACCCACAGAATTGTTCTCAGCCACAAGTAGTGTTAGGGCAGGACCCTCAGTATAATGACCAGCGACAGGGAATGTTAGGGAAGGGCCCTCAGTATAATGACCTGCGGCAGGGAATGTTAGGGCAGGGCCCTCGGTATAATGACCAGTACAGGGAATGTTAGGGCTGGACACTCTGTATAATGACCAGTGCAGGGGATGTTAGGGCAGGGCCCTCTGGATAATGACCAGTGCAGGGAATGTTAGGGCAGGACCCTCTGTATAATGACCAGTGCAGTGGATGTTAGGGCAGGACCCTTGGTATAATGACCAGCGACAGGGAATGTTAGGGGAGGGCACTCGGGATAATGACCAGGGACAGGGAATGTTACAGCAGGACCTTGGGCATAATGACCATCAGCAGGGATGATAGGAAGGACCCGAAGAATTGTTCTCATCCACAAGTAATGTTAGGGCAGGACCCTCGGTATAATGACCAGCGACAGGGAATGTTAGGGAAGGGCCCTCGGTATAATGACCAGTGCAGGGAATGTTAGGGCAGGACCCTCGGTATAAAGACCAGCGACAGGGAATGTTATCGAAGGGCCCTCAGTATAATGACCAGCGACAGGGAATGTTAGGGCAGGGCCCTCAGTATAATGACCAGTACAGGGAATGTTAGGGCAGGACCCTCGGTATAATGACCAGCGACAGTGATTGTTAGGGAAGGGCCCTCGGTATAATGACCAGCGACAGGGAATGTTAGGGAAGGGCCCTCGGTATAATGATCAGCGACAGGGAATGTAAGGGCAGGACCCTCAGTATAATGACCAGCGACAGGGAATGTTAGGGAAGGGTCCTCGGTATAATGACCAGCGACAGGGAATGTAAGGGAAGGGCCCTCGGTATAGTGACCAGCGTCAGGGAATGTTAGGGAAGGGCCCTCGGTATAGTGACCAGCCACAGGGAATGTTATGGAAGGGCCCTCGGTATAGTGACCAGTGACAGGGAATGTTAGGTAAGGGCCCTCGGTATAATGACCAGCGACAGGGAATGTTAGGGAAGGGCCCTAGGTATAATGATCAGTGACAGGGAATGTTAGAGAAGGGCCCTCTGTATAATGACCAGCAACAGGGAATGTTAGGGAAGGGCCCATGGTATAATGATCAGCGACAGGGAATGTTAGGGAAGGGCCCTTGGTATAATGATCAGCGACAGGGAATGTAAGGGCAGGACCCTCTGTATAATGACCAGTGACAGGGAATGTTAGGGCAGGACCCTTGGTATAATGACCAATGCAGGGAATGTTAGGGCAGGGCCCTCGGTATAATGACCAGTGCAGGGAATGTTAGGGACGGGCCCTCTGTATAATGACCAGCGACAGAGAATGTTGGGGAAGGGCCCTCTGTTTAATGACCAGTGCAGGAATGTTAGGGCAGGACCCTCGGTATAATGACCAGTACAGGGAATGTTAGGGAAGGGCCCTCAGTATAATGACCAGCGACAGGGAATGTCACAGCAGGACCTTGAGCATAATGACCATCAGCAGGGATGATAGGGAGGACCCACAGAATTGTTCTCAGCCACAAGTAGTGTTAGGGCAGGACCCTCAGTATAATGACCAGCGACAGGGAATGTTAGGGAAGGGCCCTCAGTATAATGACCTGCAGCAGGGAATGTTAGGGCAGGGCCCTCGGTATAATGACCAGTACAGGGAATGTTAGGGCTGGACACTCTGTATAATGACCAGTGCAGGGAATGTTAGGGCAGGACCCTCTGTATAATGACCAGTGCAGTGGATGTTAGGGCAGGACCCTTGGTATAATGACCAGCGACAGGGAATGTTAGGGGAGGGCACTCGGGATAATGACCAGGGACAGGGAATGTTACAGCAGGACCTTGGGCATAATGACCATCAGCAGGGATGATAGGAAGGACCCGAAGAATTGTTCTCATCCACAAGTAATGTTAGGGCAGGACCCTCGGTATAATGACCAGCGACAGGGAATGTTAGGGAAGGGCCCTCGGTATAATGATCAGCGACAGGGAATGTAAGGGCAGGACCCTCAGTATAATGACCAGCGACAGGGAATGTTAGGGAAGGGTCCTCGGTATAATGACCAGCGACAGGGAATGTAAGGGAAGGGCCCTCGGTATAGTGACCAGCGTCAGGGAATGTTAGGGAAGGGCCCTCGGTATAGTGACCAGCCACAGGGAATGTTATGGAAGGGCCCTCGGTATAGTGACCAGTGACAGGGAATGTTAGGTAAGGGCCCTCGGTATAATGACCAGCGACAGGGAATGTTAGGGAAGGGCCCTCGGTATAATGACCAGCGACAGGGAATGTTAGGGAAGGGCCCTCGGTATAATGATCAGCGACAGGGAATGTAAGGGCAGGACCCTCAGTATAATGACCAGCGACAGGGAATGTTAGGGAAGGGTCCTCGGTATAATGACCAGCGACAGGGAATGTAAGGGAAGGGCCCTCGGTATAGTGACCAGCGTCAGGGAATGTTAGGGAAGGGCCCTCGGTATAGTGACCAGCCACAGGGAATGTTATGGAAGGGCCCTCGGTATAGTGACCAGTGACAGGGAATGTTAGGTAAGGGCCCTCGGTATAATGACCAGCGACAGGGAATGTTAGGGAAGGGCCCTAGGTATAATGATCAGTGACAGGGAATGTTAGAGAAGGGCCCTCTGTATAATGACCAGCAACAGGGAATGTTAGGGAAGGGCCCTCGGTATAATGATCAGCAACAGGGAATGTTAGGGAAGGGCCCTTGGTATAATGATCAGCGACAGGGAATGTAAGGGCAGGACCCTCTGTATAATGACCAGTGACAGGGAATGTTAGGGCAGGACCCTTGGTATAATGACCAATGCAGGGAATGTTAGGGCAGGGCCCTCGGTATAATGACCAGTGCAGGGAATGTTAGGGACGGGCCCTCTGTATAATGACCAGCGACAGAGAATGTTGGGGAAGGGCCCTCTGTTTAATGACCAGTGCAGGAATGTTAGGGCAGGACCCTCAGAATAATGACCAGTGCAGGGGATGTTAGTGCAGGACCCTCGGTATAATGACCAGTACAGGGAATGTTAGGGCAGGACCTTCGGTATAATGACCAGCGACAGGGAATGTTAGGGGAGGGCACTCGGTATAATGACCAGGGAATGTTATAGCAGGACCTTGGGCATAATGACCATCAGCAGGGATGATAGGAAGGACCCGGAGAATTGTTCTCATCCACAAGTAATGTTAGGGCAGGACCCTCGGTATAATGACCAGCGACAGGGAATGTTAGGGAAGGGCCCTTGGTATAATGACCAGTGCAGGGAATGTTAGGGCAGGACCCTCGGTATAAAGACCAGCGACAGGGAATGTTATCGAAGGGCCCTCGGTATAATGACCAGTACAGGGAATGTTAGGGCAGGACCCTCTGTATAATGACCAGTACAGGGAATGTTAAGACAGGGCCCTTGGTATAATGACCAGTGCAGGGAATGTTAGGGCAGGACCCTCGGTATAAAGACCAGTGCAGAGGATGTTAGGGCAGGACCCTCGGTATAATGACCATCAACAGGGAATGTTAGAGGAGGACACTCTGTATAATGATCAGCGACAGGGAATGTTAGGGAAAGGCCCTCGGTATAAAGACCAGCAACAGGGAATGTTAGGGCAGGACCCTTGGTATAATGACCAGTGCAGAGAATGTTATGACAGAACTCTCGGTATAATGACCAGCAACAGGGAATGTTAGGGAAGGGCCCTCGGTATAAAGACCAGCAACAGGGAACGTTAGGGCAGGACCCTCTGTATAAAGACCAGTGCAGGGGATGTTAGGGCAGGACCCTCGGTATAATGACCAGCGACGGAATGTTATGGGAGGACACTCGGTATAATGATCAGCGACAGGGAATGTTAGGGAAGGGCCCTTGGTATAATGACCAGGGACAGAGAATGTTAGGGCAGGACACTCTGTATAATGACCAGTGCAGGGAATTTTAGGGCAGGACTCTCGGTATAATGACCAGCGACAGGGAATGTTAGGGCAGGACACTCTGTTTAATGACCAGTGACAGGGAATGTTACAGCAGGACCCTCGGTATAATGACCAGCGACAGGGAATGTTACAGCACGACCTTGGGCATAATGACCATCAGCAGGGTTGATGGGAAGGACCCACAGAATTGTTCTCAGCCACAAGTAGTGTTAGGTCAGGACCCTCGGTATAATGACCAGCGACGGGGAATGTTAGGGCAGGGCCCTCGGTATAATGACCAGAGACAGGGAATGTTAGGGCAGGGCCCTCGGTATAATGACCAGTGACAGGGAATGTTACAGCAGGACCCTCAGTATAATGACCAGCGACAGGGAATGTTACAGCAGGACCTTGGGCATAATGACCATCAGCAGGGATGATAGGAAGGACCCGGAGAATTGTTCTCATCCACAAGTAATGTTAGGGCAGGACCCTCGGTATAATGACCAGCGACAGGGAATGTTAGGGAAGGGCCCTTGGTATAATGACCAGTGCAGGGAATGTTAGGGCAGGACCCTCGGTATAAAGACCAGCGACAGGGAATGTTATCGAAGGGCCCTCGGTATAATGACCAGTGCAGGGAATGTTAGGGCAGGAACCTCGGTATAATGACCAGCGACAGGGAATGTTAGGGCAGGGCCCTCGGTATAATGACCAGTACAGGGAATGTTAGGGCAGGACCCTCTGTATAATGACCAGTACAGGGAATGTTAAGACAGGGCCCTTGGTATAATGACCAGTGCAGGGGATGTTAGGGCAGGGCCCTCAGTATAATGACCAGTGCAGGGAATGTTAGGGCAGGACCCTCGGTATAAAGACCAGTGCAGAGGATGTTAGGGCAGGACCCTCGGTATAATGACCAGCGACAGGGAATGTTAGAGGAGGACACTCAGTATAATGATCAGCGACAGGGAATGTTAGGGAAAGGCCCTCGGTATAAAGACCAGCAACAGGGAATGTTAGGGCAGGACCCTTGGTATAATGACCAGTGCAGAGAATGTTATGACAGAACTCTCAGTATAATGACCAGCGACAGCGAATGTTAGGGAAGGGCCCTCGGTATAAAGACCAGCAACAGGGAACGTTAGGGCAGGACCCTCTGTATAAAGACCAGTACAGGGGATGTTAGGGCAGGACCCTCGGTATAATGACCAGCGACGGAATGTTAGGGGAGGACACTCGGTATAATGATCAGCGACAGGGAATGTTAGGGAAGGGCCCTTGGTATAATGACCAGGGACAGAGAATGTTAGGGCAGGACACTCTGTATAATGACCAGCGACAGGGAATGTTAGGGCAGGACTCTCGGTATAATGACCAGTGACAGGGAATGTTACAGCAGGACCCTCGGTATAATGACCAGCGACAGGGAATGTTACAGCACGACCTTGGGCATAATGATCATCAGCAGGGATGATGGGGAGGACCCACAGAATTGTTCTCAGCCACAAGTAGTGTTAGGTCAGGACCCTCGGTATAATGACCAGCGACGGGGAATGTTAGGGCAGGGCCCTCGGTATAATGACCAGAGACAGGGAATGTTAGGGCAGGGCCCTCGGTATAATGACCAGTGACAGGGAATGTTACAGCAGGACCCTCGGTATAATGACCAGCGACAGGGAATGTTACAGCAGGACCTTGGGCATAATGACCATCAGCAGGGATGATAGGAAGGACCCGGAGAATTGTTCTCATCCACAAGTAATGTTAGGGCAGGACCCTCGGTATAATGACCAGCGACAGGGAATGTTAGGGAAGGGACCTTGGTATAATGACCAGTGCAGGGAATGTTAGGGCAGGACCCTCGGTATAAAGACCAGCGACAGGGAATGTTATCGAAAGGCCCTCAGTATAATGACCAGCGACAGGGAATGTTAGGGCAGGGCCCTCGGTATAATGACCAGTACAGGGAATGTTAGGGGAGGACCCTCGGTATAATGACCAGCGACAGTGAATGCTAGGGAAGGGCCCTCGGTATAATGACCAGCGACAGGGAATGTTAGGGAAGGGCCCTCGGTATAAGGATCAGCGACAAGGAATGTAAGGGCAGGACCCTCAGTATAATGACCAGCGACGGGGAATGTTAGGGAAGGGTCCTCGGTATAATGACCAGCGACAGGGAATGTTAGGGAAGGGCCCTCGGTATAATGATCAGCGACAGGGAATGTAAGGGCAGGACCCTCTGTATAATGACCAGTGACAGGGAATGTTAGGGCAGGACCCTTGGTATAATGACCAGTGGAGGGAATGTTAGGGCAGGGCCCTCTGTATAATGACCAGTGCAGGGAATGTTAGGGAAGGGCCCTCTGTATAATGACCAGCGACAGAGAATGTTGGGGAAGGGCGCTCTGTATAATGACCAGTGCAGGAATGTTAGGGCAGGACCCTCGGTATATTGACCAGTGCAGGGAATGTTAGGGCAGGACCCTCGGTATAATGACCAGTGCTGGGGGTGTTAGGGCAGGACCCTCAGTATAATGACCAGTGCAGGGGATGTTAGGGCAGGACCCTCGGCATAATGACCAGCGACAGGGAATGTTAGGGAAGGACCCTCGATATAATGATCAGTGCAGGGAATGTTTCAGCAGGACCTTGAGCATAATGACCATCAGTAGGGATGATAGGGAGGACCCACAGAATTGTTCTCAGCCACAAGTAGTGTTAGGGCAGGACCCTCAGTATAATGACCAGCGACAGGGAATGTTAGGGAAGGGCCCTCGGTATGTTAGGGAAGGGCCCTCTGTATAAGGATCCTCAGTATAATGACTAGCGACAGGGAATGTTAGGGAAGGGCCCTCAGTATAATGACCAGCGACAGGGAATGTTAGGGCAGGGCCCTTGGTATAATGACCAGTACAGGGAATGTTAGGGCTGGACACTCTGTATAATGACCAGTGCAGGGGATGTTAGGGTAGGGCCCTCTGGATAATGACCAGTGCAGGGAATGTTAGGGCAGGACCCTCTGTATAATGACCAGTGCAGTGGATGTTAGGGCAGGACCCTCGGTATAATGACCAGCGACAGGAAATGTTAGGGGAGGGCACTCGGTATAATGACCAGGGACAGGGAATGTTACAGCAGGACCTTGGGCATAATGACCATCAGCAGGGAAGATAGGGAGGACCCGGAGTATTGTTCTCATCCACAAGTAATGTTAGGGCAGGACCCTCGGTATAAAGACCAGCGACAGGGAATGTTAGGGAAGGGCCCCTGGTATAATGAGCAGTGCAGGGAATGTTAGGGCAGGACCCTCGGTATAAAGACCAGCGACAGGGAATGTTATCGAAGGGCCCTCGGTATAATGACCAGTGCAGGGAATGTTAGGGCAGGACCCTCGGTATAATGACCAGCGACAGGGAATGTTAGGGCAGGGCCCTCGGTATAATGACCAGTACAGGGAATGTTAGGGCGGGACCCTCTGTATAATGACCAGTACAGGGAATGTTAAGACAGAGCCCTTGGTATAATGACCAGTGCAGGGGATGTTAGGGCAGGGCCCTCAGTATAATGACCAGTGCAGGGAATGTTAGGGCAGGACCCTCGGTATAAAGACCAGTGCAGAGGATGTTATGGCAGGACCCTCAGTATAATGACCAGCGACAGGGAATGTTAGAGGAGGACACTCAGTATAATGATCAGCGACAGGGAATGTTAGGGAAAGGCCCTCGGTATAAAGACCAGCAACAGGGAATGTTAGGGCAGGACCCTTGGTATAATGACCAGTGCAGAAAATGTTATGACAGAACTCTCGGTATAATGACCAGCGACAGGGAATGTTAGGGAAGGGCCCTCGGTATAAAGACCAGCAACAGGGAACGTTAGGGCAGGACCCTCTGTATAAAGACCAGTGCAGGGGATGTTAGGGCAGGACCCTCGGTATAATGACCAGCGACAGGGAATGTTAGGGAGGACACTCGGTATAATGATCAGCGACAGGGAATGTTAGGGAAGGGCCCTTGGTATAATGACCAGGGACAGAGAATGTTAGGGCAGGACACTCTGTATAATGACCAGTGCAGGGAATTTTAGGGCAGGACTCTCGGTATAATGACCAGCGACAGGGAATGTTAGGGCAGGACACTCTGTATAATGACCAGTGACAGGGAATGTTACAGCAGGACCCTCGGTATAATGACCAGCGACAGGGAATGTTACAGCAGGACCTTGGACATAATGACCATCAGCAGGGATGATAGGGAGGACCCACAGAATTGTTCTCAGCCACAAGTAGTGTTAGGTCAGGACCCTCGGTATAATGACCAGCGACGGGGAATGTTAGGGCAGGGCCCTCGGCATAATGACCAGAGACAGGGAATGTTAGGGAAGGGCCCTCGGTATAATGACCAGTGCAGGGAATGTTAGGGCAGGACCCTCGGTATAATGACCAGTGCAGGGAATGTTAGGGAAGGGACCTTGGTATAATGACCAGTGCAGGGAATGTTAGGGCAGGACCCTCGGTATAAAGACCAGCGACAGGGAATGTTATCGAAAGGCCCTCAGTATAATGACCAGCGACAGGGAATGTTAGGGCAGGGCCCTCTGTATAATGACCAGTACAGGGAATGTTAGGGGAGGACCCTCGGTATAATGACCAGCGACAGTGAATGTTAGGGAAGGGCCCTCGGTATAATGACCAGCGACAGGGAATGTTAGGGAAGGGCCCTCGGTATAAGGATCAGCGACAAGGAATGTAAGGGCAGGACCCTCAGAATAATGACCAGCGACGGGGAATGTTAGGGAAGGGTCCTCGGTATAATGACCAGCGACAGGGAATGTTAGGGAAGGGCCCTCGGTATAATGATCAGCGACAGGGAATGTAAGGGCAGGACCCTCTGTATAATGACCAGTGACAGGGAATGTTAGAGCAGGACCCTTGGTATAATGACCAGTGGAGGGAATGTTAGGGCAGGGCCCTCTGTATAATGACCAGTGCAGGGAATGTTAGGGAAGGGCCCTCTGTATAATGACCAGCGACAGAGAATTTTGGAGAAGGGCGCTCTGTATAATGACCAGTGCAGGAATGTTAGGGCAGGACCCTCGGTATATTGACCAGTGCAGGGAATGTTAGGGCAGGACCCTCGGTATAATGACCAGTGCTGGGGGTGTTAGGGCAGGACCCTCAGTATAATGACCAGTGCAGGGGATGTTAGGGCAGGACCCTCGGCATAATGACCAGCGACAGGGAATGTTAGGGAAGGACCCTCGATATAATGATCAGTGCAGGGAATGTTTCAGCAGGACCTTGAGCATAATGACCATCAGTAGGGATGATAGGGAGGACCCACAGAATTGTTCTCAGCCACAAGTAGTGTTAGGGCAGGACCCTCAGTATAATGACCAGCGACAGGGAATGTTAGAGAAGGGCCCTCGGTATGTTAGGGAAGGGCCCTCTGTATAAGGATCCTCAGTATAATGACTAGCGACAGGGAATGTTAGGGAAGGGCCCTCAGTATAATGACCAGCGACAGGGAATGTTAGGGCAGGGCCCTTGGTATAATGACCAGTACAGGGAATGTTAGGGCTGGACACTCTGTATAATGACCAGTGCAGGGGATGTTAGGGTAGGGCCCTCTGGATAATGACCAGTGCAGGGAATGTTAGGGCAGGACCCTCTGTATAATGACCAGTGCAGTGGATGTTAGGGCAGGACCCTCGGTATAATGACCAGCGACAGGGAATGTTAGGGGAGGGCACTCGGTATAATGAGCAGGGACAGGGAATGTTACAGCAGGACCTTGGGCATAATGACCATCAGCAGGGAAGATAGGGAGGACCCGGAGTATTGTTCTCATCCACAAGTAATGTTAGGGAAGGGCCCCTGGTATAATGAGCAGTGCAGGGAATGTTAGGGCAGGACCCTCGGTATAAAGACCAGCGACAGGGAATGTTATCGAAGGGCCCTCGGTATAATGACCAGTGAAGGGAATGTTAGGGCAGGACCCTCGGTATAATGACCAGCGACAGGGAATGTTAGGGCAGGGCCCTCGGTATAATGACTAACCCTGGGCGAAGTGCTACGCTAAGCTCGCGTAGTTTGCGAAGTTGGCGCTACTTCGCACAACGCGAATTGCACGTAGCACAGTGCAAACACGCGTAGCGTAGCGTAGCGTAGTGCCGCGGTCATTTTTTGCTTGCTCGCGGTCCTCAACGTCAAGTTGGCGACCGCGAGCAAGCAAAATGACATCCCGGCGAGACTTTTTCCTCGTTCGCGATCAGCAACATCAAGTTGCCGATCGCGAGCGTGGAAAATAAACCTCCCGGCGAGATTCTCAACGCGGGGAGGTCAGGTTTCTCATTGCGAGTGGTCGCGTATGCTCGCGACCGCTCGCGGTGAGAAACTACCAGTCCGCGTTGAGAAAGCTGCCGCTCGAGTAAAAATCTACTCGAGCGGCAGTAAAAGACAGCTCGCACTGTGCAAGTTGCCGTTTTCAATGATTGCACAGTGCGGACAAGCATCCGGCACTGTGCAATCATTGCGAACAGTGCGCTACGCAGTTCGCGTAGTGCTACGCGAAGCTTGCGTAGTGCGAACTGCACTTTGCGTAGCTTCGCGAAGCATTACTTCGCGAACTACGCCCAGCCTTAATAATGACCAGTACAGGGAATGTTAGGGCGGGACCCTCAGTATAATGACCAGCGACAGGGAATGTTAGAGGAGGACACTCAGTATAATGATCAGCGACAGGGAATGTTAGGGAAAGGCCCTCGGTATAAAGACCAGCAACAGGGAATGTTAGGGCAGGACCCTTGGTATAATGACCAGTGCAGAAAATGTTATGACAGAACTCTCGGTATAATGACCAGTGACAGGGAATGTTAGGGAAGGGCCCTCGGTATAAAGACCAGCAACAGGGAACGTTAGGGCAGGACCCTCTGTATAAAGACCAGTGCAGGGGATGTTAGGGCAGGACCCTCGGTATAATGACCAGCGACAGGGAATGTTAGGGGAGGACACTCGGTATAATGATCAGCGACAGGGAATGTTAGGGAAGGGCCCTTGGTATAATGACCAGGGACAGAGAATGTTAGGGCAGGACACTCTGTATAATGACCAGTGCAGGGAATTTTAGGGCAGGACTCTCGGTATAATGACCAGCGACAGGGAATGTTAGGGCAGGACACTCTGTATAATGACCAGTGACAGGGAATGTTACAGGAGGACCCTCGGTATAATGACCAGCGACAGGGAATGTTACAGCAGGACCTTGGACATAATGACCATCAGCAGGGATGATAGGGAGGACCCACAGAATTGTTCTCAGCCACAAGTAGTGTTAGGTCAGGACCCTCGGTATAATGACCAGCGACGAAGAATGTTAGGGCAGGGCCCTCGGCATAATGACCAGAGACAGGGAATGTTAGGGAAGGGCCCTCGGTATAATGACCAGTGCAGGGAATGTTAGGGCAGGACCCTCGGTATAATGACCAGTGCAGGGAATGTTAAGGAAGGGCCCTCGGTATAATGACCAGTGCAGGGAATGTTAGGGCAGGACCCTCGGTATAATGACCAGTGCAGGGAATGTTAGGGCAGGACCCTCGGTATAATGACCAGTGCAGGGAATGTTAGGGAAGGGCCCTCTGTATAATGACCAGTTCAGGGAATGGTAGGGCAAGACCCTCGGTATAATGACCAGCACAGGGAATGTTAGGGCAGGACCCTCGGTATAATGACCAGCAACAGGGAATGTTAGGGAAGGGCCCTCGTTATAATGACCAGTGCAGAGAATGTTATGACAGGACCCTCGGTATAATAACCAGTTCGGGGAATGATAGGGCAGGACCCTCTGTATAATGACCAGTGCAGGGAATGTTAGAGCAGGACCCTCGGTATAGTGACCAGCGACAGGGAATGTTAGGGAAGGGCCCTCGGTATAATGACCAGTGCAGGGAATGTTAGGTAAGGGCCCTCGGTATAATGATCAGTACAGTGAATGTTAGGGTAGGAGACAAAACATAAAGGCCTGATGAGGCCTGCTGTACATCCTTTGAGTGATCCCAGGTGGGACTCACTCGCTGCCTCTCTCCATCTTTAGACAGCGCCCTGCATGTTTGTCTTCATTGCATCGCTGAGAGTCATGGGGACCACCATGATCAGCACATTGAGATGGGTGTAATGACAGGTGTAACAGTGGGCGAATCTGTGGGGGACATACATGTAACAGGTGTGCAGTAGTGGGTTTCTAGGTGCCTTGTAAACAGGAGCCACCACCCCGTTTCCATCCTCGATGTACTGAGGGTTCAGAGATGGTTGCGTCCCATGCAGGTTGGAAATGGAAAAGTGAAAAAAGTTAACCCCCCGGGGACTGTGTTCAGGAGTCCACACCCTTGTGTGCAATATTTGAAGTGAGAGAACCGCATTGACCTGAAAAGAGAACGGGCCTGTGGGGAGACAGGGGCTGTAGGTGACACTGGGCAGCAGAGGAGCTCTGGGGAGGCAATATCATGCATAACATACACTGCATATTTATCACCAGGGTAAAGCAAAACTAAAAAACAAGGGATATATCTTAGGATTATACAAATGAGAACAAGACACCTATGTACAGCCTAGTGCTCTGCAAAAAGAACAATTGATTGATGGAATGCTGAACAGTATCAAACATTCACCCCCTGTACAGAGACCTGGGCCTAAATTCATCTTTTTTTGCCCACCATGCCATTCCAGTTTAAACCCAGCCATATGCAGTCTTGACTAGGCTCAGGGAAAACTACGCTACGCTCACGTAGTTTGCGCAACTACGCGCTACGCGAATTGCACGTAGCACAGTGCAAAAACACGTAGCATAGCATAGCGGGCATTTTTTGCTTGCTCGCGGTCCTCAACGTCAAGTTGGCGACCGCGAGCGAGCAAAATGACATCCTGTCGAGACTTTTTCCTCGTTCGCGATCAGCAACATCAAGTTGCCGATTGCGAGCGTGGAAAATAAACCTCCCGGCGAGATTCTCAACGCGGAGAGGTCAGGTTTCTCATTGCGAGTGGTCGCGTATGCTCGCGACCGCTCGCGATGAGAAACTACCCGTCCGCGTTGAGAAAACTGCCGCTCGAGTACAAATCTACTCGAGCGGCAGAAAACGACCGCTTGCACTGTGCAAGATGCCGTTTGCAATGATTGCACAGTGCGGGCAAGCATCCGGCACTGTGCAATCATTGCGAACAGCATTTCCTACCGCACTACGCAGTTCGCGTAGTGCTACGCGTAGCTCGCGTAGTGCGAAGTGCACTTCGCATAGCTACGCGTAGCACTACTACGCGAACTACGCCCAGGGTTAGTCTTGACCCTGCTCCCCATGGGAACACTCCAGCCCGAACTGCCAGGCCGTGTCCTCCCTGGACCGGAAACAAGTATCCTGCGACCGGTTTCAGGGAAACACCCCTCATCAGCCAGGCTAGCTTGACTTCAGTGGCATGGAGAGCACGGGAGTGAGTATTGTATAGTGCACTCCGCACCACAGACCATATATGGGAGGAGTCAGGCATAATTACCAGGACTTCCAACGCCACGGTGGGGGGAATGCTGACCCCCACTTGCAAGGGTGAAGTAAAGGCAGAGCCAGTGGAAGAGTGACAAAGATCTCTTAGGGTGGAGTCAGGAGAATAAGGCAGAGCCAGTAAGGGAGAGGTAACGGCTAGGGCGGTCGACCTCGAATCTGGGGAACTGGGTTCGAGTCTCGGCAATGACGCTGAACATCCTGTGATTCTGGGCAAATCACTTAATCTCCCCGTGCCTAACAAAAAATGTATGTGTCCTCATGTAACGCAACTGGTGCTATGTAAAGCGCTCTGATACCCGATACCTTCGGGTCAAGTTCGCGCTATATAAAACTCTGCAAAAAAAAAAAAGGCAGAGCCAGTAAGGGTGGAGTTACTGGAATAATGGCCATACCCTGTAAGGATGGGGTGAGGAGAATAATGGCCAGAGCCTGTAGTGGTGGAGTCAGGAGGATAATGACCTGGAGCTGTTAGGGTGGAATCATTGGAATAATGACCAGAGGCTGAATGGGTAAAGTCATGGAAATAATGACAGGAGCTTGCAAAAGTGGAGGCAGAAGAGTATTGCCAAGGACCAGTTAAGGCGGAGTTTGGGAATTAATGACCAGGGCTGTAAAGACTAAGGCAAGGAAAAAAATAGTAATCTTTAAGGGCAGAATAGGGGTGAATAAAAATGAGGGTCTGTAAGAGCGACGTAAGAGGTGAATAATGACCAGGGTCTGTAAGGGTTGAATAAATGGTGAATAAAGACCAGAATCTGTAAGGGTGGATTAATGAGTGAATTAAGTCCAAGATTTGTACGGTTGGATTAAAGGGAGGATAAAGACCAGGGTCAGAAATGTGGAGTAAAGAGTGAATTTAGACTAAGGTCAGCAAGGGCAGAGTAAGGAGGAAATAATGACTAAGACCGATAAGGACTGAGCCAAGAGAAACATTTGTAGTATCTGTAAGGGTGGAGTAAGGGGGAGACTAATGTCCAGGCCTGCAACGGCAGAGGAAAGGGTGAATAAAGACCAGGCTTGGTAAGTGAGGAGTAAGATGTGAATAAAGGCCCCTGGGTCTAGGCAGAGTAAGTGATGTGTAAAGACAGGGTCTCTAAGGGCAGAGTTGGGATGAATAAAGTCCAGGATGTACAATGTTAGTTGAAGAAAGATACTGACATGAGCCCCAAAAGGATAAATCAATAGACTATTGACCGGGATCATTAAGTGGTATAGCTAAGCAACTTTTCTGGAGAGCTTTATGATTGTAGATGATGTTCAAGTGGGATTTTGCCCTAATAGGGCTTAGGTGCCTGTTCTGGATGACCTTACGATGGCCGCGAACAACAATTTTACCTCGGCCCTTGTTCGTTTTGATCTGTCTGCAACATTCAACACTGTGGACCATACCCTTTTGCTAGCACTTCTAGGAAACTGGGGAATAATAGCTCAACACCGGCCTGTTTTAATTCTTTTAGAAAACAACTTGCAACGAGTCATTTTAGACTGATACATATCTGACCCAATAAACATCTCTACCGGTATGCCCCAAGATTCTATTCTTTCACCCTATTTCTTTAATGTCTACATGCATCTATTAATACTGATGAGAGCCTATGGATGTGGGCTATATACTTATGCAGCTGATTTTCCAGTTAAGTGGAAACTTGGCTGTCTCGTCCGCTGTTTCAGACTTCCTATGTAACATAAAGCACTGAATGGATCACAGTTGGTTTAAGATTGATATAGATAAGGCCGAGACTTTTCCTATTGACAAAAATCCCCTGGTCTAGTCTCCCTCTTGTTGGCCAGATACCCTCGGCCCTTTGGCAACTTTAGAATAACATGTAAAACCTTTTGGCATGATCTTGGACTAAACTTGACTATGTCAAATTAGGTGTCTTCTGTGGTCTCTCCATGCTTCTATCATTTGCGTGAACTTTATCCCATTATGCCAGTGCTCGCCCTGGATACTGGAAAACCATAATCTCAACAGGAATTGAGGCTGAACTTTATTGCTGCAATTAATTGAACTGTGGTATTTCTAAATACTTATTTTAAAAATTTCCACTTTTTTAATTAGACAGTGAGACTGGATACTGGCGCTTCCTATTTTTCTTCACACTGAAGTATACAAACATATGATGGATGGAAAGCTTGATTTAATCTCAGACACTGGTAATTACTCAGGCCACATCCCAGTCCATCGTACTTTTGCACACCATGCTACCTCAGTTTGGACCCAGCTACATGAAAATCAGTCCTGACCCTGCTCCAATGGGAACAGTCCAGCCTGAACTGCCAAGCCAGGTCCTCCATGAACAGGAACACAAGCAACCTAGGGCCAGTTTTGCCCTTGTTAGGGCTCATCAGCCAGGTATAGCTTGGTTCCAGTGGCACAGTTTTTCTTCAGCCAATGTTCCATCTCTGCTACATTGGCTTGCTATGCAAAGCAGAATCTCCTCCAAAAGTACTTGGTATTATATACAAATGTCTTTATGGCGAAGCTCCTGAATTCTTGAAGAGTAAAATCTGTAAATACCTACCTGTTCACTCCTTGCATTCCTCCTCTCCCCTCTTTAATTCAGCCATGTTTAAAAAACAAAATCCAATCTGGACGACAAAGCCTTCTTGGTTATGGCCCCACCTGTCTGGAATTCGCTCCGTTTCACCTCATATCTTATATTTCTAAAAAATGAAAAAAGTTATCTTTATTGCACACATCTGAGTCTTTTTAAAGTTTTTTGTTCGTAAAGGGAGAGGCAGAAGAACAAGGGCTAATTTGGAAGAATAAAGACAATAACAATTGAAGCTTTTTAAGGGTAAAGTCAGGATACTACATGTCGACCCTTTAAGATAGAGTTGGGAATAATGACCATTTCTAAGTAGAGTACTAAAAAAAAACAATGCCAGTGGTGCTCTTTTTAAAATCCAAGGGCTTAGCCACTGCTTTGCCTGTTCTTGTTTGTACATCATAGTATAAAATATTTTTTTTACCAGCACCTATATGAGAATATTTTTCTGAGAAAAAACCCTTCCAAGATGACCACCGGTGCATTGAGACACATGCGCACCCATGAGCAGTCATATTAAATTAGTTTTCTGAACTAGAATGCATTCCAAGATGTCTGCCAGTATATGCACGTTTTGTGACATCAGAATGCATGCGTATGCATCGTAGTACACTGACTTTTTTATTTTGTAAGTTTAATTTACCTGTCCAAAGTAACCATTTTCGAACTGTAAATTAAATTGCAGAAAAAAGTGCAAGAGTGCAAAGATAAAGAAGGGAGTGACCCAGTAGCAGTGTGTCGCTGCCGGGCCCGCACACAAACAAAAAAATTTAAGAAGAAAAATAGGCAGGAAGAATAAAAGTGGGAACCCAGGTGGTGATGGGATAAAAAACAAAGGAGCGGCAGAGCAACAGAGCAGATGGGTGGCATAGTAACATAGTGTAGGAAGCTGGCTCTGTATATACTATACCAAAATGAGGTATAGTGTGCACAGAGTCCAGTGGAACCCCAAAGGTAGGCAGAGGTAAAAGTAGATAGCACCTTACTCTCTATTTGTGGTAGTGTGGGCGAGCAGTAAGGCTTTATCAGAGGGTAGTGTTAAGCATTTGTTGTACACACTCAGGCAAGAAATGATGTCACACACTCAAAGACTGAACTCAGACCAATTTGTTTGTATAAAAATATTATTTAGTTAGATTTCTTTTCTAGAACCAAGCAAGCCTGGTACGGGTAAGTGTAAATGGTACTTTTCAAGGCAGGTTGAACAATACAAGCAAGCTGAATGAAAATGACTTCGTTACAGGTTTGTAATTACTTGGAATACAGTTGAAATTACTGTTAGATTACTTTTGATTACTTTACAGATTACTTTATGGATTACTTTTTCTACTCAGTGTGATATGCCTAGATATCACACTGGGACATTTCCTAGAGAAAAGGTAAGTAAAACAGTGTTTAGAGATTTGCAGTTTTTCAAGTTCTCATACAAAACCAACTCCACACACAGAACAATTTTTACAAGAAAGCTGTCAATGCAGTCCTATGGGAAGAAATGTGGTTATCGGTTTCAAGGAAAGTACTTGGGTTAAGGAGTTAGTTTTCTGGGGTTAGACCCTGGGTTCCACCAGGGTCAAGGATGAACTCTCAAAGTACCCACAGCGGCACTAGGGCGGCTGGGTGCAAAGTGCTGAGGCCCAATGTTATCCAATGGGAGATAGGGGGCCTCGGGGTTGGTGGCTGCTAACGAGCAGGCCACAAGGTTGTGGGAGCAAAGCTCCTGATGTTACGCTCAGGGCAAAGGAGGGTCCGAGTTAGCACCCAAAGTACACCCGCAGGGGCGGCTGGGTACAGGGTGCTGATTTGGCGTCAGGTGCCCTGTTGATTTCAAAGGGGATTCTCCGGTTGCAACAAAGACTGCAGGCTCGGGGACGAAGATCTTTCGGAGGTGACCACCGGTTGGAGAGGTAAGTTGGGATGCCTGGGTATGCTGGGACACCGTCGGTTGGGCCACCCAAGGCCGTGGGACGTCGGGTGCAGGGTTGTCTTTAGGCGTCATGTTTTTCTTACCAGCTCCGGTCGAGGAGGATCCTCCAGAAAGGGGCTGCAGGCTTCGCTTAGAGATTCGAGGCAGGTCAGAGATCACCAGATCTCAGGTCAGGATCGCCGGGGAGACCTCCTCGTGGTGTTGGGCCACTCGAACTCGGGCCGTGGGCGTCGGGTGCAGAGTGATGCAGACTCGCGGTTTTGGCTGGGGCCAGATTATGTTGGTGAGCAAATCTGGTGCTCACTGGAGACAAAGTCTTGGGTTTGGAAGGCAGGGCAGGTCTTTCGGGTTCTTGAGGCTGCTGGCTGCAGGACACACCAGGATTTTGCTGGAGCAGGTTTGAGGTGCGTAGGGCTGGGGCCAAGTCAGTGGGCGTCCTCCTCTTCTTAGTTTCAGCAAGGCTTCTTCAGTACTTCTTCTTCTCTTCTTCTGGTCGGTTCTTGTCTGAGGAGGCAAGGTTCAGGGTTGCCCCTAAATGCTAGATTTAGGGGTGTTACATGTAAGTAAAGGTTGGGACCAACAGGTCCCTTCCTTGGGGTGGGTACCCCCCCTATTATGCCACCCTCCAGTGGGAGGGGGGCATATGCCTCTCTCTGGTTGGCTGGGTCCCCCCATCTGCAAGATGGGAGGGACTGAGAGTTGTGCTTCACCACACCTCCCCCACCTGAGGGGTGGGGTTGGCAAAGGTGGGCACACCTCTTTTCCACACTTGGTTTTCCCGCCGATTCTCCTGCCCAGAGTAGGGGGTCAGAACCGGTGGGAGCCAGTTGCTGGAAGCAGCAAAGGGCTGGGTTAGCTCACAAAGGCGGCAAGCCTTTGAAGCTTCCCCTTCGTGGACCCTGCCCATCCTGGGGGAGGAGGCTTGGCACCTCGTTCGAGGATGTGCATTGTTTCAGACCCCGAGAGATGCAGTCTCTCGCCCCAGGGGTCCAGAAACATGTCTGGTGGTGGCAGCTGGTGAGCAGCCACCCAGCCAGGACACTATCAATCAATCAATCAATCTAGAGTTAGGTAGTTTTTCAGGAGGCATCTCTAAGATGCCCTCTGAGTGCATTTTTCATTAAATCCCACACTGGCATCAGTGTGGGTTTAATGTGCTGAGAAGTTTGATACCAAACTTCCCAGTTTTCAGTAAAGCCATTATGGTGCTGGGGAGTTCGTAATGACAAACTCCCAGCATGATATACTCTTAATGGCATTACTGCACTTACAATGTCTAAGAATTGGCTTTGACACTCTAGGGATACAGGGCTCATGCACCTGTACCCTCACCACTGGTATAGTGCACCCTGCTAGAGGGGTGGCTGACCCATGCCAGGGCAGTGGGTTGTAGGCATGGCACACAGGGATGCGGGCCATGTCGACTCTTCACTTTGTTCTGCACCAAAACATGCAGCCTGCAATGGCAGTGTGTGTGTAAAGGTACAGGGCCTCTAAGGGTGGCACAACAAGTGCTGCAGCCCGTAGAGGCCTTCCCTGGCCACAGTGCCCTTGGTACCTATAGTACCATTTACAAGGGACTGACCTGTGGCCAAAGAGTGCCAATTGGGTTTTGTCTTAATGCAGTTTTAGGGAAAGAACATAGGCCCTGGGCACCTGTTTGGCAGGAACCCAGGGCACACTCAGTAAAGTACACCAGCAGTTTGGCAAAAAGTGGTGGCAACCTTGCAAAAAGAGGGCACTTTCATACAAAACCCCCCAAACAAAAGAGGTTGAGACTAACCTTTCCCTAGAGAGTCTTCATTGTGTAAGTGGAAGAACCTGGAAAGTCCATCTGCATTGGCATGGGCTGTCCCAGGTCTGTGTTCCACTATAAGGTCCATTCCCTGTAGGGAGATGGACCACCTCAAAAGTTTAGCATTTTCACCTTTCATTTGCATTAGCCATTTGAGAGGTCTGTGGTCAGTTTGAACTACGAAGTGAGTACCAAACAAGTATGGTCTCATCTTCTTCAGGGACCAAACCACAGCAAATGCCCCCCTCTCAATGGCACTCCAACGCTGCTCCCTGGAGAGTAACCTCCTACTTATAAAAGCAACGGGTTGGTCTTGGCCTTCACATTAACACAAGGAGAGGGGAGACCCAGTTATTTGTGACAGTGTCTGTCTTGCCTGTATCCGAGACAAGGGAGCGTAATGAACCCAGGTAAATCGGTGCTTGCTTCACAATTTCTCAGACAGTAAACTTTCTCTGAGATGGTGTGAAAAATGAAACTATATATATTACATACTGGCGGTCGCCAGTAGGTAGTTATAGTTAAGACCTTGTTTCTATTCAAAAAGCGTTTTTTCGTTTGCCAATATTTTTGGCACTGTTTGACGAATCTTCACGAAATTTTCCAAACTAATGGTTCACTCAGGTCAGCGCCTGTCTTGAAAGTTTCGAGCTGATTCGACAAGTGGGGGGCGAGAAAAAGGGGGTCTCAATACACGTTTTCCCCATGTTCATTTCCATAGGAGCTTTAGACACGGCTACAGCCCGAACTGCTGAACGGAATTACACCAAATTTGGCAAAAAGGTAGCTCTTGGTTCAGAAAGCGTGCTTTTTTTAAATGGTGTAAATCCGTTCAGTAGTTGCTGAGAAATTCAAAAAATAAAAATATTGATATCTGAGGGCCGAGGAGGATTCGCGAATTCTCCCGAGCACGAGCTTCATTCTGATTGGCTGTCAACACTCCAAACCAGGAAGTGTTGGCAGCCATCTTGTGACTCGGTAAAACCGAGTCACAAGAAAACAGTAAAAAAAAGGATAAAAAACAAGAAAAGGGGGCAGGGTAGAAACACCCTGACCCCCTAGGCCTGCTCGGGGGGTCCCACAAGGAACCCCAGGGCCAAAAAAAGCAGGGGCAGATTTACAAGTCCCTTACGCCACTTTTGCGCCGCTGTTGCGTCACTTTTGTGACGCAGCGGCGGCGCAAATCATGCGCCATGCTGCGGGAGATTTACAACGTGACGCATCTAGGGAGATGCGTCACGTTGTAAAGCCCTGCGCCACATGAAACCTGCGTCAGGTTTCATGTGGGCGTGCCGGCGCAGGGGGCGTTCCTGCGCAAGGAAGCCCCGTAAGAGTGACGCAGTGAAATCTACAAGATTTCACGGAGTCATTTTTACGTCCCTGCTGTGTCAAATCCTTACGCCTGCTTCAAGCAGGCGTAAGGAGTGACGCAGCATGTTAGGTATAGGGCACCCCTGAGCAGTACTGGAGCTACGTCGCACTTGCGACACGACTCCAGTACTGCGCCACCCTTCCGCCGACAGATGCGTCACGCATCTGTTTATCCTTGCGCCATGATGCGCCGCATTGTAAATGCGGCGCATCTGTGGTGGTGCAAGGGTAAACTGGCGTCACGCATCTTCCCTGGCGCATCCCTGCTGATTTGCAGGAATGCGCCAGGGAACTTAAATCTGCCCCGCATTTTTTAAAAAAAATATCGGCCGAATTCGCGCTGGGTGCGCAAATCCGGACGATTTTTTTTTTTTTTTTTTAAAACAAAGCGACGGCTCCGGCGCTTTGTTTCTTTGAGCCCCCGGGTGGGCCAGGTCCCGGGGGCAATCAGAAAATTATATGCAGGGGCCCGCGGGGGCCCCCACAGCCCCGGGGACTGCCACCTCCCCAGGGCTTTATTTATTATGCGCGGGGGGCTCACGGCCCCCCCGCAGCCCCGGGGACCGCCACCTCCCCGGGGCTCATTAACTAAAAAATGCATGGGGGGGCTCCTTCCCCCCCCACGCTGCCCCGGGGACCGCCACCTCCCCGGGGCTTTACTTGAATAGGGGCGGGGGGCCTCGCGGGCCCCCCAAGCCCCAGGGACCACCACCTCCCCGGGGCACAAATTATGTTAATATGGGGGTCCGTTACAGACCCCTGGCCCCGGGGACCACCACCTCCCCGGGGCTATGTCAATGTTGGGAGGGGGAGGGAGGTCGCGCGGCCCCCTTCCTGGAGCCCTGGGGATCGCCACCCCCCAGGGCTGGCTCCTGCAATGTCCCGGGGTGCCCACCCCCGGGACATTGCCGTTTGCTATGACAGGGTGGGAGCAAACACTGCTTTGCTTCTTGGAAGCGAGAGCAGGAAACCTGCTCTTGCTTCCAAGAAGCAAAGCAGTATTGCATGTCAGCAGCTCCCCTTGTCCAAAAGCAATGCCGGCTCCCGCAGGAGGCGGGGACCGCGGGGTAATTGGGGCTCCCCCCGCGGTCCCCATCAAGGAGGCCAGGCCCCGGGGATGGGGCCCCGGGGCCAAAAGTGGCGAAAGCCCCTCCCTTTTGTAATAAAAAATAAATAAATAAATAAAGCCGGGCCCCGGGGGATGTGGTCCCCGGGGCCAAAATTGGCCTCAGGAGGGGGACCACGCGGCCCCCCTCCAAAATGTAAAAAAAAAAGAAAGGCTGGCCAGGCCCCAGGGGATTGGGTCCCCGGGGCCAAGAGAGGCCCAGGGAAGGGGGGCCATGCGGCCCCCCTTCCAAAAATACATTTTTGCCGGGCCCTGGGGGATGGGGTCCCCTGGCCAAAATCGGCCTGGGGAAGGGGGGCCCCACAGCCCCCCTCACCTGTAAAAAAAAAAAAAAAAAAAGGAAAGGCCTAGCCCCGGGGGATGGGGTTCCCGGGGCCGTAATCGGCCTCAGGAGGGGGGCCTCGCACCCACCTCCTTTTGAATAATAAAAAAAATGGCTCAAGTCCCAGGGTATGGGGTCCCCGGGGCCCAAAAGGCTCAAGAGAAGGGGGGCCACACAGCCCCCTTCTTAAAATAAAAATTATTTTTGAAAAACGGCAACTCGCTGGAGGCCCCGCCCCCGCCCCCTCCCTGCATGACTGTGCAAACGCACCTCCTGGCACGCTCTGCGTTGTTGGGTCTAAGTCCCTGTTGCTAGTGAGAGTCCCTGGGGGCCAACATGGCCACCAGGAACCTCCAGCAGTAAGCCCCACACAGTGGGATTGCTGAGAGGTGGTACAAGGACACGCCCCTTTTTACACCACTCTGCAAACGCGCCTCTTGGCGCACTGCTGGTGGGGTAATGAGGTCCCTTTGTGTCCTGAGGACCTCAGGGCTGAAGTGGACTTCATCCCCCGAGCAGCAGTGCGCCAGGCGGCGCGTTTGCAGAGTGGTGTGAAAAGGGGGCGTGGCCTCGGCCCACTCTCAGCAATCCAGCTGTGTGGGGCTTACTGGAGGTAACAGGAGGGCTAGTTGGCCCCCAGGGACCCTCAGGAGGCAAGGGAACTTCACCCCCCAACCAAGAGCGCGCCAGGAGGCGCGTTTGCAGAGTGGTGGACAAAGGGGGCATGGCCTGTGTCCACCTCTCAGCAATCCCACTGTGTGGGGCTTACTGGAGGTAACAGGTAGGCTAGTTGGCCCCTAAGGACCCCCAGCAGCGAAATGGACTTTAATCCCCATGCAAGAGCACGCCAGGGTGCGCGTTTACAGAGTGGTGGGGAAAGGGGGCGTGGCCTGCTATGGGAACTTAGCAGTGCTGCTGTGTGGGACTTACTGGAGGTAATAGGAGGGGTAGTTGGCCCCCAAGGTTGTCCTACCTCTCCTGCTACCTTCACTAAGTCCCACACAGTGGGATTGCTAAGAGGTCTTCGGAGGCCACGCCCCCCCTTTCTCCACCACTCTGCAAACACGCCTCCTGGCACAGTACTGGTTGGGGAATGAAGTCCACTTTACTCCTGAGGGACTTTGGGGGCCAAGAAGCCCTCCTGGTACCTCCTGTAAGTCCTACGCAGCGGAATTCCTGAGCGCTGGTTGGAGGCCCAGCCCCCTTTCTCTACCACTCTGCAAACGTGACTACCAGTTAAAGAAGCATTTGTAATGTAATAGGTCTCGCATTTGCAAGAGTTAGAGCTATTGGTGTTGTAAATCTAAAAGTTTTTTACTAATGTTTTTTGGAGTGGAGTGGATGTACTTTGTGTGTAGTGGAATTATGTGGTATGTTGTGCAGTGAAATTATGTGTATTTTTATTTATTTATTTTATTTATAAAGTTTTATAAAGCGCGAACATGACCAAAATGTTGGTGTCAGAGCGCTGTACAACCTAATAAATAGCATTAAATATACAAGGAGCAAAATATAGACAATACAGCATGAAAAGATAATACAAAGAGACATAGTGAAAACACCAGCAAACAAATCAAATTGGCATGAATAGTCGCCTCAGATAGGAAGGACATTATTCAGCAGTCTCATTTTTACTTTGTTTTTGAAAAGAACGAATGAAGGGATGGTCCTGATCTCTGGGGGAAGAGAGTTCCAAATTCTTATTTAAGAATAACGTATATTATTTAACGTATAGAAAGCATGTGGTATTTAGTGTATAGGAATTATGTAGAGTGGGATTATGTGTTATAGAGAGTAATTATGTGGTACGGTAGTCTGTGTTGTAGAGTGGTAACCTCAGGTTTAGTTTTCCTCGTTTCCATAGAAGCTAAATTATGAACTCAATGAGACAAAAAAAAGACGGAATCACTGAGGAGCACTTCTGGACCTAGTCAGAGGTATGAGCAGGACCACTGGAATTATGTGACTGTTTGGCTGCACCGACTTTCGCACAATTAAATTTTTTTCGCATTAGCCACATAATCCATCATCTGCTGCCTAATCTGCAGATTTGAACAAAAAAAGCCTTGTTTCTAGCTCAAACGTTACCAAAAATGCAGCGACAACTGTTACAGCGTGGTGGAAGGTCCTTTACAAACCTAGAATGGTCACCTGTTACTTATTGCTAAATGTGGGTGTTAAATTGGTACTAATGGTGTGCAAGCCACTCTTGCTTCTTTCTGCGCCTCTCTTGCCTCTTTCTGCATTTCTGTTGCTTCTTTCTGCAACTTTCTTTTTCTGCACTTCTCTTGCCTCTTTCTGCAAATCATATCTACTTTCTGTACCTCTTTTGCCTCTTTCTGCACCTCTGTTGCCTTTCTGTACCTCACTTGCTTCTTTGTGCACCCCTCTTGCCTCTTCCTGCACCTCTCTTCCCTCTTTCTGCACCCCTCTTCGCTCTTTCTGCACCTCTGTTCCTTCTTTCCGCACTTCTTTTGTTTCTTTCTGCAACTATCTTGCTTCTTTCTGCACCCCTCTTGCCACTTTCTCCACCCCTGTTTCCCCTTTTTGCATCTCTGTTTCTTCTTTCTGCACTTCTCTTACATCTTTCTCCACCCCTCATCCCGCACCACTCGTGCTTCTTTCTGCACCCCTCTTCCCTCTTTCTGAACCCCTCTTGCCTCTTTCTGCACCTCTCTTGCTTCTTTCTGCACTCCTCTTGCCACTTTCTCCACCCCTCTTCCCCCATTTTGCATCTCTGTTGCTTCTTTCTGCACTTCTCTTGCCTCTTTTTCCACCCCTCATCCCTCTTTCTGCACCTCTGTTGCTTGTTTCTGCACCTCTGTCCCTTCTTTGTGCAACCCTTGTGCCTCTTTCACACCCCTCTTCCCTCTTTCTGCACCCCTCTTGCCTCTTTCTGCACCTCTGTTCCTTCTTTCCTCACTTCTTTTGTTTCTTTCTGCACCTCTCTTGTTTCTTTCTGTAGCCCTCTTGCCTCTTTCTCCACCCCACTTTCCCCTTTCAGCATGTCTGTTGCTTCTTTCTGAATTTCTCTTGCTTCTTTCTGCATCTTTCTTGCTTCTTTCTACACCCCTCGTGCCTCTTTCTGCACCCCTCGTGCCTCTTTCTGCACCCCTCATCCCTCTTTCTGCACTCCTCTTGCCTCTTTCTGCACTCCTCTTCCCTCTTTCTAGACCCCTCCTGCCTCTTTCTGCACCTCTGTTCCTTCTTTCTGCACTTATTTTGTTTCTTTCTGCACCTCTCTTGCTTCTTTCTGCACCCCTCTTGCCTCTTTCTCCACCCTTCTTCCCCCTTTATGCATCTCTGTTGCTTCATCTGCACTTCTCTTGTCTCTTTCTCCACCCCTCTTCCCTCAACTCTGTTGCTTTCTGCACCTCTCTTGCTTCTTTCTGCACCCCTCGTGCCTCTTTCACACCCTTCTTCCCGCACCCCTCTTGCCTCTTTCTGCACCTCTGTTCCTTCTTTCTGCACTTCTTTTGTTTCTTTCTGCACCTGTCACTTCTTTCTGCACCCTTTTTGCCTCTTTCTGCACCCCTCTTCCCTCTTTCTGCACCCCTCTTGCCTCTTTCCGCACCTCTGTTCCTTCTTTCTGCACTTCTTCTGTTTCTTTCTGCAGCTCTCTTGCTTCTTTCTGCACCCTCTTGCCTCTTTCTCCACCCATCCACCCTCTTTCTGCACCCCTTTTGCCTCTTTCTGAACTCCTCTTGCCTCTTTCTGCACCTCTGTTCTTTCTTTCTGCACTTCTTTTGTTTCTTTCTGCACATCTCTTGCTTCTTTCTGCACCCCACGTGCCTCTTTCTGCATCCCTCTTCCCTCTTTTTGTACCCCTCTTGCCTCTTTCTGCACCTCTGTTGCTTCTTTCTGCACTCCTCTTCCTTCTTTATGCACTCCTCGTGCCTCTTTCACACCGCTCTTCCCTCTTCGTGCACCCCTCTTGCCTCTTTCTGCACCTCTGTTCCTTCTTTCTGCACTTCTTTTGTTTCTTTCTGCAACTCTCTTGCTTCTTTCTGCACGCCTCTTGCTTCTTTCTGTATCCCTCGTGTCTCTTTCACACCCCTCTTCCCTCTATCTGCACCCCTCTTCCCTCTATCTGCACCCCTCTTGCCTCTTTCTGCACCTCTGTTCCTTCTTTCTGCACTTCTTTTGTTTCTTTCTGCAACTCTCTTGCTTCTTTCTGCATGCCTCTTGCTTCTTTCTGTACCCCTCGTGTCTTTCACATCCCTCTTCCCTCTTTCTGCACCTCTCTTGCCTCTTTCTGCACCTATGTTCCTTCTTTCTGCACTTCTTTTGTTTCTTTCTGCACATCTCTTGCTTCTTTCTGCACACCACGTGCCTCTTTCTGTACCCCTCTTGCCTCTTTCTGCACCTCTGTTCCTTCTTTCTGCACTTCTTTTGTTTCTTTCTGCAACTCTCTTGCTTCTTTCTGCACACCTCTTGCTTCTTTATGTACCCCTCGTGCCTCTTTCACACCCCTCTTCCCTCTTTCTGCACCCCTCTTGCCTCTTTCTGCACCTCTTTTGCTTTTTTCTGCACTTCTCTTGCTTCCTTCTGCACCCCACGTGCCTCTTTCTGCACCCCTCTTCCTTCTTTTTGCACCCCTCTTGCCTCTTTCTGCACCTCTGTTGCTTCTTTCTGCACTCCTCGTGCATCTTTTACACCCCTCTTTCCGCACCCCTCTTGCCTCTTTCTGCACCTCTTTTGCTTTTTTCTGCACTTCTCTTGCCTCTTTCTGCACCCCTCTTGCCTCTTTCTGCACCTCTGTTGGTTCTTTCTGTACCTCTCTTGCCTCTGTGTGCACCCCTGTTCCCTCTTTGTGCACCTCTTTTGCCTGTTTCTGCAACTTTCTTGCCTCTTTCTGCACTTTTCTTGCCTCTTTCTGCACCCCTCTTGCCTTTTTTGCACCTCTGTTGGTTCTTTCTGCATATCTCTTGCTTCTTTCTGCACCTTTCTTCCTCTTTCTGGACTTCTGTTGCCTCTTTCTGCATTTCTCTTGCTTCTTTCTGCGCCTTTCTTCCTCTTTCTGCACATGTCCTACCTCTGTAGGCATAGTTAGAAATTAGCATTTAAAAAACCTTAGAAATTCACTAAAAAAAACATAGTTTTCAGGGACGTTATAGTTAGAAATTAGCATTTAAAAAACCTTTGAAATTCACTGAAAAAACCATAGGCTTCAGGGGCATTATAGTTAGAAATTAGCATTTAAAAAACCTTAGAAATTCACTGAAAAAAACACAGGTTTCAGGGACCTTATAGTTAGTTGGACATTTCACTTGTACAAAACCAGAGAAATTCGGCCGTTATAGTTAGTTGAGCTAACTATAACTCGCACCCCGCAATGCACTGCTGATGACGTCACATATTACATCATTCATGACATGGTCAGTGACATCACTGATGACATCATCCAGTGACTGTGTGTTTCTGTAAAGTTTAAATATGTTTTATATATATATGCCAAGGTGTATTGAAGAATGAGTGGGTGTATAAGTGTCTGAATGGATGATTTAGTAGGTGCGTGACTGACTGTATAAGTGAGTGATTAAACGTGTCTTACTGAATGCATGGGATAGTGACTAAACTGTGTGAATGTCTGTATCAGTCTGTCAGTTGGTGTGTAAGTGGCTGCATGGATTGGTGAGTAGCTACATGAGTGTCTATATGGGTTATTGATTGTTTGTGTGAGTATCTGTATGGGGGCCTGAGTGTCTGTGTGGGTGTGTGGGGGGTGTCTGAGTCTGTGCATAGATGTGTGAGTGGGTGATTCACTGGGTGTATGGGTTCAAGAGTGCATCTGTGAACGGCTGATTGGGTGGGTGACTGTGTGTATGGGTGTGTTGGTGAGTGAATGGATGTCTCAGTGGTACATGTGTGAGTAACTACATATGTGAAAGGCAGTATATGTTAGTGTTGGAGTATATAAATGACTATATGTGAGTGAGTGATTGTGAAAGTGGCTGTATGGATGAGTGTGTGCTTATATCAGTGATTGTATAAGAGAGTAAGTATGTGTTAGTATCTGTATGAATAAGTGAGATGGTGTGTGTATAACTGTATAGGCGAGTAAATGGGAGTGTGAGTGATTCTTTGCATGACTGACTAGGTGCGTGAGTAACTCTATGGATGAGTGGCGGTGTGTGAGTTATGTTATGTTATGTTAAGCAGTTTTGTAAAGCGCTCAGCTGCCCCAGCAAAGGGGCGTCCCGGCGCTAAGAGCAATAGTAGCAACTGACTGCGAGAGTCCCATCTAGCAGAGCAGAAAAGAAACCAGAAAAAACATGAAAATAACAGTCGGTGTCTGTATAGGTGTATGAGCTGTATTGATGAGTGACTGCATGTATGAGTGACTGTATGGGTGAATGAGTGGATGTGTGTATAGACCAAGGAATCAGTGAGTGGGTATGTAGTAACTGGTATTGGTGTGTCTATGGTTTCGAAAATGGTAGTCTGTATTTTAGAGTGGGTGTATCAAAGGTTATATCAGGGTGTGAGGAGGAGCATCAGATTATCATGTGGATGATGTCATCAGTGATGTCATTTGAGATGTCATCAGTGATGTCACTGACCATGTCATGAATGATGTGATATGTGACGTAATCAGCAGTGCATTGCGGGGGCGCGAGTTATAGTTAGCTCAACTAACTATACCAGCTGAATTTCTCTGGTTTTGTACAAGTGAAATGTCCAACTAACTATAACGTCCCTGAAACCTGTGTTTTTTTCAGTAAATTTCGAAGGTTTTTTAAATGCTAATTTCTAACTATAACGTCCCTGAAACCTATGGTTTTTTTCAGTGAAAAAATAAATAAATATATATATATATAGGGATTATCTTGGACCCCACCGCAGTACTTACCAGAGAAGGGCATTCTGGGAGTTGCAGTGTTCAATAGGGATTTCAACTAAAGACTCTCCATTCGTCAGTGGGATCAGCTGCGCTCTCATACATGGGAGGGCCTATCATTGTATAAAGGAGGGTGGGACCTCTCCACTGTTGTAAAGGCATCAGAAGAAGGCTATAGTGCCGAAATGCATCATGCCGATTGTTCTTATTAAAAACGGACTTCCTCTGCATCCCCGTTGTGTCCTTCGGTTTCTTCCACGAAGCAACCCGTTGTATATATATATATATATATATATATATTCCTCACCCACAGGTACCACCTGTGACATGCTTCATCATTAGACTATCACCCAGACACTGAACGTGAATGGGTAGACTCGACACGTTTGTTAGTGGAGCACTTTGAGTGGTAGCAGTGAGTGAAGGCAGGGTTGAGTGAGTGTGTTAAAAAAAGCCTTTAAATCCTTTGTAACAAAATTATTATTCTGGGATCTTGGGCTAGGTTAAAATAGATCAGCGTGATGCTTTTAGGAATTAATGTTCCCAGGCATCTGATAGGTTAACATGTTTCAGCCTTTATATAGCCCGTGAAGGGTCAGTAGGCTTTCCTCAGGACCTCGTTTTTACCCTGCTTTTTGCGATTGCTAATTTTATGTGCAATGAAATAGTAATAAACATGCACGTTACTATGCAGATCATATTTATAGGACCTTTTCCTTGTATGGTTGTAACTGAAAAGAGAAAAAGGCAGGGACGGATTAGGCATCTGTGGGCGCTCGTACTTTTTTGGAGCACCCCCAATAGTGAGAATATTAAATTGGCTATCAGTATTTAGGTGAAAACCATGTGTTTGCCTTAAAATAGTTGTCACCACATCTAGAAACTCAGCATAATTAAAATTTAAAGTAGCACTACGGAAAATACATTTAAAAGGAAAAACAGACTGGACCTATTACATACATTACTTGTTTTTTCAACAGACATCATAGGGGTTCCAGGGTAGGGCGGACTCTGTAGTCACACACTAGGAGGAGAAAATTAATTTTAAGTCATTTTGTTGTAAAAGATTTACTTTCTGCATTAGCAGAGCAATTCAGCTGATCTGTGTAGAAAAATCAGAGGTAAAATTAGGAGAGAAAAGACCTTACTTCATCAAGAGTACACGTCCGCTCGCGCTCGTAGCGTCTCCCTTTGTCCCTGCATGTTGAGGAAGGTCTGTTTGTTCTCTCCTTTTATATGCCTCATGTATCCTTGTCATGTGATCTTTGGTCACATGATCAGGATGGGAAAGGAAATGAAAGAAATACTCTTTCGGTTGCATTGAATGACTCTGGTGTTTGTGTGCCCTCAAAATACCTCCACCGGTATGTGGTCGGAACAACAAACTGCCTCGTTGCCAGTGGTTGCGTGCGGGCTTCCTGGTTTTTGTCAAAGTACAGATAAATTGTATTGCGTGTGCATGAACGTGGCTCCTCCCTTTCAATGTATCAGGAGCAAAGGATTCTGGAACCTTGAGTCCAAAAATCAAGATTAAAGTTAAAAGACCTTGTTTGTAACCTAAACGAGGAGTCAAAACTATCCATGATCGAACTCTATTTGTATAATGATCCTACTCCATTTTCAATACTACCAGTCAGAAATCAAGATGGTTAAGTCGTTGCAGCTACCCCTGTTGCATCCAATGGGGGTGATAACACAAGTATTCAGCCGTGGTTGTTATCATGCCTAGTATTTCCCGCTGTGTAAATAGCGAGATGCCAAAATTTGGGGTGTCTTGATTCAGAACTATCACTATTCTTCATTCTCGACTTATTTGCAAAAAAAATATGAGAATTTTTGAGAGAATGTTACCCCATGGAACGTCGTCATTTAATCCTCTGGTATGACTAGATAGTTTATAAATCCACCTTTGTTCCTTTCAAAAAGGATTTTTTCTAAATTTCTTGTCTCTGCGGATACCTGTTCTAAAACTATCCATCTCTTATCATTAGGGGTATGATTGTTTGTTATGAAGTGTTCCGCCATCTTGGTTGTACTGCGTCTACATCGTATTGTGCTCCTATGTTCCACTATACATGTGTTTACTTTTCATTTTGTCATTCCTATGTATTTGAGATTACATGGCATACAATGAGGTAGATCACTTGTTTGGTGTTGCAATTATTATGTTTTCTCAACTCCCACGGGGTATTTAGTCCCAGGTCTATAGTTTTTGTTGCTGACGTCAGGTGGCAAACGCTACATTGCCCACAAGGGTAACGTCCTGTGACTGGTGGGAGCCCCAGCATTGTGTGCACTGTCTGTCCTGGTGTTTGTTGTTGTCTAGGTCTTGTGTGTACCAGACTGTCACGTATGCTTCGTGCTCTCTTGTGAGAGAATAGGAGCTGATCCCATTGTCTGCCTCCTATATTCAGAGTTCTCCAATTACGTTGAATTATTTTTTTAATTCGGTTAGATGCTATGTTATATGTAGTGACGCACACTGTGGGGGGGGATGTGTCTTGTTGCGTGGTGCGCCCTCCAAAAGTGCCTCTCTGTTTTGGTTTCTAGCTCTTTTTTTTATTTCTCTATCAGTTGTTCAGGGTAGTTCCTGGCTTTCAGCTTGTTTGTCAGTATTTCTGCTTGTTTCTTGAAGTCTTTTGTTTGGCTACAGTTGCGTCTTAGGCGGAGAAACTGGCCATAAGGGAGATTCTCTCGCAGAGGGCGCGGATGAAAACTATCAAACCTCAAAAGATTGTTTTTTGCTGTGGGTTTATGGTACGTGTCTGTATGTAACCTACCCTCTTCATGGAAGATTGTGACATCAAGGAACATGAGACTATTTTCATCTATGGTATTAGTGAATTTGAGGTTTCTGTCTTGTTCATTTAACCAATCAATAAAGGTTAAGGCTGTGTTCCTGTCTCCCTTCCATAGAATGAAGATGTCTATAAATCTCTTCCACATGGAGATGTGTTTGTGATAAGGATTTGTCTCATGAAGGATACTTTCAGTTTCTAGGTTGAAGACATAAAGTCCTGCTGTGCTTGGAGCGAAGGTGCTCCCCATCAATGTTCCGTTTGTTTGCAGGTACAAGGTTCCCTCGAATTAAAAAAAGGTCCTAGTAAGAGCTAGATCTGCACATTCTAAAATGAATTCTCTTGGTGTATTAAATTGCCAGTCTTCTTTGTGTAAGGTTTGTCTTAATACCTCCAGAGTCTCATCCTGTGGGAGACTCGTATAGAGGCTTTCCACATCCAAGCTCAATAGCAGGTGTGTTTGTGCATTATACTCGTAATCTCGAATTTGTGTCAACAAATCTTTTGTGTCTTTTATGTATGTTTACATTTTTTGTAGAATAGGTTTGAAATAAAAATCGCAGAATTGGGACAAGGGCTCTAACAATGAGCCAATATCTGACACGATTGGCCGTCCTGGTGGAGGGTCCCGATTTTTGTGTATTTTTGGGAGGGTGTAAAAGTAGGGTGTTCTAGGGTTGGTGTTTCGTAGGAAATCTCCCTCTGACTTTGTTATCCATCCTTCACTTTCTGCCTCAACTACCAAGTTTGCAATTTCTAGTTTCAACGATGGTATCGGATCTGTGTATAGGATCTTGTAGTTGTGTCTGTCATTTAACAACCGCAAGCATTCAGTTTTGTATGCTTCAGTATTCTGGATGACAATGCCCCCGCCTTCATCATTGGTCTGGGATAGGACCGCTCCTATACCTAGCTCAGAGGCATCAGTCTGCACAATGAACTGCTTGGTATAGTCTGGAGCCTTGAGAATTGGTGCTGAGCACATTGCCTCTTTCAGGGTGTCAAAAGCCTTTTGACAGCTAGCTGACCAGTTTACCTTTTTGGGCATCTTCTTGGAGGTGAGTTCTGTGAGGGGAGTCACAATGTACCCATATCCCTTCACAAACCTCCTGTAGTACCCAGTCTAGCCAAGGAATGCCCTGACTTGTGTCTGGGTTGTTGGAGCTGCCCAGTCCAGAATGGCCTGGATCTTGGGCTGTAAGGGTTGTACTTGGCCTCCACCAACAAGGTGGCCCAAGTATACCACTGTACCCTGCCCTATCTGGCATTTGGATGCCTTGAGTTAGGCCTGAAGTTTGCAGGGCTTTTAAAACCTCCCCAGGTGGATTAGGTGATCCTTCCAGGTGGAGCTAAAGACAGCAATATCATCTAGATATGCTGCACTAAAGGCTTCCAATCCAGCAAGGACTTGATTCATCAACCTTTGGAGGGTGGCAGGGGCATTCTTTAAAGCAAAGGGCATAACAGTAAACTGATAGTGCCCATCAGGTATTGAGAATGCTGCCTCTTCTTTTGCTCCTGGTACCATGCCAATCTGCCAGTACCCAGCAGTTAAGTCAAAGGTACTTAGAAATTTGGCTGCACCCAATTTGTCTATCAGTTCATCAGCTCTTGGGCTAGGGTGAGCATCTGTCTTGGTGACAGAGTTGAGCCCTCTATAGTCCACACAGAACCTCATTTCTCTCTTTCCACCCTGTGGATGAGATTTGGGGACTAGAACCACTGGGCTGGCCCAGGGGCTCTCAGAGGATTCAATATCCCTAACTCCAGCATCTTGCTGACTTCAGCTCTGATGCTTTCCTTAACTTTGATCAGACTAACGATATATCTTATTTTTGACAGGTACACTGTCCCCAGTGTCCATATCATGGGTACACCAGTTTGTCTGACCAGGGGTTAAGGAAAAGAGCTTAGCATACCGCTGCAAGACTTGCTTGCAGTCAGCCTGCTGTTGGGCAGAGAGGGTGTCTGAGTAGACAACTCCACCCACTAACCCATCTTTGGGGCTGTAAGAGAGGAGGTCAGGTAGAGGTTCACTCTCTGTCTCCTGATCCTCATTAGTCACCATCAGCATGGTGATGTCAGCCCTATCATGGAAAACCTAAGGCGGTTCACATTGATCACTCTTTTGGGTGTCCTGCTTATGCCCAGGTCTACCAAGTAGGTGACCTCACTTTTCTTCTCTAAGATGGGGTACGGGCCACTCCATTTGTCCTGGAGAGCCCTTGGTGCCACAGGTTCCAAAACCCACACCTTTTGCCCTGGTTGAAACTCCACCAGTGCAACTTTTTGGTCATACCAGTGTTTCTGGAGCTCCTGGTTGGCCTCAAGATTTTTGGAAGCTTTTTCCATGTACTCTGCCATTCTGAACCTTAAGCCTAGTACATAGTCCACAATGTCTTGTTTGGGTTCTTGGAAAGGCTTCTCCCAACCCTCTTTTACAAGACAGAGTGGTCCCCCTAACAGGATGACCAAACAGAATTTCAAAGGGGGAAAACCCTACTCCCTTCTGAGGCACCTCTCTGTAGGCGAAAAGCAAGCATCGTAAGAGGACATCCCATCATCTTTTGAGCTTTTCAGGGAGCCCCATAATCATGCCTTTCAATGTCTTGTTAAACCTCTCAACAAGACCATTGGTTTGTGGGTGATAGGGTGTAGTAAACTTGTACTGCACTCCATACTCTTTCCACATATGTTTTAGGTATGCAGACTTGAAGTTTGACCCTCTGTCTGAAACCACCTCCTTAGGAAACCCTACCCTGGAAAAGACACCAATGAGGTCCTTGGCTACTGCCTGAGCTGTAGTAGTCCAAAGGGGAATTGCCTCAGGATACCTGGTGGCATGATCTACTACCACCAGTATGATTTTGTTTCCTGATGCTGTGGGAGGTTCAAGTGGACCCACTATGTCCACACCTACCCTTTCAAAGGGAACCCCAACCACTGGTAGTGGGATTATGGGGCCTTTGGGTGTCCACCTGTTTTGCCACTGGCTTGACAGGTGACACAGGAGCTGACAAACTCCTTTACCTTCTGAGACATCTGAGGCCAGTAAAAGTGGCTAACTAGCCTTTCTCATGTTTTGGTTTGGCCCAGATGTCCAGCTAGGGGGATGTCATGAGCCAAAGTTAGTAAGAACTCCCTGTACTTCTAAGGCACTATCACTCTCCTAGTGGCTTCAGGGTTGGGGTCTCTGGCCTCAGTATACAGTAGTCCCTCCTCCCAATAGACTCTGTGGGTACCACTGACATCTCCCTTTTCCTGTGCAGCAGCTTGCTACCTCAGGCTCTCAAGAGTTGAACGGGTCTGCTGTCCAAGGCACAGCTCTTCCCTATTGGGTCCCCCTGGGCCTAAGAGCTCAATCTGGTAAGGGTCAAGTTTCATAGGCTCAGTTCCCTCTGGGGCTTCCAAGTCCTCTCCCTGAGGAGAGGGGTCCTGATTATTTTGCTGTTCAGAAGCTGGTTTCCCAGTCTTTTTACCTTTCCTCTTGGAAGGTTGGGCCATTCTTTCAGGCTCCAACACTTCTTTTTTACCCTGTTTTGTGCTCTGTGCTCTAGTCTTGACACACACAATCTCAGGGATGTTCAGAATTGCTGTATGGGTTTTCAATTCTACCTCAGCCCATGCCGAGGTCTCCAGGTCATTACCAAGCCGACATGCAGCTGGAAGCTTTGGAGAGACCACTACCTGTTTCAGGCCAGTAAACCCCCATCCCCACACCCCCCAGTCTAATGTCACCATAGCCATGGCATGGTTAGTAGTGACACTGTCAGCATTGGTGACTGGGTAAGTTTTCCCAATCAGGTATTGCTCTGGGGAAACCAGTGTGTCTCTCACCATAGTGACACTGGCACCTGTATCCCTCAGGGCTTCTATTCTAGTTCCATTGATCCAGGGGTATTGCAAATACTTCTTTAAGTTGGGTGGCCACACAGCTAAAGTGGCAAACTCAACTTCACCCTCTGTGACTAGAACTGCTTCAGTGTGAACCTGGATTTGCTCTGGGCACACTGTTGATCCCATCAGACTGACTACACCAGTAGTAGCTGTAGGAGGACTAGAGGGCTTCATGCTAGGACATGTAGCATCTCCAGTTAAGTGTCCCAACTTCTTACAGTTGAAACCCCAGGCCTTTAGGGGAATCAAAGTTCTTCCCTTTGTATCTATTACTGGATTGGGAAGAGTTTTGGGACCCACCCCCCTGAGCAGGTTTTTGGGGTCCTTTAGAAGACTCAGGCTTTTTATCTTTGGGGTTCTCATCCCATTTCCACAGGGGAGGTTTTGTAACCCCTTTCTTTTGGTCACCCCCAGTGGCTGTTTTTGTTACCCTAGACTTGACCCAGTGGTCTGCCTTCTTTCCCAATTCTTGGAGAGAAATTAGACCTAGGTCTACCAAATGCTGATGTAACTTAGTGCAATTACTCAAAATATGTTCCTTCATAAACAAATTGTAAAGTCCATTGAAATCATGCACATTATTTCCAGTTAACCAACCATCCAGTGTCTTAACTGAGTAGTCAACGAAGTCAATCCAGGACTGATTTTGGGTGTTGTGAACCCCCCTGAATCTAATTCTATATTCCTCAGTTGTGAGTCCAAGCCCTCAATCAGAGTACTCTTCATGAGGTCATAAGACCCAGCATCTGGCCCTGTAAGGGTCAGGAGTCTGTCCCTGCAGTTACCAGTGAACAGTTCCCAAAGGAGTGGCCTCCAGTGTGACTTCCTCACTTTTCTCATTTCACAAGCTCTTTCAAAAGCTGTGAACCATTTGGTGATGTCATCACCCTCCTCAAATTTAGGGACAATCCCTTTGTTTGTTTTTTGGATCATAAGATTGCTCTTTATCCTTATTATTTAAGTTGCTGCCACCATTGATGGGAGCTAAGCCCATCTCTGCTCTCTCTTTTTCTAGAACCTAACCAAAAGGTTGGTCTCCTCATTGAGGCTGTCCTCAATGTCCTCAGAAGCACCCGATCCACCTGTGTGGGCTCTAGGTACTTTGAGTCAGGGCCACTGGGGCCCTTCTCTCCCTATGAAGTGGGGGGGTTGGTAGTTATCCTCATCCCCTCCCTCTTCTTCTTCCTCTGAGAGGTCTTCACCATTCTCAGAGGGATGGACCTTAGCATACCCTGCCACCAGCTCCTGGAGCTTTTGTTTGGAGGGATGGGACCGCATGGTAATATTTTTAAGTTTACATAGAGACCTTAACTCCCTAAATTCTAAGTGGAGATAAGGGGTGAGGTTGAGCTCCTCAATCTGGTTCTCTGTGTCATTGTTGTTATCTTCACTAACAGCTGCGTTCTTGTTAAGAGACATTGTAAAAGAAAAACTTCTAACCCCTCTTACACCTAACTAAAGTGAGCTTTTATTTTTCTAAAATTCTAAAGGGACTTAACCAAGGCCCTAACAAGACTTTTAGTAATTTGGAAAAATTTCTCAATTCAAAAATCTGAATTCTAAAGACAATTTAAGAGTTCTGTCGTGTGATCAGCTGTTGACCAAGTTAGTCCAACAAATGCAAAGTTGCATATCCCACCGCTGATCCACCAATGTAGGAAGCTGGCTCTGTATATACGTTACCAAAATTAGGTATAGTGCTCACAGAGTCCAGTAGAACCCCAAAGGTATGCAGAGGTAAAAGTAGATAGTACCTTACTCTCTATTTGTGGTAGTGTGGGCGAGCAGTAAGGCTTTATCAGAGGGTAGTGTTAAGCATTTGTTGTACACACTCAGGCAAGAAATGATGTCACACACTCAAAGACTGAACTCAGACCAATTTGTTTGTATAAAAGTATTATTTAGTTAGATTTATTTTCAAGACCCAAGCAGGGTAAGTGTAAATGGTACTTTTCAAGGCAGGTTGAACAATACAAGCAAGCTGAATGAAAATGACTTCGTTACAGGTTTGTAATTACTTGGAATACAGTTGAAATTACTGTTAGATTACTTTTGATTACTTTACAGATTACTTTATGGATTACTTTTTCTACTCAGTGTGATATGCCTAGATATCACACTGGGACATTTCCTAGAGAAAAGGTAAGTAAAGCAGTTTTTAGATATTTGCAGTTTTTCAAGTTCTAAAACAACCCCAACTCCACACAAAGATTTTTTCACAAGAAAGTAGTCAATGCAGTCCTATGGGAAGAAATGTGGTTATCGGTTTCAAGGTAAGTACTTGGGTTTGGGAGTTGGTTTTCTGGGGTTAGAACCAGGGTTCCACCAGGGTCACGGATGCACTCTCAAAGCACCCACAGCGGCACTAGGGCGGCCGGGTGCAGAGTGCTGAGGCCCAATATTACCCAATGGGAGATAGGGGGCCTCCGGTTGGTGGTTGCTCACAAGCAGGCCACAAGGTTGTGGGAGCAAAGCTCCTGGTGTCAGGCTCAGGGCAATGGGGGGTCCGAGTTAGCACCCAAAGTACACCCGCAGCGGCGCAGGGGCGGCTGGGTGCAGGGTGCTGATTTAGCGTTGGGTGCCCTGTTGATTTCAATGGGTATTCTCCGGTTGCATCAAAGACTGCAGGCTCGGGGACGAAGATCTTCTGGAGGTGACCACCGGTTGGAGAGGTAAGGTGGGATGCTGGGACACCGTCGGTTGGGCCACCCAAGGCCATGGTACGTCGGGTGCAGGGGTGTCGTTAGGTGTCGGGTTTTTCTTACCAGCTCCGGCCGTGGTCTGGGCGATCCTCCAGAAAGGGACTACAGGCTTCGCTTGGAGATTCGAGCAGCCGCGGCCACTGCAGGTAAGAGCAGTGGTGCCGGCTGGGGGGAATTTCGAGAGATGACCACGAGAGAAATGTAATTATTTAATTTTCCCTTGTGGTCGTCTCTCGAAATCCCCCCCCAGCCGGCCTCACCGCTCTTACCTGCAGCGGCTGGATTCGGGACAGGTCAGAGATTACCAGATCCCAGGTCAGGATCGCCGGGGAGACCTCCTCGTGGTGTTGGGCCACTCGAACTAGAGCATGGATGTCGGGTGCAGAGTGGTGCAGACTTGCTGTTTTGGCTGGGGCCAGAGTCTGCTGGTGAGCAAATCCGGTGCTCACGGGAGACAAAGTCTTGGGTTTGGAAGCCACGGCAGGTCCTTCAGGATCTTGAGGCTGCTAGCTGCAGGACACACCGGGATTTCGCTGGAGCAGGTTTCGAGGTGCGGTCAGGCCGGTAGGGCTGGGGCCAGGTCAGTGGGCGACCTCCTCTTCTTAGTTTCAGCACAGCTTCTTCGGTCCTTCTTCTCTTCTTCTGGTCGGTTCTTGTCTGAGAAGACAAGGTTCGGGGTTGCCCCTAAATGCTAGATTTAGTGGCATTACAGGTAAGTAAAGGTTGCGACCAATGGGTCCCTTCCTTGGGGTGGGTACATCTCCTATTATACCTCCCTCCAGTGGGAAGGGGGCATATGTCTCTCTCTGGTTGGCTGGGTCCCCGCATCTGCAAGATGGCAGGGACTGAGAGTTGTGCTTCACCTCGCCTGCCCCACCTGAGGGGTGGGGTTGACAAAGGTGGGCACACCTCCCTTCCTCACTTGGTTTTCCCGCCGATTGTCCCACCCAAAGTGGGGGTCAGAACCGGTGGGAGCCAGTTGCTGGAAGCAGCTAAGGGCTGGGGTAGCTCACAAAGGAGGCAAGCCTTTGAAGCTTCCCCTTCGTGGACCCTGCCCATCCTGGGGGAGGAGGCTTGGCACCTCGTCCCAGGATGTGCAATGTTTCAGACCTTGAGAGCAGCAGGCTCTCGACCCAGGGGTCAGAAACATGTCTGGTGGTGGCAGCTGGCGGGCAGCCACTCAGCCAGGACACTAGAGTTAGGTTGTTTTTCAGGGGGCATCTCTAAGATGCCCTCTGAGTGCATTTGTCATTAAATCCCACACTGGCATCAGTGTGGGTTTAATGTGCTGAGAAGTTTGATTCCAAACTTCCCAGTTTTCAGTAAAGCCATTATGGTGCTGGAGAGTTCGTAATGACAAACTCCCAGCACCATATACTCTTAATGGCATTACTGCACTTACAATGTCTAAGAATTGGCTTTGGGAACACAAACAAGCCACCCTGGGTCAAAATAGTGACAGAGTGCAGGGGAGTCCCTTTTTAAAGGACGAATTCCCTCACCCACCCGTAGGTGGCATGCTTCATCATTGGGAACCTCCTCGCACTGCGAACCTTGTCGCAGTGCGGGCTACAACCCCCTCACTGTGAGGGAGGAGCTCAGGGATGTTTTATCTGTGTTAGTAGGGAGGTATACTAAAACCTTCAGATGAGCCGGGCGTGGAGGGAGTATGTGGAGAGAGTGACGGTGAGAATAAAACTGACTACCTGGTATGTTAAAGATTAATTTTAATGGAACACCCAGGGTTCAAGATTAAAAACTATATATTATGGGCCATGGCAGGAAATTTCAACCTAACATGGTCTCAGGGTGATCAATTGGTCGACATGTTTCAGCCTCAATGCCCTCCGTAGAGTTGCCGTGGCTTTCTTCAGGACCAGGTGAGATGTGAGACAGTGTGAGTGTGTGAATCTTGCCACCATACCAAATATGGATGGTGGGAAAAGGATACAACCAACTAATAGGTTGATGCATCAATCGAAGAATTCTGCTGTTCAGCGTCATCCCCGTCTTGTCGGGAGTGCAAATGGCTAACTCACCTTCGGCGCACGCACTCGAGGTGGCTTCCAAGACCTTAAAATGAGGTCCTCATCGCCAGTTCGTGAACCGTTGGCACCTTGTCCCAGGATGTGCATTGTTTCAGACCCCCGAGAGCAGCAGTCTCTCGACCCAGGGTCCAGAACCATGTCTGGTGGTGGCGCACTCGAGGTGGCTTCCAAGACCTTAAAATGAGGTCCGCATCGCCGGTTCGTGAACCGTTGGCACCTTGTCCCAGGATGTGCATTGTTTCAGACCCCCGAGAGCAGCAGGCTCTCGACCCAGGGGTCCAGAAACATGCCTGGTGGTGGCGGCTGGCAAGCAGCCACTCAGCCAGGACACTAGAGTTAGGTTGTTTTTCAGGGGGCATCTCTAAGATGCCCTCTGAGTGCATTTTTCATTAAACCCCACAATGGCATCAGTGTGTGTTTAATGTGCTGAGAAGTTTGATACCAAACTTTCAGTAAAGCCATTATGGTGCTGGGGAGTTAGTAATGACAAACTCCCAGCACGATATTCTCTTAATGGCATTACTGCACTTACAATGTCTATAAATTGGCTTTGACACTGTAGGGATACAGGGCTCATGCACCTGTACCCTCACCACTGGTATAGTGCACCCTGCTAGAGGGGTGGCTGACCTATGCCAGGGCAGTGGGTTGTAGGCATGGCACACAGGGATGCGGGCCATGTCGACTCTTCACTTTGTTCTGCACCAAAACATGCAACCTGCAATGGCAGTGTGTGTGTAAAGGTACAGTGCCTCTAAGGGTGGCACAACAAGTGCTGCAGCCCTTAGAGGCCTTCCCTGGCCACAGTGCCCTTGTTACCTATAGTACCATTTACAAGGGGCTGACTTGTGGTCAAAGAGTGCCAATTGGGTTTTTGTCTTAATGCAGTTTTAGGGAAAGAACATAGGCCCTGGGTACCTGTTTGGCAGGAGCCCAAGGCACACTCAGTCAAGTACATCAGCAGTTTGGCAAAACGTGGGGGCAACCATGCAAAAAGAGGGCACTTGCTTACACATAGGAACTGGTGGGTGTACAAAGAGCAAAGGAAGAGGAGGTGGGATGGGAAAGCAGCATGTAGAGAGGAAAGTAAGAAAAAATTTAAATTAAAGAAAACACAAAATAGAGAGAGGAAAAATATGTACATTTCCATGGAGTGCTGAAGGAAAAAGAAAAACGTTCCCTGACTATGCAGTGGTAAGGACACAGGTCATTTAATCAAAAAGACTGTGAAACAGCTATGCTCTGGGGCCGGGACAAACACAAGAAGAGGAAGGAAACATTAAATAAGAAGCAAGGAAATTAGTTTGACATGAAAGCCGACCAATGAGGAGTAAGTGGGCTAACCGAAAGCCCACTCAGTTATTGGTAATGTACAAAATAGGTCCTATGAATACAGGCAGTAGTCTAGGCAAGACCTCAAAAACATTGCACTCGAAAAAATCAAGTAGGGAGTGCCACCTGAAAAAGGGATGTAACAGATGAGCAGGGGTTCATCTGGAATGGGGTAAATATGCAACACAGAAAGTGCGAGTCTTACAAAGCAAAGAACAGCGTGTGCAAAGGAAGAAATTAGCTTTGCAAGTGTGTAGTGCAAGAAGGAGATGCTGGCAAAAGTGATAACCAGAACATGCTTCAGAGGAAAAAAATGAGTTTGAAAAGAAGAGGCGACACAGGCAGAGAGGCAGGGAAGGGGAAGACGGGCAGGGATACAGAGAAACCAGGGTGTTAAGAGGGGAGAGTAGACAGGCAGAGATTCAGAGAAACCAGGGTGTCAAGAGGCGACACAGACAGATAGGTAGGGAAGAGAGAGACGGGCAGAGATACAGAGAACCAGGGTGTCAATAGGGGAGACAGGCAGAGATACAGAGAAACCAGGGGATGTCAAGAGGGGAGACAGGTAGAAATACAGAAAAGACCAGGGTGTCAAGACGGGAGACAGGCACAGGGGAAGGGGAGGTACAGACAGAGAGATACAGTAAAGACCAGGGTGTCAAGGGGAGAGATACGCAGAGAGACGGGGAAGGGAAGCCACAGGCATAGAGATACAGAGAAGCCCAGTGAGCCAAGGTGAGAGAGACAGGCAGAGAGAGAGAGGGAAGACCACGGTGTCCAGGGGAGAGACAGGCAGAGATCGTAAATGGGCGAGACAGGCAGAGATACAGAGCAAACAGGGTGTCAAGAGGCGAGACTGGCAGAGATACAAGGAAGGGGATAAACAGGCATAGATACAGCGAATACAAAGATGTCAAGGAGAGAGACAGGCAGAGAGACAGGAAAGACACAGGCAGAGACACAGAGAACACAAAGATGTCAAGGGGCGAAACTGGTAAGGAGAGACACAGACAGAACGTGATACAAGAAGACCAAGAGGTCAAGGAGAGAGACAGGTAGAGATACAGAGAAGACCGGGGTGCCAAGGGGAGCGACGGGCAGAGAGACAGAGAAGGGAGGCACGAGCTGTGCCATGCAGAGCACAGGACAGAACAACAGCGAGAGCCCAGGGAGACCGGAAAGAGAGAGCAACTCCCAGGCAGGCTGAGCACAGGAAGGCAGAGGGCGGAGGGAGAGAGGGAGGGAGAAGAGGAGCAGGGCGGGCGCCCTCCTCACACTCCGGCGGCTCAGGGAGGGACAGGACTGGCTCTGGCATTCAGCTGCCCCTGGAATTCAGCCCCTGCCCCCCTCACAAGAGACAGATGAATGGCGTCGCTTTCTGCCTGGTTGGAATTCCACCCTATTCAGAGGCACAAGTAAGTGAGGGGCAGCCCCCGAGCCCCCTCCCATCCCTGCAGTCCGGCAGCTCCTAAGAGGATTATTGCAGGGGGAGCTGTCGGGGTCCATGCGGGGATCCGAGGCCGGGACCCCCACGGGCTGGCCCTGGCTGCGGTGTGAGGACCCGAGGCGGCTGGGGTGTATGTGTCACGGAGAGGGGCCCGCGCCTGGGCCTGCCCTGATGGGATCTGTGAGTATGTGGTGGGCGGGGGCGACTGTCAACACTGCCCTCTTCCCTGGCTCCCAGCTGCTCCTGTGCTCCCAGCGCAGTCTCCTTCACTTTCTGACATTACCTCTTTTTCGCACTCTATCTTTTTCCTCTCACCCCTCAGGACTTCATTTTCTGCCCCCTGCACACCCCTCCCATGCCGTTTTTATCCCCCTTCTCTCTCTATCCACCCCTTCACTCTGCCATCTCTTCCGTTCTCTCTTTCCGGGCTTTCTCTCCTCTTTTCTTGCTTTCGTACTGTCTACTTTTTGCAATACTCACACTCTTTTTCTTGTTATGCTATTTCTTTTATTTCATTTTCTCCTCCCACCTTACTGCTTTCTTTTCCGTTTCCCTCTCCTTTCCCTGTCGTTCTTGCTCTCCCGTCCCACACTCCAACTTTCCCTTTGCTCATTGTCTTGTCCATTTACTCCATCTCATCCATTTACTCCGCTGCCCTTTTCCTTCTCCCCTCCTTTCTGTCTTTCGTGCCTTCTCCTCCCCTACGTCCGCGCTCATCCTCCTCTCTCCCCACCCTCTCTCATCCTGTTGAGTGCCCACAGGTGCCTGTAGAGCCTTGCGCCTGCCCTGTGCCCGGGCTCTCGAACGCTGGCGGCCTTAGCTTGTCTGGTGAACATGTGACAGAACCCCTCTGAGCTGCGCGGTGGTTTGGTGTGTGCTTTTATAATGGGGTTCATGTCGAAGCGCTAGAGCGCATACATGCATCCGCAGCACTGTCATCAAAGCATTTTGGTTTATAATGTATGGCTTGCGTTGACTCAGAAAGGGGGGGGGAGGGTGTGCAGCCAAGTGCGCGAGGCGTCCCTTTAGAAGTCGCTGTGAGCGTGAGGCAGGCAATCTCATTGAAGCCTACAGAGACCAGCTCTGAGGCTGGCCACGGCGCACAGACGGGTGCATTAAACGCTGATATGATGCTACTGTGGGTGGGGCCTGGTTACTGGAGCTGGTGGAACAAGGGTGGACCAGGAGTGGATGTGATGGAACAGTGGTGGAGTGGATTGCACCAACGTGGGTCAAAGGGCGGACGCGGCGTCATGAGGGTGGCGTGGCTGCTGGATACACTGCCACGAGGGTGGATATGATGCTTCGAAGCTGGTGCGTGTGGAAGGGGGGTCACTGGCTGCAACTGGTGGTCCGGAGGGTGGGTATGACGACACTCGGGCGGAGATGATGCCACGTTGATGTAAGGCCAGGCTTGTGATTCAGAGGGTGGGGCGGGGTAATGCCAGACGGGTGGTTGAAAGGGTAGATGTGGTGTTATTGAGGGCGGTGCAGTGGCGTAATGCACTGCCACGAGGGTGGATATGACGTCACAGTGGCTGAAGTGAGTTGTCCGAAGAGGGGACATGACGACAGGCTAGCATACATGATGCCATGAGGTGCCGGGGCGATGTAATGCCACGAGGGTGGTTCGAAGGGGTTAGACATGGTGTTTCTGAGGGGGGTGCAGTGGCAGAAGGTACTGCCAGGAGGGTGGATGTGACGTCACGCTGGCTGAAATTAGTGGTCTGGAGAGTGGATATGACGACACGCTGGCAGAGGCGATGCCACGAAGAGGGGGCGAGGTAATGCCAGGTGGTTGATTCAGAGGGCGTTTCTGAGGCTGGAAATGATGCCAGGGAGGAAGAGTGCTCCACGGGGAGAAGTGATGCTGCTGAGGGTGTCAGGCGGGTGCCTCGGAGAGTGTGTGTGACCTTGGGCCGGCTCCAGGCAGCGTCAGTGTGACCCCCACGCTGCTCACACGCAGCCAGAGCTCCCGGGCCAGGGCTCCATCTGTTTTGCCGCTTTGTCCTTTCGGAAACTGCAGCGAGCCCCGAGCAGGGTCACACTTCCCTTCCAGCCTCTCTGATACATGGCGGGAAGCGTTGCTGCCGATCCTGGGAATGCTCCCCTCCCCTCACTGGCTTCTCTCCTGCGTTTATAGCGCATTGGCCTGGTCCCGACTCCCCGTGCTACCCTGGTACGGCCCAGTGAGTGATCCTGCACGCTGTGGTACCGTGGTTCGGCGCTCTCAGTGGCCCTGCGCGCTGTTGTACTGTTCAGGGCCGGCTTTTGGCATGGGAGAACTGAGCCCAGGCCCAGGGCGTCAATCTGCAGAGGGGCGAAAGGAGCTGTGTGCATTAAGGTTATGCGAACAGCAGCGCCCCTCTCATCTTGCTCCAGACTTGTCCGTGCCCTGTGTCCTCCTTAGTTAGGTTTGCCACTTTAAACTGGTTTTATTCCTTCAGTATCATACCGTAGAGGATTTTTAACACCCTTTTAGCCCCTTTCCTTGCCCTCTCTTCTCCCTCTGACTCCCGCTAACACACAACAGCAGCAGCAGCAGCACTCTCATCAGCTTGACACAGGTGAGCTGGGGGAGGACTGTAGATGTTTGTGTTCAGAGGCCATTCACTGCTCAGCAAGGAACTGACCAGTGAACACAAAAGGGTCCCCCTGCTGCCTCATTTTATTCACTAGCAACAGCGCCAAATTTCTCTCCAACCAGGGCGTTATCCTATCAAAGGCCGGCTCTGACTGTAGTTAGGTTCTGTCAGTGGCCCTGCTCTCTCTGATGCTGTTGTTAGGTACTGTCTGTGGCCCTTCTCTCTCTGATGCTGTTGTTAGGTGCTGTCAGTGTTTCTGCTCTCTCTGATGCTGTTGTTAGGTGCTGTCAGTGTTTATGCTCTCTGTGATTGTTGGAAATGGCACTTTTTGCAGGGTTATCCCCAAACTTTTTACTTCTTCATCCTATTTTTTCCTGACCTGTGTTTGTTGGCTATAGGACTCTGGGCACTTTACCACTTCTGATCAGTGCTAAAGTGCATATGCTCTCTGTGTAAATTGTTATTGTGATTGGTTATCCATGATTGGAATATTTGATTTACCAGTAGGTCCCTAGTAAAGTGCACTGAGTGTTCCAGGGCTGGTAAATCAAATGCTACTAGTGGGCCTGCAGCACTGATTGTGCCACCCACATGAGTAGCTCTGAAAAGAGGTCTCAGGCCTGCTACCGCGGTGGCTGTGCGCAGTTTGTTAACTGCCATGTCGACTTGGCAAGTGCACCCACTTGCCAGGCCCTATCCTTCCCTTTTCTTACACATAGGGCACCCCTATAGTAGGCCCAAGGTACCCCCCTGGGCAGGGTGTAGTGTATGTAAAAGGTAGGACATGTACTGGTGTGTGTAACATGTCCTGATAGTGAAATACTGCCCATTTCGTTTTTCACTATTGAAAGGCTATCTTGCCCATAGGACAGAATGGGGAATGCTTTGTTACATTTTACAAGCATATCTTCCCATAGGGATAAGATGGAAAAATGGAGTTTAGTATCCCTGAACTCAGGATTTAATAACACATCTTTTAGTAAAGATGGTTTTTAAATTGTGTGTTTGAAAATACCACTTTTTAGAAAGTGGCTATTTTCTTGTTCAACCATCCTCTGTGCCTCTGCCTGTTTGTGGATTGACTGGCTTTGGAGTGACAGGGGTTGGGGAGGTGCAGTGGCTCCAGGAGTCTGGATGAGTAGGCACTAGGCTGAATAGGCCTGATCTGCATTTGGAGTGGTCGGAGGAGTAGCACCTGTACCTGAATAGGTCTGTGCTTGCCTTCCACAATGCTGGCTCAGCCCCCCTGTGGTATGTCTGGAGCCAAGGCTCACACTGACAATGGACGTTGTTGTGCACTTGCAGAGTGCCCCCCAGAACAGGTTTGAACTGGGCTCAGAGCCCCTTGCACAAAGAGAACAAAGACATTTTGGGGTATAGGTACCAGACCCAAAACCCCAGACTTTTAGATCATTCCTGGAATTCAAGAGGAACCTTTGCCAAGGAGAAGAGCTGGAGAGACTGAGGAGAAGTGCTGCCCTTGCTGCGTGTCTGGAGTTGGCCTGCAGTTGCTGTTTCTGCCAAAGAAAGGAGAAGGACTTTGCTGTGTGCTGTGTCCCCTGCTTGAAGGAGATCTCCAAGGGCCTGAAGTGTGCTGGCCTCCTGTTCTGAAGTCTCAGGGACACAAAGACTTCACCCCCAGCTCCCCTGAACTCTGATGCTGTGAGTTCTGACCTGCCAAGAGGTGCCTATGCCAGTTTTGGGCCTCTGGAGGTTGTTGCTGCTGTTTGGAAGCTGGAAGAAAGAAGAAACTCAAAGAACTACAGAAATCGACGCATCGATGGATCGCGGCTGAAGAGGACCGACGCAGCGCCGCTCGACGCCGCTGCATCGATTGCCGACACATACCCGATTTCCACGCATCGTGCCTGTGCGGCAAGTTCGTCCGACGCATCACCTGCGGACCGGAACCATCACGAAGAATCGACGCATCACTCCCCATACAGACCAGATTCGACGCAACCCTTCCTCTGCGTGCAGCGGGACTGTCGCCTCGCCTCCCCAAGGTCTCAGGAGTGTCGCATCTCTTTGTTTTCTGACTCTGCGGCTGTTTGGCTTAACTTTCACGCATCTACAGGTACTTTGGTGAAAAGTCACGCATCCATAGTTTTCTCTGGTACAAGTTCTTGAAACCTTTTGAAAGTCATATTTTTAACTGTGTATGTTGGATTTTGGTCGTTTTGGTCTTGTTTAGTTTAGATAAAGATACTTTATTTTTCTAAACTGGTGTGGTGTCCTTTTGTGGTGTTTTCACTGTGTTACTGTGAGTGTTGGTACAAATACTTTACACATTGCCTTTGGGATAAGCCTGTCTGCTCGTGCCAAGCTACCAAGGGCGTGAGCAGGGGTTATCTAGAGTATGTAACCCCTTACCCTGACTAGAAGCAAGGGTCCCTATTTGGACAAAGGTACCTACCTCTGCCAACTAGAGACCCCCATTTCTAACAGTGATGCTGTTGTTAGACGCTGTAATTTGCCCTACTCTCTATGATATTGTTGTTAGACACTGTCAGTGGCCCTGCTCTCTGTGATACTGTTTTCAGGTTCTGTCAGTGGCCCTGTTCTCTATGATACTGTTGGCAGATGCTCTCCGTGGTCCTGCTCTCTATGATACTGTTGTTAGGTACTGTCAGTGTTTCTGCTCTCTATGATATTGTTGTTAGACACTGTCAGTGTTTCTGCTGTCTGTGATGCTGTTGTCAGGTACTCTCTGTGGCCCTGCTCTCTGTGATACTGTTGTGAGGGACAGTCAGTGACCCTGTCTCTATGATACTGTTGTCAGGTACTGTCAATGGGCCTGCTCTCTGTGATACTGTGGTCAGGTGCTCTCAGTGGCCCTGCTCTCTATGACACTGTTGTTAGGTACTGTCAGTGGCCCTGCTCTCTATGATAATGTTGTTAGATGCTGTCAGTGGCCCTGCTTTCTATGATATTGTTGTCAGATGCTGTCGGTGGCTCTGCTCTCTATGATATTGTTGTCATATGCCGTCAGTGGCCCTGCTCTCTATGATATTGTTGTTAGGAGCTGTCAGTGGCCCTGCTCTCTATGATATTGTTGTTAGGAGCTGTCAGTGGCCCTGCTCTCTGTGTTAGTGGCCCTGCTCTCTTTGCTACTGTTGTTAGGTGCTGCCACTGGCCCTGCTCTCTATTATACTGTTAGGTACTGTCAGTGGTCCTGCTCTCTTTGATATTGTTGGGTATTGTCAGTGTATCTGCTCTCTATGATATTGTTGTCAGACGCTGCCATTGGCCCTGCTCTCTATGATACTGTTAGGTACTGTCACTTGTCCTGCTCTTTATGATAATGTTGTTAGGCTCTGTCTGTGGACCTGCTCTCTATGATGCTGTTGTTAGGTACTGTCAGTGTTTCTGCTCTCTATGATATTGTTGTTAGATGCTGTCAGTGGCCCTGCTCTCTATAATACTGTTAGGTACTGTCAGTGTTTCTGCTCTCTATGATATTGTTGTTAGACGCTGTCAGTGTCCCTGCTGTCTATGATACTGTTAGGTACGGCGCTCTCTATGATGCTGTTGTTAAGTGCTGTCAGTGGCCCTGCTCTCTATGATGCTGTTGTTAGGTACTGTCAGTGGCCCTGCTCTCTATGATGCTGTTGTTAGGTGCTGTCAGTGGCCCTGCTCTCTATGATAATGTTGTTAGACGCTGTCAGCGGCCCTGCTCTCTATGATACTGTTGTTAGGTACTGTCAGTGGCCCTGCTCTCTATGATGCTGTTGTTAGGTGCTGTCAGTGGCCCTGCTCTCTATGATAATGTTGTTAGGTGCTGTCAGTGTTTCTGCTCCGTATGATACCCTCTATGATAATGTTGTTAGGTGCTGTCAGTGTTTCTGCTCCGTATGATGTTATTAGACGCTGTCAGTGGCCCTGCTCTCTATGATACTGTTGTTAGGTATTGTCAGTGTTGCTGCTCTCTGTGATATTGTTGTTAGATGCTGTAAGTGGCCCTGCTCTCTATGATACTATTTTTAGGTGCTGTCAGTGGTCCTGCTTTCTGTGATACTTTCTCAGGTTCTGCCAGTGACCCTGCTCTCTGTGATACTGTTGTTAGGTAGTGTCAGTGGCCCTGCTCTCTATGATATTGTTGTTAGATGCTGTCAGTGGTCCTGCTCTCTATGATACTGTTGTTAGACGCTGTCAGTGGCCCTGCTCTCTATGATGCTGTTGTTAGGTATTGTCAGTGTTTCTGCTCTCTATGATATTGTTGTTAGACGCTGTAAGTGGCCCTGCTCTCTATGATATTGTTGTTAGACGCTGTAAGTGGCCCTGCTTTCTATGATACTGTTTTTAGGTGCTGTCAGTGTCCCTGCTGTCTATGATACTGTTAGGTACTGTCAGTGTTTCTGCTCTCTATGATATTGTTGTTAGGCACTGTCAGCGGCCCTGCTCTCTATGATACTGTTGTTAGGTACTGTCAGTGGCCCTGCTCTCTATGATACTGTTGTTAGACGCTGTCAGTGGCCCTGCTCTCTATGATACTGTTTCAGGTGCTGTCTGTGGCCCTGCTCTCTATGATGCTGTTGTTAGGTGCTGTCAGTGGCCCTGCTCTCTATGATAATGTTGTTAGGTGCTGTCAGTGTTTCTGCTCCGTATGATGTTATTAGACGGTGTCAGTGGCCCTGCTCTCTATGATACTGTTGTTAGAGGCTGTAAGTGGCCCTGCTCTCTATGATACTATTGTTAGGTGCTGTCAGTGGTCCTGCTCTCTGTGATACTTTCTCAGGTTCTGTCAGTGACCCTGCTCTCTGTGATACTGTTGTTAGGTAGTGTCAGTGGCCCTGCTCTCTATGATATTGTTGTTAGTGCTGTCAGTGTTTCTGCTCCGTATGATGTTGTTAGGTGCTGTCAGTGGCCGTGCTCTCTATGAAACTGTTGTTGGGTATTGTCACTGTTTCTGCTCTCTATAATATTGTTGTTAGATGCCATCAGTGGCCCTGCTCTCTATGATATTGTTGTCAGATGCTGTCAGTGTCCCTGCTCTCTATGATACTGTTAGGTACTGTCAATATTTCTGCTCTCTATGATATTGTTGTTAGACGCTGTCAGTGGCCCTGCTCTCTATGACATTGTTGTTAGGTGCTGTCAGTGGCCCTGCTCCCTATGATATTGTTGTTAGGTAGTGTCAGTGGCCCTGCTCTCTATGATATTGTTGTTAGTGCTGTCAGTGTTTCTGCTCCGTATGATGTTGTTAGGTGCTGTCAGTGGCCGTGCTCTCTATGAAACTGTTGTTGGGTATTGTCACTGTTTCTGCTCTCTATAATATTGTTGTTAGATGCCATCAGTGGCCCTGCTCTCTATGATATTGTTGTCAGATGCTGTCATTGTCCCTGCTCTCTATGATACTGTTAGGTACTGTCAATATTTCTGCTCTCTATGATATTGTTGTTAGACGCTGTCAGTGGCCCTGCTCTCTATGACATTGTTGTTAGGTGCTGTCAGTGGTCCTGCTCCCTATGATATTGTTGTCAGACTCTGTCAGTGTCCCTGCTCTCTATGATACTGTTAGGTACTGTCAATATTTCTGCTCTCTATGATATTGTTGTTAGATGCCATCAGTGGCCCTGCTCTCGATGATATTGTTGTCAGACGCTGTCAGTGGTCCTGCACTCTATGATAATGTTGTTAGGTACTGTCAGTGGCCCTGCTCTCTATGACATTGTTGTTAGACGCTGTCAGTGGCCCTGCTCTCTATGATATTGTTAGGTACTGTCAGTGTTTCTGCTCTCTATGATATTGTTGTTAGACGCTGTCAGTGGCCCTGCTGTCTATGATGTTGTTGGGTATTGTCAGTGTTTCTGCTCTCTATGATATTGTTGTTAGATGCCATCAGTGGCCCTGCTCTCTATGATATTGTTGTCAGACGCTGTCAGTGGTCCTGCACTCTATGATAATGTTGTTAGGTACTGTCAGTGGCCCTGCTCTCTATGACATTGTTGTTAGACGCTGTCAGTGGTCCTGCTCTCTATGATACTGTTAGGTACTGTCAGTGTTTCTGCTCTCTATGATATTGTTGTTAGACGCTGTCAGTGGCCCTGCTGTCTATGATGTTGTTGGGTATTGTCAGTGTTTCTGCTCTCTATGATATTGTTGTCAGATGCCCTCAGTGGTCCTGCTCTCTGTGATATTGTTGTCAGAAGCTGCCATTAGCCCTGCTTTCTATGATACTGTTAGGTACTGTCAGTGGTCCTGCTCTCTATGATGCTGTTTTAGGTATTAACCCAGATCTTTTGACTGGGGGAGAATTTTTGCATTGTCAGCATTCCGTCCATCATTTGTTTGCTGTAACACTTTTCGCCCTAAGTGGGATGGGTATGCCCAGACGTGGGTCCCTTGCTCACTGTGCCGCTGGATTCAAGCTAGCTTGGCTGAAGAAGGGTGACATACCCTGAAACCGGTCCCAGGATGCTTGTTTCCGGTCCAGGGAGGACCTGGCCTGGCAGTTCGGTCTGGACTGTTCCCATGGGGCACAGGGTCAAGACTGATTTGCATATGGCTGGGTCCAAACTGGGGTGGCGTAGTGGGCAAAAGAACGATGGATTTAACCCAGATCTTTTGACTGGGGGAGAATGTTTGCATTGTCAGCATTCCGTCCATCATTTGTTTGCTGTAACACTTTTCGCCCTAAGTGGGATGGGTATGCCCAGACGTGGGTCCCTTGCTCACTGTGCCACTGGATTCAAGCTAGCTTGGCTGAAGAAGGGTGACATACCCTGAAACCGGTCCCAGGATGCTTGTTTCCAGTCCAGGGAGGACCTGGCCTGGCAGTTCAGTCTGGACTGTTCCCATGGGGCACAGGGTCAAAACTGATTTGCATATGGCTGGGTCCAAACTGGGGTGGCGTAGTGGGCAAAAGAACGATGGATTTAACCCAAATCTTTTGACTGGGGGAGAATGTTTGCATTGTCAGCATTCCGTCCATCATTTGTTTGCTGTAACACTTTTCGCCCTAAGTGGGATGGGTATGCCCAGACGTGGGTCCCTTGCTCACTGTGCCACTGGATTCAAGCTAGCTTGGCTGAAGAAGGGTGACATACCCTGAAACCGGTCCCAGGATGCTTGTTTCCGGTCCAGGGAGGACCTGGCCTGGCAGTTCGGTCTGGACTGTTCCCATGGGGCACAGGGTCAAGACTGATTTGCATATGGCTGGGTCCAAACTGGGGTGGCGTAGTGGGCAAAAGAACGATGGATTTAACCCAGATCTTTTGACTGGGGGAGAATGTTTGCATTGTCAGCATTCCATCCATCATTTGTTTGCTGTAACGCTGTTTTAGGTATTGTCAGTGTTTCTGCTCTCTGTGATATTGTTGTCAGACGCCGTCAGTGGCTTGCTCACTATGATGCTGTTGTTAGGTGCTGCCATTGGCCCTGCTGTCTGTCGTAATATGGTTACATTCTGGCAGTCGCCCAGTGATATTGTGGTTAGATGCTGTCAATGTCATTATTTCCTGTGGCCCTGTCGGTTTACCTGCTTCCTGTGGGTCTCTGGTTAGCTACTGTCAGTGGCCCTGCTCACTGTGGTATTGTGTGCTGACAGTGGTCCTAGTTTTGCCCTGCAAGTGGCCCTCTGATACTAACACTGGCAGTCGCTGTCATTTTCCATGCTCCTTGTGGTACTATGGACAGCTGCTTTAATTGGCCCTGTGGTACTGTGGTTAGGCCCTGTCAGTGGCTTTGAGGTATTGTCTTTAGGTATTGTCTGTGAGCTTGCTCCTTATGGTACTGTTAATAAACCCAGTCAGTGGACCTTTGGGCGACTGGGTCCGTGGTTAGGCCCTGTATGTGGCCCTGCTCCTCGTGGTTATGTGCTGCTAGTGGCCGTGCTCCCCGTGGTACTGTGGTGAGGTGCTACCAGTGGCATAGGTTCCGTGGTGCTGTGGTTAGATGCTGCTAGTGGCCGTGCTCCCCGTGGTACTGTGGTGAGGTGCTACCAGTGGCATAGGTTCCTGTGGTGCTGTGGTTAGATGCTGCCAGTGACCATGCTCCATGTGAGACTGTGGTTAGGTGCTGCTAGTGGCCGTGCTCCCCGTGGTACTGTGGTGAGGTGCTGCTGCCTGTGACCGGGTTCCATGTGGTACTGTGGTGAGGTGCTGTCTGTGACCGTACTCCCTGTGGTACTGTGATTCGGTCTTAGGTGCTACTAGTGACCATTTTCCCTGTGGTACTGTGGTTAGGTGCTGCCAGTGGTCGTACTCCCCGTGGATTTGTGGTTAGGTGCTGCAAGCGGCCTTGCTCACTGTGGTACTAGATGCTGCCAGTGGCCGTGTTCCCTGCGGTACTGTGGTCAGGTGCTGCAAGTGGCCATGCTCCCTGTGGTACTCTGGTTAGATGCTGCCAGTGGCGGTGCTCCCTGTAGTACTGTGGTTAAATGCTGCCAGTGGCCGTGCTCCCTGTGGTACTGTGGTTAGGTGCTGCCAGTGACAGTGTTCACTGAGGTACTGTGGTCAGGTGCTGCCTGTGGCCATGCTCCCTGTGGTACTGTGGTTAGATGCTGCCAGTGGCCATGCTCCCTGTAGTACTGTGGTTAGATGCTGCCAGTGACCATGCTCCGTGTGAGACTGTGGTTAGGTGCTGCCAGTGACAGTGTTCCCTGTGGTACTGTAGTTAAGTGCTGCCAGTGGCTGTGCTCCTTGCGGTACTGTGGTTAGGTGCTACCAGTGGCATAGGTTCCTGTGCTACTGTGGTTCGATGCTGCCAGTGGCCATGCTCCCCGTGGTACTGTGGTTAGGTGCTACCAGTGGCATAGGTTCCTGTGGTTAGATGCTGCCAGTGACCATGCTCCGTGTGAGACTGTGGTTAGGTGCTGCTAGTGGCTGTGCTCCCCGTGGTACTGTGGTGAGGTGCTGCTGCCTGTGACCGGGTTCACTGCGGTACTGTGGTCAGGTGCTGTAAGTGGCCATGCTCCCTGTGGTACTCTGGTTAAATGCTGCCAGTGGCCGTGTTCCCTGTAATACTTTGGTTAGGTGCTGCAAGTGGCCATGCTCCCTGTGGTACTGTGGTTAGGTGCTACCAGTGGCATAGGCTCCTGTGGTGCTGTGGTTAGATGCCGCCAGTGGCCGTGCTCCCCGTGGTACTGTGGTTAGGTGCTACCAGTGGCATAGGTTCCTGTGGTACTGTGGTTAGATGCTGCCAGTCGCCGTGCTCCCCATGGTTGTGTGGTAAGGTGCTGCCAGTAGCATAGGTTCCTGTGGTGCTGTGGTTAGATGCTGCCAGTGGCCGTGCTCCCCGTGGTACTGTGGTTGGGTGCTGCCAGTGGCAGTGCTCCCTGCAGTACTGTGGTTAGATGCTGCCAGTGGCTGTGCTCCCCGTGGTACTGTGGTTGGGTGCTACCAGTGGCATAGGTTCCTGTGGTGCTGTGGTTAGATGCTGCCAGTCGCCATGCTCCCCGTGGTTCTGTGGTAAGGTGCTGCCAGTAGCATAGGTTCCTGTGGTACTGTGGTTAGGTGCTGCCAGTGCTCCCTGCAGTACTGTGGTTGTATGCTGCCAGTAGCCGTGCTGCCTGCTGTACTGTAGTTAGGTGCTACCAGTGGCATAGGGTCCTGTGGTGCTGTGGTTAGATGCTACCAGTGGCCGTGCTCCCCGTGGTACTGTGGTTAGGTGCTGCTAGTGGCCGTGATCCCTGTGGTACTGTGGTGAGGTGCTGCTGCCTGTAACCGGGTTCCCTGTGGTACTGTGGTGAGGTGCTGTCTGTGACCGTACTCCCTGTGGTACTGTGATTCGGTCTTAGGTGCTACTAGTGACCATTTTCCCTGTGGTACTGTGGTTAGGTGCTGCCAGTGGTCGTACTCCCTGTGGATTTGTGGTTAGGTGCTGCAAGCGGCCTTGCTCACTGTGGTACTAGATGCTGCCAGTGGCCGAGTTCCCTGCGGTACTGTGGTCAGGTGCTGCAAGTGGCCATGCTCCCTGTGGTACTCTGGTTAGATGCTGCCAGTGGCGGTGCTCCCTATGGTACCGAGGATAAATGCTGCCAGTGGCCGTGCTCCCTGTTGTACTGTGGTTAGGTGCTGCCAGTGACAGTGTTCACTGAGGTACTGTGGTTAAATGCTGCCAGTGGCGGTGCTCCCTGTAGTACTGTGGTTAGGTGCTGCCAGTGCTCCCTGCAGTACTGTGGTTAGGTGCTACCAGTGGCATAGGTTCCTGTGGTCTTGTGGTTAGATGCTGCCAGTGACCATGTTCCGTGTGAGACTGTGGTTAGGTGCTGCCAGGGACAGTGTTCCCTGTGGTAATGTGGTTAAGTGCTGCCAGTGGCTGTGCTCCCTGCGGTACTGTGGTTAGGTGCTACCAGTGGCATAGGTTCCTGTGGTGCTGTGGTTAGATGCTGCCAGTGGCCATGCTCCCTGTGGTACTGTGGTTGGGTGCTGCCAGTGGCGGTGCTCCCTGCAGTACTGTGGTTTGATGCTGCCAGTGGCCATGCTCCCCGTCGTACTGTGGTTAGGTACTACCAGTGGCATAGGTTCCTGTGGTGCTGTGGTTAGATGCTGCCAGTGACCATGCTCCGTGTGAGACTGTGGTTAGGTGCTGCTAGTGGCCGTGCTCCCCGTGGTACTGTGGTGAGGTGCTGCTGCCTGTGACCGGGGGGTTCCCTGCGGTACTGTGGTCAGGTGCTGCAAGTGGCCATGCTCCCTGTGGTACTCTGGTTAAATGCTGCCAGTGGCCGTGTTCCCTGTAGTACTGTGGTTAGGTGCTGCAAGTGGCCATGCTCCCTGTGGTACTCTGGTTAAATGCTGCCAGTGGCCGTGTTCCCTGTAGTACTGTGGTTAGATGCTGCCAGTGGCGGTGCTCCCTGTGGTACTGTGGTTAGGTGCTGCCAGTGACAGTGTTCACTGAGGTACTGTGGTCAGGTGCTGCCTGTGACCATGCTCCCTGTAGTACTGTGGTTAGGTGCTGCCAGTGGCGGTGCTCCCTGCAGTACTGTGGTTAGGTGCTACCAGTGGCATAGGTTCCTGTGGTTAGATGCTGCCAGTGACCATGCTCCGTGTGAGACTGTGGTTAGGTGCTGCCAGTGACAGTGTTCCCTGTGGTACTGTGGTTAAGTGCTGCCAGTGGCTGTGCTCCCTGCAGTACTGTGGTTAGGTGCTACCAGTGGCATAGGTTCCTGTGGTGCTGTGGTTAGATGCTGCCAGTGGCCATGCTCCCCGTGGTACTGTGGTTGGGTGCTGCCAGTGGCGGTGCTCCCTGCGGTACTGTGGTTAGATGCTGCCAGTGGCCATGCTCCCCGTGGTACTGTGGATAGGTGCTACCAGTGGCATAGGTTCCTGTGGTGCTGTGGTTAGATGCTGCCAGTGGCCATGCTCCCCGTGGTACTGTGGTTGGGTGCTGCCAGTGGCAGTGCTCCCTGCGGTACTGTGGTTAGATGCTGCCAGTGGCCGTGCTCCCCGTGGTACTGTGGTTAGGTGCTACCAGTGGCATAGGTTCCTGTGGTGCTGTGGTTAGATGCTGCCAGTCGCCGTGCTCCTCGTGGTTCTGTGGTAAGGTGCTGCCAGTAGCATAGGTTCCTGTGGTACTGTGGTTAGGTGCTACCAGTGGCACAGGTTCCTGTGGTGCTGTGGTTAGATGCTGCCAGTGGCCATGCTCCCCGTGGTACTGTGGTTGGGTGCTGCCAGTGGCAGTGCTCCCTGCTGTACTGTGGTTAGATGCTGCCAGTGGCCGTGCCACCCGTGGTACTGTGGTTAGGTGGTACCAGTGGCATAGGCTCCTGTGGTGCTGTGGTTAGATGCTGCCAGTGGCCGTGCTCCCCGTGGTACTGTGGTTAGGTGCTACCAGTGGCATAGGTTCCTGTGGTGCTGTGGTTAGATGCTGCCAGTGGCCGTGCTCCCCGTGGTTCTGTGGTAAGGTGCTGCCAGTAGCATAGATTCCTGTGGTGCTGTGGTTAGATGCTGCCAGTGGCCATGCTCCCCGTGGTACTGTGGTTGGGTGCTGCCAGTGGCGGTGCTCCCTGTGGTACTGTGGTTGGGTGCTGCCAGTGCTCCCTGTGGTACTGTGGTTAGATGCTGCCAGTGGCCATGCTCCCCGTGGTACTGTGGTTAGATGCTGCCAGTGGCCGTGCTCCCCGTGGTACTGTGGTTAGGTGCTTCCAGTGGCATAGGTTCCTGTGGTGCTGTGGTTAGATGCTGCCAGTGGCCGTGCTCCCTGCGGTACTGTAGTTAGGTGCTACCAGTGGCATAGGCTACTGTGGTGCTGTGGTTAGATGCTGCCAGTGGCATAGGGTCCAGTGGTGCTGTGGTTAGATGCTATCTGTGGCATAGGCTCCTGTGGTGCTGTGGTTAGGTGCTACCAGTAGCATAGGTTCCTGTGGTACTGTGGTTAGGTGCTGCCAGTGCTCCCCGTGGTACTGTGGTTAGGTGCTGCCAGTGGCCGTGCACCCCGTGGTACTGTGGTTAGGTGCTACCAGTGGCATAGGGTCCTGTGGTGCTGTGGTTAGATGCTATCAGTGGCATAGGCTCCTGTGGTGCTGTGGTTAGGTGCTACCAGTAGCATAGGTTCCTGTGGTACTGTGGTTAGGTGCTGCCAGTGCTCCCCGTGGTACTGTGGTTAGGTGCTGCCAGTGGCTACCAGTGGCATAGGGTCCTGTGGTGCTGTGGTTAGATGCTGCCAGTGGCCGTGCTCCCCGTGGTACTTTAGTTAGGTGCTACCAGTGGCATAGGGTCCTGTGGTGCTGTGGTTAGATGCTGCCAGTGGCATAGGGTCCTGTGGTGCTGTGGTAAGGTGCTACCAGTGGCATAGGGCCCTCTGGTGCTGTGGTTAGATGCTGCCAGTGGCATAGGCTCCTGTCGTACTTTGGCCTGCTGCTGTCAGTGAAGCTGTTCACGTTGGGACTGTGGTTAATGCTGCGTTGGTAGCCAGCAGGTCGGGCACAGAATATGCTGCTGGGGGTGTGTGGTCTGTCTAGGACAGGCGCGAACTTTAATGCAGATGCTAATGCTTTCCGTGGTACTGCACAGACTGACCCATTAGGCCCGGGATTGATGTTTTTTGCTTTCTTTTTATTCATAGTTTATTACTGGTTAGATAAATCATAAAAACAGTTGTTCTACACACTAGATCTTGTAGATTCATCACTTAGAACAAATGTACATATAATGGTTGGTCTCTGTAACAGATGCGAAGTTTCTTTAATTGTGTCTTAATGTGCTGGATGTCTTGGCTTTGGGAAGAGTTAGTCACTAAATCCTGAAACCTTCTGTTAATGTAATATCAGAAGGGAATGCGGGTCTTGCCTGGTGCATACCTGTTGCACTTATCTGTTTGTAGGTTTTTAGGTTTGGTGTTAGCCAAGACCTTCTGACTTTACTGAAACTATATGTGTAATATACTCACAAATGGGGGCTTTCAGCCAACCCTCTTCATCCATTTGTTCTTCTATTTTCTCACTCGCATTTTTCTTCCACCTACGTAGCATAAAGAATGGGGTGATGGTTCGCCCTCTTCACTGTAAGTGATCACATTCCACTCTTATACAAGGAGCACATCCGCTCATAAAGTAGTCCCCTTAGGTTCTACTGACTATTATGGCAATATGTGCTTTTAGGTTCCTAAAACATTAGTTTTGCTTTTAGACTATTTTTTTCAAATTGATGAGGGATTGGCAGTTTCCCCCAAAATAATGTTTTCAAAACCCATGATAAAACATAACAAGCAGTGACCAAGCAAAAAGCTGTCTGCCAATACCAGACCTATTGGTTTTGGGAAGGCTTGTTTCTCCTTGATGTGTAGCATCAGTCGGCCTCGGCCAGAAAAGCAGACATTATTCAGCTTGCGCTCTTTGAAAGGGAAAGTGAAACAGAAGAAGGGCATACATTATTTTTAGCTGGGGCATAGTTTGTGTCTGGTTTGGATTATTTATTTTAAACCAATGAAACACGTATCAAGAGCAGTTTTCTCGAAAAGTTTGCAAGAAAGTGATTGTGCCTTTGCTAGCAGGAAATGAAAAAACACGTATATGAACAGCCCAAACAGTTGCCTGTGTTCGTTCAGATTCGTTGAACGACACTAACATAATTAAAATATTTAGCAATTCTTATGATTTTGTGAACTAATCAACTCAACCAGAAGTACTAAGTCTATAAAGCTAGATTAGTATATAGTTAGTCAATTTAAGGTGGAAATGGAAGTGGTCAGGTTTTGTAGTTGAAGTGAAATAATTTGTGACACAAAAGCTAAAAACACTTGTAAGTCATCAGATAAGGTACCGATGCAACATTCACTTCCACTCACGCCAAGAAGCGTGAAATACCGTTTGCCAGTGTGAATAAGAGTAAGGCTGAGTGTGTGAGATCAGGTGTGATTGAGTGAGAGTGCATCGAGCCAGCAATGATTAAAGGATAATGCACAATAGTTTGATTGCCATTGTAAATGTTGTCAGTAAGTTGCACCGAGGAGCATCAGTTACCTGCCAGGCTGAATACCTGTTAATGTGCTTAGGGTAGAAACATTCGCATGGCCCATACACGGCATTGTATGATTGTTGATTTCCTATTGTACGTTGGTGATTCACTTGTATTACTAATTTGTCATTCCATCTCGTATAACAGACTTTTGGTACTGAAATAGTGCTGACTCGTCAACATCTGCGATGTTATCGATGATGTCATAAGTGATGTCATTGTTGATGTGAGTTCTGACACCATCTATATAGTGGGAGTGGGAATTAAGTCTGTATTTATTCCATAACTGATTTCCTTAACTCTTTAGAGCTTTCCTGACGTAAACATTATTTCACCCAAACTACGGTGTTGTGACTGCTCCCCACAACCTTACCTAAAGCTTAATATTTTCAATATCTTGGTCAACCTTGTATTATATGGCGATATGTAATGTAGACGGGGTACTTGGCCTGAAGTCCACTGGTTAGGCAGTCCCTCTTGGAGTATTCAGCAAGTGGTAATACGGAGTGGGTGCTTGATGAATTACTTCTGGGTGCTGCCACAATACTCAGACACACTGAGAGTGCTGTTTGAGTGCAATCTGCACTCCAAATGTAACAAATAATGGAGGAATTAAAGGCAAGTAGTTTGCAAGCTTTTTTGGAAACTTTTGTTTATTTTTAAGCAAAAAACAATCTTCAACTATTTCAGCCGATACATGTTTCGCTCAAAGGTTTTCTGAAGTCAATATGCAGTTGTTATCCCATAACTCAAAGAAGGATCGTAAATGTTAAAGAGGACAATTGCACTCATACATTCTTGGGTATATCACAATAAGTCTTAGCAGTCTGAAGGTAGAAATGTTGATATTTAGACTGTGATGTGGTAGTACAGCACAGTGACCAGGTCAAGGCTTCCTTAATGTCCCAGCTTCTTGTGTCAGGGCACAGATCCCATGAAACTGAATGACCTTCATGCCCAGAGAATAGCCTGCGAAGTGGCTACTTATGTAGCTTCCATGTCCCTTAAATCCTGAATGTTCTTAAATGTGAATTTCTTCAATTACCTGGCCCCTTTACCTCTTATACGCCTTCTTAATTTGAAGCTGTGTTCTACTCGAGTCTGCACAAATGGCATGTTTAAAGATCAGTGCCACAAGTTGTTCCCCCCCCCCCGACTGAGTGTGAACTCTGACTACTGTAGTGTTGAGTGTGAATCCGACCACTGAGTGTTTGAGCGTGAACACCGACTCATTGTGAGCCTTGAACATTGGTGCTGAGTAGGAACGCTGACCTTAGTGCTGAGTGAATATAAACGTGATGTTAGTGACGCTTAACTGTAAAATAGTGACCATTGTGCTGAGTGAGTGAGTGTGCATTCCAATGCTGGTGCTGAACTTGGATTCTGACCCCAGTAGTGAGAGAGCATGAGCTCTGGTTGTAGTGCTGTATGGTTTACTGTGAATAGTGAGTGTAGTGTCGAGAGAGAGGAAATTATGACCTCTGACAGAGTGATCCGAGTGAAACCGGACGTTGTGGTTGAGTGAGTGTGAACCCCTACCTTCGTGCCGAGAGTGTGTCTTAATGCAGATCGAAGTGCTGAGTGTAAACCCTGTGCTGCACTAATATGAACCCTGGCCCTATTGTTTGGCAAGGAGCTGTGGTCTGGTGTCCGCACGTGCTCTGGTGATAAAAAAGGCTTTGCTCTTGTGAGGAAAAGTGTATATTATGGTGAGAACGGTGAGTGCTTTACCGAGGAAGGAGGTGTGGCCTAGAAAGACAGGAGGTCCTCTCCGATGAGTGAGTCGGTTTGGTCTAGTGAGAAAGGAAGTATTGCCTTGTGAGCTTTAGTCATAATTGGAAAGATGTGACCTGTGCAGGTACAAAGTGCTGACAAGTAAATATGTTCAGTGAGGTCAGGTGAGGAAGGTGTTGTGGTTGAGTGAGCAAGGTGGTGTGGTCAAGTGAGTAATTTGGTGTGGTCCAGAGAGGAAATTGGCGTGGTCAAATAAGAAAGGGTTTGTGGCTGAGCATGGAAGGTGATTCGGTTCGATGGAGCGAGGAAAGAGCTCAGGGTGAGTAAGGAAGGAGGCCTCCTTATGTGGTAAGAGAATAGGTCTCAGCTGAGGAAACAAGTGTAGTCGAGTGAGGACAGTGGTGTACTAGAGTAAGGTTGGAGGTGTGGTAAGCTGAGAGCAGGGGGGTTGGAAGTAGTGAAGGAGGAGGTGTGGTTGAGTGAAGAATGAGGTGTGCTCAAGTGAGAAAAAATGTGGTTTGTCAGTAAGGATGGGTACCCGAGAGATGATGGAGCTGTTGTTGACTGAGTTATGAGATGTGGTTGAAGAGTTATGAGGAAGGATGGGTCATGTGGAAAGTGGTATGGTGGAGTGACGAATGTTGTAATGGTCACGATAAAAGTTAGATGGTGGAGTGAGAAAGGTGGTGGATAAAGAAGATGGTATGGTGAAGTGAGGAAAGTAGTGTGCTTGAATGAGAAAAGTATTGTGTTCGAATGAGTAAGGTGGCGTTGTCAAGTGAGTAAGGTGGCATGGTTGAGTTAAAATATTTTTGTGTCTGAGTGAGAGTAGCAATATTGTCGAGTGAGAATGGTGATGGGGTTGAGTGAGCCAGGTGGTGTGCCCAAGTGAAGAAAGTGGCGTGGTTAAGTGAGGAAGTTGGTATGCTTTAGTGAGAAAGGTGTTGTGGCAAAGTGTGGCAGGTGGTTTGATTGAGTGGGAAAGGCGCCCAGGGTGAGTAAGGAAGGAGGCCTAGTTGAATGGCAAGGAGGTGTGATCACCTGAGAGCAGGGGGGGGAAGCAAGAGGAAAGAGGTGTGCTTGAGTGAGGAATGAGATGTGCTCAAGTGAGGAAAAATGTGTGGTTTCTGAGAAAGGTTGTGCACTCAAGTGATGACGGAGCTGTAGTTGAATGAAAATTGAGGTGTGGTCGAACTGAAGTGTGAGCTATGAGGAAGAACGTGGAGTGTGGAAGGAGGTGTGGTCAGGTAAGGACAGAGTGTGACAAGTGAGTGCTGGTGCAGTGGCGTCACTAGGGGGGCGCGGGGGGTGCGGACCGCACCGGGTGACACCATCACATGGGGTGACACCTTTCCCAAATGAGACTATTTACTAAATAGTCTCATTTGGGAAAGGTGTCACCCCATGTGATGGTGTCATGGGGTAAGTCGTGAGGGGGTGACACCATGAGTTACCGCACTGGGTGACACCAACCCTAGTGACGCCGCTGTGCTGGTGTGTGGTCAAGTGAGTGCAGGGGTTTGGGAAGTTGTGATTTCACATGGGATTTTTGAACACACACACTCTCTCTCATCTCTGTTTTCAAAGTCCTAGAAAATGTTGATTATTCTACAAAGTGTAGTTTCTCTCTCTTAGTACTCCTACCAATCCACATTCCTCTATCTTTCCGCTGCCCTGTAAGCCCCTCTCATGCGCCCTGCTTGTCAGTTATAATGTATTTTAACATTATATGCCAGCGTGATTGTCGGGAAATCTGAAGCTCTCCTCCCCCCCCCCCCCCATCTTACTGACGAAGCTACGGCCCTGGGTTCGATCTAGCGTTGTGATGAACGGGTGGCCCCTTACGTGGGGTCTCCTCCAGCCTTCCCCTCTGCCCCTGTCGGAGTACCGCTTGTTGGCCTTGCAGTTGCGCTGGAGGCACAAACCTTGTAGCTATTCTGATGTTTTCGCTGGGGGTTGGGGCTGGAACTGGGCTCTTCACCAGGCCCCGCTGTATCTTTATAATCTGGATATGAGCAGATTGAACCTTGGAAAGCTTGAGCAGCATTATAAAGGTCGCGAGGTCAGAGGTCAGTAATCTTTTGAAATTAGCTGTCCTGCTCCGGGTCTTCGGCCCCTCCACGAAAGCCCTGCATAAGCCGTGGTTCCTCATGCGTTGGTTGTGTAGAAGCTGCTTGTGTACTCTGCGTTCGTACGTGTTTTCGTCTCACGGACTTGAGCGAGCCCATTTTGTTAGTTTATTATTTTATTTTATGCACGTGAAAGCAACATACAGACCAGGCCCACTGGCCAAAGCTGGACGCCTGAGTTTATGCCAGACCTCATTATCCCATTGGAGCTGTAGTACGTGCTGCCCAGGGTCACACAGAGTGCATGCCTAGACCAAGTTTATATCCAGTAGGCAGTGCCGCCGCCTGGGCGGACAGTGGACAGATCGTGGGAAGAAAGGCTTGCTCGGTTCAGGGTGGGGTGCCCAGTGCGCAATGCGCATGGTAACAGTGCGGCCATTGTGGCGGTCCCTGCCAGGGCGGTGGAGCCGATTCTCGCCCTGTAATGATACCCAGGGTGGATGGGCCACAAACCCACTGTCAAGTGACTCACAAGGTGAAAAAATCAGATGCGGGCACAGGGTCAGGCGCTGCACTTAAACGGGACGAGAAGAGAGTTTGGGAAGAGGAACACGGAAGGAAGGGAAGAGGAGAGAGAGGGGGACATAGAAAGAAATAGAGAGAGAAAGCGACGAGGGAAGAGTGTAAGGGGAACACAAAAAAACAGATTCAGAGTCGAAGTAAAAGATGGAGGGTGACGTGAAGAGAAGACCAGTCAGTCGGGCTTCAGTGGTTGGAGGTATGTGCGTGTGGGTAGCACTGGAATGTCCTGGGCCGGTGATGTATGCCAAGCATGTGGTGGGCAGGGTCTGCAGCAGCGCCCCCACCCCCTGCAGTACATTCAAGCCTGTTCTCTAAAGGCATCGTGCCCTGCACTCGGGAGATAGTGCAGCCTCCGGGGCCCGTGGTTACCATTGGACATGTCACCGTGGGTCCTCCCATAGAAGCTACGGAAAAAGTGCATGTTGTGACTTGTGGGTGTTTACGTGAGTCCTGTGACCTCACTTGTACAGCCCACTAACAATGATACTCCAAGGCATCTTTCTTGTCCCAGGCCTTACCTGGTACCCGTGGGCCTGTAGAGGTCATCCTTTCAGCTATAATGTAGGCATGGTCTTTATTTTATTTTTATTTATTTATTTATAAAGTTTTATATAGCGCGAACATGATCCCGAAGGATATCAGAGCACTTTACAATTTTAGGGAAAGAGGTAACAGTTGCAGTACAGGCATCAAAAGGAATAATAACCCAAACAAATCAAATATGCATACCAAACAAAAAGGTAACAATCGAAAGGGGACAACAAGGGTTAGATAATAACTGGTACATAGCGAACTGGGAGGGGAGCAAGTGGTTAGTAAAGAAGAATAACATCCAACGCAGGACTTAGGGTGTAAGTCCAAAGCATTAGAGCAGACGATCCGAGACCCTTTTAAGGTAGGAACTTGTTCATGAGGAATCTTTTTACTTCCAATTTGAAGGCAACCTTGGAGGAGATTCTGCGTATTTCCGGTGGGAGAGAGTTCCAGATCTTCGGCGCAGAGCCGGAGAAAGCTCAGTGACACGTTCTCTTTTTGCGAAAGATCTGTGGTTTCAGGAGGAGAGAGTCAGCACTCCTAGAAGGTCTACCCCCTCCGGATAATTCTAGCTTTTGCGCTAGATAACTGGGGGTTTTGAAATGGAGGGCTTTGTGAGATAGACAGGCAATCATTAGCTGAATTCTTGCTTCATAGGGCAACCAATTTAGGGATTTTAAGACTGGGGAGATGTGCTCGTTTCTTTTGGTACCCGTAAACAATCTGGCCGCAGCATTCAGTGAAGCCCTTAGTGGGGCCAAGGTATAGTTGGGGAGGCCACAGAGCGTAGCACTGCCGTAGTCTAGCCTCGGCAAAACAAGTACTTGGACCACTTGCTTGAAGTCAGCTTGTGGGAGGAAAGGTTTGAGATTCCTGAGTATCCTCATCAGGTGATTAGCTCCCTTGCACACATTACTGATATGATTCTTCATGTTCAGATGCTTGTCCAGGGTGATTCCGAGAGATTTGGCTGAGTCAATAATGAGGGGGGAGCAGTTGAAGGCGCTGAGGTGGTTCATCCAAATGTCTAACTTGGGGAAGTGATTCGGGGGAGAAATGAGAAGGAATTCTGTTTTGGAGGTGTTGAGCAAGAGGTGGTTCTCAGTTAACCAGTTTTGAGTATTTATTAGGGTAGAGTTGAGTGATATGAGGTTATTCGGGAGGAGATTTTCAGATAAAGTTAGATATCATCCGCATACATATGGAAGAGAATGTCTGTGAATTTAGTGCATTAGCTAAAGGTTCCAGGAACAAATTGAAGAGTATGGGAGATAAGGCGGACCCTTGGGGGACCCCCATGGATACAGGTGATGGCTGGGAGAGAGAGTGGTTCGTCTTAACTCTTTGGGATCTGTGGTGGAGGAAGGACGAGAACCATTGCAGCACCGAACCAGAAAGGCCCATCCTGTGCTCCAAAATGGATAGGAGGCTGTCGTGATTAACAGTGTCAAACGCCGAAGAAAGGTCAAGAAGGATAAGGTTATTGCATCTTGCAGTTATGGTCTGTTAGCCCTGCTGTTGTGGGCTGTGATGCATGAATGACTGTCATGATCAGTGGTTGGGGTGCCAAAGTCATAGTTTGTGGTTGGTGTGTCCTGTTGTTGTGGTCTGTGGTCGGTGTATTCTGTAGCCATAGTTTGCATGTCCTGCAATCTATAGCTGATGTTTTGAATTTGTAATTGGTTGGATGCTGTGCCATTTGCCTTGATCAGTGTATCGTAAAGCTATAGGATTGGGTTAGTGTTTGCCCTCGTGGGCTGTGCAGATGTTGCTTTCAAATATTCTCTGGTTAATTTACAATGCACACGTGGTTGGTATGGACTTTAGTCCTTAAATGGTTCGTGAATCTTGCAGGCCGTCGGCAGTTGGTGTATCCTGCAGGCCTGAGGTGGTTGTGTATCCTGCAGGCCTTAACTGGTTGTTGAATCCTGCTGGCCTGAGGTGGTTGTTGTATCCTGCAGGCTGTCGGCGGTTGGTGTATCCTGCAGGCCGTCGGCGGTTGTTGTATCCTGCAGGCCTGAGTTGGTTGGTGTATCCTGCAAGCCTGGGGTGGTTGTTGTATCCTGCAGGCCTGAGGCGATTGTTGTATCCTGCAGGCCGTCGGTGGTTGGTATATCCTGCAGGCCTGAGGTGGTGGTTGTATCCTGCAGGCCTGAGGTGGTTGTTGTATCCTGCAGGCCTGAGGTGGTTGGTGTATCCTGCAGGCCTGGGGTGGTTGGTGTATCTTGCAGGCCTAAGGCGGTTGGTGTATCCTGCAGGCCTGAGGTGGTTGTTGTATCCTGCAGGCCTGAGGTGGTTGATGTATCCTGCAGGCCGTCGGTGGTTAGTGTATCCTGCAGGCCTGAGGTGGTTGTTGTATCCTGCAGGCCTGAGGTGGTTGGTGTATCCTGCAGGCCTGAGGTGGTTGGTGTATCCTGCAGGCCTGGGGTGGTTGGTGTATCCTGCAGGCCTGGGGTGGTTGGTGTATCCTACAGGCCTGAGGCGGTTTGTGTATCTTGCAGTCATGGTGTGAAGCTCGTGGTAAGCCCTCAGAAAGCAGAGCTTGACTCTTGTCTTAGAAAGCAGTTTACCGAGGTTTGCACCATATTCTAGTTTGTTAAAGCTGCGACCTAGAAATCCACCCTTCAAACCCAGAATACCACCACGTCTAAAATAAATGTGTACCCTCCAAGAAGAGCTCTTGTGGAGATTTCAGTGGTGTCACTCAGAGGATCGTCTCCATTAAGGGTAGACCTCTTCTAAAAAGTGACCAGGTACCACTAGAGCCAAAGGTAGAGGGATGATCCTGTCGAAGCCTGAGGGGCAGGCAGGCCAAAAGAGTGTCTGATGTGGACTAATGAAGTGGGCTCCATCCCAAATCGCAACAACCCACCGACTTAGCTACAGAAGCAAACAGAAGCCTGGATGTCTGGCCACCAGAAGCTTTCAAAATACTTTAATTGGCCAAGCCTGCTGGTAGTTCCTGTGCAAGTACCAACATCGTGATAAAGACATTTTCTCAACTGAGCTAGCTCCCTGTTTTCAGTTCTCACAATTTCTTTCTCTGTAGAAATTCTCTCTTTTACAGAAATATACTCTGAGTTTAAGTTTATCTCGTTTGTGATTCTTCGTGCACCTGAAACGCTTGTTGTCCATAAAAGGAATTTATAAAGCACTACATTGAACTTTCAATTTGCTGAATTGTGTGAAATCGTCTGTAATTTTGTCTGAATTGTTTGGTGGGTTGAGCCTTACGAACCAAGGTTGTAGATGATGTTGTGACGGCACATGGTGTTAGATCTACAATCCTGTTACAGAGTATCCAAAGAGATCATGATTATAAGCCAGCCAGTCTATGCTTTTTAGGTCTCGCCTGGCGTTAGCAGCGCGCATGCTTTGCTCTCGCCATTCGAGGGCTTCTTGGAATCAATACGGTTCCAGAAGTCGTGTCTATGCTCCGCATGTAATTTTGATTGGCGTGCGTCGTTTGTCGTCATTCATTATGCCGAACAGAGTTCGTTGATTGGACCGGAGGGTTTTTAGTCCCTCCTGGTTGCCACCCTGTCCAGTTTTAGCCCCGCCCACCTGGACTGGGGGCTTTACTGGCGGCGTGACACTCTCCTCTTTATTACTCGGTGTAGGCACTTTTTTTTGGGAGAAAGCGCGATGTAAACAAGCGTCTGCCGTGTGTTGTGCATTTACTATTCTGTGGCGTTTACGTAATAATAATGGTTATAAGTTTATTGCGGCTTGGGGCTTGTGCCGATACGTACGCATAGAAGTTAAAAACATCTGCGCGTATTGGTGCTTCTGCCGATTTGTACGCATTTTTAAAAACACCTACAGGTAGGCAATGGCGACAGCTTTTTTTGGGGGCATTCAATGGTACTGTTCCATTTCTCGCTTGCCCGCTCCCGCTCTTGTTCCCTTTATGAATATCTATCATCTGCTCCGAGCGTGAGTGCTACCCGTTGTCCGTGCTGCCTTTGCTCCAACCCTCTCCCGTTGTCCTTGTTTCCTTGGTGTTTGCGCACTCTTTGCACAGGTTTTCCTGTTTCAGCGCGGTCTGCTCTTCGTTTTCCTGTTTCAGCGCGGTCTGCTCTTCTCCCTGTGCGATCAAGTTAATAAAAAAAAGCTGTGCGGCCAGTTAGTCGCACCCGCCATTGTTCACCCTCCTCCACATCCATACCCTTCATGTTGCATGCCCACGTTATTTTACTTATTTATTTTCATTAACTGCCTTCCCACGCTCACTCTCCTCCCTGTGCGCCGTGTTCAGCAAAAAAAAAGTGCAGCGGATTACTCGCACGCACCATTGTTAAATACTGAATACCCTTCATGCTACTTGCCCATGTTCTTTTATTTATTTACTTTAATTCAGTGGCTTTTTTCTGCTGTTGTCAGTACGGACCGGGTTCTTTATTCTTCCTTTCATGTTGCTCTTCACACAAATTTCCTGTTTCACTTTATTAGCACAGTGCCACTTCACAGACACCGTGCTCCAGCTTCAAGCAAGCTTCGGGAGTCCACGCCATTTTCATAATTTATTCACGGCATGGCCGCCGCGGCTTCGGCGCCAACTAATCAGCCGCTTGGGACAGCACCCTTTCCGAATGGCGACTACTTCGGCCTAGCAGATGTGACGCCCATGTCCTTCATAAAATCACCCTATGCAGGCTTCCTTCCTGCCCTTCCTTTAGCCCCCACCAAACTAATAAGGGCCACTCAGCAATCTCCCCGCAACCCACTGCTGCCCTTAGAGGCGATGAACACCCAGTGGCCGGAACATATGCATTGACTGCGCGGAAGGAACATGCAACAAACATTAAAAATGCAATAGGTCTCGCCTTTCATTAAGTTAAAGCCATTTGCTTTGCTATACAATACCATTAGCAAAGCAAATGGCTTTAATTTAATCAAAGGCGAGACCTATTGCATTTTTAATGCTTGTTCTGCCAGGTCAGTACTAATCGGGAGTCGAGAAACTGATCTAAAGTTAACTATGTTGAATGAGAAATGTTTGTTAGCGGGAAAAAAAGCACAATGTCTCGTGGGAAGAGGGGCTACTTGGAAGAAAGTGTTGCTGGTGATGGTAAGAGCTGGTGCCACCAAAGGTTCAAGAGTTCTAGGACAGTGATGAGACAAGCGTCAGTCATAGAACCTGATTTGAGGATGTGGAGCAGAAAGAAGGCAATCTCCGTTACAGACAGAATTGATGTTGGGGACCAAAATCGTTGCCTCACCTCCTTTACGAATGATGTAAGAACATTAACTACAGTTAGAGAGCTTATTTATGATGTTACTGCTTTCAATTGTTAATAGTTAACCTGTATGGTAGATGGTGCCTGAGAAGGTTGGATATGGGTTTAAACCCTCCCAAGACTGAGATAAGTTCCGCTGATGAATTTGAGGTATCCCGACTACAAGATCCAAAGTAGGTAATTTCAGAAATGTTGATGAATGATTTGTAATGTAGTTTGTGTAGCATTTTGTGCTCATCTGTTGCTGGTATATTATGCAATGGTGGTCTGTAGTTTTTGCTTCCTGGAGTCCCAGCTTGTGGTTATCATGCTCAGGATCCATGGTCTGTGGCTTATTCCTGCGGTTGTCTGTTGCTGCTGTTCTGTAGTCTGGTCCATAGTTGGTATGTCCTTTTGCTTTGCTTTGTGCCCTGCTAACATGGACACTAGTAATAGCTGTCATGCAGTAGCGACCCATGCTTGATGTCCTGCAGGTGTGGCCTATGGTTTGTTTCCTGTAGTCCTGGACTGTGGTTGGTGTTTCCTGTTTCCGCGGCCAATGGTTGGCGTTCTCTACAGTGGTTGCCTTTCTGCCTCTGACAACGAGCGATGTTATGCGCCCTCCAGTTTCGCTTTCCATGCTCCGTGCCCTCTCCCACCCTGGGATAGCCCTGCACTGTGTTTTCAATGCATCACTTCCTTTGCAACTTCCCTCCCCTCCCCTTCCTGCCGCCATGGATAAGAATGGAATTCCCGCCTCGGCCTCTCCTCCTCACAGGGACTCACTCCTGGAAGTGAGAGGTCATTGGGCCGGCACACAGATCCCCTGCTGCTGGGACCAGCCAGGAGTTGAGCTGCGTGGCTGACTTACGAACACCAGAGGATATTTAGTGGATTTGCTTTTGAAAAGCTTAAACAGCCTTGTGGGTATTGTGCGCGTATGTATTATACCGCTCATGCACGAACCTTCGCAGTCAGACCGCAGTGTAGAGGTGTATGAAATTCAAGATAACTTCTGCCAACTGTGTGAAGTTTTTATAAAACAAATTTGTAAACTTTTGTAAAACATATGGTGGGTGAAAAGTAACACAAAAAGCATGTTTTGTAAAAACAATCCCTAGCAAAGGCAATAGGTCTCCCTTATTTGAAAGCTATTGGCTTTGTCAATGTCTTTTAGCCGTGTTGTACAGCAGTGTGGCTACACTTAAAGTTAGAATAAAAAGTGCTATGACGTGGCGGGCGCTGGCCGCATCATATCGCTTTTTTGTTATGGCGGGTGGGCAACACGAACAATGGGAGAGAGGGTGTTAACGGGAGAGTGGAAGGGAACGGCAATGGGATGGTAAAAAGAAAGTTCTATGGCATGGCCAGCGCTGGCCATGTCATAGTGCTTTTTTTCTTATGGTTGGGAGGCAACACAGACAACGAGATGGTGAGAGGTGTGAGGGAAGAAGCAACTTGGACAACAGGAGTGTGGGGTTGGGAGGAAAGAAGCAACATGGACATGGGTGGCGGGTGGAAGGATAAGAAAGCAACATGGACCATGGAAGGGGGTGGAAGGGTAAGCAGCAACTCCGACAAGGGTGGGGGGTGGGAAGGGAAGGGAAGAAGCAACATGGACACTTGGTTTGACGGATGGTAGGGGAAGTAGCAAGTTGGGGTTGGGGAGGGGAAATAGCTACATGGACAGTAAGAATAAACAAAATAGTACATGAATCACTGCGAGCAGTGGATGAACAGTGTAAGGGCACTAATCAAAGTAAATCAACCAGTACGTGGTCATGCTCTGAACTAAAGAACAGGTAGTGACATCAGCAAGTGCTGGCCAACTAAGAGGCAGCAAATAGGTGTGACAATAAAGCCAACGAATGGTAAGCAATGGGCAGGCTCAAGCCCCTTATGCATGTCTCATGGCGACAGTGCATGCGCTGTCAGCAGGCGAGACCTAAAATACACGCAAGACTTACTCTTTTTTTGCAGAAGAATTGTCTCCCAAAATAGTTTTCTACGGTGAAATGTCTTGCAAAAAATGTTTTTAGAATTCATTTTACACACGTTAAGTTTTGGGAAGTTGTAAAAGTTGCCCCCTTTGTGGCTGAAATTATAATATGATGCCCGTGGAGTACCTTTGGGAGTGGGGGTAAGAATTTCCAAATAATGAAATTGCAGTCTATTTTCATCCTGTTTTGTGGATAAGTTGCTCAGTAGTGTGGATATGTCAGTTTTTATAAGTTGTGTTGTTTTTTTTGGGTGGGTGAGTCTGGGGAACAGTACCAAGTTGCCGACATGTTGTTCAGCAACTCTAATTGTATGGTAAGCAGCTGATATTAGAAAGAGCGATACGATGCCTTAATAGCCAACTAATTGCATATTCGAGCTGTATTACATTTCAGACACACCGTGTCACAGTATATAACAGTAAGTAACAGACTCACTGAAACTTCAGCCAGAGCTACTACTTCTGTGGATATAAGGTGTTTTATTAGTTTTATTAAATAGATATTTTCAAAAAAGTGGTCTTGTTGGGACTGATGATCACTCTGACCTAATTTGTGCTGTTGTAAAGTGTTGTGTGGTGTATTTTAATAGACAGTTCTGTTCTGAGCGCTTTGATAGCCATCTAAAGGGCATGTCCGGGCTGTTGTATCTAATGTAGTCTGTGCAGACGTACAAGTTCTTGTGATCGGGTACCATGCCAGGGTGAGGGATAGATGACGACAGGGGACATGTTCCATCCTCCAGCTACGGCACCTAATCAGACTCAAAGGCTGACCCTCCATCGCTTTTCAGTCTCTTTTTGTAAATTCTTTGTAAGACCTCCAACCTCTGATGAGGTTGGACGTTCACAGGGATGCTCAGGTCTGGTTTTTTTTGTATGTTCTCTTATTATCTCCGAACACTCCTTTTGCTTTTCGGTGCCTGCTGCTGTAGTTTGGGTTCATTTAGATTCCATCTCACTCGGACAGTTCTTTTTTCCCCTCTTTCTGAGACTTGCATCTCTACAAAACTACAGCTTTTGAGTTTGAAGCGACGAACTTGATCACCCTTTTTGTAAAATGTATGTGCTCTTGAGGGGGAAGTTGGCAGTTTTTAAGTAACACTCTGTGTGTGTTTGTTTTGTCTACCCTCGAGCCACTTCCCAGATGAGAGCACACTTTGTGGGGAAATGACTCTGAGGGGAAGAGAGACAAAGGCGCTGGCAGTCTTCCAGAGGGAATCCGGGATGGAGGCCACCTCCCCGAGAGCCTGCTTCAGTAGCACACAGAAACCTGTAACTACTTCCCAGACCTGGGCTTAGCATGTGTCTCTTCTATGCGATCCAGAGACAGATCGCTCAGGCCATGTCTAAAGTTCTCCAGTTTGGGTTTCATGCACTCATCCCACCTCCAAGAATCGCAGCAGCGTCTATCTGTGGTGTCCATTGATGCTTGACTGACTAAGGAAGGCTAGCTGTGTTATTAAAGACAGCTCAGGACTGTATCCAGTTCAGCGAAGCCTGATGATCAGTATTCCTGTCTCGCGTAGGTGAATGCTCTTTCTGTGCCAAAGAGACTCTCGCTATGTCAAGGAGGTTACCTTCTTTGCAAAGACGCTCTCTCGACGGCGAGGATGCTGTCTTGATGTTGAGAATGTAATGTCGGCGTTGAGAAGGCTTTGTTCAGTAAACCTCTCGAGGAAACATCAAGAAGCCCAAAGGCCTTTCCTCATTGCATGAGAACAAAGCTAGCCAGAGGGATTAGGAGCAGCCGTTCCCTGAGGAGGGGGCCCGAACCCTGATATGAAGGAGACGGTGGAGGGCTGAATCCATGCTTGAATCCTTCAGTGAAGGAGTTCAAGCACCAGAAAGACTCTCATCAGTGATTGGATTGTCATCCTTGTCAAGGCCCTCACCATGCACTGCTAATTACCCCACACATTACATCACTCATGACATCTTCTGTATCTTCTGTGGCATCATTGATGATATCACTGCAACATTTGCAGTGAATTTATTGATGAGAAAACTGTGCATGGTGGGGCGCAAGTTATAGTTACTTTAGGGCACGAGTTATAGTTACTTGAGATAACTAGAACTGTTGAATTTCTATGGTTTTGTGGGTATAAAATCGAAACACAACTATAAGGTCCCTGTAATCTTAGTTTTTTAGTGAATATATATATATATATATATACTTAGAATATTCAAACCAACGAGTTGCCCCATATGGAAGAACCATGCCTGGTAAGTACACTTGCTCTTTATTTTGTCATGAAGGCTGCATACAAACGCCAAGAGATACCATCAAAATTCAATGCCTTTACTGCCAGACGTTTCAAGTCTGTGACCTTCTTCAATGGCACTAGGCACGCTGAGCATCACAGGACCGATGATATGCAGCTGACTTTAATCACAGTGACGCCTCCGTGGGCGTGGCCATATCTCTGGCCTTGTGGTCTTTGTAGTTGCATCAGTGTTCTCAAGTGAGTAGTCCTGTTGTGCCAGCGATACAACTCTAAAAACCACAGTGGGTGATGTCACTCTAAAACCGAGGGAGGTAGTCTTCATCACGAGGGAGAAAAACTGCAGCAAATCGGTTTTAGAGTGACATCACCCCACTGTGGTTTTTAGAATTGTATCGCTGGCACAACAGGACTACTCACTTGAGAACACTGATGCAACTACAAAGACCACAAGGCCAGAGATATGGCCACGCCCACGGAGGCGTTACTGTGATTAAAGTCAGCTGCATATCATCGGTCCTGTGATGCTCAGCGTGCCTAGTGCCATTGAAGAAGGGTCACAGACTTGAAACGCGTCTGGCAGTAAAGGCATTGAATTTTGATGGTATCTCTTGGCGTTTGTATGCAGCCTTCGTGACAAAATAAAAGAGCAAGTGTACTTACCAGGCATGGTTCTTCCATATGGGGCAACTCGTTGGTTTGAATAGGAAGCGGCCGGTCCCGGTCGCGGAAGAACCCCCGCTGCAAGCGCAGCGTTCCCGTGGTGCGGTCACTGAGGCTTCACCACCCAGGGAGGTAGTCTTCATCACGAGGGAGAAAAACTGTATCGCTGGCACAACAGGACTACTCACTGCACAAGGCCAGAGATATGGCCACGCCCACGGAGGCGTTACTGTGATTAAAGTCAGCTGCATATCATCGGTCCTGTGATGCTCAGCGTGCCTAGTGGCATTGAAGAAGGGTCACAGACTTGAAACGCGTCTGGCAGTAAAGGCATTGAATTTTGATGGTATCTCTTGGCGTTTGTATGCAGCCTTCGTGACAAAATAAAAGAGCAAGTGTACTTACCAGGCATGGTTCTTCCATATGGGGCAACTCGTTGGTTTGAATACTTAGAATATATATATATGTTCACAAAAAATATATATATATCATCAAGGCGCAGGAGGTAAGTGAAGTTAATTATAGTAAACCTATACTTCCATTTATATACATACCTTCACTATTCTTTTGTTCTTGGTATTTTGGTACCATGATATGTTTTTCTCGATCGTCTGGTGGAAAACCTCTGGGACAATGGCGGCCTAAGAGATGCAACAAACGAAATCAATGGACCAAGCCCATACTTTTACTTTACAGCTCCTAATATTGGTGCACCAGCCAAGCAAGTGTGGTTCTTGTTGGCAATGTTAACACTGTGTGGCTGCTGGCACGACAGCATCAGTAACAGCTGTGTAAAGAGATACAGTCAGGGTGCTCTGGCAGACTCACAACTACAGCAGGCCACCCTGCTAAGTGAGGGGCCCATGCCAAGCCTGGTGACTGTAATGTCCACTCACACATGAAACAAACTTTGTAGGGACTAGTGCAATGATTTCTCCCCGGTTGCAGAAAGTTGATTTTAGTCAATTGATTTTCTAAGATTGTAGAATTAAAATACTTCCTTTGGTTTATGTAATGAGCTCTAGACATTCTGTGTGAGAAATCCCCCTGGGTGGCAGTAGGAGGAGTGGCCAAAGATAGTTATGTATGTTCTGAGTAAGCCTCTACATGAACCTGGTGAGTGTGAACTCTTCAGAGACAAAGCAAAGACTCCTTAAAATCATTCTTGTCTGGTCTCGCCCTTTACTGGCATGTGGAGCTCACACCTTAGTCTGAGGGAGTACATGGATACAACAACCCAAACACCAATAAAGTTAAAAGAATAAAGACTGTACAATCCAAACCACATGTTATTAACTACTAGCTACTATGAATAACAAGCATTGGCAAAGCCAATAGGTTTGGGTTTAATGTGCTAACATATGTAGCATTGCCACATTAGAGTAAACTATACGGGAGAGAGCCAGCAGGAGGAGACAGAAAGGCTTATACTTGTTAAGTAGTTTCTCATGCAGTTGAATGCAAGCACTTGTGTCAAGGCGTAAGAACACATCCAAACAGCCAATACCATTAGGTGAGAAATGATTACTCCACTAAGTTGAGCCAAGACATGATTGACAAAGTCTGAAGCCAATGGGTGAAAGAGGCTGGTTGACGAAAGCCAGTGGTTCAAAAGTTGATGATCCAAAACCCACTCTGTTGTTAGCAAAAGGTCAGGTTCGACAGATGTGCTGCCAAAACCCCCACCTAATCAGACCCCCCAGGATATTGCGGCATAGATTTGCAAATTTAGCGGCACAAAAATGGAAATTTAGCGGCACAAAAATGGAAATTTAGCGGCATTATTGCTGCACTTTATTTTATTAGTAATAATTCCTTTTCAGCCTTAAATCAATGTAAACTGATTTAGCAGAGTATTCCACGTTGAAATAAAGTTTAAAGTGTCCAATCTGCACCTCGTGAGAGGGGGCCTTTTTTCTATGTATGCACCTCTGCCGGAGCACCGCTGCCTCCTGGACCCGTCCAGAATGTGCGACACCTGTGGGCCAAGAGGAGTGTTTGCCTCAGGGCCAGAGTGAGTGTTCTTCTATGCCAATCTGCACGTCTCTATCTGCACGTGACTTACGTTTGGAATGAAGTCCGCAATTAAGTAACAGCAGAGGGGTGTGTGTAGGGCTTTAACTGGGATGAAAAAATTGGGGGGGTATCTCATAGGGGCGTGGCCGATGTAATTAAGGACGTGCCTTAAAACACTTTAGCTAAAAATCTGCACTTAGTATAGTGTGCTGCCCCGACTGGTATTTTGCTGCTTCTGCCCATTCATCCAGATATATAACATAACAAGTAACATTACACCTACAACAAGCAAAGACTATTGGCTTTGTCAATGATTGTAAATTGCATAAGATAAATAAGCAACAACTATGACTTCGTTGTATATCAGTTTGAAAATGTTTCATTTCTTGTTCGTGAGGTTGTGGCGTAAGGCTAGAGCTGCTGCTCGAGCCTCATGTCGACTCAGCATCCTATGTATGATTCAAAACATGAATATGTCCTTGTGTGGTGGAGCTCATGTAAAGCGCTCCAAGGTTGCGCTGTATAAAACTGAAAAATGAGTTTCTTTAAACTTACATCTAAAGCAGTGATAGCTGCAGGTTTTTTTTTCCACCCTGAGGGTAAAAATGGAGAGCCCGATAGGGACCCGTCTCGGCACCTGCTTTTCAGAACTACCGGTGCTGAGCACCGGCCAGACCAGGTCCACTTAAAGCCCTGCGTGTGTGTGATGTGTAGACATTCAAGTTACATTCTCTGCAAGTCCTCGAACTTGCGATTCAGGGCACAGCAGGTCCCTGCTCCTGTCAGTCAGCCAGGGGTAGGTGCACTGGAGCCTACAGCGCGAGAGAGGAGAGTGCGCCAGCAGCCTCTTACGAATAGTATACTAGGGAAGGCAGTGAAGGTTTTCGGCAATTTACAGCTTTACCCTCGGTTAAGACTGTCTTTTTCATGTCTTCCCATGATGCTCCTCTGCATTCCAAATCTGACTCTAGGCCTCAAAGTGACAGTTCTCCTTGTCCAATGCTTCTCCCCTGACAACCCAGACCTCGTGTGGCTCGCACCAGATGTGCTGCTGCAGACCCTCCACATACCTCTGCTCTCTGGTTGTAGGAAACTCTGCCCATTCCCAGCAGCTTGTCAGATGACCACAAAGTGTCCTGTCATTCAGGGGGTTTATTTACATCGCATGCATTTCCCGCTGACTTGTGCACATCCTCTGAAGCACATGCAGTTTTTCGCAGGCACCAGGATACCCTCACATTGACTTGGCCTTTGGCTGTTCTCGATTTGTTTTCCTTCACTGGAGAGACGATTGGGCATTAATAAACAGCCCTCAATTAAATGTACTCCGCAGACTTGTTCTGAGAAAAAAGGGACTGATCAAAGCTGTGCAGAAACGTTTCTTCTTGACCGCCTCTTCACAGCTTGGCAGATATTGGACGGTGGCACATAATGACGTGTGCGCGCACAGCCAATAAAAGGGCCTTGTTTGTTTTTCTGTGTCCCGGTAGACACTTTTTTGTAAATATCGCGGCCAAAATTGGAAATATCGCGACCATCGCGCTAGTCAGCCGATTTCGCAATTTTTTCGTGAATCGCGAAATGCTGGAGGTTCTGCCTAATGAGGTGTGGAAATTGGAAAGAAAAAGTCTTTGCAAAGATAATAACTCTTCAACTCTCCAAATTAGTTACATAAAAGAGAAGGCTGAAAATACCAAAATGAACCATTTTCTAAACTGATAAATAGAAAGGATAGAAAAATTCTGCACCAAAAATGATTATTTACTAATGGGTGGAGCTGGGGCCAAGTCAATTGTCTTTATTTTATTTCTGTATTGCATAGAAAAACCAGGGACTCCAGATGACTTTACATAGCAAATAGGAAGACAAAAAAGGCATTACAGAAATTGAAGGTATATGGAACAGTTGAATAAAGGATGACCCAAACATGTATATATGTATGTGTGTGTGTATATATATATATATATATATATATATATATATATATATATATATATATATATATATATATATATATATATATATATATATATATATATATATATATATAGATATATATATAATCTCAATCAATCAGGATTTATAAAGCGCAGCTAATCACCCGATAGGGTATCCATTCGCTTGTAGGTCCTGGAGGCTTATTCGAACAGTTAGGTCCTGAGGGCCATTCAGAATTCCAGAAGAGAGATGATGGTCCAGAGGTGCGAGGGGAGGCTGTTCCAGGTCTTTGCTGCAATGTGGGTAAGGAGCGTCATTCACTTCCGCTTCAGTAGATACGAGGAATGGGCAAGTGAAAGATAGGCGGGCGTGGTCTTCTCAACGGTTAGTGGAAGTTCAGGCGGTGGTTAATGTAGGTGGGTCCTTCATCGTGATGAGCCTTGTTTGCGTGGGTCAGCAGCTTGAATTGGCATCTCTTCTGTACGGGGAGCCAGTGGAGTTTCCTGAGGTGGGGTGTGATACGAGTTCGTCGGGCAAAGCAGAGGATGAGTCTGGCTGAGGCGTTCTGTATGGTCTGAAGTCTCTGTAGGAGGTGTGGGGGAATTCCTACGAAGAGGGCATTGCTGTAGTCCAGTCGGCTGGTGATGAGGGCTTGTGTCACGTGTGTAGGGGTAGCCACTTGAAGATCTTACATAGCATGCGCAGAGTGAGGAAGCGGGGGGAGGAGATGGCATTGATCTGTGATTTCATGGTGAGCTTGTTGTCTATGATGATTCCGAAGTTTCTGGCGTGGTTGGAGGGAGTGGGTGCGGGTCCTAGGTCTGATCGCCACCAGGAGTCGTTCAATGTGTTGCTGTTGCCAAAGATCAGTATTTCCTGTGTTCAGCTGCAGGCCCTTGTTCTTCATCCAGTCGGCGACGTTTGTCATGCATCTGTGGAAGTTGGTTCTGGTGGTGGTGGGGTCAGTCGGTGAGTGTGTGTATATATATATATATATATATACACACACTCAAATACACACACATAAATATATCAATTTCCACACAAAAAGGTTCAGGAAAAGAATAATAAAACAAGAAGGCAATTATAAAAATTGTTGACACACTGGCAATAGTGCAAAAATAAGTAAAATCTCAGAAGGTACGGAAAAGCGAATTAGAAGTATTATAGAGGCTAAGGAATTTGAGTTATTAGAGTCTATAGATTTACAAAAACAAAGACTAGTGTACAAAACAAGAGAAAAGGAATGGAAAGTAAAGGAAAGGAAAGTAAAGGAGGTGTCATCCAGAAGATAAAAACAGAGGGGTAGTCATTGTCATTGTAAACACGCATCCCAAATAAAGAGTTTTAGGAAAGGTGTTTGAACAGAAAGCTTTCTAATTTTCTCTTGTAAATATGAGGTAATGGTTTGGTATGGATTGGAGGAAGAGTAGAATTTCAGAATGTGGGAGGTGGATCCTGAGAAAGATAGAAACACGACATCTACTTGTACACCTGTCCCCTACTCTAGGGGATTAGAAGTTATAAAATTAGAAACGTTACTATGCAAATCCTGCTCTGCGCCCAGGAGCAACATGAAACAATGACATTTATGTGGGAAAAGGTGTATTGGAGGCAATCAAACGATCAACCCTCGAGGAGACTTGGGATGAGATATTCTGGGGAAAGATGGTGGCCTACGGCTGAGGGATTCCCAAGGGTAGCACACATCACAACTCTTGGCCGATCAAAGGTCGAAAATTGTCCTGATGCACAAACATCCCGTTCTGTGCTTAGAAGAGGTAGAGCAGTGTGTGAGCCTGGGACGGCAGGGTGACATTTCATTCTGTTTCCAAGTATATGCTATTATAGCATGTCTCCTGGATGGGCTGAGTTTGCCACTTTCATGCACTGAAAGCGCCACAAATTACACAAGGGAGCAGTCAAGACACAACAAAAGTTAAAATAAACATTGACAGGAAAGCAGAGTTATCGGCCTGGCGGCCTCGGTGTTTTGAGGGATGACATGCCCACCCACTCTCAGTCTTGTCTTCCTTGAGAGGCCAGGCTGATGCATGGTCAGCTGCTAAAGTGGTAGTGGGATATCGTGTACGCCCCAACAATCTGTTGAGTCCTGAAAGTCACCGGCATAAATTTAGAAACCACTCCAGGGTGCATCCTTATGTGGTCAGTCTGGTCAGTACAAACTTGTGAGTTTGTAGATGTTCACACTTTGGTACCCAGCCCATCCTTACCCTGGACACAGTTGAAGATGTTCTCCAGTCCAGGGCAGGAGTAAATCCCTTTCCAGGATTAACCACTCATCCCAACTCCATCAGTGTGGTGTAAAGGAAAGGCTTCAGTGTTGTATTCCAGAATATCAAAAGCAAAAATATTGTCAAACATTAATAGCGTGTCCTAAATATCGGTTACAAAAATATGTGGCCATTAGGTGTAGATTTTCCGGTATTAACCGCACTGGGATGATATGCTTGTAAAGTATATTTAAGGCATGATATTTCTGTCAGACGATATTCGAGTTACAGTGTTCTGGAACCATACTGGATCGACGTAGTAGTACAGGGGCTCCAATGCAAAGCCGTTTTTCTTATGTAATTGTACACTCTGTACAAACGCGCACGAAGAAATGTCTTGGCATAAACGTAAATTAGAACTATGCACGCTTACAGTCAGTCAACAGACTGCATGATCTATGTTATGTGTGTAGACAGACTCACACTTCTCCAGTTTCTCAATTTACATGCAGGAGTAGCTTATCTAGTCCAGACTTTGTTCATTTTAGGTTCTTTTAGCCATTTGTATGTCTTATATATTCAGAATCCAAAGAAAGGCACCAGGCCTGTATGAGTTACTCATGCATGGGGCTGGGAAACTTGAGACCTCTGTTGACAAAGTGTAACCACTGCACTATTTGGACCTTGTCTAAGCAGACACCCCAAAAGAGGCTGTAAGCTCTGCAATACTTGTACTTAGTGTAAGAAGACACCCAAAGGACCTGTAAACTGCAATATATGTGCTTAGCGTAAGCAGACACCCCAGAGAGGCTGTAAACTCTGCAAGACCTGTGCTTAGTGTAAGCAGACACCCCAGTTTGGCTGTAAGCTCTGCACAATCTGTGCTTAGTGTAAGCAGACAACCCAAAGAGGCTGTAAGCTTTGCACAATCTGTGCTTAGTGCAGGCAGACACCCCAAAAGAGGCTGTAAGCTCTGCACAATCTGTGCTTAGTGTAAGCAGACAACCCAAAGAGGCTGTAAGCTTTGCAATACCTGTGCTTAGTGTAAGCAGACACCCCCAAAGAGGCTGTAAGCTCTGCACAATCTGTGCTTAGTGTAAGCAGACTACCCAAAGAGCCTGTAAGCTTTGCAATACCTGTGCTTAGTGTAAGCAGACACCCCCAAAGAGGCTGTAAGCTTTGCAATACCTGTGCTTAGTGTAAGCAGACAACCCAAAGAGGCTGTAAGCTTTGCAATACCTGTGCTTAGTGTAAGCAGACACCCCCAAAGAGGCTGTAAGCTTTGCAATACCTGTGCTTAGTGTAAACAGACAACCCAAAGAGGCTGTAAGCTTTGCAATACCTGTGCTTAGTGTAAGCAGACACCCCCAAAGAGGCTGTAAGCTTTGCAATACCTGTGCTTAGTGTAAGCAGACAACCCAAAGAGGCTGTAAGCTTTGCAATACCTGTGCTTAGTGTAAGCAGACAACCCAAAGAGGCTGTAAGCTTTGCAATACCTGTGCTTAGTGTAAGCAGACACCCCAAAGAGGCTGTAAGCTTTGCAATACCTGTGCTTAGTGTAAGCAGATACCCCCAAAGAGGCTGTAAACTCTGCAATATCTCTGGTTAGTGTAAGCAGACACCCCCAAAGAGGCTGTAAGCTTTGCAATACCTGTGCTTAGTGTAAGCAGACACCCCAAAGAGGCTGTAAGCTTTGCAATACCTGTGCTTAGTGTAAGCAGACAACCCAAAGAGGCTGTAAGCTTTGCAATACCTGTGCTTAGTGTAAGCAGACACCCCAAAGAGGCTGTAAGCTTTGCAATACCTGTGCTTAGTGTAAGCAGACACCCCAAAGAGGCTGTAAGCTTTGCAATACCTGTGCTTAGTGTAAGCAGACACCCCCAAAGAGGCTGTAAGCTTTGCAATACCTGTGCTTTAGTGTAAGCAGACACCCCAAAGAGGCTGTAAGCTTTGCAATACCTGTGCTTAGTGTAAGCAGACACCCCAAAGAGGCTGTAAGCTTTGCAATACCTGTGCTTAGTGTAAGCAGACACCCCAAAGAGGCTGTAAGCTTTGCAATACCTGTGCTTAGTGTAAGCAGACACCCCAAAGAGGCGGTAAGCTTTGCAATACCTGTGCTTAGTGTAAGCAGATACCCCCAAAGAGGCTGTAAACTCTGCAATATCTCTGGTTAGTGTAAGCAGACACCCCAAAGAGGCTGTAAGCTTTGCAATACCTGTGCTTAGTGTAAGCAGACACCCCAAAGAGGCTGTAAGCTTTGCAATACCTGTGCTTAGTGTAAGCAGATACCCCCAAAGAGGCTGTAAACTCTGCAATATCTCTGGTTAGTGTAAGCAGACACCCCCAAAGAGGCTGTAAGCTTTGCAATACCTGTGCTTAGTGTAAGCAGACACCCCAAAGAGGCTGTAAGCTTTGCAATACCTGTGCTTAGTGTAAGCAGACACCCCCAAAGAGGCTGTAAGCTTTGCAATACCTGTGCTTAGTGTAAGCAGACAACCCAAAGAGGCTGTAAGCTTTGCAATACCTGTGCTTAGTGTAAGCAGACACCCCAAAGAGGCTGTAAGCTTTGCAATACCTGTGCTTAGTGTAAGCAGACACCCCCAAAGAGGCTGTAAGCTTTGCAATACCTGTGCTTAGTGTAAGCAGACACCCCAAAGAGGCTGTAAGCTTTGCAATACCTGTGCTTAGTGTAAGCAGACACCCCAAAGAGGCTGTAAGCTTTGCAATACCTGTGCTTAGTGTAAGCAGACACCCCCAAAGAGGCTGTAAACTCTGCAATATCTCTGGTTAGTGTAAGCAGACACCCCAAAGAGGCTGTAAGCTTTGCAATACCTGTGCTTAGTGTAAGCAGACAACCCAAAGAGGCTGTAAGCTTTGCAATACCTGTGCTTAGTGTAAGCAGACACCCCCAAAGAGGCTGTAAGCTTTGCAATACCTGTGCTTAGTGTAAGCAGACACCCCAAAGAGGCTGTAAGCTTTGCAATACCTGTGCTTAGTGTAAGCAGACACCCCAAAGAGGCTGTAAGCTTTGCAATACCTGTGCTTAGTGTAAGCAGACACCCCAAAGAGGCTGTAAACTCTGCAATACCTGTGCTTAGTGTAAGCAGACACCCCAAAGAGGCTGTAAGCTTTGCAATACCTGTGCTTAGTGTAAGCAGACACCCCAAAGAGGCTGTAAGCTTTGCAATACCTGTGCTTAGTGTAAGCAGACACCCCAAAGAGGCTGTAAGCTTTGCAATACCTGTGCTTAGTGTAAGCAGACACCCCCAAAGAGGCTGTAAACTCTGCAATATCTCTGGTTAGTGTAAGCGGACACCCCAAAGAGGCTGTAAGCTTTGCAATACCTGTGCTTAGTGTAAGCAGACACCCCAAAGAGGCTGTAAACTCTGCAATACCTGTGCTTAGTGTAAGCAGACACCCCAAAGAGGCTGTAAGCTTTGCAATACCTGTGCTTAGTGTAAGCAGACACCCCAAAGAGGCTGTAAGCTTTGCAATACCTGTGCTTAGTGTAAGCAGACACCCCAAAGAGGCTGTAAGCTTTGCAATACCTGTGCTTAGTGTAAGCAGACACCCCCAAAGAGGCTGTAAACTCTGCAATATCTCTGGTTAGTGTAAGCAGACACCCCAAAGAGGCTGTAAGCTTTGCAATACCTGTGCTTAGTGTAAGCAGACAGCCCCAAAGAGGCTGTAAACTCTGCAATATCTCTGGTTAGTGTAAGCAGACACCCCAGAGAGGCTGTAAGCTTTGCAATACCTGTGCTTAGTGTAAGCAGACAACCCAAAGAGGCTGTAAACTCTGCAATATCTCTGGTTAGTGTAAGCAGACACCCCAGAGAGGCTGTAAGCTTTGCAATACCTGTGCTTAGTGTAAGCAGACAACCAAAAGAGGCTGTAAGCTTTGCAATACCTGTGCTTAGTGTAAGCAGACACCCCAGAGAGGCTGTAAACTCTGCAATATCTCTGGTTAGTGTAAGCAGACAACCCAGAAAGGCTATAAATGCTGCACTGTTTGGACGATGTGGCTTGTGCAGCCAGACACTTTGAGTTGGGAAGTTCCACTGCTGAGTCACCAAAACTGTGTCTACTTTATCGTGACTTGTTTTGACCCTGCAGCTGTGCTTTAGTGCTCTGTAGGATCAGCCACTGCTCAAGGAGCTGCAGCTATGAAATAAGCAGTCGTGTTGCTTCTTTGTGTCGGGGACAACGTAGACGCCCTGTTCAATGTTGTAAGGACACCATTTTTAGAGACTTCTTCTGGGAGTTGTAATCTGTACTGAAGTCCATTCTGAACCAACTGGACTAACATACCTTTGAAAATGATTTCCAACTGATAAGTCCCGAATTGCCAAGGATTGTACTACGTAATATTGAGGTAAGGAATATCGGGATATGCTAATATCATAGATAGAGTATCGAGGGACACAATATCGAAAGGTAAGTGCATATAGAGGAAGTATAGATTTACTACTCCTAGTTCCATTTCTATGCACCTTGAAGATATATGCATATATAGCTGGAAACATATGACTGGTGACGAACTGGAAAAACAAAGAAAAAAAGCATACAACTCACAAGTGACGGTGTTTGAGGAGTCTGTGCCGCCGTAAAACGGGTCGCAGAAGACGACCACGTAGGCGATGCATATATATATATATATATCTTGTCACAGTACATATATGTGGCTTTAGGTATAGAAAAACTATACTTACCTTTTGATATTTTGTCATTGGATATTGTGTCCACGATATTTGGCGCCTTTGAGAGTCCTACCTTGATATTCCAGGGGCAAACTGGCCCAAAATGTTCTAAATTAGTTTGTGGGTCTCACAAGATGCAAACCGAATGCAGAGCTATCAAGGTTTCTGCATTTTTCAGTTTTCAACACAAAATATTGTTTGCGCTGATGTACCTCACTGTCTTCTTTTTGGAAACTGTTGAAGACCTGGTTGTTCAGAATTAGTGAGCTCTGACTCTTCCCTATCAGTCTCTAAGCACCGGGAAACCCTGTTGGTAGTAGCTGTTGTGCTATATAAGCTCTCTTAGTAATAAAGTGACACGAGTGCACCACTAAGTGGCTTGGCATTGCCTAGTACCAAACCCCAGATAACTTATTTAAGGTGGGCATAGTGTGGTGGGAACAGTGAGAAACCGCCTGGGATTTCCATCACACTACTACATACTGTGTGATGTGGCTTTGCGTGAAATATTAGCATCACATTAAAACAAGTACAAACAATGGTCAAAAGGGAAAGTTGCGTGATTTTCCCATGTGTAATATTATTATTTGTTCAAAATTGCGTACATTATACAATTGTGCATAGACCTTTTTACTCAAGGGCATTCCTCACATTCTCTGCAGCGAGGCATTGTGTGAAGGTTCATGGTCAGTTTTTCCTAACAAGGTGGCAACTTGTCCATGAACGTATGGGTCCACAGTACTAGCGTAACGGACCAGTGACAGACTGAGTCTGAGATTATATAAAGACTTGTTCACACAGCCCTAGGCTGGGTTTACTACATGACTCCACATCGCAAGGACACCTCTAAGCCTGGGCGTGAAATTCCGCTCCGATCGAGAAGTTTGCAGCTTGCAGTTTTTCCCACTCAGCGCTCCACGTTGCACATGGAGTTCCGAAAAACTCAGCGGAGCTGAGTTTTTTTCCCGCTCGCGCTCCCCACTGTTCGGTTGGCGAATGTGAGCAAGGAAAATCTTACTCCAGACCACCTCCCGGTGAGATTTCTCAATGTCGGTGGTCGCGGATGGTCACTACCGCTCGCGGTGAGAAACCTTCCATTCGCATTGAGGAAGCTGCCGCTTGAGTAGAACATCTGCTCGAGCGGCAGAAAGAAGCAGCGCCCTCTTGCGCTGTGCGAGGTGGGGTTCACGCTGATTTTATAACACGGGACAAACACCCAGCACTAAAAATCCGCGCGAACGGCTCAATGTAACGCACGCCGCCGATTGGAGAACTCCTTGCAGTACGGAGGAGTTTTTGGTCAGGAACTCCGCAAACTCCGCCCAGGCCTAGACACCTCGTCCTAGTCGTCATTTACCACATTAGAGCATTCCGGGAATGTTAGCACTGGTTAATTCATCTGATTTTATTAAACTCTCGTGAGGACTATAATTGGCAAAAAGAAAGCCCAAGACTGGAGTGGTTTTGTCCTCCAGTTATATAGTAGCTGTACATGCACACAGTAAAGGAGTGGCCTAAGCCCATGCAGCACTCAGCACTGCTCCTTCCCCCGTTCCCTCAACCCCCGAAATGTAAGTCCAACACTGCAAAATGTAACTGGCCTGGTGGTCCAAGCCTGTGTAATTTGTGTCACCACGTGAGGGAAGAGCTGTGGGCCTAGGACAAGGATGTGATTCATTATCTCTGCTGCTCCAGGGGAAGAGGGGGAAGCCAATCACCAGTGGGAACAGACAGGCCTTGATGACGTGACCCCAGGGTGGCAGCCCTCTCCAATTGACGCCTTAGCTCTCAGATGATTTTGCGTTCCGATGGGGCTAGCTGAATGCTGGGACCAAGGATGGCCGTGTGCGGGGGAGGAGCGAGACCAGCATCTGGCTGCCTTCCAGAAAGAAGCACCGTCAAGAGCCTTTCTTGGGCAGTGCTTGGAATTTCTTTTTTTTGGGGCGGATTTATATAGCGCAAACTCGACCCTAAGGTATTGGAGCGCTTTACATGAGCACTAGTTACGTTACACAAGGACACATTCATTTTTTGGTAGGCACGGGAAGATTAAGTGATTTGTCCAGAATCATATGATGTTCAGCCAACTCCGAGGCTCCAACCTGGTCCCCCAGCTCCAAAGTCGGCAGCTCTGGACGTTAGGCCACATCCTCTCCCCTGGAATGGGAGCGTTTTGCAGTGGAAACCTACAAACCAGGGTCTGAGAGTCAGAAAGGGTTTGGAGCCATGATGGTGGTTGTCCTGGGGCTAGAGCATCACGATGGATGGTGTCGCTGCCTAGTGGCTGCAGGACATATGCATTGCTCTCACACATTTTGCTTCCAAAGGAACAGACAAAAAAATCAGAATGCCAATACTGATACTCATTCTCTTATTTCTAACGGCGCATAGAATTGAATCAATGTCACCTTGAACAATCTGTTTCAATAAGATTTAATCAAACATTTTTCAAAAGATCACATATTTAGATAAAGAAAATTTAATCCATTTAATTTTTTTTTAGACAAACACCAAAAGGCAAACTGTCTTGCCTTTACAAAACACGAATTCACTGTATATTTTCACGTGCTCAAATCAAAATCAACCTCTTTCAAGCTCAATCAACCGTATCACATCTACCATTCATCGCAACCATACACAATTTCCAATCCACACACATTCCAGAAAACCCACACACAAAACCCCTTTCAATATTTCATATTTGTACACATCATATGAAGACAAACGGAAAAACAAAACAAAAGCCAAACAAAAATTAAAAGAATTTCCAAATTTCACATTAATTTATACACTTGATTGGCAAAAATAGGTTGACGCGTTTCGAACCCCCAAGTTTACTATGGGGTTCTCCTCAGGACCACAAAGCTTGTTTAATACAGCGAGATCAGCCGATCCCTGCTTGTCTTTATTCAAACATCCTACAGAGCAAACATTTATTGCAGAGGCTGGTCAATGACCGGAAACCAAAACTTTCATGGAAATTTTTGTAGATCTTTGGCGTGAATCCTTTTTGCAAAGTCTGCACGCAGACTTCTGATTACGTCCTTGGTGTACTGTCAAGGTCCGTCTCGCTTCGTGTTTTCTTTCTAGCAAGCCTTTCTTTCGACGGAAAAACCTTGTATCAAGCCGGCGGCGGCGAAAGTTTTGGTTTCCGGTCATTGATTAGCCTCTGCAATAAATGTTTGCTCTGTAGGATGTTTGAATAAAGACAAGCAGGGATCGGCTGATCTCGCTGTATTAAACAAGCTTTGTGGTCCTGAGGAGAACCCCATAGTAAACTTGGGGGTTCGAAACGCGTCGAACTGTTTTTGCCAATCAAGTGTATAAATTAATTTGGAAATTCTTTTAATTTTTGAATTCTTTCTTGTTTGGCTTTTGTTTTGTTTTTTCGTTTGTCTTCATATGATGTGTACAAATATGAAATATTGAAAGGGGTTTTGTGTGTGGGTTTGCTGGAATGTGTGTGGATTGGAAATTGTGTATGGTTGCAATGAATGGTAGATGTGATACGGTTGATTGAGCTTGAAAGAGAGGTTGATTTTGATTTGAGCACGTGAAAATATGCAGTGAATTCGTGTTTTGTAAAGGCAAGACAGTTTGCCTTTTGGTGTTTGTCTAAATTTTTTTTAAATGGATTACATTTTCTTTATCTAAATATGTGATCTTTTGAAATTTTTTTGATTAAATCTTATTGAAACAGATTGTTCAAGGTGACATTGATTCAATTCTATGCGCCGTTAGAAATAAGAGAATGAGTATCAGTATTGGCATTCTGATGTTTTTTTGTTTAAATAGAGCTTAGCCTTACTGATTGGAGCCTAAACCCTTCTTTGCTTTTTGGTCCAAAGGAACAGAGGCAAAGAGAAAGTCGGTTACAACTGAAGGCTTCGGAGTATAATAAAGATAACATATCTTCTGCTGTTGCACTCGCTGACATCTGTGTTTAATCGCAGGCGATAGGTTTAAATTGCGATAAAATATCTCAGAAGGTATAAGTGCCTGCTGCAGGTCAGTGTGCGTAACAGATTTGGATTTTATGTAATACCGCACAGTGGGTTAATAATACGTTTTTGCAGAGATCCTGTGTAAGCCAAATATCTTAATTTACAATTTTACGAAAAGTAGTTTAGTGTGTAGAATAGTTTAGGCAACATGGGAAATTCCTGAAAACGGTTGTTTCAGTCAGGTCGTTGGACTTCACCACGGCAGACTTGTCTTGTTCCATTGGGTGCCACTATCACTGTCATCTTCTCGCATTCACTTGCTTCCGAAGAGGCGCTGCCTAGCGCCCCGAGCTGCGCCGTGACCAGCGGCGGAGGGGCCATTAAAGTAATCCGGCAAATGGCAGCCATCATAGGCTTCGGACTAGTACCCTGCTGGTTCAAGGCCAGCCCCCTACTGGCTTAAGGCCAGTCCCCTGCTGGGTCAAGGACACCCCCCTGCTGGGTCAAAGCCAGTCCCCTCCTGGGTCAAGGCCAGCCCCCTCCTGGGTCAAGGCCAGCCCACTGCTGGGTCAAGGCCAGCCCACTGCTGGGTCGAGGCAAGCCCCCTGCTGGGTCAAGGCCAGCCCCCTGCTGGCTCAAGGCCATTCCCCTGCTGGGTCAAGGCCAGTCCCCTGCTGGGTCATGGCCAGTCCCCTGCTGGGTCAAGGCCAGTCCCCTGCTGGGTCAAGGCCAGTCCCCTGCTGGGTCAAGGCCAGTCCCCTGCTGGGTCAAGGCCAGCCCCCTGCTGGGTCAAGGCCAGCCCCCTGCTTGTTCAAGGCCAGCTCCCTGCTTGTTCAAGGCCAGTCCCTTGCTGGCTCAAGGCCAGTCCCCTGCGGGTCAAGGCCAGTCCCCTGCTGGCTCAAGGCCAGTCCCCTGCTGGGTCAAGGCCAGTCCCCTGCTGGGTCAAGGCCAGTCCCCTGCTGGGTCAAGGCCAGTCCCCTGCTGGGTCAAGGCCAGTCCTCTGCTGGGTCAAGGCCAGTCCCCTGCTGGGTCATGGCCAGTCCCCTGCTGGGTCATGGCCAGCCCCCTGCTGGCTCAAGGCCAGTCCCCTGCTGGCTCAAGGCCAGCCCCCTGCTGGCTCAAGGCCAGTCCCCTGCTGGGTCAAGGCCAGTCCCCTGCTGGGTCAAGGCCAGTCCCCTGCTGGGTCAAGGCCAGCCCCCTGCTGGCTCAAGGCCAGTCCCCTGCTGGGTCAAGGCCAGTCCCCTGCTGGGTCAAGGCCAGTCCCCTGCTGGCTCAAGGCCAGTCCCCTGCTGGCTCAAGGCCAGCTCCCTGCTGGGTCAAGGCCAGTCCCCTGCTGGGTCAAGGCCAGTCCCCTGCTGGGTCAAGGCCAGCCCCCTGCTGGGTCAAGGCCAGTCCCCTGCTTGTTCAAGGCCAGCCCCCTGCTGGGTCAAGGCCAGCCCCCTGCTGGGTCAAGGCCAGTCCCCTGCTGGGTCAAGGCCAGTCCCCTGCTGGCTCAAGGCCAGCCCCCTGCTGGCTCAAGGCCAGTCCCCTGCTGGGTCAAGGCCAGTCCCCTGCTGGCTCAAGGCCAGTCCCCTGCTGGCTCAAGGCCAGTCCCCTGCTGGGTCAAGGCCAGCCCCCTGCTGGGTCAAGGCCAGCCCCCTGCTGGCTCAAGGCCAGTCCCCTGCTGGGTCAAGGCCAGCCCCCTGCTGGGTCAAGGCCAGCCCCCTCCTGGGTCAAGGCCAGCCCCCTCCTGGGTCAAGGCCAGTCCCCTGCTGGTTTAGGGCTGATCCCTGCTGGTTTAGAGCCAGTCACCTGCTCGTTTCGAACTGATGCCCTGCTGGTTTACGGTTGACCTCCTGCTGGTGTAGGGGTGATTCCCTGCTGGTTTAAGGCCAGTCTCCTGCTGGTTTAGGGATGATCCGCTTCTGGTTTGGAGATGCTCCCCTCTTGGTTTGGGGCTTGTCCCTGCTGGTTTCAGGCTGATCCCTGCTGGTTTAGAGCCAATCACCTGCTCATTTTGAATGGATCCTCTGCTGGTTTAGGGCTGATTCCCTGCTACTTGTGGGCTGATCCTTTACAAGTTAAGGGCTGATCTCCTGCTGGTTTATGTTTGTTCCTCTTGTGATTTAGGGCTGATCCTCTTCGTATTTAGAGATGATCCCCTACTGATTTAGAGCCGATCACCTGCTTGCTTAGAGTCGATCCCCTGCTGGTTTAGGGCTGAGCTCCTGCTGGCTTAGGGCTGATCCTCTGCTGATTTAGGGCTGATCCCGTGCTGGTTTTAAGGCTAGTCCCCTGCTAGTTTAGGAATGAGCCTCTTCTGGTTTAGAGGCGAGTCCCTGCTGGTTTAGAACTGATCCCCAGCTCGTTTAGAGTCGGTCCAATGTTGGTTTAAGGCTCGTCTCATGTTGGTTCAGGGCCGGTCCCTTGCTGGGTTAGGGCTGACCCCCTATTGGTTTAGGGTCTATCTCCTGTTTGTTCAGGGCCAGTCCCTTGCTGGGTTAGGGCTGATCACCTGCTGGTTTAGGGTCTATTTCCTGTTCGTTCAGGGCCAGTCCTTGTCTGGGTTAGGGCTGATCACTTGCTGGTTTAAGGCCAGTCCCCTGCTGGTTTAGGGCTGATCCCCTGCTGGTTTAAGGTTAGTCCCCTGCTGGTTAAGGTTCTATCTCCTGCTAGTTTAAGGCCAGTCCCTTGCTGGTTAAGGGCTGATCCTCTGCTGGTTTAAGGCCTCTTCACAGCATGTGTTCACATTCTCCTTATCCTCACTAATTGTAAAAGTGTTTTTAGGGCTGTGTGTGCTGTTTACCTTCTGTGCTGCAGCATCTCCCTTACCATCATCTTGTAAACAAACACTGGCCATCCAGGGACCCTTTTGAGCAGCTCATGTTAACTGCTCTACGAGTGACACCCTTCCCGAACTTTGTGAATAGCAGGACGTTTGCAAACCTTAGTATGTCTTGCAGGTGATACGACTTGCAAAAACCTACTTTATTGGGAGAATTTTCTTGCTCTGCTCAGATATATTTATGGGGAATTCTTCAGCGAAAACTTTATTTTCTGGAAATTTTCGCCCACAGGTGAAGTTTTGCGAAGGATATAAAGTTTGTCAAGTTTGTCATTTAACAGAAAACTATGCTTGAAGAATTTGAATGTTGCACACCCTTCCTTTAAGATAGGTTTGCGGTGCTTGTGTTTTGTCGGATATAGGGACAGGCTGGTTGCATGACTTTGTATTCTTTGTAGTCTGGCAGAGAATATTTTAGGGAGACTGACGTAATGTATGCCACATCCTCAACTTATCACTGGCAGAGAAGAAAGTCTGCATCCTGTTAAGAATGCTTTTATGTAGAATGCTTATGTAAAACATATTGTTATTTAATCTTCATTTAATTGTAGCTGTGCCTGGTGCCCAGTAACCCCTAGTGGCCTAAGCCTGCTGCTTATATGGTCAGTTATTGGTTTGCGTTCTCATATAGCACGTGCCAGGTCAGGGATAGGTGGCCCAGTCCTTTACCTAGGCGTTAAGTACAGTGACATCAAGTGTAAACGTCTACGTACAAGATACAGCCCACAGTTACAGTGCTTGGGAAACACAACAGAACACTGCACACATGCACAGCAGCAATAACAAATCTATGCAGAGTAACAGTGCCCTCACACCTCCCCGCAGGGCTGAGCAGCTACGAAGGGAACATCTGAGCGATTTAGGACGTGATAGGTGCCATTTTATTGCCTTTTAGCACTCCATACAAGGGATAGGTTCTGACTGCAGGGGGCAGGCTGTAAACTCTGCACTGTCTGTGTCACATGCATAGAGCAACCAGCATTTTGCATGAGTGAGCTGGGCCCCGGCCCAGGGCGCCAATCTTCAGAAGTGCGTAGGGAGCTGTCAGCAGTATCCCTCCTACCCGGCTCTAATTTTTCAGACTAAGCCTCCTTCAATCATTCCTTCTTCACCTGCCACGGGTGACGCCCTCAACACCCCACCAACCCCACAAACGGGCAGTGTTCACATGGTGTCTGTCCTCAGCTCTGTGCAGGTGACAAACCCCACCTGCTACACCTACCTCCCATCCGCGCCCACGCACCAACAACCTCATCCGACCCACCAACAACTTGGCTAAGGTGTGAGTAAATCAGGCAAGCCGAGGAGGGTGCTGAGATGCCCGTGCCCTAAGGCCAGCCACCGCCCAATGCAACCACCCAGTGACTATCCAGTGAACACAAAATGGGCCCCTTGCTGCCTCACCACATTCACCAGCAGCAGTGAGGGCACCACATTTCTTTTTGCCCTGGGCTCTCCTCAAGCAAGGGCTGGCCCTGGCAACCAGGCTCCTGGACTGTAAACACTGTACTGTCTGTGTCACGTGCTTACAGCAGCCAGACTCTCAGACTGTAAATACTGCACTGTCTGTGTCACATGCTTAGTGCAGCCATATACGCATATAGATTGTAAACACAGCACTGTCTGTTACATGCTTAAAGCAGCCAGACTCATAGACTGTAAAATACTGCACTGTCTGTAACACGTGCTTACAGCAGCCAGACTCAGAGACTGTAAACATTGCACAGTCTGTGTCACGTGCTTAGAGCAGCCAGACTCAGACTGAAAACACAGCACCGTCTGTGTCACGTGCTTAGAGCAGCCAGATGCACAGATTGTAAACACTGCACTGTCTGTAACACATGCTTACTGCAGCCAGACTCTCAGACTGTAAACACTACACTGTCTGTAACACGTGCTTGCAGCAGCCAGACTCAGAGACTGTAAACACTGCACTGTCTGTGTCACATGCTTAGTGCAGCCAGATACGCATATAGATTGTAAACACTGCACTGTCTGTGTCCCATGCTTACAGCAGCCAGACTCAGAGACTGCAAAACATTGCACTGTCTGTGTCACGTACTTGGAGCAGCCAGACTCAGAGACTGTAAACACTGCACCGTCTGTGTCACGTGCATAGAGCAGCCAGACTCACAGACTGTAAACACTGCACCGTCTGTGTCACGTGCTTAGAGCAGCCAGACTCACAAGACTGTAAACACTGCACCGTCTGTGTCACGTGCTTAGAGCAGCCAGACGCACAGATTGTTAACACTGCACCGTTTGTAACACCTGCTTACTGCAGCCAGACTCCCAGATTGTAAACGCTGCACCGTCTGTGTCACATGCTTAGAGCAGCCAGACTCTCAGACTGTAAACACGGCACCGTCTGTAACACGTGCTTAGAGCAGCCAGACTCTCTGACTGTAAACACTGCACCATCTGTGTCACATGCTTAGAGTAGCCAGACTCTCAGATTGTTTACACTGCACCGTCTGCATCACGTGCTTAGATCAGTCAGACTCACAGATTGTAAACACTGCATACTCAGTGTCACATGCTTAGAGCAGTCAGACTCACAGACTGTAAACACTGCACCGCCTGTGTCACATACTTAGAGCAGCCAGACTCACAGACTGTAAACATTACACTGTCTGTGTCACGTGCTTAGAGCAGCCAGACTCTGGCTGTAAACACTGCACTGTATGTGTCACGTGCTTAGAGCAGCCAGACGCACAGACTGTAAACACTGTACCGTTTGTGCCACGTGCTTAGAGCAGCCAGACTCTCAGACTGTAAACACGGCACCATCTGTAACACGTGCTTACAGCAGCCAGACTCATAGATTGTAAACTCTGCACCGTCTGTGTCACATGCTTAGAGTAGCCAGACTCTCAGACTGTAAACACTGCACTGTCTGTGTAACATGCTTAGAGCAACCAGACTCTCAGACTGTAAACACTGTACCGTCTGTGCCACGTGCTTAGAGCAGCCAGACTCTCAGACTGTAAACACGGCACCGTCTGTGTCATGTGCTTAGAACAGCCAGATATGCATATAAATTGTAAACAGTGCACTGTCCATGTCACGTGCTTAGAGCATCCAGCCTCACAGACTGTAAACACTGCATCGTCTGTGTCATGTGCTTACAATAGCCAGACTCACAGACTGTAAACACTGCACCATCTTTGTCACATGCTTAGTGCAACCAGATACACATATCGATTGTAAACCGAAATGTCTGTGTCACGTACGTAAAGCAGCCAGACTCACAGACTGTAAAACCTGTACTGCCTGTGTCACAAACTTAGAGCAGCCAGATACGCAAATAGATTGTAAACACTGCACTGTCTGTGTCACGTGCTTAGAGCAGCCTGACTTACAGACTGTAAACAATGCAGTCTGTTTCATGTGCTTAGAGCAGCCAGACTCACAGACTGTAAACACTGCACCGTCTGTATCACGTGCTTACAGCAGCCAGACTCACAGACTGTAAACACTGCACCGTCTGTGTCACGTGCTTAGTGCAGTCAGACTCACAGATTGTAAATACTACCCAGTCTGTGTCACGTGCTTAAAGCAGCCAAACTACAGACTAAATACTGCAGGGTCTGTGTCACGTGCTAAGTGCAGCCAGACTCATAGACTGTAAACACTGCACCGTCTGTATCACGTGCTTACAGCAGCCAGACTCACAGACTGTAAACACTGCACCGTCTGTGTCACGTGCTTAGTGCAGCCAGACTCACAGATTGTAAATACTACCCGGTCTGTGTCACGTGCTTAAAGCAGCCAAACTACAGACTAAATACTGCAGGGTCTGTGTTACATGCTTAGTGCAGCCAGACGGGTAGACTGTAAACACCGCACGGTCTGTGTCACATGCTTAGTGCAGCCAGACTCTCAGATTGTAAATACTGCACAGTCTGTGTCACATGCTTAGAGCTGCTAGACTCTCAGATTGTAAATACTGCACAGTTTGTGTCATGTGCTTTGAGCTGCTAGACTCACAGATTGTAAATACTGCACATTCTGTGTCACGTGCTTAGAACTGCTAGACTCACAGATTGTAAATACTGCACAGTCTGTGTCACGTGCTTAGAGCTGCTAGCCTAACAGATTGTAAATACTACACAGTCTGTGTCACGTGCTTAGAACTGCTAGACTCAGATTGTAAATACTGCACAGTCTGTGTCACGTGCTTAGAGCTGCTAGCCTCTCAGATTGTAAATACTGCACAGTCTGTGTCACGTGATTAGAGCTGGTAGACTCTCAGACTGTAAACACTACATTATTGACTTAATGTGCTCCTTGGAGGGTGGTCCATGGCAGGTGATGAACAACTCGGGGCTGAATTTGGGCTCAGAGACTCTATATGTCAAATTACATTTGTGGCATATGAGTACCAAGTGTTTGCGCATATGTAAATAGGCTTTACACCCTTTATTGCTATTGCTTTTTTTACATTTACTGTACATTTTTCACACCTACTTACAGCTGGTGGTAAAGCAGCGCTAGCTCAGGTTGAGCGCAGTTGGCAGTTAGCTTTAGTGGAGCATTTAAAATGGACTTAACACAAAATGTTTTCATCCATATTTAGCACTACGCCGCCCTCCAAACAAGGCCACTTGTTTGTGAAGACTGCACTGTTTGGTTCATGTTTTTGTTAGTAGACACATACTGTAACCACAACATTGTTTGAATATTGTGCTTAGTGCAGATTCAGGCTGTATTCACACAATTCACTACTCGCTTTGTGTATGTAGCCTAGGTGGTCCCACAATCTGAAACATAGTGCTATCATGGCCAGTAGACCTTTTTATGTGTATTCTATATAACCCTGGGCAAAGCACTACGCTACGCTCGCGTAGTTTGCGAAGTTTGCGCTACTTCGCACAACGCGAATTGCACGTAGCACAGTGCAAACACGCGTAGCGTAGCGTAGCGTAGTGCAGCGGTCATTTTTTGCTTGCTCGCTGTCCTCAACGTCAAGTTGGCGACCGCGAGCAAGCAAAATGACATCCCGGCGAGATTCTCAATGCAGGGAGGTCAGGTTTCTCATTGCGAGTGGTCGCGTATGCTCGCGACCGCTCGCGATGAGAAACTACCAGTTCGCGTTGAGAAAGCTGCCGCTCGAGTAAAAATCTACTCGAGCGGCAGTAAAAGACAGCTCGCACTGTGCAAGATGCCGTTTTCAATGATTGCACAGTGCGGACAAGCATCCGGCACTGTGCAATCATTGCGAACAGTGCACTACGCAGTTCGCGTAGTGCTACGCGTAGTTCGCGTAGTGCGAACTGCACTTTGCGTAGCTTCGCGTAGCGCTACTTCGCGAACTACGCCCAGGCTTAATTCTATAGCGCATAGCTAGCGAGAAAGCAACAGAGTGCTACGGTATAATCAGTTGGACTGTTACAAGCATTAGCAAATCTAAAAGGTCTCGGCTTTAAAAGGGCAGAAGCACTAGCTTTGCCAATGCTTGTTGGGCTTTGCATATGAACGTATCCGTCAAGACACATGTGCATGCATGGATACCCATCTTGGATAAAGGGGGAGAGAGCATTCAAACTATTGGCAGCCATGGATTTCCCATTAACAAGTAAATAAGAGTCCCCTGAAGCACCAGTGGAAGGATACAACATACATGAGAATATGGAAGCCAGTCATCGAATCAGGAGCAGACATGTGAAACCCATCCAATCAGGGGCAATGCCCACTGGAAGTATATGCATAGGAAACAATGCCTTGCTAAAGCCTGTAAACAGTGCTCTGCTTCTGTTAATAGCTTACCACAGTCAAACTGTACACACTGCACTCGCTGCGGGCTGTCACAGACTTTAAGCAATTAATTATTTGTACATTGGGCTTCGTGTAGGGAAGCACAGACCACAAGTACTGCACCATTTGTACCATGTGCTTATTGCAGTTAGACTGTAAACAATGCTCTATTAAGAAATGAGCCTGCTACAGTGTCACAGCAAACCCTGCTCTATGTGCACAGTGTAATCAGACTGAAAATACTGCAGTATCAGTGTCATGTAATACATGATGTTATCTAGGGTTCGTTTAGTGCACAGCGGTCGCTGGTGAAGGCTCGTACCACTGGTGTGGGCTCGGACCACTGATGAGGGCTCGTACCACTGGTGAGGGTTCATACCACTGGTGAGGGCTCGGACCACTGGTGAGGAATCGTACCACTGGTGTGGGCTTGTACCACTGGTGAGGGCTCATACCACTGGTGAGGAATCGTACCACTGGTGTGGGCTCGTACCACTGGTGTGGGCTCGTACCACTGGTGAGGGCTTGTACCACTGGTGAGGGCTCGTACCACTAGTGTGGGTTCATACCACTGGTGAGGGCTCGTACCACTGATGAGGGTACCACTGGGGTGGGCTCGTAGCACTGATGAGGGCACGTGCCACTGGTGAGGGCTCATACCACTGGTGTGGGCTCGTACCACTGGTGTGGGCTCCTACCGCTGGTGAGGGCTCGTACCGCTGGTGAGGGCTCGTACCGCTGGTGAGGGCTCGTACTGCTGGTGAGGGCTCATACCGCTGGTGTGGGCTCGTACCACTGGTGTGGGCTCATACCACTGGTGAGGGCACGTACCACTGGTGTGGACTTGTACCACTGGTGCTTTGTCTGAGAGGCATTGTAGGCCGCTACCTGCATGGTGGTTGGAGGGGTGCATGAGTGGAGTGTCCTGTAGTGGAAAGGATGCATGTGGTTCGTGAGGGTTGAAAATCTGCCTTGCTCCTGTCTCAGGAGACTTGTTGCAGCTGCTAAGTGTGCTACTGTAGCGGACGCGGTGTTGGATCTGTAGGAAGGTGAAGTGATCTGTGAGTGCAACTGCTTTATGTAGGAAAGTGTAAGTATCTAGTGTGAGTGGGAGTGTGATATTGGAGGACCAGAGATGCTGACTGACCGTGTTGTGGTGCCTTTGTGGATGCAGTGCAGCGTGCCAGGGTGGCTGTGAAATGTAGATGAACTGGATTGGGCTTCCATACATATTTATGTCTCGAGTTGCTTTCCAAGTGCACCTTGACTGGCTGTCAAGCCCACTTTATATGGTCCCAAATTGAGTGTGATTGGCTCTGAGAGAGGACGCTGCACTTCAATCAATCAATCAGGATTTATAAAGCGCGGCTAATCAGCCAATAACGTATGCAGCCACTTGAGAGCTCTCATTGGAATCCTGCTGCAGTTAATATGGTTCAGAGAGGTTTATGATGTTGCAGAATTAGGTTTCTATCCCTCTCCTTTCTCCACTCTTTAATCACAACTTAGGTGTCATATTGGACCACTTCCTTTCTTTGGTCCCTTAGATTAGCAAAGCCTCATCGCCATGAATCCACTACCTGAAAATGCTGTAGAAACTTGTATATCTGCTGCAAGCAGTAAACAAATCTGATCAAGCATTGTAACTGAAATTGTTTGTTGCCTGGATCTCCATTAGGTCTTGAGCTCCTCTTTGGCTAAACTACTGTCACTTATTAAAATCCTCTTTCCCTCTAATTGGGAGTTAAGCACTGGAACTCTTGGCCTTTCCATATCATAAATTCTTCCTTCGAAATTATATTTTATGTAAAAAAAACATTGGAGTTTGTGGAAGGCTTAGAACTCCTATGTGGATCTCTAATGCATCCATTGCTTTTACTCACAATTCATCTCATAATTAAGGTCACACCATGCACATCTGTCTTAGTATCAAAGGAGACGACCATTGCCCCTAAATTGCCAACCATGATAGATATTGTATCCTTAATCTTTTTTGGCCACAGTAATTTAGAGAACGAATTTAACAAAATTAAATTTAACAAAAAAGGTGTTCCAATTGAAGAACGTTGCAGTGCAAGTGATCAGTGAACGTGATAAGATGGTCACAGCACGTTTACTGTGTAGAGGATAACAGTGTTTTGGGTACTCAGTCAAATATTTCAATGGGACACGGAAAACTGCATTGCATTATGCCCCACAAGTGACAAAGTCTTCAGAAACTAAAAACCATTAAAATTGTCAATGTTTCGACCCCTAATGACAGTGAATTCCAACAGGGTATTCCTCAGGGCCAATTATGGTCGCACCCAAAAAGAGATAATCAAAGATGCAGATGTGATCCCAACAGGCTACTGGTGATACTGCTCAAGCTGGTTCATGTAGAGAATGGCCAGATTAACCAGGCTTTCAGTTTTTTACAACTCCTTTGACACTATCGCTACTGCATATTTTAAAACTCTATTTAGTCCTTATAGAGCTATGGAGCAACACATAGGTAGGAAGTCTGGCCTATTTTATCACCTATGGGATACCCACCAGCAATCAATGAACAATGGGTATTTGTGCCCTCTACAGATATATAAGAAAAGATACATGAGTGAAGTTAAGCAACCACGTTTTTAGGGCTCTCTAGAAACGAGGGGGAAGGGGGTGTCTTGTAAATGGGATCTGGGGCAATGATGAATTACTAGCAGAGCTGGAACTTTGAGAAAAAGTTTCAGAAAGTGTGCTAAAGGAGCTTTGGTCTGGTTCCTTATAATGCTTGGTGTGCAATACAGAATGGCATGTATGGGATTCATGCAGCTGGTGGTATGAGGCAAGGAATGGTGGGACATGGTCCAATGGGTGGAGATTTAAAAAGAGTTAGCTCTGGACCCACTGCAGTCTGCAGAGCAGGCATTCAGGAGCAGGGGTTAGAGTAAATTTGCCCAATCCACATGGGAAAGCACAAGGGCTGCAGTGGTTTGTATTCTGCAACAAGCTTAAGAAAAGAAAGATGTGCCTTAGTATTCCAAGGATATTGAAGGAGGATGTGAGGAGAATTTAACTAAACACTGTACATTTTGCAATATTTGTATCATGTGCCTACCCAAAGCAGACTGTAAACACAGCGGTATTTATATCATGGGTATAGCCAAGGCAGACTGTAAACACAGCAGTATTTATATAATGGGCTTAGCCAAGGCAGACTGTAAACACAGCAGTATGTATATCATGGGCGTAGTAAAGGCAGATTGTAAACACTGCAATGTATGTATCATTGGCCTGGCAAAGGCAGACTGTAAACACAGCAGTATTTATATCATGGGCGTAGTCAAGGAAGACTGTGAACAGTGCAATATATGTATCATGGGCCTAGCCAAGGCAGACTGTAAACACAGCAGTTTTTATATCATGGGTGTAGCCAAGGCAGACTGTAAACACTGCAATATATGTATCATGGGCCTAGCAAAGGCAGACTGTAAACACAGCAGTATTTATATCATGGGCGTAGTCAAGGCAGATTGTAAACACTGCAATATATGTATCATGGGCCTAGCAAAGGCAGACTGTAAACACTACAGTATTTATATCATGGGCGTAGTCAAGGCAGACTGTGAACAGTGCAATATATGTATCATGGGCCTAGCCAAGGCAGACTGTAAACACAGCAGTATTTATGTCATGCGCGTAGTCAAGGCAGACTGTAACACTGCAATAGTTATATCATGAACTTAGCCAAGGCAGACTGTATACACAGCAGTATTTATATCGTGGGCGTAGCCAAGGCAGACTGTAAACACAGCAGTATTTATATAATGGGTGTAGTTAAGGCAGACTGTACACACTGCAATATATGTATCATGTGCTTAGCCAAGGCAGACTGTAAACACAGCAGTATTTATATCATGTGCTTAGCCAAGGCAGACTGTAAACACTGTAATATTTGTATCATGGGTGTAGCCAGGGCAGACTGTAAACACAGGAATATTTGTATCATGGGTGTAGCCTTGGCAGACTGTAAACACAGCAATAGTTGTATAATGGGCTTAGCCAAGGCAGACTGTAAACACTGCAATATATGTATCATGTGCTTAGCCAAGGCAGACTGTAAACACAGCAGTGATTATATCATGTGCTTAGCCAAGGCAGGCTGTAAACACAGCAGTATTTATATCATGAGTGTAGCAGGGGCAGACTGTAAACACAACAATATTTTTTATCATGGGTGTAGCCAGGGCAGACTGTAAACAGAGCAATATTTTTATAGTGGGTGTAGCCGGGGCAGACTGTAAACACAGCAGTATTTATATCATGGGCCTAGCCAAGGCAGACTGTAAGCACAGCAGTCTTTATATCATGGGCGTAGCCAAGGCAGTGTAAACAGTGCAATATTTGTATCATGGGCTTAGCCAGGGCAGGCTGTAAATACAGCAGTATTTATATCATGTGTGTAGCCAAGGCAGACTGTAAACAGTGCACTATATGTATAATTTGCTTAGCTCAGGCAAACTCTAAACAATGCATTGTTTATATTGTATCCTTAGTGCTATGCAGACAGTAAACACTCCTATATTTGTATCATGGGCTTAGTCAAGGTAGACAGTAAACACAGCAGTATTTGTATCATTGGTGTAGCCAAGGCAGACAGTAAACACTGCAATATTTGTATCATGTGCTTAGCCAGGGCAGACTATAAACACAGCAGTATTTATATCATGTGTGTAGCCAAGGCAGACTGTAAACAGTGCACTATATGTATCATTTGCTTAGCCAAGGCAGACTGTAAACACAGTAGTATTTATATCATGGGTGTAGCCAAGGCAGACTGTAAACACTGCAGTATTTATAGCATGGGCGTAGCCAAGGCAGACTGTAAACACAGTAGTATTTATATCATGGGCGTAGCCAAGGCAGACTGTAAACAGTGCAATATATGTATCATTTGCTTAGTGCAGGCAAACTGTAAACAATGCATTGTTTATATTGTATCCTTAGTGCTGTGCAGACTGTAAACACTGCTATATTTGTATCATGGGCCTAGCCAAGGCAGACTGTAAACACTGTAATGTGTGTATCATTTGCTTAGCACAGGCAGACTATTCGTATCAGGATTTAAGAGTAGGCAGACGGTAAACATTGTGCTTTTTGTATGTTGCATAATGCTATTTACATTTGATGGTGAGGTAAAACTGTAAACACTGCTGTACTTGTGTCTAGTTGCACAGGTTGTAAACATTACTCTGCCTATCTCGTGGTGAGTCATGCAAGACAGTAAGAGTGGTTACACTGCCTGTTTGTATAAGTGTGGGATGCCACATGAGAGGCAGAGACTCTAGACTATTTGTATCGTGTTCAGTGTGGGCAACACAGATTGTAAACACTGCTTGTGTTAGAACTGGCAGACACGGGGGGGGAGCACTGAGCACAAGCTCTTCACTGCTTGGATCATGTGCATCAGTACAGGCAGGCATAAGGGAGGAGGCGCTGCACTGTTTGCACCATGTGCTTAACGTGGGTAGGCACAATGAAAAGCAGCATGGACTGTACAGTTTGCGCCTTGTGCTTAGTGTGGCACACAGGAAGAAGGCACTGCGCTGTGTGCACTAAGTTATTATGGGCAGGTATAATGGACTGAAGCAGGCAGTGCACAGTTTGCACCATGAGCTTAGTCAGACCGGCACACTTGGGGAAGACAGTGCACTGTGCTGAGTGCTTATTATTGGCAGGTTTAGGGACTGATGTTTTTACCTTGTGCATAGTGTAGGCAGGCAGGAGAGACTGCACTGTTTGTAACATGTGTGCAGACCCTCGTGCACTGCATGTGAGAGCCACCTCTCACTATACCTATGTTTTGGAGCAGTGCTGAATGTTCTGTGTCCGGCACAGACTTGTGACGAGCTCGTAGATCCTGGGTGGGTGGAGCACCTGCTTTGCGCCAGACCCTGCCCTGAACCGGTTCAAACTCTGTTTTCTTCTTCTCCCCTGTCACTCACACTCGCTTCCCTCTTCTCTCTCATACTGAATTTACCCTTCCAATAGCTCTTCATCTTTTTCTCTCATGCCTTTTCCTTCTGGATCACTCCCTCCAGCCTTTCTCCACCTCTCTCCCCCTTCATATCATTAAACAGTTACTTTTCATTCTCTGCTGCACCTTTCCTGTTTTCCCAGTGCTGCTCTTTTGTTGTTCCTCTTCTCCCTCCCTATAATTATCCTTCTCTTTCTGTGTCTCTGTCCACTTCTCTCTGCTCTTTTCTCCGTCTGTCCATTTCTGCCCCTGCACCTTTTCCGCCCAAGTCTTTCTCCATTTCTGCTTCTTTCTGTCACTCTCTTCTCTTGTACTCACTTCTCCATCATGTCTACTTTTACCTGTCTCTCTTACTCTATTCCATCTCCTTGATTTTTCCGGCTCCTTCTATGTTGTCTCTCAACAGCTTTCACACCCATGTCTTTCAGTTTATCGATCTCTTCCCTCCCTTTCTCCATCTGTCTTCCCCCCTCATTTGTCTTTCTCTCCTTTCCCCCATCGTTCACCTGTCTCTTTTCCTGGCTCTCCCTCCCACTATCTCATTCTGGCTACCTCTCTTCCCCTCCAACCTCTTACTCTTTCTTTCTATGTCTCTGTCTCCTTTCCACACCTCTCTCTCACCTCTTCATCCATCTGACTCTATCATACACTCTCTGGACCACGGGCCTCCAACCTTTTCTATAACAAGAGCTACTTATGGTTAATAAGAATCTTGCCGATATATTAGCGTTGAATAGACAACATTACATTAGTGGCCGCCGTATGCAAGACTGCCTGCAGTGATTTCCTCAGTGCATCAGGCAGTAGTAATGCAAGAAAGGTTTTATCAACTTGGAATGTAAATATAATTTGGAAATTCAATCCCTTTTCTCCAAACATCATCTTATGAGCTCGGAAAATACACACCTTTTCATTTTGAATACGCATATCCAAGCAATAACCTCTAATTTAGTAGGCCGGGCTGCACATAGGAGAGCTCCTTGCAAGTAGGTTTAGAGCTCCCAGCAGCTCGCGAGTTACTCATTGGAGATGCCTGCTCTTGACCTTCTACTCTCTTTTTCTGCCACACCTCTCTCCCTCCACCCTTCTCTGCTTGTGTTTCTTTGTCTCCCGGGTTTGTTGTTGTTATTGTTAATTAGCACTTAAATAGTTTTCGTTGGATAACGAGCTAAGACCAAAGACGCACCAAATGAGGAGAGGTGTAAACAAACCGACACCAGCTCCTAACTACAGTCTACGTGATGACGCTTCCTGTTAGCCATTTGAAACTGGTTTCCTACATAAACCGTTGTGATCACCACGTGCATCGTGGAGTGGTGCCAGTGCGAGGCTACCTGCACTAGAGCCCTTGTCTGAGCACTGTTTGTTTATTGTTGGCAGGGCCGGTCCTATGATTTGCGAGGCCCTGGGCCAAAATGGAATGCGCGAGGCCCCTCTAATTTAAGTAAGTGCAAGGAGCCTTCAGCCTGATAGGTGTGAGAATTGCTTGTGGGCTGAAAGTTAACACTGTGGGGGCGCTAAAATCCTGTACAATGGGCCTCCCGCAGTGTCTCTGAATGGGTCTCCTTGCAATTGGAACAAGGGAAGCTTCTCCCCCAGGCCTCCAGACACCATCCCTGAGAGGCCCGGGAGGGGTCCCTCCCAGGAGGGGTCCCTCCCATGGACCCTAATTGCAAGGAGACAGGGAAACAACAGGGCACACGATCGGTTCGGGGCCCCATGCTGGTGGGCTGAGTGCGAGGCCCTGGGCAGCTGCCCACGCTGCCCATGCCTAGCGCCGGCCCTGATTGTTGGGTATATCTTCCATTGGATACAACGCTGTGAGGTAGAATAAAACATGTTTGCTCACACTGTAGCTGCATCCTAAAGGAATTTCAGGCAATAGCAAACAGGGCTGTCTGAGAGCCTGGCTGCCAGAGCAGCACTAGAGAGCAGAGAGCACAGCTTCATGTAGGGAAGGCACCGAGTTCCATCAACAGGGCTGTCGTACAGGGTGACAGTGCAGCGCTAGAGAGCAGAGAGCATAGCTACAGGTAGAGAAGAGGAGGGAAGGCACAGAGCCTCAGCGACAGGGCTGTCTGAGAGCCTGCCAGAGCAGAGCTAGAGAGCAGAGAGCACAGCTTCAGGTAGGGAAGAGGAGGGAAGACAGAGGCTCAGCGACAGGGCTGTCTGAGAGCCTGCCAGAGCAGCGCTAGAGAGCAGAGAGCACAGCTTCAGGTAGGGAAGAGGAGGGAAGAGAGAGAGTTCCATCAACAGGGCTGTCTGAGAGCCTGCCAGAGCTAGAGAGCAGAGAGCACAGCTTCAGGTAGGGAAGAGGAGGGAAGACAGAGGCTCAGCAACAGGGCTGTCTGAGAGCCTGCCAGAGCAGCGCTAGAGCGCAGAGAGCACAGCTTCAGGTAGGGAAGAGGAGGGAAGAGAGAGAGTTCCATCGACAGGGCTGTCTGAGAGCCTGCCAGAGCAGCGCTAGAGAGCAGAGAGCACAGCTTCAGGTAGGGAAGAGGAGGGAAGACAGAGGCTCAGCGACAGGGCTGTCTGAGAGCCTGCCAGAGCAGCGCTAGAGCGCAGAGAGCACAGCTACAGGTAGAGAAGAGGAGGGAAGGCACAGAGCCTCAGCGACAGGGCTGTCTGAGAGCCTGCCAGAGCAGCGCTAGAGAGCAGAGAGCACAGCTACAGGTAGAGAAGAGGAGGGAAGGCACAGAGCCTCAGCGACAGGGCTGTCTGAGAGCCTGCCAGAGCAGCGCTAGAGAGCAGAGAGCACAGCTTCAGGTAGGGAAGAGGAGGGAAGAGAGAGAGTTCCATCGACAGGGCTGTCTGAGAGCCTGCCAGAGCTAGAGAGCAGAGAGCACAGCTTCAGGTAGAGAAGAGGAGGGAAGGCACAGAGCCTCAGCGACAGGGCTGTCTGAGAGCCTGCCAGAGCAGAGCTAGAGAGCAGAGAGCACAGCTTCAGGTAGGGAAGAGGAGGGAAGAGGAGGGAAGACAGAGGCTCAGCGACAGGGCTGTCTGAGAGCCTGCCAGAGCAGCGCTAGAGAGCAGAGAGCACAGCTTCAGGTAGGGAAGAGGAGGGAAGAGAGAGAGTTCCATCGACAGGGCTGTCTGAGAGCCTGCCAGAGCTAGAGAGCAGAGAGCACAGCTTCAGGTAGGGAAGAGGAGGGAAGAGGAGGGAAGACAGAGGCTCAGCGACAGGGCTGTCTGAGAGCCTGCCAGAGCAGCGCTAGAGAGCAGAGAGCACAGCTTCAGGTAGGGAAGAGGAGGGAAGAGAGAGAGTTCCATCGACAGGGCTGTCTGAGAGCCTGCCAGAGCAGCGCTAGAGAGCAGAGAGCACAGCTTCAGGTAGGGAAGAGGAGGGAAGAGAGAGAGTTCCATCGACAGGGCTGTCTGAGAGCCTGCCAGAGCAGCGCTAGAGAGCAGAGAGCACAGCTTCAGGTAGGGAAGAGGAGGGAAGAGAGAGAGTTCCATCGACAGGGCTGTCTGAGAGCCTGCCAGAGCAGAGCTAGAGAGCAGAGAGCACAGCTACAGGTAGAGAAGAGGAGGGAAGGCACAGAGCCTCAGCGACAGGGCTGTCTGAGAGCCTGCCAGAGCAGCGCTAGAGAGCAGAGAGCACAGCTACAGGTAGGGAAGAGGAGGGAAGGCACAGAGGCTCAGCGACAGGGCTGTCTGAGAGCCCGCCAGAGCAGCGCTAGAGAGCAGAGAGCACAGCTTCAGGTAGAGAAGAGGAGGGAAGGCACAGAGCCTCTGCAGGCTGCCCGGGGTCCACGAAGGAGACCCGCTAAGAGGGCGGCCACCTTAGTGCCACAGGAGGGCACAGGAGGCAGCCTTCCAGTGTTTGGGACCCTCAGTGGTCCAGGTGTCGCGTCACTTCCGGGGAGGGGGCGAGGTACATATACCTCTCCCCGCCCCCTGGGCGCCCTCTTGGCCCATTCCCCTGACGCCGTTTCGGACGTGTCCCCCCGGGAGCTGCTAATTGCGCGGTGAGTGCAGATTCCCCCCCCCCCCCTCTCCTCCAAAGAGGACAAGGGCTGGGCCCGACGTCGGGCGTAGCGGCTGCCAGTCAGTGTGGGGGAGGACAGCTCCCACCGGGTTAGTGCAGTGGCTCCCTTCCCGGTCAGCCCAGGCTGGCCTCGACCAGGAGCGCCTGGATCAGGTGCGCCGCCCCCCCGCAAACTCCGATTTGGTTGGAACTTAGCGGGGATACAGCTCAGCTGCAGAGCCATGCCTCGCAAGTGGGCAGTCCTGGGTTCAATCCTCGGCCTTCCAGGAGTCTGTTGCGTTTGGGTCACAAGGGCCAACGGGGACGTAACACACGTGGTGTGTCCGGGCCTAAGTGGGGGCTGCAGCGGAGTGGGGGTAGCCTATGCAGCGATGGATTCTTCCCCCGGCAGGCCCCCAGGGTAGCTCGCGTCGGCTAGGTGGCTTTACCCGAGGGGTTTCGTGCCCTCACCTACCAGTTATGGGCAGGGGCGGGCTATGGGGGGTTTTGGCACGATGCTTTAGCAAGGTTGGTTGGGGCATCTGGGTTACTGCTCGCTTTCGCGTGCAACAACGTAGCCCCACGTTTAGAGCTACTGACCAGGGGGATTGGGGTTGCTCCTTTGGTGGCGCGAAGGTGCGCGGGTTAAGCGCTCCGATTGCTGCGATGCTCTGCGTTCAGCATCCTCGGGGGGGCAACTGCGGGGTCGTCAGGCTCTCACCGTGAGGAGGGCGGGCTGCAGGGCGCCTACACGTGCTGTTGTGGGCCTGCTGTGAGGCGCGGGCAGTAGGCAGGCTACTCCCGCTCTTGTCTGGCTTGCTGGCGCCAGCCTGCGGCTGGCCAGCTCCGGCATAGCCCCAGCTGAACATGGCATACGTGGGCCTGCTGCGAGGCGCGGTCCGTGTGCTGCTCCTCCCGCGTTTGCCCGGTGTCGCTTGGGCTCCTTCTTGCGGGGCCAGTCCCTGCGGTGCCAGCAGCTGACTGGGCCTGAGCGGGTCAGTAGTTACATACGGGCCGGTTATAGGCACCACCCGCGTTTGCCGGGTGTTGCTGGTCCCCTCCTGCGTGAGGGCCGGATGCAGGGCCTCCGCCGGTATGAGGTGCTGGGCACCTCCACTTGCAAAGTATGTGGCGGGAGGGGGCCAGCATTGCAAGGGCCCGGGAGAGGCTCCCCTTCTGTTGCACGTGTAAAGGCACCAATACCTTCGGGTCGGATAGGATGTGGTCCGGCGGCTAGACGGCAGACTTTGGTGCAGGAAACCAGGGTTCGAGCCTCGTCCCCATCCTGTGCTTTTGGCAAATCACTTGATCTCCCCGTGCCTGAATGGGTAATGTAAATCGGTGCTCATGGAAAGCGCTCCAATACCTTCGGGTCGAGTTCGCGCTATATAAATATGCAAATCTGCACACAAAAAAAAAAAAAAAAAGTGAGCGTAATCAGTGCTCGTAGCAGCAATGCATGTGGGGCCAGGGCGCAGGTCCGTTTAGTGCTGCCAGCTCAAGTGAAGAGTTTGGTACTTGCAGGCTGCGAAAGAGGACCCTGGTCCGAGTGGATGTTGATTCCTCCCAAATCCACATCTCTTTTAGAACTTGTAACCTGAGCCCAAGTCTTGCAGTGATTGTGGCGCACAACCATGGAGCTCTCCGAAAGGGCCGACAGGCGGCTGTGTCGTTTCCTAGTTTAGGGACCCATTTCAGCACCTGGAATTGGAGGGCCTCCTCTCCAGCACCCAAAACAGAGGTTTGAGGCAAGTTAACAGACTCTGGTGTGGAACTAGCTCAGTTAGAGTCAGGCATGCTTCACAATGGCCTCCGTTCCGCCTCCTCGAGCCAGATGGACCACTCTGGGCTTGTTTCACTGGACCCATTACCTTCGGAGGAGTGTAGAAAAGGTCAGACAAGCGGGGCAGTGTAGTTAGCGAGTGCCATCCTGGTCTGTGATTTAAACATGAGAATTGTCAGGGGCGTGGCTAATTTTGTAGCCAGTGCAAAGGCACCAGGACCCAGACGTCAGAGAGGCCCAGCCTACTCTATACTGTGCTGTTTATTTAACAGGTTAATTTTGTTTTTTGGTAAGAATTGTTTTGATGTGCGTTCCTGGGTTTAGATCAGTGCGGTCGTTTCCTCTATGAGGGGGTTGGGGAGGAATCATTGCCACCGAGGCAGGTGCTGGTAAACCCAGAACGGAGGCTGGAGTGGAGCAGACGCTAAACACTGCATTCAATGGGTTGTGCACACAGGGATCCTCACAAGATAGAAAAGAAACGAGTATTTGCAATGCAATATGTCTCGCATTGCTCCATTGCTGGGGGCTTCCGGGGTATGGCACGGAAGGATAATGCTATGTTGCCGGTGTCTGGGTTAGGCGTACTGTGCCTCTGAGGCCCGGGATGGCTCGTTTTGGGCTGACTGGTTGTTCAGCATGCGGGGCAGCAGCCTAGATGTGAGCTGGGAGTTGTTTTGGTATTTCACATCTTCACTTCGCCTTAGGAGATCACAGCGGTCCGGTACTGGTTCTCGAATTATGGTCTGATTAGGGATTGCTCTACTTGCGACTCCCTGCGCAAAAGATACAGTGTGTCCTTGAGAACATAGATCGATTTATAGTGAAGCAAACCTGGCCCTTTCAGGGAGACCTAAATTAACCTAGTGGAAACGGTATTACCATTTCAATGGTGCAGGGCGTCTCTCTAGGCCAGGCACTGCACCACGCATATGGATTTGGTGCTACATTTGGGCCTGCCCGCATGAAGTAATTAGTGGGGCTACATCGATGCGGGTAAAGAATTTGACAGTGTCTAGAACACTGCTCCTGGTACTAAGTATGATTGGTTTTGGTCAAGGTCGTCAGGGAGAGTGGGGGCCACATTGCATGCACGAGGTAGGGTGTCCCACTCAGTTAACGCAGGGCGACAGGGTCGAGGGCAGCATCGGTGGTAGTCTGGTGGTATGCTTGTGGTTGTCAGCGTTGGTGTTAGTCAGGTTGTATGCTTGTGGTCAGAGACAGCCACATTTCAGGTAACAAGTTGGCTTATAGGGTGGCCTATAGGTGGCTCTGCTCCTTTCAACCGGCATACATTATTGGCAGTAATATTAGTGAGCTGCTGCTGAGTTCCAATGTCGAATTCACGAGTCACTACCCCTGAATATTGACGCAAACACAATTAGAACTTGGCCAGAGTGCCCGCGCAGTACCAGCAACCTGGCAAAGGAAATCTAAGTAGAGGGTGTGATGGAGCATTACTAGTAAGTCAGCATTCCTAAGCCTCTCTGGGGATCTGTGGGTGGCTCAGCGAGACTGGCCGTGCCTCACCTCTTGGCGGATGGTGAACCCAGTTGCGGTGAAGAGACAGCGGGTATGGTCGAGCTTCCTGCATATTCCGCGAGCGGCCTGTTCATTTCTACCATCAGATTTCCATTTTGTTTGTGGCCAAACTGTGGGCGTTGCAATGACACATCGCGTCGTCGTTCATTCAAGTTGGTGCAGTCTGGTGTGTAACCTATGGCTGGTTTTCCTGGTTGTGGCCATGATGGTGTTGGCACTTCCAGTGGTGGGTGCCAGCCCGGCCCGCTCGGAGGGAACATTTACATAGGCATCTGGGACTGGGTAGATGATCACACCTATGCCCCAGTTAGATGACAGTGCGCCATACATGCGTGGTTGAATTTTATTCGAGGGTCTCGGGATTTTAGTCACTAATGAAAGGCTGTAGTCAGATAGTTTTTCCTTGCACATCAGCCGGTGCTGCGCTTCGGGGAAGCATTCAGACCTGATGACCATGGGGTCAGATTTGCACTAAGTTTGAAATGAAGAGGCATATGCTGGCATAGTTGTGCCCTACATAGCCAAGAAGTTTGTACCCCAAGAGTATAGCAGTAACCTAGGTTAGATTCAGCCTATCCGCGCTTGAAAAGTTTATATTCAATTCTCCCAGGGGCACAGGCTGTGGTTCTGGTGGCAAAAGTCTAATTAATGTGCCTGGATACAAAGTTTTTAGGGTCGTACTGCTTTACCATAACTGCTGTGAGGAAGGTTTACATCAGCACAGTACGCATCAGTTTCGTGTAGAAGGAATGCGGTGCCACGGGATGGCTCAGAACAGGCAACGTCACATGATGTAGGTTGGTGGGGCGTGTGCGGTTAGGAACACGCTTAGGCGGCTGGATCATGGGTCGCAGAGCCATTATTTGGATGTACTGGGAGTATTATTCTGTTTACAGGACATGTGCTCAGTCCTAGTAAGGGTTCAGGCGCCAGAAGCGGCCCTGGGATGAAATTTGAGCACAGCATTTCTACATCACAGGCGGAAGGGAGAACCTATTTACTGTCTCTGGCTGACAGCTCGCCCATTACCAGGGTACAGGTTGAGCAGGTATGGTTGGCATGCCTTCTATGCCAGGCATTGGGGGTCATGGCAAGCGCTTTGGCAGTCGCTCTTTCAAGAGCCAGCAACAGCAGCTTACAGGGTGGGCATACAAGCGGAAGCGCATCATGCAGGTAGGAGCAATGCCCTGTTTTCAGCTACCTCCAGCCTGGCTTCCTTCGGGGCCCTGAGAACCAGTGGCGGAGGGAAAGGTCCAAAACAGACTCTTCAGGGGTGGCATTAAAGGGACAGTATGAGCGCATCAAGCAGGCTGGACATTGGGTACCCCAATGTTTGAAAGGTACCCGGAGCCACCCAGGGGACTGGCCGGAAGGCAGGTTAAGGGCAGTATGTACAGGCACACTTGGAATATACCACTGGCACCCCGGTGATGCACCAGAGGTAATGGGGAGGGTGCAGGTACATTCCCACTGCTGGTGCAGTGCATGGTTAGCAGCTTGAACCCCCGAAGCGGGGGAATATCAAGAAAGGGTGTTGAAGCACAGGCTTAGTCAACCTTTAAGGTGACGCACAGGTTGCACGCGGTGCACAAGGGTATGTGGTCTGTCAGAATTGATTCATCAAGGTAGGCAGACTAACTGGTCAAGCTAACAGACTGTAGATGCCAAGCGCCGGCATTCTCGCCATCGCGGCACGTGGGGATTAAGTTATACAACTCAAGGTGTTGGGGCTACACAGCTTAGCGATATACTGATTTGCAGCACAGAGGCTCTTTTCTGGGACACCCGGCATCCCAACAAGTCTAGAAAGGGCATGTGATCTGCATCTATCATTTTCACCATTCCTGTAGCGTTTCCACCTCTGGTCCACTACCTGGTACCCTCCAGAGTAGGTCTGGCAAAGGGCAGGGTCAAGGGTATGGATGATGGGCCATCCAGGCGTGCTGATAGTGGCGCGATGGGCGGAAAGCAGGAGGTGGAGGCATGGTTTTCCTAACAGGTTATTTGGACGGGCTTCCAAGGCATGCACTGGAACAGCTTGCTAGGATGCTGCAGCACAGACTAAGGGGGTGTCCCCTCCTCAATTGCTGGTCTTCAACAGGAAGGCTATCAATGGGCAGTGGGGGGCAGTGCACGGGTACATTAGGTGCAAGCTTGATTAGTGTATAGGATGGGTGCAGTGGGCATTAAAGGTTAGCAACTTGGCATTTCGTTATGTCGCCAGGATCAAGGATCGGGGTGAATGGCCTTCCGTGCGTCTCGAGGGGCGAGAGGGGCGGAATTCAAGAAATGGAGGCATGTGGTTCCTCCAATAAGTTTTCTTGGTTGGGGGTCCCAGCCATGTGCCGGGACAGCTGGCTTAAGCAGCTGCGGCACAGACTAAGGGGGTTGGTGTTTGGTTGAGATTAGGGACCTCCGGGCGGGGTGCGCAAAGAATGGTCTACCTGTCCAGAGTGGGCATGGACTTGTCTTGTGTTGCCTGGCCCAGGCAATGAGCAGACTCTGGGGGAAGAGGCACCTGTTGCAAGAGAAGGAGTCCTCCACTTGTAGGATGCAACCTTTGGGGGCTTGGGAGTTATGGTGGTCAGATAGCCCCCCCGTTTAGTGTGTGAAGGCGCTCGGTCAGGGGAGGCCGGGAAACCCCGCGCAGGAGAATTGACCGTGCCAGGCGTAAATTCACCAACTGTTTGGCTTTATAGGTATGGTTTGCATGCCAAATCCACAGGGAGTTTGGCACAAGATGGGGTTTCACCTGTCTAGAGTGGGCATGGACTTGCTTTGCTGGACTGGGGGAAGCCCGGGAATCAGCAGGGTTTAGGGAAAGATGTTGTGATGGTGCAAAGAGGTGCAACCGGCCACAACCAAAGCGTTCTGGGCGGGTTTGGCAGCAGAGCGCATCAAGCAGGTGGGATAATAGGAATTCCTTTCAAAGGTACAGCCGTCTGCAGCCACCCAGGGAGTGGCCGGAAGACAGGTTAGGTGTATGATGTACAGGCGAACTTCTGAGTATCCCTAAGGCACCCGGGGAGGCACCAGAGGTTTGATAGGACACTCATTGTTATTGTGCAAATAGGTGCAACCAGCCACAACCAAAGCGTTCTGGGCGGGCTTGGCAGCAGAGCGCATCAAGCAGGTGGGACAATAGGAATTCCAAGGTTTTTAAAGGTACAGCCGTCCGTAGCCACCCAGGGGAGTGGCAGGAGGACAGGTTAAGTGTATCCTGTACAGGCCAACTTTGAGCTGTCCAAAGGCACCCGAGGTTTGATGGGGTGCAGTGTTATTGTGCAACTAGGTGCAAGATGGATTAGTTATAATAGGGTGTGCAGTGCTCATTAAAGGATGTTAGTATCTGAGCATGTCTTTAATTTCCAGGATCAAAGGTCTGGGTGAAGGGCCGTCCGTGCGTCCTGTGAGTGGCACGATGGGAGGAATCCAATATATGGGGGCAGGGGTTTTCCATCACCGACTTACCTTGGTTGGGGGGCCCAGGCATGCGCTAGCAGTTTGAGGTAGAAGCACAGCACACTTCTGAGATAATTTGGTTTGGGGCCCCTGGTATGCGCTGGAACAGCTTGTTGTAGAAGCTGCGGCACAATTCTAGGGGGTGTCTCCCCTCCCATCAATTTGGTCATACACCGGGGAGGCAATGTTTTGACCCTCCGGGGTAGGAGGACAGTGCGGCCAGATATGAAATACTTCTGGTATAAGTTAAACAACCAGTTGTGGGCAGGGGTGTTATGATGGACAGAGATATCATCACTGTGAGTGAGGCGAGGGCTCGGTCAGAGGATGCCGGGGATTCCGCACGCAGGAGAGTTTACAGTGCCAGGCGCAGATCCACTGAACAGGAGGGTTTAGTTCATCCGCATGGCCTGCTGCATGCTAAGTCCACTGGGAGTTTGAAAGAGGATGGGCGCGCCTGCCAGAGTGGGCATGGACTTGTTTTGCTGGACCTGGGAGAGGCCCTGGAATTAGAAAGATGGAGGTGAAGAGGCCTACCTTGGTGGGGGGCCCTGGCTGTGACGGTGGCCACACCCAGAGCTGTGGCGGAGTTACAGGGCGATCCAGAGGCTGTAGGTACATACGGGTACCATGTACAGAAGCACAACAAGGGTGCAAAGGCCAAATATCCACAGGGAGGTCCTCGCGTTGGACCCTGGAGGAGCGACGGCGCCCCGTTAGTCCTACGGGCGGTTGTGGACCTGAGCAACCGGGGGTTGCCTGGCAGGCTCCGCCCCGTATGGGGCGTGAGCAGGGGCGTGGTCTGTGGGTCCACTGGTGGGAGGGGTCTTCCCTCCCCCAAAATATGGCAAACACCGTTGGGGAGGCCACGGTGTAATTTGGCTCATCAGGTGGCAGGCGGCGAGGGCTGCCGGCCTTGGGATCGCCCGTAAGATAACCCACCATGTTGGCATATTTGTAATGCTAATAAACCTGCAGCAGTTTTCTCCACAAAGAAGGTGTCTTGTTTGGTTATTTCTATAGGAGATTGCTGTATGGTGGGGTGGCGAGTGTTGCCGATATTGGCACTATGCAGGCTGCCCGGGGTCCACGAAGGAGACCCGCTAAGAGGGCGGCCACCTTAGTGCCACAGGAGGGCACAGGAGGCAGCCTTCCAGTGTTTGGGACCCTCAGTGGTCCAGGTGTCGCGTCACTTCCGGGAGGGGGCGAGGTACATATACCTCTCCCCGCCCCTGGGCGCCCTCTTGGCCCATTCCCCTGACGCCGTTTCCCTCCCTACCGCATACCCGGCGTTCAGGCTGGGGGTGTGGGGGGGGTATATCTAATGTATTATTTTGTGTTGCAGGCGGAGTTACAGGGCGATCCAGAGGCTGTAGGTACATACGGGTACCATGTACAGAAGCACAACAAGGGTGCAAAGGCCAAATATCCACAGGGAGGTCCTCGCGTTGGACCCTGGAGGAGCGACGGCGCCCCGTTAGTCCTACGGGCGGTTGTGGACCTGAGCAACCGGGGTTGCCTGGCAGGCTCCGCCCCGTATGGGGCGTGAGCAGGGGCGTGGTCTGTGGGTCCACTGGTGGGAGGGTCTTCCCTCCCCCAAAATATGGCAAACACCGTTGGGGAGGCCACGGTGTAATTTGGCTCATCAGGTGGCAGGCGGCGAGGGCTGCCGGCCTTGGGATCGCCCGTAAGATAACCCACCATGTTGGCATATTTGTAATGCTAATAAACCTGCAGCAGTTTTCTCCACAAAGAAGGTGTCTTGTTTGGTTATTTCTATAGGAGATTGCTGTATGGTGGGGTGGCGAGTGTTGCCGATATTGGCACTAAGCGACAGGGCTGTCTGAGAGCCTGCCAGAGCAGCGCTAGAGAGCAGAGAGCACAGCTTCAGGTAGAGAAGAGGAGGGAAGGCACAGAGCCTCAGCGACAGGGCTGTCTGAGAGCCTGCCAGAGCAGCGCTAGAGAGCAGAGAGCACAGCTTCAGGTAGGGAAGAGGAGGGAAGAGAGAGAGTTCCATCGACAGGGCTGTCTGAGAGCCTGCCAGAGCAGCGCTAGAGAGCACAGAGCACAGCTACAGGTAGAGAAGAGAAGAGGAGGGAAGGCACAGAGCCTCAGCGACAGGGCTGTCTGAGAGCCTGCCAGAGCAGCGCTAGAGAGCAGAGAGCACAGCTACAGGTAGGGAAGAGGAGGGAAGGCACAGAGCCTCAGCGACAGGGCTGTCTGAGAGCCTGCCAGAGCAGAGCTAGAGAGCAGAGAGCACAGCTTCAGGTAGGGAAGAGGAGGGAAGACAGAGGCTCAGCGACAGGGCTGTCTGAGAGCCTGCCAGAGCAGCGCTAGAGAGCAGAGAGCACAGCTTCAGGTAGGGAAGAGGAGGGAAGAGAGAGAGTTCCATCGACAGGGCTGTCTGAGAGCCTGCCAGAGCAGCGCTAGAGAGCAGAGAGCACAGCTTCAGGTAGGGAAGAGGAGGGAAGAGAGAGAGTTCCATCGACAGGGCTGTCTGAGAGCCTGCCAGAGCTAGAGAGCAGAGAGCAGAGAGCACAGCTTCAGGTAGGGAAGTGGAGGGAAGACAGAGGCTCAGCGACAGGGCTGTCTGAGAGCCTGCCAGAGCAGCGCTAGAGAGCAGAGAGCACAGCTACAGGTAGAGAAGAGGAGGGAAGGCACAGAGCCTCAGCGACAGGGCTGTCTGAGAGCCTGCCAGAGCAGCGCTAGAGAGCAGAGAGCACAGCTTCAGGTAGAGAAGAGGAGGGAAGGCACAGAGCCTCAGCGACAGGGCTGTCTGAGAGCCTGCCAGAGCAGAGCTAGAGAGCAGAGAGCACAGCTACAGGTAGAGAAGAGGAGGGAAGGCACAGAGCCTCAGCGACAGGGCTGTCTGAGAGCCTGCCAGAGCAGCGCTAGAGAGCAGAGAGCACAGCTACAGGTAGGGAAGAGGAGGGAAGACAGAGGCTCAGCGACAGGGCTGTCTGAGAGCCTGCCAGAGCAGCGCTAGAGCGCAGAGAGCACAGCTACAGGTAGAGAAGAGGAGGGAAGGCACAGAGCCTCAGCGACAGGGCTGTCTGAGAGCCTGCCAGAGCAGAGCTAGAGAGCAGAGAGCACAGCTTCAGGTAGGGAAGAGGAGGGAAGACAGAGGCTCAGCGACAGGGCTGTCTGAGAGCCTGCCAGAGCAGCGCTAGAGAGCAGAGAGCACAGCTACAGGTAGAGAAGAGGAGGGAAGGCACAGAGCCTCAGCGACAGGGCTGTCTGAGATCCTGCCAGAGCAGCGCTAGAGAGCAGAGAGCACAGCTTCAGGTAGGGAAGAGGAGGGAAGAGAGAGAGTTCCATCGACAGGGCTGTCTGAGAGCCTGCCAGAGCAGCGCTAGAGAGCAGAGAGCACAGCTACAGGTAGAGAAGAGGAGGGAAGGCATAGAGCCTCAGCGACAGGGCTGTCTGAGAGCCTGCCAGAGCAGCGCTAGAGAGCAGAGAGCACAGCTTCAGGTAGGGAAGAGGAGGGAAGAGAGAGAGTTCCATCGACAGGGCTGTCTGAGAGCCTGCCAGAGCAGCGCTAGAGAGCAGAGAGCACAGCTACAGGTAGAGAAGAGGAGGGAAGGCACAGAGCCTCAGCGACAGGGCTGTCTGAGAGCCTGCCAGAGCAGCGCTAGAGAGCAGAGAGCACAGCTTCAGGTAGGGAAGAGGAGGGAAGACAGAGGCTCAGCGACAGGGCTGTCTGAGAGCCTGCCAGAGCAGCGCTAGAGAGCAGAGAGCACAGCTACAGGTAGAGAAGAGGAGGGAAGGCACAGAGCCTCAGCGACAGGGCTGTCTGAGAGCCTGCCAGAGCAGCGCTAGAGCGCAGAGAGCACAGCTTCAGGTAGGGAAGAGGAGGGAAGACAGAGGCTCAGCGACAGGGCTGTCTGAGAGCCTGCCAGAGCAGCGCTAGAGAGCAGAGAGCACAGAGCACAGCTACAGGTAGAGAAGAGGAGGGAAGGCACAGAGCCTCAGCGACAGGGCTGTCTGAGAGCCTGCCAGAGCAGCTAGAGAGCAGAGAGCATAGCTTCAGGTAGGGAAGAGGAGGGAAGACAGAGGCTCAGCGACAGGGCTGTCTGAGAGCCTGCCAGAGCAGCGCTAGAGAGCAGAGAGCACAGCTTCAGGTAGGGAAGAGAGAGAGTTCCATCGACAGGGCTGTCTGAGAGCCTGCCAGTGCAGCGCTAGAGAGCAGAGAGCACAGCTGTAAGGACGGAGTGAAGACACAGGCTCAGCGACAGGGCTGTCTGAGATCTTGCCGGAGCATTGCTAGAGAGCAGAGAGCACAGCTCCAGAGAGGTGGGGGGGCACATACAGGCTCAGCAACAGGGCTATCTGAGAGCCTGCCAGTGCAGTGCTAGAGAGCAGAGAGCACAGCTGTAAGGAGGCTCAGCGACAGGGCTCACAGAGCTCAGCGACAGGGCTGCCTGAGATCTTACCAGAGCAGTGCTAGAAAGCAGAAAGCACAGCTGTAGAGAGTGAGGGAAGGCACATAGTGCCAATATCGGCAACACTCATCACCCCTCATGCAGCATCATACCCAATAAATAAACAGACAAGACACTGTTTTCGTGGAGAAAATTGCTGCAGGTTTATTAGCATACAAACTATGCCAACATGGTGGGTTATCTTACAGGCAATCCAAAGGCAAGCCGCCCCTCGCGGCCTACCACCTGATGGGCCAAATTGCATCGTGGCCTTAGCCAATCGGTGCTTAGCGGTTATGGTGAGGGGATAGCCCCTCCCACTTCCGGTGAACCGTCGGTCCACCCCATTACTCACGCCCCCCCCCAAGAGGGGCGGAGCGTTCAAGCGACCCCCGGTTGTTCAGGTTTCCAACCGCCCGTAGGACAGACGGGGCGCCGTCGCACCTCAGGGTCCACCGCGAAGACTTCCTGGGGATATTAGGCCTCAGCACCCTTTGTGCTCCTGAAGAGGGTACCCCTGAGTACCTTTCCGCCTCTGGATCGCCCTGTAACTCCGCCTGCAACACAAAATAAAAGATTAGAAATTCCTCCCCCCCCTGATTACGCCGGGTAAGCGGTAGGGGGGAACGGCGTCAGGGGTGAGGAGAAAGAGGCCGCTAGGTGGGCGGAGGGAGGAACTTATACCTCTCCCCTTCCCCCACTTGGGCCGGAAATGACGAGCGGGACCCCAAAGGGGTCTCGCGACGCTGGGCTGTCCCGTGTGCCATCCTGTGGCACTAAAGGGGCCGCCCTCTTAGGAGGTCCCCTTCGTGGACGTGGGGCAGCCCACATAGTGCCAATATCGGCAACACTCATCACCCCTCATGCAGCATCATACCCAATAAATAAACAGACAAGACACTGTTTTCGTGGAGAAAATTGCTGCAGGTTTATTAGCATACCAACTATGCCAACATGGTGGGTTATCTTACAGGCGATCCAAAGGCAAGCCGCCCCTCGCGGCCTACCACCTGATGGGCCAACTTGCATCGTGGCCTTAGCCAATCGGTGCTTAGCGGTTATGGTGAGGGGATAGCCCCTCCCACTTCCGGTGAACCGTCGGTCCACCCCATTACTCACACCCCCCCTACGAGGGGCGGAGCGTTCAAGCAACCCCCGGTTGTACAGGTTTCCAACCGCCCGTAGGACAGACGGGGCGCCGTCGCACCTCAGGGTCCACCGCGAAGACTTCCTGGGGATATTAGGCCTCAGCACCCTTTGTGCTCCTGAAGAGGGTACCCTGAGTACCTTTCCGCCTCTGGATTGCCCTGTAACTCCGCCACAGCCCTGGGTGTGGCGACCGTCGCAGCCAGGGCCCCCCACCAAGACCGGCATTCCTACTTCCATCCTGCTATTTCCAGGGCCTCCTCCAGGTCCAGCAAGAGCAAGTCCCACACTGGACAGGTGCACCCCATCCTCATAAAGACTCCCTGTGGACTTTGGCATGCCGCAAGCCATGCCTGATCAACAGAACCCCCATTGTTCCGTGACTCTGTGCATGGCATCGTAACTCAGCGCAGTTGACGCTCCTGCGCGCAGCCTCAATGGCCTCCCCTGACTGAGCTCCATGCCACAAGAGCCGGGGGGTGATCTCTGACCCCCAAGGTTCACCTGTCCCCAACTTGTTGCTTAGTTTGCACATTGTGGTCTTCATTTATTGAAGCAAAGTCCTCTTCCTGTGTGAGCCTGTGCCACCAGAGGCACCGGCTTACCATTGAGCATAGCTCAATGTGTCAAAGCCTCTACAGCAAGCTGTTCCAGTGCATGCCTGGGACCCCCACTCACAGGCCGCCCGGAAGGCCCTCCCCCCAGACCGTTGGTCCTGGCAACTTGAAGAAATGCTAGGTTGCAAAACCCCCTTTGTTGAGCACTGCACACCATTCTATACAACTAATCCAAAATTCTGGCCCGTAAGGGGATCGAACCAGCGACCTTGGTGTTATAAGCACCAGGCTCCAACCAACTGAGCTAACTGGCCAAGGCTTGCACATATTTGCCTAATAACACTGCACCCCAACAACCTCAGGTGCCTCACAGGGGTGCACCATTCGCCTGTACATAAAAAACTTAACCTGTCTTCCGGACACTCCCCTGGGTGGCTGTTGACGGATGTACCTTTTAACACATTGGGATTCACATCGTCCCACCTGCATGATGCGCTCCACTGACAAGCCTGCCCAGAACGCTGGGCTTTCTGCCCCTTCAAAAGAGTGCTTGCAAAGTTGCCTGCCAGGACCCGCAAGCCTGACATTTAATCATGCCTTCCATGCCCGTTTAACCCCAAAATGGTAAGGGGCGTGCTGTCAGCATGAACCAGAGTACCCCTCTCCCAAAGGGCCAGGTAAGGGGCAACCAGACCCACTGGGCCATACATCTATCTCCCAGCTGGGTGTAACAGAATACCCTTCAGCCAAGCCTGGTCGGAATGTGCCCATCTCCCTACCCCTTGTAAGGGCGCACCACACCCGCCCGTCTTCCTAGGCCAAAATTGGGACATTAGTCCCCTTGTTGCTGACCGCTCTCAAGGATATTTTGCTTAACTGAAGCAACCTGTATCATGCCGCTGTGGATTGGAGGACATGGAGTAAACCTATGGTCAGTGTACCTGTGCCTTCTTAATTATAAAAGCCAAATGTGCTCTGATAGTAGTCAGGCTTTGTGATCCTAACCCTCTATTCCAACAATATTAGGGTACCAGCACCCTATTGGGAATGGCAAACTCACACCCCAGCTGACATGATAGAGCCTATTCGTACTCGGTCTAAAAGACCCGACCGACACCTCAAACCCTGACAAGAGGAGGCCTGCTAACCTGCCCCCACTCGCCAACTTAAGGAACCCCGTTATTCCACCCTCTCTGCTAATGCTCAAGTTAGTATACAGAGCGCATACGTGTCTCTCGAAAACCAAAAGACCATATATACGTTGGTGAGAGTCCCCGCTAGGATCAGCGCAAGTGGCCAAGAGTAATGGATGTCTATGGTCATGAAAACATAATAAGCCACGCAATTAACCATAGACCTACCTAAATGTCTCTGAGGTGAAGCCATTGGATGACCTCGGAGAGGCAATATGCCCGAGACATCGGATGCCACAAGCAGCCCTCAAGTTTAAAAGGTCCATCAGCTCCGAAAACTGCACCTTAGAGGAAAACCAAGCTGACCCCAAAATCTGCTTCCATCTGGTCCTGAACTGAAACGTCTTCATCCCCTTCAGGAACGATATCTGTGCTTCATATTTGCCGCTTTACTGCTAAGTGTGCCCAGTTCATACACTGCTATTTCTTTACATTTTCTTGTCTTTCTCTGACTGCCAAATGTCCGGACATTGGAAGCACCAATCCCATTGTTAAAACTAAAATGCAAGCAGAACTTATCCGGGGACATAGCCTCACCTTCAACCCCGTCTTTGAAGCGCAGCAAGTCAAATACAGAGTTAGAAGCCCCTTTATTTAACTTGAGCGTAGATGCACCGGCACTAACTGCTCCTATTACCTGGAAATGTGTGGTGCGTCCCCTAGCTGGAAAACTTATGGGTGTGCACAGACACAATGCCTGGAAACATGTAAAGCCCAGGCTGTTTTAGCAGTTCCTCCTGCATATAACCCAGACAAGATAGTCCTGCCAGAACTCTATCTGTGTCGCTTTACATTGGTTCCGAATAGCCCTGCCACTTTCTGATAATCAGTGGCCATCTCTGTCTCTGAACCTAACCCATGTTGCACTGGCTTGGTTGCGGACCCTCAAGATCACTTCCATGGCCCTAAACCACTTCTTACTCGAAGGGCAAACCCTGGCGGCCAAAACAAGGCACTGGGGGTGCCACCTACCCGTTCTAAACATCGGGAAACCCCCAAGCCGCACACCGCACTCTCCGTCAGCGCTGTCCCATGCTCCACAATGCACATCTGCCCGCAGTGAACCTGCTGCAACACAGGAATACTGTGGCTTATTATTGATTGACGCTCCAATATCGTTAAAGAAAATGCCGCCCTCTGCGCACTTAGAGCATTTCTGCTTGTCTCTTAGATGTAAAGCCTGTACTCTGAAGCATCTATGTAAAGTAACTGGTCCAATTGAAAAGCGCTCTGACATTTTCGGGTAAAGTTTGCGCTATATAAATTCACATTCAATAAATCCATGACTGAATAAACAACTTGGTTTGCTCTTTGTTACCCCCACCCCCGGACAAACTGTACAGGGGGGTCCTGGACTCACCGGAAACTCCGTAACCGATAAGACGTGACCTGGTCCCTCCTAAACCACGACCCCTTACAGGGGCATACCCCAGGCCTACAGTATGCGCCGCCTGGCCTGACCCGCCAGACCACGGCGAAAACCTAAGCAATCCTGTGAAAGTGCAAAATTTTGCTTTTATTTATTTATTTTCCCGCCTGACCCGGGGCAGCAATGCCACATAGCATTGACCCCCCAGTGCAAAGCCTGCGACCACCCGCAGAAGAGGAGCCAGTAACCTGATTTTGTTGGGCGCCCATGGCATCCAACAACCTCACCTGATCATGATTGGGCCGCGGGCCATGGACCCATGCCGCCCCCCACTTTAATAGGCAGCGGACAACTCGGCACCAGTCCGGCCCGTAAAACAATTGCTTAGTTGTGAGCTTCACACACTGGAGACTCAGCCCGACGGGGCACAGCCAGGTCCCCATGGCATCGCCCGCTCACCCCACACCGGATGCCCGCGGTGCAAGCCGACGAGCCACCGCACCAAGCCTCACTCTGGTGAGTCCCCCCCAAAGCAAGTACATGATTCACAAGATGTTGGGCCTCACCCCGGTTCCAACGCCACCCACCGGAAACCAGCTGGTACCCACTCCAACATCAAATCCAGCGCCCCGCGGCCGAAGCGCACACCCCACCATGCGCGCGATGCCGAAAGCCCCCTACCTCCGCAGGCACTCGAATACCTCCCAAGGATGAGGTTGCCCCTCTAGGGCAAAATTAAAGCTGCCAGGCAACTGGTCCGCGAGCCTGCCCCACCAGGGAGCCCGTCCCGATTGGGCCCACTCCCGCACTGGCCACCTCCCCCGCAGCACGGTGGAGGCTCCACACGGCGGCCTCTCCTGCTGCCAACCGTGACCACCCCTAGGGCTCCCAAGAGATGTGGGAGCACGCCCTGCAAGATTACTGTTCTCCTCGACCCTAATAGAGGCAAATACAAACGGAGGCAATAAAAAGGGGTTTCACTGGTGATTTTAGGATTCAGCTGAATATTCAGTAACAATTCCAAGTATTAATTTACTGCATCCCTTTTACAAATGTTTGTCGACGTTGACCTACACAGTGTAGCTGGGCCTAAACACACCAGGCTCTCTTGCCCTTACTAAAGCGCTAAACACTCAGAGCAACCACTCCAGGGAGGGACAAGAGCGGTCACATGCAGACACTCCCGCTGGGCTCTCCACCATGTGCATCACAATGGTCGCAGCGGAATGCTTGAAGCACGGAGATGTGCCTGGCACCTACTAGGGTCTAAGGAAAAGCAAGAAGCCAGGGCACAAGAGGCACACTGTGAAACGTCAGGGACAAAGTATACTGTTCACACCATAGACACCGCGAGGCCTTGGACAATCCACCTAAAGGTCAACCAAGATGGAAGGACAGGTGGCACAGGTATCTAAGCGGTAATGGACCTCGTAAAGTTAACGATATGCGCCGCCAGGAATACATCATAGGGCCTGGCAGCTGCGGCGGATGCGTGCGCAGACTCGGCCGGCATTCACCAAGAGGCAGACGACCCGGTGCCACTACAAACACGGCGCGCGTCTCTGCCACTCCGCCTCCCCTCTCGATGTGCACACGAATCCGCATGAGGTGCACTCAGAACCAAGAAAGTAAATGTGGCAGTTAAGCCACGGTTCAAAACACGCGCCCCGGCTGTGCCCAGCGAGCTCCCCATGTGCGAAGTGTGCTGAAAGACCCGGATGCACACCCCCCGTATGGGAAAGGGAGCAGCCCCCACAGCTGAAACAGCAAGCAATACTGCTTAGTGCGAATTCCCAAGGAATTTAGTGAGCTTTAATACAGCCCATACCTATTCGGGCGCTCAAGAGAGTACGTGCAAAACCCTTTAGAAGGAGTCCAGGGTAAAGAAATAAATTACAAAATGAATAAGACATAATTCCAGTGCTAGAATCTAGTCTGGGAATCAGCTCACGAATGAGGGGGAAGAATCGCAATGGCTTCCCTCTCAGCGGAATGCTAGTAGGTGACATTGTAAACCCTGTTTAGTAAACTCTGGGAAACACCAGGCCAGTTGGCGCCTGTGCGCAGCCAAAGAGCACAAAACCACTCCTGCACGGCCATCTGCCGTCCCCCAGAGATCGCCTCCAACTTTGGACCGCACTACTACACCAAAAATTCTGGATGTTAACATGTCAACGTGCGTGGATTCGATTTCCGTAGTCCACACGCTTTAAAACAATGTACAGTCTTAAATGCGGATTGTTAATCTTGAAAAAGGAGCCCCCACAACCATTATTAAGTCCTCTAATACGATCCAGTTTTAAAACATCACTATCGCGATTCCACTAGGCCCCTTATCTGACGAGCTGGAAATCGAGATGTTCCCTATAATCTGAACAGAGAAAACCTGTCAACGTGCATGAAACCATGCAGCACCTCTCCCCGTCTGGCCCACTACACCAAGACAGGACCCGACCCTGCCTCCGCGAGCTCCTCTGCTGCTGGCCAAGCTCCGACGCCCCCACTGCCCCCAGTGTCTGCCCGGCAAGTAGAAAGGTCAGCAGACCTGTCAGGATCTGCCTGTGGCTGTGAGGTCAGACATGGGTTTCTCGGCCAAATCCAGTAGCTCACCGCCCTTAAACATTGTTAGGTCATCTAATACAATCTAACACGGTCCAGAATGAGGCAGTTTTCCAACAACTATCGCGATTCCACTAGGCCCCTTGTCTGTGACGAGCTGGAAATCGAGATGTTCCCCATGGTCCGCACAGAGAAACATGTCAAGGTGCCTGAAATCACGCAGCACCTCTCCCCGTCTGGCCACTAAAACAAGACATTACACCGAGAATGTTCAATTACTCTATACAGTGCTAGTGATGAAATGCAGGAGAAAACCCATTAAACTAGTAATGACAAAACTCTGGCGTGTACGGAGACCGTAACCGAGGGACAGTGCCACCCCATGGCGTAAACACCTCACTGCACCCAGAGTATGTCCATGGACGAGCAATAGGTGTTAGTGCTCTTTGGAAACTATCTTTACCACGATTTTGAACATCCTCCTCACCCTGCGAGGTGCCGGTCCTCCCAAATCGTGTTCGTGAGCCTCCCGGTGTTGGCCTCTATAAACAGCCGCCTGTGTGTAACACCACACAAAACCAAGATTTTACAAGGCACATTTCGGCAAACGGTCATATTGGTCGAATACCAATATTAGAGTGCAGCAAAGACTGGTGCTCAGTGAGTGCCGTTCCCTCTACTCAATGACTCCAATGCTCCACTCGCCGCCGCAACCCTCGTTAACGCTGCACCTCTGCCCGCAAAGCGGTGTCAACCAATGCCTCCTTGCACCAGTCGGGCACAGCGGGCTTAACCCTCAAAGCGTTCCTACCGGCGGTCTAAAATCTTACACGCAGAAGAAGAGCAGAGGCCACAATACCAATTAAAAGACGCGAGAACTGCAAACACCAAGACTGCTCTGCTCTCCTCAAACAACCAAACCGAAACAGCCTGCCTCTGCTCATCTCGCCGCGTGAAGCGGCGTTAAGGGCAGCAGTTCCGCGACCGCCCCCTCCCCGAGCTATGCCAAAAGCTAAGCCCGATCAGGCCACAAGCCCATGCTGCTTCCCCCGCACACAACACACCGCCAGGCCTCGCCAAGGGACCAAGCGCCATACGAACCCAGTACCACAAAAGAGGGCCAACCCCAGCGACCTCACATGCCTCCAATCACTCACGGGACCGTGCACATGGGGACTTCAAGGGGGCCAGGCGACCCTGAATTGCATGCGCTCCCCTGATAACACCGAAGCGGACCTGGATGATCGGCACGCCGCATCCCACACCATTCGAGGCCTCGCCGAGGGACCAAGCACCATATGAACCCTCAGTACAACAAAAGAGGGCCAACCCAAGCGACCCCACATACCTCCAATCACTCCAGAGGCCGTGCACCTGAGGACCTCACGGGGTGCAGGGCAGGGGCTTAGCGCACGCAACCCGCGGCTTGGCCTCTGCACCCCCACTGTCCCCCGCCTCAATACGGCGCGATGCCTGAAAGCACAACACAACCTCTGAAAGCACAACCCATCCCCGAGAGCGCACGAGACCCCTCCTTTCAAAAATGCGGTGCCCCTGAAGGCCCGCACCCCCGGGAAGGTAGAGGAAACGACTCACCGCAACATAAACCAACCAGGCCACCGGAGGGAAAACCAGCACGCCGACGCCAGACCAGGCATCTGGAGGGAGCGACCAGAAGGCACGCAAACGGCGTCAGGGGTGAGGAGAAAGAGGCCGCTAGGTGGGCGGAGGGAGGAACTTATACCTCTCCCCTTCCCCCACCTGGGCTGGAAATGACGAGCGGGACCCCAAAAGGGTCTCGCGACGCTGGGCTCTCCCGTGTGCCATCCTGTGGCACTAAAGGGGCCGCCCTCTTAGGAGGTCTCCTTCGTGGACGTCGGGCAGCCCACAGAGGCTCAGGGATAGGGCTGTCTGAGAGCCTGCCAGAGCAGCGCTAGAGAACAGCTAGCACATTATCAGGTAGGCAAGAGGAGGGAGGGCAGAGAGTTCCATTGACAGGGCGGCCTGAGAGCCTGCCAGTGCAGCGCTAGAGAGCACAGCTGGAGGGAGGGAGGGAAGGCACAGAGGGTGATAGGTGGGTAGCAGGAGAGCAGGTTTATTTTGTTTTCTTTGGGAGGAGAGGCCTTGTTATGTTTGGCTCCCCATTGCTCCTTTGGCTATGCATAGAGTTTATTTTGTTGTCTGTGGGCGGAAAAGCCATGTTATATATGTCTCCCCCATTACTCCTTTGACCGCGCACACAGTCTATTTTGTTATCTGTTTGCAGAAAGAGCATGTTATGTACAGCTCCCCATTACTCCTGTGGCTGTGTGTAGAGTTAATATTGTTATCTTTTGTAGGAGAGACCATGTTATGTATGGCTCCCCCTCAGGCCCTGGGTAGATGTTGAAAGCAGGGCACATACATAACATAAAATTATAGATGGGTAAAAAGTGAAAAATGAGGATGTTTTTCATGTTGGGGTGCTGAGTGACATCATATGCGACTCACAATTTGCTCTCGTTGTCTATTTAATGTCACTAAGACCTCCGAGGTGAAAAACATCCCCATTATTCACTGTTACCCATTTATAATCCTATACAAAATCAGCGTCTTTGCATATAGTGGTTGTCAAACCACCACAAGGACCTTCAACTGGGCTGGATATTTAGTCAATAAATCCAAGGTTCTGGCAATGTAGTTTCAACTTTTTGCTTTAAAATGTTGGGCCCACAAGTTCCAGGACTTCGGATATTATTGGTTAAAATTCCAGGACTGACTGAAGGTGACCGCTAGGATTTTATGGAGCAACCCATGATGTGTGACAACCTTTTACACACAGCTAGTCTGTGTAGATTATTGCCCTACACTGCACCATGGATTACTGCCATCGCTAGAATAGGCATTCGTATGGCATACATATATTGGCATTCGTACGGGATACATATATTGCAACATTGGAATTGCGATCGGATGTGAGATCCCCTTGAGCTGAGAATCTTAACAGTAAGCAGAGGCCTATCATTGCCTTGCCAGCTTTGGCGGTAAGTGTTCTTGAGGGGGGAAGATACTGTGGCATCAATGGGATAGGGAAAGCTTGCTCAGTGGCGGTGAATGTCTGTTGTACAATGTACCTCCTTAATATCGAATCAGCAACATCGATGGGACAGAATATCAAGGACAGAATGTCGAAAAGAAATTATCAACAGGTTAAAGTCTAGATTGTCTATACCTAACTCCACATATATGCACCTACACGGTACATATATCTTCAAGGTACGTAAATGTGGCATTCAGAATAGTAAATCCATACTTCCGTATATGCACGTACCTTTCGATATTGTGTCCCTCAATATTCTGTCCTCGATGTTAGTGTTGGTGTCGAGATTCAGTAGTGCAATCCTATTGTAGTAATACTTGGTTTGATAGCATATGTCAGATTTAGTGGCACAGAGTAGTTGGTAGAGTGCTGATGGCAATGGACCAGCACATTGGGAGGCAGGAGCAGGCCCCGAGTAACACTCGACATGCTTTATACCCTGTTCGGGGGGGACGGACACATCTCTTGGTTTTGCTTATTTTTTTATTTTAGGTTATTATATCGGTTTTACATGCAACATTGTAATATGTCTAGGTGTGCGTACCTAGTAGATATAGATGAGAACACACCCACGTACCGTGATTACTGGAGTGAGGGTCGTTGTGTATTCTTCCTGTTGAACTGGTGCCAGTAGGAGTGGTTGTAAACAACAAAAACTGAATAAAGATTTATTAATAAGAAAAAAATCTGCCACCAGGGAGTTACAGATATCAGAATCAGTGAAGGTTTATCTGCTTACCTTCGAGAGTACAGCGGCCCTTGTGTTAAAGGCATGACCGTGGCACGTCGCAGTTATTTTAGAAATGCCCCCACGCTAGGGTTAAGATATTTTAATTCCGCATTCCCATTGCCCGGTATTTCCCGGGGAGTCTCCAGTGAGAGACCACAGATCCGCGGATCTCATAATTCTCACGTGCCTGTAACAGCTCGAGGACCTGCAGTAAATACCAATGGAAGAATTGTCTTACAGTAAACCTGCAAACTCGAGCCTGGCGGGCCATTTGCTTAAAGGAGGATTTGTGTAAAAGTTATCGCAGTGGGGGACTGATTTACAGTTGTGAAACAGGTGCTAAATTGGTAGGACAATCCTTCATACAGGTTCTAGCTTAGAAAATGTCCTTTATTTCCCTCCGTGGCGATGTAGCTTGGGCACGTGCTCATGTTGACGTAGTGATGTGCAGCTCAGGGACGCCTGAACCTGTCTGACCGTGCTCAACTTAATCATAAATGAACACATCAACGTATTCATAAATGAACACATCGCGCTCTCTCTCTCTGGCTCTGTCCCTCCCGTCTCTTCCCACCTGTCTCCTCTCCCGCTCTCCCTCGCTCGCTATAGATAGACCCTGGAGTATTCCTCACGCCACTGGCACATACCACACATATCTTCCACATGACATTCCTGTCGGCAATCCTTGACTCTCGGTGCTCGCCTCTCACCTTGTGCTCTCTTCTCTCCCTCTCTCGCGGATCCTGAGGTATGCTAATGCTAATGAGCACCAGGGACGCGCTCTCTGCTCGCTTGTCTGTCAACGCTCTGGGGTCCTGAGATCTGCTGATGAGGGACCTGATTTGACCCTCTCGCTCTGGGGTCCTGAGATGTGCTGATGAGGGAGGGAGGGGCTCTGTGTGCCCCTGTCACTCATCTCTCTGTGGTCCTGAGATATGCTGATGAAGGGTGTGCTCTGTGGTCCCCTGGCTCTCACTGCTCTGGGGTCCCAGAATATGCTGATGAGGGATGTGTTCTGTCACTCTCCTCCCTGGGGTCCTGAGATGTGCTTGAAGAGGGATGTGTTCTGTGCCCTCTAGTCACTCTCCTCTCTGGCATCCTGAGATATGCTGGTGAGGGATGTGTTCTGTCACTCTCTTCTCTGGGGTCCTGAAGTCTGCTGACGAGGGATGTGATCTCTGTGCACCCTTGTCACTCATCTCTCTGGGGTCCTGATGAAGGGTGTGCTCTGTGGTCCCTTGGCTCTCACTGCTCTGTGGTCCTAGAGTATGCTGATGAGGGCATATTCTGTCACTCTCCTCCCTAGGGTCCTAAGATGTGCTTAATAAGGGATGTGTTCTGTGCCCTCTTGCCACCCTCCTCTCTTGGCTTCTGAGATATGGAGGTGATGGATGTGTTAAGCCACTCTCTGCTCTGGGAGTCTGAGATATGCTGGTGAGGGATGTTGTGAGAAGCTGGCCTGGTATATGATGTCCACTTATGTAAGTGGACACCTTGCACCAGTCCAGACAACCCTTATGGTGATTTAAGAGGTCTTAGATAACCTTGGAAAGCTCTCTAAGTAATAGCTGCGGAGAGCAGCCTTCAGGCTTAGTCCAGAAGGAGTGTAAAGCAGCTTGTTTTACCAGAATGCAATCTTATAGTATAGATTAAGTGAAAAAGAACCACACAAAGTATATATAAAATATGTATTTATTATATAATACTCTCTAACACATACAAATATCTCCTACCCGGAGATATGCACAATGCACACAATACTTTGCAAAGAAACACAGTAATTAGCATGTAATACACAGTGGACCCCAGGGGGGACCAAACCATATACTAAGAAAGTGGTATAAGAACAAAGACTCGGGTCAAGACAATGTCGAGAGGACGTAGAAGTGCTGGGGACCCAAGGAACCACCCAAGGTGAGTGACTAGGAACCCCTTGGAGAGCGTGTGCAGTGTGGAAACATGACTGCGTGCTCCGTACAAGTCTATGTGTAAGTCATGGATGGATTTTTAAAGATTAAGGTCTCTTCCCAGTGGACCCTGAAGAAACCCTGTGGAAGACAGAAGGGTGGAGAGCCACCCCACCCGTGGATACCCTAGTACCCACGTTACCTACACCAGGGAAGCCGGGTACATACATGTGAAGTGGTGTCAGAAACCGCCGTCAGACCCAATGGAGGACTTCAGGAAAGTGCCGCTGCTGAAGAAGGAGAAAGTGTCCGGTGGAATCCATAGGTGGATTCTAGATGAGAGGTACCTGCGAGCAGAGGGGACAGTCTATGTGACTCAGGGGTGACCAGGAGACTTGGAAGACGAATGCCCTCCGATATGGGGTGTTGCAGGAGAGTTGACAATGACATTGACTCTGCAGCTGTGAGGACCAGGCGATGCTGAGGAAGACCAGGAGCCATCCACGAGCTGTCCCACAAAGGAAGTCGAGTGGTGAGGGGTCGGTGTCTAGTGGGAGCACCAACAAGCCTTGGCAAATGCAACCAACGCAGGAGCTGAAGAAGGAGCAGCGTCGGGACCAGCAAGGTCCAAGGGACTCACCACAAGCAGGGGAGTCAGGGCATGCCCCGAGCAATCAGGGGAGCCCAAGAGAAGCAAAGGTGACCCTCAAATGGACCCACAGCCCGGAGGCACTGGAGTCGCTAGAGGACCTCAAGCAGCTCACCAAAAGATGCAGGCCACGATACACACGATGCGGGGTGGCCCAAGATTCTGGTCACTGGAAATGCTCAAAGTTGGGGCTACTTGGAGCCCGAAGATCTTCTTGGAAGGAAGCCAACAAGCCTTTGCATCTGCAAGTTGACGCGGTGCACAGGGGTTCAGTTATTGCAACCCCCACGAGGGATACTGGCCTCAAACTTGGTGAGAGGGCAGGGCAGGCCTCGTGAGCTTTGGAGAACCACCAACTGTGTTGCAGAGCCTTCAGAGTCCGGAGGAGCTCAGGATCAGTAGACCGGTCGACTTAGTTGCGGTGCCTGCGAATGCAGGGGAGTGACTCCTTCATTCCAAGGGAGATTCCTTCAAGTGTCTTTGATGCCCACAGGCCTTGGAAGGTTCCTGTATGGTGCACAGGCACAGACGATACAGCAGACTGGGACGGAGACGAAGTCGAGCCCAAACGAAGTTCAGCGAAGTCTAGAGTGCCCAGACGGTAGAAGAAGTGGTGTCTGATCTGAATCTTATCCCACGACGAATCTAGGGACCCACCCACAGGTAAGCCCTTAAGTATCCTAAGGAAAGGGTGGGACGATTCAGGGGACCCTCCCAGGGGAGGGTCTGGACAGTGGGGAGGTTTCTCCCATGTCCTTTGTCCAGTTCCGCACCAGAGCGGGAGCCAACGGCTCCCAGTACTGGTTTGAACTGGACTATACATGGCGACACCAGATGTGCCCCTCATGCAGACTGATTGGCGCTGGCAAGCGCATCCATCCTGCCCCAATACACTAAATCCTGTCTGGGAGGTGGTCACACCTCCCTGTGACAGGATGCCTATTGTTCTGCCTTCCCCTGCTCAAGCTTGGCTCAGCAGTAGGATGTCAGAATCGTGTCTCTGGTCGGCAGCAACCATTTTCGGCTGTCCGGGTCTGGAAGGCTGGTACTGGGGACATGGAGAGCCTAACGGAGGGCTCTTCCAGTGCTTGGATACGGGTATGATATGGGTATGATTCCAACATGTTTGATACCAAACGTGATAGGATTCGTTGCAGCCAGTTTCGAGATGGTCATCGCGTAATTACGCGGTGCCCCTCTACATGGTATATGGCTGCTTCACTGACGACCCGAGAGAATGGACTCCATATGCTGTAGGGGTGTCCTGCTCATGCAGGGGCACACTCTCACTTAGAACCAAGCACCCTGCCTTCAGGATTGCAAAGGCCTGCTATAGGGGTGACTTATAGGGTTTAAGTACAGTGACCCTAGATATAGGAAACCTATATCTTTAGTAAGTGGTGCTAGCACCAGCTTACACAGGCTGCAATGGCAGGCCTGTAGCTCCATTTTAAATGGACTCCCATGGGCGGCATAATGTATGCTTCAGCCCATGGGGGACCTCTGGGGTACCTATGTCCTGGGTACCTTAGTACCATATACTAGGGACTTATAAGGGTACCCCAGTATGCAATCTGGGATGTACCGAAGTACTGAACATAACAATTTAGGGAGAAAGCAGATAGACTGGGGTCCTGATTAGCAGGATCCCAGTCAGTCTAGTCAATAACAGCTTAGCATCAGGCAAAAAGTGGGGGTAACCATAGAAGCAGATCCTACTTTCCTACAGATGTGTCCTGTCACTCTCCTCTCTGGGGTACTGAGATGTGCTTATGAGGGATGGGCTCTGTGCGTTCCTTGGCACTCATCTCTCTGGGGTCCTGATGAGGGATGGGATCTGTGCTTCCTTGACCCTCACCGCTCTGGGGTCCTGGGATATGCTCGTGAGGGATGTGTTCTGTCACTCTTTTCTCTGACCCTCCCCTCCCCAGGCCACCCAACCACCACTGGTGCTGAGGCAAAATATTGTCACTTCCATAAACGTTTGAAAACCTTCCTCTTCAATTTGTAGCTCGACTAACCAAGTCTGCATTGTTATAATATGTTACCCAGCGCCAAGAAGCTTCAGATATTAACCATTACATAGCTGCACCCAGACACCTTCTTCGAGGCGTCTCAAGTGCAAAGGGGAGGTATTTGAAGGGCTTCGGGTGTTGTGAGTGCCATAAGTGTCAGGACTTCCCAGGTGATTAGGTGCCATGTGATGAGGCTTTGGATAGGTGTTTCCTGGGTGAGTGGAGAGTGATGGTTGACAGTTCTAGCTAGGTGGTGGGGCTGGTGGACTGGGTGGGTGAGTGAAAGGTGATGGTGGATGGTGTTTTTCAGGTGGCGGGGGGTCTCAGTGGCTGAGGTGGTGCCAGGTGGCGGTGGTCTGGGTGGGTCAGTGGGACGTGACGGTGGACAGTCTTTGCCAGGTGATGGTGGCCTGGACGGAGGAGTGTGGCATGATAGTGGACGGTGTTTGCCAGGTGGCAGTGTCTGGGTGGGTGGTTGGGCCCTCGGAGTGATGGCTAGCAATGCTTACCAGGTGGTGGTGTCTGGGTGGTTGAGTGGGAACGTGATGGTGGACAGTGTTTGCCAGGTGGCAAAGTCTGGGTGAGTGATTGGGCCCTGGGTTTGATAGTTGGCAATGCTTGCCAGATTGCAGTGTGTGTGGGTGAGTGGGAGATGATGTGGCCACTGTTTGCCAGGTGGCAGTGTCTGGGTGGGTGATTGGAATGGGATGGTGGACACTGTTTGCCAGGTGGCGGTGTCTAGGTGGGTGATTGGGCCCAGGGTGTCATGCTTCCAGGTTCACCAGTCCTGTTTTACCCTGCTTGTCATTAAATATCACTGTAGGAAGTTTCAGGAACCACTGCCTAATCGGTTTTAAATCATAATAGCACACAAATAGTTACAACGAAGACGTTTTCAGAACAAGTCATTGGAATGCGCTTTTCGCCTCCTCACTGCTTAGGCCTGACGTTAGCCAGACATTTTGTTTTTGGTAAAAACAAAAACTATTTTAAAAGTATGCTTACCAAAAAGGCCATCATCCACTGTTTGTTCAATTCTCATTCCCATTTTGTTTCCTCCCACCACAGCATAGCCAGTGGGCCAACCAAATTGAGCCTTTGGTTCCTTTCTCCGTGAGTGATGGCGTTTTGCCCTAGCACTGTGTTGTCACCCAGAGTGCCAGAGATTTCTGGCCAGCGTGGGCTTCTTTAACAAAAGATAAATGTTTTGCCTATTTTAATGTGTCTGAGGACCCGTCAGCTCCCCGGGCACTGGTACAGGGCCCTCACTGCCAATTGCAGTGCATCATATCCCACGCGCACTTCTTACGGCAGACATGTTTTAAAGTGGGGTTTTCCCAGTTTCTAAATGCCGCCTTCCGTGCGCATGCTCACTCACTGGCTCACTGGGCTTTCCCAACACCTTTAAAGGGTGGCCATCTTTGAATGTTATGGTTCACATTAGGGAAAGGGTAAAAGTCTAAAAAGGTACAGTGTAATGGAATTAAATGTGAATTAATAAAAAATATTGTTTTTAAATATTAAATAATGGTGACTGATAGCGTTAAGGTGGGGGTTCCTCATTTTATCAGAAATAAAGTAAATGTAATTTAAATAATTAAATCTTAAATATTGATTATCTGTAAAGTTGGGGTCAGCAGTAGGGTTTGACATATCTAAATTTACTTTCATTTATAATGTAATTAATACAAAAACGATATTTTGCTAGACAAGGGATAGTGCTAGAAACTACGAGATGAAATCATGTTTATTTTACCATGTTTGTAATATTTAACATAGGTTATGGTTCGAGTTATAGGTGCTGAAGTAGCAGCAATGTTTTATTAACAATTGTCTGAGGAGGTAATGGGAGACGAAGTAAAAGTTACTAGTGAGGGGAAGAAGAGGTAATGGCAGGAGAGATGGTGGGCGCAAGTGTGCCTAAGATCATTGAATGTGGCATCTGTGATTTCTTTCCCATGCATCAAGGCTTGCGCTTAGAGTTAGGTGCCGATCTGAGGGTCCATGATGTGTTAGAGGGTTTCATCCGTTTTTGGAAATGTTTGCCTGGGGTCCGTGAGGGATCCTATCAATCGAGACAGCACTTATGAAATTGATTCTTGGTTGCCCTGGTATGGTTTCCTGAGCATTGGGATCCCTCTGTGCTCCCAGAGGAATTTTGGGGTTCTTCCTCCTGGTGTGTTACTTTTTTAGGCAGACAAGGGTAGAGAATGCTTCTCTCTGTTTCTGCCCTGATCATTGCCACTCGATAGTGGCTTTCTCCTCTTCTAACAAATTCCATATAGGTTTGAGGTCACCGTGACATTCTTTGTCACTAATCCTCAGACATTTGACCTTTAATAATGGATTATTGGGGTGCGGTCTAGATGGCTGAATTATACAAGTGTGAGGTTTGCGATGGTGGTAATTGAAACTACTTGCAGTTTTTCGGGTTTGTCATATTTGACGGTTAAACTGTTTGCTTCCAGCCACTGTTTGGTGGAAGGTATTAGGAGTCCTTGATTGCTGCTTGGGATATTTTTTTTTAAAAAAGATCAGTTGATCTCCGTGTACATGTGGTATCCATTTCCAAAATGTGTGAGTTATACACTGACTGTATGTTATACAGTACTAGGGAGAGGATAATGCTGTGGTAATCTGTAGTTTGAGATGGTTGGGCGAGCTGACTTCGCCCACAGTGTGCTGGGTGTGTCTGTGGTTCCTTTTGTTTGCTTGATTCCAGTAAGTAGAATATGTGGTTTTTGTTTTGAAAGCAGCTGGCAAATTTAAGACGTGTATGGCCATGTCGCATTCCATAACGGGATCACAACCCTTCATTCACGTCAAGCAGGGCTCTGTCAGTGTCTCTGTCTGGTCTGAAGGCCAACAATTGCCCGTTACCTACAAGGCTGAAGAATTGTTTGGTGACTTCTGTTTCCTCAGTTTTAGACACTCATAGAATATTTAATGCTGGTCTGAAGTTGGCTGGGTGGTTTGAGTCTAGGGGTGGCTTTTTCAGAGGGGTGTGGTCCATGCTCTGTTTCTATGGTGACGGCTGTGTTGAGAGCAGATCTTGCTGAGAACAGTGTGTTGCACCGGCTTGATTATGCCACATGGGCATGAAACTGCTGCAGTGAGTCAGATTCACCCTACTGATGATATGGGTGATTTATTCTGTATTGTATGATGTAAATGTGAATGGTTTTTGGTGGGGGATGCTAGGTGGGTTTGCTGATGGGAAGAAGCAACTTAAATGATCACCCGGTGTATGCTACTGTTTGAGGTATGGATTTCTATAGCTAACTGGTTGGTCAATATTTTGTTTATTAGATGGTCGGATGGCTGATGATATTCAGGCACTTATCTACTGGTTGGGGTGTGTGCTGGGCGATCGGATGGGATTTTAAGTATTTTGAACTGCTACTTGGTTGACATGTTAGCTGTTAGTATTTTAATTATAGTGTTATGTCTCTTCAGCTTGCTGGGGGGTATTTTTGTGCTGCACAGTGAAAGATGTCTGGCATTCATATACGTGTTTTTGCCAGCAGCTTTCTAGTCCCCTGAGCTCGACTTTTGCTTCCATTGTTACCTTGGTGAACCGTTGTTGCTCACTGGTGTTTTTTTGTGAAAGCTTTTAATCAGTGCTAAGGAGTCAGTGCCTGCTGCGAGTGTGCAGTTTCAGAGTTCTATGGCCTCTTATATGTCTAGTAAATTCACCTGGAGTGGAAGAAGACTTGCATTTGATGGTTTGATGCTGTGCCTCTAAGGTCTTGTAGTTTCTAATGATTCCTGGTGGGTGGAGGTTTGTTGTGTGCTTGGTTGTCATTGGGAGGTTAACTTGTGGATTAGTGGCTGGTTGTCTGTTATGTCTATCTTGGAACGATCATATTTATGAGTCTTGAGTGAAATCCCCGCCAAGCATTCTTCTACCTAGGGTATGTTGAACCATCATTTGCATGGAGCGAAGTGTACGAGTTGGACAGGTAGGCTTGTGCAATGGAGCTTTACCCTGTCTGTGGTGTGCTAGAAGCTTGAATAGTTCTGGTTTGTATTCTTTCTGTGGTGTCGCAAAGGGAGGCTGAAATGGTTCCGGCAAGGATGCTGTCTGGGGTGTGGTAGAGACTAGAATTGTTCTGGTTTGTATTCCTGCTCTCTGTGATTGTTTCTGCTTGTAATCTGGCTGTGGTGTGGCTGAGGTTGGAATCATATCAGCTTGTGTCCTCGCTGTGGTGTGGCAGAGGCTGGAATGGATCTGCAGTGTTCACACTGTGGTTTAAGAACAGCAGAAGTGGTGCCTTTCTCTAGCCTGTTTGTGGCATGGCTGAGGCTAGGATGGCTCCAGTCTGTACTCTGCAGTAATGCGTCAGAGACAGGAATGATTCAATAGAGGCCGCAAGTGGTCCTTCTTTTATCCTGGCTGTTGTGTCCTGTGGAGGACATGTTCCGGCATAGGCGCTGGATATAGGGGTGCTGGGGGTCCTGCAGCACTCCCAGTACAACCAGGCTGGACTTCAGAGACAGAGCTTAAATGTCAGAGTCTTCTAACAAATTGCTGCTTATTCTTTTAGCATGGAGAATGGTGTTTACTTTTCTTGTTCTGGTTGTAAAGTGAGAGGATTTTGTAAAGTGAATCATGTGAACTATGTGACAATCTCGCTGGTGCACGGGGAGTGAGAAAGGAAAGGATGTAGGATGTCTTTTTTTTCCTAACACACAACACATTTTTGATGCTAGTTGATCAACTATACAAATATTTCAAACTTTCTGAGCAGTTAGGAAAGCACAAAGTGGAAACAAAGTTTTAATACTACCAAGACAAATCAAGACACTACTTGGTGACACACAAAATGTTAGATATTCACTGACACCTCACAAATTATCTTTTGTGCGCTCTATAGTTTTATAAGCAAAACTGCATGTCTGTGCAAATGTAGGGGCCGGGCCATTTCAATAGAAAATGTGCTGTCTGTAAGTGGCAGTGCACTCCACACCTTGTGTTAGTAATATATTTGCAGCAGTGTGCTCCAAAATGCACCACCGACTACATAGCACGCCCTTAAGACTGGCCTACTCAATGGGCCTGGCTCATTTGTTACACTAGTTCTTTGTGTAAAACTTGGATTTTTCACAGACCCTATGAGTTCAGTGATGTAACATTGATGGCAGCCCCCACCACCCCCCTCTCTGAAATGTTTTCCAGCGTCACTGTGTTCTTGCCTGTACCGTGGTAACGGCGCGGCAGAGGCAGGAAGGCTTCCTTCCTGAACCCCGTTTGCGTTGTGGCAGATGCTGGGACGGTTGTGGCCTGTAGCGTGGCTGTGCTGCTGTGGCAAAGGATGCCTGTCTGTTGTGTGGCGTTGGCCCTGCCTGCGCCTCGCCATCCTACTGCATCTTATTAGCAGTGCCCGAGATGAGCCAACCCAAAGGTGCAATCCTCTGGTCAGGCAGGAAGCCCGCTAGTTGGCTCTGGGAGTGGTCGGTGATTTAAGGCTGTGTAAAATACAGAAATTAAATTCCGGCCGAGGTTCCCCTCCCTGTGAGTGGGGTTGGAAGCCGCTGTGGTACTGTCTGAGCTCGCGCAGCCTCGTGTGGCTTGGGGAGCACGCGCCCAGCAGTGGCGTGGTGCAGGGGCGGTTCCCCAGCAGGTGCAGTGCCGCCAGGGCGGGTCTCCTGTTTAGGGTGTAACGGCAGCGACAGGGCCTTGCCGCGGGCTCCATTGCTTGCGTGCAGAGCCGGGCGCACTGCAAGGGGCGCTGAAGCCTCACAGTGTGCACGCTGATTGCACAGGACAAGCGAGGCCTCTGGAATCAAACGGAACCGGTTCTGGGAGTCCACGGGGTGGCGGAGGGCAGCCCGAGCAGGCCTCGGCCACCGGGACACGCCCTGCGAAGCGGCAGAGTCAGTAGACCTGAGACGGATCCCCTCAGCTCCCTGCGCCGGTCACCTCAGGTGGGTCTCTAACCTCTCTGAGCGGCCGCAGGGCCCGACTGGCCATCTGTGCCTCCCAGGGCTTTGCTTCCGTTGGTGCAGCAGGTTCAGTGACACCAGGGCCCAGAGGTCTCAGGGGCATAATGTCCAGAGCAGAGCGAGACAGAGGGCGAGTGACAATGCCATAGGGAGAGGGGTAGAGTGCAAATGCGAACGGAAAGAGAGAGGAAGGAAGACGGTCGGCTTGGACATTTTTCCAGGCCTGCTTTTGTTTCCCTGTTCTCTCTGTTTATTCGAGGTGAGTCGTTTCTCACTTTTCTGTTATGTCTTGCACCCGCTGGCCCTCTGCATCTCGGCCTGACGCCAGGTGCGCCCTTGGCTTCTTTGTCTGACACTAGCTCTGCCTTTGACTCTTAGTGTGAACACTGGCAAGTCCCTTCGCTTCTTTTTTGGCCCGTGCCTGGACTCCAAAAGACCCTATTAACTTTTTTATCTAATAGGGCTTCATAAAGGTATTTATATGAGCAGGCAGAGCTTAGTCAATACATATATTCAATCCTGATTCACAAAGCTTTTGTGTAACGAAAATGTGGGGCAATGACCCTTAACCCTCAACGAGAGGGATGCCAGGGTCTTGACTGCTACTAAAAGGCTATTCAGATTGAGAGGACTCGTATCCATCAGCTTCATCAGCAAGAAGCCGATCACCGGATACTCTTTAACTGTCAATGCTGGGCCCTTTTTCTGCAAGTGCTCAAACGACCCAAGCACCATTCTACCTGCAGAGTCACAGGCTGTTATTACTGCCAAATCGCAATAATATGGAATCATAGCTGAGGGAATTCTCAACACCAAGAAGATGCTCACGTCAAAGTAATGCTCAGTGTCAAGGAGATGCTTATCATCGAAGAGATGCTCGCGATTAAGGAGATGCTGACTGTCATGGCCAACAGTCAGAGAATGATCAGTGTTCAGAAGATGATCAACATCAAGGAGATGGTCGATGATGAGTGAATGATTGATACTGAGGGGATGCTCCACATTGAGGGAATGCTCAGCCTCAAGGAGATGTTTGTCGTTGACAGAACGCACAGCCTCAATATGTTTGTTGTTGAGAGAATTTTCAGTGATAAGGCGATGTTCAATGTCAAGTGAATGCTTGATGTTGAGGGGATGCTCCACATTGAGGGAATGCTCAGCCTCAAGGAAATATTTGTCATTGACAGAATGCTCAGCCTCAAGATTTTTGTTTTTGATAGAATACTCAATGATGAGGCGATGTTCAATGTCGAGTGAATGCTTGATGTTGAGGAGATGCTCCACATTGAGGGAATGCTCAGCCTCGAAGAGATGTTTATCCTTGACCAGAATGCTCAGTGTCGACAGAATGCTTGATGTTGAGGTGATACTCCAAGTTGAGCGAATGCTCAGCGTCAAGGAAATGTTTGTCATTGACGGAATGCTCAGCCTCAATATGTTTGTTGTTGAGAGAATACTCAATGATAAGGCAATGTTCAATGTGAAGTTGAATGTTTGATGTCAAGAAGATGCTCCACATTGAGGGAATGCTCAGCCCGAGGAGATGTTTGCCGTGACAGAATGCTCAATGCTGAGGTGATGTTCAGTGTCGAGTGAATGCTTGATGCTGAGGAGATTCTCCACGTTGAGGGAATGCTCAGGCTTGATGAGATGCTTGTCGTCGCTGAGATGCTGAATGCCAATGTCAACAATGAAGGGATGGTTTGACTTCAGAACGTAGTCACTACCAAGAATATGTTTAATGTCAAGTGAATGCTCGATGTTGAGGGAATGCTCAACCTCAAAGTGATATTGTACATTGACATAGTACTTAACATTGAGGTGATGGTCGATGTCAAGTGAATCTTTGATGTTGAAGAGTTGCTCCATATACAGGGAGTGCTCATTTGAGGAGATGTTTTCCATTGACAGATCAACATTGGAGTGATGTTTTGTATTGAGTAAATGCTTGATGTTTAGGAGTTTCTCACATTTAGAGAAAGCTGAAGTTCGAGGAAATGTTTATTGTTGACAGAATGCTCAACTTTGAAGCGGTATTCAAAGATAAAGAGTATTTCAAGGGAAAGTTTTACGTTGGAGGCTCTCTGAAACACCAGAGTATTACACCCCAGAAATGCCAGAGATGATATTCAAGGGTAAAGTCACCTTGGGGTTGCAGGAGGTACAGTCTGCAGTGGAGATAGAACTTTAAGACTCTACTCATTTCCCTTTATGACCAGGAGCTGATAAAGATGAAGACTCAGTTGTTCAGGCATCAGGGAGAAGAGGCTTTAGAGCGCTTACGGCTGCTGAACTGACCAAGGAAGTTCTCATTCCTCTACGCACACTTGTTTAGTGCCAGTTTTCTATTGGTTCAAGACTCTGGAGAAAGGCTCCTTGGAGAAATGAGCTTATCCTAGAGTCACCTCTGTATGTGTGTTTGGCATGTGTTATTCTGCCTGTGGATGCTTAGATTTGCCTCGCGTAATAAAATACAGAGGGTAACTAGAGGTCTGCGTGGTAGGGGCTGCTCCTTGTGGAAAAGTTGAGGTACATCAAAGGTGTGCCTGTGAGGATAAGAACCTTGTGAAAAACCACGAAGGTTCATTTGAGATCTGTGTCAGGGAGAGAACTTTGTGAAATTGTTGGAGGTACATTAGAAGTGTGCCTGTCGGGGAGAGAACTATGTGAAAAAAATTGGAGGCGCATTAGAGGTATACATGTCGTAGAGAACCTCATGAAACAATCAGAGGCAAGTTAGATTGTGCATGTTGGAGCGAGAACCTTCTGAAAATACCAAAGGCACATTAGAGGTGTACATTTCGGGAAGACAACCTTGTAAAAAACCCAGACACAGATTAAAGGTGTGCATGTCAGGAAGAGAATCTCATGAAAAACATCTGAGACAAATTAGAGGTGTTGGTGTTGGGGATACATCATTGTGAGTGTATCTATTGACTCCTAAGCCGTGTGGAAAGATGGTGAGGGGTGTGCGATGTATAATTTGGTAAGTGGGTTGACGGAAGTAAGGCTGCAGCGATTTGTTGCAGAAAGGAGGAGAGTGCACTGTTGTGTGTTGTTGAATTAAAGGGAGGAGATGTGTGGTGTCTGTTATTCTGTCTGTGAATGCTAGTGTGAGAATGCTGTGAATCAAGAAGGGTACGCAGTTCCCCAAAAGAAGATAGGGTAACGAGTGTGGAGACAGGGGAGGGAATCCTCCTAAACGGAACTAGAGTCCTCACACACCCAGCCAGCTAGGTGTCATGCTTCATCATATGGACTCGCTCCTCGTCGGGTCGGCGGTGCAATACCCGACGGGCACCCATAAAGGGGCTCTTTAGCGGAGATCTTCTGTTCCTGCCGTATGGTGCCGTGGGTGTAAGGGCCCTAGGGATAAGTGTAGATGTGAGTGAGTGGTTTCTTAAAAGGTTAGATAATCCAAAAGGAGTTTTTAATGGAATGGTCATCCACCTTATTAAAAATATACAAAAGAGTGGCTGCTCACTGCTTTAATTATCCAGGGGAGCAATGCTCAACTCTAAAAATGTGGTCGACATGTTTCACGCTGTGTATTCATAGTTGATACAATGCATTTCTTCAGGACCTATAAAAACTATCTACACATAGTGGATCGGTGGAAGAAAACCTACCTACCACTAATCTTACGTGCGAGCATATAGTCCCGACAGGCCTAGTGATGTCCTAGACAGGGATGACAAAAGCATAGACAATAAAATATAAACAATAAACTGTGAGTGATATTGTATAGTCATCCTCATAGCTCCACAACAAGTAGTCCATCCAATAAGTGCACGTATGTGAAAAGGAATGCACTCATCTTTCAAAACAAATGACATCTAATAAAAACACAGAATGACTGGAGGAAAAACGTGACTGAAATGAATCTAAAACAAGTGAATAATTGATAGCCTCACCTAACTAGGTGATGGCGCTTGCTTCTACCGTATTGTCAGCTCTTGACACCTCAGTAGATGGTGTCCTAAACATGGGGAGTAAAACAATATCGATGACAAGCTAATGTCAAAAGGTGACAATCCTAGTGACGTATGGCAAAAAGGACCCCCACTTGGTGGACCAGCATAGCGTCAGGACGCCCCCACCCTGGCTGAGTCAGTGTATGATGCCAAAGCTTGATGCCAGGAACGAACAGGCCGATCGTGTAAGTAACTAAACGGAGTCAAGTTAGCTCGACTAGTAGCCCACAGTGCAAAGAGTTGCACCAGTGTTAGCTTTAACGTACCGCAGCAACCCGTCAGTACCTGACAAAGCCCTAAGGACACACACTGATCAAAGCGTCCGGTGTGGAGGGGAAGTGCCGAAATACTGAGTCACTCAAAAATCGGGACCCACATTGTGAACAAAGCGGCACGCCGAGACACACACACGCGTAGGCTGGAAACCAGCCTGCGCACTCACCTGTCCTTAGTCGGACGATCGCCTGAAAACTACCCAAGCGCCGAGCTGAGCAACCGGATCGGTTACTCCTTACCGAACTAGGGTTTAAGTATACCGCTAACCTAGTCACGCCACCGGGTCAGCTGGGGTAGCACAGCGTGGCGCAGCGGCAAGTCACGTGATACGCCTGGCTGGAGTCCAACATACGCTGAGTGCTGGTCCTGTAAACATGGCCGCCATCTTGGAAGGGCTACAAAAGCTGCAAAAGTGAGCCAGTAGTTGTTAAACAAGGGAAATTTTATCAAACCTAGATTACCAAATCAAGAGAAGGTTTTAAGTTGTGAGAAGGTAACCTTGTTGAAATGGAACCACACGCAAAAATAGGGGGAAAGGCTTAAGCGTGTGAAGGTCTAGAACGGGACGTTAATCCAATGTAGAAATTCCGGTGTATATACAAAAAACCTTGTATTCCCCGTAGGCCAAGGTACTCAAAGGACCATCATTTTTACATAGATTTTCAAAAAATTGTTTGCGGTACACAGAAAAAGGAGAGCAGAGGGGATAGTACATGTAGAGGGTACCACGTGAAAAACAAAGGGAGAGATAAATCAATTATCTGTTTGTCAGTGCAGCCCAGGGTATATTATCATTAAGGCCGCATGTATCTGTAGAAAGGCGGTGTACCCATCTCTGCTCAATTCTAAAAGAGCTTTGTGGGTAATTTTAGGGTGTGATTCAAGTATCATCCATTTCAGAGTTTCTACCTTGTGGTTGAGGTCCCTAAAATGAGTGTATAGTTTTGTTGTTGTTTTCATACACCTCACATTACTTTTATGTTCAGTAATCCGTAGTTTAATTTGTCTCATTGTCATTCCTATGTATTTCTTCCCACAGGGACATGTGATCAAGTATATACAAACCTAGGTTGCGGGAGGCTCAGGTCACCTGTGTTCACCATCCCCCAACTGTTCCTATCCGTGTCCTTCCTATATAATGGAAGGACACGGATAGGAACAGTCTCCTCCTATATGGTAGCCATCATCCAAAGGCACTGAAAAACAACCTCCCATTTGGACAGTTCCTCCGTCTCAGGAGAAATTGTAGCACACTTTCTGATTACAAAACTGAGGCCCAACGCTTACAAAATAAATTGAGGGAGAGAGGCTACCCGGGCCAGCAGATTAGGAATTCCTACAAAAGAGCTATGAATAACCCACGAGAGTCATTGCTCCAGGTCTCGACTAAAGAACAAATAGAGACACTAACTTGTGTCACTTCATTTACCCCTAATTCCACATTGATTAAGAAAATAATTAAAAAACATTGGGGGATGGTGAACACAGGTGACCTGAGCCTCCCGCAACCTAGGTTTGCCTTTAAACGCACATCTAACTTGAAGGACATCCTTGTACATACCAGGCCTAAAACCAGGGAGCTAGGTGTACAGAGGACTTTGTGGAATTTACCACTGGTTACCGGTCATTATCCCTGTGGGACGTGTTCGGTCTGTGACCAGACAGATATTTTTAAGGAGATCAAGCTGACTGACACTCTCATATGGCAGCTTAAGAGACACACGAACTGTAATACACCAAGATGTATATACTTGATCACATGTCCCTGTGGGAAGAAATACATAGGAATGACAATGAGACAAATTAAACTACGGATTACTGAACATAAAAGTAATGTGAGGTGTATGAAAACAACAACAAAACTATACACTCATTTTAGGGACCTCAACCACAAGGTAGAAACTCTGAAATGGATGATACTTGAATCACACCCTAAAATTACCCACAAAGCTCTTTTAGAATTGAGCAGAGATGGGTACACCGCCTTTCTACAGATACATGCGGCCTCAATGATAATATACCCTGGGCTGCACTGACAAACAGATAATTGATTTATCTCTCCCTTTGTTTTTTCACGTGGTACCCTCTACATGTACTATCCCCTCTGCTCTCCTTTTTCTGTGTACCGCAAACAATTTTTTGAAAATCTATGTAAAAATGATGGTCCTTTGAGTACCTTGGCCTACGGGGAATACAAGGTTTTTGTATATACACCGGAATTTCTACATTGGATTAACGTCCCGTTCTAGACCTTCACACGCTTAAGCCTTTCCCCCTATTTTTGCGTGTGGTTCCATTTCAACAAGGTTACCTTCTCACAACTTAAAACCTTCTCTTGATTTGGTAATCTAGGTTTGATAAAATTTCCCTTGTTTAACAACTACTGGCTCACTTTTGCAGCTTTTGTAGCCCTTCCAAGATGGCGGCCATGTTTACAGGACCAGCACTCAGCGTATGTTGGACTCCAGCCAGGCGTATCACGTGACTTGCCGCTGCGCCACGCTGTGCTACTCCAGCTGACCCGGTGGCGTGACTAGGTTAGCGGTATACTTAAACCCTAGTTCGGTAAGGAGTAACCGATCCGGTTGCTCAGCTCGGCGCTTGGGTAGTTTTCAGGCGATCGTCCGACTAAGGACAGGTGAGTGCGCAGGCTGGTTTCCAGCCTACGCGTGTGTGTGTCTCGGCGTGCCGTTTTGTTCACAATGTGGGTCCCGATTTTTGAGTGACTCAGTATTTCGGCACTTCCCCTCCACACCGGACGCTTTGATCAGTGTGTGTCCTTAGGGCTTTGTCAGGTACTGACGGGTTGCTGCGGTACGTTAAAGCTAACACTGGTGCAACTCTTTGCACTGTGGGCTACTAGTCGAGCTAACTTGACTCCGTTTAGTTACTTACACGATCGGCCTGTTCGTTCCTGGCATCAAGCTTTGGCATCATACACTGACTCAGCCAGGGTGGGGGCGTCCTGACGCTATGCTGGTCCACCAAGTGGGGGTCCTTTTGTGCCATACGTCACTAGGATTGTCACCTTTTGACATTAGCTTGTCATCGATATTGTTTTACTCCCCATGTTTAGGACACCATCTACTGAGGTGTCAAGAGCTGACAATACGGTAGAAGCAAGCGCCATCACCTAGTTAGGTGAGGCTATCAATTATTCACTTGTTTTAGATTCATTTCAGTCACGTTTTTCCTCCAGTCATTCTGTGTTTTTATTAGATGTCATTTGTTTTGAAAGATGAGTGCATTCCTTTTCACATACGTGCACTTATTGGATGGACTACTTGTTGTGGAGCTATGAGGATGACTATACAATATCACTCACAGTTTATTGTTTATATTTTATTGTCTATGCTTTTGTCATCCCTGTCTAGGACATCACTAGGCCTGTCGGGACTATATGCTTGCACGTAAGATTAGTGGTAGGTAGGTTTTCTTCCACCGATCCACTATGTGTAGATAGTTTTTATAGGTCCTGAAGAAATGCATTGTATCAACTATGAATACACAGCGTGAAACATGTCGACCACATTTTTAGAGTTGAGCATTGCTCCCCTGGATAATTAAAGCAGTGAGCAGCCACTCTTTTGTATATTTTTAATAAGGTGGATGACCATTCCATTAAAAACTCCTTTTGGATTATCTAACCTTTTTAAGAAACCACTCACTCACATCTACACTTATCCCTAGGGCCCTTACACCCACGGCACCATACGGCAGGAACAGAAGATCTCCGCTAAAGAGCCCCTTTATGGGTGCCCGTCGGGTATTGCACCGCCGACCCGACGAGGAGCGAGTCCATATGATGAAGCATGACACCTAGCTGGCTGGGTGTGTGAGGACTCTAGTTCCGTTTAGGAGGATTCCCCTCCCCTGTCTCCACACTCGTTACCCTATCTTCTTTTGGGGAACTGCGTACCCTTCTTGATTCACAGTATCTGGGCATGTACGCTGGACCCCGTAAAACAGCCCTATTAGTCCCTTCCTTTTGTTAAGAGTGTGAGAATGCTGCCATCTGAAGTGTCCAGTTGCCATGAATGACGGGCCAGGACAGTTGGCAAAGCTGGTGAAGATGTGCGCTGAGATGGGTGTGTGTCTCTGTTCCTCGTGGGACTTCATATTACCTAGACTTTCCATCTATTACTAGAAGTGTTAACTCTATGTAATAAAGAGCATATGGAGAGCCCATCGTCTCCAGTGTGTTTCTACCGTGTGCAGCTTCGTATGTGGATTACCACACTATGCATGCAGTGTTACTTATATAGCGCAAAGATAGCTGGGGAGTAATGGAGTGCTCAACTGCAGGTGTGAGCCCTGAGGTACAATTCATGATCGTTTACAAGGGGCAGGTAATATACGGTGGTAGAGCTCTACCTTGGACGGCATGGAATCTTCCATGGCAGTCTTGCAGAGCCCTAATTCAGGCAGATCTTATCCGGCTCGTGAGAAGAAGTACAAAGCCACCTGACTTCTGGCGAGGGGACTTCATTTTGTTGAAAAGCACCTTCAGACAAGTTGAGTCCCTGGCTCCTCTGCATACAAGAGCAGATGCCCCCTACAGGTTCCACCAGCATCCTGGCGTTTTGGCTCTGCAAATGTACAGCTGTTTCAGAACTGGTTTTTGACAGATCGGTAAACTAATGGATTAATCTTGATGAGGAAATGTTGACACAAAATCTAATACATAGAATACAATATCCCCTACTTCCACTCACGCCAGAATGTTAATTTTTGGAAGAGTCTGACGCCACAGGTAACAAACCACTGGCACCCAGTAGAGCCTCGGAGGTAGAATACAACAGAACCAACCTCTGGTGCAAGGAACCATTAGACAGCACCGGGCATGTCTCTGCCAGTGCCAGAAGGCAAGACTCTGATCTAAGAAGTTCTTGGAAGGACCCGGGGCTAATTTCAGGGAAATAAGGAAAAAGTGATCCCTTTGGGAAGTTAAAACTACCTCAGAGTTACATCTGAGGAGCATCCTATGCCGGAGAAGAGAAAGTTATTCACCCGTAACAATAGTGTCCCTTCTGATTATTCTTTTTCCAATGATGGTTCAATCTCTGTTTCATCTCACAACGCAGTACTCCCCTGAGTGACTGAAATGACTGTACATTGATGTGGTCAATTGTGAGAGTTTCTCCTTGAGTATTAAAGTTCCAGCCCAACTGCATGTCTGGCTTTGCTCTCAAAAACGAGTTTTGCAGAAGAGTAATTCTCATGTCAGACGGGTGCTTCTGAAAGGCGAGGGACAACCACATGGCAGTCTCATGTCCCAAAAGCTTGTTTATCTGGGGAAGCATCAGGGGAAGCATCAGCGACAAGTCAGGCCAGTCTAATTCTACTTATGAGAAGATTCTGTCTAGTGTGTATTGTTTATTTTCTAATGCAGCATTTCCCTATTTTGCATTAGGACCACATGAGCCCTTACTATGCCATTACATATGATGTTCAATAACAGCTGTTGCTGTTACCCAACCCAGTGCTCCTCATTTTATCAGTCCTAGGAAGGATGAAAGGCTGAATCAGCTCAACCTGCAGTTTTCACACAGGTTTTGGAGCAGATGAATTACTTTTATAAGCAATTGTACTGTCTGTACTAGAATTTGAAAATACATCATGGAGTGAAAAGCTAAGACAGTGAAACTGTGAGTTCTAAATACACATTCTAGGCCAGGCTGGCCCTTGCCACCTGAGATCCTGAGATGTATTGCAAGCCAGGATTCAGCATGGCTGGATGGTGGGTCGCCCTCCAATCACCACAGGCTATTTGGTCCTGGTGTGCAGGGTATAATTCTTCTCACTCAGGCTGTATGCTGGCGACCTAGGCCAGGCTTCTCCAATGAGTAGCTCTTGAGCTACTGGTAGCTCTCCTGCTACCTGGCACTAGCTCTCCTGTGACCAGCCCAGCCTACTAAATTATAAGCTTTTTCTTGACTGAATTATTATATGTAGACCAAAATTCAGGCTGTGTATTCAAGACAATGTGTGTATTTTCAGAACTCATAAACCGCTGTTCAAAAGCTGATATTTGAATGAAGAATGATGTGGCGTTTGGGAGGTTAATTACTAATATTATTACATTGGTGCCAGGGGCATTGCAACAATGGCTGTTATGCATTACCCGTGCAGAGGTATTCCAGATTAACAAAGCCTGGTTTTCATTACTGATGGCATCCCTGTCTGCACTGAGGTGATCGTGGTTTGCATTTGGTCGCCACTGCTGTAATTGCGTCTAAAGTGGTCACTGTTACAACGATCACAATATTAGTAGCTCAGGATGATTTTCATTGAACATAAGTGGCTCTTATTACAGTAAAGGTTAGAGACCCCAGCCCGAGACAAGCCTGGGGTGCATGTCCCTTGGTTGGGAAAAGCAGGGATGACAAAGATTTACTAAAGCAGTGTTCGGGAGCGCCCAAACCTCTTGCCCAGCCCAACCCTGGCACTGCCGCCTGGACTGCTCCACCCTCTGTCTCCAGAGGCACGCGCATGTGTTGCTCTCTGCTCTGACCTTTGACCCGGTTTGGCAGTACCGCTTTGCTATGAGGCATCAGCATAACCATCTCAAAATGTTTTGAAAACACAGCAGCAGGGAGACTCAACATTGCCAGGCCCTGTGTTTCCCAGAATTCCTTCCTGCTCCTGAAATATGCTGTGCATTTCACGCCTGCTGCAGCTCTGGCTGATAAATGACATCAACTTTGCACTGGGCACATACTCGTTTGCACCTTTATTTGCTGCACGCGTAATAGTAAAAGTTGTCCCGGTACATATTATATACATGTTTAAAAAACGTGAAATCACACCGACACAATTGGTAAGATATGACCCATCGTGTTGGTCTAAATAATATGTATTAGTATTATTAACGAAGGTAGTAAAGTATCTATGACCAGTAGTGATATAAAATGGTGCACACTGACTTTGCAACTTTTATATTGCATTTGTAGTAATAAGCGAAGTAAACTGATTTGACATTTTAAAAGAGAGTACTGTAGGTCCACCATTCCTTATTAGGTAAACCCCAAAAAACATCCATGGTTTGGAGACTTTTGCGTAATAGTGATGGAAGGTTCAGCAAGCATTGGCAAAACCAAGAATTAGTCCTAAAACATTTTTTAAAAGACTACTTCCCTGAAAAACAAAAAATAAATGATTGCAACCTGCATGCGGTGCATCTATGAGGTCAATACTTTCCTAGGTGATGACTCTTTTGAGATGTAAAATAGTCCCTCATGCATTCCCAAGGAGCACTCTTTGGAGGCAGCCAATAGCATGAGGTTAGAATAAATACTCCTTTGGGTGGAGCCAAAGTCTCACTCTATGTACACTTTATAAAAAATTGGTAACAATAAGATTTGTTGACAGCTACGCTGCCCAGCCAGACCTAAGAGTGATGCATTAGAGCATTAGTGTGATTGCACCAGTGAAACGTTTATTTGACCCGGGCGTCTTTCAACGTGATGCTGTACTGACCCACAGCTTTATACGTAGGGGCAGCAGACCCACAAAGGGGAGAATCAGAGGTTGGAGAAGAGAGTGAGTTTATTTTATCTTCTACAGCAGCAATTCACTACTAGAAGCCTTGTACCCGGGCCTAAGCTATTTCTAAGATTTGAACCTCAAAACAATACACAAAAATACAGAAATAAGTATACATCATGCGAATTATAAAGTAGGGGAGAAGATGTAGCCTATCGGCTAGGGCGGTCGATCTCAAATCTGGGGAACCGGGTTGGAGTCTCGGCAATGACGCTCAACATCCTGTGATTCTGGGCAAATCACTTAATCTCCCCGTGCCTAACAAAAATGAATGTGTCCTTGTGTAACGCAACTGGTGCTCATGTAAAGCGCTCTGACACCCGATACCTTTTATATAAAACCACAAGAAAAAAAAAGTATTTTATTTAATTCACAAACTGAATCAAAATTATAGTTTTAAGGAAAGATTGGAAGTTTTCAAAATTTGGTTTTATTTCTAAAAGAAGAAATGATGTGCTAAAATCTAGCAGGCCACTTGTTTTCTGCTCCTTATGCATGCTCTCTTTTTGTCGGCACATACCAGTGTTTCAATTGAGGCCACCAATCTTCCTTAGTACATTCTGTTTACTGTTCTTGCACTGTTCCCAAAAATCATGCTACCAACACCAACTTAACTTTTAGCACCCAGTTTTAAATTCCTTCACATCTACAGTATTTCAACATTTTAAATGTTACCTTTTGCTTTGTTATGAATATATACTTTATTAATCTGATGATATTTGGTTTTCTAAGCAGACCCTGACCCCCTGTGTTGGTGTCACAGACCCATATGGATCTGTGGACGCCAGGTTAAGAATCAATGCCCTAAAGGTATTTGCTGCTAAAGTGTGTGCTTTGCTCCGATGGTTTGTCATGGTTTGCTCTGATGGTTTGTTTTCATTGTGGGTTGTGGTTGGTTCATTAGCAGGCAGGCCAGCGCCTTTATCTGTTTTTCTTTCAATTACAAGGTTTCTAATGGAAGAGAATATAGTGATTAATCTAAGGATCTTTGTAAACTTAATGGTGTCTGTGTTATTTAAAATATATCTCCTCAGAGAGACCTGAGCCTTTAAAAAGTCTATAATCTGAGAGATAGATCAGCTGTCTAAGGCTTGAGCTAGGATCATCTGTAACCTGAAGTATAACTCAGCTGTGCGAGGCCTGAGCCTGTATGATCTATAACCTGAGGAGTAGCACTTTTTGCCTGAGGTCGGTTCCTATATGACAAGCTGGATGAAGAATATGGCCCTTATTACAAGATTGTTTGAGAATGGCACCCTCTGCGTAATCTGTTTGCACAGAGTTTAGAACTATGAGTCCTACGGCCTTTATCTTACCTGTTAATTAGAGGGTTTGATAAAGCACACCACTCCTGTTAAAATGTGCCAGGTGAAATCCAAAATCTGCATGCTATGAACCATTTTCAGGGAAAAACTTGTAATAGCTGCTGTTTAGCTCATCCTTCTCCAGGGTAATGAGGGCCTAAATCTGTTGTCATGGGCCTTTGCCTGTAAAATGTGTAACCTAAGTAATTACACTGCTGCTTTAAATCAGAGTCTTTAATATATGTGACTTGGTGTCTAACAATGCTGCCTTAGGTCTGAGCATGACACGTATGTAGGTATAGCCTGTAAACTCTGTGTAATCTGAGGGATAACTCTGATATCAGAAACCTGAGCCTGTAAGTTATCTGTGTTACCTGCTCTGTAACCTGGGGGATGGATCTGTGTTAAGCATGTACCTGTAAAATATGTGCTTCGAGGGATTATTCTGCTGTCTGAGCGCTGATCCTTTAAAGCCTGAAGCCAGAGGGATTTTAGGCATGAACCTGTACGCTTTATAACCCGAGTGAGAACGCTTGACTCTTGAACCTGTAAGGTTTTAGTAACTTTAAAGAAAGCTGTGTTGTCTCAGTAGAGGTGGGCGAGCCACTGAAAGCTCGAGCTAGGATCGAGCCTGAAGCGTGGCGCTGGCTCAGCTTGAGGTCCCGTTGGAACCTGGAGCCCATAACGAGCCAAACTTTCATGTGGCTTTTGCCTGCTACCATATCTCTACCCAGACTGTGGCGTTACAGCCAGAGCTGCTCACTTTGGAACTGAGGAACAAGGTTAGAACCTCAGAGTCGGCTCAACCTTTTATGATTCTAGGCAAATCACTTAATCTCCGGTGCCTATGGGAAGAATGTCTCCTTGTGTAATGTAACTAATGCATGTAAAGCGCTTCAATACCCCTAGGTCGAGTTCACGCTGTATAAAAGAAACAGCAGAGAAGTGCACAAAGAGGTAAAAACAAAGCGTTAGCATAAAAAAGGAAAGACAAATAGATATCCATTTAGTGGCTGATTTTTACAAAGTGAACCCAGAACACCGAGATAAATCGTGGCTTTCCCACTTGAATTGTGTGATCTCAGCCAAGTATTTTATTTCACTAAAACTCCTTTTTTTTCATCATTGCATATTAAAGCACTTTCAGATATGCGAGTTGAAAATACCAAGGCCCTCATTATACATAGGGGGCACTTTTCCTGTTTGCGCCACGGCGCACCTTTAAATAGATGCACTGTGCGCAAATAGGGAAAGTGTGCCCTATTACAGAGAATGCGCTGCCCTCAGGGCAGCCGTGAACTCGTGGTGCCATGGGAGCTGCGCATTCAAGTGAAATACGAAGTGTCAGCTTCAAAACCACTCCATGTTTCACTGTGCAGGCCGCATCCCGCATGCACTTAGAGGAGGGATTTGAGATCCCTGTGCAGGCGGGTGCAGTGAGTGACTGTACCCGTCTGCAAGGGGATGTCTGGGGGGGTCCAGAGGGCTACCATCAGGGGACTCACTGACAGTGCACCACCTTTTTATGGCACACTTTCAGTGCACCTCCTGACATGACAGTTCATAATAAGCTGCAGGGGTAGAGGCAAAAAGATTCCCTCATTTGCATGGGGGCCACGCCCCATGCAAATGAGGGGATGCCTTCTAAAAATAGTGCTGGTGCTATATGTGCACCAGCACTATCAATATTACAGAAGGGGCTGCACAAGCGTCTGCAGCCCCGTCTGTAACACCAAAGTGCCCCGAGGGTGCACAAAGTGGGCGCACATGCCCGTTGCGCCCCCGGGGCACTTTCTGTAATACGGCCCCAGTTGTGCAAAAACATATTGTGTCTGATTTAATAGACTATAATGTTGCGCTATAATAATCTGGGCCATGTATAAGGTTTACAAAACAACTGTCTTGCCTTGTTAGTTCACTAGTGGTTCATGTTTAAAACTATCACTTTTAATAAGTACTTCTCAATGCAATGCTATAATGTGAAAAATCAATGTCAAGGCTTTCATATGTTAAAGACATGCACTTTTTTCAATTTTCAAGAGACTATCATATTTTATGTGAAGTTTGTTGTATGATTTACTTGGCAAACATTTTCTGGGCTCGGCGTGCGCAGGCTCTAAGAGCCGTGCCAGACCCTTTGCTTGGCTGTGGCTCGGCTCTTCCTGTTCATTTGTTGACTCTCCCACCTCTATGTCTCAGGCATGCAGAATGTGCATCCCAGGAGTAGTTCTGCTGTCTGACACATGAGCCTGTAAGAAGTGTGTATGTTGAGGGATAGTTCTGTTTTCCAGGGCTGAATGAAACCTGTAAAACCTTAACCAAATGTACAGGAGTATGTAGTCTGATGCCTGGATATGTGAGATCTCTACGACCATCCTTGTGCTTACTCCCACATTTCAGAGCCTCATTGCTATCAGTCGTGGCCGGCATGACTCGTGGGTGGGGGGGGTCGCGCGGGGGTGGGTCTAGATTAAAAAAACAAAAAGTTATCTTACCTTTGCCGGCCCGGTCCGGTCCTGCGTCGTCTCTGCTTCTCACAGTAAGCAGGCAGCCTCCCTCCCCTCAGCCAATCACAACGCTGCAATGGCAGCGTTGTGATTGGCTGGGACGCCGACCACACAGGCATCTATGGGGAGGCCATTTTCTCCATGCAGCCTACAGGGAGAAAAGGCAGAGTGCGTATGACTGGTTTGGTCGGCCCTGGGGCCGACCAAACAGTCAGCGCCCTCAGAGTGGGCAAGCCACTCCTCCCCTGCCCTACAGCAGGACCGCCCACCCGCCCGCCCCCAACCAAACCCTTCTGCTTTCTCGCAGAGCGAGAACCAGAAACATAAAATGGTATTTATAATACCATTTTATGTTTCTGCTTCTCGCACTGCGAGAAAGCAGTGGGGCGACGCTCCTCCGCCCACATGGAGGAGCCGCCCCTGGTTGCTATCCATCTAGGCTTGCGCTATGCAAAGACCACCACAAGCATACATGCACTCTGTTCTTCACTAATTCCAAATGACTTTTATCAGTGCTTAATTTGTCAAAAAGTAAGTGCCAGGGCCTTTCTTGTGAGGCCACTGCAGCCTGCACTACCCATTGCCCCTGCCAGCTCTGCCAATGACAGTACCAACACAACTACTAACCATTGTACTCCTCCTAGAAGTGTGACAATTCAGCCTATTCCAAGCCATCCAAAGCTATAATAAAGGCGTGAGCAGCGTATATTATTCTTTTTCAAAGTATATTGACTTAATAAACACTTTTGTGGTGGTCATCTCAAAATTAGACAGACAGCGCCGCCTTGTGGTGGACTGTCACTAGAGCTTATGCTGACAATTAAGTGCCTGTGCCGAGCAACGGAAACTACCGGCTCCAATTAAGCACTGCTTTTTACGTGAACAGTCATCCTCCCTTAATATCTCCCATGGTCAATGTCTAGGGGTTCATGTTTAAACTGTATGCAGTGTTTAATCTCTTCCTCAAAGATCCAGCCTTATGTACAAACAAGGTTGAACAGATGATTGCTGCAATGGATGCTTGGTTTGTAGCTCATTCTCGCAAAAGGACCTAATGGAGGACTGTCACCAACAGTGACATTTATTTGCATAGAAGGTCCAATCATTTTCACACTCAGCGTCACTTATACGCATCAATATCGTCACTCAAGGTAAACTAACAGTACCACTCATCTAAACAATAGTGCACTAACAAAATCACTTATTTTCGCCAGCAGTGTGTCATTTGGACCATTTGTATCCCATTTTCGGACCAACGTGCCTCTCCTTTTGATCATGTATGTCACGCATGTCTTCTTGAAACCTGTTCTACCCATCATCTCCACGGCCCTGCCTTATGCTCTCTCAGCAGCTACAGCTCTGAGCAGGGCCGGCTCTAGGGCGGTGCGATCGGTGCCACCGCACCGGGCGCTGACTTGGGGTGGGGGCGTCATTTTCGCAAGTATATTATCATTTTCCTGCTGCTGCTTTCCTGGCCTCCAGCAATTTTCAGGCATCAATTAAAATGCCAAGATAACTCGGGTGATTAATCGTCTTCCTGGAAAGGGACCGGAGGTTTGTCTAGTGGAAGTTTGGACTCATTTTAAGGTAGCACAGAGGGTTAAAATGCCTGCTGCTAAGAACGTGTACTATGCAGTTAACAAAGTGCATATAATGTAAATAGGCCAGTGGGTTACTACTGTAAGAGATCTTCTTTGTTACTTGCCGTTCATAAGTGAAAATCCTAATATAGAACATTGAGCTATTAACTGTCATCAAAGAGCTTAATGCAAAGTGCAAGGTATATGTGAGAGCTATATGTTTTTTTGCCCAGTCTTTCATTATCCTAACGTTGCCAAAAGGGTTCATTTGGGTAGAAAACGATTCTTATTATTAAAGAGAACCCCTAACAATGATGTTATGTTTTAAATTCTGAATTTGTGCTTTTCCAGAATAAGGACTCAAACTATATTGCCTACCAGTATCGATGACATGTCACTCCTAAACTACACCTTGTAGTCCTGTCTGATGTAACATTTCCTATGACACTGATTTAAAAACATATGATTGTCTCTGTGCAATGTGTGTGGGATGTAAAGTGCTCTGACACTTTACACTGGTATGAGTGGTGCTATAAAACTAAATGAATCTGAGAGACAGTGGTTATAGAGACTTGAGGGGCACTGTTAAAGGGTGCTAGTGAGGGAATCCGTGGCAGAGGTGGTCATTGGGGGGGTGTCGCCAACAAACATTGTCGCACAGGGCGCCACCAGTGTTAAAGCCAGCCCTGGCTCTGAGCCTTGCAAATGTCCTGGGTTCTTCGGATGAACCCAGGACATTCATCCCAATATCTGCTCTCTTGCAACCAGACTGTCCTATGCACCCTTTCAACACTTCTGTCTCTCCTCCCACTCTATGATCGTTCTGTGGGCGTCATGCTGAACCCCCGCCTTGTGACTCGGTAGGGGAGGCGCAGCATCCCGTGTTCACCAGCAGAGGGCGCTGCTGTACTACAGACACAAGAGTGGGCTGGGCTTGAAGGTGTGACTTACTCTGTAAATATACTTTGATCTTTCTAGCATCTTTGTGTAGAAAGAACCTGTCTGAGAGTGGTCTCAAGTTGTGTCTTCTTAGGCGTCTGCAGCTCGTCAAGACACTCCCACTCCCCTGCATTTAGACTAGAAAAAGCAAAGCAGCAGCTACACAAATAAAAAATAAATAAATAATAAAAAATGCAGGATTGGATGAATTGTTCCCAGGTGTATAAGAGGGTGCTGTCTCTATCCCTCTCAAACTTTTCTTTTTCCAACGCTCATGAAGGCTGTCTTTACTACCTCTCTCGTCCCTCGCTGGAGGGATCGGTTTGTACCACTATCCACAGGAATCTTTCTATCCCCTATCACCCCAGGGCTCCCGCAGTCTTAGATTGGAGAGCCTGTTGCTACTCCCTCCAAACCTGAGTCTCCGTAGTCCCATACCAGGGGGCGGCCATCTCTATTCCTTCCAACCCAGAGCCTCCCCAGCCCCGTAGCGGAGGGGCCGTTTCTACTCCTTACAACTCAGAGCTCCCTCGTGTCCACACTGGATGGCTTGCAGCTTATTCCCAAACTGTCGGTGTCCACCTGAGTTCCCTCTGTCCATTACTGGAGAAGGCTGGTAACCTTTGAAAGTGGTAGGGCGAGTGAAGTGTCCCACCGCTTCCCAAAAACCAAAACTAAACAACCCCTCCCTCCAAAACCCCAAAATAACACAGCCCCTCCCTCCAAAAGTCCAAAATAAAACAACAAGAATCATGCAACATAAACAAAAACTAAATCACAACACTGTCATGCATTACACTAACATTTGTAATAAATACAATTAAATGGTACTTAGCATGGTCTGCGCGTCCTCCTTGGTGTTCTTCTGCAGTCTGTGGCACAAAGAGCTTCCCTATTCAATCCAGATGCTGCTCTCATGCTGTTAACCAGAATGAAAGAAGCACCAGGATTGGATGGAGCAGGTTGGCTGAATGCTCCTTCAGGCGCTGGAGGCCTGTGCTTGCTCTCCACCCAGCTATGTAAGACAGCTTGGGTTGGAGAGCTTCAAAGTGCGCATGTCAAGCTGGCCAAACTGACATGGGCACTTTGGAGTGTCTGGCCAGCCACTTTTCCAGTCCTCCATGCTGCCAGTCAGCAGCAGAGGACACGCCCCGCATTGCTCACGGCTTGGGGGCAGGCCGGCAGCTGTGGTGAAAAATAAAATGGCAATGAAGTAATTTCATCGCCATTTTATTTTTCATATTTATGCACGGCTCGCAGTGGGTAAGGGGGGGGGGCGATGATCGTCCACCCTCATGATGAAACCGCCGCTGGTGGTTTCCATCTCCCACCCAGAGTTCTCTCTGTGTAAAACCGGAGGCGTCCTTGGGCGACTCTAGCTTTCCATCTGATATCACATTCAATAAGGAACCCAAACAGATCTTGTTGAACAGATTCCTCTTCCTCTGAACCTCTGGCTCCAACATCCCGATGGACGAGTGACCCTGGGATTTCCGAATTCCGCACAGACTAGAGAGATGCATGAGTACCTCAGCACCTTAGTCCCATCTTGCTTGCTACACAACAGTAGTTCACTTGGGGCCCTACCTGAATCAGGCTCATGAGACGAGGTACACAAGAATAGATGGCCCTACCCGAATCACAGCTCATGAGGTGAGGGACACAAGAATAGATGGCCCTATCCAAATCATGGATCATGAGGCGAGCGACACAAGAATAGATGGCCCTACCAGAATCATGGATCATGAGGCGAGGAACACAATAATAGATGGCCTTAACCAAATCATGGATTATGAGGTGAGGTATACAAGAATGTATGGCCCTACCCGAATCACGGGTCATGAGGTGCCGTTCACAAGAATGGATGGTCCTACCAGAATCAGGGCTCATGAGGCGAGGTTGCCCAGAATGGATGGCCCTACCAAAATCAGGGCTCATGAGGCGAGGTACACAAGAATGGATGGTCCTTGAGGCGAGGCACATAAGAAGGGATGGCTTTACCCAAATCGCGGCTCATGAGGCGAGGTACACAAGAATGAGTGGCCCTACCAGTATCAGGGCTTATGAGGCGAGGTACACAAGAATGGATGGCCCTACCAATATCAGGGCTTATGAGGCGAGGTTCACAAGAATGAATGGTCCTACCTGAATCAAGACTCATGAGGTGAGCGACACAAGAATAGATGGCCCTACCTGAATCACGGATCATGAGGGCAGGCACATAAGAATGGATCGCCCTACCTGAATCAGTGTTCATGAGGCGTGGTTCACAAGAATGGACGGTCCTACCAGAATCAGGGTTTATGAGGCGTGTTTCACAAGAATGGATGGCCCTACCTGAATCAGGGGCTCATGAGGCGAGGGATACAAGAATGGACGGCCCTACCAGAATCAGGGTTCATGAGGAGAGGGACACAAGAATGGATGGCCCTACCAGAAACAGGGTTCATGCGGCGAGGGACACAAGAATGGACCGCCCTACCAGAATCAGGGTGCATGAGGTGTGGTACACAAGAATGGACGGCCCTACCAGAATCTGGGCTCATGAGGCGAGGTACACAAGAATGGACGGCCCTACCAGATTCACAGATCCTGGGGGGAGGTACACAAGAATGAATGGCCCTTCCTGAATCACGGCCCTTGAGGCGAGGTACACAAGAATGAAGGGCTCGCACATACCCCGACAGTCAGGGAGGAGACTGTTGACTTATGCTCTACCAATGTAACAATGTATGCCTTGCATTGTGTAGTGTAACTGTTAGTTGTTACTTTTTTTTTTACTATATCTCACTGCTTACTGCCTTCTCTCGACCTTTGATCTACGATTAATTGTTGTACAGTGTAATAAGCTGCTTCGTACAGCGCACTGATACCTGTAGGTCAAGTTCGCGCTACAGAAAACTCTTTAAATAAAAATTTAAAAAATAGAAATATCTCTGGCTCTCTCACCCTGGAGCGCTCTCTGCCCCGCACTGAAGGGATCTGTCTGTAGTTTGCCCACACTGGAGAGGGCCAGCACCCCCCTGTCAGCCCAGAGCTCCCCTCGCCCTCATTATGAGTGGGCTGTTAACAGACCGGAAGTCCTGGGCAGTAAGTACAGTAGCTATAGGGACTGTGAATAGCAAACCAGTATGCGCTGGGTACTGAGGGTCCACTAAGAAATGGTGAATTACCCGTGCATTGGATTGACTGAACCTGGATCCCATGCTAATTCCTCATTCTTGGCCACGTTTTAGCATGAAGATTTCCATTGATACGAGCAGCCATAAACCGGTGGGAAACTGCCTGGGCCTGCAGCTTATCCACGTTACTGGTAATCCTGTCGGGGCGGTTAACTGCCATTAACGGACCCATCGAAGAGTAAGAGCAAATCGGCATGGGGCAGGGCCGGTCAGGGCTGGCTTTAGCGTTGGTGGCACCCTGTGTGACAATGTTTGTTGGCGCCCCCAATGAGCACCTCCGCCATGGATTCCCTCACTACCACCGTTTAACAGTGCCCCTCAAGTCTTCATAACCACTCTCTCTCAGATGCATTTAATTAGTTTTATAGCGCCATTCATACCAGTATAAGGTGTCAAAGCACTTTACATCACATACATTACACGGAAACAATCATACATGTGTAAATCAGTGTTTAGGAAATGTTACAGAGGACTACAAGGTGTAGGAGTCACAAGTCATCCATACTGGTAGGCAGTATAGTTTAAGAGTGCTTGGTCTGGAGAAGCACAAACTCAGAATTTAAAAACGTAACACCATGGTTGGGGGTTCTATCCTTTTTGCAACATTAGGATGATGAAAGACGGGAAAAAATTATAACGCTCTAATCTATACCTTGTAGTTTTCATGCAGCTCTTTGATGACAGTTAATTGGTCACTGTTCTATGTGAGGATTTTAACTTATACACTGCAAGTAACAAAGGGATCTCTCTGACAAAAGCAGTAACCCACTGCATGACTGCATGGTACACGCTCTTTGCAGCAGGCACGTTAACCCTCTGCGCTACCTTATGAGGAGTCAAAACTTCCACTACACAAAACTCCGATCTCTCTCCAGCAAGAACATTAATCACTGGAGTTATTTTGACATTTTTATTGTTGCCTTATTAGGGGGAGCCCCTCAAGTTTTCTTATGCCACAACCCAGTCCTCTTTCCTCCTTGGTTGCACCATATGGCTATAGCTTAGTATCAGAACAGGAAGAGGTGAGGGGGGAGGCGTTTTTATAAAAAAAAAAAAGGGGGGGTATAATTAAAATAAATAATGGACGTGCGTGCTATGTCTGTCGTGGGAGAGGCACCCTCCGTTTTTTACGACTGGGACGAGGAGGACCCTAAGGGGTAATTTCGGCTCTCCTGGACCTCGCTCCTCATACTCGGGCCCTTGAGTAGTGAGGCCTCCATCCTTTAAACATCACAGATTCCCTTTATAAGGCAGGCTGCAATAGACAAAGTTATAACATGACTAGTCCACACATCTGTACTTCGGGCCTTGGTGCAGGCGCTGAGAAGCCTGTGCGAATCCTACAAAGCGCCCCCCACTGATGCCCGCGGAGCCGGGCAGGCCCGCCTCTGGGTCGTCTGCCACAGGCGGACCCAGGCCAGCGGTGCCAGCTGTGCCACGGGTGGGGACATCTCTCCCTGTCTCTGATGCTAATTAGAGGCAGGCCTCTGCAGGCCGCACAATGGCCCCTTGTTTCCTGCCCACGGCGGAATGTTCCTCTCCCTCTATTACAGCCTCCCTTCCCCGCGTGGCACTCCCTATCTCTGCCCCATCTCTCTCTCTCACACATCTCACTCCTCCCGTCTCTCTCATCCTCAGATCTCCGTCACGTCCTCCCTCTACCCATTCGCGGCTCTCGCCAACAATCTCCTTCTCAGCTCCCTCCCATCACACTTCCTCTGTCCCTGTCTCTCTCACCCCTCGTCCATATTTTCACTCCCACACTCTGTGTGCGTCTCCCTCGCATCTTTGCGGCGCCCCTTTCCCTCTTTGCCGCGCTTCCTTCCCTCTCTATATATGTGCCCTCTCTTGTCCACAGCCCTCTCTTTCCCTCATATTTCTATCCATCTGTACATGCCCCCTCTCCAGTGCATCCATCTGCTCTAGATTGCTGCAGCAGAGTTCTAGACTAGGCCTTCCCGAGGAGCACCAGACGTGATCCTATTTTCATCATCAAAGATTAACTAACCTTATATGACTAAGGGATGGCTGCCTGTCAGAGCCAGTTTCCTCAGTCACGAGCACTCTTTTTACCAGACCCCTCAAGTGATGTCTAAGCTAAGTGACCCTTTCCCTGTTAAATCCCGGCACTCCCGCATTACAGGACGCCTCCTTTCACCTGAACTTTCTAGTCTGCTTGTGAACTCTTCTACACGAGCGCAGCCTTTGGGGTAGTATCATTTTTTCGTCCGTAACTTGCCCACCTCTGACTGTGACCCTCCTTAAATCTCCCAGGATGCGTGGCTAGATCTCCTTAAAAGGAGTTGTTTAAGAGCTGTCTGGCTTGGGAACTTGAATACACATTGTATACCTGCTGAAAGTAGATCCCCAGTTTTTCGCAGGAGAAGGCCAGGGATTCGGCACTCCCCGCTGGTCATCTGGCTTCCAAACCCTTGAAACAAACTCCGGAGACTGAGGCTGGACCCCTGTCCCGCTCCACCAGAAATTGGATAAATCCCTGGACCCGGAGTAACCTGAAAAGGATGAAGAATGATGCCCGGATGTGGCGCTGCCCTGTTACCCTTTACTGAGACCGATGTAGACAAGCTTCGCCTAGATCCAGGCCAGGCCTACTGAAGCCACTCCAGGCAGAGTCCAGCTTCACATTGTGATGAACCTGCAGAATGGACGGACAAGAATGAATACAAATTCTTGTGAAACCCGGAGTAATGATTGCCTGGGCAGCTGCGCCACTGCACCTAGAGACCTTGTTATTCTCATTCCCATGGGGCCACAAAACCCTCCCTTTGCTGATGTTGAGCTGAAAGCTGAGGAGTTCACTCGCTCACTGCACTCCAAATCTGATACGAAAGTATCTGAAGACACTTGTGGGCTTCCCTATGACCTCTGCCTTCACGTTTAGCACCAACATCCTTGTATGGGATTAACACTGTGGGCTTACAGGGCCACTGAAAGAACTCAATTGCCCTATTGACAACTGCTCTATTGGACCGCCACTGGGGAAAGATCCTGAGACGCAGCCTTCTGAATTTCCCTGAACCTCAGCCCTACCCATGAGGCTCCTGACATCCAAAGCACACCCAGAGCACTGAAATAGCTAGGTAGCTAGAGGCCACTTCTGACATACAGGCCCATTCAGCCAGTCTGATAAATACACTTTAGGCCCTAATTCCCCAGTATCCCGGGGGGACCAGAAAAAGCTTGATGGTGTCCAGGCAGTTGTGACATACTGACCATTGTCAACCTTAACCCCAGCTTGAAACTGGGACCCAAGAGAGCCCATGGGCACATGTGCAAATAGAAAAATATTTTATTGCAACAGCCCATGATCCATGTGTACCACAAACGCACAAAAAGTGACGGGAGGAATGCTTGCAATTTCACTAACCATTGGGATGGCTCAGGTTAACACTCCAACCTAGCGTTCTGTTGCCCACCGTGCCACCCCAGCTTGGACCTGGCCATATGAAAATCAGTCTTAACCCTGCTCCTGCAGAAACAGTCCAGCCCGAAGTGCCAAGCCAGGTCCTTCCTGACCCGGAACAGAAGCAACCAAGGACCGGTTTTGCCCTGATTGTGGCTCCTCAGTCGGGTGTAGCTTGGTTCCAGTGTCACAGTGAGCACGGGAGCCATGTCTGGGCATATACCCACTCCACTAAGGGCGGTACATCAAACGACGCGCAAAAGGGAATGGGAAGGAATGCTTGCAATTTGTCTAACTACTGTCAATCACTTGGGGTAGCACAACTCCAACCCATCGTTCTTTTGCACACCATGCTACCTCAGCGTGGACCCAACCATGTGCAAATCAGTCTTGACCCTGCCTAATAGGAACAGTCCAGCCCGAATTGCTGGGCCAGGTCCTCCTTGACCCCAAACAGAAGCAACCCAGGACTGGCTTCGCACCCTATTGGGCCTCACCAGTGGGCTGCAGCCTGGCTCCATGGACACAGTGAGCATGTGACCCACGTCTGGGCATACCCCTACCACTTAGGGCGGTACATCAAATTCAGAAAAGGTAATGGAGAAATGCTTGAAATTAATCAAACTACGGGCAATCCAAGCGATTGCCAGAAGTTAAAATTACTTTGGATTAGTCTTTCAGGGAAGGGCTTTGGGTCAGTGAAATTGCACAGATGTTGGAAGAAGCAGAAATGGAAAACACTGACCACTTACCTGATCTGACTACAAGACCCATGATTAAATCACTGTTTCAGGAGATGGACTGTCCCAGGTGGTCAGGGCTCCTGATGATTGTAATGAGCGGAAAGTTACATCATACAGATACCTTTGATATTAACAGGGGCCCTCTGGTGAATGATGTCATAATAGATCTCAACACCCAAGCTGACATTGTCAAAAAAAGAACATCTTAAAACGCCATTATTGGTGGTTGTTAGAAGTGGGCAAATTGGCCACTGACCAGCCCCTTTAAAGTTACCTGTTTTACTTCCTGGAACTGGCTGGATGTAAAGCAGGTAAGGAGAATGGAGGTAGCGAACACTCTAGACAGTGATATGGGGCAATGGAGCAGGGTGGTGTCATCTACCGCATTGAAGGTGATTTTGGGTCATATAGTACTTAAAGACATTGTCTTTGTCATCTGCCTCCCCAAGATGGCATTGCCTCAGCTTTCGAGATGGATAGTTTCTTGGTGGAACCCAAACATGTATGGGCTGAGACGATTGTGAGTGCGGAGATGTCTTTGGAGTTGGGCAGATGTGTCATTTTGTAGATTGTTTGAGATGATGAGGAGTATATTGGTACTTCTGTAACTGATGGCGGAATTCAGGGTAGACTTTCTGAGGAGGACTGTAAAAATGGCCCATCAAAGTGTGCCAGGAAAGCTCCTTAATGACTGAATCTGACTTGTAGGTGGTGATGATGGTGGCGGCGGCTTTGAAGTTCTGATGAATGTTGCTGCTAAATGTTGTGATTTTGTTAATGTAAAAGTAAAGTTTGTGGTAGAGCACTTGAAATGTGTTGGCTGGGGGCATTGACGTGAAATTCATGGTCTAGGACGTATCCAAAGGTAATTTTCTGCCTGGGTTTTTCTTAAAGTGAATTACTCTTTCTTTTCTATGAAGATTGCTTTGTGGTTGCCAGAGGAGCATTTTGTAATGCTCACACTTAGATGTGGTTGAAGGTTTTCTTGAAGCTGGTTCAGCTCTTTGGCATTTTCTTTTGCTAATGTGGAGGAGCTGGCGAATAATTCGGAGTTTTTCATGCTATTTACTGCTTTACAGAGGCACGTGGACGATCATGTCTGTGGATTTTAAGATGGCCGTGTCGTGGCGATCATCATGTCTACGGATTGTAAGATGGCTGTGTAGATGCGACTATTGTGTCTGCAGGTTCTAAGATGGCCATGTCATGGTGACTGTTAGAAATGGGGGTCTCTAGTTGGCAGAGGTAGGTACCTTTGTCCAAATAGGGACCCTTGCTTCTAGTCAGGGAAAGGGGGATACACACTTTAGATAACCCCTGCTCACCTCCTTGGTAGCTTGGCACGAGCAGACAGGCTTATCCCAAAGGCAATGTGTAAAGTATGTGTACCAACACTCACAGTAACATAGTGAAAACACCACAAAAGGACACCACACCAGTTTAGAAAAATAAAATATCTTTATCTAAACTAAACAAGACCAAAACGACCAAAATCCCACATACACAGTTAAAAATATGGCTTTCAAAAGGTTTCAAGAACTTGTACCATAGAAAACTATGGATGCGTGACTTTTCATCAAAGTACCTGTATATGCGTGAAAGTTCCAAAAGCCAAACAGCCGCAGAGTCGGAAAACAAAGAGATGTGACACTCCTGAGACATTGGGGAGGCGATGCGACAGTCCCGCTGCACGCAGAGGAAGAGTTGCGTCGAATCCGGTCTGTATGGGGAGTGATGCGTCAATTCTTCGTGACGGTTCCGGTCCGCAGGTGATGCGTCGGAAGAACTTGCCGCACAGGTACGATGCGTGGAGATTCGGGATGCATCGGCGATCGATGCGGCGGCATCGAGGGGCGCTGCGTCGGTCCTCTTAAGCCGCGATCCCTCGATGCGTTGATTCTTGCGGTGGCGGGCGCTGCAGCGGTTTCCGCAGCGGCGTGGCGATGCGTGAAAATTCTTCTTGCGCCGTGGAAATGCATCGGGAAAACAGCCGCAAGAAGAGCGATGCGTCGATTTTAGCAGTTCTTCACGTTTCTTCTTTCTTCCAGCTCCCAAACAGCAGCAACAACCTCCAGAGACCCGAAACTGGCACAGGCACCTCTTGGCAGGCTAGAACTCACAGCAGCAGAGTTCAGGGGAGCTGGGGGTGAAGTCTTTGTGTCCCTGAGACTTCAGAACAGGAGGCCAGCACACTTCAGGCCCTTGGAGATCTCCTTCAAGCAGGGGACACAGCACACAGAAAAGTCCTTCTCCTTTCCTTGGCAGAAACAGCAACTGCAGGCCAGCCCCAGACACACAGCAAGGGCAGTACTTCTCCTCAGTCTCTCCAGCTCTTCTCCTTGGCAAAGGTTCCTCTTGAATTCCAGGAACGATCTAAAGTCTGGGGTTTTGGGTCTGATACTTATACCCCAAAATGTCTTTATTCTCTTTGTGCAAGGGGCTCTGAGCCCAGTTCAAACCAGTTCTGAGGGGCACTCTGCAAGTGCACAACAACATCCATTGTCAGTGTGAGCCTTGGCTCCAGATACACAACAGGGGGGCGGAGCCAGCATTGTGGAAGGCAGGCACAGCCCTATTCAGGTACAGGTACTACTCCTCCACCACTCCAAATGCAGATCAGGCCTATTCAGCCTAGTGCTGACTCATCCAGACTCCTGGAGCCACTGCACCTCCCCAGCTCCTGTCACTCCAAAGCCAGACAGTCAATCCACAAACAGGCAGAGGCACACAGGATGGTTGAACAAGAAAATAGCCACTTTCTAAAAGTGGTATTTTCAAACACACAATTTAAAAACCATCTTTACTAAACGATGTGTTATTAAATTCTGAGTTCAGGGATATCAAACTCCATTTTTTTCTATCTTATCCCTATGGGAAGATATGCTTGTAAAATGTTACAAAGCAGTCCCCATTCTGTCCTATGGGGCAAGATAGCCTTTCAATAGTGAAAAACGAAATTGGCAGTATTTCATTATCAGGACATGTTACACACACCAGTACATGTCCTACCTTTCACATACACTGCACCCTGCCCAGGGGGGTACCTTGGGCCTACCATAGGGGTGCCCTATATGTAAGAAAAGAGAAGGTTAGGGCCTGGCAAGTGGGTGCACTTGCCAAGTCGACATGGCAGTTAACAAACTGCGTGCAGGCACCGTGGTGGCAGGCCTGAGACATCTTTTCAGTGCTACTCATGTGGGTGGCACAATCAGTACTGCAAGCCCACTAGTAGCATTTGATTTACCAGCCCAGGCACACTCAGTGCACTTTACTAGGGACCTATTGGTAAATAAAATATGCCAATCATGGATAACCAATCTCAAAACACAATTTACACAGAGAGCATATGCACTTTAGCACTGATCAGCAGTGGTAAAGCGCTCAGAGTCCTATAGCCAACAAACACAGGTCAGGAAAAAATAGGAGGAAGAAGCAAAAAGTTTGGGGATAACCCTGCAAAAAGGGCCATTTCCAACAGTGACCATGTCTGCGGATTGTAAAATGGCAATGTCGTGATGACCAGCACGTTTACCGATTCTAAGATGGCCCTGTCGTGGCGACCATCATGTCTGAGGGTCCTAAGTTGACCAGATTGGGGCGACCATCATGTATGTGGATTGTAAGGTGGTCATGTAGTAGCGATCATCATGTCTGCAGATTTTAAGAGGGCTCTGTCATACCAACCATCATATATGTAGATTCTAACAGGGCCAAGTCACGAAGACCATCAAGTCTGAGGATTCTAAGATGACCAGGTTGTGGCGACCATCATGTCTGAGGATTGTGAGCGGCCTCTGTCGTGACGACTATCATGTTCGCAGAGACTATCAGGTTTGCAGATTCTAAGTGGGTTTTCTGTTGGCGCCCATCATGTGTGCATATTCTAAGATAGCCATGTCGGGACGACCCTCTTGTCTGCAGATTCTTAAATGGCCGTGTTTAGCGTATAAAGAATTTCTTTAAATTGGTGTGAGTTTGGCGGAAGGTGTTTTGGAAGAGTTTCAGCTTGAATATCTTTTGTAAGCTGGGGGACAATGTGTTAATGAAACTGGTTTTCAGTGAGGACTGATTAAGGAGAGTTTGATGGGTGTTGCTCTGTTGTGAATCCAGAATGGTACATTTGGTCTGGGGTATGGCTAAAGGTATAGCCTGTAGAAAGATTGGTGTAGTTCTGATGATTCTCCTTTGTCGCTCCAACATGAGACCCAGAGGTCTTGTAGAGAGGACGCAATAGGTTTTTACAGTGTCAGTGGAGATAAAGTGTAAGGGGAGCTGGAGTTGATTTTTTTTTGGTTGAGTATCTGTAACCAAGAACCAGGTGAAATATGTTGTTGGGTTATCGGCTACACTTGTAGGCCCGGGTGTCCATGACTTGCCGTGTGGTCCGTAGGGCTGGTTTGATAAGCCCCAGGTGTGACTTGCGACTGCCAGCCTCTTTGCCACTCTGTAGACAATCTCTGGAACCAGTATAGTGTTCGGAGGCAGCCATCTTTCTGTGATGGCTGAGAGGGCAGTCGGTGATGAAGGCTAGGGGCAGTTATTGTGTGTGGCTGTTGATCTCGTGTGGAGAAGGTTGTTCAGGGAGTGTTGATCTAGGCAAGGTTTGTGCTGAGACCGTGTGGCTTCACCTTGGTGTTGACTGGTGTTTAGGTCTGGCTTAATACTATAGCACTTGAAGTATTTTGTTGACGATCAATTCAGTTGGTCTTCTAAAAACATTTGTTATAACATCCCCTACAGATGGGCAGAACCTGTTTCATCAAACTTGATTGGATTTTAAGCTGTGCAAAGCCCATAAACAGTAATAGTTAGTTGCGAGCTGCATGTGTTAGGAGGACCCCTTGTTTTGTTTTTTAAGAAGCCAGACATGTGATAGCATAAGAACAGCTTTGGGATGTTTATCCAGTACAGCTGGAGGATGTAATGCTAATATTCTTGTTTTCCAAATAGAGTTTAATATCACAGTTGAACATTTTTACCCGTTGTAGCTAAAGCTGCTGTTTACCCTTTTTACTCAACTTATCGACCGCAGAAATATGAAAGGCTAAGTGGCCCTTCCCCGATTCAAATTTGTGACCTGCAAGTAAGTCTCTCTATCTCTCTCTTCACTCTCTCTCTCTCTCTTTCTCATATCATATCATGTACCAAATTGGGGCTATATGGGTATCTCTGAAAGATGGTGGTGGGCGCCCAGGGCAGGAAAGTGTCCCCCACCGTTAGGTAGCAGCAGCCATTCCTGCACAGACACAGAAACAATAGCAATACCATGTTCACTAGGTGTCCATACACAGCATGTCATGAGAAGTGGTCCTTCACCATGAGAACAAGCACAGCGTAAAACCAGCTGAACTTCCTGCAATAGGTGCACACCGGGTGTGACAGCATCAGTAAGACATGAACTTGGTGTAACACACAGTGTGAGGACCGTAGTACACCCTGCACCAGGGGTAGACACTGTGACAGCCACAGTACTGCCGGCACCAGGTGCGGACACTGTGACAGCCACAGTACTGCCAGCACCAGGTGCAGACACTGTGACAGCCACAGTACTGCCGGCACCAGGTGCGGACACTGTGGCATCCACAGTACTGCCGGCACCAGGTGCGGACACTGTGACAGCCACAGTACTGCCGGCACCAGGTGCAGACACTGTGGCAGCCACAGTACTGCCGGCACCAGGTGCGGACACTGTGGCAGCCACAGTACTGCCGGCACCAGGTGCGGACACTGTGACAGCCACAGTACTGCCGGCACCAGGTGCAGACACTGTGGCAGCCACAGTACTGCCGGCACCAGGTGCAGACACTGTGGCAGCCACAGTACTGCCGGCACCAGGTGCAGACACTGTGACAGCCACAGTACTGCCGGCACCAGGTGCAGACTCTGTGGTAGCCACAGTACTGCCGGCACCAGGTGCAGACACTGTGACAGCAGCACTCTCACTGTTACACAGCCTAACACAGGAACACTCTCACTGTCACTCAACCTAACACCAGGGCACTCTCAGTGTCACACAGACTGTCTAACACAGGAGCACTCTCACTCTCACTCTTACTGTTACTGTTCCACAGCCTAACACCAGGGCACCTTCACTGTTACACAGTCTGTGTAACACTGGGGCACACTCACTGTAACACAGCCGAACATCAGGGCACTATCACAGTCACACAGCCTGCTTGACACCAGGGCACTCTCATTGTTACACAGCCTAACACAGGGGCACTCTCACTATCACAGCCTGTCTAACACTGGGGCACACTCACTGTTACACAGCCTAACACATGGGCCTGGAGAACCCTCACTGTCACACAACCTCACATCAGGTCACTCTCAGTATCACACAGCTGTATAACACCGTAGCACTCTCATTGTTACTGTTACTGTTCCACAGCTTAAAACCAGGGCACCTTCACTGTTACACAGCCTGTCTAACATTGGGGCACACTCACTTCTACACAGCCTAACACAGGAGCACTCTTTCTGTTACACAGCCTAACACTGGAGCACTCTCACTGTCACACAGCCTGTCTAACACTGGAGCACTCTCAATGTCACATAGCCTGTCTAACACATGGGCACTGTCACTGTCACACAGCCTGTCTAACACCAGGGCACTCTCACTGTCACACAGCCTGTCTAACACCGGGGAACACTCACTGTCACACAGTCTGTCTAACACCGGGGCACTCTCACTGTCACACAGCCTAACACTGAGGCACTCTCACTGTCACACAGCTTGTCTAACACAGGGCACTATCACTGTCACACAGCCTGTCTAACACACGGGCACTCTCACTGCCACACAGCCTAACACCGGGACACTCTCACTGTCACACAGCCTATCTAACACTAGGGCACTCTCATTGTTACACAGCCTAACACAGGAGCACTCTCACTGTCACACAGCCTAACATCGGGGCACTCTCACTGTCATACAGCCTGTCTAACACCGGGGCACTCTCATTCTTTACACTCTTTCTGTTACACGGCCTAACACTGGAGCACTCACACTCCTGCTCAGCTTAACCCAGGAGCACTCTCACTGTCACACAGCCCAACACTGGAGCACTCTCACAGTCACACAGCCTGTCTAACACCAGGGCACAGTCACTGTTAAACAGCCTAACACCGGGGCACTCTCACTGTTACACAGGCTGTCTAACACAGGAGCCCTCTCACTGTTACGGTTACAAAGCCTAACACCAGGGCACTTTCAGTGTTACAGAGCCTGCCTAATACCAGGGCACTTTCACTGTTACTCACAGTCTGTATAACTAACACAGGAACACTGTAAGTGTTAAATACCCTATAGCTGTGGTACTTTCACTGTCAGTCCAGGTGTAGACACTTGACAGCAGCAGTCCTATCTGTATCAGGTGTGACACTGTGACAGCAGCAGTCCTGTCTGCACCAGGTGTAGACACTGTGACAACCGCAATACTACCTGCACCAGATGTAGACACAACAGCAGCAGTACTACCTGCACTCGGTGTACACACTGGGACAGCAACAGTACTGCGGCACCAAGTGTAGACACTGTGACAGCAACAGTCCTGCCTGCACCAGGTGTATACACTGTGACAGCAGCAGTACTGCTGGAACCAGGTGTAGACACTGTGACAGCAGCAGTCCTACCTGCACCTGGTGTAGACACTGTGACAGCAGCAGTCCTGCCGGCCCCAGGTGTAGACACTGTGAAAGCATTAGTACAGCCTGCATGAGATGTAGACACTATGACAGCAGCAGTCCTACCTGCACCAGGTGTAGAAACTGTGACAGCAGCAGTACTGCCGGCACCAGGTGTAGACACTTTGACAGCCGCAGTCCTGCCTGCACCAGGTGTAGACACTGTGAGAGCAGGTGTAGACAATGTGACAGCCGCAGTCCTGCCTGCACCAGGTGTAGATTCTGTGACAGCCGCAGTACTATCTGCGGCACAGACAAGCGCAGTGTAAAAACAACAGCACTATCTGCAGCAAGTGAAGATATTGGGCCCGATTCTGATGTGGTTTGGAAAGCTTCCTGACCGAATGGGTTTGAAAATACTTTCCAACCAAATTGGATCGGGAGAGTCCAACCGACCGAGTTAGATGCATCCTGATGCTTCCAGATACGATTTGGTTGGACTCCCATTGACCATTTGTTCCGACCAAATGCATAGGCTCCCATTGAAGAAAGGGGTGGCTGGGGAAAATCGGGTACCCTGTGGCGGGCACCCCCTGGTGCCTGCCACACTGTGCATGGCTGGTAAGGGGGGACCCATGGGCCCGATTGGGAAGGCTCTGGGTGCAGGGGGGGCCACTACTGAAGGAAGGGACCCGAATAGGGTCATCCGGGTCACCTGTGACCACCTCTTGGCCTTCCAAACAAATGAAGAGTCGGTCAGACAGTAGAGAATACAAACCAAAGTTATTTATTAGTATTGCGTTGCAGCGGAGCCCAGTCTGACCAGCCTCATGAGATAGCTGCCGAGGGACTGACTTCCCCCAACATAACATCAGATATTATACATTTCCAATTCCCCAAGAACACGCCCAGGCTGGAAAATTCCGGTCCAGGCAACAGTGGACAAAGGAGGCACAGAAGGATGAGCTATGGTCCTGGGACCGGGTACACGCTATCTCCACTTCAAGGTTACTTTGTCCGCACCCGCCATTAGAAGGTGGGAACGAGCCTATCTAACAGCAATGGTTTGCCATAATAGAGAGTACATGCATTAGTGCAGCGAAACTCAGCCTTGGAGAAATATCAACTAAGGAGACATTGAGGCAGTTTTCTGCTGAGGCAAGCAATGTGAGACAGAAACTCAGCTTCGATCATGGAACAAAATGGCGGCTGCTAATAAAATGGTGCCATGAATGCTAACTTAACACAGAACGAAGTACGAGCAACAAGGCAATTACATTTTCAATTCTAACAGACCCTCCTTCTAGCATTCATAGCTAAATTTTATTATTGCTATCAGGTAAGGGCCTTTACAATTCTAAAGGTAGGAAGAAAGTTTTATCATAGGCAACATTCGCTAATATATGTGGCTAACAGCAAGAACTAAAACTCTATAAGGCTAGACATATAGCATTAATATTCGAAAATGCCCTCGTCAATACACATCATATCCTGGATGTCCTGCATTATCATGGCCTTGTTCTTAGAATCATGTTCCAAGGGCTTTGGGCGAGGTGTCAACATTTTTACACAGCAGGCACAACAGGCAGGAAGGCAATGTATGCACAGACAACATGTTAGAATGATACCAGCTATGGCAACCAGGAAAATGATAATCTTCCAACCCCAGGATGCGAATAGGCCCCAAAACCACCCCGTGAGAGACCATGTGCCATTCTCCTGGTGTATGTCTGAGGCAAGCCTATGGAGCTTTTGTATAGCAGCATATACAGTCGGAGCATGGTCCGGTATGTATACACAGCAACTACTTCAGATGACGCGGCAGGCCCCACCCCGGTCAGCAAGGATGACGTCTAACACCATCCGGTTTTGAAGGGCAATAAGTCTCGTAGCCTGGAGCTTAGCTGTAATGTTAGTCAGGATACCAGCAGGTGCATTTATCACTCCTTCTACCACCCTAGTGAGTCTGCGAATATTTAGGCTATTGGACATAGGGCCCCAAAAGGGAACAATACCCTTCATAGCATCCGTGAGCTGCTGCAATGTGGTATCTGTCTGATCTATGTCTGCAGTGCTTATGACTCGTCTAACACGTGGCAGATGAACACCCCTGCGTTGTAGCCGGTGGTCCCTATGGTAGTTGGATGGCGCTATATACACTGGGGGAAGGAGAAAAGAGAGAGAACATATTCCAGACCACCCTCTGGGAAGCCAAACATAGGCCTGGGACCCACAGACAAAGTAAATTTTGTGAGGGGGTAGCAGAGGTGGGCTATTTGCGGTGCTCAGTACATAGGTGTAGTCGCAATTACTCACCCCTACCCCTATTTTTCCTTTTCCCCTGACACAGAAACTTGCTGTCATATTTACCACTGGCACCGGCATTGCCACATCATGAGTAATATTTTGCATCTGAAATGATCTAAAGTATTCAGTGACATTAAAATCCCAAAAATCAGACATCTCAAATTTGAAGCCATGTTACATTTTGTTCTCTTTCGTAAACATTCATGCAAGCTGTCGGAGACAAGGTATCCGGTGTTCCTTGTTCCCCTGGGGTAAACCCTTGATGGACACGTATATACTCTAAGACTGTTTCATAGTCAGCTAATGTCATATTCAAAGTATCAGAGTGATAATGAGTGTATACCTTAGTGAAGAGCTGAAACCAGCCTTTACAACTCCCGAGGTAAGAGAAAGGCATTGACAACAATACATCATTCTTGTGTGTCACAGAAGGGAGGAGGCCACAGATCCGGCAATTGGTAACGTTGGACGTACCATGGACTTGGTGCAACATTTGGAGGAACACATTATCCTCATACGTCTTTCGGTGTTGGCCCTTGTGAGGTGCCAAAGTTACAAACATACGTTCAGGGGGAGCAGGTGTTGTACCAATCAAGGAATGCACAGGATATTTTTCTTCAAGGAACCACATTATTCCAAGCATTGCTATATGAGAAATCAGGACAATTAGCATAAACACTACTTTACTCTTTCTTGACCAACTGGGCCAACCAACCCCATTCTCCTCCAAACGTGCTGCTGCAAAAGGCTGTTCCTCCTCAACAATTGGGCGGCCAAAAGGATACATAGTGATCAGAGGGGAAAGACGCAATGCAATGGGGCTGGTGACAAGTAAACAAGAAGATGGGCAAAGAGTTTCCAGCGTCTTTCTGAGCCTCGCTGGGGGACTCCTATTGTTCATCTACGGTGGTGCTACTGAGCACAGTGGTGGGGCAGCGCGATCGCGGCCCGTTGAAGAAATCCAACGCCATCCAGGATAGGGCATCCCCCCTTCTGGGAAGACACCCTCAGCTTATCCTGTCCAATGTCTCGGACAATGCACCAAACTCCCTTTCCCTAAGCTATCGTTGGTACCGCGGGCAGGGTACATACACCCTATTCTTTATCCATGCAGTCCATCCCTACTAATCTGACTTTTCCTTTGGTGCACTGTCCCTCCGTCGGGGAAGCAAATTGTACCTAGCCACTCCGGGCACAGAGTGATCAGTAAACAGGGGTTCAAATTCAGAGGGGCCAAGGGACTGAGACTCAAGCACTTGTGGGCCAGGTGGAGGGGAATCCTGGACGGCCCTTATTTCTGGGGGGACCGCCTCATTCAATGCGGCATTATTCTCCTCCTCTGTTTGCACCCACGTCAGTCAGGCATCCGAAAAAGGGATGAAGCATGGCACTTTCTCCGTCTCGTGGTCACCTATGCCATCGATCACCCACCGATCATAGGGGAGAGGCAACGGCACCTTGCGGCAAAGGCTGAGATGGAGCCAGTTTTTCCGACCGGTCACTTTGACGGCACTTCTGGTAGCAAGAAGCACCTGCAGAGACCCCTTCCAGCGAGGCTCCAGGGTCCCTCGCCTCTGGAAGTGCTGGACGAGAATAAAATCCCCGGGTCGGATGGTGTGCTCAGGCCCCTCTGTTGTCGGTGGCAGCGTCTCGTGTATCTGTTGATGAATAGAACGCACATTTTTAGTCAACTCAAAAACATAGTCCACTAACAGTGGGTACTCAATATCAGAGAAGTGCTTGGGTCGAGGGACGCCCCAAACATTTGCTGGGTGGCCGAACACAACCTCATATGGTGACAATCCTGTTCTGGTGTGAGCCGTAGCTCTTGTTGACAAAAGAGCTAACGGTAAAGCATCTGGCCACTTCAATCCTGTGCTTTCCTGAATTTTTGCCAATTTCAGTTTGAGAGTACCATTGTACTTCTCAACCAAGCCTGCTGATTGGGAGTGGTGTGCAGCCTGGAACTTCTGTCTAATGTGTAGCCCATCACACACCAACTGGATAACTTTTGAATTAAAGTGACTGCCATTGTCACTCCAAATCAAACGAGGCAAACCGAAACGGGGAAAGAACTCCTTCAGGAGGGCTTTCGCCGTCGCCAAAGCTGTATTCTCCTTAGTGGGGTAAGCCTCAACCCATTTACTGAATGCGCAAACAACCACCAACACATATTTCAAATTGTTAACCCGTTCCATCTTGATATAGTCCATCTGAAGGACCTCGAAAGGGAACGAAGGGGGTGCAAAATTGCCAGGGGGTGTAGGAGTGCCCTTCCCAGTATTGTAAATCATGCATACCATACAATACTTAGCCAAATGGGCATCTACTTTCGGATGTTATCATTCTGCCACACGGGGTCCAATAGCTTGCATATGCCCCTGGCGCTAATGTGAGCTGGGCCGTGCGCCATAGTGACTACAGGGAGGACATAGGCATCTGGTAACATCCACCTTTGCTTTCCTGACTTATCCGTACAGCACCCAAAACGTCTAAACGTGCTGTGCTTTCCTGTCATACTGCTAGCTCCTCAATCGTTGCCTCACTCTGTATCTCTTTGACACTATCCAATGTATCCTCAAACATAGTAACACCGGGTACTCATCTAGCAGGGCCTGCCACAAACATTCTTTTCATTTTTGTTCGGGCTGTCTCCTTAGCTGTTAGGTCTGCAAATGCATTTCCCCTTCCCACATCATCAGTAATTGCCTTGTGGGCACTGCACTTCACTATTGCTAACTTTTTGGGAAGTGTCAGGGCTGACAAAAGCCTGTGTATCAATGGGCCATTCTGGATCTTTAACCCGTATGAAGTTAGGAATCCTCTCTCCGCCCAGGGCCGCCCAAAGTTGTGGGCAACTCCAAAGGCGTACTTACTGTCAGTATAAATATTGACAGTCAGTCCCTCACTTAGCTCACAAGCTCGAAGAAGGGCAAAACCAATTCTGCAGCTTGGGCCGATTGATAGGGAACTTGTGATGTCTTGACTACTGTGTGCAAGGTAGTTATGGCATATGCCGCAGTTGTTCTGCCATCCGGTAATTTGAAACAAGAGCCATCGACATATAGCTCCCCTTGGGGTTCAGATAGGGGAACATCAGTCAGGTCTACCCGTCCCTTCGTCTCTTCCTCGGTGCAAAAAATGCAATCATGCATGTCTATTTCCTCACTTTCAGAAGGGAGGGGTAGTAACGAGGCTGGGTTCAGAGTGGCACATCTTTTGATGGTGACGTTTGGTGCGAATAGGGTCAGCTCATAGCCAGTCAGACGCGCACTGGTAAGGTGCTGCGTCTTTGTTCTGTTCAAAAGTGTATCCACAGCATGAGTTACCATGACTGTGAGATAGGTATCAAAGGTGAGCCCTGCCGATTGTCGGATAGGGACGGCCACGGCCGCGACCGCTCTTAGGCAGCTCGGGAGGGCTCTCACGACGTTATCAAGAAGCGCAGAAAAATAAGCACACAGCCTCTGCTTACCTCCAAAGGCCTGTGTTAAGACAGAGAGCGCACAACCAGCCGTCTCGTGTACATACAAAACGAACGGCTTCTGGTAGTCAGGCGTACCAAGCACAGGCGCAGAGCAAAGCACAGCCTTTAGTTGCTCAAAAGCTTGTTGACATTCAGGCGTCCAGGGCAAGGGTTCATGCACATCGTTAATGGTTAGTTGCAACAGCGGCTTTGTTAGTAGGGAAAAGTTAGGAATCCAGTGACGACAATACGAAGTAATGCCTATGAAAGCTCGCACATCCCTTTGAGTCTTAGGGATGGGCATTTTAACAATAGCACTAATACGCTCAGGTGTTGGTCTCCTTCCCTCCTTCGATAGTAGGTGACCTAAGTAGGTGACCTCCTGTCGACAATATTGGAATTTTGAAAGGGACACTTTATGTCCGTGATGGGCCAAATGTAGCAACAATTTAACTGCTGCGTCTTTGCAACCGTCTTCAGTGTCAGAAGTGATCAAGAGATCGTCCACATACTGCAGTAATACATTACCTGGGGGAAGTGTGAGGGAATCCAATTGGCCTTTTAAAGCTTGACTATATATGCTAGGACTTTCAGTATAGCCCTGAGGAGCTCGACAGAATCTAAAGCTTCTGCCGGCAAGGGCAAATCCAAACAGATGCCTACTATCTGGATGGATTGGAATGCTAAAGAACGCATTCTTCAAATCGATGACAGAAAAGAATTTGGCAGAGGAAGGAATGATAGTCAGAAGGGCAGTGATGTCAGGGACAACTGGGAACTGAGGGACCACGATCTTATTAACCTCACGCAAATCAATCACAAACCGATAGACATCTGGATGATCATCAGAGGAACCCGAGGGTGTCCTCTTAAGAATGGGAAGAATAGGGCTATTACACACATTCGCAGTCGTCTCTTCAACAACCCCTGACTTAATCAAATCCTGTATAATCTGCAATAGCGCTCGCTCCCCTGCTTGCGGTATTTTGTACTGAGGGATACGAGGGAGAACAGCGTTGTCCTTGACCCTGATAGAAACCAGAGGTATCTGCAACAGCCCTACGTCCGTATCACCAGTAGCCCATAAAGTTGTTGGCACATCCTTAAACTCAGCGGGAAGGGGCTCATCCTTTGACAAACATTGCTTGGAACTCACTACATTGGGTCCTATTGTCATATAGACACCATCCGGGGAGCAAGAAATTGTCGCTTGCAACCTTTTTAACAAGTCCAAACCCATCAAATGTTCTCCACAGTTAGATGACAATCGAAAGGGTGAATCTACAGTAAAAGGACCAATAGTCAGGGCAAGTGGCTCGGAAATGGGGCTCACAACCAGTATACCTGAAAAGCCTACCGAAACATTATTTTGGCCGGACCCGTGAATGAGAAACAGAGCTATTCATTGCCCCTGTATCCACCAAGAATTTTTTAGCTGAGCCCTGCAAATCAGCAGTAACATAAGGTCGCGCTGATCTACAGGTATCTGAACTGATCCCTCACCCTGTCCCTGGCTGTCCTAACAATGAGTTAACCCAGTCACTTCATCCAAATCGTAGTCATCATGATAATACTGTCGCCCCCGAGGGTCATCGAAATAGTTCTGATCAGAGCGACCTTGGTGTTCCTCATTTCCCTGGCCTCCGTCATGTCCACCTGCTCCATGACCCCGTCCACGAGAACCCCGTCCTCTAGGGGCCGCAACCTTTTGCAACAACGTCGGGCACTCACTGCGCCAATGTCCCTCCTCCTTACAATATGCACACTGGTTCGGCCCCACAGGCGTGGGATTTTTCCCAGTGCGGGGCAGCTGTCGAGCCGGACCAATGCCTCGTCCTCTACCGTTCCCCCTGGACACCTGCTGCATCAACACCTTTGTTTTCAACTCCTTATTTTTCTTCTCTACCTTCTCCTTCTCTTCGTTCTCTCTATGCTCATAATACTGTGCCATGCTTAATATCACTGATGGGGAGGAGGTAGTCCAAGTGCTCTCTGAAGCCTGCAACCGAGTCGCGATTTCGGTAAGCAAATTCGTAACAAATCTCTTAACAAACAGTCGGACACCTCCCTCCATCGACAAATCCTGTCCACTGAAATTCAAAAACACACCTTCAAACCTAGTAAAAAAATCAGATACACTTTCATCTTTCTTCTGACGACATGCTGTTAACTTGTCCCAATCTACTCTTCTAGGTGGAATTAGAGAGTGCATGTAAGTAATAATTCGACCTGGCAAAGCTAGTATCTCAGCCTTAGGCTTCTCACCAGGCTCCCTCTCTTTATCCCATGCCCTGATCTCATCCCAAGTGCCACCCAACTCCACAACATGGTCCTGCATATGCACCTGCCGCCAGATATCAACTGGCAGCAATAAACCGAAAAACATCTCAATGTCTGCCAACGTCATTACCGTCGACGACGCAGCCTCTGTTAATTCTTTATAGTATGCAGTTGGATTTTTCCTAGGGTCAGGTAACTGAGTTTTAAGAGACAAAACCTCACTCCTCTTCCAAGGAGTATAAACCCATTGTTCTTGGAAGCGGGCCTCTACTCGCTGTTTGACGACAGCATCCCTCTGGTCTCGCAACTCCTGTATCTCAGGGTGGAAGATCGGATGTACTTCCCTCATCGGAAACTGGGACACTGTTGTGGGGCTCTTCTGGTGCAACCTGCCTCGGTATCCAATCAACGTCGCAACATTACTAAAAACGTCATTAGGGGCCATATCAGCAGCATACACGCGGTCCCTGATGTCATAAATAATTTGGGGTGCAACACCATTAAAGCACTGTTCCCACAACCCAATCAAAGTAGCCGACATTTGCTTGAGGGCATGCTGCTGTACAAACGGCTTATACTCTTTCAGCACGCTCCACACATCTTCCACACTGTAAATCGGACTTTGGGCCCACTGGGCAGCCTGGTTAGCGACCATCTGCTTCTCTGCATTCCCCACATCAGACCGAATCAGCACCCGCCCCATTCGTTCCCTTGCAGTCGCCCAGTCCCCGTCATCCAGTCCACGCACCTGCGTTTCAACAATGTCGGGGAGAGGAGATGTGGAGAGGGCACAACAGTCGAAGAGGCAGAGTTACTAACGACTGTGTCGTAGGTGTAAGTGATGGAGAGAGGGCAGAAGTTGGAGCAATAGGCGTAGCAGAGAGACCTGCAGGTGTGACAGGCGAAGCCAAAGAAGAAACAGGAGGTGCTTTCGCCGAAGAAGCCACGTCAATAGCAGGAGAACCAGAGGCAGGGGCCAGAGAAACAGAAGGCTGGGGCTGTGGGACAGCAGGAAATATTCTCTGAGCATATGGAGGTGGGGGTCGGGTATCTAACAGATCCTATACGAATGTATCACCTTCTTCTCGAGCAACATAGGATTTGTCACATTGCAACCTAAACTTTGTCAGCACACTCTATACCCTTCTCTATTTTCTCTCTATCATACGCTACTGCCTTCTGGGTTACTGTCTGCATCTTTCCTCTTCGAGCCTCCTTTTCTGCTCTCATTCGTCTCTGCTTAGCTTCCTATTGCCATACCTGGAGATAATCAAACATCGACTGCCTACTTCGTCTTGCAAACAATTTATCCTGCAGGAAATTCAATTTCTGTTCATCAAAGGTACCTGTTAGCGGTCACTGCAACTCGCAATTGTCCCTCGTATATTTGTGCCATAGTGTACTAAACATAATAGGGCCAAGGCCGTGCTTCACATACATATCAAAGTTCGGGGTGCCTTCCGGAGGCGCAGGCTGCCTCTCTTCCAATTGAGCATCAGCGGAACAACAACGGCAATACAAACAACACAACTTGCTCCAGCAGGGCATCTTAGAAGGAAACAATTTCACTATTCGTACCAGACGAATAATTCGCAAATATCTTTTGAAAGATCGGTTCTCAGACCGTGTCAAACAAAGAGAACCAAAAGTCAGTTCTCAGACTGCACCAAAGAGACAAACCAAAGTCAATACCATGAAACCAAAAATCAGCCAAATCCCAGGCATTTTCAAAAGTAAGCCAAATCCATTATGTTGCCTGGCAAAGTGTCCGCAGACACTCTGTACCCAAATCAGTCCGCAGACCTACCAAGTGCAAAGCAAATGGTCCGCAGACCATACCAAATATTATTCAAAAGGGCGCCATATTCACAAAGAACCAAAGCAAACTCACCTGGTGCACTCAGGACGAACAAATTTATTCTCCACTGCCGACTCTTCGGACCAAACGGTCAAATCCAAGGGTTTCGCCTTTCAGTACCCCAGCCGGGACGACCACTGGGCGAGGCACCGCCCGATCAGACAGGTGGGGCAGCTGCGAGTACTAGGCTCTATCGTGCAGGGATCCCCGAACCACCCATCCGACCCGACGTGGCCCCATCCTCCTCACACGTCCGCGAGCAAGGATGGGTCACCCGATGGAGTCCCTGTTCGGGCACCAACTGAAGGAAGTGACCCGAATAGGGTCACCCGGGTCACCTGTGACCACCTCTTGGTCTTGCAAACAAATGAAGAGTCGGTCAGACAGTAGAGAATACAAACCAAAGTTATTTATTAGTATTGCGCTGCAGCGGAGCCCAGTCTTACCAGCCTCATGAGATAGCTGCCGAGGGACTGACTTCTCCCAACATAACATCAGATATTATAAATTTCCAATTCCCCAAGAAAACGCCCAGGCTGGAAAATTCCGGTCCAGGCAACAGTGAACAAAGGAGGCACAGAAGAATGAGCTATGGTCCTGGGACCGGGTACACGCTATCTCCACTTCAAGGTTACTTTGCCCGCGCCCGCCATTATAGAAGGTGGGAACGAGCCTATCTAACAGCAATGATATGCCATAATACAGAGTACATTCATTAGTGCAGCGAAACTCGGCCTTGGAGAAATATCAACTAAGGAGACATCGAGGCAGTTTTCTGCTGAGGCAAGCAATGTGAGACAGAAACTCAGCTTCGATCATGGAACAAAATGGCGGCTGCTAATAAAATGGTGCCATGAATGCTAACTTAACACAGAACGAAGTACGAGCAACAAGGCAATTACATTTTCAATTCTAACACTACGGGCTCCCAAAGTCTGATTCCGACTGCCGATTCGAGTTGGACGGCATGATTTAGAAAGGATGTCCAAATCCAGCATCGTACTCGGTCGTTTGGAAACGCGGCCCGCAGAGACGTACGATTCTGCTCCGTACGGCTCGGTCATTCCAAATGCCGTTGGGTTGGGATTGGGATATTCCTAACGCCTAACTCGCATCATACTCGGTCGGAAACCTTTCTGAGTCGGTCGGAAAGACACGTTTCCGATCCGATTTGGACGGAGCAAATTCCGTTAGGATGCCTTCCTAACCGCATCAGAATCAGGCCTTTGTGTGGAAGCAGCAGTCCTACCTGTGCCAGGTGTAGATACAAAGTTTACATAACTTGGTTGGCAACTTTTCATAATAAATAACCACCAACTCTGGTGGAAAAATGTTTTTGTTTATTTTAAACCGCTCTGACACCCTCAGGTCATGTTCCCGCCTTACAAAACTCTCAAAATATAATAAAAATATATAAGTGACAGCAGCAATGCCAGCTGCAGTACTAGAACAAGCACAGTTTAAAACCAGCTGTGCTACCTGGACTAGATGTCAAAGCCGTGTGTAAGAGCTGTATACTCCCTGACCATACATAGACAGTCTCTGACAGCAACACTACTACCTGCACCAAGTGTAGACACTTCAGTAATAGCAATAGTGCCTGCACTAGGCATGCAAACGCATCTTCAAAGTAATAGTACTACCTTCCCCACAAGATCAAGCACAGTATAAAACCAGCACAGCATTTCACAGGTAAGTTAGTTTTAATTTCACGAACCTTAAAAATCAATAAGTATTATATAATACATATATATAGACACACACACAGGTTACCTGTGAAATGCTGTGCTGGTTTTATACTGTGCTTGCTCTTTGTTATTGCAGTGTCTACACTTGGTGCAGGTAGTAGTGTTGATATATATCCGTGTACCAAGAAACAAAGTTACACGTGCTCTCAGGAATAAGCCACAGATAGAGGTGCATGTAGATTTATTACTTATATATATATGTAAGTATATGTTTGTGTGTGTGTGTACATATATATATATCTTAATCTACCAATATGTTAAAATTAGAACACTTAAAATAGTACATGTAATTTAAATTAACATGTTTAATTTTAAGTTAATGTAAGTAATATTTATTTTTCAGTAATAAAATGTATCATTATGTAATCAGTCAATAATTTGCTTTCATTTTAATGATATAAAAATAACATTATTTTAGGTAACAGAATATAAATTAATTAATAATATATAGAACATTTTAAAATATATTAAATAATATATGGTAGGGACAGTAATGGGTTTTAAGGTTCAAGTATGGGTAAGGTATAGGGATAGTAGGGCTTTTATAGGATTCAGTGATGGGCAAGATATAGGGGTAGTAAGGGTTTTTAGGGTTCAAGCATGGGTGTAGGGGTTAACCCTGCAATTAGAAAAACTGAATTCTTTTAAAAATACAAAAACTAGGGATATGCAGAGGTTAACGCCCTGATTAAAAATACAGAGAAGCGTATATATATATAGATAGATATAGATAGATATTATGCAAACTGTGTGTGTGTATACATATATATGTAGGCACACACACATATATACATGTAAGCACATATACATATATACAAAATATATGTTTAAAGAGTAATACATTAAAATTAAATTGTTGTTTATAAAGATAATTTACATTAACAAATCAATCAATCAATCAATCACGGCATTTATAGAGCGCGCTACTCACCCGGGAGGGTCTCAAGGCGCTGGGGGAGGGGGTAAGTTACTGCTCGAACAGCCAGGTCTTGAGCTGCTTCCTGAAGGAGAGATGGTCCTGGGTTCGCCGAAGGTGAGTGGGGAGGGAGTTCCAGGTCTTGGCTGCCAGGTAGGAGAAGGATCTTCCTCCGGCGGTGGCTCTGCGGATGCGTGGTACGGTGGCGAGGCGTGGCTGGTTGATCGTAGCTGGCGGGTGGGCGTGTAGAAGGTCATGCGGTCGTTGAGGTACTTGGGGCCCAGGTCGTGGAGGGCCTTGTGTGCGTGGGTGAGGAGTCTGAACGTGATTCTCTTGCTGACGGGGAGCCAGTGCAGGTCTTTCAGGTGTCCGGTGATGTGGCTGTGTCGGGGGATGTCCAGGATGAGTCGTGCGGAGGCGTTCTGGATGCGCTGGAGTCTTTTTGAAGTTTGGCTGTGGTTCCGGCGTAGAGGGTGTTCCCATAGTCCAGTCGGCTGGTGACGAGTGCCTGGGTGACGGTCTTCCTGGTTTCAGTGGGGATCCATCTGAAGATCTTGCGGAGCATGCGCAGGGTGTTGAAGCACGAAGATGAGACGGCGTTGACTTGTCTGGTCATCGACAGGGAGGAGTCCAGGATGAAGCCCAGGTTGCGTGCGTGGTCCGTTGGCTTGGGCGCGGTGCCCAGGGCCGGGGGCCACCAAGAGTCGTCCCAGGCGGAGGGTGATGAGCCCAGGATGAGGACTTCCGTCTTGTCTGAGTTCAGTTTAAGGTGGCTGTTCCTCATCCAGTCGGCGACGTCTCTCATCCCGTCGTGTAGGTTGGCTCTGGCGGTGGTGGGGTCGTTGGTGAGGGAGAGGATCAGCTGGGTGTCGTCGGCATAGGAGATGATGTTGAGGTTGTGTTGGCGTGCGATGGCTGCGAGGGGCTCATGTAGACGTTGAAGAGGGTTGGACTGAGTGAAGATCCTTGTGGAACGCCGCAGATGACTTCGGTGGCCTCGGATCTGAACGGGGGAGGCGGACTCTCTGGGTTCTTCCGGCGAGGAACGAGATGATCCATTCCAGTGCTTTCTCTCGGATTCCGATGTTGCTGAGGCGCTTCACTAGGGTGCGGTGGCAGACGGTGTCGAACGCCGCGGAGAGGTCCAAGAGGATGAGGGCTGCTGTTTCCCCGTTGTCGGTTAGGGTTCTGATGTCGTCGGTGGCTGCGATAAGGGCGGTCTCGGTGCTGTGGTTGGCCCGAAACCCGGACTGCGAGGGGTCGAGGGATCCATTCGTCTCGAGGAAGGCGGCAAGCTGTCTGTTGACGGTCTTCTCGATGACTTTGGCCGGAAACGGAAGGAGCGAGATGGGACGGTAGTTCTTGAGGTCGGTGGGGTCCGCCGTTGGTTTCTTCAGGAGGGCGGTAAGCTCGGCGTGCTTCCAGCTCTCCGGGAAGGTGGCGGTGTGGAAGGAGGAGTTGATGATGTCCCGGAGATGGGGTGCGATGGTGGCGTCGGCTTTGTTGAAGACGTGGTGTGGGCAGGGGTCGGTTGGTGATCCGGAGTGGATGGAGTTCATCGTGCGGGTGGTGTCTTCGGTGCTGATCGGGGTCCAGTTGCAGAGGGTGGTGGTGGCGGGCGTTGGTTCGGCGGTAGGGTGCGTGGTCTGTGCGTCGAAGCTGTTATGTATGTCGGTGATCTTGCGGTGGAAGAACGCGGCGAGTGAGTTGCAGAGGTCTTGCGAGGGGTGATGTCGTTGTTTCCGGCGCTGGGGTTGGAGAACTCTTTGACGATGCTGAAAAGTTCCTTGCTGTCGTGGGCGTTGTTGTCCAGTCGTTCTTTGAGTGCCGACTTCTTGGTGGCACGGATCAGCTGGTGGTGTTTGCGGGTGGCGTGCTTGAGGGCGGTCCTGTTGTCTGTGGTCTGGTCGAGTCGCCAGGCTTTCTCGAGTGTGCGGCAGTTCTTCTTGGATTCCTTGAGTTCGTTGGTGAACCAAGGGGTTTTCTTGCTTCCGGGTCTGCTGGGAGGGTTTTTAGTGGTGCGAGGTCGTCGGCGCAGGCGGTCAGCCACTTGGCGAGGTTGCTGGCTGCTTCGTTTGGGTCCGTTGTGTTGGTGGGTGTGTTCTGGCTGAGGGAGGCGGTGAGCTGCTCGGCGGTGATCTTGCTCCAGCTCCGGCGGGGAGCCTGTTGCGGGTGGTGGTGGGTCGCAGTCTTTCTGAAGCTGAAGTGGACGCAGCTGTGGTCGGTCCAGTGGAGTCCGGTGGCGTGGCTGAAGGAGATGTGCTTGCTGGAAGAGAAGACGGGGTCAAGCGTGTGGCCGGCGTAGTGGGTGGGCGTGTTCACCAGTTGCTTGAGTCCGAGGTTGGCGAGGTTGTCCAGCAGGGCGGTGGTGTTTCTGTCGTTGTTGTTCTCCAGGTGGAAGTTGAGGTCCCCTAGGAGGATGTAGTCGGCGGAGGGCATGGCGTGCAGGCTGATGAAGTCTGCGATGTCTTCGCTGAATAGTGTGCGTGGTCCCGGGGTCTGTAGATGAGGGTGCCTCGGAGGGTGGTCTTGGGGTCAGTGTGTATCTGGAAGTGTAGGTGTTCGGCGGCGGTGAAGGTCTCGTCGGAGTTAGTCGAGATGCGGATGGTGTTCTTGTGTACGATGGCGATGCCTCCTCCCGTCTGGTTGACGCGGTCCTTCCGGGTGATCTTGTATCCGTCCGGGATGGCTATGGCGATGTCGGGCGCTGAGGAGGCGTTCATCCAGGTTTCGGTGAGGAAGGCGACGTCCGGTGCTGTTGCGTCGAGCAGGTCCCAGAGTTCCACGGCGTGCCTGTGGACGGAGCGGGTGTTCAACAGGATGCATTTCAGGTGGTTGCTGCTGGTGCTCGACTTGGCGGAGGTGGTGCACGTCCGGGGGCAGGTGAATCGGCAGGCTTGGCAGGTGAAGGGTCCGTGGGTGCGTCTCGGTGAGGCTCGGTAGCAGGCAGGGTTCCGGCCGGCATTGAGTGCGGTGAGGGTGGCGGCGTCGTAGGTCCGTCGAGTAGTGTTGCATCGGTGGGATCCAGGGGTCCTGGCGCTGGGCGCGGGCCAGGCGCGGACGGGCGCAGACGGGCTTACCTTTGGCGCACCTTCGGCGCTCCGTCGGTGCTCCCGCTGCGCGCGGCCGCTGCGCGGTCGCTCAGGGGCGTCATAAGTAAGGAGCCTGGAGGGAGGAGCAGCTGGGTGGCGGGAGCGGGGCGGCGAATGGAATCACGGGGGGCGGGGCCGCAGGGAGGCAGTGGCGGGAAGTCCCAGGAGCAGCGGGCAGCGGGAAAGTCCCAGGAGCAGCGGGAAAGTCCCAGGAGCAGCGGGCAGCGGGAAAGTCCCAGGAGCAGCGGGCAGCGGGAAAGTCCCAGGAGCAGTGGGAAAGTCCCAGGAGCAGCGGGCAGCGGGAAAGTCCCAGGAGCAGCGGGAAAGTCCCAGGAGCAGCGGGCAGCGGGAAAGTCCCAGGAGCAGCGGGCAGCGAGCGAAGGAATCTCCGGGCAGGAGGCGGCAAGGCAGGCAGGAGCGGCAGCAGTGAGTGGGGCGACCAAGCCCTGTGGAGGGCTGAGCGGTCAATAAATAAATATATTTAAACCAATTTAATTAATATTAATAATTTTAAATGTAATTTAGTTAAAAAATAAAGTGTTATTTAAGTAATTAATTTAAAAGATAAATTTTTAGATATATAATTACATTCACTGCGGCTCCCGTTGCACCTGTAGCCCTCCGGAAGTGTAGCATCTCGCTAGAGAAGCGAGCCAGCCAGAAAATGTTAGCCACCAAGGCCCGTACTAAAGGTGCTTTCTCAGTAGACAACAAAATGCCTCAATGAGTTTATTAAAGGTGAAGACGGGCAAAAGAAAAATGACGCATTTCGCCTAAACGGCCTTGATAACGCGAATTAATTAAAAAGATACATTTTTATAATATAGCTAATATTTTACATGTGTATGCACATATAAAAATATATGTTTAAAAAAAATATATATATATATATATATTATGTAAAAAAGAAAATTATTTTAGGTAAAAGCATATAAATTATTTAATCCTCTTTCTAGACAACAAGGGGAACCCAAATAAAGTCAGCCAGGGACCTTGGGAATCAATTATTATAGACAACAGTGGTCCCTAGGGAAAAGAAGGGTGAACAAAAATAGTAAATACAGACCCAATCAGTGCTGTATTGGTTAAACATGTCCAGCTGGACAGAGGTTCAATATTTAATTTATAAGCAATTCTTGACGATATGTACAACACAATATACTGAGAGTGGGACACAAGCCTGCATCCTACTACAGAAACATAGAAACATACAGACAATTAAGGAAGGCTCAGGCAACGCTCACGGTTTGTTCTCAAGAAAAGAAATTCACAATTTTGGTTCACAAATCGCAAGGAGCGCCTCTACATAGTAAATGGTAACATCACAGTGTATGTATGAGACGTTTTTAGGGTGTCGACGGCGTTTCGATCCAATAAAAGGTTGCGTATATCATCTTCAGGACATTAAATTAGCATGCCTGAATTATGGGTGCCTTAAATTACTGTATATACATAACACAGTCAAAGAAGGGAAGGAAGGGTTTAAGGGAGAAAAAACAAAAAGAAGGAATTATAAGGATAATTATGGAAAACGTAACCCTGTTTGATTTGTAATTAATGGTAGCACCACTAGAGAGTTTACCAGAGTGATACTCTGACATTCAATTGAAGCAAGTTTTACAGTAAGGACAAGTGACATGGTGTTCAGAATTGAAAAGCGCCGCAGGAGAGTGACAAAAAAACATTTCATTGGGCGCTGCCGGAATGGTGACAAGTGCAATATAAAATTACGGCGCAGTGACTTAGTGAAAAAGGTACTAGCCCCGCACTCAGGGGAGCTCAGTGACTTGGCAAATAGTACTGGCATATGCACTGTAAGAGAAAGACGCAGTGACTTTAAGGTCAAAATAATAACAATGGCACATTTAGACGAAACATAGTCAAGTAGCGCCTGCGATGTACAAAGTGTACCTTGAAAATGAACACATATACGGTAAGCAAAATTGCGGAGGAATTAAGAGCCGGGGCAGCAAAGTGCTAAGGTGATCCTGGTGCATGAAGTTAGCAGAGGTTAGGGAATCCTCTAGGGGAGCGTGATGCTAAGGCATGAGGAAAGGAAAGAGTTAGTGAGTGAAGGGCATCTCAAAATTACGAGCGCCGGGTAGGTAAGGGGACTTACCTACACTCGTTGAAACGAGAAGGAGCCACGGGCGTGTGCTCGGTGGGCGCAATAGCCTAAAGGGGAATAGAGGAATTTCAATATCTATTCGAGGAGTGACAAGGATATAGCGGCGGGACATTGCGGTGCGCTTACCTTAAGCCGAGGAATACGGCGTGATGTCTCGGGGGATCAGTGTCCGGCACTCACGGACACTGATCCCCCGAGACATCACGCCGTATTCCTTGTCACTCCTCAAATAGATATTGAAATTCCTCTATTCCCCTTTAGGCTATTGCGCCCAACGAGCATCACGCTCCCCTAGAGGATTCCCTAACCTCTGCTAACTTCACAACGTGGCTGTAATCTCCGCTGCTACACCTGCGGGCTCCCATTGTGGACCTCGCTCAAATTCAACTTACCTATCTATCCTCACGGTAAGCTCCCCTGAACTCCCGTCTCTTTTACTTAGCATGTCACTTACCACCGTCGGTCTTTTACCTTCATGCACCAGGATCACCTTAGCACTTTGCTGCCCCGGCTCTTAATTCCTCCGCAATTTTGCTTACCGTATATGTGTTCATTTTCAAGGTACACTTTGTACATCGCAGGCGCTACTTGACTATGTTTCGTCTAAATGTGCCATTGTTATTATTTTGACCTTAAAGTCACTGCGTCTTTCTCTTACAGTGCATATGCCAGTACTATTTGCCAAGTCACTGAGCTCCCCCTGAGTGCGGGGCTAGTACCTTTTTCACTAAGTCACTGCGCCGTAATTTTATATTGCACGTGTCACCATTCCGGCAGCGCCCAATGAAATGTTTTTTTGTCACTCTCCTGCAGCGCTTTTCAATTCTGAACACCATGTCACTTGTCCTTACTGTAAAACTTGCTTCAATTGAATGTCATAGTATCACTCTGGTAAACTCTCTAGTGGTGCTACCATTAATTACAAATCAAACGGGGTTACGTTTTCCATAATTAGCCTTATAATTCCTTCTTTTTGTTTTTCTCCCCTTAAACCCTTCCTTCCCTTCTTTGACTGTGTTATGTATATACAGTAATTTAAGGCACCCATAATTCAGGCATGCTAATTTAATGTCCTGAAGATGATCCACGCAACCTTTTATTGGATCGAAACGCCGTCGACACCCTAAAAACGTCTCATACATACACTGTGATGTTACCATTTACTATGTATAGGCGCTCCTTGCGATTTGTGAACCAAAATTGTGAATTTCTTTTCTTGAGAACAAACCGTGAGCGTTGCCTGAGCCTTCCTTAATTGTCTGTATGTTTCTATGTTTCTGTAGTAGGATGCAGGCTTGTGTCCCACTCTCAGTATATTGTGTTGTACATATCGTCAAGAATTGCTTATAAATTAAATATTGAACCTCTGTCTGGCTGGACATGTTTAACCAATACAGCACTGATTGGGTCTGTATTTACTATTTTTGTTCACCCTTCTTTTCCCTAGGGACCACTGTTGTCTATAATAATTATAAATTATTTAATAGCATGTAATCCATTAAAAATAGCTAAGTTAATATGTGGCATATGTTTATCATTTTTTTAAATTTGTTTAGGGGTAGTAAGGGGTTTTATGGTTCAGGGATGAGTTGTACGTAAATGTAGGAAGGGTTTTTAGGGTTTAGTGATGGGTAGTACAGAGGGGTAGTTAGGGGTTTTTAGAGTTCATGGATGGGTAGTGCATAGAGATAGGAAGGGGTTTATGATTAAAAGATGTGTACTGTATGGGGCAATAACAGGGTTCTCCTGGTGTGTAACAGTGAGAGTACTCCAGTTTTAGACATACTGACCGAGTAACAGTGACAGTATTCCAGTGTTATACAAGGCATATAACATCGAGGGTGCTCCACTGTCAGGCTATGTACCAGTGAGAGTGCTCCTGTGTTAGACAGTCTGTGTGACAGTGAGAGTGCTCCTGTGTTACGCAGGCTGTGTAACATTGAGAGTGCTCTTGTGTTAGACGGGCTCTATGACAGTGAGAGTGCCCTGGTGTTAGACAGGCTATGTACCAGCGAGAGTGATCTAGTGGTAGACAGACTCTGTAACACTAAGAGTGCCCCAGTGTTAGGCTGTGAAACAATGAGAGTGCTCCAGGGATAGACAGTGAGTGTTCTAGTGTTAGACTGATTGTGTAAAGTGAGAGTGCTACAATGTGAGATTGATAGGCTGTATAACAAGCATACTCCATTGTGAGACAGGCTATGAAAGAGTGAGAGTTGGCCAATGTTAGGCTGTGTAAAATGACAATGCTCATGTGTCAGTTAGACAGACTGTGGAACAGTGAGAGTGCACAAGTGTAATGCTGTGTAACAGTGAGAGTGCTCCAGTGTTAAACTGTGTAACAGAAAGAGTGCTCCTGTGTTAGGCTGTGTAATAATGAGAGTGTCCTGGTGTTAGACAGGATGTGTGACAGTGACCGTCCTCATGTGTTAGTCTGTGTGACAGTGAGTGTGCCCTGGTGTTCGACAGGCTGTGTGACAGTGTGAGTGCCCTGGTGTTAGACAGGCTGTGTGACAGTGTGAGTGCCCTGGTGTTAGACAGGCTGTGTGACAGTGAGAGCGCCCTGGTGTTAGACAGGCTGTGTGGCAGTGTGAGTGCCCTGGTGTAAGACAGACTGTGTGACAGTGAGAGTGCCCTGGTGTTAGACAGACTGTTTGACAGTGAGAGTGTCCCGGTGTTAGGCTGTGTAATGGTGGGAGTGCTCCTGGGTTAAACTATGACATTGAGAGTGCTCATTGGTTAGGCTGTGTGTCAGTGAGAGTGCTCCTGTGTTAGGCTGTGTGACAGTGCTCCTGTGTCAGGCTGTGTGTTAATGAGACTGCTCCTGTGTTAGGGTGTGAGACAGTGAGAGTGCTCCTGTGTCAGGCTGTGTGTTAATGAGACTGCTCCTGTGTTAGGGTGTGTGACAGTGAGACTGCTCCTGTGTCAGGCTGTGTGTTAATGAGACTGCTCCTGTGTTAGGGTGTGTGACAGTGAGACTGCTCATGTGTTATAGACTGTGTGTCAGTGAGAGTGCTCCTTGGTTAGACTGTGTGTCAATGGGAGTACTTACTGTGTTATAGACTGCGTGTCAGTGAGAGTGCCTCGGTGTTAGTGATAATGGGGGTGACTGTATTAAGCTCCTGTGATGAATCGATAGATGACAATGGCTTGACGTGGTGAGGGCGCTGGGGAATATAGACGGGCGAGGGGGCGGGCTGTTCCAAAATGCATACCTCCCCCCCCCTCCCCCTCCCCCCCTTCTCATGGCCAAGTGCACACATCTCTAAAATGCAAAATGAAAGCAGCGGCCACGGCGGATGTTTATTATTAAAAGTAAAGCTCCTAATATGCATTTCTATGATATATGTAGCTCCTAGAAGCAGCAGGGCTGTGGAGTGCACACGGGGCATGTACACAAACTACGTGTTATGGGAGGAACGCGGCAGAGCGGTGTCTGGGCTGTGCTATAACTGCGCACCGCGAGGCTCCCGGAGCTATTGTGCTGGTGTCAGCTGGTGAGGGCGGGGCCAGCAGAGGGAGGGAGGGGGGGCACGGGAAGGACAAGCCCGGGTGATGGCCCTCGGCAGCTGGAGGCCGGCCCTGAGCAGGAGGCTGCCAGCCCAGTCTGCAGTGCCGCCTCTGCCCGCGTCCCAGCGCCCTCTCCTCACCACTGCTGCCCTGCCTGTAGCCTCTAGTGCCCTCGGCCCTGACGCTCCCTGCTGCGCAGCCTCTCCCTCCTGCCCCTCCACATGTCCCGGCTCTGCCTCTCCCTGCTGCCGTGCTCCTAGCCCTAACACCCTACCTGTGTCCTGCTGAGCTCGCAGCTCCCTGGCTCCGCCGCTCCCTGGCTGGCAGTGCCCCCTATCCCTTGCCTCACCACGGCTCGTGTATTACTGGCTCTGCTTGTCCGCGGCCGGCAGTGCTCCCTAGCCCCAGTTCGCACTGGCCCTAGCCCTGGCTGGCAGCGCCCCCTAGCTCCAGTTCGCACTGGCCCTAGCCCTGGCTGGCACTGTCCCCCTAGCTCCAGCTCGCACTGGCCCTAGCCCTGGCTCGCCTTAGCTCTGTCGGTCCCAGACTCGCAGTGTTCCTAGTTCTACCACTGCCTAGTCTTCGGTGCAGCCTCTACCAGACCCTCTGCGCTGCCTCTCCCTGGCTCGCACTGTCCCAGGCCCTCCTCTCCCTGGCTCGCACTGTCCCAGGCCATCGTCTACCTGGCTCGCACTGTCCCAGACCCTCCTCTCCCTGGCTCGCACTGTCCCAGGACCTCCTCTCCCTGGCTCACACTGTCCCAGACCCTCGTCTCTCTTGTTCACACTGTCCCACCCAGGCCCTCGTCTCTCTGGTTCGCGCTGTCCCAGGCCCTCCTCTCCCCAGTCATCGGTGGAGCCTCTGCCAGGGTCCCGGAGCTGCCTCCATCTCCTGTCGGGTCCTGCCCCGAGCCCCGCGTGTGCCAAGTCTTCTGTGTCTGCCCCTTGTTCCGCGGAGTCTGTTCCGGAGCCCGTTGTTCGCTGCCTCCCTCTCCTGCGTGCCCAGACTTGGACCAGCTGAGATCCCGCAGCCTGCAGCGCTCGCCCCGTTGGCTGCTGGTCTGCGTCGGGCTCCGGGCCTCACTCCTCCAGAAAGCAGCCGACCCACTGCCCCGTGGATGAATGGATGGCGGCAAAAGCCTTTTAAAGTTTGATCCGCTTCCGGTGATCTGTTAGACACATGCCGCTGTCAGCTTTGTTTTGGTCGTTCAGTTTGGTCACCCTGCTCTAAATGCTTGACGGTGGATCGGAAATGGAAAGAGGGTCTTCCCTGGACTGAACCTGGGACCCCCAGGGCACTGCCCGCGTATGGGCATGCTGGGCTTGCATAGCTCTGTTTGGTGACAGATTGAAATTCCAATACCAGCCTCGTCTTTCTTTGTTTGCCACCGACCTATCTGTCAAACGCCCACCCGGAGGACTGCCAACTCCCCGCCCGGGTCCGGTGGCAGATCTGGTGGCCACAGTGAACCAGAGGACAGCTCGGCTGGCTGGGCATATGCGCTGCCTGCTGCCCGTGTCACCCTCCCGGACGACATGCCCATGGTGCAGAACGCCCCATGGCGCCAGGAGAGGGGTCGAGCCGGCTGGCAGTGGGAGAGGCCCATCGGAGTGGACTGCAGTGCCCCCGAGCCTCGCTGTATCTGGCTGGCCAGTTTACGGGATGGGGGGGCAGGTGCGGGGCACAGGGAGCATGGTGCCAGCCACAGTGGTGGGCAGCAGAAGCGATGGTCTGGCTCCCGGATGGAGAAGCCCATGGCGGTAAGAGACCCAGAAATGTTCGCTTTTTGTGGGGTTGGTGTGAATAATGTTCTGTATTTTGTTTCGGGGGTTGTTTTCGGACGTTTAGGGGTAATGTTGGCATGTGATAGTCCCTTTTCGGGCACGCGAGGCAGTATCTAGCGCCCCAAACGGGTCTGGCTCTCAGCTAGGTTCCAGGGTCATTAGCCTCTTAGCATGAAACATAGGTGGGGGTCTAACACCCTTCAAATCAAAAAAGGCAAAGTTCATACCTTACATCTTGCTAAAAGCGCCTAGAAGCATTTTGGGTTGTGAGTCATTCTATATCAACTTCAGTAACAAAACAGGGCAAATCCCCCAGTGATCCATGTGGAAAGTTCAGAAGCCTCTCTTCGGGGGTGGAATTGTAGCCTTCACATTCTCATGCTTTGCAGAGTGCCGTTGTCGCTTTACTTCCATGGGGGATTAAATGTAGATCTGTGTTTTCTTGGTATGTGACCAGTAGTTCTTAGTTTCATTAGTAGGCTTGTCATATTTCAGTACTTTCTTGACTGAGAGGTTGAGATTCTATAATTTCACCTAGGTTATTTCTCAGTGGTTGGTTTGCAGTACCTACTTTCAATGCTTGGCAGCTTCTAGTCCCTCGTTTCGTTGCTGGATGAGGTGCAGTTCTATTTTTTCTTGGTTGGCAGATTTTAGTTACTGATTTCCTTGATGGTTGGCTTATAGTTTCTAGTTTTCTTGGTGAATTGTATGACATTTATAGTTTTCGTGCTATATACGTTTTAATATATTGCTTTCTGGGTCTGTTGGTTGTAATTAATAGATTCCTTGCTGGAAGAGTTCTGGTTACATGTTTTTTGTGAGTAGATTGTAATTGCTGGGTTCCTTGTGGATTAGCTGGAGTTTCTTCTTTTTCTATTGAGTGAATTGTAGATCTATGAATGCATTGTCGGTCCTTGCATTGCTTGCATTTACCTATGTGCTTTGTCAATGGCTTGCAGCTACTTTCTTCTTGGACGGGTTGTAGTAGCTGCTAGTTTTGTTAGTAAATAGGTTGTAGTTTTATATTTTTCACAATACTTGTACTCCCTAACTCGTTTCCAGGTAGGCACAACACCCTAGATTGCTTGTTAGTTGTGTTGTACGCCCTCATTTACTTTCTAAATGGCTTGTATTTTCTCACTTTCTTGCTGGAATGGATGTAGTTTTCTGGTGTTCTTGCTGGATGGGGACGTAGTTACTGGTTTCATTAGTTTTATTCGTTGCTGGTTTGGACTTTATAGTTTTCTTGGTGGATGGATGTAGTTTCCAGATTTTTGTCATGGCTGAATGCAATTTCCAAGTATTTTTTGTAGCTTTGTTTTTTGGGGAGTGGATTATAGTTCAAAGTTTTCTTGATGAATTTGTTGTGGTTTCTTGTTTCCTTACTGGCTGGGCTCTAGTTTTAGTTTCTTTTTTCAGTGGATTGGCTGCAGCACCTTGTTTCCTTGCCTGCTTTGTTGTAGTTCTGGTTGGTTTGCAGTTCCTTATCCTCTCGCTGATTTCGCATAGCTCCTAGTTTCCTACGTGGATAGGTCGCGGCTACTAATTTTCTTGCTGGATGAATTGACATGAGACATTTTCTTGTTGGATAGGTGTAGTTTCAGGAGTTTGTGGTGGGTAGTTTGTAGTTAATTTACTTATAAATGGATTGTTGTTTCTCGTTTCTTTGCAGGTTGTGTTTTAGCTTGTCTCCATGCAGGTTGGATTGAAATTGTTTTCATTCTCTTGCTGACTGGCAGTGGGGCTTGTTTTTTGTGTGCAGGTTGAGTTGGACTGTCTAATTTTTTGCAGGTGGGTTTGTAGTTTGTTTTTGTTTGTTAGGCTGCTCTCACGTAATGTATGTCACCGAGACTGGCTGAGCTCTGTGAATCGACAACCAAGCGGAAAAGTTACAAATGGGGCATTTAAAGGTTAAAAATAAATGATAACAAAAAATACATGGTGGAACTATTGCTTCAGGGAGCTCCAGATGTTAGTCTGTACCGCGAGATATGATGTCTGTGGGAGCTTGTATCGATAGGAGAACTGGTGTCTGAGGGGAGCAGTGAAGATTTTTCCGACTATGTATAGGAAAATCGTGCTGTTTCCCAAATTCCCCCGTGCAGACAGTGGATGTGGGTTCAGAGCGCTCACTTTTTCCAGGTCCATCCGGAAATAACTTATACAGTCCAGTTTTTAGGTCGAAGCCTACCAGTCATCGCAGCTGTCTGGTTTGCTTAAAACGTCTTGGGGACATTCAGAAAGCTCTCAGGGAAGCTTTCAGAATGTCCCCAAGATGTCTACGTGGATCTGCTTCCTTTACATTTGATTACTGGCATCTGGGATAAAATCCCGAAAAAGGATAGAAAATGCGAGTTGTGCCAGCAACATATTCAAGATTTGAACCATGTATTATTTGTGTGTCCTGTGTTACAAAATTGTAGTCTCATTTTTTAAGGCTTTTGTTTTAAATATAACATCCATTCCAACCTGGAGGCTCGTAAAGTAGTATTGTTTCAGATGAATGAAATGATATGCAATAAGATTTATCAATTTTTTTAGATCCTTTCTGAACATCTTTTAGGGCCTTGGTGTATGACTGGTGGGTGTTCTAGAAAATTTTCCATATCCTTTTAGAACATTTATTGAGACCTCTGCGCATTTCTGGTGGATGTCCAGAATAAATGCAATGTTTATTCTTTAAGGTCGCATTCTTAAAAATGTATTATGCATTATTTGAACTTCGCATGCCGCGCTAAGCACGTTGCACTTTTTAAGGGCCGAAAATGAATCTATTGATTAAGCTTTATATGTTATGTTTGTTTTTTATTTTTATGATGCGCAATACCCCCTTCTGGAGGTTGGGCAAAGATGATTTGTTGAACTCTAAATGGCATAATATACAGTATAAAGGGTTTTTAGGGTCTTATATATCATTAGCAGATGTTTTTACATTTTTGATGGAGCTATGCACGATGCCATGTTCAAAGGTCGCACTTACTGAACTGCAGAGTCACACAACATATTCCTTAAAGTGCTATGCAGGACATCACTTTATAAAGCACTGTAATCTATATTTCTAATGATGTATGTATCAGATTGGAGGTTTTATATTTTTCAATTTCTGATTTTAATATGTACTATATATTATTGTTCTACTATTATGTCATGTGGACCTCTGTAGGAGTTCGGTACCATAATAAACGAGTGCTCCTTTCTGTAAACAGGCCTGTAAAGCTTGTTTTTATCTTGTCACATTTGCTGTGCATTTTTAGACAGATGTCAAATGTCAGGCTCCATTTGGAGAGAGCTTAGAGTTTACTTTTCTTTCTCTGACTTCAAAGTGAGAAGATTTATGTGTCAATCTTGCTGGATACTGCTGGTCAGGAAAGGGTTTTTTCTAGTGCACAACAACATTTAAACAAACTGTGCAAGTATTTCAGAAAATATCAGAATTAGGAGCGCACAAATGAAGCACATTTTTTGTTAATTCTAAAGTGTGTTAGAAACAAATACTTTGATATGATCAAAACAAATCAATGCACTGGGTGATGCCACTTCCGCAGACTATCGTTTGTGTGCTGCATAGTTTTATTTGTAAATGTGTATATCTGTGCAAATGTAATGATCATTTAAATTAAAAATATGTTGTTTGTAATGGCAATGTGCTATCACGCCATGCACATTCCACTCTACGCCACTCCACTCTACTCTGCACCACCCCAGGCCACACCATTGCACTCTACGCTGCACCACTCCACACTACACCACTCCATTCTACGCCACTCCACACTGCTTCACTGCACTCTACTCTGCACCACTCCACTTTACTCCACGGCACTCTATTCCACTCTGCACCCCTCCACGCCACTGGACTCTTTGCCACTTCACTCTATGCCTCTCTACTCTACTCAGCACCACTCTACTCTATGCCAATGCATTCTACTCAACACCACTGCACACTTCGCCACTGCACTCTACACCACTCCAGTCTAGGCCACTTCACTCTATGCCGCTCTGCAACCTACACTCTACGCCACTGCACTCTATGCCAATATTCTCTACGCCATTACACTCTACTCTGTACCACTCCAGTCTATGCCCCTGCACTCAACGCCAATCCACTGTACACCACTCTAACCTACTCTGCTCCACTGCGCTCTACGCCATTACACTATACGCCACTGCACTATACCCTGCACCACTCCACTCTATGCCACTTCAATGTACTCTGAAACAATCTACCCTATGCCACTGCATCCTACGCCACTGCACTCTACACCACTCTACGCCTCTCTATTCTCCTCTGCACCATTCCACTCTGTGCCACCGCACTCTACGACACTCTACTCTAAACCACTGCACTTTACGCAACTGCACTCCACAGCCCTGCACTCTACTCAAATGCATTCTATGACACCGCCCTCTACTCTGCACCACTGTACTGTACGCCACTGCTCTCTATGCCACTCTACTCTACATCAATGCACTCTACACCACTCTACACCCAAGGCTGTTTCCCCACCTCTCTACTATGCATCACTCTGATCTAAGCCACTGCATTCTACGATGCTGCATTATATGCTGCTGAATTCTATACCACTGCACTGTACTCCCATATACACTGCAACACTCTATGCCAATGCACTCTACAACAGTCCACTCTACTCTACGCCACTGTGCTCTACTCTACTTTGCAGCACTCTACTCTACTTCACTCTACTCTGCACCACTGTACTCAACACCACTGCATTCTACTCAACACCAGTCTACAATTCAGACTATTCCATGCCCCCAGAGTTATAAGAATGGCTTGGGCAGCAGGTATTACTGATTTTAATGTATATTTTATTAATAAAACAACTGTGGCAGATTCCTGTAAGTGCCGGTGTTGACAAATAAGTGCTGGTGCCAAGCACCGGAAACCACCGGCTCAAATTAAGCACTGATTGCATCTATGACAGAAATAATTTAATGTTTAATGATTCAATGTACTTTTCAGATGTAAAATAGCCCTTCATGCAATATAATGCATAGGAGGCAGAGTGATACACCAAACAGCCAATTGCATGTGGTGAGAGGGTACACTCCACTCAGCGCAGCCAAACCCCAAAGTCAAAGCCCGCTCTATGTATATTTTAGAGCATTGTTGACAATAGCTCCTGCTGTCAACTGTCAAGCCAGACCTAAAAACCTGGACTGGATGAGCTATTCCCGCATGGACCTGGGAACCTGGAGGGTTCGTGAAGTTAGAGGAGCTCCCCCTCAAAAGGAGCTGGTTCTGGGTTGATGTAGTTACTGCAGCACCACCCTGGCTTAGTGGCCTGAAGTCTGGACAGTAGGAGTCTGGCTGTATCACTGCCAGATGTTCATGAGTTCCACCTAGAATACATTTGCAAACAAAATCTCTAAAGGGGAATCATTTACTCAGTCAGTGGTTATCCTGTAGATCTTGCATAGATCAGGTCCTTCCGGACCTAGTTTGGGCGCCTTTCCCTACAGAAACTGTTGAGCCAATGATGCACTCTCCATACCCAACATAGAAACTATTCAAAAGCCAGTGACATGGATATGATGGTAACAGGATCTAATGGAATTCCACTGGGGAGCCACGTGTGTGCACTTCATGCCCTGACAGGGGACGAGTTGTTTGTCTTGCGCCAGCATTTCCGATCTTCATTTCCACCCAGAGGCCCCTGGGGCAGCATCTGTCTCCAGTCTGTGGAGGAGGTCTGTAAGGTTCTGTCGGTGGGGGGAGGGAGGGTGGAAGGTGGCAGGCGTCGAGCCAAGACAGGAGAGTCTTAGATTCTACCGACAAAGGCTCCTCCGAAGCCCTTCGACCTCTTGTCTTTTGTTTTCAACCACTGCCTCTCAGGTGAGCCTTGATTTACTTTAAGAGGCTCCACCATGGACCTTCTCACCTAATGCTTTTTTTCAACCAGTACCTCCTGTGGTGCCTTTAGCCTGTTTCACAGCCTCAGCCATGTATCATGTGGTAACCGCTGGCATTGCCGCATAGGTACAGGAACCTGACACTTCCCATGCTCTCCGTTTTGAATTCTTCCAAGTCCAAAGATGGATTTTGATGGAGTTTGATGTTCACAGCCCTTCAGCTTTGCCAGATCCTACCCCATGGTGTCTGTGACACTGGCACAAGATAGTGCTGCTGCCAATCTTTGTCTGGACTCACAGTTCTGTATTGAGGATGCTAACAAGACTTCCAGGGGATGCAGCGGGGTGATGATGAGGTGTCCTAGCGAGGGAAGGAGTGAGGCAGGAGAGGTCTCTTTGGAGTAGGGGATTTGATGACATTCCTTCCGGTGCTCGTTTTTTGACCCTTAACCTGTTAGCAAACATCTCCTGCAGAATCCTGCCTGTTTAAGAGGGCTTCGTTCAGGATTTAACCCCTGTTATCCTTTTAGGATCAATGCTTGCATATCATTGTAGTATCAATGATTGAATGAATAAATGGAAAATATTTGTAAAGTACATTGACACCCTAAACCAGAGTCCTGGCACTTTTCTAAGCTTCACTGTAATTTTCAAAAGGGGTGTGGTAGAAATGTGGATGCAATGGATGAAGATGGTGAGCCCAGTGGTATGCTGACAATAGGTGTGGGGGCACGTGGATTGTATGGGTGAAGGTAATGAGCCTGGAGGTATACCGGAAGGGGTATACACAGATATTACTGTGAAGTTGGCAAGCCCGAAGGTGCACTTCATGATGGATACATGGAGAGTGTGGTGTAATTAGCAAGCTCGAAGGTGCACTTCATGATGGATACATCATGGGAGAGGAGTTGGCCTAACGGCTAGGGCGTCCGATCTCGAATCTGGGGACCTGGGTTCGAGTCTCGGCAATGACGCTGAACATCCTGTGATTCTGGGCAAATCACTTAATCTCCCCGTGCCTAACAAAAATGAATGTGTGTCCTAATGTAACGTAACTGGTGCTATGTAAAGTGCTCTGATACCCGATTCGGGTCAAGTTCGCGCTATATAAAACTCTGCAAAAAAAAAAAAAAAATACATGGGGAGTATGGTGTAGTTAGCAAAGCCTGAAGGTATACCTCAAGATGGATACATGGGGAGTATGGTGTAGTTGGCAAGCCCGAAGGTACACTTCAAGATGGATACATGGTGAATATGGTGTAGTTGGCAAGCCCAAAGGTACACTTCATGATGGATACATGGAGAGTGTGGTGAAGGTACACCTCAAGATGGATACATGGGGAGTATGGTGTAGTTGGCAAGCCCGAAGGTACACCTCAAGATGGATACATGAGGGGAGTATGGTGTAGTTGGCAAGCCCGGAGGTACACCACAAGATGGATACATGGAGAGTATGGTGTAGTTGGCAAGCCCGGAGGTACACCACAAGATGGATACATGGAGAGTATGGTGTAGTTGGCAAGACCGGAGGTACACCTCAAGATGGATGCATGGAGAGTATGGTGTAGTTGGCAAGACCGGAGGTACACCTCAAGATGGATACATGGAGGATATGATGAAGTTGGCAAGACCGGAGGTATATCACATGATGGATACATGGAGGATATGATGAAGTTGGCAAGACCGGAGGTATATCACATGATGGATACACGGAGGGTATGATGAAGTTGGCAAGCCCGAAGGTACACCACATGATGGATACATGGAGGGTATGATGAAGTTGGCAAGCCTGCTGATACCTGGATAGTAGGGCAATATTTGCAAGCACACATGTTCTCTGTATGGTGGTTACTTGGGTAGCAAAGGTGAATGTAGTAAGCACGTGTGTACGTTGCACGGTGAAACTGCAGTGCCCTGACTTGAGATTGCTGACAGTTATCTCAGAAGTATTTCAACCATCCTAGGTGTCTCTTTGAACCTGCTTCTCTTCAAGCAGTCTGGCTTGAATAGGTGATGGACAGTGTGCTTCCTTTGTGACAGATAGACAAGCAGACGGTGGGGAGGTGGCAAGCATCCACAGAGGACCTGAAGCTTTCTGTACCATGACTAGGGTCATCTCATCCTGTGGCTTGGTGTGAATGGGATTGGACCCAGTAGATTTTCTGCTATCTGAGTTGCCACATACTTCAGAACAATGTGCCCATCAATGAATAAATTGGTGATACTTGGCCCTCTTTCTGCAACTTGAGATCACGTTACTGAAGAGGGGGACTATAGCTGTTTTTAAGAACGCATAAGTGAGGGGTCCTGTGCTGATGTGGTGCTGTCTCTTTTACAAAGGACAAAGTTTGATTGGCAAGTATTTCTAGAGTGGCATGGTGGACAATAAAAATGATGGCCTGGAATGCAGCTATAGTAATTGTCAGAGGATGAGGTTAATTCAAGCGTTCCACCCATCGCTTTTATGTTTTTCTAACTTAAATACCCTAAGTGTGGCACATATTCCCAGACCTGAGTCTAATGCTCACTATGCCTTATGACACTCCAGTTGTACCTCACTAATAAGACCTAAGCTGACCGGAAACTAGTTTGGAGTTGCTTGTGTTCCCATCTAGAGGGGACTTGGCGTGGCAGCTGGGCTGTTCCTATTGGAGCAGGACCAAGTCTGATTTACATATGGACAGTCACTGTCTGGATTGGCATGGTGGAAAAAAAAAATGATGGATTCGAATACTGCCATAGTAATTTCCAGTTTCTTTGATTAATTCAACCATACACCCATCACTTTTTGTGTTTCTTTGTGGTGAAATGTTAGAGCGCCTGAGGTGGAAATAGTGTTCCTTTGCTCTCTGGATGTTTGAGGACCATTATGCTAATCCTTATTTAAAGCGGCTAAGCAGGGTGGCCTTCGTATGCATGGTGTAAAACTCAGTCAGCCTGCGAGATCAGATGCCGGTTCCCCTTGTCTGTTCCATAGTTCATTGTACGCATTATTTACCCATAGCACTTTAAAGGGCCTATCCATAAAGTGTTGTGCTCCGATAACTGGTCTTTTATAAACCTCTGTGCAGATCATTTTCTATGGTCTTCGAAAAGTTGAGCACAAATTCAGCTTAAGAGTGACGTGTCTTTGTAGATACGTGTACCATCGGTCCTTTGCCAGTATTGCTAGGCTCCTTGATCGACCCACCACCAGCTTGTTGATGTAGTGCACTGCTGAAATGTTGCCCATCCAAAGCAGGATGGTGCAGTGGAACACGCTGATGGCTAGGCTGTAGATGGCAAATGGCCCTTTAGAAGTTACAGGCCGTTGACCAGACACCACTGGTTGTGTTTCCTTGAATATGGACCCCCCAAAATAACCTGCTCACATCTGATTTGAGGCTCGTGACTGGGTGGTAGCTGAGGATGGATCTTCCATTCCAAACATCAGTGTTTGTTATTTAAGCACCAATGTGTATAATGTGCTCCTCCTTGTTGCGCTGGAAAATTGTGAAACCCAAGACAAAAGGCCTTTACCTCCCTGTACTTTAATTTCTCTGTCAAATGTGTTAGCACTTAGAAGCAGTCTCCCAGAACTATTACAACAACCAAACAAAAGAGGGGGACTCTGGGCTTTTAGAGAGGTCCAGCATACATGCCCTGGATAAACTTGAGAAGAAAAGGTATGCAGTTCCTGTGAAGGAGAGGGAAAGGGGGCAGGGCAGGGGACTGGCAAGGTCCCTGGCTACAAAAAGAGAAAATTTAGTAGGAAAGGAGAAGGACTGGGAAGTCCTTCCTTTCGGAATGAGTGCCCTCACACACCCTGCCTGCTGGGTGTCATGCTTCATCATCGGGCATGCTCCTCGTCGGGTCGGCGCTGCAATACCCGACGGGCACCCTATGCAGGGGCTCTTTGGCGGAGATCTTTTATTCCTTGCCGTATGGTGCGGTGGGTGTGAGGGGCCTTAAAAGTGTAGGTGTGCAATTGTGTGAACTAAAACAGGGAAATAGAAGAGTCAGGTAAATTAAACTTTAATGATCCTGCCTTCCCCCTGATTAAAAATGAAGTTGGCAACTCACTGCAAAAATCCTGCAGCGTGTTATGCTCAATCTTGTGCGGTCAACATGTTTCTTGCCTGTTAAGTCAGGGAGATCTAGTGGCAATTCTTCAGGACCTAATAAAAATAAAACTCTACACTATAATAGACTATGATGTTCTAACCTATTAACAAAAAGGTGGGGGGGCACCAAGAGGTAAAGTACCTGATGATGCAGCAGCCAATCTAAAACTATCTTTAGAATGGCCCCTTCAGTTCACGGCAAGTGTAGGACACAGTAAAGTGTTAGTGTCCAAGAAACCGCGCCCAGGTGACGAGTGACCTACCCTGCACTGCCGGATAAGCACCAATGTGTATAATGTGCTCCTCCTTGTTGCGCTGGAAAATTGTGAAACCCAAGACAAAAGGCCTTTACCTCCCTGTACTTTAATTTCTCTGTCAAATGTGTTAGCACTTAGAAGCAGTCTCCCAGAACTATTACAACAACCCTCAGATCTCCATCAGCACTTGCTGACCGTCACTGACGGCTGCTGGCCAGCAGCACACAGTTGTCAAAATAAGTGCCTGGCGGGGATCAGTACTTAGTTATCATCACAGTCCCCTTCTGTCTGTCGGCATATAGCTGGCATCACATTCTTCTGCTGCTGCCCTGACCCGAAACCGGTCCCAGGATGCTTGTTTCTGGTCCAGGGAAGACATGGCTTGGCAGTTCGGGCTGGACTGTTCCCATGAGGCACAGGGTCAGACTGATTTGCATATGGCTATGTCTGAACTGGGGTGGTGGAGTGAGCTAAAGAATGATGATGGATTAAACCCAGATCAGTTGACTGGGGGTGAGTGTTTGATTGGCTCAAACGTTCCGTCCATCATCCCCTTTGGTATCGCTTTGTTCGCCCTAAGTTGGCAGGGTATGCCCAGACGTGGGTCCCTTGCTCACTTTGCCACTGGATTCAAGATAGCCTGGCTGATGAGGGTTTTAAACCCGAAACCGGTCCCAGGATGCTTGTTTCTGGTCCAGGGAAGACATGGCTTGGCAGTTCGGGCTGGACTGTTCCCATGAGGCACAGGGTCAGACTGATTTGCATATGGCTATGTCTGAACTGGGGTGGTGGAGTGAGCTAAAGAATGATGATGGATTAAACCCAGATCAGTTGACTGGGGGTGAGTGTTTGATTGGCTCAAACGTTCCGTCCATCATCCCCTTTGGTATCGCTTTGTTCGCCCTAAGTTGGCAGGGTATGCCCAGACGTGGGTCCCTTGCTCACTTTGCCACTGGATTCAAGATAGCCTGGCTGATGAGGGTTTTAAACCCGAAACCGGTCCCAGGATGCTTGTTTCTGGTCCAGGGAAGACATGGCTTGGCAGTTCGGGCTGGACTGTTCCCATGAGGCACAGGGTCAGACTGATTTGCATATGGCTATGTCTGAACTGGGGTGGTGGAGTGAGCTAAAGAATGATGATGGATTAAACCCAGATCAGTTGACTGGGGGTGAGTGTTTGATTGGCTCAAACGTTCCGTCCATCATCCCCTTTGGTATCGCTTTGTTCGCCCTAAGTTGGCAGGGTATGCCCAGACGTGGGTCCCTTGCTCACTTTGCCACTGGATTCAAGATAGCCTGGCTGATGAGGGTTTTAAACCCGAAACCGGTCCCAGGATGCTTGTTTCTGGTCCAGGGAAGACATGGCTTGGCAGTTCGGGCTGGACTGTTCCCATGAGCCACAGGGTCAGATAGATTTGCATATGGCTATGTCTGAACTGGGGTGGTGGAGTGAGCTAAAGAATGATGATGGATTAAACCCAGATCAGTTGACTGGGGGTGAGTGTTTGATTGGCTCAAACGTTCCGTCCATCATCCCCTTTGGTACTGCCCTGATATGAGTCTCAGACATCATCTACAACCACCCAGGACAGTCGTGGCTTTGCGTATGAGATCCATTCTCATGGGGGCGCATTCCCAGTGCCATCCATCTGGCCTGGAGGAAGGGTCTTTGAAAAATGAGCGTGCTAGGGAGCGCTCTGGAAAAGCGCGTACTGTAAGGAAGCGCGCCATTAGGATCCAGGACCCCGGGATCCCGGCCACGCCCTCGTGGCTCCTGACCAAGGGATTGAGCGAAGCACCATCGGCAGGGATTACTCCCGGAGCAACGACGTGACTTCACTTCTGGCCACGGCCGGCAGCAATGGGGGGGGAGAGGGCAGGGGCCTATTTAGGGCACCTTGCCCAGGCACTCGCCCTCTCTTCCTTTACGGCGCTGGCCCCGAGCTCAGCTGAATCCAGTGAATCTCCCACCCACCCATCCCTGTGAGTTAGAGCTTGGGAAGGTGTTGGACGATGGGCTAGAGTGGCGGTAAGGAGGCCACATAAATTGCCTTACATTGTTAAGGGGAGTCCTACTGCATACTCCCTAGGCCAGCACTGAGGGGGAGAGACGGTAAGCTCACCCCAGGGAGAATGGAGACACCGGCTGGGGGCAAGGGCGCCAGCTTACAATCTAGGGCATGGGGCGGCGGCCCCTGGTTATACCCTACGAGCCCCGTGGGCAGCCTGGTGGTGGAGGGGTGGGCCCCTAGGGTGGCGGACAAGGTCCAGGTGATGGGGGCTCACCTCTCAAGGACGCAGGTGGGTTGCACCTTGCGTGGTTCTCAGTTAGGGGGCGCGAGCTAGAAGGCCCCTTAGTGCTGGAGCGATAGAGAACATTCTCCGTAGGAAAATTAATTTCTGTCATTTATGCTGATGGATTATTGATGTTATGACCAACAGAAAGAGAAATATTGTTTAGAGATGGAATTTGATAAACCTATATCGTGTGGAATTAGGAATGCTATTGGTTATATATTGTCATGTTTGTGTGATGGTTTGTAATAAACATGGCCTCTTTTACCCACAATTCTTGTCAGGTATTGATTTGTGGGTTACGGATGGGGGCGGGGCCGGGAGCACCCTGGGGGGTCCGGGTCCTATGTACTCTTGCATGACCTTTGATATAGCCCCAGCCAGTATAGCCACCTGCCTCCAAACTAGTGTATGCCTCTGGGAGGAGCAGCGCCAGAGGCCTGTGTGTAGCCATTAATTAGATGATGGGGAGTATGCACACTTCTGTATTGCAAGAGATTTGCATTACTGAATATCAACACCAACAATATTGTGGTATAAGAATATCGGGGACAGATTATCAAGGGGAAAAAAATCGAAAGGTAAGTGCATTTAGGGAAGTATAGATTTACGATTCCTAACTTGTGCAATAACTCTACCCAAAAAGCTTCTTCCTCATTTGATCTTCACTGCCCCTCTTTCCTATCACTTCGACCACCTCTTAGCTTCGAGGCTATGGGGAGGGGGGGTGGGGGGGGCATACAGCGATAAATTCACAACCTTTAAAACGTAGCCCATCAGAGCAGGTGTGAGGCTCAGGAGCCCTACGGAGAAGTAACAAGGCGGTACCAGGGTACAAGAGGTCGTTTCTAGTTGTGTGTGTGTATATAATTTAAAGTGTTCATTTCCTATATAACAGTTAGCAGCGGCAGACGCCATGCTCCCAAGCTCTCCCACTTCCTGCACACAGGGGAGCTGAGGGATAGTGAGTGCACAGTCCCTCTCCTCCCTTGTCTCCTTCCCTCCTCTCCCCTAAAGTTCCAAGTAGTTCTTTGAAGCGGCCTAAGGTAGTGTTAAGCCCCAAACAAGCACCAACTTGGCGTTCTGTCCCACCCTGTGAATTCAAGTGTCTATATTACAGTGACGGTACAGTCACTCACTGTCCACATCTGGGTCCCGTGACCTGTGAACCGAACAGGGGTCAACAAGTTATTAGGAGGCGTTCTTCCGGTCGTGCCCCGGGGGTACATTCCTGACACGGTCTAGATTAGAGTCCTCAGCAAGCCATTTGCAGCCACTGCCTTTCTCCCAGCACGTCCCTCCCTGCGCTCTTTTCAAATCCCCGCGCCCTTCTTGCTTCTTCCTTGCACCTTCCTGTGCTTCTCTTGTTAAACCCTTGTTCTCTCGCACATCCCTGTTGTATTCAAACGCGCTCCCTCTTTGGTTTTTCGCCGCACACTCTAGCTTTCTTCTGAAACTCGTTATTTGACAACTTCAGTCCCTCCTTATGTTTCTGTGATGTCCTCTGCTCTCTCCCTGCACATTCCTGTCTGACCCCTGCTCTCTTTATACTCCCTCTTCCTACTCTCCATTCTATTTTTGCTGACCTCAGTCTCCGGCTCTCTCTTCACACTTCAGCTTTCTCCCGCGCTTTCCTCACTTTGTACCCTCCCTTCATGCCCGAGTGCTCGCCCCTCCCTCCACACCTGCTCTCTCCTCGCACCGCTACTCCACCCTCAAACCCTTGCCTTCCCTCTTTTCACACCTGTGCTCTCTACTCACTCTGCTGCTCTATCCTTCAAGATCTTCCCACATTCTAGCTCTCTCCGCACTCCTGGTGTCTCCTCACATCCCTGCTCTCATACTGACCGTATCCTTGCTGTCTCATGGGTCCACTCCTTTCCTTCTACCCATTTTCTCACCTCACACCCTTGCTTTCTCACACCCCTGCTCTGTCCTCTTGCCCTTGCCTCTCCTCACACCCTTGTTCACTTTTCACCCCGTTGCCTCCTTACTCTCGCCTCTTATGCCTTCACCCATGCATTCTCTCCACAGCCCTGCTTTCCCTTCACCCCGTCCACTTTACACCCATTTACACCTTCGCTGTCTCTTCACATCTCTGCTTTCTCTTCAGAGCCTGCTCTCTTTACACCTTTGATCTTATGTCACACCCCTGCATTATCTTCACACACTAGATGCACTCTCTTTGCACATTTGACCTCTCAGACACCTGCTGTCTCTTCACAGCCTGCAGTCTCTGTACACCTTTGATCTCTGTTCACCCCATGCTGTCTCTTCACCCTGGAGTCTCTATACACCTTTGATCTCTGACCACCCCCATACTGTCTCTTCGGCCTGCAGTCTCTGTACACCTTTGATCTCAGTTCACCCCCGTGCTGTCTCTTCATAGCCTCTAGTCTCTATACACCTTTGATCTCTGTCCACTCCCATGCTGTCTCTGTACACCTTTGATCTCTGACCACCCCCATACTGTCTCTTCAACCTGCAGTCTCTGTACACCTTTGATGTCTGTTCACCCCATGGTGTCTCTTCACAGCCTGCTGTCTCTGTACACCTTTGATCACTGTTCACCCCATGCTGTCTCTTCACATGCTGCACTCTCTTTGCCTCTCAGACACCTGCTGTCTTTTCACAGCCTGCAGTCTCTGTACACCTTTGATCTCTGTTCACCCCATGCTGTCTCTTCACCCTGGAGTCTCTATACACCTTTGATCTCTGACCACCCCCATACTGTCTCTTCAGTCTGCAGTCTCTGTACACCTTTGATCTCAGTTCACCCCCGTGCTGTCTCTTCATAGCCACCAGTCTCTATACACCTTTGATCTGTCCACCCCCATGCTGTCTCTTCACAGCCAGCAGTCTCTGTACACCTTTGATCTCTGACCACCCCCATACTGTCTCTTCAACCTGCAGTCTCTGTACACCTTTGATGTCTGTTCACCCCCATGTTGTCTCTTCACAGCCTGCTGTCTCTGTACACCTTTGATCTCTGTTCACCCCATGCTGTCTCTTTAGATCCTCTCTCTCTGTGCGCACTCGTGCTTTCTCGTCACACATCTCTCCCACAGCTCTCCACACTCCTCTTTTTTCGTGCATCTTCCCTCCTCGTACCTTGCTCCCTCCTATGCTCTCTCCACTCTATGCTCTTCTCTGTGGAGTTTCCCCCCACCAGCCTCACCCTGCTCTTCCCCTCACGGCCCTCCCCCACCCTCTAACTTGTCTCCACTCGTTACAGTCACAAGGACACGTTGAGCTGTCAGCTTTAGAATAATCCCGCGCGAGCAGAGGAAACAATGGCGCGCAGACAGCCGAGTGCCAAGCGTGAGGTCAGGTCCCAGCACGTCCCGGGGATGCGGGGACGGGGGCAACCTCTGGCAATGCGGCCCCTCCACTCGAGGGCGGCACTCAGGTGTGCATGTGTGAGAAGTACTGCTCCATGTCCACCGGGGAGGGCTGACCCACGCCTGCCCTGCGAAGTGGGAGGAGCCCCGCTCGGCACTCGTTCATCCATGAACTGTGGACGCACGTGCATGTGTGGCCAGCATTTCTGTCCGTGCATTCCTGGAGGGGGGGGGGGGGCTCGCGTGCAGAGGTGCTGGCCCACACCTATTCCTGCATGCCTCCTCACTCACCCCTGAGTAGTGTACACACATGTATGGGGAGCCCTTCTGTCCATGCATTCCTGGGGGTGTGCTCGTGTGCAGAGGTGCTGGCCCACACCTGCCCCTGCATGCCTCCTCACTCACCCCTGAGTAGTGTACACACATGTATGGGGAGCACTTCTGTCCATGCATTCCTGGGAGCTTGCTCGTGTGCAGAGGTGCTGGCCCACACCTGCCCCTGCATGCCTCCTCACTCACCCCTGAGTAGTGTACACACATGTATGGGGAGCACTTCTGTCCATGCATTCCTGGTGGCGTGCTCGCGTGCAGAGGTGCTGGCCCACACCTATTCCTGCATGCCTCCTCACTCACCCCAGAGTAGTGTACACACATGTATGGGGAGCACTTCTGACCATGCATTCCTGGGGGCGTGCTCGCGTGCAGAGGTGCTGGCCCACACCTATTCCTGCATGCCTCCTCACTCACCCCTGAGTAGTGTACACACATGTATGGGGAGCACTTCTGACCATGCATTCCTGGGGGGTGCTTGTGTGCAGATGTGCGAGGATAGAGTACAAAGGGGGAGGATGCAAAGATGTATAGGAGTAAGGATCACTGTTCTGTCTCCATCCATAAGGGTTGTAAACAAACATAGGTGTGAGAAGCCCTGCTCCTCATGGATCCCTGAGAGGTGTATACACTTGCATAGGTGTGACGAGCGGCGCTCTTCATCCTTCCCTCAGGAGTGTGCGCATGTGTATAAGTGTGGCAAACCCTGCTCCTGATCCCTGAGAGGTATGCACATACGGATAAGAGCGAGAACCACTGCTCTTCATCCTTCCCTCAGTAGTGTGCACATATGTGTGTGTGTGTGTGTGTGTGTGTAAGTGACACACACTGCTCCTCATCCCTGAGAGGTGTGCACAGACGGATAAGAGCGAGAACCACTGCTCTTCATCCTTCCCTCAGTAGTGTGCACATATGTGTGTGTGTGTGTGTGTGTGTGTGTGTGTGTGTGTAAGTGTGACACACACTGCTCCTAATCCCTGAGAGGTGTGTTCAGGCGGATAAGAGCGAGAACCACTGCTTTTCATCCTTCCCTCAGTAGTGTGCACATATGTGTGTGTGTGTGTGTGTAAGTGACACACACTGCTCCTCATCCCTGAGAGGTGTGTTCAGACGGATAAGAGCGTGAACCACTGCTCTTCATCCTTCCCTCAGTAGTGTGCACATATGTGTGTGTGTGTGTGTGTGTGTGTGTGTGTAAGTGACACACACTGCTCCTCATCCCTGAGAGGTGTGTTCAGACGGATAAGAGCGAGAACCACTGCTCTTCATCCTTCCCTCAGTAGTGTGCACATATGTGTGTGTGTGTGTGTGTGTGTGTGTGTAAGTGACACACACTGCTCCTCATCCCTGAGAGGTGTGTTCAGACGGATAAGCGCGAGAACCACTGCTCTTCATCCATCCCTCAGGAGTGTGCACATGTGTATAAGTGTGACAACCCCTGCACCTCATCCCTGAGAGAGGTGTTCAGACAGATAAGAGCGAGAACAACTGTTCTTCATCCATCCCCGAGGACTGGTCATGTGTGTAAGTGTGGCAAAAACAGCTCCTCATCCCTGAGAAGTGTGCACAGAGAGATAAGCGAGCTAAGGCCCTCCTCACTGGCCCTAGACGGACCAGAAAGGAGTTACATTCCTATGAGCAGCTCGCCCTTGCTATTTACGTTATATGGGATCCTGGATGCAATGCATAAGAGCGCCAAAGGAAAAGCTCCTGGACCCAACGGGGTTCTGGTTGATGCCTTTATTGGTATGGGCGATCTGTGGGCCCCAATACTTACTTGAGTCTTTAATGTGTTGGCAAGGGGTTTTACATCTTCTTCTTGGGCTAAGTCCATTATTGTACCTGTATACAAGAAAGGTGATAGAGCAGACCCGAAGTGCTACCGTCCTATCTCTCTCCTGGATTCATCATCAAAACTCCTGGGCAGGGTTTTTTTTAAGGAGGTTGGAGGACTGGGCAACTGACAATTCCATTCTGTCCGAGGCCCAGTATGGATTCAGAAAAGTACTTGGGATGGTGGAACAATGCTAAATCTCGAGCTTTTGACTTGGAAATAAATAAGAGTTAAGCCAGTATCACTTTATCTGTGTTTTGCAAACCTTACTAATGCATTTGATCTAGTGGACCATTCCATATTGTGGCACACTTTACTCTCTTATGGGGCCCCTTTGGATATTGTATGCCTTCTCGCACAGCTCTACGAGAATCTTTCAGACAAAGTTCGATACGGCCCCAGTGGGGAATTGTCGCCTCCTTTTAGAATTAGGCTGTTTGTAAGACAGGGGTGTGTGATGGTCCCTTTTTTTTATTTTCCCTATTTATAAACGGGGTCGACGACGCCCTTCAGTCCTTGCAGGCTGACGCACCAATCATTGCTGGTCGCTCAGTACCTTTTTTTCTCTACGCAGATGACGCAGTCTTTTTGTCAAGGACGGCGGACGGGTTGCAGGGATTAATGGATTCCTTCACATGTTTTACAGATTCTAAGAAATGAATGATTAACAAATATAAGACATTCATAATGACTTGTGGGAAAACCCCCAAGAACGTTAAGATCATTTTATTTAGAGGGCTCTCCGATAGTTAAGGTCAAATCCTTTTGTTACCTGGGTGTCCTCTTTCCTGTAAGGGTTCTTGGGCTGATCATATCCAAAATACCCAGCTGAAGATGAAAAGAGAGTATGAGGGAGTGTTTAGATTCTCTAGTAAACTTGGCTGTCGACCCATCAAGGAAATGCTTGCCATTTACAAAGCAAGGGCACTATATGTTGCAACATATGGTGAGGGCGTGTGGGGCTACACGCCCTGTTACCCTTTACAGGCTGCGGAAAACGCATTTTAAAGGCGTTTGTTATGCACCTCTCCCTCTGCATTGTCTTCCATTTTACACTGAAAAGTAGGGTGGAACCATTTGGAAGATATATTGTCATCCAAACCCATTTCTTTGTGTCACTCTATCTGGGCCAAATCTGAGACAGAATTCACAAAGGTAATCATACGGGACTGCTTAACACTAGATTATGTTCTCAATATTCCGTGGCTGTCTTCTTTAACAGGACTCTTAGGTCGATGTGTGGTTTTTCTGGGTTGCAAGACCCGAATAGGATTCTAACACTTGAGAAATCAGCAATGATGGTTGCTTAGCTTGATGCAAGGGCAAGAGAGAGAGCCCCCGTAGATGAGATGAAACAGACTTTGGCGACATACATTTCTTACGCTCCACCCGAGGGTTTTCAACAATACCTGGCCTGGGTGACAAATATACAACATCGTTTCACCCTAACCAGATTGCGGTTGAACACTGTACACCACCTTGTTCCCTTTTCCAATATTAATCAGTGTGATATAATGACTGTCCCATGCCTGTGTGACGGAACCTCTGAACAGAGTACTTTGCATTTTATGCTTTTCTGTCAGTTTTATACGAACTTAAGGAAGCACTTTTTAAAACTAATTTGTATTGCATACGACATTAGGGATCACAAAGCTGCTATGCGCCTTTTGTATATCATGGAGCCGCCTGCTATATGTTTTAATGTTGCGTCTTAAATCTGTAAAGTAGTTTGTGTTTGGAAAAAATGTCCCATTAATTTTTCGCACCGTATTGTTAATTTTTAATTGAGCCTGGAACGCATATTCTAATGTTTTAACTCGTTTTATGACTTATTGTATTTTATTGCATATAACGTGCTTTTATGGCCTATGTTGATAGTGCCGAAATAAAGATCTTTTTAACTTTGAGTGAGACTTGAGGTCTTTGCAGTGGTAAAATACTGCCACTTTCTAGTAGGATGTAGGTACTAACCATTGTTACTCACCAGGGCTGCCACATTTACCTTGAAATTAAATCTCTTCAAAATTTCCAAACCAGGCCACACCAATAGTCTCTTCTGACAGCTATTTCGGGAGGCTCCCTGTACACATGCTGCTTTGTGTGTGATATCAGATGGTAGTGGAGGCATGCTGGAGAGAAGTATCTGATTTATGAAGTGATCCTGCCTGCACAGGTAGGCAGGAGTACAACATAGACCAGCGTGGTGCAGGTGGACCTTGCCTCTTAGAGGAAGGGAGGAAATGTTCTCCACAAAGCTCGAGGTGACCAAACTCAGTAAAACTTTAGGGTCCCCATGTCAAATATTGCTGGGGGACACATTTTGTGTGACATCACTGCAGTCAGTGTCCCCGAGAACTTCTGTGGGCCACAAATGTAGGGAGATTTTGTCGAACCCACCTGCCTGACGTGACATCCTAGATTGTCCATAAGAACCAGGCGGTGTTTCGAGGTGGTGTAATGCAAGCAGGCGCTTTTCGGATACCCTGGTTTTAAAACTCGTTAAACAGCACCGGCTCCGTGGAAAGGTGCACCTCGGCTTAAAAATAAACCGCCACTTCAGGTCAGTTCAGTAAAAGTTCCTCTTTCGATACAGCCTGACATGCTGAGACAGGTCTCCTTGCCTAACACGAGATGCTTCAAGACAAAAGACCTGTTTGGGGGCTCTGTTGACCTGTTTCCTTTCGGGTTTGGTTCACTCTTCTGCTTTTAACATTTATATATAGCCGTTTATAATAAAAATGACCCACCTTTTATTCTGATCGCACCCATGCATTTAAGATCTCCTAAACGTCTCCTTCAAGTTTCATGGCATTACACCTATTCCCTTTTGACGTATAGGCTGCACAGGACTGAGAGGGCACAGTTCAAGTGAGTCTACCTTCTGCGACGTCATCATCTGCAAGGCCTCATTCTTTGATGCCATCAGCAGTGAGTCCATGCCCTGATTTAGAGTTTGGCGGAGAAGGTAATCCGTCACAACGGCGACCATGTACCCTCTCTGCCAAATTATTATTTTTCCATTATATTTAGAGTCAAGCGGAACTTCAGTATGTCAGTGATGGAGACTACGACATCTCTGCTGCTGACACACCTTCGACGGCACGAAGGAGTTAAGAACCGTCAGAGGTTTGGCCATTTCACCACCTGCCCGTAAAACCTGGTAAAGGGCAGTGAAAACTGCAGAATGATTCCCGCACCATAGAAATTAACTCCTATGGTGCGAGGTTCATTCGTTTTTGTGATTTTCAAAAACAAAATCCTGCTTTGGGATTTTTGTTTTTGAAAATATAAAAACAGGTTAAAAGTTTGATGGCGGCCAGTGCCATCATGTTCACGGAGCCGTCTGTCAAACTTTTAATACTTTAACAGGAACTGCCATAACAGTGGTTCCTGTCAATATAAAAGTTGTCCACTGAGCCAGAGGGCATCCCTTGACTCGGAAGAACGGTACTACATCAGGGCAATGGAGTATTTTACACTGTCGCCCCGGCGAAGTAAAGTCCGTCCTCTGCGAACTAAATCAGGCTCTATGTTGTTTGATGAAATCAGTAGTGAGTCTACTATTTTGTTATCATATGCCACAGCCATTAGCAGTAACACACTGTACTCTGATGTCGTAAGCTGCGAGACAGAGTGTTCTGTGATGTCATTAGCAGTGAGACAACATCAGATGTGAGGTAATCAGGACTGAGACTGTTTTCTTCTGCCAAAAGCCATTAGCAGTAAAATGCTGTACTCTAATGTCATAAGCAGTAAGTCTGTGTGCTCGCTGATATCATCAGCAGTGAGACGGCGTGATATATGATGAAATCAGTATTGAGGCTGCTGCGCTCTGCCATAGCTCTTAGCAATGAAAAGCTATACCGTGATGTCATAAGCAGCGAGTGGAGTTGTTCTGTGATGTCATCAGCAGTGAGACTGTGTGATCTGTGATTAATCAGGACTGACTCTTCTATCTTCTGTCATAGCCCTTCGCAGTGAAACACTCTACTCAAATGTTGGTCACAGTGAATCAGTGTATTCTGTGATATCACCAGCCGCAAGACTATAGGGGATATTTATAATAAAATGTCGTAGCGCAGTGTTACTCCAAAATTGGTAACGCCGCGCTCCAACATTTTTTTAATGCAGGGATGCGCTGCATTTACAAAAATACAGCACACCTCTGTGTTTCCTCTAGAGCTGGCGCTAAAAAAGCAGCCTAGCGCCAGCGCAGGCACCCTTGCATCATGTTGCAAGGGTGCCTGCGCTGTGCTGTATCTATGTGCGATTTGCTGTTTCTATGTGTGCTGCAGGATGCGGCACACATAGAAAGAGCAAAATACGAGGAGAAAGTAATACTTTCTCCTCGTATCGCCATCCTAAGACCAGGTTTTACCTGGTCTTAGTTTTTGGCGCTGCCCAATCCTTGTAAATATGGGATAGTGTAAAAAAGCAATGGGTGTTGCGGTGGAACGCCCACAGCAAAACCCATTGCCCGCCCCTTTGCCGTAGCGGACTGCTGCGGTAAGGGGCATATTTACAAGGTGGCGTTAATCCACGTTGAGTGGCTTAACGCCACCTGGTAAATATGGGGTAGAGAGCAACACCATCGGAGCGTCAGAAAAAGTGACACTCTGGTGGCGTTAGGGGCTTGTAACTATGCCCCTATGTGATCTTTGATGTAATCAGGACTGAGGCTACTATCTTCTGTCATAGCCATTCACAGTGAAACAGTGTATTTTGATGAACTAGCAAATGTTTCTTGTTTGATGCTATCCTTACTGTAGTCTTGGACTATGATTAGGCCCTTGTTTCAGGCTACCCTCACTCTAGCCTTGGACTAAGGTGAGCTCTTTGTTTCATTCTGCCCTCGCTCTACTCTTGGGTTCAGGTGAGCTCTTTGTTTGAAGCTATCCTCATTCTAGCCTTCGACTGAAGCGAGCTCCGTGTTTTATACTGCCCTCACTTGAGCCTAGGTTTTTATTTGAGCTCTTTGTTTCAGCCTATCATTCTTCTAGCTTTGGACTTAGATGAGCTCTTTGAGGATGCTCTTTCTCCAGTCTTGGGCTGAGGTCAGCTCCTTGTATGAAGCTTCCCTCGCCCTTCCTTTGGGTATAGGAGAGCTCCTTTTCTGAGGCTGCGATCAGTTCCATGTTTGAGGTTGTAATGGCCCTAGCCTTGGTATGAAATTAACTCTTTGGTGATGCTCAGTTTCTAGCTTTGGGCTGAGATGAGCTCCTTTTATGAGGCTCCCCTGGCTCTAGAACTGGGCTGATGTGAACTTCTTGCTAGAGGGTTCCTTGACCCTAGCCTTGGACTGAGATGAGCTTCTTGTCTGAGGCTTCCCTGCCTTCAGGCCTTGGCTCAGGTAGGTTGGTCATGTCCCTGCTCTAGTCATGGACTGAGCGGAGCCCCTTTTTTAGACTCCCAAGTCTTTAGTTTTGGACTCAGATGAACTCTTTGTTCGAGGCTGCTTTGGCTCTAGCACTGGGCTAAGAAGAGTTCCTTGTTGAAAGATGTCCACGATGTAGCCTTTGGTTAAAATTAACTCCTTGTTTAAGTTTGCCCTAGCTCTAGCTTTGGACTGAGATGAACTCCTTGCTTAAGGGTGCCCTGACTCTAGCCCTGGCATAGATTAAATCTTCGGTTAAGGGTGCCTTGGCTCTAGCCTTGGACTGAGATGAACTCCTTGTTTAAGGGTGCCTTGACTCCAGCCTTGGACTGAGTTGAACTCCTTGTTTAAGGGTGCCCTGACTCTAGCCTTGGACTGAGATGAACTCCTTGTTTAAGGGTGCCTTTCTCCAGCCTTGGACTGAGATGAACAGGGCGCCTTGGCTCCAGCCTTGGACTAAGATAAACTCCTTGTTTGAGGTGCATTGGCTCTAGCCTTGGACTGAGATGAACTCCTTGTTTAAGGGTGCCTTGGCTCCAGCCTTGGACTGAGATGAACTCCTTGTTTAAGGGTGCCTTGGCTCTAACCTTGGACTGAGATGAACTCCTTGTTTAAGGGTGCCTTGGCTTTAGCCTTGGACTGAGATGAACTCCTTGTTTAAGGGTGCCTTAGCTCCAGCCTTGGACTGAGATGAACTCCTTGTTTAAGGTGCCTTGGCTCCAGTCTTGGACTGAGATGAACTCCTTGTTTAAGGGTGCCCTGACTCTAGCCTTGGACTGAGATGAACTCCTTGTTGGAGGCTGCTGCATTGTTCCTTGGCTCTAGTCTTGGACAACTCAGATGAACCACTTGTTTGAGGCTGGTCTGACTCTAGCCTTGGGCTTAGAAGGGTTATTTTGTGGAAGGTGTCCCTGTTCTAAACTTGACTGATATAAGCTTTGAGGCTGCCCAGCGCCTTGAGACCCTCACGGGTGAGTAGCGCGCTATATAAACCCCCATATTTGATTGATTGATTGACTTTAGCCTTGAGCTGAGGAGGCACTCTGGCTCTACTGCCGGGGTTCCCTTAAGAGGATGCCTTACTCATTATGTTATGGAATATTTAGTAAGACTGCATCATATGCATCCCAATAACTGCCTCTGGACGTAGACAAATTGTCATGATGCAAGCCTTTGCATCACTAATCTTGTACCTAGGAGGATATCTCGTGGCTCTAGACAAATATTATAGAAAGTGGACACAGACCTAAGATGCAGAGTAAGAGGTTGAGATGGGACTCTCCGATGGGCTCAAAGAACAATATTTGGCAGATGCTTTGATCTGACACAAGCTCTTTCTGGGGGCTGCACCTGCTCCATTCTGTGGCTGAGGTGAGCAGTGAGGATGAACTCCTTGGTTAAGGATGACATAACTCGAGGCTTGAGTTGTGGAGAGTTCCTTCCTGGGGAATAGTTCAGCTACCGTCCTGAGTTTATGGAGACGACTTGTTTGGAGAGGTCCTATGTCAAGATTATTCCTGCAGTATCAAAGAGTTCTCTGCTGATCTAGATGCTATGTAATGAAACTCGGACCTCCATAGCACCCGGGCAGTCCCAGGTACTTTGATTGAGCTGCTCATAGTAGATGGTGTGAAGATCGAGCCAGAAACAGTATTACACAGTTCACTATTGCCGGTGCTTACAATGAAGAGCAATGTTCATTCAAGGTAGATCCTTCTCTTACATTGCGGCCAAGACCTGGAACGAGCTACCGGCAGACATCAGACGCGCCCCCTCCCTGAACACCTTCAGGAAGACCCTCAAGACCTGGCTCTTCGGCTAAACAGACCTGCGGACCCCCCCTCTTCCCCCCCCCCCAGCGCCTTGAGACCCTCAGGGGTGAGTAGCGCGCTTACAATTCCCCTGATTGATCGATTGATTGATTTAAAAATGAATAACCCTTTAATGAACCCCTTGTAATGAGAGTACCACAGTAACTTGCAGTCCCAGTGTCCAGGAAGCATCAGCAACAAGAGCCACATTGACCTAACTGTGAAGTCGGAGAGGCTTTGAAGTACTGGCTCGAAGGAGTTACTATGTTTTTGGCTGAGATGAGCTGCTTGTTTGAGGATCCCGGGCTCCTTCAAACAGGCAGACCTTAATGCTTGGCCCTAGCCCAGGGGAGGAGGGCAGCACATGGTCCCCGGCCTCCAGGAAGTCCCTGTAGGTGTAGCACCTTGAAGTGCTGCAGCACAACTACTGCTTAATCGCAGTTTGTTCAGAAGAGTTGGGCAGCTGGTCACTGTCATTGAGGAAAGATGGCTTTGCTTGAGTTTTTGAGCTACTTTTGGGCCACCTACTTTGTATGGCCTCTTTACTGGCCTTTTATTTCTCTTGGGTATCAGGGCTGTCATGGGTTGGATCGGAGGAGCAAGATTGATTGAGGCTGATGTATGGCGTGGTGGATCTGTTTGCAGGCACAAAGACACCATGCTCAGCCACAAAGTCCTGTTTTCAAAGGAGCATGTACATGCAATTTATTGCACCCCAAACACTCGGGGAGCCCCAGTTATATGGGCCTACTAGACCTACTATCAGGAGCAGAGTTTCTAGATCTCGCCGATGGAAAAGTACTGCACAGATCTAAGCTTGAGGTTGGAGAGACTTCGAAGTACTGGCTCAAAGGAGTTAGTGTATAGTTTTCGACTGAGATGAGTTCCTTGTGTGAGGCTCCCTTGGCTTCCTCCTTTTGTTTCGACTAACTGACTTACCTTGGTGCAAGATTGTGTTAAGACCAGCTTATTGTTGGTGGATGCCACACCTTCTTCCTTCGGCTGAGAGAGGCCTCTTGTTGGAACCTGTATAAGGCAACAGACTACATGTGTTGCCTTTCGGGTTCTAAAGTGGAAGATTAAGACTCCATAAAATCCTTCACATAGGGAGGTTGAGCAAGATACAGTATAACACAATGAACACACACTCCAATAAATATGAATGTCTGTTCAGGGTTATTTCATTAAAATAAATAAAGCTTTAATAAACACAGTGTTTGTCTGAGTCGAGCTCCTAGCTGGAGGATGCCCGGTTTCAGTCTTGGGTGGAGATAATTTCGTTGTTGAAGGTGGCCCAGCTCCAGTCTTGGGCTGAGATGAGCTGGTCGGTACAGGATGCCCCGACTACAGTCATGGGGTGAGAGGAGTGGGTCATTAGAGGCTGCCCCGACTACAGACTTCAGCTGAGAGGAGCTGGTTGTTAGAGGATGCCCCGACTACAGTCTTGGGCTGAGATGAGCTGGTCGTTAGAGAATGCCCCGACTACAGTCTTGGGCTGAGATTAGCTGGTCGTTAGAGGATGCCCCAACTACAGTCTTGGGCTGAGATGAGCTGGTTGTTAGAGGGTGCCCCGACTACAGTCTTGGGCTGAGTTGAGCTGCTCATTAGAGGATGCCCTGACTACAGTCTTGGGCTGAGATGAGCTGGCCGTTAGAAGATGCCCGACTACAGTATTGGGCTGAGATGAGAAAGTTGTTAAGAGGGTGCCGCGACTACAGTCTCTGGCTGAGATGAGCTAGTCATTAGAGGATGCCCCGACTACGGTCTTGGGCTGAGATGAGCTAGTCATTAGAGGATGCCCCGACTACGGTCTTGGGCTGAGATGAGCTGGTTGGTACAGGATGCCCCAACTTCAGTCTTGGGGTGGAAGGAGCTGGTCATTAGAGGATGCTCCGACTAGTCTTGGGCTGAGATGCGCTGGTCATTAGAGGATGCCCCGACTACAGTCTTGGGCTGAGATTAGCTGGTCGTTAGAGGATGCCCCAACTACAGTCTTGTGCTGAGATGAGAAAGTTGTTAGAGGGTGCCGGGACTACAGTTTGTGGCTGAGATGAGCTGGTCATTAGAGGATGCCCCGACTACGGTCTTGGGCTGAGATGAGCTAGTCATTAGAGGATGCCCCGACTATGGTCTTGGGTTGAGATGAGCTAGTCGTTAGAGGATGCCCCGACCACGGTCTTGGGCTGAGACGAGCTGGTCTTTAGAGGATGCCCCGACTACAGTCTTGGGCTGAGATCAGCTGGTCGTTAGAGGATGCCCCGGCTACAGTCTTGGGCTGAGATCAGCTGGTCGTTAGAGGATGCCCCGGCTACAGTCTTGGGCTGAGATGAGCTGGTCCTTAGAGGAAGCCCCGGCTACAGTCTTGGGCTGAGATGAGCTGGTCGTTAGAGGATGCCCCGACTGCAGTCTTGGGCTGAGATGAGCTGGTCGTTAGAGGATGCTCCTGCTACAGTCTTGGGCTGAGATGAGCTGGTTATTGGGGATGCCCCGACTACAGTCTTGGGATGAGATGAGGTTCTTGTTGAAGGCTGCCCTGACCTCAGTCTTGGGATGAGATGTGGTTCTTGTTGAAGGATGCCCCGACTACAGTCTTGGGCTGAGATGAGCTCCGTGTTGAAGGATGCCCCGACTACAGTCTTGGGCTGAGATGAGGTCCTTGTTGAAGGATGCCCTGACTACAGTCTTGGGCTGAGATGAGGTTCTTGTTGAAGGATGCCCTGACTACAGTCTTGGGATGAGATGTGGTTCTTGTTGAAGGATGCCCCGACTACAGTCTTGGGCTGAGATGAGCTCCGTGTTGAAGGATGCCCCGACTACAGTCTTGGGCTGAGATGAGGTCCTTGTTGAAGGATGCCCTGACTACAGTCTTGGGATGAGATGTGGTTCTTGTTGAAGGACGCCCTGACTACAGTCTTGGGCTGAGATGAGCTCCGTGTTGAAGGATGCCCTGACTACAGTCTTGGGCTGAGATGAGGTCCTTGTTGAAGGATGCCCTGACTACAGTCTTGGGATGAGATGTGGTTCTTGTTGAAGGATGCCCCGACTACAGTCTTGGGCTGAGATGAGCTCCGTGTTGAAGGATGCCCTGACTACAGTCTTGGGCTGAGATGAGCTCCGTGTTGAAGGATGCCCTGACTACAGTCTTGGGCTGAGATGAGCTCCTTGTTGAAAGACGCCCTGACTACAGTCTTGGGCTGAGATGAGCTGGTTGATAGGGATGCCTACAGTCTTGGGCTGAGATGAGCTCTGTGTTGAAGGACGCCCTGACTACAGTCTTGGGCTGAGATGAGCTCTGTGTTGAAGGATGCCCTGACTACAGTCTTGGGATGAGATGAGCTCCGTGTTGAAAGACGCCCTGACTACAGTCTTGGGCTGAGATGAGGTCCTTGTTGAAGGATGCCCTGACTACAGTCTTGGGCTGAGATGAGCTCCTTATTGAAGGATGCCCTGACTACAGTCTTGGGCTGAGATGAGCTCCGTGTTGAAGGATGCCCTGACTACAGTCTTGGGCTGAGATGAGCTCCTTGTTGAAAGACGCCCTGACTACAGTCTTGGGCTGAGATGAGCTGGTTGATAGGGATGCCTACAGTCTTGGGCTGAGATGAACTCTGTGTTGAAAGACGCCCTGACTACAGTCTTGGGCTGAGATGAGGTCCTTGTTGAAGGATGCCCAGACTACAGTCTTGGGATGAGATGAGCTCCGTGTTGAAGGATGCCCAGACTACAGTCTTGGGATGAGATGAGCTCCGTGTTGAAGGATGCCCTGACTACAGTCTTGGGATGAGATGAGCTCCGTTTTGAAGGATGCCCTGACTACAGTCTTGGGATAAGATGAGCTCCGTGTTGAAAGACGCCCTGACTACAGTCTTGGGCTGAGATGAGCTGGTTGATAGGGATGCCTACAGTCTGGGCTAAGATGAGCTCCTTATTGAAAGATGCCCCGACTACAGTCTTGTGCTGAGATGAGCTACTAGTTGGAAGGTTCCCATGCTTCAGCGTTGGTCTGAGGTGATTTCCTTTTAGGAGGATGTCCCAACTCCTGTCTTGGGCTGTGATGTTCTTTGTTGGAGGATTCCCCGGCTTCAGTTGTAGGCTGAGATGAGCTCCTTGTTGGGGGTGCCCGATTCTTACATTGAGCTGAGATGAGCCCTTTGTTGTAGGATTCTCCAGCTTCCGTTGTTGCTTGAGGTTAGTTTCTTGTCGGAGGATGCCATGGCCCATGGCTCGATCCTTCGACTCGGCCGAGCCAGCACAGCACGGCTCAGGAAGCAGCTCATCCAAATGTAAGTTGTTTTACAGAGCCGTCTAGCATGCATCAATATTAATGTTCAATTCGGTAAGAAAACAAAGAGCATTTAAGAATTTATGGATCATAAGTGAGTATCTCCAGCACTTGAGAAGGAAATGAATAATTAGATTGCAGTAGATTAAGCTTGACATTTGGAAGAAGCCACGGGAAACTACTCCCTGCTTCGGCGATGACACAGTGATGCTGGGAGCTAGTGATAGTGCACTTGATATAGTGATACCCGCACTGGAGCTACTGATGGTGCACCTGGCTGAGTGCACACTGGAATTAATGATGATGCACTTAACGCAGTGATGAGGCACTGGAGCTTTTGATGGTGCACTGGAGCTAATAATGGTGCATTCCGACTAATGATGGTGCACTTAAGATAGTGATGATTGACTGGAGCAACCAATGGTGCACTGGATCTAATGATGGTGTATTTAATATAGTGATGCTGTATAGGAGCTAATGATGGTGCACTTGACATAGTGATTGTATCGGATGTTAGTTGCATTTATATAGTGCTTCATAAAGCTGATGAGGCTCCGAAGCGCATTAATGGATGGGTGGCAGCCTCCACCTTATGGAACGGATTGGAAGAGTGTTGAGCTGTAGCGTGACCTACATGGGAAGGATTTTGGTGTCATCTATGACTGACCAAAGGAAGGCTCTGAGCCTAACATCTGTGGCTGCACCGTACCAAGTAGCGCAGTGAATAACAGTGAGGGACAGAAGGCATGTGCTTTGCAGAAATGTATTGTGGTTGGAAAGGAGTGGGGGTATGAGACTGGCCTCTGTGGGAAGTGTTCTGGCGTCATGCACAATGAGTAGTGGACCATGTACTTGTGTTTATGCCTGGAGTGGAATGAATTAGATTGACATATAATTGTGCATTAGGCCATACCTGCCGTCCTTGGCAGTGAGGAGGTCCACTTCTTGGATGGGTTGTGCGGCATAGGAGAAACCCACAGGCATGCACGGATTACAGGCTACCAAAGAGAATGCTGTTGGGAGTCCATCAAACAGCAGTGGACAGGCCACCTATAGGAAGGCACTGTTTACAGGCAGCCATGGGAAATGCTCTACAGGTTCAACCCAGGAGTGACTAAGGAGCAGCCCACATACATGTTGTGGTTGGAGGCAGTGAGAACCATAAGGTCACAAACAGGCATGCAGGCAGCAAATGAAAGCTAGACAGCCTGCAAAGGAACGAGAGAATGAATGCAGCAAATAACACATAGAAGAGGCTGTGCCTAATACCCCTGTCCTACAAGTCATATTCAGCTAGTTATCCCTAAAAATAGCAGTACCAGCGAGATGTAAGTATTTTTCTCTACGGCCAATGCTTCATAGGGTGAACCAGGGAGCAGCAGGACAGCCACCCATGGGTGCGCAGTGGTTATAGGCAGCACTGGTAAACGCTCTGTAGAGTTCACCCAGCAGCTCCAGAGGATTACCTCGCTGGAATGCACTGGACACAGGCATCCTTTGTAAATGCTCCATGTCAAGTAATCCAGAGAGCCCACCCAGGCGCCATGGAGCGCCACGGAGGAGCGCGCACTGGATAGAGACCGTGATGTCAGAAGCTCATTGGGAAACGCTCTATAGAGTCCACCCATGGCAGGGGTTCGATTGTGGAAACCCATGAAACAAAGCGGATAGAGTCCACAAATGGCAGGGGTTCGATTGTGGAAATCCATGAAACAAAGCGGATAGAGTCCACGGATGGCAGGGGTTCGATTATGGAAATCCATGAAACAAAGCGGATAGAGTCCACGAACGGCAGGGGTCCGATTATGGAAATCCATGAAACAAAGCTGATAGAGTCCACGGACGGCAGGGGTTCGATTGTGGAAACCCATGAAACAAAGCGGATAGAGTCCACGAACGGCAGGGGTTCGATTGTGGAAACCCATGAAACAAAGCGGATAGAGTCCACAAACGGCAGGGGTTCGATTGTGGAAACCCATGAAACAAAGCGAATAGAGTCCACTAACGGCAGGGGTTCGATTGTGGAAATCCATGAAACAAAGCGGGAAGAGTCAACGAACGGCAGGGGTTCGATTATAGAAATCCATGAAATAAAGCGGATAGAGTCCACGAACGGCAGGGGTTCGATTTGTGGAAACCCATGAAACAAAGCGGATAGAGTCCACGAAAGGCAGGGGTTCGATTGTGGAAACCCATGAAACAAAGCGGGAAGAGTCAACGAACGGCAGGGGTTCGATTGTGGAAATCCATGAAACAAAGCGGATAGAGTCCACGAATGGCAGGGGTTCGATTGTGGAAACCCATGAAACAAAGCGGATAGAGTCCACAAACGGCAGGGGTTCGATTGTGGAAACCCATGAAACAAAGCGGATAGAGTCCACAAACGGCAGGGGTTCGATTGTGGAAACCCATGAAACAAAGCGAATAGAGTCCACTAACGGCAGGGGTTCGATTGTGGAAATCCATGAAACAAAGCGGATAGAGTCCACGAATGGCAGGGGTTCGATTGTGGAAACCCATGAAACAAAGCGGATAGAGTCCACAAACGGCAGGGGTTCGATTGTGGAAACCCATGAAACAAAGCGGATAGAGTCCACAAACGGCAGGGGTTCGATTGTGGAAACCCATGAAACAAAGCGAATAGAGTCCACTAACGGCAGGGGTTCGATTGTGGAAATCCATGAAACAAAGCGGGAAGAGTCAACGAACGGCAGGGGTTCGATTATAGAAATCCATGAAACAAAGCGGATAGAGTCCACGAACGGCAGGGGTTCGATTTGTGGAAACCCATGAAACAAAGCGGATAGAGTCCACGAAAGGCAGGGGTTCGATTGTGGAAACCCATGAAACAAAGCGGGAAGAGTCAACGAACGGCAGGGGTTCGATTGTGGAAATCCATGAAACAAAGCGGATAGAGTCCACGAATGGCAGGGGTTCGATTGTGGAAATCCATGAAACAAAGCGGATAGAGTCCACGAACGGCAGGGGTTCGATTGTGGAAACCCATGAAACAAAGCGGGAAGAGTCCACGAACGGCAGGGGTTCGATTGTGGAAACCCATGAAACAAAGCGGATAGAGTCCACAAACGGCAGGGGTTCGATTGTGGAAACCCATGAAACAAAGCGGGAAGAGTCCACGAACGGCAGGGGTTCGATTGTGGAAACCCATGAAACAAAGCGGGAAGAGTCCACGAACGGCAGGGATTCGATTGTGGAAATCCATGAAACAAAGCGGGAAGAGTCCACCCATGGCAGGGGTTCGATTGTGGAAACCCATGAAACAAAGCGGGAAGAGTCCACGAACGGCAGGGATTCGATTGTGGAAATCCATGAAACAAAGCGGGAAGAGTCCACCCATGGCAGGGGTTCGATTGTGGAAACCCATGAAACAAAGCAGGTATCGGGCACGCCTCAAGGTAAGAACGTTTGCTGTATTGTGGAAGAATGTAATTAGGAGGTTGGATGAACTGAAGGAGAGGAGAGATTTAGAAGGGGATAGGTGTGGGGGAAAGGTCAAGGAGCAGGGGGCCAGGCTCATGGCTCTGTCTGACCCAGACAGGGAAGATGACACTGGAAGTTTCCATTACCTTTTTGTCCTGTGTCTCACCACCCTAGGAGACGGGGGTAAGTGACGTTCGTTGCACTGGAGCTAGCTGTGCTTTACTGGAGCAAACAATGCACGGATACTTGTGAAAACACCAAGGTTTAGGTGCACTCTATCCGGTCTGTTTTGTAAATAATTGATAGAAAATGGACTAGTCTTTGACTCCAAGTTGATGAGTAAGAAACGTCCTTATGTGATTGTTCTTAATTAACATTGATAAAAAAGGACATAAAAGACATCAAGGATTCAACCAATGCATTGCGTTGCACACATAGAACTTCATCAAGGCGCAAATAAAACAAGTTAAAAGAAAAGGCCATATAAACCTTAAATCAATGAAAACTAAGCTGATACAAAAGAAAGCACATCAATCACATACAGGAGAAACTATGCCAGTGCCTGATCTTAAATCACATACAATCATAGATGTAATACAAAGATACCAGAAAGTATACAAAAAAGGTATAAGGAAGGTTTATTTCTCAGTAGTCATAGGTATAAGTCCAAATTGTATATTACAACTAAGAAAAGTGTGATGTAAAAGCACATAACATTTCAAGTTAGTTATAATGTCTAAAGTTTTAAGTTGCTATGTAATCACATCAATCACGAAGCCAACTGTAACAATAACGTACAACAATTAGGCTGCATTAAATACAAGAAAAATACATTCACTATTGTAAGAAGACTTTCATTCATAATATGTAAAATTTGGAAGTAAAATGCCACTACATATTTAAAAAGAAGCAACAAATACCTTAACGCACAGACAAGTAACAGGTGGACAAAGTGTTACAATTTCAGAAAACAGATTAAGGGCCCTATTACGAGTCTGGCAGTCCGAGGACCACCAGACTCGTGGTGGCCCAGCAGTGGCGGATCCAGTCGAACTGCCGGTTCCGCCAGGGAACCGCCATTCCCTGGCGTAGGAGCGGCAGTCAGAGGCTGCAATATGCTTGGCGGGACCTCCACGGTCCCGCCAAGCATATTATGAGTTTCCTCTTAGCCAAGCTTCTTATGGCGGTTCTACCGCCATGAAAATCCTGGTGGGGAAGAAACAAAGGGCCTCAGACATATGTGGATGAACAGGGGGGGCATAACATGTGCCCCCCATGTGCATGCACATAGGTTCCTGCACGGCATGGACTTTCCAGTTTATGCCGTGCAGGAACCTTGCAGTGCGATCCCATTGCGGTGCCTTTTTTAATGGCACGGTCACCTTTAAAAGAGGCACCGCCATGGGACCCCCACGCCGGCCGCCTGCTAGACTACGAAAAAGTCATAATCTAGCTGACGGGCGGGCGGCACGAGCTTTGGCGGAGCGGTGGCACAGCGGTTTGCAGCGCCACGCCACCGCTCTGCCAAAAACTCTTAATCAGGGCCTAAGAGTTCACCACTAGCACTGAGGTTCATAGAACCAAAGTAATTGTACCAAACGTTGTTTCAGCAAAGTGTATAACTAAAGCTCTGGTAAGCCTGTACAAAATGATAATGGATAAAATAGCCACTCACACATCAAGGTATATAGTGAATATAGAACAGTACTAGTATTTTATTGCAGATTAAAAAAAAAAATCATTAAAATCAAACTGCAGCACTTAAATATAAATCGTAAAACAATTTACAATGTGTCTTCCTTTGAGAAGTAAAATAATATTAATAGGTTTGTGTGCATGATATAGTAAGCATAACACAAATAAAACACTTCAAGATATTGATAAACTAGGCTGCCAACTGGCAGAAACAAAGTTCTACTGTAAGTCGTCGGCTCTTTTAAGCCTGCCATAAGCAAGATAGCAAGATCCAGGAATTTCACTAGTTTGTAAAGTAAAGCACATCTCAGTTGCTTCTTTTATAATATGGAGAGACAGTTTCCTGAATGTTGGCAGGAGCTATTTGATATATATATATATAATACTATCCTAGAAGTATCATCTGTATATCAAGTATAGGCATATAGGAGAGCCAAAAAGAACATTGGGCCAAACAAACAGCTCCATCTGGGGTACAAATCATCTATCAAGTAGGAGTATATAATAGGTCACAAGAGCAAACTTCACCTCCGAGGTACAGATTATTAGGTACATGAGTTGTCTTAAAAAACACAGTATATGTGATTAATATTTAATGAATCATCGGTACCATATGTGTATTCTGCATGCTCTAAATTTCAAATATTCACATATATTTTACAAGGAATATTTACATATATATAACAGCAAGCAAGGAACTCTGAGTAGTTCCCAAGTTTAGGCAGAGAGCAGCTCCTGTATAGAGCGCCCTATAACATCAGCAACACTCTGAATCTGCTCACCTCAAATGTCTGTCTTTCTAGCATAGTTTATAAGCATAGGATTAGCACAGTGTCATCCATGTTGAGCTAGAAAGGGTTAAATCCTTTTGCCATTTTTACAGCAACGTGTTTAAGCATTGGATTAGCACAGTGCCGTCCATGCCGAGCTGAAAACTACAAAAGCCTCTCCAGGCACAGTATTACAGCTTTGGATTGGTAAAATATAATCCAAGCCAACCTGTAATGAATAAAAGCAACCCTTTACACGTGTTTCGTTCTAGTTAAAGCTCATCAGAGAGGTATAACTTCGTCCAGACACAAAGGAGCACCCACTATAAGTAAAGACAATACCGTCTCAGGCTTAGAGTGCTGAATAAATTATGCAAAACAGAAAGCAAAGAACTCTAGGTAGTTCCCAAGTTTAGGCAGAAAGCAGTTCCTTTATATGGAGCACCCTACAACACCGCCAATACTCTGAATCTGCTCACCTCAAATGTCTGTTTTTCTAGCATAGTCTTTAAGCATAGGATTAGCGCAGTGCCATCCATGCCGAGCTGAAAAATAACAAAAGCCTTTTACCACTCCAGGCCCAGTGTTACAGCGAACAGAGTGCTGCTGGTGTTATAGGGTGCACCATATAAAGGAGCTACTCTCTGCCTAAACTTGGGAACTATCCAGAGTTTTTTGCTTTTGGTTTTGCATAATTTATTCAGCACTCTAAACCTGAAAGGGTATTGTCTTGACATATGTCTGTATACCCACACTGATTGGATCAAATACCATTGGAGATATATCATAGGTACCTTAAAAGATCAGCCAGTAAACATTCTAAGTACCTTATTGGTACACCCAGTTATATCACTGGTGGCCATATTAGTACATATAGCAAACGTTAACCAAACAAACCAATACAATAGCTGAATCCGCAAACAAGGCTTGTTAAACATTGAAAAGAAAACCATGTGAAATATATGCAATGCATATGTTGTAAACTCCACCAAAAAGTTGATACTTGTATATGTTTTCATCGTTGTAAATTGAGCAAATTGGCTGAATTTCCTCCACTATTGTGATTATATTGGGTAAGAGATTCAGCCGTGGAATATACTCAGTGCGTAATTTGTAAGAAAAAAAATAAATGAGTGTCGGTGCTCAAAGCGTTGCTCTGAAGCCCGTGCCGGCTGCTATTAAATGTGGGAGCACCGAATGCTTAATCTTAAATCCCCCTCATGCATCTTTAATCGACTACCAGGCACCCCTTCCCCTTTAATCTCACTATTACAGGTTCCTCCTTTATCCCTTTGTTATAGTTTTTCCTCTTTCTTTCCCCATTGTAATTTTCCCTCTCTTGTTCTCTGCCAATGTCTGTGGAGGGTAAGTGCCGGTCTCAAAAGATGAGTGCTGATGGGCCCACCGACTCAAATTAAGCACTGATTATATTCCAGAAATGTGAGGAATTTCTGTTCCCTCCAAACTCTAAATGAAGCCTTTAGTGTTTAAAAAGTATCGTAGATAATGCACTTAGTTGGCGTAGAGGCTGTGATGGAGTTTGAGATGGAGCTATGTTCCTTCGAAATATAAGCTGAGGTCTAGGGTCTCAGATTAGTAGAGCTTTATAAAGATGATGCCATCTTTATTATACTTTGTGTTTCAGAGATTTGCTAAGTAGCGAGACTGAATGGGTTCACGCAAAGGAGACTGTTTTGCTTAGATTATAGTTAAGTGTGACAGAAACTCCACCTACAAATGTATCTCCTGCCGAGGAAGCCCTTAACGGTGCTGCTCATAAGTTTAACTTTTTGTAATGACTTATGTTCCTACCAAAAGTTAAGCTTATGATTAGCACAATTACGTACCCAGGTTTGTCATATCTGAAGGCATATCATTGTTGACCAAGGCTATGCCTGACCCTATTATCAGTTGTTTCTAAATCCTCTTGTGGTTATGACACATACCAAAAACAGGGCTTAATTTGTAAACTAATTAGTGCTGGGGCCCAAAGATTTTCTTATTATCCCACCATCAGTGCAACTAGGCTTTCAGGGTTGTCAAATACTAAGGCTGCCTATTTTTAATTCCACCTCATGCCTCTTTCATCCACCACCAGACACTCCCTGTTTCTTTATCTCACTCTTGCAGGCTCCTTTTCATTCCTGATCTCTCCATTTGGCACTGTTTCCAGATCTTCGTCTTCCTCTATCTTTCTCCCTTTTCTACATTTCTTGGTCTTGTACAGCGCCGAAGTCTGATGATGAAAAGTCCCAGCCCCCAGAAATGACTCCCAGGTCCCCCACCTGCAACAACTGACACAAATTACACACTGCCAATAACGTTTCAACCCAAGGATCCTCTTTGGAATTTGAAGTTGAGGACCGCCCGCGTCTCCGCAAGCTCCCAAATGCACTTTTCCATCCTCGCTTCATTCATTTTAAGTTTATGTATCAACCCATGTTAAAGAATAATGGAGTGAGGCCTATCAGAGAATAATGGAGTGAGAGCTATCAGAGAATAATGGAGTGAGATCTATCAGAGAATAATGGAGTGAGAGCTATCAGAAAATAATGGAGTGAGGCCTATCAGAGAATAATGGAGTGAGAGCTATCAGAGAATAATGGAGTGAGAGCTATCAGAGAATAATGGGGTGAGATCTATCAGAGAATAATAGAGTGAGAGCTATCAGAGAATAAGGGAGTGAGGCCTATTGGAGAATAATGGAGTGAGAGCTATCAGAGAATAATGGAGTGAGAGCTATCATAGAATAATGGAGTGAGAGCTATCAGAGAATAATGGAGTGAGGCCTATCAGAAAATAATGGAATGAGAGCTATCAGAGAATAAGGGAGTGAGGCCTATCAGAGAATAATGGAATGAGAGCTATCAGAGAATAATGGGGTGAGGCCTATCAGAGAATAATGGAATGAGAGCTATCAGAGAATAATGGAGTAAAATCTATCAGAGAATAATGGAGTAAGGCATATCAGAGAATAATGGAGTGAGAGCTATCTGCAAATAATGGAGTGAGAGCTATCAGCGAATAATGGAGTGAGATCTATCTGAGAATATTGGAGTGAGGGCTATCAGAGAATATTGGAGTGAGAGCTATCAGAGAATAATGGAGTGAGAGCTATCAGAGAATATTGGAGTGAGAGCTATCAGAGAATAATGGGGTGAGATCTATCAGAGAATAATGGAGTGAGAGCTATCAGAGAATATTGGAGTGAGAGCTATCAGAGAATAAGGGAGTGAGGCCTATCGAAGAATAATGGAGTGAGAGCTATCAGAGAATAATGGAGTGAGAGCTATCAGAGAATAATGGAGTAAAATCTATCAGAGAATAATGGAGTAAGGCATATCAGAGAATAATGGAGTGAGAGCTATCTGCGAATAATGGAGTGAGAGCTATCAGCGAATAATGGTGGGAGAGCTATCAGAGAATAATGGTGTGAAAGCTATCAGAGAATATTGGAGTGAGAGCTATCAGAGAATAATGGAGGGAGAGCTATCAGAGAATAATGGAATGAGAGCTATCAGAGAATAATGGAGTGAGAGCTATCAGAGAATATTGGAGTGAGAGCTATCAGAGAATAATGGAGTGAGAGCTATCAGAGAATAATGGAGTGAGGCCTATCAGAGAATAATGGAGTGAGGCCTATCAGAGAATAATGGTGTGAAAGCGATCAGAGAATAATGGTGTGAAAGCTATCAATGAATATTGGAGTGAGAGCTATCCGAGAATAATGGAGTGAGAGCTATCCGAGAATAATGGAGTGAGAGCTATCAGAGAATAATGGAGTGAGACCTATCAGAGAATAATGGAATGAGAGCTATCAGAGAATAATGGAGTGAGACCTATCAGAGAATAATGGAATGAGAGCTATCGGAGAATAAGGGAGTGAGGCCTATCGGAGAATAATGGAGTGAGGCCTATCGGAGAATAATGGAGTGAGGGCTATCGGAGAATAATGGAGTGAGGCCTATCAGAGAATAATGGAGTGAGAGATATCAGAGAATAATAGAGTGAGCAGGAGCGGCTGCTACCCGGCGGGAGTGGGGGGGGCAGGGGTGGAGGTGGGGGCGGAGGACGAAGAAAATAAAGGGGAAAAAAACATACCTGGGTCGGCCGGCCGCCGTCTCTTTCCTCTGTCCTCTTCTTCCTGTCTCCGACGGCAACAGGAAGCACCCGGGCTCCCACGCTCCGCATAGCCAATCACAACGCTGCAGTGCAGCATTGTGATTGGTCTGAGCGCAGTGGATCGACGCTCGCATGGGGCATGGGGGGCTTTGCATGTTCCTCACCAGGCTGTGTAAAGCAAGACTGGTGGGGAAGATGCAAAGTGCGCAGGACTCCATGCGCACTTAAAAAGTGTAAACCAATCCTCTCCCTGATCTGGCCAGCCCGCCCCACCCCGTGAGCCAACGACTCAATAGAAAAAAAAAATGATAGTAACGATACGTGGTCATTTTATTTTTCCCTTTGAGCACTAGGGCGACGCTCCTCCGCCTTAGCAGAGGAGCTGCCACTGGGAGTGAGAGCTATCAGAGAATAATGGAGTGAACCCTATCAGAGAATAATGGAGTGGAACCTATCAGAGAATAATGGAGTGAGAGCCATCGGAGTGAGTTCTATCAGAGAATAATGGAGTGAGATCTATCAGAGAATAATGGAGTGAGAGCTATCAGAGAATATTGGAGTGAGAGCTATCAGAGAATATTGGAGTGAGAGCTATCAGAGAATATTGGAGTGAGACCTATCAGAGAATGGGGTGAGATCTATCAGAGAATAATGGAGTGAGAGCTATCAGAGAATAATGGAGTGAGAGCTATCAGAGAATAATAGAGAGCTATCAGAGAATAATGGAGTGAGAGTGTGAGAAGTTGGCCTGGTATATGCTGTTCACTAATTAAAGTGGACACCTTGCACCAGGGCAAATCGACTCTTATGGTAGATAGGTTTAAGACAACCTTTTAAAGAAAGCTATCCTAGTGGTAGCTGTGGAGAGCAGCCTTCAGGCTAAGTCTTGAAGGAATGTAAAGCAGCTTGTTTTACCATATAATCTCTTGAATCACCAAATGAAAAGACACCACACAGGTATATATATCAAATATATATGTATTTATTTCTAAATAACTCTCTACTAATCTCTTTATGAGATTAGAAGACAAACATATGCACAAATCAACGTTTCTCAATAAGTTAAGCACAAAATATGGCTGGGGCCCTAGGGGCGTACCAGACCATATACTAAAAAAGGGACTTAGCAACAACGACTTGCAGGGAGACAAGGCCTAGGGCCTTCAGAAGTGCTGGGGCCTCACGAAGCCACCCAAGGCAGGTAAGTAAAGGACCCACGGGGGACGCGTGCAGTGTGGATACACAGGCGCGGATCGCCGTTGACTTCAATGGGGCAAGTCGCGGTTGGAAATTAAGAGTTCTAGGATACTTCGGGAGAACCTACAAGCAAGTCACTTACAGGGTAAGTAGTTCTAGGGCCCACACCCACAGGAGCACCGTAGTGCTGGAGTTACCTCACCCAGGGAAGCCGGGTGCATAGGTGTCCTTTGGTGTCGGGTCGCGGCGTCGTTTTCAATGGCGAACAAAGAAGACTTGCTGCTTGCGGGAGCTGAAGAAGTGTCCGGTGGAATCCAAGCCTGGATTCTGAAGAAGGATGACCTGAAAGCAGAGGGGACAGTGTTCAAAGTCACTTGGCAGTGACTCGGGGCAAGGAAGATGGATGCCCACCGTCGTCGGTTGATTCAGGTCGGTTGCGGGTGCCTTGACTCTTCAGCCACGAGGTCCAGGAGGCGTCGACGACGACCAGGAGCTGGATTCTGTGTGTCCCACAAAGTCTGCAGCTTACTGCGGTGTCGGCAACTCGATTGGAGCTAACAAGCCTTGGCAACAGCAAGTCTCGGGGAGATGAAGAAAAGTCGATGGCACAGACCAGCAAGGTCTGAGGGACTCACCCAGCGAGGGTAAGTCAGGGCAGGCCTGGAGCAACCAGGGGAGCCCTTTGGTTTCTTTAAGAAGTCTTCTGGGGACCCACGAGCCGGCTGGCAAGGGATCGCGAAGACACCTCGGGCGGAATCACTCAACAGGGGCCCACGGTCACTCGGGACGGTGTAGGCCTCTGATCTTCGGAGGGATTCCTGCTGGAGGTCGGGACCACACGTGGTCCAAAGCACAAGTTTGTAGAACGTTGTGAAGGGGTTGCACTCGACAATAGTGCACGGTACCCAGGGGTCGCGGTTCCTCGTCACTCGTGGGGTCCACTTGCCTCAGCTTCGCTGGGGACTCACGATGGCCTTGGAGAAGTCAGGAAATCCACTTCTTGGGCTGCAGGGACTTCGGACTCCGGCGGGAGCGGCGTAGTTTGCGACCGTCGTTGTCGTTTTTGGTGCCTGCCAAGCAGGGGAGTCACTCCTTGACTCCAAGGGAGATTCTTCTGTCTTCCAAAGGTAGTGGAACGTCGAAGGGCCAGGATTCTTCTGTAGAGCGTCGTCCAGGGGTTATCTAACTAGCAAGTTCAAGGGTTCCCCTTCTTATACTGAAAAGAGGGGATGGACTAGCTCTATGACCCCACCTATGGGAGGGTCAAGGGAGGGGGTGGCTACACCCACTTCCCTTTGTCCAGTTTCGCGCCAGAGCAGGGCCAGGTAGCCCCTGAGCCGGATTGAACTGGCATATGCACAGAGGAGCCTTCTGCTCCCCCAGTGCAGGACTTCAAAGTACTCTAAGAGTGCACCCACCCAGCCCCAATACACTAAACCCTGTCTGGGAGGTGGTTACACCTCCCTGTGACAGGATGCCTATTGTTGGGCTTCCTCCACTGCGAGTTTCGGTCATCAGCAGGAGGGCAGCCCAGTGTCTGTGACTGGTGGCATCCATTTTGTGATGCCAGGGCTCTTTAGGATTCTACCGCGTTTCCACAGCAGGTACATGTCTTATCCCTCTAGAAGGGTGGAATGCTACCCCCGCCGCCAAGATTGGCGGGGGGGGTAGTATTCCAAGATGTTTGACACCAAACACGACATGTTTTGATGCAGCCATTCCAAAGTTAGCATTTTACCGCGAGGATATAATGCACTTAATAGTATATGGTTTAACCGCATCCACAAACAGCACCAGAGAATAGACTCTGAGAGCTGCAGAGGGGCCCTGCTCAGGCAGAGGCACCCCCTCACATAGAAGCCAAGCACCCTGCTCTCAGCATTGATAGGGCCTGCCTTAGGGGTGACTGATAGGTTTATATGTGTGTGCAGGAGAGATATAGGAAACCTATATCTCAGTGAGGAGTGCTAGCACCACCTCACCCAGGCTGCAGTAGCAGGCCTGTGGTGTCAGATTTAGACTGCTTCCCAGGGTGGCATAATACATGCTGCAGCCCCTGGTAGGCCTGTGAAGTACCTATGCCCTTGGCACCTAAGGTACCATATACTAGGGACTCATAAGGCACCACAGTATCCAATCACTAGTGCACCTAGAGTGCACTCCATGTCATTTAGAGAGAGCAGATAGACTGGGGCCCTGAATAGCAGGGTCCCAGTCCAACTAAGTCATAAACCAGCAAAACACCAGGAAAAAAGTGGGGGCAACCATATAGTCAGATTCCACCTTCCTACAGAGAGCTATCAGAGAATAATAGAGAGCTATCAGAGAATAATGGAGTGAGAGCTATCAGAGAATAATGGAGTGAGGCCTATCAGAGAATAATGCAGTGAGGCTACCAGAAAAAAATGGAGGGAGAGCTATCAGAAAATAATGGAGAGCTATCAGAAACAAATGGAGGGAGAGCTATCAGAGAATAATGGAGTGAGAGCTATCAGAGAATAATGGAGTGAGAGCTATCAGAGAATAATGGAGTGAGAGCTATCAGAGAATAATGGAGTGAGAGCTATCGGAGAATAATGGAGTGAGAGCTATCAGAGAATAATGGGGGGAGCTATCAGAGAATAATGGGGGGAGCTATCAGAGAATAATGGAGTGAGAGCTATCAGAGAATAATGGAGTGAGGCCTATCAGAGAATAATGCAGTGAGGCTACCAGAAAAAAATGGAGGGAAAGCTATCAGAAAATAATGGAGAGCTATCAGAAACAAATGGAGGGAGAGCTATCAGAGAATAATGGAGTGAGAGCTATCAGAAATATTGGAGTGAGAGCTATCAGAGAATAATGCAGTGAGAGGTATCAGAGAATAATGCAGTGAGAGCTATCAGAGAATAATGGAGTGAGAGCTATCAGAGAATAATGGAGTGAGAGCTATCGGAGAATAATGGAGTGAGAGCTATCAGAGAATAATTGGGGGGGAGCTATCAGAGAATAATGGGGGGAGCTATCCGAGAATAATGGAGTGAGAGCTATCCGAGAATAATGGAGTGAGCGCTATCAGAGAATAATGGGGGGGAGCTATCAGAGAATAATGGGGGGAGCTATCAGAGAATAATGGAGTGAGAGCTATCCGAGAATAATGGAGTGAGAGTTATGCGAGAATAATGGAGTGAGAGCTATCAGAGAATAATGGGGGGAGTTATAAGAGAATAATGGAGTGAGAGCTATCAGAGAATAATGGGGGGAGCTATAAGAGAATAATGGGGGGAGCTATCGGAGAATAATGGAGTGAGAGCTATCAGAGAAAAATGGGGGGCTATCAGAGAATAATGGAGTGAGAGCTATCAGAGAATAATGGAGTGAGAGCTATCAGAGAATATTGTACTGAGGCCTATCAGAGAATAATGGAGTGAGGCCTATCAGAGAATAATGGGGGAGCTATAAGAGAATAATGGAGTGAGAGCTATCAGAAAATAATGGGGGAAGCTATCAGAGAATAATGGGGGAGCTATCAGAGAATATTGGAGTGAGAGCTATCAGAGAAAAATGGGGGCTATCAGAGAATAATGGAGTGAGAGCTATCATAGAATATTGTACTGAGGCCTATCAGAGAATAATGGAGTGAGGCCTATCAGAGAATAATGGAGGGAAAGCTATCAGAGAATAATGGAGTAAGGCCTATCAGAGAATAATGGAGGGAGAGCTATCAGAGAATAATGGAATGAGAGCTATCTGAGAATAAGGGAGTGAGCCCTATCAGAGAATAATGGAGTGAGAGTTATCAGAGAACAATGGAGTGAGGCCTACCAGCGAACAATGGAGTGAGGCCTACCAGCGAACAATGGAGTGAGGCCTATCAGAAATAATGGAGTGAGGCCTATCAGAGAATAATGGAATGAGAGTTATCAGAGAACAATAGAGTGAGGCCTACCAGCGAACAATGGAGTGAGGCCTATCAGAAATAATGGAGTGAGAGTTATCAGAGAATACTGGAGTGAGAGCTATCGGAGAATAATGGAGAGCTATCGGAGAATATTGGAGTGAGGGCTATCAGAAAATAATGGAGGGAGAGCTATCATGGAATCAGAATAATGGAATGAGAGTTATCAGAGAATAATGGAGTGAGGCCTATCAGAGAATAATGGAGGGAGAGCTATCAGAGAATAATGGAGTGAGAGCTAACAGAGAATCAGAGAATAATGGAGTGAGAGCTATCAGATAATGGAGTGAGGCCTGTCAGAGAATAATAGAGTGAGAGCTATCAGAGAATAATGGAATGAGAGTTATCAGAGAATAATGGAGTGAGGCCTATCAGAGAATAATGGAGGGAGAGCTATCATAGAATAATGGAGTGAGAGCTATCAGAGAATAATGGAGTGAGGCCTATCAGAGAATAATGGAGTGAGACCTATCAGAAAATAATGGAATGAGAGCTATCAGAGAATAAGGGAGTGAGGCCTATCAGAGAATAATGGAGTGAGAGCTATCAGAGAATAATGGAGTGAGAGCTATCAGAGTGAGAGCTATCAGAGAATAATGGAGTGAGAGCTATCAGAGAATAATGGAGTGAGAGCTAACAGAGAATCAGAGAATAATGGAGTGAGAGCTATCAGATAATGGAGTGAGGCCTGTCAGAGAATAATAGAGTGAGAGCTATCAGAGAATAATGGAATGAGAGCTGTCAGAGAATAATGGAGTGAGGCCTATCAGAGAATAATGGAGTGAGAGCTATCAGAGAATAATGGAGTGACAGCTAACAGAGAATAATGTAGTGAGAGCTATCAGAGAATCAGAGAATAATGGAGGGAGAGCTATCGGAGAATAATGGAGGGAGAGCTATCAGAGAATAATGGAGGGAGAGCTATCAGAGAATAATGGAGGGAGAGCTATCAGAGAATAATGGAGGGAGAGCTATCAGAGAATATTGGAGTGAGAGCTAACAGAGAATCAGAGAATAATGGAGTGAGAGCTATCAGATTATGGAGTGAGGCCTATCAGAGAATAATAGAGTGAGATCTATCAGAGAATAATGGAGTGAGAGCTATCAGAGAATAATGGAGTGAGGCCTGTCAGAGAATAATGGAGGGAGAGCTATCAGAGAATAATTGTGAGAGCTATCAGAAAATAATGGAGAGCTATCATAGAATAAGGGAGGGAGAGCTATCAGAGAATATTGAAGTGAGAGCTATCAGAGAATAATGGAGGGAGAGCTATCAGAGAATAATGGAGGGAGAGCTATCAGAGAATATTGGAGTGAGAGCTAACAGAGAATCAGAGAATAATGGAGTGAGAGCTATCAGATTATGGAGTGAGGCCTATCAGAGAATAATAGAGTGAGATCTATCAGAGAATAATGGAGTGAGAGCTATCAGAGAATAATGGAGTGAGGCCTGTCAGAGAATAATGGAGGGAGAGCTATCAGAGAATAATGGAGGGAGAGCTATCAGAAAATAATGGAGAGCTATCATAGAATAAGGGAGGGAGAGCTATCAGAGAATAATGGAGTAAGAGCTATCAGAGAATAATGGAGTGAGAGCTATCAGAGAATAATGTGTGAGAGCTATCAGAGAATCAGAGAATAACAGAGGGAGAGCTATCAGAGAATAATGGAGTGAGGCCTATCAGAGAATAATGGAGTGAGGCCTATCAGAGAATAATGGAGAGCTAACAGAGAATAATGGAGGGAGAGCTATCAGAGAATATTGAAGTGAGAGCTATCAGAGAATCAGAGAATAATGCAGTGAGAGCCATCAGAGAGTAATGGAGTGAGAGCTGTCAGAGAATAAGGGAGTGAGAGCTGTCAGAGAATAAGGGAGTGAGGCCTATCAGAGAATAATGGAGTGAGAGTTATCAGAGAACAATTGAGTGAGGCCTACCAGCGAACAATGGAGTGAGGCCTATCAGAAATAATGGAGTGAGGCCTATCAGAGAAAAATGGAATGAGAGTTATCAGAGAACAATGGAGTGAGGCCTACCAGCGAACAATGGAGTGAGGCCTATCAGAAATAATGGAGTGAGAGTTATCAGAGAACAATGGAGTGAGGCCTACCAGCGAACAATGGAGTGAGGCCTATCAGAAATAATGGAGTGAGGCCTATCAGAGAATAATGAAATGAGAGTTATCAGAGAACAATGGAGTGAGGCCTACCAGCGAACAATGGAGTGAGGCCTATCAGAAATAATGGAGTGAGAGTTATCAGAGAATACTGGAGTGAGAGCTATCGGAGAATAATGGAGAGCTATCGGAGAATATTGGAGTGAGGGCTATCAGAAAATAATGGAGGGAGAGCTATCATGGAATCAGAGAATAATGGAATGAGAGTTATCAGAGAATAATGGAGTGAGGCCTATCAGAGAATAATGGAGGGAGAGCTATCAGAGAATAATGGAGTGAGAGCTATCAGAGAATAATGGAGTGAGAGCTAACAGAGAATCAGAGAATAATGGAGTGAGAGCTATCAGATAATGGAGTGAGGCCTGATAGAGAATAATAGAGTGAGAGCTATCAGAGAATAATGGAATGAGAGCTGTCAGAGAATAATGGAGTGAGGCCTATCAGAGAATAATGGAGTGAGAGCTATCAGAGAATAATGGAGTGACAGCTAACAGAGAATAATCGAGTGAGAGCTATCAGAGAATAACGGAGGGAGAGCTATCAGAGAATATTGAAGTGAGAGCTATCAGAGAATAATGGAGTAAGAGCTATCAGAGAATAATGGAGTGAGAGCTATCAGAGAATCAGAGAATAACAGAGGGAGAGCTATCAGAGAACAATGGAGTGAGGCCTATCAGAGAATAATGGAGTGAGAGCTATCAGAGAATAATGGAGTGAGAGCTATCAGAGAATCAGAGAATAACAGAGGGAGAGCTATCAGAGAATAATGGAGTGAGCCCTATCAGAGAATAATGGAGGGAGGCCTATCAGAGAATAATGGAGTGAGGCCTATCAGAGAATAATTGAGTGAGGCCTATCAGAGAATAATGGAGGGAGAGCTATCAGAGAATAATGGAGTGAGAGCTATCAGAGAATAATGGAGGGAGAGCTATCAGAGAATAATGGAGGGAGAGCTATCAGAGAATAATGGAGTGAGAGCTATCAGAGAATAATGGAGGGAGAGCTATCAGAGAATAATGGAGGGAGAGCTATCAGAGAATAATGGAGGGAGAGCTATCAGAGAATAATGGAGGGAGAGCTATCAGAGAATCAGAGAGTAATGGAGTGAGAGCTGTCAGAGAATAATGGAGGGAGAGCTATCAGAGAATAATGGAGTGAGAGCTATCAGAGAATAATGGAGGGAGAGCTATCAGAGAATAATGGAGTGAGAGCTATCAGAGAATAATGGAGGGAGAGCTATCAGAGAATAATGGAGGGAGAGCTATCAGAGAATCAGAGAGTAATGGAGTGAGAGCTGTCAGAGAATAATGGAGGGAGAGCTATCAGAGAATAATGGAGTGAGAGCTATCAGAGAATAATGGAGGGAGAGCTATCAGAGAATAATGGAGTGAGAACTATCAGAGAATAATGGAGGGAGAGCTATCAGAGAATAATGGAGTGAGAGCTATCAGAGAATAATGGAGGGAGAGCTATCAGAGAATAATGGAGTGAGAGCTATCAGAGAATAATGGAGGGAGAGCTATCAGAGAATAATGGAGGGAGAGCTATCAGAGAATAATGGAGTGAGAGCTATCAGAGAATAATGGAGTGAGAGCTATCAGAGAATAATGGAGGGAGAGCTATCAGAGAATAATGGAGGGAGAGCTATCAGAGAATCAGAGAGTAATGGAGTGAGAGCTGTCAGAGAATAATAGAGTGAGGTCTATCAGAGAATAATGGTGTGAGGCATATAAGAAAATAATAGAGTGAGCAGTAGCGCCTGCTACTGGACGGGAGTGGGGGGACGAAGAAAATATAGGGAAAAAAACACTTCCCACCCTTGAGAGAGGGTGTGTTTTACTTTCATAAAGAAGAGTGAGGTGTGATTATTTTCCTCCGAAAGCTGAATGGTTCCTCGATAGACTCCCGGAGTTTGAACGCCTCCGCCTGGGCGACCTCACTCACCCACAACCCTGAGGACGAGATTACACCTCTGCCCACAGATCAGCCTCCCCACCCATAATAGAGACTGACATCGTGGGAGTTCCTTCACGGGCTGTCTGCCAGATCCTGTTTGCACATCCTTGTCCTCTGCCTGGGGTGTGAATACAGGATTAGGGTGGAGCAGAGGCCCCACGGTGCAGATTTTGTTTAGGGTGTGGCTAAAATAGAAGGTGCCTAAACTGTGTTTAGAAACAGCACAAAACTCTGAATAGTTAATAGAAGCACAAGTATTGTGTCTCCATGTGTTTTTTAACCCATTGGAGTGGGGGAGGAGGGCATGGAAGAGACAGCTTCATATGATTCTGCAGTTTCCAAATCAGTGAACTTCATCCCCCGTACTTTCAAAGGTCAAAAGTCATTTCGTTTAAAGTCATAGGTCACCGGCTTAGGGAGTCTCAAATGCATCACTTTGCTCGGACCTCCAAAGGTCAGACTTTATGAAGCTCTGAAAGTCAACAGTCATTAGCATGCGACGGTCAGAGATCACTGTACTTTGAAGGTCACACTCCACAGCCTGTTAAAGGTCTAAGTTCACCACCCTCTGAAGAGAGTGCACATACCTATGAAAGTCCCAGTTCACTACTTTATGAAAGTTCAGTTCACCATCCTCCAGAGGTCACAGTTCACTTACCTCTGAAAGTCACAGTTCGCAACCTTATAAAGGACTGAGTTCATGATCCTCTGAAGGTTAGAGTTCATGATCCTCTGAAGGTTAGAGTTCATGATCCTCTGACGGTTAGAGTTCATGATCCTCTGACGGTTAGAGTTCATGATCCTCTGACGGTTAGAGTTCATGATCCTCTGACGGTTAGAGTTCATGATCCTCTGACGGTTAGAGTTCATGATCCTCTGACGGTTAGAGTTCATGATCCTCTGACGGTTAGAGTTCATGATCCTCTGACGGTTAGAGTTCATGATCCTCTGACGGTTAGAGTTCACACACCACTTCAATACACTGGCCTCTGAAAGTCTGAGTTCCCCTTCCTCAGGAGGTGAGAGTTTGCTTATTTCTGAAAGTGGCACTTCCCTGGCCTTCCAAGGTCTGAATTCACCATCTTTCCAAGGTCAGAGTTTGCGTGCCTGTACAGTCAGAGTTCCAGCCTTCTGAAGGACTTCTTAGTTCAGGATCCTCCGAAGGTCAGAGATCACTTACCCCTGAAAGTCACACTTCAGAGCCTTCTGAAAGATTGAGTTCAGGATCTTCTGGAGGGCAGAGATCACTTATCTCTGAAAGCCACAGTCTACAACCTTCTGAAGGACTGAGTCCACTATCCTCCGAAGGTCACAGTTCACTTACCTCTGAAAGTCACACTTCAGAGCCTTCTGAAAGATTGAGTTCAGGATCTTCTGGAGGGCAGAGATCACTTATCTCTGAAAGTCACAGTCTACAACCTTCTGAAGGACTTCTTAGTTCAGGATCCTCCGAAGGTCAGAGATCACTTACCTCTGAAAGTCACACTTCAGAGCCTTCTGAAAGATTGAGTTCAGGATCTTCTGGAGGGCAGAGATCACTTATCTGTGAAAGCCACAGTCTACAACCTTCTAAAGGACTGAGTCCACTATCCTCCGAAGGTCAGAGATCACTTACCTCTGAAAGTCACACTTCAGAGCCTTCTGAAAGATTGAGTTCAGGATCTTCTGGAGGGCAGAGATCACTTATCTGTGAAAGTCACAGTCTACCACCTTCTAAAGGACTGGGGTCCACTATCCTCCGAAGGTCAGAGTTCACTCACCTCTGAAAATCTAAAAAGTCAAAGTTCAAACCCTTCTGAAGGGCTGGATTCACCAACCCCCTGTGGTCAGAGTGTACTTACCTATGCAAACCAAAGTTCACTGTCCTCAGATGGTCACAGTTCACCAATCCCTACAGGTCTGGAGATTAATACTCTGAAGGTCACAATTCATAGCCCTCATGAAGTTCGGTCACTCTACTAAGGACAAGCTCTCTAAACCTGTCGGGGGCGGGGGTACATTTCACAGTGTTCTCATTGTCATAGTTAGTCGTATTTGAGTGTTAGAGTTCACAGGTTGTTGAAGTGTAGTTAACTGCCAACCGAAGGTCGAGTTCACTGCACTCTGGAGGTCACGAAGTTCTCCCCTGATAACATTTGAAACCCTTCCGCTCCTCTGGGTTATAAGCTGGAAAGGTGATGGGCGGTTGAGGCCGCCCCTGTTGTTTCAGAATGTGCCGTTCTGACATTTAGGCTTCGAGGTCATGGCATTATCTGACCCGAAGTAGCTCTTTTGGACAGTGGACATGCGAAGTCATGTATGAGTCCAATTAACGACCCAAGTATTAATCACATGGTTTCTAAAAGTTAGGTGCCCGCAAGTTTCTTGTCTCCGCAGCAGTCTACACTCCCAATAATCTTAAATAGTGTAAAAACGAGTGGTGTCCGAACTTGCAGAATTTAATTCCACAAAGTTACAGAAAAACTCTGTGAGATTCCACGGAGTGCCGCCAATGGGCGGAAACATGCACGTCGCACTGTCTGCGCTGTGATTTAACACCAGTAGCGCATTTTACGCTGAAAAAGCATCGTAAACAGCATCACACGGTGCGCAATATTCGCACGGCCATTCGAGTTGATTTTGCTGCCATTAGAGTAGAAAATCTACTTGAGAAGCAGTCCTCTGACCATGCCTGCAACCGCCCACATTAGACAATCCCACCGGAAGTCCTCCTAGCAACTGGAAATTGTGCCAGGGGCAGGGCCGGACTGGGAGCGGTAACTGGCCCTGGCAAACTGCTCGGCCGGCCCCCTGGGGGTGCGAACGAGCTGTTTCCTAGTGCCGGTTTCGGTCGATTTTGTTACAGGGGGCCTATATTTCCAGCTCCCGGTAACAAAAACGGCCTGCAAGGGCCCAAAACCGGCCCCCAACCTCGCGGCCCACCGGGGAAACGCCCGGTGCCCGCTACGGCCAGTCCGGCCCTGGCCAGGGGATGCCAAATCTCGCTCGCTATCTCCCAAGCTCACATTTTTGGTGCCTCACAAGAGAAAAAATTCTGCCACATGGCAACTGACAGAATTTGTCTGGAACTCTGCGTTGCAAGTGTAACGCGGAGTCGCCGAATTATGCCAGTTCCAGAAGCGGAATAACATTTTCCGCCCAGGCCTAGTAAAAGCACACGCTATTTACTACTGGTGATATTTGTAATATCAAAACATTAACGAACTCCGTGCCGTTTCTTCACGGTACCTTGCAGCTCAGCGTGCCATGAGGTGTCCCTCAGCTGTGGGGTCAAAAGTCCAGATTTTGAGTTCATGTCAAAGTTCCCGTGTGATCTGCGTTACCCCGTTGCCACTGTCACAGGTGCCAAGTGTGCCCATGCCATGTGTGAATCCGTCTGCCAGTACTGGCTTTTGGCCAATGGCACATTACACTCTGGGTGGTGGTAGGCTCTAAGATCAGAACATTTCAAGCGTTGGCGGTTAAAAAGCCCTGGCTGACTTAAGATGTCACTAGAGGCATTGGGGGGCACTTGGCAGGCAGCCAAGACCCGTGCAGGTAAGAGCGAAGGGGGGGGGGGGGGGGAGGGGCGGGGTTTTTGACTGACGATGACGAGGGAAAATGTATTATTTATTTATTTTTCCCTCGTGCTCGTCTGTCGGATCTCTCCCCCCAACCCGGCCCCACCGCTCTTTCCTGCACGGGCCACTCCTGTCTGGCAGGTATGCTAGAGAATGGCATGAGATGGGTGAGTACAAAACGCCCCGGGGGTAAAGGTAGCACGGCCGTTCGCCAATGACAGTTTCCTTCCCAAGTGACGGGGTCCTGGGCTGAGTTATTATAATTCTCTTCCAGTAAAATCCTCCAGCACGTAAACGAAGGACGCTTTTTGGTGTTTACAGAGGTGGGCGTGTGCCGGTGCCCCTCACCCACCAGGGCCAAGGAGGCATTTATCGTCCTGCCGCAGTCAGCTGTGCTGAGGCTTTTTAGCAAGAGGGCGCCGCCTGGCGCTATCAGATAGACGGCTGTGCAAGGGGACGCAGGGGCTCAGGCTGGGTGTTGGTCAGCCGCACGCACGCAACAGCCGTAGGCACGCTCTAGAACCGCATCACTCACACTGTCATATAGATTTAAGGGTTTATTGTCTTTAGAACGCAGCTGTGTCAAACGTGATACTAGAAGTTCTCCCTACGGCCCTTGATTCTGGCTACCAGGGGCATGGTACACAAAACTATAGTCACACTTCAGTTTGCCTTAAAGGCGCAAAATACATTTTTGCCAGTTGAAAACCAATTTTGCAATTTACAAAAGGTGTTTTTATACTCATATAGAGTGACTCACAGATATTTTCTTTTGAGTAAATCAATACCTTTGGGGGAAGAGAGGGGTGGAAATGGCCTGAAAGTTTTATTTGTAACAGCCGCTACAAAGTTACATTTTTAAATTGTCATTGACATTTCTGTAGTGCCTAACAGCCCACGTGTGTGGTCTTGTGGCGCTGCCACCTTATCTGAGGGCTTGCGTGAGTGGAAAAGATGCATGATTTGAGCATTTCCTATGATAAAATTGTTGGCTGTTACATTGGACCCAGAGATGTGCTCCAGGTATGTTTGGGATTCAGCAGAGATCAAATGTTACCTTTTATGTTTTCACTCATTTTACGGTCATGTGGCACCGAATTGACTAAGTCAGCTTGACAACAGAGTAGTTTACGTTAGGCATAATTAGACAAATATTGTGGATAAACATCCAAAGAGTTTTCATGAATATTTTCATTGTGATGGTAGAAAATGCAATCTTTAACTAAGTAAGCGCGTGCGTTTGCATTTCATAATAAGAGTGTCTGTTAGCTTTGAATCAGAAATGCTGCACCTCCATCGTGGTTACAATGTTGTTTCTGGTTGAGCGTCCCAAAAAAGTGAACTGTAATTCAATAAATTGAGTTAGAATTTGGTTTTAGCACAATAAAGGTTTTTATAGACAGGTAAGAATTGCTATTCCCTGCTAGAGTACTAGAGGTCTATGTATTCAGTAGAGTAAGCATCGGTACTTTTTGCTAGTGTAATACAGGTGTATGGACTTAGAGATATAGATGTTTCTACTTCTTGCAAGCGTAATAGAAGCCTATGGATTTAGAAGGGTAAGCATTGCGTAGAATAGGCTGATGTATTTAGAGAAGTAAGCTTTTGTTTTCCGTGCCAGTGTAACAGAGGCCTATAGATTTAGAGGAGTAAGCATTGTACCTCGTGCTAACGTAATAGAGGCTAATGTATTTTGATAGGTATGCATTGGTACTCCGTACCAGCGTAATAGAGTTCTATAGATTTATAAATGTAAGCATTGGGACTCCATGCTAGCGTAATAGAGGTCTATGGATTTAGAGACGTAAGCATTAGTACTCCGTAATAGCACCCTATGGATTTTGAGAAGTAAGCATTGGCCTGCGTGCTTATGGAGCGGTAAAGGAGTAGCTATTTAAGGAAATATTTTATTGCTTAGTAGTACTTTCATTCTTTGAGTAAAATCAGTGTGCGATGGGGCATTCCTAAGCATCTGAGCGATGTTCCAGATTCTAGGCCTAAAAGGAAATGGACTGGTTGAGTATTTTTTGCTTGTTAAATTTTGGAATTTCCACACAAGCCCTTCTTTGTTTCCAGACGTACCAGACCTGGACCTCCATGTTGTCCACCAGATCTCAGGGGATGGATGATTTGACCCCAGCTTCAACTCTGTCTTAGGTGCACACTTGGAGGTAGCCAAGAAATGTGCCATTGAGCGGAGGTAAGGTGCGGGCACATCCATCTTAGGTAATTCCATCACAGGGGTGGATCTGGGAAATGTAATTCATTAATGAAGCAAGAAGTGTCCCTATTTTGCCTTCACTTCTGTGGCATGTACTTCTGTGCTTCGTGTCTTCAGTGGTCAGCTGATCAGTCGCCGACTATTACCCTTTAGGTCTGATTCTTTGGGCTGCTTCCAGATCAGTGTTCTCTGCTTCCATGCTGTGGCCACTGGGAAGGAGGCTCCATCATCGAAGTCCTATTTCTTCAATCTGAAATAATTATCTATATATGGAGCCACCCTGTTTCAGAACCAAGGGCTAGATCTATAAAGCTTTTTTGGGTCACAAATGCTCCAATTCGGAGTTTGCGATCGCAAAAAACGTTCTTGGCCATGTACCCATCCAATTGTAGGAGTCGATAAAGTTTTACCATCTCATAAAATGGGATTGCGACTGGATACCACTTTCGTATTTGGAAGGTCTTGGTTGCGGCCGTCCCTAATAAATACTGAATTGGTACCAGAATCAATGGTTTGCAACCGGAATTCCTCTTGTAAACTATTGAACAGTTACTGACTCCAATGTTAGGGCAGTAACTTATTCACAAAAGGGATGGGGTCTCCTTTGTACCCATTTTCCTTTGTGAATTGTGAAAAAGTTTCAAGGGGAATAGGCAGGGGCCCAGGAGACCACTGCCAACTCTTACAGAAACTTTTTTTTTTAAATACTGTTTTTAAAACCAGTCCTGTTTCTATAAGGAAATCGGTTTGCTTAAAAAAATCTGTATTAAAAGTAATCACTGACACAATGGTCTGCAGATTCTTGCAGGCCTCCATACCTGTAATTGTGGCCAATCAGAGTGAGCTGCAATTTGTAAACTAACTCATTAATATTAATGAGATAGTTCGTTTGTGACCTACACAGATCCGAGCCAACCTATAGGCACATAGATCACTTCACAAAATTCAATACCGGTCGCAAAAAGACTGTTAGCAAATTGCAACCGCTTGTTGCGACCAAAACATCTGACCCCTTGTGGCTTAATTTCCCTAATAGTGCGCAAGCACATCGAATATGACATTTCTCTGAGCTTTCGCTTTGCTGAGCTGGAGAGAGAGTAACTCTGCAGTGAATATATGAGGAGGCCTGTGGCTGCCTTCTGTGGTGAATTCATCCCTCTCCCACACCTGCCCTTCCTGAGGTCTATTAAAACTGTAAACAAATGAAAATCAAAAGAAAAGTGGATATCATATTTTTACGTAGACTGCTTCAGAAAACGAGTTTTCACAGCTTTTTGAGGCAGCCCAGGTGGTGTCTCCCCACTTTTCCTATGGCGCTGCTGCCACAGGGGTTGGAGGGTCCCCCTCCCATCGTGGAGGAGCCGAGGGACTTCTTTGCGGAAGGACACTCCTCTCATCCTGAAGCCTCCGAGAGTCTTCTTTCGACCGGGCCTCTAACCAAGCCTCACTGCTCCTCATCCAAGGGTCTATTTTCTGTCAGATGTCCCCAGTACATCGCCCACTCCCTTTAATGTTCTAAATAAAGATGTTTGTGCACGTGCTCGCTTGGAATTCGAAGTATTCCGGGCCGGCCGCCTCAGCCGACCGTGGTAGCCTCACCCGGACGCTGTTGATTTTAGGGCTTGGTCCCTCCGCCGGACCACGGCCTCTGCTCTATTCTTGCCCACTGCCTCTGAGCTGGGACCCCCTCCCCTCTCTGTCCCATCTTCAGCATCCCTCGCATGTGCGTGATCCTATCGGCCACTGCGCCTTTGTGCTCCGTGTAGGGCTTTAAGTGGGCCGCGCCCTGCCGGTGATCAGTACCGGCAATTCTAAAAAGCAGGTTCTGAGACGGGTCCCTACCGGGCTCTCCGTTTTTGCCCTCACTCTCGGGGTGAAAAAAAAAATCAGAACTCTTTAGCAGTACCACCCTTCACTGGCTGTGATGTAACTTCAAAGAGACTCACTCGTTCTTTCACAGCCTCATCATGTCAGAACTGAAGCATTTTCAATATTCTATATAACGAAGCCATAGTTGTTGCTTATTTATCTTATGCAGCTAACAACCATTGACAAAGCCAATAGTCCTGGCTTGTTGTAGGTGTTATGTTACATGTTGTATTTATATATCTGGATGCAATTACAGAAGTAGCAAAATGCCAATTAGGCGGCACACTGTGCTCAGCACAGATTTTTCGCTTGCTTGTTTTTAAGCTACGCCCTCAAGTACATTAGCCACGCCCCTTTGAGAGACCCCCACAGTTGTTTTTTCATCCCACTTAAAGCCCTGGCTCCGTGCTTAGTTCCTGTTTTCCAAGGCTTCTTTGTGTTCTGGGATTGTACCTTTCTCTCGGTGGTCTTCAGTTTCTGAGCCTATTTCGTTCTGCCTGGGCTTCTTCGTGTTCTAGGTTTGTGTGAATATCAGTCATACATATTTTTATGCCAGGTGTTTTGGGAAGGGGGACCTCCAAATTTCCCCTTCTAACAAAAAACATATATATTCTTTCTTTTTGGAATGGGGGAACCCCTATTCCTATATATATATATATATATATTTTTTTTTTTTTCAAAACAACAGAGCTGCTTGTACGCCGCCACTCGCCTTGCGGTGCCAGCGATGGTAGCAGCAACCATCCAATAATCCATCAATACACCATTCCAAAATCCAGAATGAGAAGCGGCACACCAAGTGAATAGCACCAAGATTTAATGTGCAAAACAACGTGTTTCAGCGACAAAGGCTTTATAGCTGAAACGCGTTGTTTTGCACATTAAATCTTGGTGCTATTCACTTGGTGTGCCGCTTCTCATGCTGGATTTTGGAATGGTGTATTGATGGATGGATATATATATAAACCTAAACACCCTTTATTGTTTTTAAAATGGCACAATTAATGTTTTATATATGTATCTATATTTATACATTTGTGTATGTGTATATATTTGTGTGTGTATGCATTTATACACATCAACAAGTACTCGTGTCATTAAAAAAAATAACTTACCTGCATGGCAAAGTCCTGCGTTGTAGGGTACCTATAAAAAGCATGCATGGGCCTTACCTGCATAGTTAAGATGCTGCATGGGGGACATACGTTGTAGAGGCGGCATACCGTTTATCCCTTTCTCGCACAGTTCTTTATTTTTCTGGGCTCGTCAAGAGGCCACTGCAGCTTGCACCACCCATTGCCCCACCAGCGCTGACAACGGCAGTGCATACACAACTACTAACTATCACACTGCTACAAATGTGACATTTCAGACTGTTCGAGGCCCCCAAAGCTATAAGAATGGCTTTGGCAGCAGGTATTTGTTGTTTTTAATGTATATTGAATTAATAAACAACTGTTGTTTTGCTCATCTTTTAATTGCACAAACAGCGTCACCATGTGGAGGCTGTCCTAAGTGCCTGTGTTCACAATTAAGTGCCAGTGACGAGCACCGGAAACCACTGGCTCAAATTAATCACTGGTTCTGTCCTTTCGTAGTTTCTGGGCCTGCTCTGTGTGCTTTTTGTTAGCATGAGTATTTTCCTCTGTTTAGAGGTGTGTTCCTCTCTGCAGGTTCTAGAGTTCAACACTACTCTTGAAGTTTCCACTGCTCTACAGTCCTCTTGGCCCGTACTCTCATATCCGGCTCCCTTTTTAGGTCTCGCATAGAGCGTTGCAGCGCAACGCGCTGCCATCGCTCTGCGAGGCAATGCTGTATACACTATACCGGGGAAGCTTCATTTAAGCTCCGCCCACTCTCCGTCCATCTTTTTGATTGGGTTACATCATAAATGCAGTGTTCTCATTGGTTTTCCCATTGTTAGTCCCTCCTCTTCACGGCCATGTTGTAATTTGTAGACTTCCGAGGCTATCAGCCCCTTTACTGTAATGCTATTTTTTCCTTGTGTTTCCCCCCCGCCCCCTCCCGCAGTCCGTCACTTTTCACCCCCTTCACCCCTCCCTCCCTCCCGTTCGTGCCTTTTTCGACTCCCGCACTTTTGTGTACAATGCAATAGGTCTCGCGTAAATACGAGTCCTATTGCATTTATAAATGCTTTTTTTTGCTGGGATTGGCTGACTCAATTCGCACTCTATTTTGCCTGACCTGTCCAGCATGCATGCGCAATACAATCGTTACCCGGAAGCAGAAGCGGGCTGTAACAGGGTCAATATCAGCAGTAGCAGCATGGTGGCTGTAATACTAATGCGCGTTCTGCGGTGCGCTTTACGGAGGGCAGGCAGGAGCCTTAGCCTGTACACAGGAAGGTTACTTTCCAACCGCATCCAGGCGTCGCTCATAGTCGGTATTTAAAAGCCACCGCTCTCCTTAATTTTTGCGTTTACCAGTTTTCTAGGGCCACACTTGCACAATTGAGCCAGCCGTTCGTTCAGTCCCGGCTGACCCACTCGGCGTAGTGTGATCGTCGGCAAATTCCCCCCGCAGCCACATCGTTTCCCGGATAGCATTTGCAGGCTTCGCAACTGAGCCGTGCGCTCTGCAGAGGTGGACTGTTTCTTCCTTAGGTAAAGCATGCCCGTTTTCTTAATGCATGTGTATTTTTTACTTAACCTATTATTGTGCCTTCTGACCTGCACGCACTCTTAGCTTACAGAAACGTTACTTTGCGTCCCCGCCACGCGGGCGGCCAGCGCAGCCCCCTGGGCGGCCTCTATATATTCCTAGCTGGCGGAGACGCCTGCACCCAGCACCTGACATCTCTGGAGCAGGCTCCTCGCTGCTGAACTGGTGAGTACTCAAAGTTGCTGGGGCACCATGGACCAAAAATGACCTTCCAAGCTCGGATCTGGATTTTTGGACAAGTGACCTGGGGGACTTCGTTCTACTTTTTGTTTTTTACTGGAAACTGAACGTGCAATTGAATTCCTTTTGGTTGACAGCTCTCTAGCGCCAAGACGACTTTCCATCTGCGTTGGTCGCTATAAGAAGGGTTTGTAGTGTAGCTCCTATTTCCCTAATAGGCTCTGCACATTGGAATAATATATCCTATAGGTTTGACATAGGACTAAGGTCAGTATGTCCCTATCAAGTATATTAAACTTAATTACTTGTGCCAGCTAGCTCAGAGGCCACTAGAAACTCCTTGACAACAAGAAGGGAGTAGTTTCTGGCAGCCGCAAAACATGACCACTGTGTTTCCCTTTAGAATCAGAACGTGTCCCAGAGTCGTGGAAACAATAGATAACTATTTCACTCAGCTCAGTCGTGCATGCTTAGTTTTCTCCAAGTTACACAGAAAGAAATAGACGGGCGTTTCAATAAAGGATTTATTGAACAGTCGTGTTTCTGGTGTAAGTAAAATGTGCTGTTACGATCACAAGACAGTATGCGAGATAAATAATGTACAGGGTGAGCAGTAGAAATAAATAATACTGCGATAGCATTATCTTTTAGTACATATGCATTTACATAAATAACACAGACTAAAAATGCGAGTACTCATACGATGCGTTGCTAAGCTAATTCTACCCCAATGTACCTAACAAGACCTAGGTGTAGGAAGAGGGAAGAAGTAGGTGAAGTATTCCTTACTATGGTATACTAAGAGTATGTTAAGTCTCGTATGCCAAGAGTCCCTCTAGGTTCTAGTCAGCTCCATACCTGAAGAATGAGAGAGGTAGGAATCTCTTTGCCAGACTCGAACTCCAACACCCCGCAAGGGAAGTCAGATCACAAGAAGCTGGACTCTCTGCGTGCAGGGAAGGCAGCATCCTCTCAGTGCGTCAGGCCGGGAAACGGGCTCCTCTGAAGTCGAGGTCTCCTCTGGTTAACAGGGGCTAGGGAAGGTATATTTATACCTGAGAGCACCTAAGAATGTTAGTATTGACGTGAGTTGGACAGCGAAAGACGTCATGAATGAACTCCCTAAGGAATAATGGTTCATGCATAATATATGAGTCCTTGAAGAAATCAATAGTCCTGGACTAGGGAAACTCCCGCAGCCTAAGGGTCTGTTCTTCATGAACTCGTTGTGACGTTAGGGTGGACGGATGTCAGAGACCATGCCTGTATTTGGAGTGCACGGTTTAATGCCTAAATAAGGGCTGGGATTTTATGCCTATATAAGGGCAGGGCGAATTGTGCCTATATAAGGACATGATACTGGAAAGCCCGTTTATGGATACCCTAAGAGGAATACAACACCCACTCCTCTTTCGTGTGTACGATAATACTAAAATGCTAAACATTTAAAATGCTAAACATTAAAATGGAGTACCGCATATTTCTAAAATATTTCATAAAACCATTTAAAAAAGGCATTTAAAAAACCTATTAGAATGCAAAAGGTACTGTACATTTGAAGCATTGCTTTTCATTACAGGCATAAAGTTCGAAAATAAATGCAATTGGAATGAAATAAGCAGTAATATTTACATGTGACAGAAAATGATCGATAAGTTACTCAAAAATCAAAGTCATTTCATGTCATGAAAATTAATGAACTGTTTTAGACACACAAGATGACTAAGTGTCCGTGGAAGTACCTTGAAGTCTGTATTATAAGGCTAGTTCTACTTTAAGCAGATTGTAGTGCCATTTTCGTTCGAAAAATGGGAAAAAAGTTCAATTTTGGTAGAGTTCCAAGTTGTTTTGAAAAAATGAAGGCCAAATTATCACTGCAGCTCTGGAACACTGTATGCTGAATCAGAGTCAGTTCACGGGTCTGGTGTAAACATGAGATCATCTATTTCAATAGACAAAACATCATCCACTGTTGTTGGTGTCAGTTGGAACACCTCGTGTAGTAGATTAATTGCACAGAGATGGGAAGCATCGCTTCCAGCATAGGTTGCCTCAGCAATGTTCGCGTCCGTTGTTACCTGTGTGCCTGTAGTTCTTTCTCGTACCTCAGCAGCAGCCGGAAGCGTCTGTGAGATCTCAATGAATGCTGACATCAGGATAGGAAGCCTCTGGGGACAACACAGAGCATGGGCCGTTATCTGGTCCAGCAGAGTATCGACATCCGTTGGCGTTGCTGATGGAAATGTTAGACAGGTGTCCAACACGCATTCTTCACCGCATAGCAGGCATCGTAGAACAGGTAAGATGCAATCTTGCCAGATTGGTCTGAATGACAGGAACCAAGTTGTATTAAGGTCCCGTAGACGAGTCATGCCCAAAAGCTTTACTATTTGCTCACGGCACTTTCGTTCAAGGAGAGCTTTCTCCATTTCGCTCGGAGTGATGTCTGCGAATAGGCTGGCCATAGCGCAATAGCAGGAAGAGAAATAGAATCCCGGCAACAAGTGCTAGAATTAATGGTATGCCACCAAACACCGAATGTGCAAAGTTCGGGATGATTCCGAGTATTGCCTGGAAAGGTGCTAACAGACCTGAGCAGATGCTCTTAAATACATGTACAATTCCGGTTGTATCAGACATGTTAAAGATACGTGATATCATTTCCACGAAATGTATAGGGCAGTTTGTACGTATTAAAGTCTGTATCTCAGCCGAAGTCCTTGCTACTTGTAGATCATAGGTTTCTTTGGCCGAGGTCAAAGGCACTGTTTGCTGTAAAAGCATGGCTTTCATTCTGCTTAGAGTATCAAATCTTATAAAAGAGACGTTCAGCAAAGGCCATAGAGGCGACTCCCTGACTGTGTCTATTGGGGCAAACAATACTTGCATACAGCAAGTGACCCTGGAGTTGACCGTTACTAGATATGGGATGCCTGGCAGCATGCCGCAGCAGCTCTGATCATGTGAGGTAACTCCCATTAGAAAGTTGTCCAAACGTTGGATTAATCACAGCAGCTGGAGTACCCTGCTGATGGCAAGACAAATTTTCCACTGAACCATTACAAGCCCTGAGCAAGGAAATGTCTTGACATATAAGTGAACCACTCAGTGCAAGTTTACAGTTTGAACCGCTCAAAAACACTTCACGATCCCCACTCCAACATCTATATGTATACGGTAAATCCCACGATATCTTAATGTATTCCTTACCCAACCTTTCATATTTGCCTGCTTGCATTTGTCTGAGGCAATACTGAAACTGAAAAGTACTCACAGGTAATGTTATTTTGCCATGAATAAGCCATTCTGTAGCTGGTTTTTCTGCCACTGTGAATGGTAACTTTTCCAATTTTTCAATGCTCAGCACTGTATACTTTGCTCCTCTTTGTGCCAGTTCGATCTGTTTATCAGTGAGATTGTATTCTGCAAACAGAGCCGTTGTGTTGATGAAACGCCAAGGCACATAGCCCGCTCGCAAAGATTGCAGCGTCCAGCTTAATAACATAATAGAACGTAGTTGAGATTGGCCTTGTTGTAACATCGCCAAATCTTGTTCTAGAATGTCGATAGCAGAGGATACAATGCCATCCAATGAATATATTCTGGAGGACAAAGTTGTTAACCCATTGTCGACCACAGAGAGTGTTTTCTCTAAATTAATACGATCAAGTTCACGTATTCGTTCTGCGGCCTCTATCTGTGATACCTTCCAAGCTTCATTATAAGCAGCATAAATGCCGGCATATATGAAACGTTTTTGACGCGGTTTTCTTGGTCCAAGCAAGAATTCCCTAAGGTCTGCGTCCTTTTAAGTAAGGTTAAGTGTTGTTTCACATCCTGTAGTGTAGACTTATGCAGCCAATCGAGGCATAATTTACCTACACTGTATGTTGTTACTACCCCCGGATGTTGTCTTTGGACGTATCTTGGGTCTGGCCTATTTATAGTAAAGCCCTGAGTTTTATTCAGGAATCTTTCCTGACAGTTATTCGTGTCTGTGGGCCAGATCAACCATTTTTTCCAAGTAGGATTAGATCTGTTGAGTTGTAGTATATTGTCAACTGTCACCACTGCCTGTGTATCGTTATCTCTGGCAGGTGTTGGTACAGAAGGTGTGTTCATCTCTTTTATCTTGGCTAATCCAAGACAAGATGTTTGTTGGATAGTTTCATTCAAAAACATTATTTGTTCAGGGATGATGCAGGCTCTAAATAAAGCTTCTATCCCCTGTACTTGCCAATCTTTAGTACCCCACACAGTTTTTGTGTCAATTGTGTCTTTCCAAAAGTCGAAACCCTGTCTAGACAGTTGGGCATTAAAAAACGCAGAATAAATCTGTTTTGTATTTGTTAACATAATTTTCAGTCCTGTCTTGTTTACATTTTTATAGTAAAACATTTCTGGATCAGATGTATTGTAACCTAAAAAATATGGAAACTTGTTAGCAAATGTTTTTGAACTACCGTATGGTGGTGTAGGACAATGCTCCCATTGGTTAAACATAAACACATTTCTTGGATATGCAGATTTATGCAAATAATGATGACCATAGTGGTTAAAACAATACATTTGTTCATAGTCTGATGAACCCTCTAAATATTCATGTTTAGAAAATGCAGCAGATTTTTCTAGGTCAAACATTGTCGTTTACAGTCTCAAAGTCCCAATCATCTGAATAGGTACTGGACGTAATTAGATCACTTAGTGAAATTTTAAACAAATGTGGAATGTTCAATTGTTCATTCGGGCCGAAGATATCATAATCTGTTTTGTCCCACACTATACCATCCTGTATAGGAACAGCTGTGATGTTCACTGATGATAAGTCTCTTGCTTCACGATGGGAAGATTTATGACGTTTCAAAAGTGCGTTCACGTCTTTTCCTTCAGTGTTCACATGGATGTATCTGCCACTTATAAGCACGCTTACAGTTGTAACCAAAGCTAGCCAGAGCAGGAAAACAAAAAGTCCAGATATAATCCAGAGTTCAATCCATGGAGAAACCAAATAAGTCTTTTTCAGAAAGTGAAGAAAGTCTTGTACTTGCTGCTTAAATTTCAATGACACTGGCGTCGTTTCAGGTTCACTCGGATCTTCTGGGAACGTATCAAAGTTAATGAAGTAGCCAGAAGCAGTTCTGTCACTTGTTGGAATTGCATCAGGATTTGTAGAAATCACTGGAACCAGTTCATCACTTGTTACGTTGGTGTAGACAGATGTATTTGGACGAACTGTTACTTGGTCTTCAAGAGGGATGAGTTCCATAGCGTTGTTGCATAGTCCTCCATCTGTTACAGCTGAATTCTCGATCGTTATCAGTCTTTCAGTCTGAACCTCTTGGATAGTAGCGAGAGGAGTGCGTCTGCTACTAGGTCGGAGTCCACGAGGCCTACTATTTAGTATTGGCCACATACTGTGGTTTGATGAGGTCGATGGACACAAATCTTTTCTCCTTTCTTCCAGCAAGGGGAGGCAGAAGTACTGTTCTTGTTCCTTGAACTGCTAGGACAGTTACTGGTTGTCTGTAAGAAGGTCCAAATTCCTTCTTGACCGCAATTTTTTCTCTGACTAGATCCCCAACTTTTGGAATCCAGACAGGCCTTGCTGGGACAGCCGGTTGATCCCCAGTGGTGGTTGACTGTAGGAATACGTTGCTTTGTTTCGTTCTTAATTTGTTTAAGTCCTGTAAAACAGCCAAACGATCTTTGATATCAAATGGTTTATTTTCCACCACTGTGCCTACGTGTTCAAGGTCTGGTACCCACATTCTTGTCCCAAATAGGATCTCATATGGAGTGACCCCCCCTAGAGAACTTCTTGGCAGATTGTTCAATGAGCGCTGTACCCCACTAAGGTGTTTGACCCACCCATCACCCAAACCTAATACCCTAGCTGTTATAGACTGCTTTATGTCCCGGTTTTTCTTTTCCACAACCGAATTTCCCTCAAGATGGAATTGAGAGGAGTACCGCAATGCAACGCCCAGACTGGCCATGGCTTCTTTGTAAGCCCTAGAGCTAAACGCAGGACCCTGGTCAGAATGTAGCGTGCCTATTGCGTATGTGCCGATAAAGACTCGCAAATCTTTTATAACAGTTCGAGCGTCAGCTGAGCGCTGAGGCCATAACCATAGGAACCTAGAGCATGAATCCACTGCAACCAAGATGTATTTATAGTTACCGTCCCTTTGCAGGGGGCCACAGTGGTCAAGGTAAACACAAGCTAATGGTTTATCTGAAATTAACAGGGGTGTCTGCGCAGGACGTTTCACTGTGGAGACTTTCATCTGTTGGCATATATCACATTCTAAAACATAGTTCTTTGTTTGTTTTCTAATGCCAGGCCACCAATATCTTTGCTTGAGTAAAGATACTGTTGCAGAAACACCTGCATGGGCAGAAGCTATCCCTTCGTGTGCTGCTAGGATTAGTCATAATCTGCGTTCCTTGTTTGGAATTACCCTATCCCCCACTCCAGGGATTCGAGCAAAAGGAACGTTGTTCGCATCAATTACACAAGAGTACTTGAGTGGAAACTTTTTTGGTAACGCTGCACTGCTGCCTTTGCTTGATGCATTGACAGCCAACATTATCTCACCGTCTATTTTTGTTTTTGAACGAGTGATCGCAGCTACGGAAGCCGTATGAACAGCCCCCTTGGCGGCTTATTCAGCCAATGAATTCCCTGCAACGTGAACGCCATCACGTTGATGACTCAGTGTGTGGATCACGTGAGCCTTTGGTAGTTCGTTTTTCAACTGAACTACTTGTTCCCAAAGCAATTTGTGCTTTATTGTGCCACCTTTCGCATCTTTGAAACCATTTTCAAGCCAGTTTTGTATATAGTCATTATACGACTGAACACAGTAAAAGGAATCGCACACTATTAGTGTGGGGAATTCTCGATCTGTACTTTCAAGTGCCAGTTTGAATGCTTGTTGTTCAGCTCGCTGAGCTGTACAATCCCCTAGAGATTGTGTTTTAGTGACCATAGGTCTGAAGATGACATCTCGCATGCGACCTTTAACGATTGCACACGCTGCACTGTAAGCTTGCTTACTCCCTATCGCGGGTTGTGCGGATCCGTCAGTGTAAATTATAAATTCGTACTGACCAAGAGGCAGAATTTCAGTAGGCAGAGAACATTCTTGTTCATATTGTAGGAATGCTTGTGTTTTTAAATCTGGATCAAAAACATATTCAACATCTGTTGCAGCAAGAGAATTAACCCATTGTATCCATCTCGGATGTAATGCTTTAGCATTTGGAATGCTCGCTTTTGTAACAGCTTCTAAAGCCGGTACCGGGGTTACGACAATAATGCGTTTCCCTTGGGCTAAGGCTCTTTCTTTTGCTACAGCGGTTTGAACTGCTGTCAGAATTTTTTCAGTTGAACTGAAGCGCATTTCCGCTTGTGTGTACAAATGGGATTTGTATGCAATTGGGATTTTGTCACCCTCATTGAAGGTTAAGTAGGTGAATCCACATTGACCCGAAATTATTCGGATCACCAAATTACGTTGACTTACGCGTGTTTGTAAGTGATTTGTTGCTAACATGTTAGCCTGTAGTGAACGCAAGATTTCTGTGTGTTCCTGTGTCCAGTTTTTGATTGAAAAATCAGGTTTGATTAATGCGTAGAGAGGTTTACCCTTTCTGCATAATTTAGAATGTACGTTCTTCCAAAATTTAGGAAACCCAGGATGGATTGTAAGTTTTTTAGCGTTTTTGGAGGTTGGAGCAGCGCACATTTTTCTAAAAAGTTAGCTGCCAAGCTCTTGCCTTCACTTGAAAGCTCATATCCTAGAAATAGGACACTGAGATGGGCAATTCTGGACTTTTTAAAGTTGAACTTGTAACCCTCAGAGGCGAAACCCAGTATAATGGTGCTCACCCTGTTCAAGTGTTTTTCCAGGTCATCGTCTGTCAGATAAATGTCATCGACATAGGACAATGCCTCATTGTCATAAATTTGTAATAACTCCGTTACCCTCGCTGAGAATAAACCTGGGCTGTTTTTGAACCCTTGTGGGAGTCGACAAAAGTGACGCTGGGTCCCCATAATGGAGAATGCTGTTAAGTACCTGCTTTCAGGTGTTATGTTTTGACAAAAGAAACCATTTGAGATGTCTAATGTTGTTTTATATTTTTTACGCACAATGTTATTCATTAATGCTGTGCTATGTGCATTTTCCACTGCAAAAGTTTTAGAACAAGTGTTTAGGTGTCTGTAATCCAAAACTAGACGATATGTATTGTCTGGTTTGGAGACAGGAAACAAAGGATTGTTCATTGAGGAGGTGCATGTTTCAATCACCCCTTGATATTCAAGTTGATCGAAGATCTCCCTGACCTGTTTTTTAGCTTCTTGCTTTATTGGGTACTGCCGTTGTGCAGTTGGTTCATGTTTCAGATGTATTTTATGGTGAGGTGAGTCCTCATCCCATCCTACATGATTTTTATATAATGCTGGGGCCTGGGCCACTGCCCATTTCCTGGCATATGTATATTTTAGATGTATAGGAATATGGTTGGAGAAGGCAGGCATAATAATGTCCTCGCCGTGTGGGCACTCCCTGACAAATTGTGGTGGCCAGTCCTTTTCTGCTAGAAGTATGTCATAGCCTCTTGATAGTCTTTCCCAAAAAAGTGCTTTCACCTTTCTAGGTTTGTCTCCCTCCATCCGGAGTGTTATTTCATATAACTTTTGTGGAGTACTAACCCTGGTGTCTACAGTCTCGACTGTAATGTACTCATTCAAGTCCACTATCTCCAGAAGTTCCTTCAGGTTCTGGTGAACTATTGTGACTTCTGCTGCACTGTCCAGCATTGTCTGAGCCCATTCTCCGTTCTTGAGTTGTGTTCTCAGTATTCTCGGCATGTCTGATCTTCAGACCTGCTACCTTCTTTTTGGAGAATTGAGGTTTTACTTTGGTTTTTGAAGCGTGTTTGTCGTCTTTCGATTTCACGCGTTCTTCTCTATGTTCTGTTCGTCCTCTTCTTTCCGAAGTCTGTGATGAGATCTGAAAGGGACGAGAGGAACGTGTATCAGTATCTTGATACCTATCAGGTTTTCTCAAATTATCCCTATTCCTGAGGTTATACCTCCTTTCAGAGGGCTCCTTTTGAGGAGACCTACCTCGGGATTGAGAACGTTTCTCGTTTTATTTTTGTTTAGTAGACTCCCACTTCTTTTTAGAAGATGTAGGAGTTTGTTTTATTGAGTCCTTCTCAGGACTTTCAGATAGTTTCGGCTTCACTGGTCTTCCACCCAAACTATCTCTGCCTAATTCTGCATAAGATTGTTCTATAATTCTGGGTAGCTCTGTTTGATGTTCTGTAACATCGAATTCCCTCAATTTTTGGCGGATCGCCACTGCTGCTGCCTCCCTTTAATATTAGATAATATTATTGTTGAGACCTGGTCGAAATTTTTCAGTAATTTCATACCTAAATTTAGAGCAGGCTCTGCCCCGTATTCGTTTTGAATTTGTTTCAGGACATCAGGTATTACCGCAATTGATGGAATACCATGTGTTTTAGTATAGATGGCAGCAAAGACTGAGCCCAAAGTGGTGCAGTCTTCCAGTTGTGGTGTGATCCCCATCGGTAAACTGGTTGTTAGGATTCTGTGTTTCTCATGCGGGCTAGTATTTGGAAATACTGCTTCGATTTGAGTAATTTTTTGAGCTATCCAAAATGGAATTTGCTCACGTTTTGTGGGCATTTTACCCATGACTGCGTATAGAGTCTGTGGTGTAATTTTTAGTGTATTCCCCTGTTGGGGAGTTGGATTTGGATATGTCAATGGTGGTCGGACTGTAAAAGTCCGCATGACATATTGGACCAATTGTCTGTAAATTTTTATTAACTCTGTGAGTTGAGTAAGTAACTCCTCGTCTGACATCTCTTCAATGTCAGGATAAGGTGTGTAGCCGGCTAAAATCGGCCATGTTGCTCCTGGTCTACCTAGTGGACCGAGCCTGGTAATGTTTTTGTGATGTTTTAGGGCGCCTTTAAACCAGAGCTGATGCTCTTGGTATGTTAATGGAATTTCTATATCCTCGAAAGGAATGTATTCCTCTGGTGGTTCATCTTCTTTGTAGAAGTGAAACATGTGTGTTATTGGATTGGATTCAGGAAATATTACCCATGAATAGAATACCTCTGTCTGAAAGGATTCATGTGCCTCTATCACGAAAACTGCTCTACCGCCTCTTGGTGGTAGGCCATGTTTTATAAGTTTTAGAGTGATGGCTCTTCTTAAGTTTTGAGGGATGTCTATGACACCCTCCTCGGTTTCATTTAAACCTGTAATGTTAAAAACTGCTGGTAGGGCTGGATCAGCCACAGCTACACCGTCTCCGGCGTCTTCAGTCATTTTTTTTTTTTTTGCAAAATGTGGAACAAGTTTCAAGGAAACAAAGATAAGGTGCACAATATTGTGGAACACTGTATCCTTCAACGTTGAGCAAACCAAACAGCTAATATATAGGGTACTGCCCTATGTAGCCGTGGTGGATACTAAACCCTGCCCACTCCAGACATCTTTTGGAGTATATGGGTAGGGGTCTTGAGAGAAAAGCACGGCTGAGTTACTCAGTATCTAACGTTGAATTACTGCCTTACCAAACGTTGGGCACCATGTAGTGTAGCTCCTATTTCCCTAATAGGCTCTGCGCATTGAAATAATATATCCTATAGGTTTGACATAGGACTACGGTCAGTATGTCCCTATCGAGTATATTAAACTTAATTACTTGTGCCAGCTAGCTCAGAGGCCACTAGAAACTCCTTAACAACAAGAAGGGAGTAGTTTCTGGCAGCCGCAAAACATGACCACTGTGTTTCCCTTTAGAATCAGAACGTGTCCCAGAGTCGTGGAAACAATAGATAACTATTTCACTCAGCTCAGTCGTGCATGCTTAGTTTTCTCCAAGTTACACAGAAAGAAATAGACGGGCGTTTCAATAAAGGATTTATTGAACAGTCTTGTTTCTGGTGTAAGTAAAATGTGCTGTTACTATCACAAGACAGTATGCAAGATAAATAATGTACAGGGTGAGCAGTAGAAATAAATAATACTGCGATAGCATTATCTTTTAGTACATATGCATTTACATAAATAACACAGACTAAAAATGCGAGTACTCATACGATGCGTTGCTAAGCTAATTCTACCCCAATGTACCTAATCTGACCTAGGTGTAGGAAGAGGGAAGAAGTAGGTGAAGTATTCCTTACTATGGTATACTAAGAGTATGTTAAGTCTCGTATGCCTAGTATGCCAAGAGTCCCTCTAGGTTCTAGTCAGCTCCATACCTGAAGAATGAGAGAGGTAGGAATCTCTTTGCCAGACTCGTACTCCAACACCCCGCAAGGGAAGTCAGATCACTGGAAGCTGGACTCTCTGCGTGCAGGGAAGGCAGCGTCCTCTCAGTGCGTCAGGCCGGGAAACGGGCTCCTCTGAAGTCGAGGTCTCCTCTGGTTTACTGGGGCTAGGGAAGGTATATTTATACCTGAGAGCACCTAAGAATGTTAGTATTGACGTGAGTTGGACAGCGAAAGACGTCATGAATGAACCCCCTAAGGAATAATGGTTCATGCATAATATGAGTCCTTGAAGAAATCAATAGTCCTGGACTATTGAAACTCCCGCAGCCTAAGGGTCTGTTCTTCATGAACTCGTTGTGACGTTAGGGTGGACGGATGTCAAAGACCATGCCTGTATTTGGAGTGCACGGTTTAATGCCTAAATAAGGGCTGGGATTTTATGCCTATATAAGGGCAGGGCGAATTGTGCCTATATAAGGACATGATACTGGAAAGCACGTTTATGGATACCCTAAGAGGAATACAACAGGTTAATATTATTATTCTTATAAATATTGTGCGTTACTTTTTAATGAGACGCTGTTTGAGAAGAGCAGACACATCTTGTGCTCGCCGGCACATTCTTATGCTTTACTGCCCCTGATCTCATACTCTCCGTTCGCAAGTTAAATCGGGAGTGCTTTAATGTACCGTATTAAACACTAATTGTTGCGTTTTCTATTATAAATGTCGAAGCACCGTTTTAATAATATAATAAGCATGCTGCAATGACCATTGACTTTATTACGTATATTAAATATTCTGATGTAGTTACTGTGTACGTAAACTAGTATTTCGGCGATGTATGATTGCTTATAATGTTTACTATAGATGTAATGATTATGCAGTACTGAATGTACTACAGAGACGGCGAGCTGGGTTATAGACGTAATACCCAAGACATGTGCTTGTTATGCTGGAATACAAATAATATCTAAATATTTTGTGACACATTCCTCATTCGTCACTTCACTGTTTGGGATTTAAAACCATTATGTGCTGTGACTTTCATATTTATTTATAAGGCGCTTGATTTCAGGAGCGCAGTAAGCGCTTTATGGACGTAGAGATTAAGATGAAACGTGTACTACAGAATGGCCTTCAATTTTCGGTTCAAAGATCTATTTGTGTATAAGTCCTTTTACCAACTTACTGTTGTGTGTTGAAGTGACGTGTGCCTCAGGTCGGAGGGAATAGACGTGTATACTATATCAAAGCCCTGCGCAGTGCGTGGCTTCTAGGCGCTTGCTTTGCAGACTCAATGAAACAGTTCATTTTGTTTGATGGAGCAGTGTTTAGTCCATTTAATAGCAGGCGACATTTTCCTGATAAGGGCATTGGGTAACGGGAAGAGAAAGGACTCTGTCCAAGATCACACGCTTTCTGTCAAGGGAGGAATTAGGGTTAGCGCCGAAGTCTCCTGGTTTCAAAGTTAATCAGCTAAAGCTAATTAGCTACCCACGCCTCCTAAATGTACCACCGCACACTACTCCTTTCTTTGGCTCTCTCTCGCTCTCTCTCTTTCTTACATCTATTTTACAGGCACATTTATTTAACTCTGTCCTATTTACTTTTTTTCATATCCCTTTCCTCTATATTAACTTTTCCACAAGCTTTCTCTTTCTACTGCTCACTTTTACTTGTTTCCTCTTATTCCCTCTTTCTGTCTAGCTTCTTCTCACTTGCAAAAAACCATGCCTTCAACAAATCACCCTTACCCTCTCCTCGCATTCCTTTAATTTGTTCCCCTGTGAATGTAGTCTTTTACTGATGTTTTTCTATTCCAAAGTGCAGCCAAGCATTTGCAATGCAATAGGTCTCGCATTTACGCAAGTTTAAGCTATTAGCATTGTAATTAACAATGCCTTTTATTTATGTTTTAAAAAACAAAAATAATAGGCATTGTCATTTACAATGCCAATAGCTTAAACTCTCGTAAATGCGAGACCTAATGCATTGCAAATGCTTGTTCTACTAGCCAAAGAAAAGTATGCCAGTACTGGTGGGACCGGAAACTGCTTCATACTTATCATACATGCAGCCGCACCCCCTATTGAGAGCTTGATGACCCTTCACCTCGTTTTCCACTTCATTGAGGATGTTCCTCAGTTTGTAGCTCTTGCCTCGTTTTATTTATATCATCTTCAGTCTTATGAGACACCCCTAAAGTTTGCTCATAGTAATCGGTTTATGGTAGCAGATCTTTTTTTTTTATTAGGCCTGGCCTAGAGGCAGCATTATTTGTTTCATAGCCTCATGTGATTAAAAAAATCACAAATAAGCATTGTCAAAGCCAACAGGCTGACTAAAACATAAAAAAACAGTGGCAGAGCAAACAGGCTTGCCTTGGCAAGCATGACGTGTTTATTTTTATTTATTCATGTTTCGCAAACATATTTAATATGCAAAGAAAGCTGCCAGACATGACAAAATATATACATTTAAATGAGTGGCCCAGCAGCCTAGGCACGCTTGCCATGGCACTTAAATGCATTACCTTTCTGGCAGCTGTGCACATGTTATTGGGCAAAATGCTGTCACTTACAGAGCAAGACAGCCAATGGATGAAGTGGGCTGACCTAGAGCCCCAGGCTGTGGTGGGCAGAAGCAAACTACCTGAAAACCTGTATATATGTGTGTATATATATATATACGTATATATATATATATACCAGCATCCACGGCATTAAAGAGAAGTTTCATACGGCACTCTATGAATGGAGAGGAGTAGGACTTATCTCTAAACAAGAATTAGAATTCCTAAAAAATGACTATCCTGTGACACCGCAGCTGTATCTCATACCCAAGATACATAAAAATGCAAGTGGGCCACCTGGAAGACCCATTATTGCTGCTATAGGTGGACTTTTTGAAAACACATCGAGATATATTGACTTTTTTCTCCAACAATTTGTTTGTGAACTCCCTTCATACATTAGGGATACGGGAGATTTCCTGACTAAGATCTACAATATGGCTTGGAAAAATAATTATGTATTGATGACATTAGATGTTAACACATTATACACGAGTATCAGACATAGAGATGGGTTAAATGCCCTGGGATACTATCTAAGCAAGAGACCCATACACTTATACCAACACACATGTATGTTGCTTCAAATGGCTGAATGGTGCCTCGATAATAACATCTTTATTTTTGACAAACTTTTTTACAAACAACTACAAGGCACAGCCATGGGTACCTGCTTTGCCCCCAGCTATGCGAATTTGCATATGGGCTGGTGGGAGGAGCAGGTACTCATGACCTCATTCAAAAAAGGAAATGACTGTAAATATCATTTTGTATGTGAGGTACATTGATGATTTATTTATTCTTTGGCAGGGATCCCAGGAATCTGCGAGCAGATTTGCAGCAGAGCTCAATATTAATAACCTGAATCTATCTTTTACATGTAATACCAGTACGGAATCCATACATTTTCTGGATCTGGAAGTCTTTGTGGAGAACAATGAGATACATTCTAGGACATACAGGAAGCCCACGTCCGGGAACTCCATTTTACATGCCAGCAGTTTCCACCCTACTAGACTCAAGGAGAGTATCCCCTATGCGGAGTGCCTTCGTATGAAGTGCAACTGCAGCACCGAAGTGAGTTTGAGGGGAGCCACCAGCAATTTGTTTTGGAGGCTTGAGTCCCGAGGGTATAGTGCAGAAACGCTAGTAACAGCCCGTGCCAAAACTAAATGCATCAAGAGAGAAGACTTACTATTCAATCCTTCCAACAGTAAGAAGAAAAACACTGTTAGCCCTGCAGGGACCCCGAGACTTATCACAGGTTACAATACATACCATGCGACCCTCCGCAAGATACTATATAAAAACTGGCGGACCGTTCGTAGTTATGTTATGTTATGTTAATGACATTTTTAAAGTGCATCGATTACCCGGAGGTGTCCTGGCGCTAGCTAGATCTCCTAATGGCCTAGAGTGAGAGAACGGATTTGTTGGGAACAGATTTATTGGGAAAAGAGCCAAGTTTTTAAGCCCTTCCTGAAGGACAAAAGTTCTGTGGCATTTCTCAGGTGGAACGGCAACTCGTTCCAGGCTTTTGCCGCGCAGTGAACAAAGCTTCTTCCACCTCACCGGGCTTTTTTTGTGCGTGGCACTCGGACCAGCTTGGCCCCTATTGATCGCAGTGTTCTTTCCGGTATATACCATTGGAACTGCCGTTTTAAATAGTCTGGCCCTGTACCTTGGAGTGCTTTAAAAACCATGCACAGAGCCTTGAAACAAACTCGACTCCTTACCGGAAGCCAATACAATTTTTTGATTTCTTTGGAAATCGAAGAAAATCTTGATGTACCAGTGAGCAGTCTGGCTGCAGCATTCTGCAACAGTTGAAGTTTGTTCAGGAATCTTTGTTGCACATTTAGGTAAAGACTGTTACAGTAGTCTAGTCTTGCCATTACAAGAGCCGTGACCACTGTTTGCCGGCTCCCCGAAGGCAAAAACTGCAGTATTTTCCTGAGCATTCTCATCATATACATTGTTTTCGATGCCACTGAATTTACTTGGTGACCAAAGGTGAGACTCTCGTCCACTATTATGTCCAGGTTTTTAACCTTTTTTGAGGGGACAGGGAGAGTACCCATCGAGTCCGGCCACCAGTTTGGTGTCCAGAAATTGGTATTATTGCCAAACAATATAACCTCGGTTTTACCCGTATTAAGTTTTAGGCAGTTCTCTGCCATCCAACTTCCCACTGCCAACATGCAGTCCTGGAAACGTCCTTCAATTCCCACCTCATTGCCTGGTGTCAGAGACACCACGATTTGGGTATCATCCGCATAAGAGGTGAGACCAAATCCGAATGCACTAATAACGGGGGCCAGAGAAGAAACGTAAACATTAAAAAGCGTCGGACTGAGAGAGGACCCCTGTGGGACCCCACAGGGCAGTGCAAAAGGTTTAGACTGGTAGTCTCCCAGTGCAACAATTTGTCCTCTATCAGCAAGAAAAGATCTTAAAAGATCCCAAGCTTTCCCGCGGATCCCACATGCCTTTAGACGGTCCATCAATATATCATGATGGACCGTATCGAAGGCGGCGGACAGATCTAAGAAAATCAGTGCTGCCCTGCCACCCTGATCAACGGCTTCCCTGATCTCCTCTGTGGCTTTAATGAGTGCAGACTCGGTACTGTGTCCCTCTCTGAAGCCATATTGAGAGGGATCCAGAGCTTGTGTCTCAGCTAAAAAGGTGCTTAGTTGTCTGTTCATGATTTTTTCGATCAGTTTTGCTGGGAGTGGGAGCCTAGAAATAGGGCGAAAATTATTTGGATCCTTAGGATCCAAGCTAGGCTTTTTTAGAAGGGGCAGAATGGAGGCCAATTTCCAACGAGTGGGAAAGTGTCCTGTTGCAAACATAGCATTACATATAGATGATAATGATGCCACAATCGGGCCCAATGCCAGTTTAACCACCGCAGCCGGACATGGGTCATAGGGTGACCCTGAGTTAACATCCCTAAAGCTCTTTTAAATATCATCAGGGAACACCGGCGAGAAATTCTCCAAGGTGGAGGTTAGGTCCCTCACAAGCTTGGATTCCTGTCATTGGCCCCACCACTGCTAGAGTCCCTCCCATATCTTTCAGAAGAGCTAAATCAATGCGTAAGGAATTGGTATGCAATTCACATACGATCAGAAAGGGGACTGGTTGGTTGAGATTGCAAAGAGGCTTTCAGAGGTGTTCAAAATGCAAAGCTTGCCGTCATGGCGTTAATACTAAGACAGTACAAACACCTTTTAGACAGTCACCCTATGAAATTCGAGGTAGTTACACCTGTAAAAGCGACTTTGCAATATATGTTCTACAGTGTACATGCAATAAACAATACGTGGGTAGCACCATTCACCCCGTACATGTCCGCATTTTACAACACCTCAGGGCGACCACCAATGACGACCCAAGTTATCCAGTCGCCAGACATATCAATTTATGTCATGGAGGTAATGCCAAAGATCTCTCCTACTTTGTGATCGATACCATCCCCAAGAATCTGAGGGGAGGGAACAGGCAACTGACACTTAGGAGGTTAGAATCTAGATATATTATTCTACTGAACTCCAAAATTCCTTTCGGAATGAATGCTGATGAAGCGCTGTCAGTACATTTATAGTTAATTGCTGCTTGTCTCGCTCTACACCCCGCCCCAATTTTTTGGGCCCATGTTTCATCTCACTTTTTTTAGTATTATTTTTATTTTAGTCGTTTAGGCACTCTGCATCACAATATCAATGGCTTAGTAATATCACCTTTCCTAGAGTAGTTTCTTTTGCACTAACTGCGGTTGATTTTCATCCCGCCCACTTGGGCCGCACTCCACAGTCCCTGACATACATTCTAATAGGCCCACTGGGGCATGATTACTGCACATATCTATAGGTTTGACTATGTATATGGGCTTTTGATTTAGCCAGTGTTATGTGGAGTCCACTGCATTGTATAGATTCTACATTTGGCACATATGTAACTATCCAAGATTCACAACTGTTTATTTTGGTGTGCTGTGCTTATGAATACATAACTCTAGGAATTTGGACAATTTACTTATGAAATGTTGATGCGAGTTGTGTAAATTGGACATATGCAGATATCTGAGGCTTAGAGAGATCGACTTACAAATAGTCTTTCTTCTTCACGTTACTCATTGAGCCAAGGTCTGTTTCGTTATAATTAATTTTTTGTCACTTTATTTCTGTGCAGACATAGATTTATTCTATAACAGTTTTTTTATTATTATTTGTATGAACTGTGTTATTTCACTTGTTTAAGCAACTTCTATGTTTATTGTGACGCACAGTTGCTGTGACAACCAACTAAGTGACTTTCCCATATAGTGATGGAATTCAATGGCGCCCGATGTTGTGAGCAAGGCGGCTTGCCGTCGAAACGCGTCAAGGCTATCTATCGGATTAAAACATCTGTGTTACATTCCCACGGAGTCAGCGCCTGTCATTTCTTGTTGTCAGGATTGGTCATATATATATATAATCTATTCTAAAGAGGTATCCCACCTGTGAGGATGAACTTGAAAAACCAGGCGAACTCTGCCTTTTGTAGCAGTGTTTCTTTATTCTTGAAAAACCGGACTCCCAGCGCTCATGAAATACACAGCCCTACGCGTTTCGGAGCTCCTGCTCCTTGCTCACGGGCTCACGGAGGATAATGAATTGTGATGTGGAAAAAACTACGAGTCCCAGAAATCCTTAATAATTAACCCACCAGAGGGCGTAACCTATCAGAAGGATGTTTAAAAGAACTGATGATTGGACTCTTTTTTGCCACACCTCTCTGCCTGCAAACATCACCGTGAGCCCGTGAGCAAGGAGCAGGAGCTCCGAAACGCGTAGGGCTGTGTATTTCATGAGCGCTGGGAGTCCGGTTTTTCAAGAATAAAGAAACACTGCTACAAAAGGCAGAGTTCGCCTGGTTTTTCAAGTTCATCCTCACAGGTGGGATACTCTTTTGAACTATATATATATATATATATATATTAGAATAGATTTATTTTTCATTTTGATTTTTTTCGGTGGAGGAGTAGAGTCTATAGGCCAGATCAAAAAACAATTGCCAATAGTTGTGCTACAAAGCCAGGCCTAAACATACATACATGGAGGGGCTTTGGGTCATCCCTGTTCATCAATTGGTTGGTTCAACTGACATTCACAGTGTGGTTCCACACACTACAATATACCGTGTGGGGCAGTGGGTCAGCCCACTTCAGCCATTGGCTCTCTTTAGCTGTAGGTGTCATTTTGCCTCAGTACCTGTGTACATCCACATAAAAAAATGCACTTCAGTACTGGGCTCATGGGCCACTACTTTACTTTGCTAATGCCTTTTTTCTTTCAATTCTTTATCCTTTTTTTGATCATCCTTGTGTGTTTAAACTACACGGTCAGGTTACACTAACTCAAAGACACAAGTAGCTTTTTTTACACCAATGGATGTAGGATTTTCCTTTGGAGGCGCACTTAGGGGTCTTATGAGCTGGTTTGTGTCGATCTTGCACCACGCAATGTGGTGCAAGAGCGACGTAAACCTTAAGTCAGATCTATGAAGACACGCAAGGCCACTTTGCTTGGCCCTCAGTGGCTCCATAAATCTGGAGTAAGGCAACACAGCACAAATTGCTGTGTTTCCCTCCTTACTGTGCCCTGGGAAGGTGTTCCATGGGCATTGCGTGGATGTTCCCAAGCAACTCCCATGGATTATGACGCATCCCCAGATTGACAAGAACTAGTAAACTTTGTAATGCGCCAAAAAAATACGCCTTCCCAGGAGAGGCGTATCAAGGAGAGATATCTTTATTTCTCCTCGTTACTTCCTCTTTCTATGTGTGCAGAATTTTGCAGCACACATAGACAGAGGAATCTGCCTCTCAGGATTGTTGTTGTGCAGTAAGGTGTTTCGATCCTGCACAAAAACAATCCTGCATGCAACGCAGGCACCCTTGCACCATCCCTTGCACCATGGTGCAAGAGTGCATGCATTGGTGCTAGGCTGCCAAATGGGCGACAGTGCAGAGGAAAAGGCAGGAATGTGCCATATTGCCTTAAATACGGCGCATTCCTGCCCTTTCCCTGACGCTGTGCTTGATTATATATTTGTTTTTATATTTCTTTCTTAAGCGCTGCACGCTCTAAACACTCTGAAACACTACATATATAAGAAAGATATTAAGACAGCTAGGAAACCTAAGGTAACTATATAAACAACCACATTAATGAGAAATTAAAAATGAAAACCATGAAAGCTGCTCACAGCCAGGTTTTAATACGTTTCCTGAAAAACAGGAAGTCAGAAGTGGCCCTCGGTGCAGTTCATCACAGAAGCTGAGCCGGCTGTTTACTCAGGGCTGTCCACCAAGTTCCTGTCCTCTGCATGCTACAATGGCATCTAGGGCCTTGAAGAGCGGGAAGGGTTTAAACAGATGTTTGACGAGAATACTTGCTTAATATGGTGGGGATAGTGTGTTTTATCTTCAAACTCTGGAACCAGAGTCAGGAAACCTGGCTGGTACCACACATGGCAGTGCTGAAGACTTTTGGTACTGTGGTAGAGAGAACCTTTAGCTCCAATCTGACAACAATGGATGTCAATTCACCAAAACGCCAGGGGTAGCGGAAGTGACATCACACACCATTTGAGCTTTACTTTGACTCACACACACATGCCTACACATACTAACACATTCACACACTTTCGCACACATAAACATACTCTCATCCGCAAGAATGCATACAGCATACAGCATACAGTTAATAGCATTTTTTACTTACATTAGCTACATTAGCTTCCAGATCGGGTCATATTCCAGCTAATGTACTCAATTTTTTTTATTACACAAATAGTGAATAATATTGTTCACTATTTTTATAATAACAGAAATTGACAGAAACCAGGCAAGTGGAGCTCCAACCAGCGTCCATTAGGAAGAGCTGCCCCTGTGTTCCTGGCACTGATTTTGCCACCTCTGAAGCCAGGGGCTGCAAAAGTAGTGCCAGGGGTAGCAAGGGACAAGCCAGGGGTCGCAGGTGCGACCCCTGGTGACCCCTAAATGACGTCCATGCTGACAACAATGCCCTCCATTCCTAGACCGCCGGTTGTCAGAGTGGAAATACCTGGGACAAAAAGGGTTTACGTTGCCCCTATTACTGCCAAAACTCGGAGTGAGCCAGCATACTTTCCCTGCTACTGGTGGCCTTGTTCATAACTGCATTTGTTTGCTCAGGTGAAAGAGAGAGATGGTGCTTCTAACATAGGCATTCATTCCAGAGCCGGTCCAGTGCTGGAAAACATGCAGAAAGAGAAGAAAGGAGTTGAGATAGCATGATGTAGTATAGAGGCATGAAAACAAATATGTGCAGGTACACCGATGATAAAACAATCAATGTTGTTAACAACACATACATCCACTTGATTGTGTTTCGACGTTTCTACGCTAAGGGATAAATCCATGGGTGTTCTTCAGGACAGGTGAAATTAGATGAAAATCTTATGAAATATATATAGTGGCTGAAGGCACATGGGAGAGAAATTATCCTCATCCGAGCTGACCGAGCCCAAGTCTCTGGTGAGTTGTAAGCAGGTCTTCAGAAATGAACATTATGGTTTGGACCCTTTCAAATGTGTATGGTTCAGCCCAGTTACAGGAGCGTGGCTGCAAGTATCTGTCCCTAATCTTTGCTGCAGTGGAGAGTTGAGTCACACAATGGTATTAAAGTACTGATTATCCTACGGTACCAACTACCCCATAGGTACAAAGGCGAAAGGTGCACAGCAGCAGGCTACTCAAAGAAAGCGATCTGCACTTGAGCAGGCTAAAGCCAAGCCGACAGAGCCTTTCCCAAATTCTCTCACAAACATAGGAACATGTTTAAGAATAAAGGGATTAAGCCAACATCTCCCTCAATGTTTTGGCACACCATGGCAAGAGGAATGTCCAGAGCTGATCTATGCTCCTTCTCAGTGTAGGAGCGAGCCGGCAGTCATTGTCTTCTTCACCTTTCTACAGGTCTTTGTGCTTTTCAGCCTTGAACATCTCACGCCATCTTTAGTGGCAATCACTCTCTCTCCAGGCTATTTGTTGAGTGACTCTTCCTCGCATGGGTTGTTGATCCTTGGGTTCAGAAAGCTTCCTTCTGTTTTTGAGTTCCTTGATTACATTAAATACCAAATATTTTAATTTTAAGCTGTATGTCCCAGATTCATATTTTTTTTCTGTACGGTCCTCCAAGTTCTTCTCTTCTCTCCGACTCTTGGTTATTAACCCGACGATGCCTCTAGAACATTGGAATGGCACCCTGAGTGGGGGAGGCAATGGTTTCTCTCCTCCAGTGTCCAAACATCCCCTATTTTTTTTTACCCCAAGTCCTTATTTCACGGAGATTGGTTCTAATGATAAGACTGTTATCTTCATCCCAGCTCTGCCTAAAATAGGCCCTTCAGTGGAAGTGGTGGAAGTGTTCTCTTGGTTATCTTCTCTCTGTTGGGTATTGTCTTTTCAAACACAAACCCATCACAGGGCCGCTATGAACAACTCTTTCCCTCTCCCCTTTTGTTTTCTGTTTTGCTATTATTCCTTTCTTTTTTACCTTAATTGTATTATTTATCATACAGTCTGAAGAATGTGATGGACTCAACAATATTTTAGTTAGTAGTTATTTGTTTGTTTTTTCAGGGATCAGTGTCAAATAGTGGATCCTTTTGGAACTAATGGTCATGTCACGTGTTGTGTGGAGCGGAATTCCCATTTGAAATTCCGCTCTTATGTTGGCCGGTATTCCCGCACATGAATAGTCACAGTGTGGGACCACCGGACCTAATTTTACTGGCCAGAAGCTTCGTCCTGTGAAAGGGCCGCTGCCTGACTCTCAGGCATATAAAGCTCCCCCCCTTGTCAGGTCATATATTCCCTGTTTCGCCTCCCTCGCCAAGCAAAACCTTCCCTCCCTTTCCCTTACAGGAGCCCTCGTAGACATTTACCAGCTCTTCAAAACAGATGGTAAATATATGTGGTAAACCCAGAGGAATCTGAAATTCTGTGTTGCATTATGACAAAAATAAACAGGCTCTTCCCAGTTATTTCCCATACCGTGGGTTCTGACTTGTAGTTGCAGGAATGCCATTCAAAGATTCCAGTCGGTGTTGGAAATTCCCGGCAGCCGGAATCTCTGGAAGGAATGCTGCATTAGTCCTAATTGGGCCCAGAATGTCTGATTATTCTATGCATATTCAATTTGTGCCGTTGTTGCTCACTTTCTCTGAAAACAAGTCAGTGTTGACATGCGTATGGTAGTGGTAATGACACAGTGAAAAGACTGCTGGACGAGTGTCAGTATAGACATATGTATGGAGCGGTGATGACACTGTGAAAGGACTGCTGGACGAGTGTCAGTGTAGACATACATATGGAGCGGTAATGATGCTGTGAAGACTGCTGGACGAGTGTCAGTGTAGACATGCGTATGGAGCGGTAATGACACTGTGAAAAGACTGCTGGACGAGTGTCAGTATAGACATGCGTATGAAGCGGTGATGACTCTGTGTAAAGACTGCTGGACGAGTGTCAGTGTTGACATGCGTATGGTAGTGGTAATGACACAGTGAAAAGACTGCTGGACGAGTGTCAGTATAGACATATGTATGGAGCGGTAATGACACTGTGAATAGACTGCGGGATGAGTGTCAGTATGTACATACTTATGGAGCGGTAATGACACTGTGAATAGACTGCGGGATGAGGGTCAGTTGTACATACTTATGGAGCGGTAGTGACACTGAAAAGACTGCTGGATGAGTGTCAGTATATACATTTGTATGGAGCGGTGATGACACTGTGAAAACACTGCTAGATGAGTGTCAGTATAGACATAGGTATGGAGCTGTGATGACACTGAAAAGACTGCTAGACGAGTGTCAGTATAGACATACTTATGGAGCGGTAATGACACTGAAAAGACTGCTGGAGGAGTGTCAGCATAGACATACTTATGGAGCGGTAATGACACTGTGAAAAGACTGCTGGACGAGTGTCAATATAGACATACTTATGGAGCTGTAATGACACTGTGAAAAGACTGCTGGACGAGTGTCAGTATAGACATACGTATGGTAGTGGTGATGACACTGTGAAAACACTGCTGGACGAGTGTCAAATAGACATACTTATGGAGCGGTAATGACACTGTGAAAAGACTGCTGGAGGAGTGTCAGTATAGACATACTTATGGAGCGGTAATGACGCTGTGAAAAGACTGCTGGAGGAGTGTTAGTATAGACATACTTATGGAGCGGTAATGACACTGTGAAAAGACTGCTGGACGAGTGTCAGTATAGACATATGTATGGAGCAGTAATGACACTGTGAAAAGACTGCTGGAGGAGTGTCAGTATAGACATGCGTATGGAGCGGTAATGACACTGTGAAAAGACAGCTGGACGAGTGTCAGTATAGACATGCGTATGGTAGTGGTTATGACACTGTGAAAAGACTGCTGGATGAGTGTCAGTATAGACATGCGTATGGTAGTGGTTATGACACTGTGAAAAGACTGCTGGACGAGTGTCAGTATAGACATACTTATGGAGCGGTAATGACTCTGTGAGAAGACTGCTGGAGGAGGGTCAGTATAGACATACTTATGGAGCGGTAATGACACTGTGAAAAGCCTGCTGGACGAGTGTCAGTATAGACATATGTATGGAGCAGTAATGACACTGTGAAAAGACTGCTGGACGAGTGTCAGTATAGACATGCGTATGGTAGTGGTGATGACACTGAAAAGACTGCTGGACGAGTGTCAGTATAGACATACTTATGGAGCGGTGATGACACTGTGAAAAGACTGCTGGACGAGTGTCAGTATAGACATACTTATGGAGCTGTAATGACACTGTGAAAAGACTGCTGGACGAGTGTCAGTATAGACATACGTATGGTAGTGGTGATGACACTGTGAAAACACTGCTGGACGAGTGTCAAATAGACATACTTATGGAGCGGTAATGACACTGTGAAAAGACTGCTGGAGGAGTGTCAGTATAGACATACTTATGGAGCGGTAATGACACTGTGAAAAGCCTGCTGGACGAGTGTCAGTATAGACAAATGTATGGAGCAGTAATGACACTGTGAAAAGACTGCTGGACGAGTGTCAGTATAGACATACTTATGGAGCGGTGATGACACTGTGAAAAGACTGCTGGACGAGTGTCAATATAGACATACTTATGGAGCTGTAATGACACTGTGAAAAGACTGCTGGACGAGTGTCAGTATAGACTTACTTATGGAGCGGTAATGACACTGTGAAAAGACTGCTGGACGAGTGTCAGTATAGACTTACTTATGGAGCGTTAATGACACTGTGAAAAGACTGCTGGACGAGTGTCAGTATAGACATATGTATGGAGCAGTAATGACACTGAAAAGACTGCTGGACGAGTGTCAGTATAGACATGCGTATGGTAGTGGTGATGACACTGTGAAAAGACTGCTGGACGAGTGTCAGTATAGACATATGTATGGAGCAGTAATGACACTGTGAAAAGACTGCTGGAGGAGTGTCAGTATAGACATGCGTATGGAGCAGTAATGACACTGTGAAAAGACAGCTGGACGAGTGTCAGTATAGACATGCTTATGGTAGTGGTGATGACACTGAAAAGACTGCTGGACGAGTGTCAGTATAGACATACTTATGGAGCGGTGATGACATTGTGAAAAGACTGCTGGAGGAGTGTCAGTATAGACTTACTTATGGAGCGGTAATGACACTGTGAAAAGACTGCTGGACGAGTGTCAGTATAGACATACTTATGGAGTGGTAATGGCACTGTGAAAAGACTGCTGGACGAGTGTCAGTATAGACATATGTATGGAGCAGTAATGACACTGAAAAGACTGCTGGACGAGTGTCAGTATAGACATGCGTATGGTAGTGGTGATGACACTGTGAAAAGACTGCTGGACGAGTGTCAGTATAGACATACTTATTGCCCGGTGATGACACTGTGAAAAGACTGCTGGAGTAGTGTCAGTATAGACATACTTATAGAGCTGTAATGACACTGAAAAGACTGCTGGACGAGTGTCAGTGTAGACATATGTATGGAGCGGTAATGACACTGTGAAAAGACTGCTGGACGAGTGTCAGTATAGACACAGATATGGAACAGTGATGATATTGTGAGAAGACTGCTGGAGGAGGGTCAGTATAGACAAACTTATGAGGCGTTAATGACACTGTGAAAAGACTGGTGGACGAGTGTCAGTATAGACATACGTATGGAGTGGTAATGACACTGTGAAAAGACTGCTGGACGAGTGTCAGTATAGACATACTTATGGAGCGGTGATGACACTGAAAAGACTGCTGGACGAGTGTTAGTATAGACATATGTATGGAGCGGTGATGACACTGTGAAAAGACTGCTGGATGAGTGTCAGTATAGAGATACTTATGGAGCGGTAATGACACTGTGAAAAGACTGCTGGACGAGTGTCAGTATAGATATACTTATGGAGAGCTAATGACACTGTGAAAAGACTGCTGGAGGAGTGTCAGTATGGACATACTTATGGAGCGGTAATGACACTGTGAAAAGACTGCTAGACGAGTGTCAGTATAGACATGCGTATGGAGCAGTAATGACACTGAAAAGACTGCTGGACGAGTGTCAGTATAGACATACTTATGGAACAATAATAGCACTGTGAAAAGAGTGCTGGACGAGTGTCAGTATAGACATGGGTATGGTAGTGGTGATGACACTGTGTAAAGACTGCTGGACGAGTGTCAAATAGACATACTAATGGAGCAGTAATGACACTGTGAAAAGACTGCTGGAGGAGTGTCAGTATAGACGTGTATGGAGCGGTGATGACACTGTGAAAAGACTGCTGGACGAGTGTATCACCACACCACTTCTGAGGGTTGGTTTTCATTGGATGGTCCCAAGGCTGCTTGCTGTGCAGCAGTGAGAAATGATAACCCCTGTGAACTTGTTACTTATCAAACATAGCTAAGAAAAGAAGCAATATAACGGTTTTTTTAAAAGTTTTTTTTTAAATTTTACTGACATATTAGCAAAACATCCAAAATGTACATAGTCGTGCACTGGTACAATGTCATAAAATTAGTTGATCTACCTGTGTCATAGCATCCAACAAATTGACCTTTCACAACATTATAATACACGTTTAGATCCTCGTGACATATATACTGGATGGGCAAAATCTACTGAATTAGAGTCCACTATTCCATCTCCTCTCTGAGGATTGGGTACTACCCCCCAAATCCCCACGTAATCTGTACATTCAGGTTCTATTCTGGCAATGTATTCTCAAAGAGGTTCCCAGAAGTCCTTCGGTCTGGGGGCATGTGGCAGAGTATCCGCATATAACTCCACCACCTCTCCACACATTATCACATCCTTTAACCGTTCTTTAAAGTGGGGTGTCCCCCTACCTTCCCGCCTCAGTGCCACTCTGCGACCTCCCAAAAGAGTTGCAATGGACAGCAGCTTTCTGCAGTGTTTTCGGCATCTAGCACACATCCAAGCATAAAACCCACTGGAAAAGAGGCAAGGACTGATCAATCATTATATCAATAACTCGGATCGCCTGTGTCTAGAACTCGGCCACTGCCGGCAACTCCATGCCTGATAAAGAAAGTCAGCACACAGAGCCAGACATCGGCAAGAGCTGGGATCATTCGACCCGCCATGCTTAACCGTACTCATAGGGGTATGGTAGGCCCTGTGCAGGTACCTTTAGTGTGTTCGTTTATATTTTCCATTGGAAGATACCTCCTTGGTCTGTGTGGAGCAGTAGGACCATTGTTATAAATTATATTTTTTACCTACAATTATCTTAGTTCACTATACTCTGCCGCCAAATTATCACGTGTTATGCACATAAAAATGCCTGACCATACTCCTGCCCTATCCCTTGTTTTGGTCTAAAAATAGTAAAACTTTTCTAGTAAGGGTTTGCAAGATTGCATGAATATTTGCTTTATTTATATGATTGTGCTCTGTTACCATGCCCTGTGGCACACTTCACAACCGTGCTCTTACCGCTGGTGTATCATACCTTGCATGAGCTTAGACCCTTTTCTTCTTCTTACTTCCTGGCTGTGCAGATGGGAGTATCCATTTCAGTTTGGGTGATTAAAAAGGCACCATGGTAGATCCCAAAAGCTCCCCACGACAAGCCTTCTGTAATAGAATGACCAGATCCTGGGGATTCTTTGGTGAAAATGTCTCTCCGTTGGCCGGTCTTGCCTTTTGCCAAGCCAACGTCAATGTGCCCTGTGCTTATGGGATTACAAAGATGGGCCCACACGTCTTCTCGGAGAGTCTCAGGCTCAGTGCAGACTCTTTCTGGCCAAAGGCATGGACAGTTCAGCTCAGGCCATGCCCACAGAGGTTCAGCGAAGCACAAGGTCTCACGAGCTTTCTACGTAAAACAAAAGATACACTGTAGAGATCTGTTTTGAACATCTTTGTCTTTATCTGTAGAAGAGGTTTTGCTACAGTGCAACATGTGGGATGTGATATTTTGTGCTTTCTCTGAGAATGCTGCAACTATGATGTCACCAAGATTGGGCTTCAGTGCCCAATTTCTGGTTTAGATTGGCCTCAGCTTTTTCTGGTAGCAGGGTCAGAAGCCGACACGGTTAGTACAGTTTAAATGGTGCTCACTGAAAGATGGGAACATTTGCAACAGTAGCAATTCAAATTTTCATGAAATGCATTCGCTGCACGGTACTCAGATGAAAAGCGTGGGCTGGCAGGCTTAACAAGGCCAGAAAAGAAAAGGCCGAAATCCAGAACAAAACAAGCCCGAAATACCAAAATATAATGGCCATAAAAATAAGTTGTTTTAGCCTTTTCTGATGAAAATGTGCAACACACATACGAGAGGCCCTCCTGACTGAAAATGTAACCGCCCAGAATTCTCTTGACATGCAGAGCCCACATTCCGCTGCTACTAATACACAAGTTCCAGTGATGCAAACCCATGTATTAGTTGCCCTGTGGCATCAATTTGTAAGGTCGAGCCTATCAGACAGTGCAAGCTGTCTGGTTGAAAAAAAACTATTGTGGGCTTACCGTGGACCTACAGTGAGGGTCGGGTTGGTAAGGCGGGCACTCGGGCAATTGCCGAGGGGCCGGTATCAAAGTTCCAGCTGTGGGCTGCTTTTTTGGAAGCCTGAGGGGGCCGATTTGGGCTGTGTCTGGTTTGTTCAGATGTTGCCAGCGGCCCAGTGGGGCCCTGAGTGGCCTTTCTGGAGGCAGATGGGCGTCCATTACCTCTCTTTTATCAACGGGCAGAGGTGTCACTCCCTTTCTCTCCTGGGCTGGCCAATGAATGTGTGCATACTGAGGGGGGTCAGGGGGCCTGAGCAGGAGTGGCCTCACTTGTTTTCAGGTGTTTATAAAACTTCGCTGAAGCAGTGTTTTCAGGAAAGGCAATATGCAAATGTGGGCCACTTTTTTTTAGCGTGCCCAGGCCTATTTCTAATCCCAATCTAACCGTGCCTACAGTGGGTTTATAGCCCGCCAGCTGCTCACCGCTGGTTAGCCTTATTGTCACTCTCCCCTGGAGCGTAGCCTCTTTACCATACTTTGGCTTGGCTGACTTGTATCCTTCCACTACTCACTTTTTGGGGAACAACTTTTTTCTCAAGCACTCCATGAGAGTGCGTGCATGTTCCAGCTTTCTCCCTCCAAATATCTTCTCCCCACGTTGCTGTCTCTCTCAAGCTGAAAGCTCTCTCTCCTTTGCCTCTCACTCACCCACATCCCTTCTTCCTCCTCACGCTCCATGCCCCTCTCTTATGTGCTTCTCCCCCCCCCTCCCGCTCCTGTGATGCTCTCTCTAGTGTCCTGCTTTTCCCCATCCCCTGCTCACTCTCTGTTACTCCCTTCCTCCTCATTTGCCACCCACTCCCACCGCTGCGGGAAATAAATACTGTCTAGGGCAGCATGCGTTTCCCTTCACTAGTACTAGTTTAACGCAATTAACAACTGAAAGATGACAAGTCAGTCTTTGCAAAGTGGATATCAGATTCTTTTTTTATGAAATGTTTTACAGAAACTCCTATCAAACATATTTACTCAAAATACAATAGTAAAAATAGTAAACATTAAAATTTGATGTGGTTTCTATAAGGACACAACCACCTGCCGACTGTGGCGACATATAGCATTGGCGCCCCATACGGCCGAGTTTCAAGGTAGAATTTTAAGAATAAACACGATTGGGCGCTTTTCAGGAAAGGAGCACTATTGGCGTATTATGGCACTATGTACCCCAGCCTCGATGAGTCCACTGCACACGGACCATAATACTTCTCTGAACCCAAGCTTCCACACTCCCTGAATCGTTCTCACCCCACAGCACATGACATGCTCTGTTTGTCTTCTCCTGTTGGCTGCCTCCTCTCTCGCAGCTAGAGGGCAAACAGGAATTTGACTAGCAAAGTAGCTGGCATTCTGACAGTGGGCTCTGTCTCCATGGGCCCTCTCCCCACCTCTTCCCGCTAACGCTGGTCGGGTACAGGAACATTGGCAGCTGATGCTGCAGGATGGATGGGCCCCGGTGTTGTGCATTGATACAGGATACACGCATCTGCATCTAGAGGCAAGGCTTTTGCAGGCACTACCAAAGCTACGGGAGGCATCAGTGTGTCTGAAAGTACATGTGCTGGTTAGCTACACAACTTGTTCCCACACCTTCTAGACACATTCTTCTTTGGCTGCTTCTCGAAGTAGTGCATATTGTGGTCGAGAAGTTTGTATGAACATGTTTACTTGTAGCAGTGGTGTTGTGAGCTAAAGTGGGGATTGTCTTAAATCGCTGACTGGTTCTTTAGGGACCTGCTTTGTCTGCATATCTGACCGAGATAGGAAAAAGGTGATAAAAAAAAACAATCAACACAGAAAGAGTAGTAAATAGAAGAGGGGAGAAAGAATGGTAACATCAAAAAGGGTCTGAGAAAAAGAATCATAGAGAGGAAGAAAGGTGAGAAAAGGAAAGAAGGACAGGAAGGCCACGAGGAAACAGGAAAGGATGGAAGGAAGACCGAATTGTAAAAGGAAGCAAGGTATGGAGTAAGGAAGGGTTACAGGATGGACGGAAATGAGAGGGCTAACGAGAGGGACAGGTGGGAGAATGGAAGGAAGAGTGAAAGGATGGATAGGTGAAAGGATGCACGGACAGAAGCGTGAAATGATGGATGGGTGAAAGGTTTTAAAGATGGATGAATGGATGGAAGGCTAAAAGAATGGAAGGTGGGCAGAAGAGTGAAAGGATGGGTGGATGGATTGCTGGCAGGAGGGATGGAGAGATGAAACATTGAAAGGATGGGTGGATGTTTAGATGGAAAGGATGTATGAAAGGAATGATAAAAGGTGATTGATGGATGGATGATATATGGTCAAAATGGGTGGAAGATGGACAGATGGAAGGCAGTTTGGATGAAATGGATGATGATGCAAAGATGAATGGGTGGGAAGGTGAAATGAACATGTCCAGGGATGGCCAAGCTTTTCTGGTGTGGCGTCATTAGAGGTATGGTGCAAGATGAGAGGTTTTTAGGTCTCGCCTACAAGACAGCCCTTAGCTGTCTGAAGACGAAAGCCTCTTGTGGACCATACCAAAACCTTAGTGTGCTTAGAGCCCGCCCATTGCTTACCATTGGTTTGGCTTATAGTCGCTCTCATTTGCTTGCTTCTTATTCGATTGCTTGCTTTCCTCTTCTTGCGTTTGCCCCTCCCCCTACTTACCATCCTTTAAATTGAATGACTTGTTTTCTTCCGTTTCTCACTGTCAAGGAACTATCATTTTCTTTCTCTTTCAGTGCTTTCATTCAATTTGTTTTTGGGAGGAGCTGGCAGCTGCCATTTGCTGCTGTGCCTCTCCGCACTTTCAAGCAAGTAAAATTACTTTTTTTTTACCATTCCAAATGGCTGTTTCCATCGTGGATCAGAAATTATTTTTTAAAAGTGGCACCCAGGTCACTCCCGAGGCACACCCGTGCGTGCTGATGCAAGTGCACACCTTAGGAATGACGCAGTCGCATCTTTGTGTCTGTTTGTTGTTTCCTTTTTTTTTTTTAACAGAGGCTATGCACAATGGCCAAAAAGCACTGGAAAAGACAACAGTCAAAAAGGCGATATCTATTACACAAAAAGCAGCAGAAATGCCTCTAACGACATGCACATCTAACACATTGTGTTTGTCGGAAAATACCATCAAAAGAAGAGAATAATAAGTAACTTGTGGTGCTCTCAAAGCAAACAACCTCTCTCCGCCGGTGAGAGGCTAAATACAAAACTTTAGATCGAGCAAACAGCCCATCCAAAGTTTATAAACCATAACACACACAATGCTGAGGCACACCCAGAAGTCCAAATGTTATTCAAATAATTTGTGTTAGCCCAAAGTATTTCAAAGGAAGTCCATAAATAAGCTCTCCTGTATTTCTTGTAAATTCTTTATTCCATTTTCAAAAACACGGTTTTTCAACAAAAAGCAGCCGACACGTGTTTCGTCCAAACGGACTTTCTCAAGGCTAAATTCAATGGTAAGGGATTCCCAGAATTTGATAGAAAATCCTTTCTACAGTAAGGTCTGTTAGCTTCCGTTGTATAGCCGAATTTACCTGTAACGGGAGAAATCAGTAGACCTCCCCACCGGCATTTAGCGTGTATTCGAACAGGTCTTGATAAACCTGTATTCCAATGCAAATCGCTCAATTGTCCTTGCAGACGTTCGAGGCTATGCACAATGGCCAAAAAGCACTGGAAAAGCCAACAGTCAAAAAGGCGATATCTAGTGGCTTTGCCAATGCTTCTGGCGTCTCCCTTGACCTGGATGCCCACGGCTGCCCTTTTCTGACTGGAAATTCCCACACTGACAGGAAGCTAGCCGGTTTGCAGAGTACCTGCACTTTAATTTTAATGCTTTTAATGAGCGAGTACCGTGTACGGGTACTTCTCAGGTGCTCTGAGATGTCGAGCACCCCTGCACTTTTGTATTACTTTTAAACCACTGGCTCACTTCCCTTCCCACTATCTACCTTGCACGTCCTCTCTTAATGTTTTTCTTGCGGTTACAGAGACCGGAAGTGCGTACACAATTGTTATGGTAGCTAGGGAGGGCTTTGCACACAGGTTTGGAAAGTAGAAATGCGCAGGGCAGGCAGGGTGAACCCTGTGTATCATCTGCTGGCGGTTGTCCGCGCTGCTGACCCCAGCTACCACTGGTAAGACCCGTGACGTACGTGCGACGTCCTGCGAGGAGGGGCCACTCATTCCCTCCGGTCACGGCGTCTCCTGCAGGCAGCCTGAGGCAGGCCAGTAGGAAGTGATCGCATACTGCTCCTGGCGCAGGCACCGCTCACGAGGCAGGGCTGACGGGGAGTCTCCGGGACCCGTTCGGAGGGTGTAGGAAGGTGCTGAGTTTGGCATCTCCATGTGGGGCGACCTTCAGGAAGCCCTGGCTGCCAAGCGCCCGCTCATGCCAGCTTTTCACTCGCTGCTTGGGAACGTTTCACACACGCCGTCCAAACCCCGCAGCTCAGAGGACCTCTTTCTCTTCACATTCACAAAAGATGCACATAGTACGAGAGTGGGAAACCGGGATTAAATATTCAAGCGGCGATCGATGTGTTGAGTGTGTGCCCATCTGGTGGAGGGGCAGCTCAGTGTGTGCCCATCGAGTAAACGCAGGGCACAGGAGGAGCCCATTTGTGACTGCAGAGTCCAGTGTGTGCCTCACTAGTGCGTGTGCTCTCTCAGCTGTGCCGCACCTGCAGAGCACAGATTGTGCCCATGGACCTTAGGCCTGGATGGGGACCTTGCCTCCAAGTTGGCACGGCTCCGGCTTCCGCCCCGTGGTGCTGGAACAATTTTGAGAATGGGGGTGCTGCCTGCAGGGCTTTAAGTGGGATGAAAAAACTGGGGGGGATCTCAAGGGGGCGTGACCGATGTAATTAAGGGCGTGGCTTAAAAACACCCAAGCTAAAAATCTGTGCTTAGCATAGTGTACCGCCCCACTGGTATTTTGCTGTTTCTATCATTACATCCAGATACAACAAGCAACCTTACACATACAACAAGCCAGGACTATTGGCTTTGCCAATGGTTGTTAGTTGCATAAAATAAAATTAACATCAACTATGGCTTCGTTGTATACAGTATTGAAAACGCTTCCATTCTGAAATGAGACTGTGAAAGAACTAAAACGAGTCTCTTTGAAGTTACCTCAAAGGCAATGAAGGGTGGATCTGATGCAGAGTTAATATTTTTTTTCACCCTGAGAGTGAGGGCAAAAATAAAGAGCCCGATAGGGACCCGTCTCGGCACCTGTTTTTTAGAACTGCCGGTGCTGAGCACCGGCAGGAGCCGGCCCACTTAAAGCCCTGGAATGCTGCCATCAATGTTACATCCAGGGGCGTAGCTTGTCAGTAAGATTGGGGGGATAGGTGGAGCTTCAGATTTACAGACAATCACATATGCATATAAAACTGAAATCATCATACCTAAAAACAAACTTCTGCATTGGACTCCCGCACACTGGCCTCTGGAGTTGGGCGCAGCACCTCTTCCTAAGCCGGTGATTAAGAGTTTGGGCATACAAATTGATTCGGACCTCTCTATGAGCTCTCAGATTGGCTCTGTTACCTCTGCTTGCTTTGTCCAACTTCGAAAACTGCGCAAGATCAGAAGATTCTTCAGCAGAGAGGCCAGTATCCAAATCATTATTGCTTTGATTCTTTCTAAAATTGATTACGGAAACGCAATGTATCTTGGCCTCCCGCAAAACCAGAAGCATCGTCTGCAGATGATTCAGAATCAAGCAGCCAGAATCATTTATCAAAAAGACAGACGATGCTATATTAACCCGCTGTTGAAAGAACTTCACTGGCTGCCGGTTGAGCAGCGATCCCTGTTTAAAACAGGATGCATCTTATTTAAAGCCATTCATGGTATGGGTCCCAGATTCATTTCTTCGAGAATCATCAAATACTCCCCTCAGCGCACCTTAAGATCCATGCATATGAATCTTTTGGTAGTACCAAGATTCAGACGCAAACGCACTGGAGGGTCCCGGTTCTCTATACTGGGCCCGAAATTGTGGGATTCCCTGCCTACCACTTTGAGACTTGAAGAAGACTATATGCGGTTCAGAAAACTGCTTAAGACCTGGCTCTTCACTCTAGCACATAATTAGACTGCTTTTGGTTCGACTTCTCCTACTCAAATCATAGCACCAAGAGACCTGCTGGTGTACGTGCGCTATAGAAGTTCTCAATTAACATAACATAACATAATGTTAAAATACATTATAACTGACAAGTAGGGTGCGTGAGAGGGGTTTACGGGGCAGCGTAACGGGAGTGGAATGCGGATTGGTATGAGTACTAAGTGAGAGAAAGACAATATTTTGAAAAATGATCAACATTTTTTAGGACTTTGAAAACAGAGATGAGAGAGAGTGTGTGTATTTTTCTCAGTGTGAGCATGCAAAAATCCCACGTGAAATATGACAGACACCTCACCATACCTGACTGAAAGCATCTGAACCCAACTATTCATCAGCAAATACATTTATTAGTGGGGTGCAACACCCCAGACACCCTCCCCTGAAGCTACGCCCCTGGTTACATTATTGAACTCATGGGGTTTGTGAAAAATCCAAGCGTCACACAAAGAACAAGTGTATTTTGAAATATTTGTACAGTTCATTGATAGGTATTTAAATGTTGTTGTGTTTTACAAATTGATTTCCTACAGCCTTTCATTTCACAATCCATTTGCCCCAGCAGGATTGTCAAATAGTTCCCTTTTCAAAATCCTTTCACTGTCCTATCAACAAAAGAAAAGAAAACACCAATCTCCATGTTAAAAGAATGAGCAGCAACTTGTCAGATGACGTGGCTTGACATTTGACCTCCGCCTTTGAAAGCACAGCAAATGTGACAAAGTAAAAAAATCTAAAGCATCTATATTGCTCATTCACCTTCTGTTCTGAACTCCAGTAAATTTATTTTGGGGCTGCTACAGAACGCCCCCACCCCACCACACACTGGCGTAGCAAGGGGGGTCGGAGGGGGCGGCAGGTAAATTTATCGCCAGCACCCCCCCCCCGCTCTTAGGCGCTCGGCGGCGGCGGCAAAAGGCAGGGACCGCCACGGGCGGCAGAGTGCCTAGCTACGCCACTGCCACCACACCCCTATTTCCAGCCCCTATGCTTCTGCTAACGTGACAAACCTCTTCACAGACACTATTCTGTCCGGAAGTAGGCTTTACATCCAATATTTTTTTCAGATTCTGGAAGAGCCAGGAGCCTTGAATACGACTTTGTGTAATAGCATTTTGAACTTGATAATTCGACCTCCAGTAGATTTAATAATCATTTGAGAATAGTTTAGATACCTCTAAAATACTTTTAAAGTAATGTCTTGTATTTGCTGTTTCAAGTTTATATTTCAAAGGGCAAATAAAATACTGGCGGATGTTGGATTCTCCACTATTTTTACCGACCTTGGCTTAAAAATATCCCTATGTTAGTAAAAATGTGTTGCCAGTTGGCCACACTGAGCAGAAGTAACGAGGTAATTTGACATACTGTCTAGTCCATGACCAGGTCAGCACGAGAGCTTTCTCGTTGGCAACAGTACAAGTAGAGGGGTTGCCATGAACAGAACCAAGCCATTTCTTGAACCAATAGTATTGAAACAATGCAGCTTTGTTGACGTTGTGTAGTACTTACACTTTTTAACAAGGTTTTGGCCTCGGTTGAAAGTTTGGTTTCTAGGGTGTATATTGCCCTTGCCTCTCACTCTCATCTAGTGACTCTTACGGTCCTCAGGGTGAGAGAGACGAGGCGTGTAGCTGGGTTCCTAGGTGTTGTGGTTACCCTGGAGTTTAGCACAAAATGGGTGCTTGAGGACAGAATTAGATTTCAAGTACTGTAGAAGGTTTTGCCTACTCAGGTTTGCCCTGCAAATGGATTTTGCTGACAATGCAATTTTTCTTGTAATTTCAGTATGCTTATCATATTATCCTCAATGCGACTCAAAAACTTAGTTGTTAGGTCATTACTTTTATGGTTGGGATCTCAGCCACGTCCATGCCCTAGTAGTGGCCTGTAACATTTGCCGTGCACCATCAAGCCGTTATTGGATGAAACTTGATTTGGCGGCTCCTCAGTGGGTAGCAGTACTTACATGTATCGGACCAGTTTTGGTAAATCTTTCCTAACTCTGGCTTGTTTTTTACTGTGCTTATCTTAGGCGACTGCGGGACGGACAGATGGAAGCCCTCCAAATGAAAACTCCCCCTGCGAGGGCCCTTTGCCCTGGATTGGGCCGAAATCGCTAATCCTAAGGAAGAACTCACAGGGCTTTGGGTTTACCCTTCGACATTTCATCGTCTACCCGCCGGAATCTGCTGTTCACCTGAACCAAAAGGTACACTAGATAGTGAACAAGTGTGGTTTGTGTGCTAGGAGAGGTGAGTGGTGGGGTGTGTGAAGTGAGTGGTGTGGCATAATAGGTGAGTGATGCAGTGTGGGAGGTGACTGTTGGGGTGCTGAAGGTGAGGGCTGCGGTGAGTGATCTGATGTTGGATGTCAGCCTTGTGGTGTGTGATGGGTTGGATCTGGGAGGTGAGTGATGGAGTGCGGGAGGTGAGGAGCACAATATGGGAGGCGAGGGGCACAGTGTGGGAAGTGAGGGGTGCTTGCAAGTAACAACTGACAGAAATGGGGCTGGAACTGAGGACATTGCTTGACATGTTTGGGCAGCTTACATATGAAATTACTTCAGGTTTCTGATTTTATACTTCAGAAAAGTCTATCCGGAGGCATTCAGTAACAACACTTCACCCGAACTTCTTATCCTCACATACCTTCCAAAGCAGGGAAGAAGCCATTTATTCAGGAGAAAAACAAACTCTATTTCATCAGAAAGTTAGATCAGTCTGGTCCTTGGATTTTGTCTAAGAAAGAGTTCTGCGGACTCGTTGATTCAGTGTTGCACCGGAGTGTAGTTGTCCTTGATTGTGATCTTGCCAGAAACATCTGCTAAAAGACTAGATTAGTAGTGAAGACCCGAAAGACTTCGGTTCAGTACATGATGAGAACCAAGATTTAGAGTGTCACACCAGCTGCATGGTCTTTGGTTCTCAGACACCCCTGTACCGGAGTCTAGTGATGATTGCTTTGGTCTTCGTGACACATTAAGAATTTGCTTCAGATTCTGTTCTCTTTGTGGTTCTGATTTGGTCATGAACTGTAACCTCACACCCATCTCTCTGGTCTTTTGTTCTCTGATACCCCTGTACCGGAGTCTAGAGATGATCGCTTTGGTCTTCGGGTCACATTAAGAATTTGCTTCAGATTCTGTACTCTTTGTGGTTCTAATTCGGTTATGCACTGTAACCTTACACTCGTCTCTCTGGTCTTTGGTTCTCATTCATTGTTGCTCTGGAGGCTACTAATGACCTCTTTGGACTGTATTCAGAACTGCTTCAGGTTCTGTGTTGTGTGCGGTTCTGGTTCAGTAATGCACTGTACTCTCACTCCGGTCTGTCTAGTCTTTGTTTCTGATCCACTGTTGGACCAGAGTCTCACACCGGGCTCTGTGGTCTTTGGTTCTCATTTATTGTTGCCCTGGAGGCTAGTAATGAATTCTTTGGGCAGTATTCAGAACTGCTTCAGGTTCTGTGATGTGTGTGGTTCTGGTTCAGTAATGCACTATAGTCTTACTCCGGTCTGTCTAGTTTTTGTTTCTGATCCACTGTTGGACCTGAGTCTCACACCCGTCTCTCTGTTCTTTGGTTCTCATTTATTGTTGCCCTGGAGGCTACTAATGTCATCTCTGGGCCGTATTCAGAACTGCTTCAGGTTCTGTGATGTGTGTGGTTCTGTTCAGTAATGCACTGTAGTCTCACTCCGGTCTGTCTAGTCTTTTTCTGATCCACTGTCGGACCAGAGTCTCACACCAGGCTCTGTGGTGTTTGTTTCAGATCCAGTGTTTCACTCACGTCTCACAACGGGCTCGGTTTTCCAGATATACGTTTGCACTGGAGTCTCACACTCTGTTGTCTGCTCTTTGTTTCGGATCCAGGATTGAACTTTGAGTCTCACACTCGGCTCTCCGCTCTTTCTTTTTGATCCAGTGTTGTGCTGTATAGGGTCTCGCACTGGGCTCTGTGGTCTTTGTTTCTGACCCAGTATTGAACTGTGGACTGTCTGTTCTTTGGTTCTGATCCAGTGGTACAATAGACTCACACCAGGCTGTCTGATGTGTGTTCCTGACCCAGTATTGAAGTAGTGTTTCACACTGGACTGTCTGTTCTTTGTTTCTGATTCAGTGGCTCCGGAGCCTCACCCCTGCGTGGTCCCTGTTTCGGAACTCGAGTCTCACACCGGCCTCTCTAGCTTGTTCGGTCAGGGAGCCCCGCGCCGCCGAAGGCTATGAAATGTAGAGAACAGGTTGACTTGACCAGACCAAGGCTCGGCTGAGTGTGAGCATCTCGCAGGTGTTCGTGGTGACGCGGTGCAGGGACAGTGCTGAGCAATGCGCTCGGGGGCCCGTACACCGTCCCTCTGCCCGGTCTCTCAGCTCGTTGCACGTACATTCGATGTTGACCCTTCGAGACAGTCAACAACAAGCGCAAACTCGAGCCTGTGCCCCTTGCCCCCTCCCGCACAGCTGAGTGTGCTCAGTGAGTTTGCACAGATGGTGCAGCCCCCCGCTCTGAGAGCGTGGTGGCCGTCGTGGGTGTGGGAGCCCCCTGTATGAGGACCAGGGCGTAATAGTTCACATGTGGGAGCCCCCTTCACAGAACAGTGGGTCTGACGAGGGCAACCTCAGCGAGGGAGCCAGCACCAGGGCAGTGAAGTAGGCACCAGAGCCCCTCCCTCATAGTGCATTCCTACCCCAGAACCTCCTGGAGGTGCAGGGCTTTCTCCACGTAAAGCGTTGAAAGTACTGGGAGTGCAGGGCCGCCCACCAGATGCAGGGCCTCCCACCTGCTGCACCCTGGGGGTGCAGGGCCTTCTCCTCGTAAAGTGTTGAGAGTACTGGGAGTGCAGGGCCTCCCACCTGTACCCTGGAGGTGCAGGGCTCTCTGATTGAAAAGGGTTCAGGAGCAGTGCTGTACCCCCAGAAGGAGCAGGGACTTCTTGTAAGCCTGTAAAAGCAGCACTAGAGGTGCAGGGCCGTCCCCCTGTAGGGACAGAGGGGCAGGGCTGTACACCCAGGAGGCCATCTTTTATAGGGATACAGGAGCAGTGCTGTACGTCATGGGAGGCCTAAGACCTGCTTGCTGGGATACAGAAACAGCACTGTACACCTTAGAGGTGCAAGGCCTTCATGTAGGGATACAGAAGCAGTACTGTACACCCTGGAGGAGCGAGGCCTTCAAGTAGGGATACAGAAGCAGTACTGTACACCCTGGAGGAGCGAGGCCTTCATGTAGGGATACAGAATCAGTACTGTACACCCTGGAGGAGCAAAGCCCTCTTGTAGGGACACATGAGCAGTATTGTACACCCTGGTCCTTTGTTGTAGGGATACAGAAGCAGTACTGTACACCCTGGAGGTGCTGCCCTCCACCTGTAGGGACAAGCAGCGGGCTGTAAACACTGGCAGTGCACATAGCTGCTTTTAACTCTTGCACATCAGTCTGTAGAAGGTGTATTTTGGCTTCCTTCGGTAGGTTGCAAGAAGATGTGGTAGGGTGCAGGAAGGTGTATTTCGGCTTCCTTCAGTAGAGTGTAGGAAAATGTGGTAGGGTGAAGGAAGGTGTGGTAGGGGGCAGGAAGGTGTATTTCGGCTTTCTTCAGTAGGGTGTAGGAAGGTGTGGTAGGGTGCAGGAAAGTATGTTTCAGCATCCTTCGGTAGGGGGGCGGAAGGTGTGGTAGGGTGCAGGAAGTTATATTTTGGCTTCCTTCGGTAGGGTGCAGGAAGGTGTATTTCGGCTTCCTTCAGTAGAGTGTAGGAAAATGTGGTAGGGTGAAGGAAGGTGTGGTAGGGGGCAGGAAGGTGTATTTCGGCTTTCTTCAGTAGGGTGAAGGAAGGTGTGGTAGGGTGCAGGAAAGTATGTTTCAGCATCCTTCGGTAGGGCGGCGGAAGGTGTGGTAGGGTGCAGGAAGTTATATTTTGGCTTCCTTCGGTAGGGTGCAGGAAGATGTATTTTGGCTTCCTTCAGTAGAGTGTAGGAAAATGTGGTAGGGTGAAGGAAGGTGTGGTAGGGGGCAGGAAGGTGTATTTCGGCTTTCTTCAGTAGGGTGTAGGAAGGTGTGGTAGGGTGCAGGAAAGTATGTTTCAGCATCCTTCGGTAGGGGGGCGGAAGGTGTGGTAGGGTGCAGGAAGTTATATTTTGGCTTCCTTCGGTAGGGTGCAGGAAGGTGTATTTTGGCTTCCTTCAGTAGAGTGTAGGAAAATGTGGTAGGGTGAAGGAAGGTGTGGTAGGGGGCAGGAAGGTGTATTTCGGCTTTCTTCAGTAGGGTGTAGGAAGGTGTGGTAGGGTGCAGGAAAGTATGTTTCAGCATCCTTCGGTAGGGGGCAGGGAGGTGTGGTAGGGTGCAGGAAGGTATATTTTGGCTTCCTTCGGAAGGGTGCAGGAAGGTGTATTTTGGCTTCCTTCGGTAGGGTGCAGGAAGGTGTATTTTGGCATCCTTCGGTAGGGTGCAGGAAGGTGTATTTTGGTTTCCTTCGGTAGGGTGCAGGAAGGTGTATTTTGGCTTCCTTTGGTAGGGTGTAGTAAGGTGTGGTATGGTGCTGGAAGGTGTATTTCGGCTTCCTTCGGTAGGGTGCACAAAGGTGTATTTCGGCTTTCTTCGTTATGGTGCAGGAGGGCCGTGGCCTTGAGGTGTTCCTAAGCACCTCAAGTAGTCTCTGGGTATTTGACCGACATGTCCGACGCTATACACGTTATCTGTGAGGTACGGTGACGTTCAAGACACCTCAGGTTGAGGCCCAGGTCAGAGGTGCAATGCAAGGTGCTGTATTGTGGTAGTAAGGCAGCCGGACGCTGCCAATGAACATAGTGTAGAGCAAATTCACTGCCACAAAACAATCCGCCGTTGTATTTTATTTTAACAGACCAGGAGTCTCAAACCTTTTCTATAGTAAGAGATACTGATGTTCACTGAAAATCATTCATTTATTATTAATATTGTAATAGGTTTTTTAATTTTTATTTTGTTTATTAACACAGAATGAACATACACGTAGTCTGGCTGGATACATCACAACATCATTAATGGTACATTATGATAGAGTAACATGAAGTGACACAAACATCACAGATACCCGAGAAGGTCCTCTCTACAGAAGGTGGTACAGGCGAAGGTTCAAGACAAGTAGCTCCGGATAACCAACAGAATACAAACAGTTATCTAATACATTTGCATCCCCTACAGTCCGACACATATAATACCTATGAGACTTAAAACTCGAGTGCGTTGTTGTCCTCACCTTCTGTTTCAGCGGTCTCTTTGCCCACCAAATACATTTGATATGGGCCCCAGAATCCTCTAGGATGACTCTGAGGAGGAAGCAGGTCACAATATACATCGGATTGTGTATTACAATAGACCATATCTGCATGCCATTCTTTCAGGGTTGGGGCCGGGCCCCAAGCCCAGTGCATCGCAATCCGACGTTTAGCCAAAAGTAACCCCCTTGGCTACCAATCTCCTGACACTCCTATTCACCGTTTTATCAAATCCCATTAGGGCTCGCAACGGGTCCTGGTCCAGGGAACAGCCAGTTATGGTACCCAGCTCATGAAAAATTGTTTTCCAAAACTCCAAGATATCTGGGCAAGACCATGCGGTGTGTATAAATCCAGCATCTTGCGCATGACACCGCTGACAATCCGCAGAGTCACGCAACCCATATCTATAAATCTTTCTGGAGTGTAATACACACGATTGACGTATTTGAAGTGTATGAGACGGTGCCTCCCATTTAGGGAAATCCCCCTAATCAGAGAACAACAATATTGCCAGCATTTGTCATCTAAAGTCCTACCAAGATTTTTCTGCCACTCCAAGCGTGCCTTTGTCATATCAGGCCTCCTGGCTTCCTGAGCAAAAGCATAGAATTTGGACACCAATTTCACAGGAACAGCCGTCTGTATTAGGGATGAGAGTGCCGGCATATCTGGGGGTTCCTGCAGATCATCCCCTAATAGATCTCGTAAAGCATGGCGGGATCTATGATAATGGAACTGGGTAAGGGGTGAGGGCGATTGAGCCTCATCTTTGATTAACTCCCAACTATTCACTACTCCATCACAGAAAAAATCACCCATCTTGGTTATTCCGAGAGCATGTAGGGCTTGTACTGCACCCCTCTCCCTGACCATCGTGAACCACAAACCACTCTAACTGCACATGCCAGATTGTCCCGTTAATAAACTACGCCAGGCGTGTACTGTGGAGTTGAGGGAGTCAAATGTACTGTGTTGCCAGAGCGGTTCGCCGAATAGAGCTTGAGACAGGAAAAGGGGAACTGTGGCATCCCTCTCTATGTACAAATGTGGCAAGTCGTGTGGGCCATGGAGCCAGTAGCGAGCATGTGAGCAGCCCTATAGTATAGCTCTAAATCTGGTGCGTTTAACCCCCCCCATGTCTGTAGGTAATGTAAGGACATTCCACTTGACCCGGTACGGGTGATCTGCACCTCACCTGACCGTACTATGTCACCCATGTCACCCTAATTGGCTTCGGATATCGAGAGCGACGTGCCAGCCGACCTATCTTAACATTTTGTGATACATCCAGAAATGAAAAATCTGCAATAAAAAAATAACCCACTCTATGCAATCCCCACCTGAGCATAGCAGTATATCAGCACATCCCACCCAATCCCACCCAATCCCACCCAATCCCATCAATCCCCATAGTGGAAAAGAAAAAGACTAACCTCAACATATTGTGGAACACACATAGGGGTGGATGTTGCCGGCAATCAACTCCGTCAGAAACCCGGCAACTCAGACACCATATAATTATTAAACATTACACCCATCAGTAAAGGCAAACAGGAACAGTAGAAACACATCCCAAATTTCCCAACTGTATCAGCTATAATGACAGAGTAGAGAGTCAGGATAAATTGTTACGCAATGTTCCTCCGTGGGATGGGTCAGGGAGCCCCCTCATACTGCGAGACACCACGAAGGGAAAGAGCTGCGGAGTACTTTATATGAACAGTCTTACCATACTCTTAAGGCTCTGTGCCAATGTTAGATCACCCCTGCTGCATCTCCAGACTCTCTGCTCAGCAGGAGTCCCACCCATGGACAGGTGCACCAAGAGAAGACTCCTCCAGCATATTGTCAAGTAAAGAGTGCAGATAGGGTTCCCATCTCTATCCATAAAACAATATATCTGCCACCATTAAGATGAAGCCGATAAACGATGATTGTTCCTCTGCGTCAATGGATTCCTCTTCCCCTCAAGCAGTGGACCTGGGGGATCCTTTACAAGAAACGCCCTCAGCAGTTGAAAAGGAGCACTTCTCACCTCACTGCCACCTCGCAGTCTCTCAATCAGCCACCCTCAGGCAGCGCAGCAGCCCGGCCCCAGGATGCACCGATCTTCCTGCAGGAAGTGCCCAATGCTTCACGGGCAGCCGGGATGGGTAACCACTCCCCCGCTACTCCCCCGACAATCCCTGCGCCTCACGCATCTCCTCTTGCTGCCATTCGGAATTGCACTCGGGCCACTTTGCAGCTCCCCGGATTGATCGGTGATTTAATGGCAGAAGTCGACAGCCCCACTGCGCAGCTGGGGCTCAGGCAGAGCCGCGCAAGCCACGAGGTGCCGTCCTTGAAATGGTCCGAGCCCTCCGTTTATGATCGGAGTTTTCGGGCCGGCAGATCGCTGATGGGACAACGGCTACAAGAACTGGGGAAATTGGGGTGAAAAATGGCAATGGGTGACAGGATTTTGAAGGATTGTAGGCTGCTTTGTAGGAGCTCTTCAAGCAAGCGGCCACCTTAGAGCCAGGTAAGCTCAGCCCCCCCCTTTAGTATTGTAATAGTTATCAGATCAGACAAGATTATATTAGTGGCCAGCATAAGCAAGATTACCAACAGTAATCACCTCAGGGCATCAGGCAGCCAGTAGTAATGTAAAGAAAAACTTTATCAGTTTGGAATGCCTCTACATGGGTAATACATAACAGATATAGCTGCAATGCCCCTGGCAACAATGAATAATATTAATAACTAGTCTCCCCAACACCGCCTAATTTTTAAATGTTTTGGAAATTAGACCATTTTTTCCCAAACATTAGCTTATGAGTTCTGAAATTACTCACGCTTTCATCTCGAATAACGTTTTTCAATTTTGGTGTACATATATTAATTGATTCAACCAAGCAAAACTGTTTACTGTTACAGGTTGGGTTGCGCACAGGATAGCTACTAATAGCTCACGAGCTACTTGTTGGAGAAGCCTGGTCTAGACGCACCATCATAACGGTGTGGGATTCATGCACCCAAAACAGCCCTGCTGTGAGGCCAGGGAGGGCCACGCAGGATCAGCCCTCTGCTCCACCCATGGGGGGCAGATAAAGCTCTGTGTGTGTAGCACAGGGACTCTAAGCATTCCTCCCAGAGTCCTTGCACATTGGGAAGGAAGGACCCCCTTTTTATCCAGTGCCCCCCGCTTTGTACGTGTCCTGATTTCTCCCTTCAGTAGCACGAGTAAAGTCGCACCAGACTGAGACATGTGTCCTGCCTCAGTGCAGGCGACTTTAAACATTGCTACACCCACCCTCCTCCAGACATCTGGGCACGTGGGATGTAATGTAACGGTGCCTCGTGCTTTATACACACAGCGGTGGGCCTGGTGTGTGAGATGCTTAGGAAGTGTGCATGGGGGAAGGGTGCTAGTCAGTGTGTGTGTTTATGAGGGGCCTGGAAAGTGTGCATGTCGGGGAGGGTGTTAGAGTGTGTATGATGATGGTCTTGGTGCGTGTGTTTGTGTGTAAGTGTGGTGTGTGCACGCTTGGATGACGGGCCTGGTATGCGCATGCGAGTGTGTGTGTGTGTGTGTGGGCCTAGTATGTGGGAGGAGGCTTTTTGTGTGTGGTTATCCATTGGTGACGGGCTTGGTAGCTTTGTGTGTATATTTTCATGAGGGGCCTGGTGTGCGTGTATTCATGGGCGCGTTTTGTGTGCGTGTGTGTATGCATGTGTGAGATGGCTATGCAACACAAAGAGAAGCGACAGCATAGCAGGAACCCCAGGGGCCTCAGCAGAAGCCATAGTAGAATCCGTCACATGTCTGCTTCTGTATGCTGGACCTGGGCCGGAGTCAGGGAGATGCCAGGCATTTGCATGTTAAAAGGCCACGAGGCCAGGGCTAGAGTCAGTCCCATGTTAGGCCTGACCCTTTCAAAGGCAGTTTGGTTTAGGCGCAGAGTCGGCCGCATGTTAGCCGGAAGTACTTTGGGCTCGTGCCTCTGAAAGGCAGTTGGGTGCGGAGCAGAGCTGGCCACCGGATCAGTCCGTTGGGCACCGGAAGAGGAAGTCACGTGCGCGCCTCTGATAACTGTCTCTGGCCTCTGTATGTGGGTAGTTACATGTCAGGCACGTGCCTCTGAAAGGGCTGATAAAAAGTCAGTAAAATGTGAAGCTTGTACCTCTGAAAGGCTCAGTCACGGCATACTTGCGCCTGTGAACGGCTTCTCTCCAGAATGTTCTATGTAATACAACACACACACAAACTTCCATCACAACATATTAAACAGAACACCTGACACATAACCAACTCTGAGAACACAGATATACCACATCGGCCCTCATTACGAGTGTGCCACGATTTGGAGCGGGGCTACTCGCGGCACTGGAATCTCCGATTCCTGGTGGTACCCCCACACCAGAGTCTGGCGATGGCATCTCCTGGGATGAGTAATAATCGCACAGACCTGGTAACCTCATTCCCTCTTTGTGCAGTTTTCCCTAAATCCAGGGAAAACTGCCGAGGTTGCTTTTCAGAGCAAGCAGTGTCAGCGGGAGTGCCGGTGGGGGTCAGATCAGAGATCCAGAGCAGGCTCGAGCGTGTCCGTGAGGAACATTGTCTGCTCCCCCCCCCATGCTGTTGGACCAGACCCAACAAACGTATATTTATTTATAACATGGCATCAGAAGGGCTGGGGTAAAAATTATTGACAGTTAGGGAATTATAAAATCCCAGGGCTTTAAGTGAGCCGGGTCTTGTCTTATCTGTGCCCAGCACCAGTACTTCTGAAGAGCAGGTGCTGAGACTGGTCCCTATCGGGCTCTCCATTTTTGCCCTCACTCTCAGGGTGGAAAAAATTAATCTTAACTCTGCAGCAGTGTCATCCTTCACTGCCTTTGAGGTAACTTCAAAGAGACTCGTTATAGTTCTTTCACAGTCTCATTTCAGAACAGAAGCATTTTCAATATGGCGGCCGGCACCCTCGGAGGTGGGGGGGGGGGGGCGCAGAGGACGCGGGGGGAAGCGGGTATAAAACAAATAAAAACTTACCTTCTCGCCGCTTCCTTGCCGCGTCTCTCCTCCGCAGTCCTCCCTCGCTGGGCCTCAACAGGAAGCACACCCACATGTGCAATATTACAACACATACATACTATTTATCGAGCCCCCTCTACTGTATTACTGCACACGAATACGATATCATATATACACCTCTGTGTAATTACAGCAGAAACACATTGCTGAGTACGCATACTATAGCACAGCTCTGTTGTATCACACCTGATGGGTGTATACACACAACAGTTTGTATGTATGCTGCTGGTATGGCATGATGGAAACCTAAGATGCCATCGACTGTAATATTCTCATACAAAGGCTCAGTACGCACATGTGCATTATATATTTTCTTGTGAACCAGTGGCGGCTGGTATAGAACGGGGTGGTGAGTAGGAGGAGGATTAAAAAAAAATTAAAAATCACTTAACTTATTATGGCTGCAGCTTCTCCTCCGTCCTCCTCTCTTCCTGACTCCCGGCAGCACACAGGCTCCCCTAAGCCAATCACAATGCTGCTGTCACCAGCATGACAGCAACATCGTGATTGGTCTGAGCGGCCTGTTTGGCTGCTCAGACAGTGCCTAGGGGCCTTGGGGATGTTCTCCACCAGGCTGTGCAACACAGCCAGGTAGAGAAATGCTAAGTGGGCATGACTGTTTGGCCGGCCCAAGACGGCCGGCCAGACTGTCATGCGCACTTATGGTGCATAAACCACTCCTCCTCCCAGTGACCCCAGCCCTGCCCTAACCTGGCCCCGTAGCCTGTACCAAAAATAAAATGATAAGAACATTGTGTTATTATTATTTTGGGGCGACGATCCTCCGCCTTAGAGGAGGAGCCGCCGCTGTTGTGAACGCATCATTGCAACCTAAATCAGAATCTGGTCTAGGATAGTAACCTTGTAATTAGTTTGAAAGGCACCAGGCTACTTACAGTGAGTTCTGTGAGGCCACAGTAACGGCAGATTTCACCGTATATAATTCCAGTTACATGTAGCATTATATGTAACATAACTGGTTTTAGTCTCATGCACAACCTGTTTTACATAGACCGCACTATAAACCCACACTCTTCCCACCAGATGCAGCAAGCAGAGTAGCCTTTTAACTGACCATCTGGAAGCATTTTGGGACGACAGCAAGGTATGAAACACTGTACAAATGCAATAATAAAATCCAGCTGAACATGTGTTCAAAGAGCAGCCAGTATTTGTATTGTTATCGCCATAGTGACACATTGATGGTCTGTGCGTCATTACATCTTCTGAAAGAGTATACACTGTCCCACTACCACTCATGCAATCACCTCTGTGCCTGGTCTCAGCACAATATGAACAAACGACTAACCTCTGTGTAGTGGGAAATGCTATGTTGGCCGCATGCTTTGTTTTCTCCGACCCACCTCCCCATAGTCCAACATTCAGTCTTGCAGAGAGGGCGCCATTATTCAGACACTTCCTAGTTTAGGGCCCTATCTTTCACGAGTAGGAGGGATCCGTCCTCGGGTATAAAGCAACTGAAACACACCCTTCTTTATATCAAGAGACAAGCAATCATCACAGGTTAGAGGGGGTGAAAGGGCACTGCAAGATTTCTTAAATAAGGGAGAACAAGACCTTGTCATATCTGGTTGATGCATTCACATTGATTGCTGTACACGGGGTGTGAAAAAGAATTCATAGTTTGTAGTGCTCATTCTAAGGGGAATTTTGTATGTTGTCGGGGGAGTGCAGGGCTGCTCATCCGGCTGTCCTAGACAGCGAGGACCTGCAGAACAGGCCCAGTCACCCTGACTGTGAACACCCTCGCATAATAATAGGGATCCTGCGCTTGACAGGAGAGAGGGCTGTCTGTACCTGCAAAGACCTGACCTGACCTTCCCTCTGGGTTCCGGGGACAAGCGATAAATAGATATTTCGGCCAAGAAGAGTGCTAGGTGGAAGGGGCAGGTCAGTGCTGAAGGGTCCTCTGGTTACTTTCATGGGGGAGCAGTGTGCTTGCAGGGTCCTCTGGTTGCTTTTATGGGGGAGCAGTGTGCTTGCAGGGTCCTCTGGTTGCTTTCATGTGGAGCAGTGTGCTTGCAGGGGTCTCTGGTGGCTTTCATGGGGGAGCAGTGTGCTTGCAGAGTTCTCTGGTTGCTTTCATGGGGGAGCAGTGTGCTTGCAGGGTTCTCTGGTTGCTTTCATGTGGAGCAGTGTGCTTGCATTGTCCTCTGGTTGCTTTCATGGTGGAGCAGTATGCTTGCATTGTCCTCTGGTTGCTTTCATGGTGGAGCAGTGTGCTTGCAGGGTCCTCTGGTTGCTTTCATGTGGAGCAGTGTGCTTGCAGGGTTCTCTGGTTACTTTCATGGTGGAGCAGTATGCTTGCAGAGTTCTCTGGTTACTTTCATGGTGGAGTAGTGTGCTTGCAGAGTCCTCTGGTTGCTTTCATGGGGGGAGCAGTGTGCTTGCAGGGTTCTCTGGTTGCTTTCATGGTGGAGCAGTGTGCATGCAGAGTCCTCTGCTTGCTTGCTTTCATGGTGGAGCAGTGTGCTTGCAGGGTTCTCTGGTTGCTTTCATGGGGGAGCAGTGTGCTTGCAGGGTTCTCTGGTTGCTTTCATGTGGAGCAGTGTGCTTGCAGGGTTCTCTGGTTACTTTCATGGTGGAGCAGTATGCTTGCAGAGTCCTCTGGTTGCTTTCATGGGGGAGCAGTGTGCTTGCAGGGTTCTCTAGTTGCTTTCATGGGGGAGCAGTGTGCTTGCAGGGTTCTCTGGTTGCTTTCATGTGGAGCAGTGTGCTTGCATTGTCCTCTGGTTGCTTTCATGGGGGAGCAGTGTGCTTGCAGGGTTCTCTGGTTGCTTTCATGTGGAGCAGTGTGCTTGCAGGGTTCTCTGGTTGCTTTCATGTGGGGCAGTGTGCTTGCATTGTCCTCTGGTTGCTTTCATGGGGGAGCAGTGTGCTTGCAGGGTTCTCTGGTTGCTTTCATTGGGGAACAGTGTGCTTGCAGGGTTCTCTGGTTGCTTTCATGTGGAGCAGTGTGCTTGCAGGGTTCTCTAGTTGCTTTCCTGGTGGAGCAGTATGCTTGCGGGGTCCTCTGGTTACTTTCATGGGGGAGCAGTGTGCTTGCAGGGTTCTCTGGTTGCTTTCATGGGGGAGCAGTGTGCTTGCAGGGTTCTCTGGTTGCTTTCATGGGGGAGCAGTGTGCTTGCAGGGTTCTCTGATTGCTTTCGTGTGGAGCAGTATGCTTGCAGGGTCCTCTGGTTGCTTTCATGTGGAGCAGTGTGCTTGCAGGGTCCTCTGGTTGCTTTCATGGTGGAGCAGTATGCTTGCAGGGTCCTCTGATTACTTTCATGGTGGAACAGTGTGCTTGCAGGGTCCTCTGGTTGCTTTCATGGAGGAGCAGTATGCTTGCAGGGTCCTCTGGTTACTTTCATGGTGGAGCAGTGTGCTTGCAGAGACCTCTGGTTGCTTTCATGGGGGGGCAGTGTGCTTGCAGGGTTCTCTGGTTGCTTTCATGGTGGAGCAGTATGCTTGCAGGGTTCTCTGGTTGCTTTCATGGGGTAGCAGTGTGCTTGCAGGGTTCTCTGATTGCTTTCATGTGGAGCAGTGTGCTTGCATTGTCCTCTGGTTGCTTTCATGTGGAGCAGTGTGCTTGCAGGGTTCTCTGGTTGCTTTCATGGTGGAGCAGTGTGCTTGTAGAGTCCTCTGCTTGCTTTCATGTGGAGCAGTGTGCTTGCAGAGTCCTCTGCTTGCTTTCATGTTGGAGCAGTAGGCTTGCAGGGTCCTCTGGTTGCTTTCATGGGGGAGCAGTGTGCTTGCAGGGTTCTCTGGTTGCTTTCATGTGGAGCAGTATGCTTGCTGGGTTCTCTGGTTGCTTTCATGGGGTAGCAGTGTGCTTGCAGGGTTCTCTGGTTGCTTTCATGGGGGAGCAGTGTGCTTGCATTGTCCTCTGGTTGCTTTCATGGGGGAGCAGTGTGCTTGCAGGGTTTTCTGGTTGCTTTCATGGGGGAGCAGTGTGCTTGCAGGGTTCTCTGGTTGCTTTCATGGGGGAACAGTGTGCTTGCAGGGTTCTCTGGTTGCTTTCATGTGGAGCAGTGTGCTTGCAGGGTTCTCTAGTTGCTTTCATGGGGGAGGAGTGTGCTTGCAGGGTTCTCTGGTTGCTTTCATGTGGAGCAGTGTGCTTGCAGGGTTCTCTGGTTGCTTTCATGGGGGAGCAGTATGCTTGCAGGGTTCTCTGGTTGCTTTCATGGGGGAGCAGAGTGCTTGCAGGGTTCTCTGGTTTCTTTCATGTAGAGCAGTGTGCTTGCAGGGTTCTCTGGTTGCTTTCATGGGGGAGCAGTGTGCTTGCAGGGTTCTCTGGTTGCTTTCATGGGGGAGCAGTGTGCTTGCAGGGTTCTCTGGTTGCTTTCATGGGGGAGCAGTGTGCTTGCAGGGTTCTCTGGTTGTTTTCATGTGGAGCAGTGTGCTTGCAGGGTTCTCTGGTTGCTTTCATGGGGGAGCAGTGTGCTTGCAGGGTTCTCTGGTTGCTTTCATGGGGGAGCAGTGTGCTTGCAGGGTTCTCTGGTTGCTTTCATGTGGAGCAGTGTGCTTGCAGGGTTCTCTGGTTGCTTTCATGGGGGAGGAGTATGCTTGCAGTGTTCTCTGGTTGCTTTCATGGGGGAGCAGTGTGCTTGCAGGGTTCTCTGGTTGCTTTCAGGGGGAGCAGTATGCTTGCAGGGTTCTCTGGTTGCTTTCATGGGGGACAGTGTGCTTGCAGGGTTCTCTGGTTGCTTTCATGGGGGAGCAGTATGCTTGCAGTGTTCTCTGGTTGCTTTCATGGGGGAGCAGTGTGCTTGCAGGGTTCTCTGGTTGCTTTCATGGAGGAGCAGTGTGCTTGCAGGGTTCTCTGGTTGCTTTCATGTGGAGCAGTGTGCTTGCAGGGTTCTCTTGTTGCTTTCATGGTGGAGCAGTGTGCTTGCAGGGTTCTCTTGTTGCTTTCATGGGGGAGCAGTATGCTTGCAGGGTTATCTGGTTGCTTTCATGGGGGAGCAGTGTGCTTGCAGGGTTCTCTGGTTGCTTTCATGTGGAGCAGTGTGCTTGCAGGGTTCTCTGGTTACTTTCATGGGGGAGCAGTGTGCTTGCAGGGTTCTCTGGTTGCTTTCATGTGGAGCAGTATGCTTTCAGGGAATTTGTGACACTCAATAACACTACATAATAAATAAATGTACTGATCTAAGAGTGTCCCGCATATAGGGCCTTATGTATTAAACTTTTTAGTGGTTGCAAACCCTCCGATTCGCAAAATCAGAGCGTTTACAGCAGCAAAAACAAATTCTTTGGTATGCACGAAACACATTTTAGGAGTCAATAAAGTTTTATCAACTCCAAAAATGGGTTTGGAAATGGATGCTGAATCGCAAATTGGAAATGGCGTGTGGTGAATGTCCCTTCAGTGCTTTATGTATCAGTGGTTAAAGATTGAAATTCCAGTCGAAAACCATTGAAAAGTTATCGCCTCTCAGGTTAGGATGGTAACTTACTTGCTGTTTGGACCCCTTCCTGATTGTGAATTAGTTGCCAGCTTCAAGGGGAGTAGGCCTGTCAATGACAGTTTTTAAAATGTAAAATATTTTTGTTTTTTAAAGCTGACCCGTTTCCTTCAAGAAAACATTTCACTTCGGAGAAGCCAATCGTGGTGGGACGCAGATTACTACTTGGCTAATTATTAAGTGAGCAGGTCGGTCTGCGACCCCCGACATTGCGTAGATTAGATCCCATTCATAAGAAGTCAGTGTGCAACTTGTGACCACTTTTTGAGAATGTAATCTTTATACATCTGGTCAATAGATCTCAAGAACATGATTTGGTACCCGGCCAGCCCTTACCATATACATAAAATGGTGCTATGTCTACATGGCCCTAAAGAGGGCTGCAAGGGGGCAGGTGCTGACAGGCACTTCTTTAGTTTGAAAGGGAGAGTGCCTGCACTTCTCTGTGGTGGGGCGGTGCTGTGGAGGGACAGAACCAGCACTTCGTAGGGCAGACAGATCCTCCAACCTGTCAGTCCCCGCACGGCTACATTTCCATTCCAAGCGCCGGCCCCGGGAGTCTACACCGCCGGCGCTCGGCGCTCTGTGGACAGGATTGTACACACTGCTGTTCCCTGAAGCGTCCACACAGCGCCGCGTGCTGCGCTATAAATCCGCATAAAGAAATACATTAATAAATGATGAGATATCCCTGGGGGGTTCCCCCCCTCTCCTCTGTCCCAGCTGTCGCTTGGTGGAGGGGGTGGGGAGCGATTTATCACAGACCGCGACAAAGCCCTCAGCAGATAGCCTGACGTACCGTGCGAGGATGTGTTAGGGATCTCCCCCCAAGCACATGGAGAGATTTGTAGGCAGATCTCACCCGCAGGACATGCATGAACGGGGGGTGCTGCAGGAGCCACAGACCAGGGACTTTCCTTCTGCCAACTCTACTGCTCCGCCCGCGGCGCTTTGTTGTTTTAAATTATAAAGAATAAAAGTGACAGGCTTCTGTCAGGACTGTGAAAAAGCCTTTTCTACCGGGCTGTAATCTCCCTCCCTCCCTCATTTTCCATTTTTGCGTGTGCTTTGTCAGCGTCCCTTAGACAATGGGCAAATTGTACTGGAGCCGGAAGCTTTATGCGAGAGGCACTGCGGCCCACCTCCCCTCCCTTCCCAGAGTGCCCCAGTACAACTGCGGCCCACCTCCCCATGCCACTCACAGCAGCCAGTGTGCCTCAGTAAGCTGCTGGCTCCCTCACTTCCCAGAGTGCCGCAGTACACACTGCTGCCACCCCAGTACACACTGTGGTCCACCTCCCCTCCCAGAGTGCCCTAGTACAGCTGCTGCCCACCGCCCCTTACCACTCACAGTAATGTGCCTCAGTGGAGCTGCTGCCCACCTCTCCTCCACACCCAGAGTACCTCAGTACACACTGCTGCCACCTCAGTACACAGTGGTCCACCTCCCCTCCCAGAGTGCCCCAGTTCAAATGCGGCCCACCTCCCCTTACCACTCTCAGTAATGTGCCTCGGTAGAGCTTCTGGCCCCCTCCCCTCCCAGAGTACCTCAGTACAACTGCGGCCCACCTCTCCTCCCCTCCCAGAGTACCTCAGTACACACTACTGCCACCTCAGTACACACTGTGGCCCACCTCCCCTCCCAGAGTGTCCTAGTACAACTGATGCCCACCGCCCCTTACCACTCACAGTAGTGTGCTTCAGGAGAGCTACCGCCCACCTCAGTACACACTGCGGCCCACCTCCTCTCCCCCAGAGGGCCCAGTACAACTGCTGCTCACCTCATCACACACTGCGGCCCACCTCCCCTCCCAGAGTGCCTCAGTTCAACTGCTGCCCAACTCAGTACAACTGTGTCCCACCTCCCCTTACCACTCAAAGCAGTGTGCCTCAGTAGAGCTGCTGGGCACCTCTCCTCTCTACCCTGAGTACCTCAGTACTCACTGCTGCCACCTCAGTACACACTGTGGCCCACCTCCCCTCCCAGAGTGTCCTAGTACAACTGATGCCCACCGCCCCTTACCACTCACAGTAGTGTGCTTCCGGAGAGCTACCGCCCACCTCAGTACACACTGCAGACCCACCTCCCCTCCCCGAGGGCCTCAGTACAACTGCTGCCCACCTCAGTACACACTGCGGCCCACCTTCCCTCCCAGAGGCCAGAGTTTACACTGCTGCCCACCCCCCTCGCCTGCCAGAGTATACACTGCTGCCCCCCCCTGCCAGAGTATACACTGCTGCCCACCCCCTCGCCTGCCAGAGTATACACTGCTGCCCACCCCCCTCGCCCGCCAGAGTATACACTGCTGCCCCCCCTGCCAGAGTATACACTGCTGCCCACCCCCCTCCCCTGCCAGAGTATACACTGGTGCCCACCCCTGCCAGAGTATACACTGCTGCCCACCCCCTCGCCCGCCAGAGTATACACTGCTGCCCACCCCCTCGCCCGCCAGAGTATACACTGCTGCCCACCCCCCTCGCCCGCCAGAGTATACACTGCTGCCTCCCCCCCTGCCAGAGGCCAGAGTATACAATCAATCAATCACGGCATTTATAGAGCGCGCTACTCACCCGGGAGGGTCTCAAGGCGCTGGGGGAGGGGGTAAGTTACTGCTCGAACAGCCAGGTCTTGAGCTGCTTCCTGAAGGAGAGATGGTCCTGGGTTCGCCGAAGGTGAGTGGGGAGGGAGTTCCAGGTCTTGGCTGCCAGGTAGGAGAAGGATCTACACTGCTGCCCACCTCCCATTAACACTCGGGTGTGCTCAGTCCGCATTGCTGTCAGACATAACGATACTTCAAAGCATGACACAACAGCACATACCTTTACTACGGATGCAGAACAACCAATGGATTCACTCACATTCAGTGACATTCACCACTACCACGCATACCACAGCAAGAACAATACAATGCACGCATTTGCAGACATTAACACACATATATTTTATTATCCCCATGCACTACCCATCTCTAAACCCTAACAACCCCTGTACCCCACACATTCCTGAACCCTAACAGCTCCTCACTGCCCCTATACACTACCCGTCCCTGACGCCTTAAAACTCCTTACTGCTCCACTATTCTCAGAACCCTAAAACTGTTCCGTACCTCTGTATACCACCCGTTTGTGAGCCCTAGAACTCCCTACTACCCCAGACAACACCCATCCTTGAGCCCTCAAAACTCTTTACTACCCCCACACTTCACCCATCCCTGCCCCCCTAAAAATCCCATACTACCCTATATACCCTCACCCATCCCTACCGTTAAACCCCAAAAGTTTTGTAAATGTAATGCGGTGTAACTTACCTTGTAACTTACCTCGTTGCTGTGGCAAGTGCTTTGTTGTCAAGGCGTTCTAGTGGTCCCTCGTTGTAGTGGATGGTTGTAATGGTATAATACCTTCCTACCTCCCTCTGCCTCCCAGGCTCACCCAGTAAACTTTGCTGCCCGCCTCTCCTTGCCCCAAGAAGATGATTTATTAATTAGTTGATTGATTCTGAACACTTGTACAGCACAGTAATACCTGGCAAGGGTCTCTAGGCGCTGGACATCACAGGCTCCGAATTAGTTTCTGTGTGCCTGGGGATGATGCCTGCAGCTTGACAAAGAGAACGGCGGGGCCGGCATCGGCCACGCCAAAAGTATGGCGGTCGTGCCGGCCCCCTCCGGAGACCACAGGGGCAAGTCTGTCGCGCGCGCTGGTGACGCGACGGGCGAGCCTCGCTAGTGATTGGTCCCATGTCGGGGGGCGTGCCCCGGAAGTGATTGGAATCACTTCCGGGTCACGCGCGAGGATAGCGCCAGGCCGGTTGGAACCGGCCGGGCAGAGAAACCTTAAAAGGCTGGTGAGCGCGGGAGTAGGTCTCTTTGCTCCCCGCTCCCCAGCCCACCACACCAGCCTCGCTAGGAGGCTGTAACCTCAATTTACAAAACTTTTGGGGTTTAACGGTAGGGATGGGTGAGGGTATATAGGGTAGTATGGGATTTTTAGGGGGGCAGGGATGGGTGAAGTGTGGGGGTAGTAAAGAGTTTTGAGGGCTCAAGGATGGGTGTTGTCTGGGGTAGTAGGGAGTTCTAGGGCTCACAAATGGGTGGTATACAGAGGTGCGGAACAGTTTTAGGGTTCTGAGAATAGTGGAGCAGTAAGGAGTTTTAAGGCGTCAGGGACGGGTAGTGTATAGGGGCAGGCCAGATAGTCGGTCAACTATGCTGGCCTGTGGCGGTAAGGTCATGATTGGTGAGCAGTAAATTTAAGGTCCTTAGAGGGCGGCGCCATTCTTGAATGGGGTCGCCCAAGTGGGAGGGACAAGTGGTCTCTCCTAGAACTCCAGGGGCAGTTTACAGCCGGTTGGCTGGATGGGTGCGGGGGAGGGGGAGTCACGCTTTCCCTAGGCTGGTTGGCCACCCCGCACGTGCACAAGGTCGCCAGTAAACGGCGCAGAACTGCAAGGGCCCCTTTATGGAGATAATATACAGAGCGTACGGGGTAACCGGGGGGGGAGTACCCTCACGGTAAACGGGCCCTCTGCGCATGCGCACTCCGGCTGGAGGGCGTGGTTAAAAAGTTGATAAGGATCTGACACCAGTTAGTGACCTTGCCGTAGGCCCAAATAGGATACGCAGAAAAGTAAAATGCTGTGATGATTATTAAAGATATGTTAGATTCGGATAGGAAAACCTTTGTATTAGAGTCATGTTAAGGTTAGCCAACCGACATATGTACTTATCAATTGTAATCAGTGTAATGCATAATTTTCTGCGTAATTTGTAAATCTTGTATATATTAATAATGTTTTAATTTGTTTTAATAAATACGGCCGGGGGTTTACGACCCCCACATCCAAACCCTTCTCGTCATTTAATCGGGGTCCAATTATGGGAGGAGGGGGTGTAGGTAGTACCTGGCCATAGAGAACGGCGGGGCCGGCATCGGCCACGCCAAAAGTATGGCGGTCGTGCCGGCCCCCTCCGGAGACCACAGGGGCAAGCCTGTCGCGCGCGCTGGTGACGCGACGGGCGAGCCTCGCTAGTGATTGGTCCCATGTCGGGGGGCGTGCCCCGGAAGTGATTGGAATCACTTCCGGGTCACGCGCGAGGATAGCGCCAGGCCGGTTGGAACCGGCCGGGCAGAGAAACCTTAAAAGGCTGGTGAGCGCGGGAGTAGGTCTCTTTGCTCCCCGCTCCCCAGCCCACCACACCAGCCTCGCTAGGAGGCTGTAACCTCAATTTGCCCACCCACCGTCCCCTAAAGCAAATGTACGGGAGTGTATAAGCAACAAGCTGGTTTAAGTATTCGGGGGTATATGTATCAAATTTGTGTTTTCCCACTAACGTTTTGCAGTTTACAGGTCTTCAATCGTCGTATTTTAGTGCTATTCCTAGGTCAGGCGGTAAGGTCATGATTGGTGAGCAGTAAATTTAAGGTCCTTAGAGGGCGGCGCCATTCTTGAATGGGGTCGCCCAAGTGGGAGGGACAAGTGGTCTCTCCTAGAACTCCAGGGGCAGTTTACAGCCGGTTGGCTGGATGGGTGCGGGGGAGGGGGAGTCACGCTTTCCCTAGGCTGGTTGGCCACCCCGCACGTGCACAAGGTCGCCAGTAAACGGCGCAGAACTGCAAGGGCCCCTTTATGGAGATGATATACAGAGCGTACGGGGGTAACCGGGGGGGGAGTACCCTCACGGTAAACGGGCCCTCTGCGCATGCGCACTCCGGCTGGAGGGCGTGGTTAAAAAGTTGATAAGGATCTGACACCAGTTAGTGACCTTGCCGTAGGCCCAAATAGGATACGCAGAAAAGTAAAATGCTGTGATGATTATTAAAGATATGTTAGATTCGGATAGGAAAACCTTTGTATTAGAGTCATGTTAAGGTTAGCCAACCGACATATGTACTTATCAATTGTAATCAGTGTAATGCATAATTGTCTGCGTAATTTGTAAATCTTGTATATATTAATAATGTTTTAATTTGTTTTAATAAATACGGCCGGGGGTTTACGACCCCCACATCCAAACCCTTCTCATGTCATTTAATCGGGGTCCAATTATGGGAGGAGGGGGTGTAGGTAGTACCTGGCCATACTAGTATAGGTGGAGGTTTGGGCCCAGGGGTTATTCCAAGACTAGGAGGCTTGCACGTTTGAAATAAGTGACATTTATTACTACAAAGCTGGAGGTAGGGGTGAGGCAGAGGGGGCCAAGGTTTGCTGGCACAGCAAGAGAAGTAGGCCTGGGCAGAACTTTGATTACGCCGGAGTAATTGGAGTGATTTTGGTAATTGCTTGTTACTCTTTGATGCGGAATTACTGATAATTACTCTATTTCTCTCGCTCACATAATTAAAGTCATTTGGGGGGGGGAATCCTACCGTGGGAGAACATTTAGCAAGCATGAGCGGGTGCTCACTATTCACCTACTGGTGCATTTAGTACTGTTTCATGGCGCAAAATGAACGCTCACGTCGCCTTTGGATCAAGGGTGCATTGTGCACTTAAAAATAGCGCTGAAGGCCGATAGTAAGTAGGGCAAAAACCCTACGCCAATAGCACATTTAGCAAGAACATGCGGCTGCTCGCTATTCATGTTCTGTTGCATTTAGCGCTGAATCCTCACCTTCATTTTGGACACGAGGGGGCTTTTTTATGCTAAGAAATAGCACTAAATGGAGAATTGCTCTTCTCGCGTAATTCAAGCATAATCTCGCTGAATTCTTAGGTAATTCCGCGTGATTACGCTACACTGAATTACATGACCCACCCTTGAAGAGAAGCTGACAGTAGGCACTGCGGACCACCACCTTCAGTTGTTTCTGGGGTCATGTCAGCGCCGAAAGGCAGCTCTGCTGCGGCTGGAAGTTTGCGTGTGGTCCAAACGCTAGGATGTAGTGTTGTCAGGACACGACTGGTGAGCTATAATGTGACTGTTGAGAATGCTAAAGAGCGAGCCAGATTTTAATGTGAAGCAAAGCCGAGTTTGCAGGTGACGAACGCCTTTTCAGATTCAAAGTGGTTCTTTGAGATATTTGATTGTGTTTTGTATTGTTTGATTTATTTATTCTGAGTTTTTGTAGAGCACCTCTTACCACAACCTCAGCGCTTCGATGTGGGCAGGTCACAGGGCTATACAGTGCAAAGAGCAGGATAGGCTGCAAAGATGATAAGGCCTCAAAGAGCATAGACTGGCGACTTGGGGTCGAAGCGGGTGATCTTGGGCGCCTGAACGGGCAGGACTGAAGATCCGAGTAAGGAGGGTTGCACTGAGTTCAGATTAGGAACCACATGTCTGGGTGAAAGGATGGGCTTTAATCATCTTCCCAGGTATAGGTAGTTTCTTTGCAATCCCAGATGGGTGGCTAGAGAGTTCCATAAGCAGGAGCGGCCATCTTCTCTTTTTGGTCTCTGCAGTCCGCCATTGGTTGGCATGCATGTGACTTCTGGGTGGTTGGCATGGGGTAAGTGAATTTGGTGAGCGGCCTTGGCCCGACTTGTGTGCAGGACAAGGTGTTTCGGATGTCGCCCTCTCTTCCACGGGTGACCAGTGGAGGGAAGGGTGAGTCGTGTTGGACAGTGGCCAGGTTGTTGGGAGGTGACTAATGCACCGCTTGGTGGTGGATTATATTGGGTGGTGGCTAGGTCTCCAGGCAGCGTCCTGTACCTGGATGGGTGTGCCCAAGGACAGTGACAGTGCCTTTTGTTTCCTTCTGCTCGGGTGTAGGTTTGTCCTCTTCTCCTCTTGGTGTGGCTGTTCGTTTTTGCAGGGTGTGCAGCTTTTGACAGTGTGGAGTGCATGCAGGAGTGCGATATTTAGGTTGGATGTCTTCTGAACGGTTGTTAAGTAGATTTGTGAGAGTACTGGGTTGTGCTGTTGAGGTGGCACAGCTCACCCAGGTCTGTGCTGTGGAGCCGTGATTGCTCGTGTTGGTGTCAGGGCTCAGTGTCTGATTGCTGCTGTGCGTCTCGGAAGGCTGTACATCCGGGCCGGTCCCAGTGAAACCTAAAGGCAGCTGTGACATGGGTCTCTCGGCAGGTGCCCAGGTGATGTCACTAACCTTGGGGAGGGGGTGGGGGGGGAGGGGCTGGCATTACCTCAGCCCTACCGCTTCATTTGCAGCAGTGCAGGGGAAGGCATTCACGGGTCTATACAGATGGTGAGGGGAAGTGACATACTACCGAGAAAGACTCAGAGGGTAAGAGGGGGTGAGGGTGGTGCTCGAAGGGACGGACACGGGCCTGTACAGAAGGTAAGAGGGGCGAGGATGGTGCTCGGGGGGCGTACACGGGCCTGTTCAGAGGGTTGAGGGTGATGCTGGGGGGCAGACACGGGCCTGTACAGAGGGTAGGAGGGAGTGAGAGCGGTGCTGGGGGGCAGACACGGGCCTGTACAGAGGGTAAGAGGGAGTGAGGGTGGTACTGGTGGATGGACGTACACTGATCTATACGGATGGAGAGTGAAAGTGAGGTACCACTGAGAGGCAGGCCCAGAAAGGGAGTGAGGATGGTTCTGGGGTACATACGCAGGCCTGTTCAGAGGCTAAGGGGGGACTGAGAGCGGGGCAGGGAGATGGTACGCAGGTCTGCACCCAGGGTAAGGGTGAAGTGAGTGTGGTGCTGAGGCAGTACTAACACGAGCATGTACTCAGGGTAATGGATGCTTGAGGTTAGTGCCGGGGTACTGCCACAGTCCTGGAGAAGTAGGGTGACCAGATTTTGAGAAGGGAAACCCTGGAGAGACCAGACATAAAAGTAGGACTAAAGCCTCTAGTTTTACTTTTATGTCTGGCCTGTCCTGATTTTACGTAGCTTTGTAAATGTGTACACGCACGCACCCCCCTCCCCATTAGCTATGCCACAATCTCTCCCCTGAGCCCCCCTGCCCTCCATCCGCACTCTGTCTCCCCACCAGCCGACCTGCTGCGCTGCCTGAAAGAAACAATTTACTTAAAGAGGGCATACCTTTCAGATCTCCTTTCAGGATGACTTGACCTTTGTCCCAAAAACCGGGACATAAGCCAACAATTAAGGAAAGCGTCGGGACAACGGGACAGTCCGGGGAAATCAGAGACGTCTGGTCATCCTATGTAGAAGGGAGTAAGGGGAGGTTAGGGAATGGTGTTTCTGGAAGAAAGGCACACACCTGGTGGTGTGAGGGAGGCACAGGAATCTAGACCTCTGGTCCTGCAGAGAAGGTGATGGAAAGTAATGGTCAGGATGCAAAGGTGTATCTGGGGAACAGATACGGACCTGCACGGAGCACACGACACCAGAGCAGCAGAACGGAAGTTCACAGGATCACTGACTGAGTCAAACGTCGGAGCTAGGATTCGAGGCTCACTGCTTTGAGAGCCCCACACCTTAAATGCAGCGCTCAGTGTCCGACTGTGGGTAAATACCACGTCCACACACCACTCTGTAGTACGAAGAGAAGTGTCGAAAAATACGTTGAAGCGCATATAAACCCAGAAGGCAGAACGTGGTGTGATTGAAAATGATGACCTTTGGGATAGGGCCCCACAGTTTCAGTTTTAGGCGGCTGGCGCCCCATGGGTAAAGAAAGAGTGAGTACTCACTCCTCAGGATTGTGGGCACCCTGCAGCCCGGGGCTGCAGTGCAGGGTGCTATGCTGTGCCCTTGGCGGGAGGCTGTTGGTGTGTTCTTTGGGCTGAGGGTGGATCTTGACCTTCTGTGGACACAGGTCGTGTTTGCTGTGCTTCAGAAGACGGGTGTTGTAAGCAGAGCCCTGGACTTGCATCACAGCTTACTTGGATGTTCTCGTTATGGGCTCTTTGTTGCCTGGTGCTTTATGGTCTGTCTGTCTTGGATGATTTGTCCTTTTTTCAACGGGCTGATGTTGCATGGCTTCTGTGGGCAGGTGTTGAGTGGCTCTCAGGGCTGGCTCTGCATGGTCTGTGTGGACTGGTGATACACGGTCTGTGTGGGATGGTGTTGCCTGTTCTGTGCGGGCTGGTGTTGCCTTATCTGTGTGGGCTGGTGTTGCTTGTTCTGTGTGGGATAGTGTTGCCTGATCTTTATCACAGCTGGTGTTGAGCGCTCTCAGTGGTCTGGTGTGTATTGGATTTTGTGGGCTGGTATTGACTGGCTCTCAGGCTGGCTCTGCATGATCTGTGTGGACAGGTGATACACGGTCTGTGTGGGATGGTGTTGCCTGTTCTGTGCGGGCTGGTGTTGCCTTATCTGTGTGGGCTGGTGTTGCCTGATCTGTGTGGGCTGGTGTTGCCTGATCTGTGTGGGCTGGTGTTGCCTGATCTGTGTGAGCTGGTGTTGCCTTATCTGTGTGGGCTGGTGTTGCCTGATCTGTGTGTGCTGGTGTTGCCTGATCTGTGTGGGCTGGTGTTGCCTGATCTGTGTGAGCTGGTGTTGCCTTATCTGCGTGGGCTGGTGTTGCCTGATCTGTGTTGCAATGGTGTTGCTTGTTCTGTGTGGGATAGTGTTGCCTGATCTTTATCACAGCTGGTGTTGAGCGCTCTCAGTGGTCTGGTGTGTATTGGATTTTGTGGGCTGGTATTGACTGGCTCTCAGGCTGGCTCTGCATGATCTGTGTGGACAGGTGATACACGGTCTGTGTGGGATGGTGTTGCCTGTTCTGTGTGGAATGGTGTTGCCTGGTCTTTATCACAGTGGTGTTGAGCGATCTCAGTGGGCTGGTATATATTGGATTTTATGGGCTGGTGTTGAGTGGATCCTGCAGGTTGGTGTTGCATGGTCTCTCCTGGCTGGTCCTACATGGTTTGTGTTGGCTGCTGTTGCCTGATCTCTGTAGCAGCTGATGATGACAGTGGCGGCTGGTAAGTTTAGATGGGAGGGGGGCGGACAGGACACACATGTACACATACACACTCACAGCCATCCATTCACACACGTTCACACAAACACATCCATTCACAACACTCATTATCAAACATTCATACATACACGCACCAAACATTAAAAAAACACACACACACACTTACCTGCAGCTCTCCCTTGGAGGTCCCAGGAGGCTTGAGACTGCTGCCTCCCCTCATAGGCTGACCTAATGTCAGCCAATGAGGGGAGGCAGCAGTCCCAACGTCATCACAGAGTGGGATGGGGTCAGTGAAACGGCTGACCGCACCCCACTCTGTGATGAAGTGTCACTGATTGACACTCGACCCTGGGCGCTTCAGGGCTTAAAAATGAAGCACCCAGGTGCGAGGCAATCAGCGACCCTACCCCTCGTCATTGAGGGGAGGGCCTCAGGGACCTTTGCTGAGCTGAGGACGTCACGCCCACAGGAGCTGTGACTTCCTTAGCCCAGCAAAGTTCAGCTCTAGCAGCCAGGAGCCTGTGCATTTTGCGCATGTCTGGCTCCTGGCTGCCTGACCTGAAAATGAACAGTGTCTGTTAGGCTGACCTCTGTTCAGCCTGACAGACATTGTTTGTGAGGGGCAAAAGGTGGGAGGGGAGGGGGGCGTGGCCCCTCAGCCCCTATGGATCAGCTGTGGCTGAGTGATGAGTGATCTCATTGGTCTGGTGTTGCTTGATTTTTGTGGGCTGACGCTGCTTGGCCTCTGTTGCCTGGTGCTGATTGGTTTCTGTGGGTTGGTTTTGAGTGGTCTCTGTGAGTTGATGTTGCATGATCTCTATGGCTGCTCTTGAGCTGGATTATCTGATCTGGCGCAGTGTGGTCTTTGTGACCTGGGGATATGACGTCATCTAGGGTTGTATTCTCACGATCTCTGAGCTGCTGTATCTGTGCACTGAAATTGTGTCTAGGCTGTCGTTTTGAAGTCTTACGGCTAGGCTAGTATGTTTTTTGCAGCCCTTTATAGATGCATTTTGTTCTGTCTGTACTCGGGGTCAGACTGGCCTATCGGGCAATTAGCCAGTGACAGGTGAATGTGTGGGCCGGTTTTTTGGCTCTCTGTGGGCAGATATTGTAATCGTCTTTAGATAAAGACTTACTGGCAGTAGCAATCAGCACTGTGCAGCCTGTGGATGCTGTTATCTCATTGCATGCAACGTGGATGGACCAATCACACTTTCTGAACAGGAGAGCAAGGATGTGTCAATGTTGCTATTTTTTGATAGGGAAGGAACATAGGGCCACATGTACGTAGGTTTCATTTTGCGAGTTCCTAATCGCAAATGTTTGCGATTTGCTATTAGGAAATCGCAAACACCTATCTACTAATGTGTCTTTCAAACACATAGTGATTCCTAATAGGGTTTCAATTGACCTACCTCATTAATATTCATGAGCTAGGTCGCAATTTGCGACCCATCGGGAATCACAACAAACACAGGGATGGTGGCCTGCTGGGGCCAGCAGACTACCATGTCTGTGTTTGATTTTAAATAAAGCAACTTTTTTTTTATATGCAGCCCATGCGTTTCAAAAAGAAAAATGAAACATTTCAGTTTCATTTTTTTAAGAGTAGGCAGTGGTCTGTGGGATCACTGTCTGCTGTTGAAAAACATTTCACGTGCATTCACAAAGGAGAAGGGGCCTCCTAGGGACCCCTTCCCGTTTGCGAATTGGTTACCACCTACTTGAAGTAGGCAGTAAAATGCGATCATTTTACTACCACATTTCGATCACAAAACATTGGTACATAGCACTGCGCGTGCTATTAGGAAGGGACGCCCTTAGCACGCCCCTTCCTAATACCGAATCGCAAAACCCAAATTGCGATTCTGTAACAAGTTACTGAATCCCTGTTTGGGCTTTGTACATGCCAAAAAGTACATGCCAAAAAGCCTTTTTGCGTTCGCAAACAGGCCAATTCTGCGAATCAGCTACTTTGCAACCGGCAAAAAGGTTTGTACATGTGGCCCATAGTGAATGTCACTGTAATGTTTCCCGAATATTGCCACACACTGCCTACAGCAAGCACAAATACATATTGGTTCCCGGTCCATCCGAGACCACCCCAACACTGTGGCCCTGATTATGAGTGGGTCATTGTTTGCTGACTCCTTCACAAACAACTGTTTGCGCAGGAGCTTGAATTACGAGTTGGGTTACTGCACCCTGTGATTACTGAGTGCATTCAGAATCTCGCCTTCATTAGATTTCGGCAAGCCAAGCTTGCCAGAATGGAAAACATATATGGTATGTATGCACTGTACAATACAGATTCTGGTTCAGTAAGCACACAAATCCGCATTTTTTTTTTTTTTTTGTGGAGTTTTATATAGCGCTAACTAGACCCGGAGGTATCAGAGCGCTCTACATGAGCACCAGTTACGTTACATACAGACGCATTCATTTTTGTTAGTCATTTGCCCAGAATCACAGAATGTTGAGCGTCCCTGCCGAGACTCGAACCCGGTGCCCCAGTTCCGTGGTCGACCGCCCTAGCCCTTAGGCCACATTCTCTCCCCAAATACCTCAAACACTTGAGATGGGTGTTATTCATCACATGCGATAAATAACAAACCCTGGGTTATCTTTATTGACGATGCGCCATAAATAGCGCCTTGTCAGTGACCCACTCGTAAGCAGAGCCTGTGTCTAGAGCTGCTTGATTTTAAAATGTGAGTAACTTTTCTAACTTCTAAATTCGGAAACGTAGGGCACTTCTGGTTTTGTGCCCAGGCCTATATGCGGCCCCAGACCACCCTGCCTGTTCTCTGCGGTCCTTGGGTATGGAGGGGGCCCACCCCTGTCGTGAACTCGTGTCTCTGTCAAGACAAAGCTCACTGACTGGCTCGAATATGTTTCAGCAGGAGAGGATGCAAGAGGCCTAGAGCCCCGGATTTGGAAAGGACTGTATTATTGAAAGCGAATATTCTTTTGTTGGGGGTTGTCTCCCTCTTGTGGCAATTCAAAGAAATGTCGCAGGCAGAGCACAAGCAGCCTCCAAATTTGAACTGCAGCTGAACTATGTGCTATCTGAGAGGCTTTTGTTTCCAATGAAAAGTTTTGAACTGTTCACACCAGATCAATAGAAAATTAGCAAACTCAGTCATGAGGAATGTAAGTCGCTCAGTTATTTGGAAAGTATTTCAGTCAATCATAGAAGTAAATAAAACTACTGTTTATAGATCAACAGGTACTGCAAGAGCTTTCTTTCCCAGATGATGCACCAAAGTTAAAAGGAAATCTATATCTATCTATTAGGTTATCTCACTCTAAACCAATTTAAGGGCTCACTGAAAAAACACCCTCTCGAGAAATACTTTAGCATGCGCCACCCGTTTCCTCTAGCTCTACTTCAAAATACATTTTTGTTTCTAAATCTGATTTTGATATCATAATGATTAATCTGATTACTAGCCATAAATGATGCTTTAAAATGTGTTTAAGCTAAACTCTATGGAAATGAAAGTTTCTTTTCTAATTGAGTCTTGATGACGTTGGCACACATCCAACCCTTACATGTTTTGTTTAACTGCTTTTTTTATTGTTATTGTAACCTTCGGTTCTATTGTAAGCTCCCATACGATTGATTGTACATTTGAATGTTCCTGTTTAGACTAAAAATCTGTAATCGTAACCCCCTCACTTTATTTTTTAGATTGCGAATGATTACTTTAACATATTGTGTCGAAGCTTGTGATAAGCTGCCCCAATGATGATTTTAACTTCACATAAATGTAAAACCGCAAAAATGAAACATAAAACAGTTATCTGGAATGTATGTGCAGTTGCAGACTGTGCAATGTGGGATGTCTAGACCATTCACTTATCAATACTGGAAATTAGTGTCATTCACAAATAGGGACTGCAGGCTCCTCAGCTGTGCTGAGATGTCATCAGTATGACATGGCAATGAAGGTCACTCAGTCATGGGAATGCAACCCTCACAGTCATAAGGAGTGGGAACAGTTTCTCAGCCATTGGTAAAGGTTGGTCGTTCAGTCCTGGAATGTAGATCACTTAGTGATGGGAATGTAGGTAGCTTAGTTATGGGAATGCAGGTCTCAGCCATTGGGAATGTAGGCCCCTCAGTCCTATAATATTGATCCCTTAGTCATGGGAATGGAAGTCTCTCAGCCATTGGGAATTAGGGTCGCTCAGACATTGAATGCACATCACTCAGTCATTGGAATGTAGGTCTCTCAGGTCTTGGCAATATAGTTCGCTGAGTTCTGGAACTTAGCTCACTTAGTCATGGGGATGTAGGTCACTCAGTCATGGGGATGTAGGTCACACAGTCATGGGGATGTAGGTCACTCAGTCATGGGAATGTAGATCACTCAGTCATGGGGATGTTGGTCACTCAGTCATGGGAATGTAGATCACTCAGCCATGATAATATAGGCCACTTATTCGTGAATAATATGGGTCACTAAGTAATAAGACTGCAGTTCAGTAAGACATGGTGAAAGTAGGTAATATAGCTATAAGAATGTAGGCCAATCAGTCATATGGAATGTAGGTCTTCTAGTCATGGGGATGTAGGTCACTCAGTCATGGGGATGTAGGTCACTCAGTCATGGGGATGTAGGTCACACAGTCATGGGGATGTAGGTCTCTCAGTCATGGGGATGTAGGTCACTCAGTCATGGGGATGTAGGTCACTCAGTCATGGGGATGTAGGTCACACAGTCATGGGGATGTAGGTCTCTCAGTCATGGGGATGTAGGTCACTCAGTCATGGGAATGTAGGTCACACAGTCATGGGGATGTAGGTCTCTCAGTCATGGGAATGTAGGTCACACAGTCATGGGAATGTAGGTCACACAGTCATGGGGATGTAGGTCTCTCAGTCATGGGGATGTAGGTCTCTCAGTCATGGGGATGTAGGTCACACAGTCATGGGGATGTAGGTCTCTCAGTCATGGGGATGTAGGTCACTCAGTCATGGGAATGTAGATCACTCAGTCATGGGGATGTAGGTCACTCAGTCATGGGGATGTAGATCACTCAGTCATGGGGATGTAGGTCACACAGTCATGGGGATGTAGGTCACTCAGTCATGGGAATGTAGATCACTCAGTCATGGGGATGTAGGTCTCTCAGTCATGGGGATGTAGGTCTCTCAGTCATGGGGATGTAGGTCACACAGTCATGGGGATGTAGGTCTCTCAGTCATGGGGATGTAGGTCTCTCAGTCATGGGGATGTAGGTCACTCAGTCATGGGGATGTAGGTCACACAGTCATGGGGATGTAGGTCACTCAGTCATGGGAATGTAGATCACTCAGTCATGGGGATGTTGGTCACTCAGTCATGGGAATGTAGATCACTCAGCCATGATAATATAGGCCACTTATTCGTGAATAATATGGGTCACTAAGTAATAAGACTGCAGTTCAGTAAGACATGGTGAAAGTAGGTAATATAGCTATAAGAATGTAGGCCAATCAGTCATATGGAATGTAGGTCTTCTAGTCATGGGGATGTAGGTCACTCAGTCATGGGGATGTAGGTCACTCAGTCATGGGGATGTAGGTCACACAGTCATGGGGATGTAGGTCTCTCAGTCATGGGGATGTAGGTCACTCAGTCATGGGGATGTAGGTCACTCAGTCATGGGGATGTAGGTCACTCAGTCATGGGGATGTAGGTCACACAGTCATGGGGATGTAGGTCTCTCAGTCATGGGGATGTAGGTCTCTCAGTCATGGGGATGTAGGTCTCTCAGTCATGGGGATGTAGGTCACTCAGTCATGGGAATGTAGATCACTCAGTCATGGGGATGTAGGTCACTCAGTCATGGGGATGTAGATCACTCAGACATGGGGATGTAGGTCACACAGTCATGGGGATGTAGGTCTCTCAGTCATGGGGATGTAGGTCTCTCAGTCATGGGGATGTAGGTCACTCAGTCATGGGGATGTAGGTCACTCAGTCATGGGGATGTAGGTCACTCAGTCATGGGGATGTAGGTCACTCAGTCATGGGGATGTAGGTCACTCAGTCATGGAGATGTAGGTCTTCTAGTCATGGGGATGTAGGTCACTCAGTCATGGGGATGTAGGTCACTCAGTCATGGGGATGTAGGTCACACAGTCATGGGGATGTAGGTCTCTCAGTCATGGGGATGTAGGTCACTCAGTCATGGGGATGTAGGTCACACAGTCATGGGGATGTAGGTCTCTCAGTCATGGGGATGTAGGTCACACAGTCATGGGGATGTAGGTCTCTCAGTCATGGGGATGTAGGTCTCTCAGTCATGGGGATGTAGGTCTCTCAGTCATGGGGATGTAGGTCACACAGTCATGGGGATGTAGGTCTCTCAGTCATGGGGATGTAGGTCACTCAGTCATGGGGATGTAGGTCACTCAGTCATGGGGATGTAGGTCACTCAGTCATGGGGATGTAGGTCACACAGTCATGGGGATGTAGGTCTCTCAGTCATGGGGATGTAGGTCTCTCAGTCATGGGGATGTAGGTCACTCAGTCATGGGGATGTAGGTCACTCAGTCATGGGGATGTAGGTCACTCAGTCATGGAGATGTAGGTCACACAGTCATGGAGATGTAGGTCACACAGTCATGGGGATGTAGGTCTCTTAGTCATGGGGATGTAGGTCTCTCAGTCATGGGGATGTAGGTCTCTCAGTCATGGGGATGTAGATCACTCAGTCATGGGGCTGTAGGTCACTCAGTCATGGGGATGTAGGTCACTCAGTCATGGGGATGTAGGTCACTCAGTCATGGGGATGTAGATCACTCAGTCATGGGGATGTAGGTCTCTCAGTCATGGGGATGTAGGTCTCTCAGTCATGGGGATGTAGATCACTCAGTCATGGGGCTGTAGGTCACTCAGTCATGGGGATGTAGGTCACTCAGTCATGGGGATGTAGATCACTCAGTCATGGGAATGTAGATCACTCAGTCATGGGGATGTAGATCACTCAGTCATGGGGATGTAGGTCACTCAGTCATGGGGATGTAGGTCACACAGTCATGGGGATGTAGGTCTCTCAGTCATGGGGATGTAGGTCTCTCAGTCATGGAGATGTAGGTCACACAGTCATGGGGATGTAGGTCTCTTAGTCATGGGGATGTAGGTCTCTCAGTCATGGGGATGTAGGTCTCTCAGTCATGGGGATGTAGATCACTCAGTCATGGGGCTGTAGGTCACTCAGTCATGGGGATGTAGGTCACTCAGTCATGGGGATGTAGGTCACTCAGTCATGGGGATGTAGATCACTCAGTCATGGGGATGTAGGTCACTCAGTCATGGGGATGTAGGTCACTCAGTCATGGGGATGTAGGTCACTCAGTCATGGGGATGTAGGTCACTCAGTCATGGAGATGTAGGTCACACAGTCATGGGGATGTAGGTCTCTTAGTCATGGGGATGTAGGTCTCTCAGTCATGGGGATGTAGGTCTCTCAGTCATGGGGATGTAGATCACTCAGTCATGGGGCTGTAGGTCACTCAGTCATGGGGATGTAGGTCACTCAGTCATGGGGATGTAGGTCACTCAGTCATGGGGATGTAGGTCACTCAGTCATGGGGATGTAGATCACTCAGTCATGGGGATGTAGATCACTCAGTCATGGGAATGTAGATCACTCAGTCATGGGGATGTAGGTCACTCAGTCATGGGAATGTAGATCACTCAGCCATGATAATATAGGCCACTTATTCGTGAATAATATGGGTCACTAAGTAATAAGACTGCAGTTCACTAAGACATGGTGAAAGTAGGTAATATAGCTATAAGAATGTAGGCCAATCAGTCATATGGAATGTAGGTCTTCTAGTCATGGGGATAGGTTATCACCGCAGTGTAGGTCACTCATTCACAGGTAGATCACTCGATCAAAAGGGAACCTGAATTCTTGTTCCAGAATTTCCGTGGCATATTTTATTTCAGTCTACCTAGAATCATTTAAACCATGGCAGATTTAGTGAGTTCTTTTTTTTTTAATGTTAGAGCTCATGCTGCACTCATGATTTTGTGTTTTGTAATCGTTTTTTTCACTATTTCTTGTTATTTTTATTAATCCAATTATTTCCTGATAGGTAGCTGGTCAAGGCAAGATAAAAGCGAGACTGTTTTTCTATGCTTTACGTTGCATGGATGTGACGTGCTCGGTGCCTATATAGGCGCCACCCCAGCATGCTGACATCTGCTGTTCTTTTCTTTCCATACCTACTTTTTGACTGAGCGTTTTTTTACTTTTGTTAAAGCTTTTTTGAGAAGTTTTTTTACCTGGTGTGTGGCTGGAATGTCCTCTAGGAATGCCGGCTTCAAGCCCTGCAGGACCTGTCACCGAACGGTGTTGATGACGGACTCGCATATTGTTTGCTTTTGGCCCTGCAGCCCAACCACGACGTTAAGACCTGCATTAAGTGCTGCACCATGAACCAGAAGGCCTTGAGGAAGCAGTCCCTCAAACTCCTTGAGGCTCAATGTGCGATGCCGCAACAGTCTTGATCCTGGTTGACAGGAAGCTCCCGGGATCGGTCACGGAGTCCAAGGTCTTTGTCACATTCAAAGTTGTCGGGCCAGTTGTCCACCGCAAGAAGAAGAGTAATAAGTGTAAGAGGTCTTCAACTTCACCCCATCCGTCAAAGTCATCCGACGAAACAAGGAAGAGTCATCATTCGAGACCTGGCTCCGCGGTTTAACCATCACCTCGGCAAGCTCTGCACCTTCCTGAGTTTCCATTAGCCAGAGCTTCCCCCGCCCAACTCTGAAAGTTTTATGAGGCCTTGCACCTCATTTTTGGGTGGCCTGTTTCCTCCGGCGCACATTCAGGCCCCGCGGGTTCATGAGGGGCCCCTGCTGGCTCTCCGCTGGTGGCTCCGGCCCCAGCGCCAGTCGGGCCTTTTGATCCACTGATGGATCCGCACCAGTGCCGGCCGTACCACCTCGACCCTGGCACTGGTGCCGATGCTCCTGGGTCCGCCATCCCCCTTCTAATACCCGACTCTGACATGGAGCCTGAGGGGTGTCGCCCGACTCTGGCGCCGACTGGGATCTTGCCTCCCAGGTCGGATACTGAACCATATTCCTATGGGTTGGGACTCAGGGAGTAGTGGGAGGGGTTGCTGGACCCTGAAGAATACCAGCCCCTATATCCCAATTTGGACTGGTGTGAGGACCTGGCGGACTCCAGCGGACTGAGTACTTCTCCTGATACTGACATGGTCTTTCCTCCTACCATGGCTACAAAGGAAGGAGCCTCTTTTGCTATGGTGGTAAGAAGGGCGGCTGAGGTCCTGGATCTTAGCTTGCCTTCAGTGGCAGTCAAGACTAATGTCTTGTCAGAGGTGCTTCAGCCGAGAGTGTCCTCCTCGAAGCCGCTTCTCTTATTCAATGAAGACTTCACGGACGTTCTGATAGGGCCTTGGTCCAAACCATCCACAGGCCTTCTGTGAACAGGACGATTGCCTGTTGCCACCAACCTGCCCCAGGGGATCCCAGCTTTCTCACCCAACACCCTACCGCAGAGAGCTTGAAGGTCCAAGCCTCAACATCCTGTGTAAATCCTGGCGCATTCCCTACTAACACTCCGGACAGGGAATCCAAGAGGCTGGACACCTTGGGAAAGAAAATGTTTTCTTCCACCAGCCTAGCACTGTGGTCCGTGAACACCACGTGCCTTTTGGGCCGCTTCTCCTACGAACTGTGGGATACGGTTGTGAAGGGGTTGCCAGTGGTCTCGTAGGATCTATGATGAGCTAAGAGGTAAAATGCCATCTTCTGTATTTTCAGTTTTAGAACCATTTAGGGCAGATGTAACTTCCTTGCAATTATCATTCCTTTTTTTAGATCAAATTCGACACCGGTAGCTTCCCTTCTTATATAACCCTTGTTTTAGAACGATTATGGCAGAGGTAACAACCTTTTGTAGATACTTGCTGTTTAATATCCGTTATGGCAAAGGTAATTCAATGATAATATCTGGTTTAGATGCACTAACTTGAAGGTAACTTCCTTTCACTAATAATTTTTAAGATACGTTTTGGGAGCGGTAACTTCTCATCCTTTATGTTCTCTGTTGTAGACCCTTACAACAGAAGAAACTCGTGTTTTAGATCCATAACAGGAAAGGAAATGATATTTCATCGGTAAGCTCTGTTTAAAATCCATCATGATATCCGTAAAAATGCAGTGTAAATCATTTCTGTTTTAAATCTATTACTTGAGCAGCAACTTTCTTCCATCAGTGATATATGTTGAAGGTACCTCTCAGCTAAGGTAACTTGCCTTCATTGATAACCTCTGTTTTCAAACTATATTGAAGTAGTGACTGCCAGTCTTCCATGCTCTTAATTTTATATTCATTACAAGAGAAGCAACTTTCGGTCATAAAGTAAAGAACATGATTCAGGCTTTCTGTAAAGATGGATCTGCTCCAAGATCCATTCTCTATGGACAGTTGAATCTGAGTTTCTATCGGTGAGGACTGACACACACTCACACACGCCTACACACTCACACACTCACACATGCACGTTTCTTTGCTGTGTAGTTCTCTAAAGACCGAGCGAAGCAAGTTAGTCTGACCCTACCTAGAATTGTTCCATCCTCCCTTCTATACATTTATCCTTCCATCCTTTCATCCACCCTCCATTCTTGCACGTGCTTTCACCTTTTCATCCCTTCACACTTCCATCCATCCTTTCACCATTCCGTGAATCCTTTCACTCATTCAATCATACTGCCACCATTCCATCCATTCACCAGCCATTGTTTCATTCTTCCATCCAGCCATCCTTCAATACATACACCCCTCCTTATATCCTTCATGCCTTTGTTCTTTTTACCTTTCCTGAAATCCTTTCACCTAGACTCTCACCCTTCCTTCTTTCCATATTAATTACTTCCTTTTAAAGTTTCTTTTATAATTTCTCTCCTCCTTGTTTCCTGTATCCTTTCAGGTTTCGACTTCCAATTCTCTTATATCATTTATTTTGTTCTCCTTTACCTGTCTCCTCTCACTCCATTTACATCTTTCTGAATGTGTCATCAGTTCTTAAATGAACGTGAATCACTTAGCAGCTCTTGACCCTCTCGTCTCAATCCTGGCCTCGTAGTAGCACTTATTAGAAGCTGTCTGAAAAAATCCAAATGTGATACTAATAACATTTTAGAGGGACGCTTTACCAGGCCACGGGCCCCAGTGACAACCCCCACCTTAGCTGCTGAAATGGGGGTCCACAACGCCACTGACTACAGTTCATTTTGGAGCCACAAATAGGCTGAGACTGTAGAAATGGAGGTTTATACGTGCATCTGAGTACCCGCGGTGAGTGATCGCCACAGGAGAGTCACTGCAGGGTTTCTAATCAGTGAGCCTGGTCCTTCAACATATCGCAAGGTTCTCATTCTGGACAGCTCTGAGATGTGTGCCGGGCCTCTCTTCCCCGAGGCTAGCTGCCAGGCCACAATACAGCATAGAATCTAGGCGTTAACACACTTTCCGCTGGCAGAGAACAGCACTATCAGACTCCTTGTCTCGACCCTGCCCACTCATTCCTTGTGGAGCTCAGGCCTGGCTTTCACTGCTGGCAGCCTGCGTTACACCTCTGTCTTTCCATTAGCTTTACTCCCACTCCCAAGCTTGCCAGGGAGCTTTCTTCATTCTCTGGAAGTGCTCCTGAGAGGCTAATGGAGGGCATTACGGGTTTATGGGTACCTTGAAATAACAAGCTAACCAACCGTGAGCCCGTGCGGCGCCCTCCTTAACTACAGTGAAGTTGTATATTGCAGATATGTTGTGAGTGCACAGCAACAGACACTCACCAGGACTTTGTGCAATGTGCAGCATGCAGCACATTGGTGGAGCTGCAGGGTTGTGCAGGAGTGCACCTCTCTCATCAGGTAAGGGAATGGAGCGCGCTGAGGACACCCGGCAGGGCCGTGCACCTTCGGTACATTCATTGTCCAAGAGTGCCTCATTTTCCTTTACAAAACAGAATGTTGCTAATTTTCATAAGGTCTTGGGTGAGGTGAACCCAAGTGTAAACTCAAGTACATGACTGTGTGACAATATCAGTTTTTGTCACTGTCACTTTTCTTCATTGCCACAAGCCCTGGACACTATGGCTTCCAAGGTTAGTCAAGATTCTTGCGTCCATTGGCTCTCCAATAGTAGCTGTTGCCAAGGCTTGTTCAGAGGAATGATTGTGGTTTGATCGAATTGATGCCTTAACAGACAGACGTTATCACATTCCATAAGGATCAGCATCCAGCAGGTGTGTTTCTTCGAAAAAAGAGTATGCCTGTTATGTGAATAGAATAACAAAGCAGTGTAAATAGTGAAATCTCAAGCATTTACGGTTCCTGTATATGATTCCAAACCCTACGAAATGTTAGTCTATGTGGACAAACTCATCACACTCTAAGGCTGTTAGGCAAACTTCGTGAGCACTTCAGAAAACTGTGGTCTTTAGGGCTGCAATGGGATGTTTACCACGACACTAGCAGCCGACAACTACTGTGTGCATATGACACTTACTTTATGGAACATGCATTTTGGTGCCTTATCATCTGCAACTGGACATAGATAGTAGTTATATGTTGACAAAGTATTTGGAATTCTGTTATTTCTTCTCTTGACATAGGATGTATAATGGGCATTGAAAGCGCAGTGGAGCACAACATATCAGATATGCTCTGCTTCTCCTGTGGCATACATATTTGCCTCCTGTAAAGCTGCATTTTTGTGTTAGTCATGCAATTTAATTTGACTTAAAAAAGAAGTATAAATTAGACTGTGCTATTATCCTCTATATTTTCTTTACATACAGAATATAATGTATTAGTTTACAACACAGTGCTTGGGTGCTCGCGCTGAGCGATGGAGACAATATTTTTATAAAAACATATCAAAGTATGTACAGGCATATAGCTGTGGTTGAACAGAGGTGATAGATTTGTGAACAGATAAAGAAAATTCTTGTTTTCAGTGTTTAAATCCCTTTAATGGTTTAAATGTTCACTAGTTCACTTGAAGGAAATTGTTTCCACCCCGAGGCTATGCATTCTTGGGTCTTCATCAGGACAAAAATTGTATTTAATGAACATGACTACAGCAGGGATAGCTCATTTCCATAAGTGAATGAAAGGACCCAGCGGACCCTAAGTAATTGTTAGGCCACAGCTACATCATCTTCAAGATGTACCACATAGAGAGCAGTAATGAACGGCCCTCTGCAGTCTACAAAAATGTACTATCTCCGCTATCAACACATAACAAGAAGCCACTTATGTTGGCGGACCATCACTCTTTCTTCTCCCTTGCCCTCAGCAGCAATCTGCTATACTGAGCATCCTCCTCAAAACCATCAACTGTTTACTGTCTTCTGGTTTTTAAGACAACTCTACAAGGCTTGCGTCTGTAAGATACCTTCCTTACCATGAGCGGTTTAATAATGTAATAAGATGAGTAGAATAAGAAAACACCATGAACTGGCCATCTAATATACGTTTAAATGTTTGTAGCGACACATTTACTCTCAAAGAAAATATGGATTACCTTTGAAGTGCATTACAACGTAAAGGTCCTTATGGCTCCTCATTCATCCATCAGTGCGTCAGGCACTCTGCACTTGTTAATTCGCAGCAGTGGGATGGGCTGCTGCTTTCTTGCTGCGATTCACAGAGAAAAAGAGGGGGGCATATCTGTGTCAGTAGAGATGCAGTTAAGATCTAAAATTGACACCAAGAGAGGAATGGAGAGAAAAGAGGAGGGTGGGCATGAGCCAAAGATGGACAGGGCAATATGGTCTGAGTAAGGCTTTCTTTCAGACAGAAGCGTTAAATCCAGTGGTGATACCCACATGTAGTAATAATGTCGTAAACAAGAGTGGGGACAATATTACACTTTAGAAAGCTCAGATTTAATTTTCCCCTGTTCTAAATTGGCACAAAATAAAATACATAGATATAGAATAAAAAATATTTTTCACGTTATATCATTTATACCCGAGTTGCAGCCAAAACGCGTTGGGTTTGATTTGCTCATTAAAATATTTTCACTTGCACACCAATCTTGAAGTGCGTATCATTTTGTGCTATGACAGCAACATGCAGTCTGTCAATATTATATCATTTATATACATTATTAAACACTAAAAACACGAAATGGACATATAAAATTATACATATAAGAATATTTTAAAATTAAATCAATTAATACACGTAAAAAATACCTTTCAACTACTACCCTCCCCATTACCTTAAAATTGCAAGAAATACAAAAACAAATTTAACTCATAACTGAAAAATACAATAAAAACTTTTTTTTAAAGTTCACGTTTAAAAATATTTATTAAACCAAAAAAATAATAAATAGTATATATTTATTTATGAAACCAAAAAACGTAAACCTAATTTAATTCATTAATATCCAAATTATAAAAAAAAACAATTAAATAATTAACAAAATCCAATTAACCAATAAACAAATACAAAGATGTATTACCATATTGTTAAAATTATCTATTAAATACCTAAACAATTACATAATTCATTTTCTAATTAACAAATTAAACTTACTAAAAATGTTTATATCAACTAAAACATACATATTTTAATGTATTTCCCACCCTATAAGCCTAGAAAGACAACAACCCACCAAAAAATTGACATAATATTTAAACAACCTTAACATTTCTTACCAAACCCAAAAAAATTCTAAATATTTAAACGCATTTTACAATAAAATAGTAACAGCTTATAACACAGAAAATAATAAATCTCAACTAAATAATTTAAACCTACAACTACATTAAAAAAAACAATCAAAAACCTAACAAAACACGATATTCTTGACATCACAATATTTCTAACTCAATATTTGTATCTCACGATATGTTTTTACACAACATTTTGCTGGAATACTTCAACTGAATCATCATCACTGGGGTACACACAGTGAGGCGCTAAACATGTTTAAGTCTGGCGCTATCCAAAACTTTCTGATTCTATTAAAATTATATATAAAATATACTTACTTATAAGGACTTTCAACCAGCCCTCTTCATCCATTTTGTCATTCACTTGTTTCTTCTACATGCTACAGCATGCTGCATAGAGCAATGGGTCATGCCACTTCAGCTACTGACTAACTTCCATGTCAGTGATGGTCTTCTGCTTTTTCACAAGGAGCACATCCACACACAAGTAGTTCCCTTCAGTGACAGGGACTACTAAGGCAATGTGTGCTTTTAGCGACCAAAGCAATATTTTGTCTTTTAGACATATTTTTAATATTGGCATGGACCAGGCAGCTCCCCTAACAATAAAGTTTTACAAAAACAATGGCAAAACAAAACAAACATAGCAAAGCTTAAAGGCTGGCAGCTTGCATCAGAACTTTTTGCTTTGCCAATGCTGGTTACCATTGCTGCAGGACTTCAGTTAAGCCCGCATGAGTAATGAGTTTGAAACATATGGTGAAAGTGGGACAGAAAGGATATCGCTGATGTACAGAAGTGCCTCCAGGGCGTCCTGCCAGGCACCCAAGAGTATGCCTGAATGATTAATGTCGTATGTGCCTGAGGCGACCCATTCTTGTCACATGAACCCTAAAACTTGCACAGTATCACAAATTGCTGGAACTGCGGCTTGAGCTTTTAGCAGTTGAATGTAAAAAGGGATAGGTGCACAATGGAAGAAATAAAAGCAACTTCTCTTTGGCTCTCTCTCAAAAGGGCTTAGTTGATCCCCAAGTATGAGAGCACCCACATGCATCTTTATGTAAAGAAAGTGTCAACACTCACTTCTACTCTACGCAAATGCGAGAAATGTGTTTGATTCACAAAAGAGCGATTGTACTGTAGTTTGAGGACAGAAGCTCTATGGCTATCGCAACGTGGATGAATATGTGATCCCAGCTGAAACAAATCGACATTCAATACCTTTCAGACCTGGGCTCATCACTGTGGCAGTACTTAGGCAGTACTTCAACTCTTGCTTTACATCATGACCTTGCTGTTATTATTCCATCAGCTAGTGGTTGAGTGCGGAAGGGTTCTTACGAATAAGTAAAGTTTTTTTATTTTGGGTGCCGTCCATAGGTGTAGCTAACATGAATCCCTATTATTTCAAGTGTAAGCCCACAATGGCCCATTACGTAGTCGCCATCTTCAGATTGTTTTTTTTTGGCTTGTAATTTCGGAAATGTAGAGTTCTGGGTCGGGGGTGAAGTTGCAGCATTTCATGGCATCGGTTACTGAAGAAAGAAAACATACTGGGCGACACCGAACAGCCATAGTATCGACCCACTAAGCCTTTTTTCTGGTTTTCATCCAAAGAAGGTCTAGGTCAAAGAATGCATGTTTCGGTGCAATATCGTTATCGCCGAGTCCCTTATGGAGAATATTCAGTTTAAGTTTTGACCAAAGTGCCATTGATAATTAGCAAAACGTGGTGTAATTTATACGTAGCCTACGACAATGGTTCTGATGAATATGACACTTTACTCCGCACGCGTTTACAACGTGTGCCATTACCCCGTATTTTTTACTCCGCAAAATCTTTTACAACGCAGGACTTTACAATGCAATCTATTACAACGCATTGTCCATTACAACGCAATTTACTATTCTAACTCCACCGGGGCGTTGTAATGGGGAATGCTTTGTAATGGTTTGCGGTGTAAAGCCCTGCGTTGTAAAAGATTTCACGGAGTAAAAAATGCAGGGTAATGGACTGAGTTGTAACGCAGTCGTTGTAAAGGATGTTTACCGTTCTGATGATCGTGATGCATATTATTTATTGAAACCAAAAAAAGTTAGAGAGAAACAGCACTGGGCTCATCACAGTATGTCATAGGGTAAACAACACAGCTTGGCAAATTTGGGAATAAGGCTCAGCTAGGCTACAGGGCACTGTGGCAAATTTGGAACTAAAGCTCAGATAGGCTAGAAGGCACAAAGCAGATCAGGGACAAGAATATCGATAACTGGGATGTCAAAAATATGACTTCAGTTAATGCAGAAATAGCAACAAACAACAACAAATTTTGTTGATGATAAAAAAACATAAGAACACAATGAATAAGAACATAAAGACTTTGGAGCCGAGTGATTCAGATACCTAGTGCAAGCGAAATCCACAACAGTGGCGAAACATCCTACTCGTCTTCAAGAGATGATCAAGATTGATAACAGGATATTCTGAAGCCTGGTTCGACAACTGGTATAAAAGATGCTGCTCACTGATGCCTTAGAAAGCAATACTTAATATGAATACCCACTCTGGATCTGTGCTTCTTAAACATGTTTGTTAAAACGCAAAGATTCTATATGAAAGCTCTGCAGAATATGATACCCTACTGGAGGAAGGGGATTTTGTGGCAACAATTGGCATAAAAGATTCCTGTTTTGTTATTCCAATGACTATAGGAACATAGATGGTATCTCAGGTTTGTGATGGTGGTCAATCACTTACAATTCAATATGTTAGCTTTCGATATAAAGTCTGCACCAGACTGTACGCATAATATTTGCAGTGATGTTTAGGGGATGAGTTCCCGGGCGACCATGCCCTTTCCCATGCTACTGACACTCACATCCAGGGCGCCACTTACATGGATCATTTCATACTACGCAGACTTCATAATGCCTTGCGCTCTTGTATACCCATGTACCCCTTGGCCCAGGATGAATTTACATCGATCTCGCTCATTATTACTGTTGGTGACCATTTAATTTCCAGATTGAATCCCACATGCTTGGCCTTAAACCAAACTCCACTACACGAGTTAGGGAGGCCTGAAGTGTGGACCTGAGCTATTCGATTCCTGACAAGGTCTGGACATTCTGCTGCTCTCAAACCAGGCTATATCCAGGGAGAGGCGTTGGCCTAACGGCTAGGGGGTCGACCTCGAAGCTGTGGAACTGGGTTCGAGTCTCGGCAAGGACGCTCAACATCCTGTGATTCTGGGCAAATCACTTAATCTCCCCATGCCTAACAAAAATGAATGTGTCCTCATGTAACGCAACTGGTGCTCGTGTAAAGCGCTCTGATACCCAATACCCTCAGGTCAAGTTCGCGCTACATAAAACTCTGTAAAATAAAAAAAATCCATCAACCATAGACATAAGCTCATCCATTTTAAGTTCCTGCACAGAGCGCATGTTTCCCCTAAAGACATCGCCAAATTTGACCCCACACACTCGACTCAGTGCCCAAAGTGTCAAGGTCCTGGTGCCGATTTTGCTCCTCTAACTTGGACATGCCCCTTTATTGGTCACTGTTGGGCCTCCGTTTTCTCACTCCTCTTCAGAATGGCTGATCACACAATACAGCCTTACCCCGCTATGGCGCTCCTGGGCTATACTCATGACATTCCTAAATCTGTACGCAGATTCATATCTGTGGCCTTACTATTTGCTAAATGGGAACTTGCCTTTCACTGGGGTAGCGGACACGTTCCCACAGATTCTGCCTTGCTCAAATACATGTCCCATTGTGATAGTCAGTGAGGATTATGCACTATTACAGCCCCCTCCATCTAGGCCTAAAGACGCCTGGCAACCCCTCCGAGCTGATCTCCTTTCTCTAGAATCGGCTGACATGGACTAATTATCCTCATATGTGCCGTCCAGTGAGCGGCCCCGCATATCCCCACAATTCGCAGGCATTCCTCAATCCTCTCCCCTGCACTATTTCAATACACATCCTTCCCCCCTCCCATACTTACACTACAATATTACATGTCTAAATTGATTGCCATGATGGGCCATGTACAGTCCCCCTGTGATGCTTTGTATGCTCAACAATGTATGTTTTGTACGTTTGTATTCATTGGCAAAAATGTAATTTAAAAAAAAAATATATATATTTTTTGTTGTTGTTTTTTTTGTTTTTTTTGGGGGAGTGATGGGTGTTCACCTGAAGCAACAGTCCATTCTTGTTTACCCATATCTAGATCACTTGGTGATCAAGGGCAAGTCATTTCAAGAATACTACTCTAGCATAAACCAAGTTATTCGACTCGGATAACAATTGTAAACTAGTGGAGTTGTTTTATGAGTGAGCAGAATTAAATACAAGGACAACCATGGCAGTCGCAACACCAAAGGGAGCACTGGCGTTTCCGAAGCATATTCACTTTCACCAGATTTCTCTGCTTCAGACAGTGAGAATTGATAAAAACGTTTTGAATTATGTCTTTGCATTCACTTAATGCCACAAGCACTCCTTCTTATGAGAGCCGTCCACAATTGGCTAAAAACGAGTTGCCACAGGACGACTGGGAGGATCTAGTGGTTGGTCGCAAGCAGGGTGTAGAAGAATTAAAGTTGCGGATACATGACAACCTGGTGAAAAGTAGACAATTCATACAGTCTCCACAGTGACTACAACAGATGCGTCACTTGTGGGACGATATGCATTTCTGACCAGCTTACAAGTCAAAGGCCGTTGGACATCACAGGAAGCAACCGAACACATAAAACTATTGGAACCAAATACTATGTTTCTCACACTAAGTTCTTTCAGAGCCAAATAAGGAAACGTGCAGATACGAACAGACACCACCCCACCTCTGTAATACATAAACAAGGAAGAGGGAACAGTGTCCTACGCACAATCCGATTTAGTTCAGAACATTTAGTCATTCAAAATCACATGTCACTGGTGGCACTTCACTTAGCAGGAAACCGAAATGTAGGCGCAGACATTTTAAGCAGACGTGATTAGGAGATAGCGAAACATTTTCAAAGCATAGGGAACACCGTGCGTCGATCTGTGTGCAGCCAAACAAAACACAAAATGCCAAGACTTTGCTTCCAGGTATCCACACCTGAGTCTCAGGGAAATGCACGGTCATTCAGATGGTATGGGATACTTCCCACAGTTGCAATTGCATTTCTAGTCATGAACATATGCAGGGCCTCATGCACAACCTCGATACTAATAGGACCACAGCGGCCAGGCAGCCATAGTATTCTCACCTCATGACCATGTCGGAACCAATGAGGTGGCTACCAGTCTTTCCACAATTACTAATGATAGCAAAAGGGAACATTTATCACCCAGAACCAAATACCTTGAACTCAGACACAGCATATAAAGCTACCACCAAGATGTATGGGGTCGATAAGGGAAGTAAGAACATGGCAGTTTTTTGTGTGTGTGTGCGTTTGAATAGTTGAGGGTCATGGTTTTGGTTGGATTATAGGTTCAAAGAACAGACTGAAAAGAGTTGGTGACAGAATAGAACTCTGTTGAAAACCCTAAAAAGTGATCAAGTTTAGAACTGCCCCATTGATACCCTTTCTATCTCTCAGCATGTTTAGTGGGATATTTGATTGATAGTATAGAATGCTGTTGAGGATGAAGAAACGGAAGTGGCTTGTCCTATTTTAAAGCAGTTTAGGACTTTGCTTTGAGTGAACGAGGCATTGCTCAGACAGGTCCGATATGTAACATGAGCTGATATTATATGGGCTGGTATTGGATCTGTGTAGTGAGACACTGTTCTAGGATTCACAATAGTCTTCTTAAATTTATTTTCTGTGATGTCTTTAAAATTGTTCCAGATTGCATTTTTTTTAAACAATTGTGTAGATTTTATGGTCATCTGCCTGACTGGGTAGGGAGTTTTCAATCTTTTCAATTTTTTGAAGAAATAATTTTTAGCATCTCACTTTCGTATTGATGACATCTAAATTGGAAGTGGGCTTTAGTGTGTTGAAACACTACGTTAAAGTTGCTTTTTGGGCTGGTCTGCTGTTAGGGATAATTAGGGACTGAAGAAGGAGACCTTAGTTTGAAAGATGCTGTGTTTTTATTTTTTCCTCTCAGGTTTCCGGTGGAAGGATCTCGCCACCAGCTGTGTTCTACCTCTCTAAGCCTTTTTCCTACCTATGTTAAAGTATTTAGAGAACCACTGTGCCAAATTCAGTGTTTAATGTGCTATCAAGAGGTGTCACTTCTCTGCTCTTATGTGGGAGTTTAGAGGAGGTATCAATCTGCTTACTGTCTCAGTGCACTTGATTAGGCCTTTTTAACTGCCCTTTAATCACAACTCTCTCTCAAATAATAATGAAAGGAATGAGGTGGTGGGCTGACCAGCCTACAGGAGTTAGTGTATTACACTATGGGGCACCTTCGTTCGCTATGACTCTTGTCTCTTTTGATAGGTGAGGTCATGATTTAGCCCTTTTATTCCACCCATTCGCATAGGGATCATTAGGGGGATCCAAATGAAGGTTAAAAACCACTACACATATGTTCTTAGCATATGAAATTACAGTGTTGACAATAAGTTCTATCACTTGTTCAGTGAATACAGAGCTATCGCTGGGTGGGTGTAGTTTGGTGTGAGTCTTGTTAGTTATGTGCAGTTCTGGTGCCAAACACTGAAACATAGCGCAGTGTGCAGCTTGTAAACCTTTGAGTGGGATATGGCCTCCATATTTCACGGCTACCTCACCCCCTCTTCTATGTTTATAGTCTAGGAGTTTCATGGCGTAGTTGATGGTTGGTTGGTAAGATTTGTTAAGCCATACACCCATTAGGAAAAGGAGACCCAGACTGTGCTCCTGTATAATCTAGCGTATCTCAAGGCTACTCGTAGTAGCCAATCTACAGGTGTGAAGACTTTTCGGATGCGTTGGAGAAGATGTGAACCCCTACAAGATTATTACAGTTCACTCCTTGTTTCAGGCAAGGGTGGCGTTAAGGGGTAGTAAAGTTTTTTTTACGGTTGAGGGAAAGATAGCATCAAGGGGTTGTTCAAGGTTTTCAGAGTTCAGGGATGGGTAGCGTAAAAGGGTGGTAGATGGTTTTGTGGGTTTAGGGAAGGGTAGCGTTAAGGAATAGTAAGAGTTTTTAGGTTCAGGAAATAGTAGCATTAAGAGATAGTACGGAGTTTCTATTGATCAGGGAAGGGTAGCATTATGAGGTAGTAAGGGAGCTTTAGGATTCAGTGAAGGGTGGCCTTAAGGGTAGTAAGGTGTGTTTAGCGTTCCAGGAAGGGTGCTTAAAGTGGATGCTAAGGGGCTTTTAGGGTAAGGGTGGTGTTAAGGGTTAGTAAGGGTTTTTTAAGGAAGGGTAGCATCAGGGGGTACTAATGGTTTATTACAGTATAGTTAGATAACTTCAAGATCCATGTAATAAAAATTACTTTTAAAACTTGACATTTTTGGAAATGTCATAGGTAATAATGAAGGGCACAACATTGTTATCTCAACAATTTCAACTCAACTTTAATGTAGTTGACATTTTAAAAGTCAGCTTTATTACATACAGTGTTGTTAGTCACTGAGAGTGGACCCAGCCAGAGACACTTCTTTTGAGTGAGTTTCCAGGGCATGAATTTGTCCATCTATTTCCGTTTGGACAGTAAAGTGGTGGTTGAAGGTTTTCAGGCTTTTATCGGCTTGCTTGAATCAGTATGTTTCCATTATTATATAGCAAGGTGGTAACTTCTGTCTTGAATGTGAGTGGTCTCTGGGCAGTTTGTAACCATCGGATATTTTAGTAGTGTGGTCAGCACAAACTGAATTGTTGGAGAGCTCACCAGAGAAATGTGTTGTTGGCCTAGACGATCAGACTGCTGGATTAAGGATTCTGGGAATTCCTTTAGTAGCCAGTATTTGTGGTTTCTAGCTGCGTTTCTGGAAATGTTCGGTGGGTAAATGATTATGAGGGAGTTTGGATGCGTTTTCATGAAGCTAACGCAAGCTAGGGGCTTCTTGGGTCGGGCCGTAATTCTTGACAGCTGGTGCAGTATCAGTCAAAGGTCACAATGAATAAACAATAACCTATAGGTGGAGGTTAAAAATAGGACGGATACTGGTAGACTGAATGTCAGGATTCAGTTTGTAACATATACTGACCTCCAGTTCCAAGCTACCCAATCTGGAAACATATATAATATCTGCTAATGACAGCTAGTTATCTGCTTCGATGTAGTAGGGTTAAGAGAGAAGCATTTACCATAAAAGTGCCGTCTCTGTGGTTTAGGTTTAGGGTGGTCAGAGGACCAAATGATGGGGCGGGAAGGAGAGTACAGTTGCTGCTCCGAGACTAGGCCTTCATGTAATGGAAATAGGTAAAAAGCTTCGTAAAGTGCAATAAGATCAGTCAGTGTTAATCCGTGTTCTTTCCCTTTCTCATAAGGACAGGCGTTACTTTGTTTATGGCTTTGCGCACCAATGCACATGGTATTCAGTGTTAGTCTGTTTTCTATTCCTTGTCAATAAGTACAGGTGTTAGTCTCTTTCCTTTGTTCATCGCAGTGCGCACCAATACATAGAATGGTCCTTTTTCAATGTCATCCTTAATTGCATCAGGCCAAAATAACTGCTTATGTTCTCCATGAGAAGTCAAAAACGAACAATCTACTCAGAAGGAAAAAAAATCTATTAATACATTTGTTTGACGCTACTCACATTTCACTCCTTCTATAATGGGTTATTATCACTATATAATCTTTGCAGTGCATGTGAGTCTAGAATCGGTTCACAATGCAAATGAAACTAGTTACCTGTATCAATAGTTCTGCAGCTTATAACTATTCTATATTCAACTGTGATTCTACCACCACAACAGTTGAGAATCAGAGTTAGTGCATAACATAGAAAAATGTAGGAAAAATAATAGCATCCACAGTTTAGACAGAGAAAGCATAATGCATGCGTGATAAAGTATACGAAGATGGCCACTGTACACTAAGGCATGGTGGACTTATGCTCAATGTCATATTCAGTCCTACTGGCTCCATCTATGGTCATTGTTGAAGGCAAAAAAAACTATTTTTTCATTTCTAAGAATGTTTGTGGACCAATACCCTAGATGATGCAATAATACACAGCTTATTAATTTGGATGGGTTTCAAGCTGCAAAACTAGTATTACAGGTAATTAGCTAGTTTCTTATGCACCAAAGCATTAGTGTCCTAGTACTTTATGTGCACAGAATAAAACCATTCTTTTCATCTGTTTTCTAAGCCAATGCATAATGAGCATTGTACTTTTCTTGATGATAATGCTCAGCATGTTTTGATTCATGTGACTCCTTACTTGTTTTTCGTGCATCCTTGTGTTCTACAGAGGAGTATAGAATATTATTTTCTGTTCTAATTTGCATGCCCCTCTTGTTGTGTTTTTTTATACCCTTTTTTCTCTTTGTCGTCTTAAACTACATGATGTTCATTATGGGTCTATAATTCTAAGCTGATGATTCTCATCGAATCCTTGACTTTACAGCCCTTTATTCACTTGTTCCTGTGCTGTGTGACCCTTCTAGTGCAACCTTTTCTTTATTAAGAGCTACTTATGTTCATTGAAAATCATCCTGAGCTACTAATATTATTAGTGATGTAATAGTAACCGCATCAAATAAGATTACATTAGTGGCCACGCTATGTAGGATTACCACCAGTGATCACCCCAGGACATCAAGCAGGGTAGCCAGCAGTAACGTAATAAGGTTATCAATCTGGAATGCCTTTTACATAGGTAATACATAACAGCCATGGCTGCAACGCCCCTGGCACTAAGGTAATAATATTAGTAATGAGCCTCCCAAACGTAGCACGACTTTTCACTGAAATATGAACTTTAAATATATTTTGGAAATTCAACCTTTTTTCTCCTAACAACTTATGAGTTGGGAAAAAACATACATTTTCATCTTGATTACATACTTTTCAATTTTGGTATACATATATTAAGCCAACCAATTAAAATCTTCTAATTCAGTAGGCTGGGCTGCACAGAAGAGAGTTACTTTTAGCTAGCCTCGCTCTGAAGTGCTTGTCATTGCGTCCTATGGCTCTCCAAACGTTTATCCAAAATCAAAATTGTGGTCACACTCCATCCAGTCATAATTCCATTGCTGAATAATGTTTGCCAATATGTACATTTTTAGTGCGTGATAAATTTTAAGTTTACTAGTGGACTGTTATCTTGTGTGTTGGTGTGCAAGTGCATATGAGTATACTGCACAATAGAAAATACTTCAATAAAGGAAAATACTGATTCTCCTGGAGTAATATATGGTCTGTTACCTTCACAGGAGGAGGAGGAGAATGGGAACAGCACAGGTGAGTCCCAGTACCCCTTGCATTGTACTGCGCTCTCTACCATAGGTCCTGTGACCACGGCCGGTATTTACACATTCCATGTGCTTTCCTTCCAGGACCCAACACCCAGCGTGGCCGCTTGGAGCCTATGGACACCATCTTTGTCAAGAATGTGAAGGAAGGGGGTCCTGCCCACCTAGCTGGGCTCTGCACAGGTAAGGTCCTCCATCAGTCCTACATAGTGCTGACGATTGGCATACACGTGTGTGTGTAATCGAGAGAGAATCTCTCACTCTGGGGACGGACTCAAGCAGTGAAAATGGTTAGTCTTCCCTGATTCACGTACGTGTTGGGCATGCTTCCAAAATTAATACACCTCTCGACCCTCTGTAAGATAGATAAGACCATTAAGCCCGTCATCTGGGGTTCAGCGAAACCTCCCCTGACAATAACGAAGCTTATTGTTTATAGATCAGCAAGGGGACTGAGTTTGCCTTCTCTGGAGCATTACTGTCTAGCCCTACATTTGGCACAAATGGCGTACATGCACCCCCAGGTCCAAGCCCACATCCCCCCCCGTTATGGGTTGCGATCGAACGCAGACTCTAGGAGGCCTTGTTGGGACTACAGGTCCTCTATCATCTTGGGTCCTCCAACCTCATGCTAAAAGCCATGTATGGTGACTCGATACGAGGTCACAAATTCTTTTTGGTGGATGCACATCTCCATGACGAAACTCCCTTCTGGAAGAATGCCCCCCCCCTGGGGGGGGGGCGGGGGGGTTGGGGCATTTCTTTGTCGTGGCCCCTGGGGCAGAGCTTGTATCCTGATTCTTCACACTTGATCTCCGGCGGCAAGCTCAAGTCCTTTGAGATGCTACGAGACAAATTTTGCCTGTGGTGCTATACAGAAATATGTCATCCCTTGTTCCCCGGTGCTCTCTTACCTTAATATTTGGGGTCAGTTTAAAGGCGTGATGTTGGATTCTATAATCTATGATTCGCCACTTCTACTCCCAGCCACAATTAGCTAGCCTCAGGACGGCAGGCCCTGGAACCAGTAGTCAGGGAGGCACGGATGAATCCTGACGGCTAGAGCAGTCGACCTCGAAGCTGGGGAACCGGGTTCAAGTCTCGGCAAGGAACGCTCAACATTCTGTGATTCTGAGCAAATCACTAAATCTCTGTGTGCCTAAAAAACTGAATGTGTCTGTCTGTAATGCAACCGGTGCTCATGTAAAGCGCTCTGATACCTTCAGGTCAAGTTTGCGCTATATACAAATCGTAAGGGGGAAAAAAAGCTCATTCTTTTTAAGATCCTTCAGGGCTGGCACTGGACACCGGAATGGCTTCAGGTTGCAGGGTTGCTCCCTCATTCAGTCTGCTGGCAATATGATCACGCGCCCTGTGATATTGTTCATATCTTACTGGATTGTTCCGCCATTCGCCCCTTCTGGACAGCAGTGGGGTCTATGCTCCTGGAATCCATGGATTTCCCCTCGCCACTTCCTGACCCCCGAATTCTCCTCCTTGACTTTTCGGATCTTTCTGAGGTGACCCACTATTGCTGTTGTTTGCTCGTCACTGCCCTGACAGCTGCCAAGATCTGTATTCTGGGACTCTGGCGTTCTCCACAATTGCTGTCGCATGAGGAATGACTAGCGGAGATGTACAAAACTGCATCCTATGAAAAGGTCATTTACTAATTAATGAACAAAGCAGACATTTTTCTTCTCACATGGTCCCCCTTTCTTCAGGATGCTCCCTCTAATTTGCCATGAATCTTGATTCTTCATCACTATCATTGCCCTCCCCCCCTTTTATTTCCTCCATTACTATACTTGGGCTTCTCCTGACTGGCCCTCTCATCCATGCTTTGTAGTTTCGTCTTCCCTCCCTACTTTTCTTTCTGCCCTGCTTCTCTTTACTTTCCTCTTTCTCTAGCTTATTTTCTTACCCCTCTCTTTCTTTTCCCCCTTTCTTATATATACGAATTGTTATTGGTCTACGTATCGCAATCAACATTTGGATCTCAATATGGGTCCAAGTTGGACTTTCATGTCACTGTATTCGCTGTTATTTTTCAGTACTTAATTTATCCCAATAAAAATAATTGCTAAACAAAAAAAGAGAGATGCAGGGTTTTTACTGCATGTGTCACTTTAGGGTACTTGCTGCCTGTGCTTAGGTTCTGTACTATTCTAATGTACCCAGTAGCATGCACCTGTGTCGGTTTGGGACACGTGTGTGTGTGTGTGTGTGTGCGTGTGTGCATCCGTCTGTGAGGTATATGCTAGTTGCCCTGCAGAGATTGCACCCTGCCGCAAGTCCTGATCTTTTCTTCTGTTTTTTTCAGGGGATCGGTTGGTGAAGGTGAATGGTGAGAGTATCATTGGGAAGACCTATTCTCAGGTTATCGCGTTGATACAGAACAGGTGTGTGCTGGCCGTGCCCCTCTTTATTCTTTTATACAGGATGTAATGGGACAGGAGCCCTAGCTTGGAGCCTGCGTGTCACAGTCAGCATACATCTTGCAACTGGCACAGTCATATCTGCGGGGTTGTGCTAGAGAAGGCCCCTCACAGGTTCCAAAAAACATTCGTCCCTTAATGCACTTATCTTTTTTGAACTTTTCCTTCCATTTCATGGCGTGACGCTGTATTCTGTCTTTCAAACTAGCTCTTCAGCAAAGGATTCTTTTTTTATTACATTTTTCTTGTCCTTGTACAAGATCGTCACACATTCATTCAATTCTTTTATTGTTTCTGCAAAAAAAGACGTACTTTAATTAAAAACCCTTAAAATGATACATGAGGCACAACAGTAAAAAAAAAGTTCTACAAATAAAAATATATATGGCACAACATATTAATTAAAAAATTTCTCATGACACTCTATCCATAAAACAGAACCCTAGATTGCAGCCAAGCTCCCCATATGTAGAGAGCAAGAGTATGATAAACAATCACTACATCTGTTCCATAGTATGAAGCCTTAACTCTGTGGTTCTTGATGTTATAGCACCTGAACAAGCATAGCAAAGTTCTGCTGTGCAATCTAATTGTTTTTTAACAAAAAATAAAATGTACCTTATTTTCTAACCCTCCTCATTCATAATCACAATTTCTTTGAGCACTTTCCTGGAGACCCTGTTTTCTTGTTTATGCGTGTACTACAAGTGGGTGAAGTGTAAAGCTGAATTATGTACACTGCTCTTCATGGGAGCTCTCATCCAGATATAATTTACATCCCATGTTAACCTAGAAAGAAATATATATGAGATAAAGTATCCCCTGCTATACATTTTTGAGACACAGAGAAGTTCCTTTATAGGGTTAGGGAACTCCGAGGTGACTTGCAATATTCTTATCATGCATGACAGGTGGTAGTTTTTTCCTTATAATACATGGTTGCACCATCACCTGGCTGATGAGCCCTAACTAGGGCGAATTTGGTCTTGGGTTGCTTGTGTTCTGGTTCAGGGAGTACCTGGCTGGGCACTTTGGTCTTGAATGTTCTCATTGGCGCAGGGTCATTGACTTCATGTGTCTGGGTCCAGACTGAGATGGCCTGGTGTGCAAAATAACAATTGTCTGGAATGCAGCCCAGTGGCTGAGGTTAATTCAACTGAAGTCAATATCCACAAGAGGGTTGTTTATAAAAACAAAGTAAACTTTTTTATGCGTCTATGATATGATGCATTGAATCAAATCATAAAAATCAAATGCAATCAAGTGTTTAATCGTATTAAAGCAAATATACAAATCAATTGAATTGGATAAACAAAATCAATCGTGGGTAAAACAAAAATGTATGAAAAAAATAAATGGAAAGAAGCCATACACAAATAAAGCTATTGCATTCACTTTATATATGCTACAGAGTGACATACATTAATAGGGGTACAGAGAACAGCAATCAGACACACATATGTTCAGTGTGTAGTTTGTCCATGTTGTTATAATAATCATGTGTGAGACAAATGTATGCCAACTCCACTCTAAAAAAACAATCAGAAGAACTTATGCATGAGCTGTAGAATTCGTTCTAATGGTAAGTAAATTGCAGAAGAGTAGTGGGACTGTGTCAATGTTCCGGTCTATGCAGCGTTAAGTATGAAAGACAATCTTCAAAACTAATTGCATTTGTGAAATCGAAGGCTCCCTAAGATGTCTCATTCCTGTGGGGTGAGAGAAATGTACCAGATTTGATTAATGAACACTGGTTAAATATGCCCAGCAATGGCAGAGTCTTTAGATTCATTTTGGCCAGGCATCAGCTCTAGTATGCTGTGGAAGAACTCGCAGCAGTAGACAGCCATGACTCACACACACCGGCTGTTCTTCCTCCAAGTTGGAGTAGGCAGTGCCAACAGTTAGTAAGATTCTGTATGTTTGCTGGCAAGGGAAGTACCTAAAAGTGTGCCATTTCTCTGCACCTGCTTGATTTGTAGAGTTTGCTTCTGTTTATTGTTGCCTCTCTGACTGTGTTTTTTGTCCACAGTGAAGATGCCCTCGACTTGTGTATCATGCCCAAGGATGAGGACATCTTACAGTTGGTAAGTGAATGAGGGGAGCCCAGAGGGTTCTTTTCTCACCTTGTCAGTCTCCATCTCCACACACTTTTGATCCCTCCTGATCACATTCTCCACAACTTCTATTCCACATGTCCCTATATAATGCCGACTATAAACTAAATCACACTAGGCACTCTTGTTTGTGATATGTAAGGAATCTGGTGCACAGAGTGAATCAAGGAACACTGAATTTGGTCAAATTGAGAAGCCAGAACTAGAGCTCAGGCAGTTCATAATTGAAAACAAACTTACGACTGCACATTGATGCCACATACAGTGCTGCTGAATGGTCTTTAAAAAGTAAAAGTTGATATGACTTTGTAAAGCAGGTTTCTGAAGGCACGTTAAAATAGGTGCTGAGCTCTGGCCTGCTGGTTTGTAAGCTGCTACTCTCTCATATATTTGGGTTCTGTTGTGTAGGGCCAGCCGCCTAATCTATCTCGTTTCTGATTCCATAGTTCATCTCCCTACATCTTCCATACACAATCACCTCCTGTAGCAAGCCAGTTCAAACCCGAGTTATTTCTCATCATAGCGAGGAGCTCCCTTTACCTCGTTCACAAAGCTCTTCATAATTTAGGCTCCGAAGGCATCAAAAGGCTTTTTCAACAGTATGTTCCTACCAAACATTTACGATCTGCCAGTAAAAACTGGCTGGTAGTTCCCAAGTTCAGGAGAGCCAGGTGGGGGGGGAAGGGCTGTTTCTGTTGCTGCCTCTAAGCTCTGGAATACTCTTCCGCTATCGATCTCTGGACAAGAATCTCACTCTCTTTTCAGCAAGGCCCTGAAGACCTGGCTCTTCACTACTTAATTGTTAGGATCCCTTCTGTGCCCCCTGCGACCACTGGCTCTATCCGCAGCGCCTTGACGCCTTTGGGCAAAGTTTGCGCTTTATAAGACTAATATTCATTCATCTCCTGCATCTAACACCTGCTGCTCCTTGACCACCCCCTCCTTCCATGACGCAGCCAAAGTCAATGAGGAAAGAAAAGAAACAGGACCAGAAAGCTGCTGTGGAGCAGTCCTTAGAACTGGCAGTAGAAGAGGAAGTAGCTTTTATCTAGGAGACCCTAAATTGGCTGCTGTATGTGCATTGGCACCTGTCTTCCTTACTTAATGTGGTCTGCTTTGAACTTTTCGATGTTGGATGGTGTTCCACATATGATTGTTGCTCACCACTTTTTGTGAGTCTCACATTGGCCCTGGCCTGTGGAATGTCATCATGAACTAGCAGATTACTGTCTATAGTCCGGCCACTTCAATGATTGTGTCCTACACATTGTGAACAGCTAGGGAGCTGCCTAGTCTAATTTTCGAGGTACTGCTCAGACTCTTTGAACCTTAGCACTTTTGCAACACATTTCCACAAGCCATTTTTCCTGTCTGACTTTTCGATCATCTTCCACTTCCTTGAACAATTTTTTTTTCTTGGACACCATACATTTTTAGGCTGTCCTGATGTTTTTCTTTCCATTGCTATCTCCTCTATATTTTACTAACTTTTTTCGCATTGTCTTTACTATCACCTATCATCAAATCATCTGCTTATTATTTGTAAGCGATGGTCCTTCCGTAAGGGCGGACGGGCCCCACCCTCCCCCCATCTTTTTCTAAACATGAAGAGTGTCTGTCAGGCTGAGCAAAGGGTGTAACCTCCTCAGCCACGCAAAGCGCTTGGTGGTTCTCAGACCTAGGCGCTTCCGTTTTAAGCCCTGAAGTGCACAGGGCCGACTATCTATCAGTGACACTCGTCACAGAGTAGGGATAGGGTCAGCAGTCTTACTGACCCTTCTGCACAGTATGACGAGGTAGGGACTGACGGCTCCTCTCATTGGCTGACCCATAACAAGGTCAGCCAATGACAGGAGAAAAGCAGTCTCAATTGTCAAGAACCACCGAGTCTTCCCTCCTGTCACCTGAGATCACTGCTGCAGCCTGGTAAGCTTTATGTTTGTTTAATGTTTGGTGCATGCATGCGTGTGTGTATGTATGAATGTATGTGTATTTGTGAGTGCGTGCTGTGAATGGGTGTGTGTGTGTGAATGCATGGTTGTGGGTGTACATGTGTGCGTGTGTGGCCCACCCACCCCTCGGCCTGCTCAAACTACCAGCCGCCACTGTTATCGGTTTCATATTTGTGGTTTCTTGTAATGTAGTGCAAAACACCCTTGCTCACTGCAGATTATGAAGACTTCATTAGTTCTGGATAAGAGACCAGGATTTCTTTGCTATTTTTCTCACGGAGGTACCAACAGCAAGGTAGTAGGCGTTCTCCATCTATGCAACCAGGATCTGGAGCCACATGCCCATCTCCGGCCCTGCTGCTAGTTATGAAAAAGCTGAAGACACACCTCTTTCAAGGGCACTACATCACGATGTAGCAACACTCCACTTCTGCTCTCAAACCCCAGCTACCTTTGAATCACATGCTGAATTTATCTTTGTCTTTGATCCTTTATAGCTCTCTGTGGACTTCCAGCTATGTTTGCCATACAGAAATAAAACCTACATAGAATGCTACCTCTATACTAAAGTGTTTCTTTGCCTCATTAGCACTATAGACTATAGACTATAGTAGGTGATTTGGGGTTTGCTAGCCATACAGCAGACCACTGAATTGTATCACCATTTATATAGTGTTTTATTTATTTATTTATTTATTTAAGAGTTTTATAAAGCGCCGGAATCACACCCGAAGGAGTATCTCTGCGCTAAGCGAACCTACGGGCAGGTGAAGACAGACTAAAATAGGGAGGCTTTAAGCAGTTTCCTGAAACGTAGATAGTCCGGGCATTGTCTGAGTTGTAGGGGGAGCTCATTCCATCATACTGGAATGAGCTCCCCCAGAGCAGTATTTGTGCTGCAGTGTGTGAAAGCTTGGAGTGCTGTCAGCTAGAGGGTGATTGTGTGTCCCAGAGTAATACTAGAATATAAGGGATGCACCAGCTCAGGGTATATGTACTGGCAGAACTTTGTGTGGGTCCCAGTGCTGGACTTGTTTTTGGCGGGGCAGTAGATTATGTGGAATAAGTTGTGTGTGGCCGCCAGGTATAAATAAGAGGATGTTGTGCGGGATACATCTGGGGTGCATTGGGAGAGCTCTGTGTAGGATCCATTTGTAGGTGCGTTAGAGGGTTGTGGAGCACTATCGATGTGCAGAACTGCCTGAAGATCGCAGTATTGGAACACTAGGGGGCGCTGCAGGTCAGATTTTGGTTTCATCTTCAGATTGTGCTTTGGTCCCGGTGCTAATATCAAAGGACGTGCCGTATGTCAGCAGTGGCGGCTGGTGACATTTGAAAATGGTGAGGCGTAAATACTGCACTGAGGCGAGCGAGGGTAGCGAGCGAGCCCGAACTACCTACAGGGGCAAATGAAATGAAAAAAAGAGTGGGCAAATGGTGCATTCTCAAGCAAATTTGAAGAAGAGGTGGCTTGACGAACACATCTCTGGGAGTAGCCAGACAAGTCTCTTTGCACTTGCACAGATACATCACTCTCCCTGCATTCACATAGGCACACTACTCACCCTGCACTCATAGACCCATTACTCACCCTTCCCAGACACATCACTAAGCCTGCATTCACCCATCCACATCACTCATACAGGCACACTGCTCACCCTGCACTCACACAGACACCACTCACCCTTCGCTGCACTCAAAGATGCACACTGTTTCGCTCTCCCTACACTCACAAAAGTAGACTGCTGTGATGGTGTTTTCTACAGTGCTCCCACGGGATGGCTTTGCAGCGCTTCGTCGTGTGAGCATCAACGCTTCCTAATTGGAGAGTTCACGCGGCGCTGCTTTGGACATGAACACAGCTGGGACCATTTGATTCGCTCTCCTTGAACAGCATCCGTTGCCTGAACTCACATCCCCAATCTGATGTGGATTTATCGTCCTTTGCTTGTTTTTTAACAATCCAGTAACATGCAGATTTATAATTTCAAAAAAATTGAATGATGCCATACAGGACAGCCATGCCAGGAAAGGCGACCTGCGACGCTGCCACCGGCTTTGCCCCAGAAGACCTGGAGCCGCTCAAACTGTGTGACCTTGGGCAAATCACTATTGCGAAAAGTATATGTTCTGATATTTAATTGCTACAAGTAGCAGATGTCGGAGCGGTTATGAAAACTACTTGGCACATTTCATTAGACTCGACATACAGAAATGCCTTCTGTCGGCCACACTACACACCAAAGAAATCCAAGTAATGTGTACCCACTACAAGTGCCAGAACACACACACCGCGCAGGAGGAAGTGTTATTTTCTGAATGACCACTTCATGACGTCCTCTCTGGCTTCTAGTATATACTTTACACAATTGACTAAACAAATCACTGTTGCCTGCAGCTAATTAGGTGGCACCGCGTGAGATTTAGGATGATAAACCCTACACACGTTGATCTGTTTTAAATGCTGCTCTACTTGCTACTTTTTAGCCTGCGTTTAATATTTTGGTCGCTGACATCTGACGAACTGAAGTGACCTTGACAGCATATCCCGAATAACTGCCCTAAACTCACTAAAATAATTCCCTGCAACCTTTTTAAATAGAAATCTTTCCGTGTACAGTTATACAAACACAAAAAATGATCGAGTACAGCTAATCATTTGGATATTCACCCTCTGCTCGGGGGGGGGGGTTGCCCCCATTTTCACTGAGCTCAGGTGGTACGCAGGAGTAAACAATGGCCAGCAAGACACGCCATACATGTGTAGTTACACTACAGATGTTTACGAGGCAGACTATTTTTCACATCTTTAAAATTCATTATGCTGCTAAGTCATTAGCAGATGCCCAGCGCTTTTCAAGTTCTGCTGACAACTTTCAAAAGGCGGCCTCAGGACAGTCACATCAGCCAGCACTCTTCCTCCCACAGTGAGCTCACAGTCCCAGAACCGCTCACTGAGTCCTCGGGGCCTTAAGTGCAGAAGACATCAGTCGCGGCTCGCGCTCGCAATACTCGCAGGGGGTCGCGTGGGGGTGGGGGCCGGGAGGGGTTTAAAAATAAAGTTAAAAAAAAACTTAAACTTACCTGACCGGGCGGGTCCGCGCCGCCTCTGCTGTCTGCTCCTGGGCCGGGGTCCGGTGCGTTGGCGCCTTCAACGTCTTCTGCGTGAGTGGCTGGCAACCCCTCTCAGCCAATCCAGATGCTGCTCCAGCAGCGCCAGGATTGGTTGAGGGCAGGGATACTCCCTGCCAATTAGGAGACCGGGGGCTGCGCATGAAGCAACCCTCGCTCTCCTAAGGGGAAGGCTAGTGCGCATGTTCGGGCTGGTCGTAAAAAATGACCAGCCCAAAAACGAACATGCGCACTATTGCGCTGTCACTCAACCCTGAGAGTGCTGCCGCAGCCTCACCACCTTCAGCGTCCCTGTTCTACTTCTGACGCTAATTCCAATCAGGAGTCCTGATTGCTGCAATTAGTGTCAGAAGTAGAACGATTTCTAAATGGGGCCGTGGCATTAGTGGGGCAACGCCCCAACGCCCCCAATGGACGCACCGCCACTGTACGTCAGGTGTGATGCCCAATGGTCGAAATGGGCGGGATTGGCAGGGCACGGCGTGCGCCTACTTCTTTAATTTAATATAATCCGTTCTCCTATTTTTTTTATTTTTAAAATGCGTCCCTGGACGCAGAAATAGCCAAGGCCTATAGATAAGGCTCAGCCGTTTGTGGCCGTTCGGGACGGGCGGGGTGGGCAGAGAAGAACAAGCATTGGCATAGCCAATAGGTCTCGCCTTTGGGACCTTATAAGTGTTTAGCCATGCAACACTTGATGTTGTTGCACCAAGGATATTGTGCTGGATAACTAAACACTTATAAGGTCCCAAAGGCGAGACCTATTGGCTATGCCAATGCTTGTTTATGAAGGAACAAAAACTAAAAAATAAATACTTTTAACCACAGCGCTTGTTCTTATTTTTCAACAAAAAAAAACCTCAAAATGTAGCTATATTTTGGCGATTTTCCCAGTCCCCTCCAGGATAATCCACAAACCCTACCCCAAAGAGCCCACAAAAAAATAATAAGACTAGGGGGGCTTTACGGCCTAGCAGCAAAAGGGTCAAGAATAAGGCTGCCAGTTTTAGTTTTTACAGATAAATACAGACAGAAAATGCGTTTCCTGTGTATTTTTAAACATAACATACATTTGTAGTATAAAGTTAATATGCACCTGTGTGTAGCGTTGTTATACGTGGTTGCTTAATTTGCTAAAACATGACAGGCATCCACGTACGAGTGCACATCTAAGAATTAAAATAGGAAATATACCATTCTACAGATTCATTTATTCTCAAAACACAAATTAAGGATAAATACCAATAAGATGCCCCCTCCTCCCCCAAAAAATAAGGACAAATACAGACGGATATTAAAAATAAAAGTCATAACCCCTGGAGACCTGGTTACGAACTGAACTGTAGGTCTGCTTACACAAATATAAAAATATTTACATGGTAAGAGTGCATCATTTGACAAAGAACGCCTAAACCACAAACCAGCACAGGAACTTTAAACAATGAGAAGAAGAGCATCTAAGCACTGTTTTACAAAAGTTAAGTTTCACAACACGTCTAAAAGATGGACTAGAATCAGAAGTCACTGCAAAAGCACAGTCCATTGGAGGCCTTTGTCTACTGATAGATCTGTATTTTCGGACATCAGATGGTGCCACAAATCGACATTCACTCGGAGGGGATGTTCCGAGCAGAGAATGCCATAACTCCATCTTGGACAGGAGCTCAAAGTGCATAATCATTCGACGGTCCCCATGACTGGAGCAATTTTCTCCTAATTTAAAGGACATTCCTCCATTTCGCAAAAATTGTTGTGCCACGCTATTTTAATTATGTGGAATATGCTACTCCTTTATTTTGGGTCATCGGTGACGCTGACGTCCATAAACACGGTTTAAAGGCGTTTGCTGCACAGACTCATGAAATGTGTTTTAGCTGAGCAACAGTCATGAAACTTCTTAGGTGACAAGCAGTCTTGCTGCAACAGCGTTGCGACAGCACTTTGCGGTACTCGTTTTGGAAGCTATTCAAGTCACTGAAAAGAAGCGTCAAGCTAAATTAAGACCATTATTTGTACATTACGATGACCAACAAGACTGCTGATGTTCTGTGACATCCCAGAGTACTTTAACAGGCATTTTGTCACGCCTTTTCAGTAAAATATATTTGTCTTACACATAAATTGCACGTATACGTCTACGTGCCGACGGAAAGGGCCAATGTTCGTGGAGAAACAAGCTGGCAGGTGGCTAGCACCGAAATGCACAGTGAGCCACAAGCAATATGAGCAAGTGAATAAGTGTTTTTTTAAAGGCAAGATGCCACTTTGTTTCACAACAGAATTAAGTCGATTGACCAAATGCAGACATATTACCCAACAGTAAAATCGAGACAGTATTTGCAAACTTTGGAAATCCGCTTTGAAGTACAGTAGTTTACATTACGATATATACTACCCACGATTATAGGAAATGTATATTATTCCAAAAATTAGGCTGAATGGTTAAATCTGTTCTAGGGCAACTGCTTTTCGTCGCCGATATTATTTACACGGGGGTGGCGGGGCTCGAGTGGACCGCCTGCAAGGCTTAATATTGGAGAGCAGCGTATAACTTACATAGGAAAAAAAATACAATTTACAACTCGCGCGGTACAACTGAACACACTGGCCGCATTCAAAATACTTCAGGTCCAGATCTGACATTCACACGCATCCTTTAGTTTGAGGAATAAGATCTTTGAGGCATGCTGACAAGTATACCATTTGGGAGACTACTATCTCCACAAGGAAGTACTTTAAAGACAGGGAAAAAAATCCTTACTCCAACCGGAAACCTGCCTCCTGCAGACGTGGAACCGGTTCAGACCCTAATCCATGAAGAAGAGTCCAGCGCGCGCTGTAGGCCCGCCATCGCGAACTCCCCTTCAAACATCTAAAGATATAAAGGTTAAACAAACCCTGGGAGAAAGGTCAGGGGAAAAAGACACCTCCGCTTCCACACATAAGCAAACGGCCGCCATTGTCCCGGCTGAGCTCCGAAAGTGAAAGTGGGTGTGCCCACTGAATGTAGGCAAGGCACGTCATGACGCTCGGTAAACAAGTGGAAGGGGTGGAGGGAGTGCGGCCGAGAGCACACACAGTGTTTCCCTTGCGGGAGCGAGCAGGGGCACCATCTGTTTGCAAGATAATTACAAACAGATGTCGCCAAAGCTCGCTCCCGCAAGGGAAACGCCAAACGTGCACGCGTTGCAATTGAAAGCAATGCAAAGCGTGCACGTTTTTGGGCAAAAAAGCTGATTGATTCCAAGAGGTCCCCTCCTAAGCAGCGCATGCGCGCTGCGTAGGCGAGACCTAAAAAGGACTCTGTCTTTTCCTTCTTGCCCAGAAAAGACAAGGACAGTGTCCACTTCTCCTGCTCTGCCGCTGTCAGCTGCCCCCCCTCTCTTTCTCTTTCTTCCTCTTCTTCCCTCTCTTTTTGTCTCGCTCCTCCTCACTTGCTGAAAACTGTGACTTCAAGAAACGTCTCTTACCCTCTCTTTGCTCTCCTTCATTTGTTCCCCTGTGAAATGGATCCAAAAAAGAAAGAAACACTTTTGGTGGAAGTGTCGTCTTTTTCCGACATTTTTCTATTCTAAAGTGCAGTCTCGGGCTGTAGAGGAAAAAAAGTTTCAAAATACAAAAAATAAATAAATAACTAGATAAAGCAAGACCAAGTGGCCAGATTGGTTTTATTCACACCCAAACACATTAGCGCCACTTAACAGAGTTTGCCAGTGAAGCGCTACTTTTATTTTCTCGTCTTTCTTTGAACAGCATTGTTTTCCCTGGGTGGGGAAGTGCACCATTCCTGGAGGCTCAGCAATAGCTGGTTGATGCGTGAGAGTGTCATTGGAATAACGTTTAATGTGATCCTTATCAGCTGTTTTCCTTATTTTAGATTATAAAATATGTAGTAATGTCCTTGACTTTTCAGGCAAAATCAGTCATTGATTTCTGAATAATGAGTGTAAAAGCGTTAAGGTAACCATGATGGTTTTTTTCAGGCTGCATATTACCTATGTCTAGTGCATAATTTGAATTGAGTCGCATCCAGGTGTTTGTAGCGGGGCACAATTGGGTTGTAGCTGAAGGCAGTGCGAGCTTCTCTCAGTGGGGCAGTATTGTGTTTAGTGGGGGAGAGGATGTGACACTATGGCCAGAGCTGCCGAATTTGGAACTGGGGAACCAGGTTCAGCCTTCATGGCCAGTCCACCAGTCCACTCTCCTGAGGGAGCACATTCCCATGCTAGATGCTAGACCTTAGAAGCCCTAGTGTCTTAGCACCAGCAAATGGATCCTAGCAGTGGCAAGTGTGGGTTCACCTTGAAGGCCTGTCCCCCACAATCCATATTGAAGTTCACCTCCAGGGTTTTGGGCAGGCCTACGAAGCAGCACACCCTAAAGCGAAAGTGACTCTGTTACTGAGATCACAGGACCCTTGAGGCCAGTCCGCCTCACCCATTGGTACCTCCATTGGCCTTGTTTCAGCAGTAGTAGTGCAACTCACCAGGGATCGGCAATACAGGATTTGTATGCATAACAAACTAAGCTCGCAAACTTCACAGTCTCTCTGCCTTATGCGCAAGCACTTTTAACATGTGCCGCCTGCTTTGAGGGCACTGAAATTATGCCGCAATGGAGAACAAAATTATGTCGCAGTGTTGACTAAATTATGCAGCAAAAAAAGGCTGCAGCGTAATGCGGTACATTTTCTGATACTTTATCTTTTTGATATTTTTACACATACTAACAGTCTATGCTAAGATTTTGCCTCATTATTACCAGTGTAACATACAAATACAGTAGTGAGAAAGGTGACCAGTCAACCTAAGCAAAGGGCCTTCCACTTCGCAGCAACACAAGTCACATTTTTTTGTAACTTTTGATCCGTTTGAGTTACAATTTTTTAGTTAAAATTGTCAGATTATGCAGCAGATGATGTATTATGTGGCAAATATGGCAGAGCTATAATTATGCGGAACACGTGCCAACTAGGATATTTTCCCATTCATGTTTGAACTGCTCTTGTGGAATAAGTGAGTAGAAGTGCCGATGACAGAAACTCCATGGCTCAGAGACAAATGGCTTGTGTAAGAAAGTGGCTCTGTATATACTGAACCAAAGTAAGGTTCAGTGTGCACAGAGTCCACAGTCCCCAGAGGTTTGGCAGAGGCTAAAGTTAGATATAACCTTGCTCTCTAAAGTGGTAGCTTGGTCGAGCAGTAAGGCAGTATCAGAGGACAGTGTAAAGCATTTGTTGTACACACTCAGTCAGCAAATGGTCTCACACACTCAAGAACTGAACTCTAGGCCAATGGTTTTGTATCAAAATATATAGTTGTTTTATTTTAGAACCAACAATAGGTATCAAAATATACTTTCTCAGAATGAGTTACTTTAGTTAAATACTTTTCAAATAGGCAATAGACTTTTGAATACAATAGTTACAGTTGTTGCAATAGGCAACACAATTTCAAACACAATAATACATTGAGCTCAATGGGAATTTCTAGTTAAATGCAATAGATTACTTTTTGGATTACTTTTCTTACCACAGGACTGGATCCTAGATTCAGTCCTGGGACATCTCCTGTAAACAGTTGAGTAAAAACGTTTTGGTTACAGTTGTGATTTTTAAGGAATATTATTGTTTTTTAAAAGTTGACACTTAGAAACTTTTTCACATAGAATTACCAATGTTATCCTATGGGAGGAAATTCACTTAGCAGGTAAGTGTGGTTATTGTTACTTTTTCTAACTCAGTGTTGGATCCTGGATCCAGCACTGGTGCATCTCCTGTAAACAGTTGAAAGAATGTGTTTTTGTTATACAGGCGATTTTTAACGAATATTTGTAAGTTTGCAAAATCGACACTTAGAAACTTTTTCAGCAAAAACCAGGCAATGTTATCCTATGGAAGGAAATTCAAGTTACCGGTAAGTACAGTTATGATTACTTTTCAGGGTCAGTGCTGGGCACCAAGATCCAGCACTGGGATCTCTCCTGATAACAGGTGAGTAATTTCGTTTTCGTTGATCGGACGATTTTTAGTGATTATTTTAAATTTTCAAAACTCGACACTTAGAAGAAATTTCAGTGTAAACCAGTCAATGTTATCCTATGGAGAAAATGTAGGTTATCGGTTTTCAGGTAAGTACTCGACTGGCAGAGTTAAGGTTCTGGGCATAGACTCAGGGGTCTCCCAGGGTCAGTGATGCACTGTTGTTGCACCCTCAGCGGCACTAGGGCGGCCGGGTGCAGAGTGTTGAGGCCCAATGTTATCCTATGGGGGATGGGGGCCTCCGGTTGGTGGCTGCTGGCGAGCAGGCCACAAGGTTGTGGGAGCAAAGCTCCTAGGGTTTAGGTCAGGGCAAATTGGGAAACAAGCCAGCACAAAAGGTGCACCCTCAGCGGCGCTGGGGCGGCCGGGTGCAGAGTGCTGCTTTGGCGTCGGGTGCCCTGTTGTTTTCAATGGGGATTTTCGGTTTTGGTTTTCAGCTGCAGGCTCGGTCCAGGAAGACTTCCAGGAGGAACCAACAGCTGGGCAGGTAAGTTGGAGGGCTCGGGGACGTAGGTGCACCTCGGGTTCCTTTCTCCAGGGCGCAGGGCGGCTGGATGCAGGGGTGTCTTTTGAGGTCAGATTTCACCTTACCGGGCCACTCGCGGTTGGGGGGGGGTCTCGTGCAGAGGCTGCAGGCGACGTCGGGGAGTCCTGGAGGGGTCAACCCACAGCGGACTCGGACTCTGGAGTACTGGGGACCTCGCTGGGACCGGTGGGCCACTTGAACTCGGGCTGTAGGCGACGGGTGCAGTGGTGGTTCCAGGCGTCGGGTTTCTTTTGCCTCAGCAGGCTCGGAGTCTTTGTTTGGTGTTTCTTTTGAACAGAGCTGCTGTTCACAGGAGATCCGGTCTTTGTTGAAGGCAGTCAGTCCTCCCCGGGGTTCTGGAGGTTGCTGGCTGCAGGACAAGACGATTTTTGGCGCAGGATCTCTGGAAACTGCAGACGGGCCATTAGGGCTGGGGCCAAGTCAGTTGGTCTCTGCAGTCTCCTCTGCTGGGCGTCTTCTTTTGTCCTTTTTCTTCTTAGGTTGCGGGAATCTCAGGAAGGAAGGTTCAGGGTGCCCCTAAATACTAAATTTAAGGGCGTTACAGGTAGGTAAAGGGCAGGGACCAATGGGTCCCTTCCCTGGGGTGGGTACAGCCCCTATCCTGCCCCTCTCCTGTGGGAGGGGGGCAGTAGCCTAGTCCTGATTGGGCAGGGCTCCCCAGCTTCAAGATGGCGAGAGCCCGGAGTTGTGCTTCACCTCGCCTCCCCCACCTGAGGGGTGGGGTTGGCAGAGGCTGGCACATCCCCTTTCCTCCCTTGGGGTTTCCCGCCAGTCTTCCCGCCAGAGAGGGGGTCAGAACCGGTGGGGGCCAGTTGCTGAGTACAGCAAGTGGCCTGGAGAAGCTCACAAAGGCGGCATGCCTTTGAAGCTTCCCCTGCCCATCCTGGGGGAGGAGACCTAGCACCTCGCCCAGGATGTGCATTGTTGCAGGCCCAGGAGAAGGGATGGCTCTCCACCCAGGGGTCCAGCAACATGTCTGCTGTGTGGCAGCCGGGGCAGCCCCTCAGACAAGACGTGGATTGTAGGTTAGGTTCAGGGGGCAACTCTAAGTTGCCCTCTGTCGTGCATTTTACATTAAATCCCACACTGGCATCAGTGTGGGTTTAATGTGCTGAGAAGTTTGGTACCAAACTTCTCAGTCTTCAGTGTAGCCATTATGGTGCTGTGGAGTTCGTAATGACAACCTCCCAGCACCATATACTCTTAATGGCATCACTGCACTTACAGTGCCCAGGAATGGCCCTGGATACTGTAGGGGCACAGGGCTCATGCCCCTGTGCCCACACCACTGGCATAGTGCACCCAGCTAGAGGGGTGACTGGGGTATGCCAGGGCAGTGTGTTTGTGGGCATGGCACACAGGGATGTGTGCCATGTCGACTCTCTGTTTAGTTCTGCACCAAGACACTCAGCCTGCAAAGGCAGGGTGTGTGTGCCAGGGTACAGGGCCTCTAAGGGTGGCACAATAAGTGCTGCAGCCCTTAGGGGCCTTCTCTGGTCACAGTGCCCTGGGTACCTAGGGTACCATTTACCAGGGGCTTACCTGTGGCCAGAGATGCCAATTGGGTTTAGGCTTTAGTACAGATTTTAGAGAAGGAACACAGGCCCTGGGTACCTGATTGGCAGGGACCCAGGGCACACCAAGGAAAAGTGCATCAGTTATCAGGCAAAAAGTGGGGGGGTTACTGCAACAGAAACCCACTTTCCTACAGCTTGTGATTCCACTTTTAAGCGTATTTGGGGCATTCTGCGATTGGAAACGTATACCACTTTGTGAATACATTTTACTGTCAATAACTCATATTAAACCCTAAATAAACATGTGTATCCATTGGTTGAATTAAATAACGTAATAATCGGTAACTGGTCAGTGAGATGGCAAACAAATACTAAAAATAGGGATGTTTTGCTCTTTCTGGCCACACCTCTGACTACGCCCACTGACCCAATCCTCTGGTTATTCTCACCCTCTGATTCTCTACCCACAGTTCCCCTACTTTTTGTTCCCCCACTTCGACCACTGGTGTCCCCTGTAGTGTTCTAGCTGGAGGTGCCGCAAGTCAGGGCAGAGGTACACTCGCGGAGCTGTGTATGATCCCCTGTAGTAGTCTAGCAGGAGGAGCTGCAAGTCACAGGTAAACTGTCAAAGCTTTCTGTGACTCCCAGTATTAGAACACCATAATTTGCTGCAAGTTAGGACTGAGGAGAAGTGTCAAAGCTTTGTATGAATCCTGGTAAGTGCTTGATTTGAGCTGGATGTTGCCCGTGGGAGACACTGGCAATTAATTTTGGGGACCAGCGTTAGATATTTAGCAAGTGCAAGAAAGGGGAGAACCAAAAGACATAGGAAGAGAAAGATGGCAAAACCGTCAGAAAGGGAGAAAGCAGGAACCTGCAAGAGTGATAAAAAGGGCAGAGAATAACAGGTAGTGGATTAATGATTACCCTTGGTATTGGGCGCATGGACATTTAATTTCACCTGCTGCCAGCTTCTGAGCAGAACTTCGGGCACAGACACTCTTTCTTTCACAACTCTTGGTACTAGACCAAAAGTGGTGCTTCAAATCAGGACTTAGGTGCATTTTCAAAGCTGAGTTTGACTCCCACTGTTACACGAGCAGTAGGTGGCAAGATTGCAGTGCTATATCGAAGCAGTGTGTCCGTCCCAGGAGCCAGTGGCGTAGCAAGGGGGGCACAAGTTTTGGGGGCTTTGGCCTCCCTCCCCCTTACCTGCGGCCGTTGTTGGAATCGCCAGCACCATCCGACGACAACCCCACTCTTACCTGCGTTTGTCGCAGGTAACTGCCAGCACCCCGCCCACTCTTACATGCTGCCGCGGGCGGCAAATGCAGGGACCACCACGGGTGGCACATGGGCTAGCTATGCCACTGCCAGGAGTAGACTAGCAGGAGGCGTTACAAGTTGGGAGTGAGGTGTATTGTTAAAGCAGTGTGTGAGTCCCAGTACAAGAACAGCAATAGGTGCTGTCAGTCAGGACTGAGGTGCATTGTCAAAGCTCTGTGTGGCTCCTAGTTCTACAACAAGAGGGAGTGCTTCAAGTCAGAGCTGATGTGCAGTGCCAGAGCTGTTGCTGCAAGTCAGGACTAAGGTGCACTGACAGAACTATGGGGCACATTTAGATTTTGGGGGCTTGTACTCCATTCCGCCAAGCAGCAGAGGGGTGTACTACCCAGCCCTTGAGGACTACAGCCCACCATATTTCGAGATCTCTTCCCTACTTGGTGGAGATCTCTGTGCTTTCACAGGAGCCGCTGCCAAGGCAGCTCGTCTGAAGGCACTATAGCTTTGCTGAGCGGCCACCATATTTAACATATTTAATGGGGCCACTCTACAAAGTTTTTTTTTGTTTTTGTAAAACAAAAAACAAATGGCCCTGACGCCCTGGGAGTCTTCTCCCTGTGTGTGAGGGGCATTTTTATTATTTTTCCTCTGTGGGACTGCCAGGCTTTACCCGGAGACCTTGAAAAAAGGGCTATCAAAACATCCTCCCCGAATAGGGTGGACCGCCTCAGATACTTTGTCGGACGGCTCAGCGTTAATGGGACTTCTGTCAAAAGTTTGGCGGAGTACCCTGTCTGCCAAACTCTCAATAAGCCCCTACCACACCTTTGCTTGAGGTGTCGCTATAAATATAGAGCAGGGTCGTAGCTCAGATGTTGAAGTGGGGGGTTCTGTGGGGCACAACGTGCCCATACTTTTGTAATTTAACCAAAACAGTTGCCCTACTTTTTGCTGAGAAAAATAACTGTCTCAGGACAATTAATTCCAACAGGTGAGGTGCCTCTGCTGAAATGGATGGGAGGGAGTATTCCATGCTGTGTAGCCGAGGGAGGGGCTGAGAGCTAAAATAAGCCTCCTTGCCAGGGTGCCTGCTGTAACTGTGTGCAATTGGTTAATTTGCAAATGTAAAGGCTGCTTGTAAAACAAAGTTATAATTATAATCTTTTTGGAATGTATTGTAAGTGTGTTACCAGCTGAATTGCTGTGTGCCTGCTTTTAATAGGCACTTATATTAATGTTTCAACTTGGTAGAAGTCTGATTGCACATTACTAACATCCATATTTTGAAAGCACTCTTTTATCTTAAATCTAAATCTTTATGCATTTTTTGGCAGTCTATATTATACTATATGGTAATGCATGTTTAAAATAATTACTTACATATTCACCGTGCTTTATGTCACAGGCTGGGACCACATAGCACCAAAAATACACAAGTCACTCTTCCCCGCTCCACCGACTAGTTTTCAATTCTGTAGCTATTTGGTTACACACTCAGACATCTTCAGTGATCACATTAACCAATAGAGGTTACAGAACATAAAATAGTGTATTTCCTAGTCCAGGGTCAGACTGAGGCATAAAATAGGCCTGGCCACCAAAATAAAAGTGTCCTCCCATACCAAATCAGATAGCTAACAAAAGAGCCCCACATTTGCAAATCAGAGTAGTTTTGAACTTATGAAGACAAGCTGTACATGTGGTTTACAGGAGATAGGCCACTGCATGCATTTGTGCTTGCTGCAGGCAATTTTTGTGATACTATCGGAGAATAAAAAAACAGCCCACCAAACCATAAAACAGGCCAACAAACAGCCAAAACAACAAGCATACACACTGACCTGTCAGAATAGTCCTTCAGGCACTGCCAGATTGCCCTTTAGACCAGTCCGACACTGCTTCCCTCTGATTAGTCCAACTTGCAATTAAATTTCCATTAAGGTGTGTATTATTTTACGTGCGGCTACCTGAAGGTGAAAATCAACAAAATAGATACAGAATATTTTGTGCTTCTTAGTCACGCCTTTGACCCTGCCCCCATGCTCACTGACCTCAGCCCATTGCACTCAACATTACAGTTTCCGTACTTTTGTAATGCATTTTGACCGCTATATTATGAATAGTTCTAGACCTGTAGTGGCAACGGTGCTGAGGAGTGTGAGGGACTAAAGGTGGGCGAGCCACTGAAAGCTCGAGCCAGGCTCAAGCCGGAAGCCTGGCTCTGGCTCAGCTCGAGGTCCTGTTGGAACCTCGAGCCCATAACGTGCTGAGCTTCCATGTGACTTCTGCCTGCCTACATCCTTGTACCCTGGATGTGGCCTTTCTGCCAGAGCTGCCGACTTTGTTACTGGAGAACCAGGTTCGAGTCTCGGCATCACCTTAATATCCTGTGATTCTGAAAAAATCACTTAATCTCCTGGTGCCTATAAACAACAAACACTGACCTTTTGTAATGTAACTGGGGCTTCAGGTCGATTTTGTGCTATATAAAAACTGCAGAAAATGAGAAACTGGTAAAAACAAAGCCTTAACATAAGGGAAGACAAATAGATATCCTTTTAGTGGCTGATTTGTACAAAGGAAACCAGAAAACATGGATAAATTGCTGCTTCAACTGTGTGATCTTAGACAAATATTTTATTTCACCAACACGCTTTTTCCTTCATTGTCCCATATGAAAGAAAGCACTTTTAACCATGTGAGTTCAGAACACCAGTTATATAAAAACCTATTGTGCTTTACTTAATAGACTATAATGTTGCTCTATAATTATCTGGGCCACATACAGGGTTTACATTACAGCTGTCCTGCCTCATAGTTCTCTAATGGTTCATGTTTGAAAACTATCACTTTTAATAAGTATTTTTCAGTGCAATGCTATTATGTGATGTATTAATGTCAAAACTTCCAAGTTACAGAAATAAACTTTTTTGAAGAGACTTTATGATATGTGATTGTTTATTTTATGATTTAGGTAGCAAACATTTTCTGTTTGTTTTCTGATTTAGGGTAGCAAACATTTTCAGGGCTTGGCTCGTGAGTGGGCTCTAAGAGCCGAGCAAGAACCTTGGCTCGGCTCTTCCTTTTAATTTGTTGGCTCGCCCACCTCTATGATGGACAATGTGAACCACATATATGGCTATGTTTTATTACCAAACTGTGGGCAGTTGAGTTGTTTTCTTTGCTTCAAGGTGCAAGGCACCCTTGTCAGCCACGTATGTGGAGTTTGTGGGGTGTTTTTCATTAGTCAAGGGGAGAGGATGTGGCGTGAGGGCTAGAGTGGCGACTTTGAAGCTAAGGAACCAGGTTCAAGTCTGGGTGGGAGTCTCAACCTCCTGTGATTCTGGGCAAATCATGTAATCTCTCTGTGCCTAAAAATTAATGTGCCTGTCTGTAATGCAACTGGTGCTAATGTGAAGCGCTCCGGTACCTTCGGGTCGAGTTCGTGCTATTTAAAAATACAAAAAACAATCGAAGCCTTTTGGAGGCGCTTTTCCCGCCCCATTTTTGCTCGTCTTGCAAACGCAGATCACGGTGGACCGGTACAACGATACAGAGCACTGCCCCGGTGCCGTCGGTCGCTCTATTCCCGGCGGCTGCGCCCAGGAATGCCCAGGCCCGCGGCGGTGCGGGGGCGGCTGGCCCGCGGCCAGGGCTCGCAGCCCTCGGTGGGCTTCTCTTACCCAGAGGAGCGGCACATTCCTGTGGTCCCCACGGCAGCCAATGGGAGCGCCGTCTGTGCATGACGTCACCGAGCCTGGCTGACAGCTCCGCGCACCAGAGCCTCTTCTCTGCCGCCCTGGGTGCCCGCTGCACCGGACTCTCTGGCACGGTGTGCCCTCAGGAGAGGGCCTGGAAGACCTGGCCAGGAGGCACTGGCTGTGATAGTGCACGGGCCCGGCTCTAGAGGCGCGAAGAGGTGTCCGGGGATCCCTTTCATCACTGACTGGGCACCCATTTCGGTCTTCGGCGGTGGGACCTATAAGAGCTCTTTGGGGCAAGAACTGTGCAGTACGGGGGTGCTGGCCCCGCGCTGGCCTTCCAAAGGCCCCGTGTGAAGCGCAGCCAATCGTGTGTTCGCTAAAGGCCATAAAGCGATGCCTTCACCCGGAGAAAGAGGTACTGAACGTGGGCGCTATAACTAGCAGGAGAATGTACTTGCAGCAGGGCTTGAAGTCACAGCTGGGGGCAGACTAGAGATGTGGAAAGGGCTTATTGCTGGGCTTAGATCCACAGAAAGGGGCTGACTGGAGCTTCGCAGAGGGTTCCGTATTAGGGCTTGGATTCACAGACAGGGGCAGACCAGGGCTGTGGAGAGGGGTCAGTATCAGAGCTTGGATTTACAGACAGGGACAGAATAGGGCTGTAGAGAGGGAGTCAGTGGAAAGGGGTCAGTATCAGGGCTTGTATTCACAGACAGGGACAGACTAGAGCTGTGGAGAGGTGTCTGTATCAGGGCTTGGATTCACAGACAGGGGCAGACCAGGGCTGTGGAGAGGTGTCTGTATCAGGGCTTGGATTCACAGACAGGGACAGACTAGAGCTGTGGAGAGGTGCCCATTGTAGGGCTCCAATCTACACGCAAGGTCAGACCGGGACTGTGGAGAGGGGTCAGTATCATGGCTTGGAGCCGCAGACCGGGGCTCCGGAGAGGGGTCAGTATCGGGGCTTGGAGCCGCAGACCGGGGCTGCGGAGAGGGGTCAGTATCGGGGCTTGGAGCCGCAGACAGGGGCAGACCGGGACTGTGGAGATGGGTCAGTATCGGGGCTTGGAGCCGCAGACCGGGGCTGCGGAGAGGGGTCAGTATCGGGGCTTGGAGCCATAGACCGGGGCTGCGGAGAGGGGTCAGTATCGGGGCTTGGAGCCGCAGACCGGGGCTGCGGAGAGGGGTCAGTATCGGGGCTTGTATTCACAGACAGGGGCAGACCAGGGCTGTGGAGAGGTGTCTGTATCAGGGCTTGGATTCACAGACGGGCAGACCAGGGCTGTGGCGAGGGGTCAGTATCATGGCTTGTATTCACAGACAGGGGCAGACCAGGGCTGTGGCGAGGGGTCAGTATCATGGCTTGTATTCACAGACAGGGGCAGACCAGGGCTGTGTAGAGGGGTCTGTATCGGGGCTTGGATCCGCAGACAGGGGCAGACCAGGGCTGTGGCGAGGGGTCTGTATCATGGCTTGTATTCACAGACAGGGGCAGACCAGGGCTGTGGCGAGGGGTCAGTATCGTGGCTTGTATTCACAGACAGGGACAGTGGAGAGGGGTCTGTATCATGGCTTGTATTCACAGACAGGGACAGACCGGGACTGTGGCGAGGGGTCTGTATCATGGCTTGTATTCACAGACAGGGACAGCGGAGAGGGGTCTGTATCATGGCTTGTATTCACAGACGGGGACAGACCAGGGCTGTGGCGAGGGGTCTGTATCATGGCTTGTATTCACAGACAGGGACAGACCAGGGCTGTAGAGAGGGGTCAGTATCGTGGCTTGTATTCACAGACAGGGGCAGACCAGGTCTGTGGCGAGGGGTCTATATCATGGCTTGTATTCACAGACAGGGACAGACCGGGACTGTGGAGAGGGGTCAGTATCGTGGCTTGTATTCACAGACTGGGGCAGACCAGGACTGTGGAGAGGGGTCAGTATCGTGGCTTGTATTCACAGACAGGGTCAGACCAGGGCTGTAGAGAGGGGTCACTATCATGGCTTGTATTCTCAGACAGGGGCAGACCAGGGCTGTGGCGAGGGTCCAGTATCATGGCTTGTATTCACAGACAGGGACAGACCGGGACTGTGGAGAGGGGTCAGTATCATGGCTTGTATTCACAGACAGGGGCAGACCGGGGCTGCGGAGAGGGGTCATTATCATGGCTTGTATTGACAGACAGGGACAGACCGGGGCTGCGGAGAGGGGTCACTATCATGGCTTGTATTCACAGACAGGGACAGACCGAGACTGTGGAGAGGGGTCAGTATCGTGGCTTGTATTCACAGACAGGGACAGACCGGGACTGTGGAGAGGAGTCAGTATCGTGGCTTGTATTCGCAGACAGGGGCAGACCGGGGCTGTAGAGAGGGGTCCATTGTAGGGCTTAGATCTACAAGCAGGGACAGACTGGAGCTGCGGAGAGGGGGTCCGTGGAAAGGGGTCTGTAACAGGACTTGGATTCACAGACAGGGGCAGACTTGGGCTGTGGAGAAGCGTCCTCATAACCGGGCTCTCATTCAGCGACAGGGCCAGACCGAGGCTATGGGAACATGTTCTCCTTTCAGACAGGGACAGCTGGGGCTGCGGATAGTTATTCTTGAAACAGGAATGTTCCTACAGCGGGGCTGACATCCGGCGAGAGGGACAGGCCGAGGCTGTGGAGGGGGCATCTTATATTATGAATATTACAGCAGGGCGCGTATTCTTAAACAGAGAATGGCTGACGTTGTGCGGACGTGTTATTATAACAGAGATAATTACCATCAACAGGGGGAGTGGTCTTCTATTGGGAATGCCCTTATTACAATGCTTGCATTCACAGACAGGGACAGGCTGCGGTTGTCGATGTGTGAAATGTTTCTCATGCCCGGCCGTAAATTACGCTCACAGTTAAAGTGCTCGCACCCAGCCTGGAGCTCTGGGCATACGTGTTATTACACCGGGGTGTATATATACCGACAAGCACAGACCTATGTTGAGAAGTGTTCCTCTACTGGCCATGTTCTGAGACTCCGCATTTCATCCACTGTCAGGGACAGGCTGTGGAGAGCTGCTGCCACATTTCGGATGTTCTCACAGCAGGGTCTGCATCCTGGGACTTTTAAGATGTGCTCTCATGACAGGGAGGGTTTACTTCCGGCGAGAGGGGCAGGCTGGAGACTGGAGGGAGAGGCTCTTATATTGTGAATGTTCTAGTAGCAGGGCTCATACCTCCAGACAAGGGCAGGCGAAGGCTGTAGAGAGATGCTCTCATAGTGGAAATGTTATACGAGACCTTACTTTTATTGAGAGAAACAGACGTGGGTTGTGGAGAGATGTCCTAATGTGGCTAGTAATATAACACGGATTACTTCCAGTGGACAGGCTGGAGCTGTGGAAAGATGTTCTTATGTGACTTATAAAATGAATTACTTCCAGGGGACAGGCTGGGGCTGTGGAGAGATGTCCTTGTATGTCCAATAATAAAACAGGAATTACTTGCAGATGACAGGAAAGGGCTGTGGGGAGAGATATGTTCCCACCGGAGTGGACGCGCTACGGCTGTGGGGCAGTGTCCTAGCAGAGGAATGTTCTAACAGGAATCACTTCCACAGGGAAGGACAGCCGGAGGGGTGTCCTCAGCAGGAGACCCTGTCGCATGCATCGTTTCCATAGGGGAAGCCAGTCTGGGGCTGTGGAGAGGTATACATTGAGGCGGAATTTCATATCCTTAACAGGCCTTTAACAGTAGGGGTCACTCTCATATGGCCGCCCTACCAGGCTGTGCTATCAGGCACCTTTGTTGCAACAATAAGTCCACCAAAGTGGTTTAGCCCCAGAATACTACAGAGAGACACCAAAGTCTCCAGCCACATAAAGCAGCTCCCCTTCATCAATAGCCGAACCTGATTGGATTGAGGGGTGGGTTCAAGCATTGATGCTTAAAGGTCACGTGCCGAGTGTGCCCAGGTCGTGCCAAGCGCCCACGTGCACAGGGTCTCGTGGCCCGCAGAGCCCGCCTGCCTGCCCCATGCACTTCAGAGGTGGCTCAAGAGGGTATGTGGAGACGCAAACAAGCAAGGGCTCTCCTGAAAAAAAAGCCCCTGCCCCCCACCGTTAGCTGTGAGCAGCCCCCACCTCCCTTAGCTGTGAGCAGCCCCCACCCCCTTAGCTGTGAGCAGCCCCCACCCCCCTTAGCTGTGAGCAGCCCCCACCCCCCTTAGCTGTGAGCAGCCGTCTGTCTGTGTCACACTCGAACACTGTGCAATGTCCGCATGTTGCTCTAGAGCGCCGAGTGATGGATGGGTGGGGCTCCTGCTGCTGACGGCTCGCAGGCAGCCTTCAGTGCCCCTGGCGTTCACCCAGTTCCAATACAGACACATAAGCATGAAATGAAAAACAAATAACAGATTAAGTATGGCCTCGGGATACTCCCTTCTCATTCAATTCCTGGCTCCTCAGTAGTGGCATCATCTCAAATGCATAGGGAAGGTCTGGCTTTGTTTGCACACGCAAACCTGCATGAGATAAAAGCATTCTCCACGGACTAGAAGGCTGTCCTCGGTCCGACATTTCCCATTCAGCCATTGGCCTCTTTGCTGTGACTGCCAGCCAGAGGCGAATTTTAGACAAGTGGACACATGACCACAGGGCAACGGACTCGGGCCAACAAATTGTATGAGGTCGGCCAGTGATCTCGCGCCAGTGAGAATTAGGTGCGACCTGACCACTGAGCACGCTCCTAATTCTTACTGAAAAGTGATCAGTGAACAACTCACTCTTAATATTGAGCCCACTTTTATTATTGAACTCGTCCCTGCCCCTGATCCCAAACTCTTCTAACTATAGGGCTTAAATAATCTTGCGTAGCGGTGCCCTACACAAGTGTTGCCTACCTCATCACCTACAAAATCATTTTGATTTTTCACTTTGGCATGGGTTCCGCTGCTGGAACAAGCCACCTCTCGCCCCGCCCCCATGCTTTCAGGCACTTTTAAACACACTCCATCCACCTCATCACGGTGGAAGCCTGACAGTGGCTTCAGTCTCCGCCCAGGCACTGCCATGTCAACGAGCTTCCTGCGAATAGTCGTGACCTCACTTACTTTGAGTACTGGTGAAAGAAATCTGTGCGTCAGCTCGGGGGTGGGCGAGGGACTGCGCTTCTTCACCGTAAGGTGTTTCCAGTATTGCTCCATGTGTCTGGGCTCTCTCCGTGTCTGACGGGGGGGTGAAGGGCGCTTCTGAAGAAATGCGTCTTCCGCCCTGAGTGTCTCACGGCTTAATGACGGCACCACTCACTGCCAGCGCCCCCCCCCCCCCCCATCCCTAGTCTCAACCTCCTGCCTCCCGCCCGTCCCTAAGAGCAGGTATACACACAGAGCAGCGCATGTGCGTTTGGGTGTGCGTGTTGGTGCACAAAACGCCTGAGCGTCTCTAGTGCGAGAATGTGTGTGTGTTAGAGGCTGTAGTCTCTGGTGAACATGCCTGTGTGTTTGGCAATATTTATATGATGTACCGGAGATCCCATGGATCCGATTCATAAACTGCATTTTGTAGTCCTTAAAGCAGTACTGTCGTATTAATACAAAATGCGTTTCTTTAACTTACGAGCGGAGGCCTCCCCCACCCCTGTAGGAGATCTCCACGACATATGTTTTGGTAGTAAATGTATTGCAGTTCAGCCTTGGAGTAAGTCGAGTACCCCAACTCCTTCCCAGATAAAATAGTGGGGACAGAAACTTACTATAACACCCTGTACAAAATGATAATAAATACATTACATTATTTTGACTTTTAAATTAAATATCTATAAAATTGCTTTTAGTGTTAAAAAAGTTACAATAAATTAAAAATGAAACCTTTTAGATATTCAAAAATGATTACTTATTTAAAAAAAAAAATGAAACCCCTAAATTAACCCCTTAATACAAATGTGACATTATTTTAAATTAATAAAAACGCATAACTATTACTAACATTTAATAAATATTGCGAGTGCATATATTCTCTTGCGAGTGGCACTATTTCCTGTAAGAGATTAGTTTGAACAAAAACTGATGCACTTTTTTCTGACATGCTAACTTTAAAATAGTATTCCTCATAACTTTGAAACAGCTTGGATGTTGCTCTTTTTTCTCCCAACAATTTTAAGGGTGTGCGGAACACCTAAATTCATGTGAAAACTTACACGAATAAAATTATGGGAACAATGGGTATATATTTCTAAAAATATAAGAAAAGAAAATCTATGCAAAGTCCCACACACTTAGTCATGATGCAACTTCCCTCCACAATGATAATATATTTGGGCATCTAGCTGCGCGGGTGGGTGCGCATGGGTGCCATGTGTATATGAGCAGGGCACAAGTTGCGGGGGGCACGCGGGTAGACTTCGCCTACACACTATTTTTACAGGGTAGGCGGCATCTACCCAGCCAAGAAGATGGCTCCCACTGAAATATACTGAACTCGTCCCGGTGTAATTTTCAGACACCGGGACACGTTCAGCAGTACCTGCACGTTGTCTGCTTTCCATTCCCACTAGCAACATGCAGGCTGGGAGAGGGCTTTTTTATTTTCACCTCCAGCTGGGCCAAAGATAAATGACTGAAGTTAAGGGGCTGTCAGGCCTTCTTTTATTCCAATATGATCTTGGCTGGACGCAGTTTGGTGCCTCACTCTTAGATGCAAATACAAAGGAGGCAAACCAAAGATACACAGCTTATTATTTCACAGGTACTTAAGAGAGTCATGCTTTTGACTTTTTTCAGTCCCTGTATTTGAGAAATATGCATGCACTATAAGAATGTCAGATGGGTTGGTCTGTCCTAGTATTTACACAAACAACAATTTAAGTACCACTATTTTATTTCTTTTATAGCGCTATTCATCCCAGTGCAGTGGGTCAGAGCACTTTACGTAACATACACATTATATAAATCATGTGTGTAAATCAATGTACTGGATATGTTACATAAAACAGTGAGGCTTAAAAGGTGTAGTAGTAGCATGTCCTTCATAGCTCACTGTTCTATATTAGACGGATTACAATTTATGAACTAAAAGTAACAAAAGGAGCTCTGTGTTAAAAGTGTTAAAAGCATTAAACCTCTTACCTATCTACATAAAATAAAAATCTGTCCTCTGCATGTTACATGATGTGCTTTGCAGGAGACACATTAGCCTTCTATACTACTTTGATTCAAATCTGGGACCAGGCAAAACACAGATCTCGCCAGAAAAAGCATTAATATCCAGAAGTATTTTACCATTATTATTATTCCCTGAGTTTTACTGGGCACACAAAGATCTCTGCAGCAGGTGCCTTAACCTCATAAGATATTTTGAAATGCAGACTTTGCAACCTATTAAGCAAAACAGATCTACTGCTATGTTTCTTCTTGTTGCCAATTTCTTTGTGGTAGAGTTTTAAAAAAAAAGTATTAGTTGATGCCCAGATTTTACATCGATTGCTCCACTTTTTTTGCACAGTCCTGACGCAAAAATCTCATTTGTTAAATCTCTTATTTCACTTAAATGTACTCATGATAGACCTGCTAAACACGTGTGGGGTCTTAATAGCTGATGTCACTTCTTGTGATGTCACTTCCGGTAATGTCACGTCCAATGACGTCATGTGTGTGACCTCACGCGCAATGTCACTTGCATACTGCCTACCTTGGTTAGTCCCCCACGTCTGTTTTTAGGTCGAGCCTAGCGCAGCGCGCATGCGCTGCTCTGCGAGACTTTATGTAAGGGCTTCAAAAATTTGACCACACGCTTGTGCGTGTGCTTTTGTTTTTGTCACAGGCTATTGTCCTTTGCGTGCGTCTTTTTAACAAAGACAGCACGCAATTGGGCAAAGGCGGGTGCATGTCCCACCTTTCTCAACAAATGTAACCGCCCATGGCCTATTGCTTGCGGTTACGCGCAGCAGCAGCATCTGTTTCTCATTATGACCATGTGTTTATAATTAGCGCGTTCGCTTTGCTGCCGCGCTCGCTCGCCCCCGCTCCTCTCTTGCGTGTTCTGGTATTCTTTTTTCCCGCCCCTTTTTGCTTCCTGCCCGTCCCTTTAATATTGCACCGCGCTCGCTCACCCCAGCTTCTAACTCGCGTCTTCTGTTAGAAACGGTAACCCTCGTACTTTGAACTTCGGCCATGTAGTTAGATCTGAGACTTTAGAGCTTTCAATGTTTGAAAACTTCCTTCCCGCTTCCTATTTTCTCACCCGGATGTTTCCCTTTCACCCTCTGCTTCCTCCTTACCCCGCCCCCACCCCTCTGCCTCTTATTCACCTCCCTCCATCACTCACTAGGACTCCTCTTTCAGTCCTTTCTCCTCCTTTACATCAGCTCTTCCCTCACCTCCCTGTTTACCCCCTCTCTGACGTCATTACTCTCACCTCGGATCTTTTCCCCGTCATAGATATTTCCTGAGGTTCTCTCCCCCTTTACATTCACTTCATATTCCCTCTATCCAGCGTCCTTTTGCCCTTTTTAATCCTCTCACTACCACTTGCACGTTTTCCCTCTCTCGTTCCCTCTTCTCTACTTTCTAACACTGTATTTCTGGCTCTCTTGCGTCTAACTCTCTCTCCCCTTCTTCTCTCCTTTCTTACACTCTTTATTACCCGCCCCCTTGCATCTGACTCTCTCTCCGCCTCTCCCCGGCCCTCCAGTCACCTGCCCCGGTGGTGCTCTGGGTGGAGCTATCGTGTGCTCTGGGTGGAGCTGTCGTCTGCAGATGGTTCCAGTACTTCCCCCTTGCTGTGTTGTCTCTGCCTTGCATCACTACGCCTCTCCACCCCTAGCTGGACGGCACGGATTTGTGCATCACCCGCCTCTCCACCCCTAGCTGGAGGGCACGTATTTGTGCGTGCATTACTCCGCCTCTCCACCCCTAGCTGGAGCGCACGGATCGGTGCGTGCATCACTCCCTCTCCACCCCTAGCTGGAGGGCATGGATTTGTGCGTGCGGGTGGGGCCCGCACCAAGCACCGCGGTGTTTGCTTTGTGCAGGACTCGTGTCTGCTCCGGTGTCTTGTGCTTGCTTTACTAGAACGAGGAACTGTTCAGCTGCTCTGCGCACCCTGTGACCCTGGGCAGGCCGCTGGATTTTACATGCGCCTTTATTTGTTCTAATTTCTGAATCCGAAGGGGAGGGCGGGAGTTTGGGAGCGCCCAGGCATCGCATAGGCGGTGATTTATAAAATGTTTTCAGAGGTGATGCTTACACCCCCTCTCCACGTCTGCAGGGTTCACGTGTTTGATGTTAGCGCATGTGACAAACATTACTGTGTCCCAAACACCTTCTCTTCTCAGAAGATGCTCTCCAGGGATCCTCGCTGCTGAGGCTTCCCACCCCCGCGCGGATCATGTCCACCCGAAGTGGTTCTTTGTAAGCACTATTAGGCACTCACACCAGTAAAGAAACTGAGCTAACAAGCTCCACGAACGTAGCAATGTAAGAAAATGTGCAAGAGTCACAGGAAGGAAATTATTAACAAGTTTGTTTATTTTTTATTTTTAAAGCTTCCTAGTTTTTTGTAGCTTTATAAAACACGAACTCGACCCGAACGTTTTGGAGCACTTTGCATGAGTACCAGTTACATTACACAAGGCCACATTCACTTTTTATTTTTAGGCATTGGGAGATTAAGGGATTCGTCCAGAATCACAGGCTTTTGAGATGACGCCGAGATTCGATCCTGGTTCCCCAGTACCAAAGTCAGCAGCTCTGATATAACACCACATCGATCCTCTCCCTTACCTTTTCCTCATCTTTAAAGGGGTTTGCGACCACTAAAAAGTTTTTCTATATTTACCAAACCCATTTTATATTTATCCCCCTACTCGCTTGTTCTCGCCATCTGCTTTTTCTTTCTCACTCTCTCTCATCCCTTTGCTTCTTCCTCCCTCCCCCCCATCACACTTTCCTGGTTTCCTTTTTCATATCCCTTTATGCTAAATTGCATCTCTTACCAAACTTCCAAACACCTCTAGCAAAACACTTATAAGGTCCCAGAGGCGAGACCTATTGGCTATGCCAATGCTTGTTTAGGACTTGTGCCCTGTATACGAGTGCGTGCTCATGTAAAAATGTGCGCGTGCCTCCTGACTGCTGTTCCCGCTTGCCCTGGCGGCCGGGTAGGAAGTCCCCAGTGCGGTCGGGCAGGACCAGGCCTGCCTTCCTCGAGGAAGCCCCGGAGCGAGGTGTTGGCGGGCGGGGCACCACCTGCTGCCCATGAACCAGTGGCTTCTGAGGAAGCCAGGGAGGGAGAGAGGGAGGGGAGCGGCTTGGATGCCAGCCAGCCAGCCATGAGCTGTCACTTCACCATGACGAAAATACAAAACAAAGGGTTTCCAAAGTGAAGAGCGTGAAGCAGGCTGCGGCTGAGGCGCTCTGGAGGTAGGCGATGGCAGCACCCCTGTTCGCACGCCCTCCGGGGAGCAGGCTTCCTTCTCTGTGGGGCTGCACTCACCCACTGCACCCCTTTCTGCCCGGGGTCTTGGGAAAGGCTTATTTTGGTACAGGTAGAACGTCCGCGCCTGAAGCTCACCCCTTTCACATGCGCCCCTTGTGGTTTTCTTGTGACCTCCTTAACTGCCCACGCTGCGCTGCCACTGATTGGCTGGACGCCTCACGTCCGCTCTGCCTGAGTTTAGACATGCTGTGTTCAGTGCCACCTTTGGTGTGTGCTTTGGTGATCCATACCTTACCGTCCTAGTGTTCAGCGCGGTGTGTATATACACAGCGTCGTATTGCTGATGTTTGAATAGGTCTCGCTTAGATCGTCAGATGATGTTTGATGAAAACAGAGGAAGGCTGCGTTCTTTCATCATGCTTGCTTGCGCTTTCATAGGTTTGCTCGTGTTCTGTTTCTACCATCATATATATTCAACGCCTCGTCTGGGGGAGTAAGCGCTATATAAATACAATTACAATATAATAGTTGCTCTCGGTCTGTCACAATTGTTGCTCGCTTCCACCCTGTCATATGTAATGTTTGCTTGCTCTGTCGTCATAAATAATGTTTGCTTGCCCTCTGTCATGTTTGCTTGTGCCCATATCATGTTTATTTACTTTTTGCTAGCTTTTTTGTCCCTTGCGCTCTGTTATATGTAATGTATGCCATGTTTTCTCTCTCTATATTGTCACGTTACTCGTGCTGTGTTTTCATCTATAATGTTTGCTCGTGCTCTAGCATATGTAATTTTTGCGCATGCTCTGTCTTCATATGTTTGCTCATGCTCTGTTATCATGTTTGCTTACAGTGTTGTCGATGTATGCTCGCACAGTTTCGTCATATGTAATAATTGCTTACGGTCTGTCGTCATTTGTAATGTTAACTCGTATTGTGTTTTCATATAGAATGTTTGCTGGCGCTCTCTCGTCATATGTAATTTTTGGTCGTGTTCTGTCGTCATAAGTAATGTTTGCTTCTGCTCTGTCATATGTTTGCTTGTGCCATACATATAATGTTTATTTTTTTGCTAGTTTTTTGTCACTTGCGCGCTGTCATGTTTTTTCTCTCTATTGTGGCAGGTAATGTTTACTCGTGCTGTGTTTTCATCTATAATGTTTGCTCGCGCTGTATCACATGTCATTTTTGCGCATGCTCTGTCTTCATGTGTTTGCTCATGCTCTGTCATTTTCAGAGCGTCGACGATGTATGCTCGCACAGTGTCGTCATATGTGATAATTGCTTACGGTCTCTCGTCATTTGTAATGTTAACTCGTATTGTGTTTTCATATAGAATGTTTGCTGGCGCTCTCTCGTCATATGTACTTTTTGGTCGTGCTCTGTCGTCATATGTAATGTTTGCTCTCAGTCATGTTTGCTCGCTCTCTTTTTTTGTGTTATGTAATATTTTCTTGCACTCTGTCTTGTTTGCTCTGTGTCGCCATATGTAATGTTTACTCGTGCTGTTTTCGTATATAATGTTTGCTCGTGCTCTGTCATATGTAGTCTCGCTCACGCTCTGTCGTGATATGTTTACTTATGGTGTTGTCATGTTTGTCTTCACTCTGTTGTGAGATGTTTGCTCGCACTCTGTCGTCAATCGTTTCCATATCTTAGTTGTCAGCTCACATATTAATCACAATCTTAAATCGGTAACATTTTGAAGCAGACCTTCTCTGAAACCTTCAACTCTTACAACCAGGTGCTAGCACTAAATCCTCGCCTTTCACCCCTAAGTCCCGACAGCCTAGGCCCAGACTCAGACCACGCCACACATCTGCAGCTTAATGATCCACCTTTGTACACCGATGCAGGGTTTAGAACCGGAAATGGCTCCTCGCTCCTATCACAGTGGTGCATTTGTTCAAATTCAGTTGATCCCAGGCAATCAGGGTCGAGTTCATCCATTTAGAACTTTCAGGGCAGACAAACCTGGTTACCTTATATGGTAAAGGAGCCATCCGGTTAATGTCACACTAGGTCCGAAACCCAAGTAGACATCTCCAAACAAATGAACTTTATGGAATGTGAGTTGTTAGTGATTGTTAGCGATGCAGGATTGGATAAAGAGAAGCTTAATTTTCTCTACACTGAATGGCCCCTAGATGGCACAAAGCCACTAATTGGGCTTTTTAAAATTCTGCACAGAATTGATTTTAGCACGCAAAGGTGGCGTCATGCCCATGAGAGGTATGACCAAAGCCCCTAGAAGTGAACATGCCTCTTATACGTTCTGATCTCTCTGTAGATATATCAGGCACACTTTGACCCCTAGCATGTCTTTCTCATAGGGAGAGTGGTCCTCCTGCCAGAGTGCCTCATGGATGTTAGTCAGGTGGGGTGATACCCCTCACGCCTGGATACAGCGGACTATGCTGTACTCCAGACCTTGTGAACTGCTGGGCAGCCTCCATGCTGTCAGCTGGGCGAGGACATACACCCGAGAAAGGAGGTCCTTTGATTGCCTCCAGCAGGTAGAAGGCTATGGCCTCTGTGGAGCACATCAGGAACTGCTACCTTATCTGGTGCCTGCAGGACAATACGTTGGAAATGAGCGAGTCTGGCAGGAAAAATATAAATGTTGGTGCGGTCTGACATGCTTCGAGCTCAGGACCTTTGGTCGATCTCACACTTTGCTCCTTGACCGCTGCCTCTGGCTGCTACAACCTCCTCTGCATCTGAAAAATCCACCCCACACCTTGCCCTTCACTCTGTAAAGAGCCGCTTAGAGGCACACAAGATCAGCAGTCTTAATTATTGCAATATCCTCCTTTTAGCGCCCCTCCTAACTTCGCTGCTGCTTCCAACCCCAGGAAATGGTGCTCCGGTTTGTCACAGGCATTCTGCACAACCTTTCATGGTTATCCTATGGAGAGCAAGCAGGCTGACCCCTATCTAATTTCTTCATCCTTTAATGGCCTCATCCCTCCATACCATGTATTGACAATCTCCTAGCAACAACAGATGACTTTGACTGTCTCTACCACGCGTAGATCATCTCCCGGGCTAACGAAATGGCCTTGTCCGTCCCTGCTATGGCCTGACTGTCTCATGGTAGACCCAAAAGGATTTGTCCCTATGTAACATGCACTCACCCTCTTCCAGCATGCCCTTAGCCAACCATTCCAGTTGAAAATGTTACTCAGCCTCACGCTATCCACCAACCCCTTCACCACCTCCAGGTTAGATCATGTTGCTTAGTAACACCTCTCAACTTTAGTACTGCCCCCATATCTTAGAGTTCCTTTCGCCATGTCCATCCGCAGACATTCGTCAAACATTTCCAACTTGAGATGTCAACTTCCCCCACCACGGTGCTGATGTCACAGACATCCCTTGCACAGACTGTGCCTACTTCCTGCCCCACCCATACCTGTATAAACAACAATCTTGCATCTGCTGTTGGTATCTTATTCTCTATAACTCCGTAGCATATCTCTGCTAGTGCCCTGAAGTTACTTTTTATAAAGAGCTACAGTCGGTTTTCGTTTCGATGAAGACTCCTTTAGAGACTTAAGGCCTCAAAAGAGGCTTCTACACTCCGATAAACACGTCTCATAAACTTTTCTAAACTAAATGTTTTATCAAAACAAGATTTGATGCAGGATTATCCGTTCACTGCAGCATATTTCTTATGAATAAAATTGCCAGCTTTTGCTACTGTGATTTGTGTGTTGCTTTGCCTTAGAAACTGCTCTTAAGACTTCGATACCCCTCGCAGTCACCTCAGTGAACCTGCTTGTTTACTTCCTGTTCTTTTTTGCAGGCCTACTCCCAGGATGCCTACCTGAAGGGGAACGACCCCTACACTGGCGGAGCCCAGTCCATCCCGGAGCCCCCGCCAGTCTGTTATCCCCGGAAGTCCTCCTTGTTTCAAGGCAGGACCCCAGGCCACGAACCCATGGTGGCAGAAACTTTCCTGGGACAACGGGCTGACAGTAGGTCCCACTGGTCTGGTTCCTCTGGGCCTTCCACACCCCGCAACACAAGCTCCATCACAAGCCCTACTCTGAGCACCTGGAGCGATCTTAGAGCAGAGACTGTGAGGGAACTTGGGACTAACTCTTCGAGCCCGGCACATCGGACAGAGGAGATCCAGTATGGAATGACCCATCAAAGGACTTCTACGCCCCCTGGCAGAGCTGTGCCCCTTCTTGGCCCTTCTCAACGTTATCCTACCAGCAGCTGCCAAGCTTCTCTCACCTCCTCTTCCTTTTCTGACAGATATGGGAGTTCTGTACCTTCCTCCACGACCAATCACAGCTGCTACGGGGTTCCAAAACATTTCCCAGACCGCCCGGCACGTGCTGGTTTCAAGGACCCCCGAGATGCAGGTGCCATTTCCTCCAGTGCCAGTCGGCCCTCCTGGGACTGTTTAGGCAGTCCCAAAGCAATCTCCAGGTTAGAATGTCAGCAGGCCCTTTCTAACTGGATGTCCAACCAAGTGCCACGGAGGAGCTCCTCAGAGGAGCGGCGGTATGGCATGCCACGTTACAGAAGTGTCTCCCAAGACAGGCTGGGAGATGCACCCATGCACCATGCCTGGCCACACAGTGCCTCCCAGGACACTTTGCTTCAGCCAAACCATGACAGCTGGGGCTTCAGGACACGGTCGGATAATTACCTGGCCAAGTACGGACGCTCTGTGGAAACCCTGGAACAGAGCGCCCTATTATCCCCCATATTTGATAGGTGTGCGTGGCCTCCAAGTCGTTTTTACAGAACTGGTCCACTGAGTGGATCAGGCCAACCCACCAGACAACAGCCTAGCCATCCAGGTTCCTTCTCCTCTTCGTCCAGAGAGACCCCTAGCCATGTGCCGAAGCATCCTTCACAACCAAACCTTCAAAACGTTGATGACTCTGGCTATATTGGCTACAGGAGCTATAGCCCATCATTCCAGCGTAGGACTGAGCTGCTTCATGCCTTTTCTTTTCGGGAGCCGGGTTTCAGTGGCCTTCCAACGTTTAACCTCCCTCACAGCAAAGGAACTTCACAGGCACCATACCTAGACAGGTCTGTTCCTTGGTCTTCCTCTCCAGTGACTGGCTCAGCCCCAGCAGAGTCACCATTGGGTGGTGGATCAGACATACCCAAGGACCAAAGAATGACCAGCCAAGAAATGAACCTCAAGTCACCTGAGCAGTTAACTCCTCTTTCAGCAGAGGTCGGGCATGTGGAGCAGGAGGTGGAGGAGAGGAGAGAGGAGGTGGTCCTCAGGCAGAAGCCGCCCACTGGCCGCAAGGCTCCGCAGCCCATGAGGCAGATGAACTTTGTCTTTCCTGAGGACGTGAGTGAAACAAAAGACCTTCCGGAGCCCACTGTGAGCAGCAAAGGGGAGAAGAGTGGAGAGCGTCTAAGCCGCCGGGTGGCACCGCTGGCAGCATCTGAAGACTCTCTGGCTTCCATTCCTTTCATAGGTAAGCTGGGACAAAGGGGGGCACACAAGGAAGGAACATAAAGGCTGATGAGACATGTGTTGTGTGTCTTGGGGGGCAAAGGTAGAGGTGTAATAGGGAGCAGGGTAGAGGGATAATGTTGTTGTAACTTTCATAAGAAATCCTCCAGTTGTGCTCTGTGGCTGTCCTCAGAATATACATTGCTGAATTCAGCCTGCACTTTAAAACAAGCATTGGCAAAGCCAGTAGTTCTCGCCTTTGAGAGGTGTTGGATCTGCCAATGCCTTTTGTTCATACTGTACAGCATAGGCATTACTGATGCTATACAGACTGAACAAAAGACAAAAAAGGCGCAGTGATGAGGACGTGATAGCAGTGTCATTTAGTATGCGAGCATGTGTCCGTTTTTATGTGCATGGATGCGTTGTGATGCATGTGCATGACGCGGCACCATTTTTTAAATGTATCGATCCAGGATGGATCGTTAAATAAAAAATCTGGAAATCTTTGAGAGATATCCCTAAATCTTTGAGTGTTCAGCAGCTGTGGTTGACTCACTGATTGTGCGTATGGTGCTGAAAATGGTGTGCCCATGCTCTGTGTCTATATCATTGTCAGAGTCTTGTACTGTGCCTGTCTTGTTGAAGAAAGTAGCATAAAACGCCCTTCAGATCTAGCTGAAATCCACTTGGTGAGATCCATCACCTCCCTGAACAGCTGCAGTTACCGCAGCTGATCCACCATGTCTCCATGGTAGTAGAGTGGGGATGGAGTATATGCTTTACTCTGCTCTGGCGATGGGATTAGGATATCACGCTATGATGAAGTGCGGACAGGCTCCGGAAAGGTCTGCGTTTTCAACCAGGTAGTGTACAAACCTTCGACTTGTTCCGCGTCCTGGATCTTATCAGCCTATGCTTCGGTGTGCTGCTTCTACTTGGTCTGGCTGTCTCAGAATGTTGCATGGTACGCTTCAGTACTTGTAGCATGAACCTGGCTGAGAAACAGAAGAGTGCTGTCATGCCAGAGGCATGTGCTGTTCTACCTTAGACTTAATTTCAAGGACAAGCGGCTCAGGGACTATATAAGGTGCTGGTCTTCTCAGTGAGCCTCTGCCGCTTATCCAGACTGAAGCTTAAGTAGGGAGAAACCTGCACGGTCTTGAGGCACCTCTCCAAAGCAAAACAGTAGTGAGAGAGACTGCATTCCCACTGGTCCTCTTCAGCTAAGATGAAGGGCTTTAGCATCCCGTCCTTTTGCCTGTGGGTGATGGGTGATGTTGAGTGAGTGAGCTCTGTTGGTATTATTTCTCCTTTGGAATCCCTTTTAAAACAACCCAAAGCATTTTCACTCTGACTCTGCCTTCTGGTGTTATGTGCAAGATACCCTCATAGCGTTATAACTCCATAGGAATATGAGACATAGAGTATGAGAGTCCAGAGTTTAAATAAGGACATGGTGTTTGTAGAGCGCTAAGGGATCAACAGAGAGACATAAATAGACATTCCGTTTTCTTGCCATAGCTTCTGTTTTTGATTTTTTTTTTGTAGCTATGTTGGAAGGTTTTGTTCCACTTAAAAAATGTTGCATAGTGTACAGATCTAAAATAGATTCCAGCTCCCAAAAATATTGTTAGAAGTAACTATGTTGCTCAACACAACATTCTGCATTGAGCGTACCTCAAGCCTGCGCGGTTGCATAGAATATACGGCACTGCACCAACTTGTCCCTGATGTGGCTCCCAAAATGCTGACATGGCCTGCATGTTTTAGACTTGCTCAGAGGCAGTGTCGCTGTGGAAGGCGGTCACAGATGTCCTGGCAACTATCACGGGGAGGGAGAACCTATACATTATGGAAGCAGGTTTATTTGGGCTGTACAGGAGTAGGAAGGCGGGGAGCGCCTCTAACTGATTTATAGACCTGGCATTGCTAACAGCTCGAGGAGCAATTGCAGAGAAGTGGAAAGATGCCCACCTTCCTTGATTACCATACTGGTACGCGCCACCCTGAAATGGGGTAAGGCCGAATCGGTTGCACTCGGTAGGGAAGAAGTTAGGGGCCTGCGCAAAGTCGCCATTGCGCTGGAGTGGGACACACTCCTCCATGAGCTGCAGGTACACTCAGAGGAGTCCTGATGTCCCAAGATAGATAGGGAGATGTGACGTCCAATACACTCTCTTGCACTCTGTGAAGCCCCCTGCCATGCCTCCTTCCCCCTACCCTCTCCCCATATCCCCCTATTGTCTCCTGGTTTGAACATAATGTCTGTAATTGGACTGCCCTTCTGTGTAACTTTGACTTTATTACAGTAATCGCACTTAGATGCTGATCCTAAGGGTTTCACCAACAAGTGCCACCATGCTTATATATTATTCGAGCTGTGCTTTAGACCACCTGTGACTGTTATGACCTGCTAGATGTAATTGTTTTACAAGTTTGTTGATTTATGAAATGTTTGAAGTAATGCCTACTGTAGTGCTTGATGCCATTACTAAGGGTATCTAGACCCTCTGGGAAACTGTACTGTGAGGTAGCTCGTAACTGACTACTGTCATTGATGTAAAACTGTCTGCATCGATTGATGAAATCAATCAAATTGGTTAAAACAAAGAAGTAACTATGTTGCATTGTCCACTGCCACCAAGTTAAACTACTTTGCACTACTTGGGACCTACTAAGTGAAAGCCTACCGTGTAAACAGTTGCTTTCTACCTGTTGTTTTGGCCCTCCCTGCTGGACGCAGTCTTTTTGGATTTCATGGGCAATAAATATGCAGGCTAGTGTGAGTGATCTAGGTATGGCCACCAAAATGGGTCTCTCGTGCTAAATGGTTCTGTTTGAGATTTCTTAGCCACTGCTAGGATGTTACCAGAGTTATCTGCTTAAGGAGGTTCAGCAGAGCAGTTCTCCATCCTAAAATATTTGGGCACTGGTGACCACATATCCAGATGTTGCACAGCTGTTGATCTATGCATGTGCATTTACATCGAGGTTCTCCCAAGAGAGTTCCTGCACCAGTTCCGCATTACTAACACAACAGCTAGTAAAATGGTGTTTCGATCTAAATCATAGAAGCTCCTCCCTCCAGTGACACGTTGTCGTCATCTGTGGCGGAAGTGAAGGAGTGGAATTCACCTTCACCTAGAAGCAGCACCTGGGTACTAGAAATCTGGCCTGATCGAAGGACTGATACCTTCCACGACCTTATAAGTGGCATCTGCCTGGAGCTCGGTCTCTTCATACCCAGCTTCACCTACTTTCCGTAGATCCTTGTGCCCCAGCGGGAAGTTAACGTCTAAGTAATTGCAAATTAAACCTTGTTGTGAGTATTCTCAACACTTAGGGGAATTAACCTGTGGCCTGGGCGCACGTGCGGTGAGGGTGTGTGGGGTAGGGGTATCCTGGTGATGCTCATTTGAAACTGTCTACTGGTCTGTCCAGTTTGAATCTGTCCCCAGTCAGTGATGTTAGCCCTGTATTACTATAGCTACCCACCCACAGTTCAACCGGCATGACAGCTGGCACACGTGGGATATCCAAGGTCATGATTGCTGTGTATCTCCTACACACTCACTCCAACAAGCTAGCACTACCCATATGTGGGCTGGCCAATAATTCTTCCACTCTGGACATTGGGGGCCTCAGCATATTGCTTATAGTGGTCAGTAAGACTGATGTTCAGTGTCCAAGTCATGGTCTAACCGATCTTCACTTCCCCATAGAAAGAACACAGACCGGGTGACTGCTCTGTGGTGTGCCACTAGGGAGCCTGTAATCCCTGGCAACCCCTTTGCATTCCATAAATATACCATGATTGCAGATCATGAAGCGCGACGTGAACAGACACACATTAGGATTCCTGTTCTTCAGCAGGGTAACTGCAGTTGTCCTAAACCTCTTGAATCTGTTGCTATCTTGCCCATGTACAATTGTTTCCAGTTGTCGCTTTGTTGACAGAGGCCAGGAAACGCCTTCATCTGCGGTTGGAAACAATCCCTCTATTTTCCAGGGGTGGAGAAGGAGGCTGCATGGGAATCTGACGTGTTCGGTTAGAGTTCTGTCGTTCCCGTTCCTGCTGGTGGGTCCTCCCAAAATAAGATGGGTAATTGGCTCTTCCTGTCCCCCTGTAGCCAGAGCTACTTTTGGCATAAGGCCAGAAGGCAACACGAATAAAAACGAATCCAGGGCTTGTCCCAAGCAGCAACCAAATGCAATAGGCAAGCAACCTCTGCAGCCGCTTGAATTCATTAGCAGACTTGTATAGGTCCAAGCCCCAACACCCCATATTTTTGAAAAACCAACTTGTTTGCTGTGAACAGGATGGCCACAGTATGGACACAACTACCATTCTGCTTGCGTGAGGTTCGTGTAGAGTTTGTGGAGCTCAGCATAACCTAATGCACCTCTGAGGGTTTGTGGGCGTCTGGGTCAGTCACCCATACTTGGGGTGCACAACAGTGCACAAATCCAGGAAACAGCTACTCCTTGACCTCTTGGAAGAAGGTCGCCTTGGGTGGACATTTTATGCCACATGCAATAGACTTTCCAGCCTGCAAAACTGCCCTAATGTCCCTCAGCAACGGAAACAACAAGCCAACCTATTATTTGAAAATGCTTAGCACCTCTCCCGGACACCCTCTCCTGCCATGGTCGTAACCCTTAATGCATCAGTGACACTATTGACCAGAACAGCCATGGTGGACCACTTCTCAGCAACCTTGCCAGCTTGGAATAATGACAGGATTACAATGTCTGATGATGACGTTTCCAAATTGTTGCTGTTTTAATATATGTGTTCACCGTCTTCTTAGCACTAGCCGTACTGAAGGCAGCTGAACACATCAGATCACATGCTCTCAGTGGTGTTATTCATGGAGTGATTGCGGGTTCATGGTGGCCCTAGGCATTGCTGAGCCACACTGATGATTCATACTAGTAGTTGCTTGCTGGATTTATCCTATTCGTGGCAGTGCCATCATTTCTTTTCATAAAGCTGGTCCCTGTCTGCATTGACACAGCGAGAAAAAAAGCAACAGACTGAATGCAGCCCAAAGTAAATAACAGTGGCTCATATTAAGCCATGCAATCAACAATACGTTTTTTTTCACTGATCTTCCTCACTAATGCATTGCGAAGGGTTTGAAAGACAGAAGCGACATGAGCTCTTTAGGAAAAAAGGTGGAGCATTGTTAGTCTGTTCCAGGGCAGGTCACATTGAGGGGCCTGTATAGAAACGCTCATCAGAAGAGACAGAGTCTAGAAGGAAGATATTTGCCAATGTCCAGTTGGAGCTAATGTTTGTTATCCTGAAGGAAAGCTGAACATTCCCAAACAGCCTGTGCTGCTGTGGACCCTTTGTGCTGTGGTCCCTTGTCTTATCCTCAGACCTCAGGAGCAGGTGGATGGGAACAGGTAGGGACACTTGAATGTTGGGGCAGTGTCTAATCCTCAGACCCTAGGAGCTGCTAGTAAGAAATGTGTGTGGGACCTTGGCACTGAATGCATGGCATCATCCTCAGACCCCTGGAGCTGCTGGAAGGGACCATTGCATGGTCTTATCTTCAGTCTGTAGGAGCTGCTGGAAGGGACCGTGCGTGGGTCTTTCTGGGCTGTGGATGCATAGTCTCATCCTCAGACCCTAGGAGCTGCTGGAAGGGACCGTGCATGGGACTTCTTGGGCTGTGGATGCATAGTCTCATTCTCAGACCCTAGGAGCTGATAGAAGGAACCGTGCGTGGGACTTTCTGGGCTGTGGATGCATAGTCTCATCCTCAGACCCTAGGAGTTGCTGGAAGAGATTGTGCGTGGGACTTCCTGGGCTGTGGATGCATAGTCTCATCCTCAGACCCTAGGAGCTGCTGGAGGGGACCGTGCGTGGGACTTCCTGGGCTGTGGATGCATAGTCTCATCCTCAGACCCTAGGAGCTGCTGGAAGTGACCGTGCGTGGGACTTCCTGGGCTGTGGATGCATAGTCTCATCCTCAGACCCTAGAAGCTGCTGGAGGGGACGGTGCATGGGACTTCCTGCTGTGGATGCATGGTCTCATCCTCGGACCCTAGGAGCTACTGAAAGGGACCGTGCATGTGAGTACCTGGGCTGTGGATGCATAGTCTCATCCTCAGACCCTAGAAGCTGCTAAAAGGGACCGTACGTGTGACTTCCTGGTCTGTGGATGCATAGTCTCATCCTCAGACCCCAGGAGCTGCTGAAAGGGACCGTGTGTGTGACTTCCAGGGCTGTGGATGCATAGTCTCATCCTCAGACCCCAGGAGCTGCTGAAAGGGACCGTGCGTGTGACTTCCCGGGGTATGGATGCATAGTCTCATCCTCAGACCCCAGGAGCTGCTGAAAGGGACCGTGTGTGTGACTTCCCGGGCTATGGATGCATAGTCTCATCCTCAGACCCCAGGAGCTGCTGAAAGGGACCGTGTGTGTGACTTCCCGGGCTATGGATGCATAGTCTCATCCTCGGACCCTAGGAGCTACTGAAAGGGACCGTGCATGTGAGTACCTGGGCTGTGGATGCATAGTCTCATCCTCAGTCTCCAGTAGCTGCTGAAAGGGACCGTACGTGTGACTTCCTGGTCTGTGGATGCATAGTCTCATCCTCAGACCCCAGGAGCTGCTGAAAGGGACCGTGCGTGTGACTTCCCGGGCTATGGATGCATAGTCTCATCCTCAGACCCCAGGAGCTGCTGAAAGGGACCGTGTGTGTGACTTCCCGGGCTATGGATGCATAGTCTCATCCTCAGACCCCAGGAGCTGCTGGAAGGGACCGTGCGTGGGACTTCCCGGACTGTGGATGCATAGTCTCATCCTCAGACCTTAGAAGCTGCTGGAAGGGACCATGCGTTGGACTTCCAGGGCTGTGGATGCATAGTCTCATCCTCAGACCCTAGGAGCTGCTGGAAGTGACCGTGCGTGGGACTTCCTGGGCTGTGGATGCATAGTCTCATCCTCAGACCCTAGGAGCTGCTGGAGGGGACGGTGCGTGGGACTTCCTGCTGTGGATGCATAGTCTCATCCTCGGACCCTAGGAGCTACTGAAAGGGTCCGTGCATGTGAGTACCTGGGCTGTGGATGCATAGTCTCATCCTCAGACCCTAGAAGCTGCTGAAAGGGACCGTACGTGTGACTTCCTGGTCTGTGGATGCATAGTCTCATCCTCAGACCCCAGGAGCTGCTGAAAGGGACCGTGCGTGTGACTTCCCGGGCTATGGATGCATAGTCTCATCCCCAGACCCCAGCAGCTGCTGAAAGGGACCGTGCGTGTGACTTCCCGGGCTATGGATGCATAGTCTCATCCTCAGACCCCAGGAGCTGCTGAAAGGAACCGTGTGTGTGACTTCCCGGGCTATGGATGCATAGTCTCATCCTCAGAGCCCAGGAGCTGCTGGAAGGGACCGTGCGTGGGACTTCCCGGACTGTGGATGCATAGTCTCATCCTCAGACCTTAGAAGCTGCTGGAAGGGACCATGCGTTGGACTTCCTGGGCTGTGGATGCATAGTCTCATCCTCAGACCCTAGAAGCTGCTGGAAGGGACTGTGCGTTGGACTTCCAGGGCTGTGGATGCATAGTCTCATCCTCAGACCCTAGAAGCTGCTGGAAGGGACCGTGTGTGTGACTTCCTGGGCTGTGGATGCTTAGTCTCATCCTCAGACCCCAGGAGCTGCTAAAAGGGACCGTGCGTGGGACTTCCTGGGCTGTGAATGCATAGTCTCATCCTCAGACCCCAGGAGCTGCTGGAAGGGACTGTGCGCATGACTTCCTGGGCTATGGATGCATAGTCTTATCCTCAGACCCCAGGAGCTGCTGGAAGGGACCATGCACGGGATTTCCTGGGCTATGGATGCATAGTCTCATCCTCAGACCCTAGAAGCTGCTGGAAGGGACCAGGCGTTGGACTTCCTGGGCTGTGGATGCATAGTCTCATCCTCAGACCCTAGAAGCTGCTGGAAGGGACCGTGCGTGGGACTTCGTGGGCTGTGGATGCATAGTCTCATCTTTAGATCCCAGGTGCTGCTGGAAGGGGTTGTGTGGGGTTCTCTGACTTTGGGTACATGATATAATACTCAGATCCCAGGAGCTACTGGAAGAGGGGCCTCCAGCGTTTGCTGTAATAAGAGCTACATATGTTCAGTGAAAATACTAATATTATTTGAGATGTAATATTGAGTAACCACATCAGGCATGATTACGTTAGTGGCCACCATATGCAAGATTATCAGCAATGATCATCTCAGTGCATCAGGCATGGTTGCAAGTAGTAATGTAAAAATGCTTTGTCAATGTGGAATGCCTCTAAGTGGGTAATACTCAACCACCATATCTGCAATGCAACTAGCACTGAGTTAATAACAAGTCTCCCCAAGAATATTTGATTTTTATCACTTAAATATGAGCTTTGAATATATTTTGGAATTCCAACCATTTTTCTCCAAACATCAGCTGATGAGTTCTGAACATACATACATTTTCATCTCAAAAACACTCTTTTCAGTTTTGGTATACATATTTTCATTCAACCAAGCAAATTTATTTGACTGAACTGCACAGATAGTTGTAGAGCTACCAGTAGGTCATGAGTTACGCATTGGAGATGCCTGTACTAGAAGGAACTATGCGAGGGATCCTGGGCAGTGGGTTCATTGTCTCATCCTCAGACCCCAGTAGCTGCTGGATGGGACCGCCCGGGAGACCTCAGACTGTGGGCGTGCAGTCTCCTCCTCAGACCCCAGACCTGGGGGACGGGACTCTGCTGGGGACCCATGAGCTGTGGCCTCATTGTCACCTCATTAGACCACATGGCTGGTGATCATGAGAGAAAGGTGGGCCACCCTACACATTGATTCATGAATGCAACGTGCCGTGCCCTTTTTCTCTCACCACAGTTGCTAAATCCTTGGTGCTTATGAGCTGTTATTCACTGGAAACCACAAGATCTGACTGGCGCAGAATTTCCATGATTGCAGTATTTGCCTGAAACCACAGCATCGGTTCACCCTTTTGTGCTCATCTGCATTGACGCTCCCTTTGCAAACAGTTCCAAATTTCATTTCACTTCCTGCACCCTTGTGGCTGTTCCTCAGATTTGGACCTCAGAGAAGTAAATGGTTGTGTACAGGGCTATAGCAGAACGTCAGAGTCCCCGTTTAGAATCGCAAGAAGGTTCTTCATAATGACGATGTGTTGCACTTTGTGAACATTACATTTTGGGAAGCACCCTGCCTTACCTGGAAAAAGTGATCCAATTGCCACCACTCTTTTATAGAAACTGCTCCATCGTCTCCTTTGTGTAGCACTGACTCTTTCAAAGTTTTGGTCAGAACCAGATGCTCCCAGATCCGGTGCTGACGGATTCCAGGTGCTGCCTGTGGGTTCTTCATAACAGCCTGGCCGCTTCTCTCTAGGCAGAACCCCTTATTGTCAAGCCCCTCTCCACCCCCCCATTCCCCTTCCCGTGCAAGCTCCCATCCTGTGCTTCTTCAACAAACTAGAACAGCGCAAGCAGCCGCATCTTGAAAGAAATAGCTCAGCCACATGCATGCATGTTTCATATGATGTATTTTGCATCATCAGAGGGTTTAAGAGTCTCCCAGCGCCCGAGTCACAATAATTTTTTGTTTGTGTAGCTAAGTAATACTGTGAGGCAGAACAAAGCAATTTACCTTCAGAAATTACACATGCTTATGTTTTTAATTTCTATGAAGTTAAATGCACTTGCATTGGTGGAAAATCCACTAATATGGGTGATTGTCAAACTTAAGCCACTCCCAATGTCATCTACTGTATCTGGTGCCCCTGTGACCTCATCTATATAGGGCAGACAGTTCAGCCAGTGAAGGCGCGCATCAGTCAGCACAGAAGCAGAATTCGCTGTTCAGTTGAGAATGCACCACTGGTCCAACATTATAAAGACAGATCCCACACTGCAGAAGAGATACGCTGGCAGGTTATTAAGAAAGCCAAGACCCCACAGAGAGGTGGCAACATGTCACTGATTCTGCAAGCCCTAGAGTGTAAATGGATTGAGAAATGCGACTCCATCCGAAAGGGTTTGAGTAGCCTTAAGGAGTGGCGTAAGTTTATCAGCTTGAACTAATGTCTGCTCTTGACCATTAATCACAGACAATACTTTGCGCTGTATAACTCCACTTTTAAATTGTACATTGTCCCTTGGTATGGACTCCTTCCAGGCCTTGGGTAACAATACTTGTGATCAAAGCTAGGTCTGTGTCAATATGAAACTTAAACAATGCATATGATCAATGTCGTAGTGGCTCCATTTGTCTTGTTTGTTAATTTAACTATACAATACAATGTAATAAGTACATGAATTGGAGTACACCTTCCCTGGATACTCCAGAAATGTCTATATCTCCTATTCAAGATGTACAAATTATGGAAGCTTACTGTAACCTGACATACTACTGCGATGAATTGACCATGTAATTCCACCTCATTATCACTTAGGAATGTTTATTTAATAACGGTCCCAAGCATCCCATTCAAGATGTATAAAATTATGGAAGCTTACTGTATCCTTATATACCACTGTGATGAATTGACCATGTAATTTCCACCTCGCTATTACTCCTAAGCATCTTCTCTCCAGATAGTAGGAGTTCTGAATCACGAGAACCTGAATGTTTTACATCATGAGGAGGGACTCATATCAATCCTTGAAAGTGTTTTCACATTTATTATAGAGCAGAAATAGCACCGTTTGGCCTTTGAATTGAAGAATAATTATTTCTTCTATGAAACAGTATCAACTTCCTCATAAGTCCGTAGACGCCATGGCGTATTCATCGCATACAGCAACGCTAGCTGTATAATTATTACCAACTCCACCACGGAGCACTCTTTCCAACATGGCCGCTTCCTGTTAGAAGGGGCTGATCCTGCCCACACCTCCCCAGTTTGAAACGATCCTGTGTCGCTATGTCGGGGGACACTGTACTTCCGTGTGGACATTTTAATCCTTTTCTCCTTGACGTAAGGGTTAATTTTACCACTATGCTATGGATTACAGTATACTTCCATATATTTACCAACACCTCTAAGATGGGCGCTTCCGTTAATTAGAAGGGGCTGATTCTGCATATCGATACGATCTTGTGTCAGTAAGTCTGGTGACACTGGACCTCCGTTGTTTAATTAATTTATTTTGCTGAGGCGTAAGATTAAATTTACCGCCAGGCTGTGGATAAGAGTATACATTTACACATTCAATAACACCTCCAATATGGCCTCTACCTTCACGGCGATTCCGAGGGTTTGTAGAGGTCATGAAGCGTCTACACGCACCTCGTTTAGCCCGTCACCGGTACTTACAAGTACATCGGTGCAGTTCGGGAACTGAGCAGCTCCGCATCGATACAGAGGTTACTTCAGGATTGAGGGGAGCCTGGCCCAACTGGTTGTTCTTACAATTTGACCAACCGTTAAATATGGTTATTCTACCTTTAAACAATTGCTCGTTACTCATGCTATCTTTCAGACCCGATCCAGGCTGATTGCAGCACGAGGGAAACTAATTACATTTTCCCGGGTGACCAGTGCCCTTTCCTCCTGACTGATCACAGCGCGAGGAATTTAATTATTATTTGACAGGGTGACCAGTGCCCTATACTTATTCTACCAGCTTTCCTGACTCCTGGTGAGTACAGGAAGCGTTGTCCTTCCCACACACTGTCCACTATCATTTTTATGTCCACCTAACTGGGGTACTTTATCAATAGGTACCTTCTGATACCAGACATCAAATTGCAAGCAATAATTGACGGATTCCTTGACGGAGTCTGCGAGGACTACAATAGGGTAAGCTCATTCAGCTGTGTTGGATTTATTCCCACAGTCTGCATTTTATATGTATTCTAACTTGCCCCCTTACCAGGTCATTATCCATTGACCACCAACTTTAGGAAAATTAATTCCACACCTTTGGCCATATGTGAATGCCTAGGGTAAGCCCACTTTAGGTTATTTTCCTACTCACAGCTCACTTTAGCTTTTCGTCATTTTAATTATTTGTCCCATTACAGTTCCCAGAACCCCTTGTCCTGAAGAGACCCTGTAACTCGAGAGGGTCGAAACGTCGTCGACTACAAAAGGAGGGAGAGTCCTAGAACATTAGAAATAATTTCTACATAGAATTGAAACCTTTTCCCATAAGGGACCTCCCTGATTACCCCAATAACCAACTGCTTCTTTTTACCAGCCACTGTATAATACTTCACTGTTGGTTATGGTCACTACACTTGGGCACATAAGTCACTTTTTTATCTTGTATATAGTGTGAATACACAGTAATTGTTTTACTCCTTTCTCTTATGATTGTCTTTTGCAAAATAAAAGTTACGCCCATGTTCAGCTGAAGTAGGCACGACAGAAATTCTGTTGTATGTGGGCTTCAATTTCAAACTTCGATTGATTCCTTATCATAACCGATGAAATAACAGTGTTAGAAGGATATAATTCGCCGCTCTAACTTTAACTCCAATTTGGATGCAAGGAACTAACACTCCTTGCATAATTTTCACATTTGTTGTTCAAATGAGTTCCTTGTGAACGATTGTATGTTGGGAGACCTACCCTACTGTAGCAGGGGAACCACTGCAAAGGGTGTCCAAGTAAAATGATGCAGTAATACTACACGTGGACTTACAGATACAGCAGGGCTCAGTTTTTTCTGGGTGCAATATAAATACATCATTCGGTGCGCGCGATAATAAAGTAATACTGCTTGCTTTCCCCACTCAATAAACTTTATTCGATCTCATAAAAATAGATCATAAAAGTATACATGTTAAAATGACATCATCTTCCTTAGTAAGATAAAACTCTTATAAAAAAAACTAGCAGTTAAAATGACAGAAAACCAGAGTACAGCCCCTACACGATGAGGATAGTATCATAAACAAATTTAAGCAGTGCAAGGATTCAGAGTACAGTCACTATGGTTTGTGCAAAAAATGCAATAAGGGATCTATTGAGGTACTTTACATTCCCAATTTGCCAAGTTAAATATTAAATAACTAAACCAAGAATTACATATATACAGACCACCCATCAATGTCTTATAAAAACATAAAAGAGCTAAGGTAGGTTAAGGGTTAAAAATTAAACATAGACTTTTTAATATAAACAGAGTCTCCTTCGCTTACAAGCCCAAAGAAATGATGCCACACAGAAACATGCATGGGGATCATGAAGCTTCTTTAGAAAAAGCATTGCATTATGACAATTGTCAAAATTGTGGCGCCTTAGAAGAGGTAGAGTATATTTAACTCTCTGATCCTTATAGTAATGACAAAAGAAAAAAAGATGAAGGTCACATTTTGCAGATACATTATTGCATGGACATTTTGTCAGATCACTAAAGGAAAACATTTTTGGCGGGAAACCCAGCATCAGAGGGATTAAATTGGTGCGAAACCTTAGAAGGATAAACCTATGCTATAGGTTCCTTACTGCATCCAAATACAAATATTCCCCCTCGAGTAAGGTTGGAATCATATAGTACAATTTTACAGTCGTTTTTGCTTGTCGGGATTCTTTCCTTTCATCAGCTGCCTTCGCTAGGAATAAAACCTTTTTTGGGAATCTGGAGCAAGCACTTGGATTTTCCAACAATTCTGGGACACCTAGCGAGTACAGTGTCGATTTAACATACTCTAGCCAAAGGATTTTCTTTGCCTTATCCAGTGAAAGGCAATTTTGTATAATGGCCTGATTGAGATCCACTGTGTGTTTGTTCAAGATTGCGTGCCAGAGCATAATCGGGGCTAATCTCACTGTGTCTGACACGAAGGGTAGATCCAACTCTAAATGGGTAATGTAATTTGAAAATGAGGAAGGGAGCGAAGCAATCCTTTTAAAGAAACCATTTTCTATCTGCAGTGGCTCTACTGGGGCTATACCCCACACCCCTGCCCCGTAACTCGAGGCCGATATCGTTTTAGCACTCTATATCTTTTTTATGGTCGCTAGTGGTTTTGAACCCAATTTCGTGGTGAAACTAGAAACTGGAGCCAGGGTATGCTCCATTGTTTGTGCCCTGCTACCCACCATGTGGGACCAGGTTTGTTTATTATCGAAGACAACTCCTAAATAGGAAAAAGACTCCACAACTGCTAATTTCCGTGATCCAATAAAAAAAGATGGTATCTTTCTAGGGGGTGGTCATCCTGACACTAAGATGAACGTTTTTGATAAATTAACTTTTAAATCCAGGGATAACATAAAACTCACGTAAGTATCTATTAGGCGTTGGAGTGCTACTCCTGTCCTTGCTATTAGGACGGCGTTGTCTGCATAGGCCAAAATTGGTAGTGTGACAGGGGGAAAGGAGGGGACGTCAGCCATACACCCCTTTAAAGCTGCTTCTACCCCATTTGTGTAAAGTGAAAATAAAAATGGGGCAAAGACGCAGCCTTGTCTGACTCCCCTCATGATCTTAAAGAGTCTTGTACATTCCCCATCCCTCCCATAGCGGACAGAAGCCGTCGCCTGTGAGTACATTTGACGTATCAAAGTAATCCGCCTGGAATCAATGCCCATCTCGGTCAATATTACCCACAGTTTCGCATGGCTCACGCAGTCGAATGCCACGGATAGATCCATAAAAGCCATATATAAATGGCCTCCCTTTGCTGTAGTATACTTAGCAATCGTCAGGCTTAGATTCAGGCATTGGTCTATCGTACCTCTACCCTTCTGGAAACCATACTGGGTTGGCATCAAGATGTTATTCAAAAGGACACGGCCCAAACGTTTGGCAGTGGAATCCAGAAGGGAAATGGGACGATAGCTCTGTGGGTTAGATTTATCCCCCTTTTTAGGTCGAGCCTAGCGCAGCGCGCATGCGCTGCTCTAGGAAAACGACCTCTTGGAATCACTTTGGACTTTTCACACGCTCGCGCGTGTTTTTTTTTTTTTTAGCATTTTTTCTATTGGGCTTTGCGTGGGTCTTTATAAAAAGACAGCACGCAATTGGGCAAAAGCGGGTGCATGTCCCACCTTTTCCAGGGAATGTATCCGCCTACGGCTTGCGGTTACGAGCAGGGGCGCCATCTGTTCGGGGTCATGTCACCATCTGTTCGGGGTCATGTCACCATCTGTTTTTAATTAGCGCGTTCACCGGGTTGCCGTGCTCACTCGCCCCCGCTTCTCTCTCGTGCCATTCTTTGCTTTTCGGGAAATGTTTACTCCCAGAGCGTTTTGCTCTCGGGAGCCAGCAGCAGCGGCGCGCAGGCTGCCATCTGTTTTGGGTCAGGTTTCATTTCCAGACCTTGCCGCTTTCATTAGAAGGCGCGTCCCCTCCACCCCACCTCCACAAGAGTGCGCTTTCATTTTCTCTAAAACACAAAGGAACAGAATCAAAATCAATTACGGTGACATCTTACTTTTCAGTGGAATCGTCAGCACCGTCTAATGAGCGGGCCTTGGCCAGAGCCTCACGGGAAATTACAAATAAGCTTATTATGTCCATCCACACTACTTTCAAATGACTCCAGACTGCAGTGTCCGGTTGAACTTGAAAACCTTGCATTTCAGCCGCTGCTTCTCTAGAAACACCAGCAGCACGAAAATACTGACAATAAGCCAGACTCAGTTAGCCTGCCCGGTCCGCTCTGGTCCAAGCCGATTCTGTTGGCTCAGTGGGCTGACTCTTCCACCCTATTAATCTTATGTTTGACCTCACAACCGCAGGTTCGAACCCCAGTTCGTCTGCTCAGCCTTTCATCCTACTAGAGGCCGACGAACTAATTAACATTCATTTGGTTGGCAATAAACATCTGTTACTCGGCACCGAGATGCAGCATACTCCATCCCCGCCTTCACTTGCACACTGGGATAACTCACTTTCGCCTCCTTTCAATTCGGCTCCTGATTTTCTCTACTGTGCTCGCTTTCTGATTTGGTACTGGCATTATATAATGCAATCTTAACTTTAAGGCAAGCACCCTATTAATCTTATGTTTCACCTCACAACCGCAGGTTCGAACCCCAGCGCGTCTGCTCAGCCTTTCATCCTACTAGAGGCCGACGAACTAATTAACATTCATTTGGTTGGCAATAAACATCTGTTACTCGGCACCAAGATGCAGCATACTCCAGCCCCGCCTTCACTTGCACACTGGGATAACTCACTTTCGCCTCCTTTCAATTCGGCTCCTGATTTTCTCTACTGTGCTCGCTTTCTGATTTGGTACTGGCATTATATAATGCAATCTTAACTTTAAGGCAAGCACCCTATTAATCTTATGTTTCACCTCACAACCGCAGGTTCGAACCCCAGCGCGTCTGCTCAGCCTTTCATCCTACTAGAGGCCGACGAACTAATTAACATTCATTTGGTTGGCAATAAACATCTGTTACTCGGCACCAAGATGCAGCATACTCCAGCCCCGCCTTCACTTGCACACTGGGATAACTCACTTTCGCCTCCTTTCAATTCGGCTCCTGATTTTCTCTACTGTGCTCGCTTTCTGATTTGGTACTGGCATTATATAATGCAATCTTAACATATCTTTTCGCTCCCCCACCTCAGAAATCTGCAAGCACTTCTCCTTTCATTCCATTTTATTTTTTGCATTATGTAGCGCGAATGAAGGTATCAAAGCACTTTACATAAGTACTAGTTCCATTACAGAAATCTGCCCGGTGGGTGATAATGTGCTGCATGGCTAAACACTTATAAGGTCCCAAAAGCGAGACCTATTGGCTATGCCAATGCTTTTTGTATTTTGGGACTATAATACTTGTCTCCATGATGGGGGTGGGCCCCTCTTGAATAGCTCATTACAAATATTAGTTAGCAATGGGGCCCAGAGATCCTGCCTTTCTAAAAAGAAGTCAATGGGAACCCCATCCGGGCCAGGTGCTTTGGACGACTGCACTTGGCCAGTGCAAGAATTATTTCACCCAAATTAAAAGTCATAGGATTAGGTTGAAGTTCTAGTGGGTTTAGCGGTTCAGACCATAGTGAAGTTTCACTCCCAAAAATACTTTCGAAGTGGGCCACCCATGTGTCCTCACCCACGTGGTTATCTAGTAATTTTTCTGTATCTTTTTTTTAAAATGATGCGTTTATTATCTTCCAAAAATCCCTGCTACTGTTTAAAAGCACGGCCTTTGCAAAATTTTCCCATGCCTCCTCTTTTATCTCTTCTTCCCTATTTTTATGCGCTGTCTTATACCTCATTCGCAAATCCTTAATAAGGGACTGACTTCTGGGAGATGCTTTCAAGGCCTTACGGAGATCTTGTAGAGCCCAAGTACAAGCCTCGTCGAACCATCGTGGTTCCGATTTCTCCCTGTTAGTTCTAATTCGGGTAAGCGAGAGTTTAATCTCCTGCAATATTTCAATAAAATTATGAATTAGAGTCTCTGGAACGGTGTCCAGACCTAAGCAATTTATGATCGAATTCAACTTATTGGTTACAACCTATGGGTACTTCTGTTATTGTGTATTCTGTCCCATTTCAGCTGATATCCATTTTGTCTGGCTAGGATTGTTTTTTGTACTTTCACTACTTTTCGGGGATAAATTCCGACTCCCAATAGCTCAAAAAATAGTATTGCGTGGTCACTAAAATTTGAAAATATAGTGTCAGTATGTAGAATATTACCACGACAATTAGAGGTTGCAACTATAAAATCTAATGTAGAATTGGACTCACCACGAAAAAAAGGTTTTTCAAGTGCTCCTACAGCTGGAACTAATTTGTTGTAAATTTCTAAATTCTTAGATGATAAAAACCCATTTAAGGCATTCCCATATTCATGATGGTTAAAATGGATTGATGGGTCTCCATCCATGTCCTCTAGAACACAAACCGGTCCGAGAGTAAGGATATGGTTGGGAATTAAAGTCCCCCAGCCATAGAATATTAAAATGTTTACGCTTCAATGCCTTATAAAGTTTGCCAGGCCTTTTTCCATTAGATTTACGATTGCCGCCATGCTCCCACCAAAATTGTTATTGTAATAATTTATCAATATCCAAAGTTGGTGGTGTCCTCCTTCAAGAGCTAGGAAGTGAAAGTACGGGGATGAATGATCAAATTTAGCAACCTTAAGAGGTAGTGTGTTAAAGATCAAGGTTGCTAAACCCCCTTAGCTCTTCCTGCCAATGAGGGACCCGCGCAAGTTTAATAAGTTTGGTAACCATTAATAAACATTGGGTCTAATGCCCATGTCTCTTGGAGACATACTATGTCTCTATCCTGCCATGTCGAAAGCCATTTGTCGTTAGCCATTTTAGTTGCAAGACCTGCAAGATTCCAAGTAGCTACTAGTACCCCTCTCTTTTGTTGGGCCGTCTTTTTCATGGGGCATAGTGCATCTGAGTTACTTATTGGGACCTTGCTGCGGGTTACCGTTACCCCTAACACTCCCCCTCCCCCCCCCTACGCGTTTTCGTCCGGTCTAATAGGACCGGTACTACTGTAGTATTTAGAGGTTGCCTGTTACTATTTAGAGTACCTATTTCACCCCCCTCAGGTAGTCAGTCACATGCCTCAAGATCAATCGAAGGGGCAAATTGGTTTGACGACACAGATCTTGTCCTTAGACTATAGGGGCTGGCGGGGGGGTAAGGTGGGGCGGGACCCGCTTTGCCAATAAGGGCAAATGCAAAGAGTTTTCCATAGGTCGCAAACTATACAGTGGAAGGGGTGGGGCGGGGCTATAACATTTTTCCAGGGAGAAAACAGTGATCTGTGTGGTAGGCAAGTGATCATTTGTACAAGCTCTCAGCAGGTTTCTAACAACATGCCGGTTATTAAAGTTAACAACGACACAGTCACCGCTTATTTCTTTATAGGAAGGGCCCACCCACCCAACCCTCCTAGCCATGATGATATGTTTGGCCAGACTATTACCCCATAAGCCATGACCTTTAAGATGTGTATTGAACTAGTGTAGGGCTTTAACCATTAACTGATCCGTCGTTTCCCTTTGGCATTTATTCAGTAGGGGTACATTGACCAGAACAAGTGGGAGGGCTGCTGGGGGGAGATCTAATGTGTGGGATGGATTTATTCCAACAGAAAGGGGCTGTACGCTCAAAGCTGTGTCTAACCCCGGCTTCTCCCTTCCACCTATTGTTTTTACATTTGCCTGGGAGTTTTTCAGTGTATAATTAATTTTTCTTCTGAGTGGTATTATTAACACAGGCCATAAAGGGTGATGATAGTGGATCTGGAGGTTTAGATTTTGGTTGAACCAACTGTCTTGGATCCTTGAAACCATCCACCTGCCTTGGAGCCTCATCCCCTCCGGCAGTTTTTGCTACAGCTTTGCGCTTTCCCATTCTCTTAGTGTTCACTGGGCTAACAATTTCTTTAAATTACTTAAGTTCACTCACGGTTGTTGTATTGTATCCAGAAGATGCAAGAGTTAGAGGGGTGGCCCAGCCCAGCCTCCTCCGGGCTCCGACGGGCGTGGACAGGCCCAACCTTGGCCTGGGTGCGTCCCGCGGGGACGTGACGCGCTTTTAAGCGCGGCTGGCAATGGAGGATGTCGGGATGTGTAGTCCTCTCCAGCAGTGGCTGCACTCAGCACGGCTTCTCCTCGCGGGCTCCCCGATTCAAACCAACAAGCGGCCACACTGCCACGGGGACGCAACATGCTTTTAGGCGCGGCCGGCAATGGAGGATGTCGGGATGTGTAATCCTCCCCAGTGGTGGCTGCACTCAGCACGGCTTCTCCTCACGGGCTCCCCGATTCAAACCAACAAGCGGCTACCCACTGCAAAATACAAAAGTCGTAGTATTATTTTTTTCTCCACATGAGCTTTGTTGTTTTACCTAAAAATATGCCTGCTTGAAAACCTCTGGGTCTGTGTGTGCAAATTGTATTACCAATTTGGACGCTAACTACAGTTTCTACGCGAATTGGGATTGCCAGCCCAATTAGATTTAGCAATTATGATTTTCCAGCACACAAACGGACCCCATAAACTTACCATATTATTCCTCAGCCACAGGAAAAATATTTGCTCCTGCAAAAGCTGCTTTTCCAGGGGCAAATATTTTTCTTCTGGTGGAAAAAAAGTTAATCATGCAAACGCGCGTGAAACTCCTGGGAGTCTATGACTGTTGCAGATTTCTGACAGTACTCCTGGGATCCTGTGGCGGTTGCAGATTTCTTGGAGTACTCCTGGGATCTGTGGCTGTTGCAGATTTCTTACAGTCCTCCTGGGATCTGTGGCTGTTGCATATTTCTTACAGTACTCCTGGGACCCTGTGGTGGTTGCAGATTTCTCTGAGTACTCCTGGGATCTGTGGCTCTTGCAGATTTCTTGGAGTACTCCAGGGATCCTGTGGCTTTTGCAGATTTCTTTGAGTACTCCTGGGATTCTGTGGCTCTTGCGGATTTCTTTGACTACTCCTGGGATTCTGTGGTTTTTGCAGATTTCTGAGTACTCTTGGAATCCTGTCGCTCTTGCAGATTTCTTTGACTACTTCTGGGATTCTGTGGTTCTTGCAGATTTCTGAGAGTACTCCAGGGATCCTGTGGCTCTTGCAGGTTTCCGAGAGTACTCCGGGGATAATGTGGCTCTTGCAGATTTCTGAGAATATTTCTGGGATCCTGTGGCTCTTGCAGATTTCTGAGAGTACTCCTAGGATCCTGTCGCTCTTGCAGATTTCTGAGAGTACTCCCGGGATCCTGTCACTCTTGCAGATTTCTAAGAGTACTCCTGGGATCCTGTGGCTCTTGCAGATTTCTGAGAGTACTTCTGGGATCCCGTGGCTCGTGCAGGTTTAGGAGAGTATTCCAGGGATAATGTGGCTCTTGCAGTTTTCTGAGAGTATTTCTGGGATCCTGTGGCTCTTGCAGATTTCTGAGAGTACTTCTGGGATTCTATGGCTGTTTCAGATGTCTTAGAGTACTCCTCGGACTTTATGACTGTTGCAGGTTTCTTAGAGTACTCCTGAGATTCTATGTGAATCACGCAAGAGTTGGACATTTTCTCCAAACGTAATCAGATAGAATTACGTTTTCAGCCTTTTTGAAGCCTTCCACGAGGAGGTATAAAGCTTATGCTGCCTTGTGAAACTGTGCAGGTCTCAAAAATCCAAGTGCAGGGTGAAATGTGATGAGTGGTGGCTCATATATCTGTCACAGACGTTTATTTGAATTGCTTTTGGCGCACTTCCTAGTAAGCTAGTTTGTACCTAATGGTGCAGAAGTTCTCTCTTTGGGAATCATTTTGTGCCACAGATGGTGGAATTGGCCTGGCAGCTGGCGCTAAGTTTTGTTTCATAGTTCTATTTCTGATCCTAGATGAGCCTACGAGTCCCAGCATCGACCTGAAAGCCCGGCACATCGCAGCCTCATCCGTTGTGTCAAGTGCCATGAATTCTGCTCCAGTCATCATGACCAGCCCAACATCTCCAACCTTCACCTTCTCCATCAACCGGCATTACTCCCAGGACTGCAGTAAGTGTGACCCACTGTAGGACAAGCAAGAGACAGCAGTGCCCTACTAAGCGCCCCATATGCAGCAGTGCAATGGTCATTGTCAGTCATTCTATACTCTGCCTTTCCATATTCAATCCTGCAAGCCCAGGCCTACCTTGCCCAGTCATGTCCCATGCCATGCTAAGACCATTTGAATGACACGTAGTCTTCTCATGTCAGCTCCTGCAGATTTGACCTCACTCCATCACCATCCCTTTCTCACCTAATATTCTCAATACTCTCTTGCCCATGACCTGTTCTCAAAAATCTAACCGTCCTATATCTCTAATGCTGCTACGGTCAGCCCTGCCACACACAGCTCCACAGCCTTGCTAGTTTCTGTCATTCACACTACTTTCTATAATGCAACCCACCAGCACTTCAATGCCCATTGGAACTATGCTCTAGCCTCCCATTCTGGCACCATTCATTCTTGCCATGCTATCCAACTGCACTATCATTGAGATCATACAGTCCTTCCTCCTGCAGTCATGCCATGCCCAATTCTCCAGCTCTGTACCCCTAGTCCTTCCACACCCATCCCAAAAAAAACAACTTTGCCATCCCAACTTCCACTGCTCCTAGCAACCTGCATATACCCCAGCACCACTGCAACCCGACTCATGGCAGCCTTGTCTATTTTACCCATCTCCAACCCAATATCATTGTGCATCACACCTACAAACAGCCTAAAAAGCAAGCTAGGTCTTTGCACCCGTCAGCATGGGTCATCCGGTACAAGGTCTCCTGCTGTATGCCATTTTATTTCCCAGTATTTACGACCCATCTTTGTGTTCCAGGCAGTATCCGGGCGAGTCGCCGCTCCTCATACCTCCTAGCTATCACAACCGAGCGCTCCAAATCCTGTGATGATGGACTTAACACTTTCCGAGAAGATGGAAAACTTCTAAGGTAAGGCAGGCATCCTCAAGGTGCTTCCGTATATGCTTAGCGTCTAATTGTAGGGGATCAAAGTGTTAAACAAAAATTATCTGTACTCTGGGTTCTACAGCACAAGCTATGAGAGCTATACAGAAGTGTTGGTCCTCAGGGCTCTGTAGAAGAGGAAGTGAATGTGAGATATATAAAGAGGTCTGTGTGGGTCATGGTCCTATAGCAGGGGCTGCGAGAGGCATACAGAGACCGACTGTACTCTGGGTGCTATAGCTGTGAGAGATATGTGAAAGCAATCTGCGCGCAGGTTCTCCAGTATTGGATCTTTCATAGATTCACATGCTTGAATCATTCCCGTTGTCGTAGTGGGAGTCCCACGGTATACATATAAAAGCAGTAGATAAAATTACCATAGGCTACCATGCAATGAAAAGTCAGTGCAATAGCCTATCCACATTCTTTTGTAAAAAAGAACCAAAACTAACCAACAGCCAATCAGGCGACGGCACCCTCTAGAACTATCCCAAGAGAGGCTAGGTTCCTCAGATTTTCTACCGCACGTCGTGTGAAAGGGAGTCTCCCTGAGCCCTGCTCAGTTTTCTCTGGTTTTCAAGTTTTCTAGCAGAATTTTCTTCCAAAATGTCTGAATCTTCAAAGAAAGGTCTCGTCAGGTCGTGTGGATCATGTGGAAAAAAGAGAGTACATGCTGAGGATCCACATAAGAGCTGCATCTACTGCCTTTACCCTCAACACAAGGTAAAAGACTGCAAAATCTGTAGCACCTTCTCTACAAAGACCCTCAAGGACAGAGAGGGTAGATTATTGATTTGGCTACAAAAACTTAGGTCAAAATCTGATGTTCTTTCTGAGGATAAGGAGAGCTCTACCTCACTGGCCTCAAAGGAAACACCTAAAAGGAGAGAGTGATCTCTTGAATCTCCTGAAGTTTCCAAGAAAAAGACATCAAAAAGGTCTCGTCATGAGAAGGAAGGTACCTCACAAAAAGGAAAGCTTCCATTTCCTACTGAGGAGAAAAGCCATAAAAAGGACAAATATTCTTCTATCCATTCCATGAAGATATCTGTCTCAAAGAAGCTTGTACCACCGACGGCGTTATCTTCAGAATCACCGTCAACGAAGAAACCATCCTCTAAACAAGTTTCTTCTTCTTCGTCGTCGAAATAATCTCCATCGCCGACGACGGACTCGACGACGGTCCCGTCGACGACGCTTCTGGTGACGCCGATTCCGGTGACACCGATTGCTGTACCGTCGTCGACCTCATCGTTGACGGCAACACTGACGACGACGACTTCAACCTTTTCGTCAGCATCCTCGTCAACGACGGTGGTTCCGTCGACGACATCGTCTACTACGTGATACAAAAGGGGATGATGGACGGAACGCTTGAGCCAATCAAACACTCACCCCCAGTCAACTGATCTGGGTTTAATCCATCATCATTCTTTAGCTCACTCCACCACCCCAGTTCAGACATGGCCATATGCAAATCAGTCTGACCCTGTGCCTCATGGGAACAGTCCAGCCCGAACTGCCAAGCCATGTCTTCCCTGGACCGGAAACAAGCATCCTAGGACCGGTTTCTGGCATTCCAGCCGTCATCAGCCAGGCTTGCTTGAATCCAGTGGCAAAGTGAGCAAGGGACCCACGTCTGGGCATACCCCCGCCAACTTAGGGCGAACAAAGCGATACAAAAGGGGATGATGGACGGAACGCTTGAGCCAATCAAACACTCACCCCCAGTCAACTGATCTGGGTTTAATCCATCATCATTCTTTAGCTCACTCCACCACCCAAGTTCAGACATGGCCATATGCAAATCAGTCTGACCCTGTGCCTCATGGGAACAGTCCAGCCCGAACTGCCATCATCCCCTTTGGTATCGCTTTGTTCGCCCTAAGTTGGCAGGGTATGCCCAGACGTGGGTCCCTTGCTCACTTTGCCACTGGATTCAAGATAGCCTGGCTGATGAGGGTTTTGAACCCGAAACCGGTCCCAGGATACTTGTTTCCGGTCCAGGGAAGACATGGCTTGGCAGTTCGGGCTGGACTGTTCCCATGAGGCACAGGGTCAGACTGATTTGCATATGGCCATGTCTGAACTGGGGTGGTGGAGTGAGCTAAAGAATGATGATGGATTAAACCCAGATCAGTTGACTAGGGGTGAGTGTTTGATTTGCTCTAACGCTCCGTCCATCATCCCCTTTGGTATCGCTTTGTTCGCCCTAAGTTGGCAGGGTATGCCCAGACGTGGGTCCCTTGCTCACTTTGCCACAGGATTCAAGATAGCCTGGCTGATGAGGGTTTTGAACCCGAAACCGGTCCCAGGATACTTGTTTCCGGTCCAGGGAAGACATGGCTTGGCAGTTCGGGCTGGACTGTTCCCATGAGGCACAGGGTCAGACTGATTTGCATATGGCCATGTCTGAACTGGGGTGGTGGAGTGAGCTAAAGAATGATGATGGATTAAACCCAGATCAGTTGACTGGGGGTGAGTGTTTGATTTGCTCTAACGCTCCGTCCATCATCCCCTTTGGTATCGCTTTGTTCGCCCTAAGTTGGCAGGGTATGCCCAGACGTGGGTCCCTTGCTCACTTTGCCACTGGATTCAAGATAGCCTGGCTGATGAGGGTTTTGAACCCGAAACCGGTCCCAGGATACTTGTTTCCGGTCCAGGGAAGACATGGCTTGGCAGTTCGGGCTGGACTGTTCCCATGAGGCACAGGGTCAGACTGATTTGCATATGGCCATGTCTGAACTGGGGTGGTGGAGTGAGCTAAAGAATGATGATGGATTAAACCCAGATCAGTTGACTGGGGGTGAGTGTTTGATTTGCTCTAACGCTCCGTCCATCATCCCCTTTGGTATCGACATCGTCTACTACAGCATCGACGACAATCTCGTCGACGATACAGACGATGGCTTCAGCTTACTCTATCATGTCCTCGTCGACGACGCAGACGCCGTTACCGTCGACGAAGCTGACGACGATGTACCCCACGCCTGGTCGTAAGCGTCCATCTTCCTTGCAGCTTACGCCAATGTATCCGTCGACGACGTTCTCGTCGACGACACCGTCGACGAGGCAATTTTTGCAAGATCCTGCGATAGTGTCTCCTTTACCTCCTTCAACATTCTTGGAGGAATCTGATGATGATGGGATGGTTGGACCTGCTGATAGTCCTTCCCAATTACATGTAAAGTATCAGGATGATGATGACGAGGATTATGGAGGATATTATCAACCGGAATATCACCCTCCTCATGCAAAAATGCAATACATGGAGCCAGTTTCTGAACCTACGGTCCACCTTCCTGTCGCAATGGTTCAAGACCTTCAGGAATTATTACGAGACTATCGTACTCGTTTTCCTTCAGCACCTGTTCCTCCACCTCCTCAGCCACCACCGCCTGTTGTTTCACCACCTCGCACCTCTGTACCTGTGTCTGCGTCCTCCCAGGTGGGAGATACTAGTGGGCCGCAACAACATCCTGATACCTCGGATGAGGGAGAAGTTGAGGATAATCAGCCTCAAAAGGAAGGTCAAACAGGAGATGAATGGGATGACTATGTCATATCTACACCAGCGTCTCCATCTTCACAGATGATAGAGTCTCCGCCAGAAGACATCAGCGGCTTTCATGCTTTAATTGAAAGAGCTGCAAAAACAACAATTGATGGACAGAATGCAGAACAATGTCATACATTCACCCCAGTACAAAGATCTGGGCCTAAATCCATCGTTTTTTTGCTCACCATGCCATTCCAGTTTGGACCCAGCCATATGCAAATCAGTCTTGACCCTGCGCCCAATGGGAACAGTCCAGCCCAAACTGCCAGGCCAGGTCCTTCCTGGACTGGAAACAAGCATCCTAGGAACGGTTTCGGGCTTTCAGCCCTCATCAGCCAGGATAGCTTGACTCCAGTGGCATGGAGAGCACGGGACCCACGTCTGGGCATACCCGTCCCACTCGGGGTGACAAATGCAAAAACAACAATTGATGGACAGAATGCAGAACAATGTCATACATTCACCCCAGTACAAAGATCTGGGCCTAAATCCATCGTTTTTTTGCTCACCACGCCATTCCAGTTTGGACCCAGCCATATGCAAATCAGTCTTGACCCTGCACCCAATGGGAACAGTCCAGCCCGAACTGCCAGGCCAGGTCCTCCCTGGACTGGAAACAAGCATCCTAGGACCGGTTTCGGGCTTTCAGCCCTCATCAGCCAGGATAGCTTGACTCCAGTGGCATGGAGAGCACGGGACCCACGTCTGGGCGTACCCGTCCCACTCGGGGTGACAAATGCAAAAACAACAATTGATGGACAGGATCAAGACTGATTTGCATATAGCTGGGTCTGAACTGAGGTGGCGAAGTGAGCTAAAGAATGATGATGGATTCAACCCAGATCTGTGACTGGGGGTGAGTGTCTGAAAAGTTTCAGCGCTCCGTCCATCATCTCCTTGTGTTTGCTTTGTTCGCCCTAAGTTGGCAGGGTATGCCCAGACGTGGGTCCCTTGCTCACTTTGCCACTGGATTCAAGCTAGCCTGGCTGATGAGGGCTGTTAGCCCGAAACTGGTCCCAGGATGCTTGTTTCCGGTTCAGGGAAGACCTTGCTTGGCAGTTCGGGCTGGACTGTTCCCATGAGGCACAGGGTCAAGACTGATTTGCATTTAGCTGAGTTTGAACTGAGGTGGCGAAGTGAGCTAAAGAATGATGATGGATTCAACCCAGATCTGTGACTGGGGGTGAGTGTCTGAAAAGTTTCAGCGCTCCGTCCATCATCTCCTTGTGTTTGCTTTGTTCGCCCTAAGTTGGCAGGGTATGCCCAGACGTGGGTTCCTTGCTCACTTTGCCACTGGATTCAAGCTAGCCTGGCTGATGAGGGCTGTTAGCCCAAAACCGGTCCCAGGATGCTTGTTTCCGGTTCAGGGAAGACCTTGCTTGGCAGTTCGGGCTGGACTGGTCCCATGAGGCACACGGTCAAGACTGATTTGCATATAGCTGGGTCTGAACTGAGGTGGCGAAGTGAGCTAAAGAATGATGATGGATTCAACCCAGATCTGTGACTGGGGGTGAGTGTCTGAAAAGTTTCAGCGCTCCGTCCATCATCTACAATAAAGCAATCAGACTGCTTTCTTTATGATTTTAAAGACTTATCTAGAAAATCGGTTAGGTCTATACCTATTGTTGACCACATATGGGAAGAGGGACTAAAAGTAATGAGGACACCAGCCACAGTTATCCCTGTCTTGCCCAGAATTGACAAGAAATACAAGGCTCCGGACGATGCTCCAGCGTGTCTAATAAGTCATTCTAAGCCTGACTCCATTATCTCTCATGCCGCACAACGGAGATCGAGAAACCCTCTAGCGCCCATTACTGCTCCACCTGACAGGGAAGGGAGGCGCTTGGATAATATTGGAAAAATGTTCACAACCACATCAGGAGCAACTGTTCGAGCTGCTAACGCTCTTGCGATTTTAGCCAGGTACGATCGACAGATGTGGTCGGACATTGCCCAATTTTTAGATCTCTTTCCGGAAGACAAGAAAATGGAAGCTAGAAAAATCCTGCTTGAAGGAGAAAGGTCAGCATCCGAGATTATTGATGCTTCCATGGATATTGCTTCTTTGGCTTTCCGTCAGCTTGCTGGAGCCGCTGTCCTGAGACGCCAGGGTTGGCTGAAGGCAACTATGTTCCGCCCTGAAGTTCAAACCAAGATCTTGGATATGCCATTTGATGGTGAATCACTCTTTGGCAAGCATATCGATGACGCCTTGCAGACCATCAAAACAGATACGGACACGGCTAAGGCTCTGGGAACGCTCCAATACAGAAAAAAACCCTTTCATGGAACGCGGGGCCGAGGAAATTATTCTTTTCGAGGAGGTTATCAAAGGGACCAGCCTCAAACCTACACCTCTCACCGGCCGTCCTACCAGCAGCAACAGCAATATCGTGCACCACCACAGGCTGCCTACTCCAGACAGCCTAGACGTAAGCAAAGGCTCAGCCCAGAGTTTCGGCCCGTAAACAGTGACGACGCTTCGCCGCCTGCCGCACCTCAGTATTCTCTGAAGAAAACCCCTCTCTCACATTTTTTGCATCATTGGGAAGAAATAACATCAGACAAATGGGTCCTAGATATAATAAGGTATGGCCATACCTTAGAGTTTACCACAATGCCACCTCATCACCCACCTCAAAGATCAACACCACCCCATCTTCAGTTATTAAAGAAGGAGGCTTTGATAATGCTTCAAAAAGGAGCAATAGAACGTGTTCCACGCTTTTAGAAAGGAAAAGGTTTTTACTCTCGCTTTTTCCTGATAAAAAAGAAGAAGTTGGGGGAATGGCGTCCCATTTTAGACCTCAGAAAACTCAACAAATACCTGCTGAAGAAATCCTTTCGCATGGTTACTCTTCAGGAGATCTTACAACTTCTGAACCATTCGGATTTTTTATCAAGCCTGGATTTGGAAGATGCCTACTTCCATATCCCTATCCACCCCAAACATCGAAAATTTCTATGTTTCTCTGTGGCAGGCGTGCATTATCAGTTCAAGGTCCTTCCCTTCGGCCTTCGCTCAGCTCCACCGGTTTTCAGCAAGTGCCTTGCTCCCGTGGCGATACCAAAGGGGATGATGGACGGAGCGTTAGAGCAAATCAAACACTCACCCCCATTCAACTGATCTGGGTTTAATCCATCATCATTCTTTAGCTCACTCCACCACCCCAGTTCAGACATGGCCATATGCAAATCAGTCTGACCCTGTGCCTCATGGGAACAGTCCAGCCCGAACTGCCAAGCCATGTCTTCCCTGGACCGGAAACAAGCATCCTGGGACCGGTTTCGGGTTCAAAACCCTCATCAGCCAGGCTATCTTGAATCCAGTGGCAAAGTGAGCAAGGGACCCACGTCTGGGCATACTCTGCCAACTTAGGGCGAACAAAGCGATACCAAAGGGGATGATGGACGGAGCGTTAGAGCAAATCAAACACTCACCCCCATTCAACTGATCTGGGTTTAATCCATCATCATTCTTTAGCTCACTCCACCACCCCAGTTCAGACATGGCCATATGCAAATCAGTCTGACCCTGTGCCTCATGGGAACAGTCCAGCCCGAACTGCCAAGCCATGTCTTCCCTGGACCGGAAACAAGCATCCTGGGACCGGTTTCGGGTTCAAAACCCTCATCAGCCAGGCTATCTTGAATCCAGTGGCAAAGTGAGCAAGGGACCCACGTCTGGGCACGGGTTTTCACCAAGTGCCTTGCTCCCGTGGCAGCATTCCTACGGCTGAAAGGCCTACAGATCTTCCCATACCTCGACGATTGGCTGGTGAAAGCCCCTTCTCTTCGTCAGGCTTCAGAAGACATCTCTTTCTGCCTGCAACTATTCCGCTCTCTAGGGCTGACAGTCAATCTTCGAAAATCCATTCTTGCCCCTTCTCATCGACTGACATTTCTAGGAGCACTAATAGACACTCTACAAAACAAGGTATTCTTGTCAACAGAAAGACTGAACACCATCTTATCTCTGGCTCACAACCTTTACAGAAGAAAGTGCGCTTCTGTACGTCTCCTCAGATCCTTTCTCGGGATGATGTTTTCCGCCATTCTCATGGTGCCTCATGCTCGACTAAGGATGAGATCACTTCAAGAGCAGTTGGACGCCCAATGGCTTCAAATATCAGGGTCATTCGACGACATAGTTCGGATAACTCCGATCATGAAGGATGCACTCCTTTGGTGGCAATCTCCTCGCAATCTCTCTCTGGGACTGTCATTCCTTTCTCCTCTTCCAGAGTTTGTTCTGACAACAGATGCATCTTTGGAAGGTTGGGGAGCACATCTGCAAGACCTCCAAATAAGTGGCAAATGGAGTCTCTCTCTCTCCAAAATGCATATCAATTTTCTGGAACTACAGCCAATCTTTCTAGCCCTCCAGTCATTCCTCCCAAAGATAAGAGCATCCTCAGTCCTCATACGCACGGACAACACCACCTGCATGCATTATCTGAACAAGCAGGCAGGAACAAGATCTCCGATCCTATCTTGGGAAGCTCAACAGATATGGGAATGGACTTTACAACATCATATAACTATCAAAGCGGAGCATCTCCCAGGAATAAAGAACAACCTGGCAGACACCTTGAGCAGGTTGAATCAATCAAATCATGAGTGGGAACTCAACCAATCGGTTCTCAACCACATCTTCCAAAATGGGGGAACACCCAACTTGGATCTATTTGAGTCTCAGAGGAACCAGAAATGCCGGTTCTTTGCCAGTAGGGAACCTCAGACAGGGTCATGGGGTAATGCGTTTTCGATAAGATGGTCTGGAATCTTTGCGTACGCTTTTCCCCCATACCCCCTGATCTCCAGGGTGTTGATGAAAATGAAACGGGAACCGTGCCGACTCATTCTCATTGCTCCACGTTGGCCACGTCAGCACTGGTTCACGGAGCTGCTCCTGCTATCGCAATCCAATCCTTATCGCCTTCCTTCGTCAGCCACCCTGCTAAAGATGAACAAGGTACAGATCCTACATCCGCACCCAGCTTCTCTTCAATTGCATGCCTCGAACCTGAGTACAATCCTGAGGGATCACTAAATCCTTGTACTCATTGTAAAGACATTTTGTCCAGGACAAGAGCTGAGTCTACTACTAAAACATATAGGCTGAAATGGAAACGTTTCTGTTCTTGGTGCCATCGATATGATACTCACCCTATTCACTCTTCCCCAGAAAAAATCCTGCCTTATCTCTTATCTCTGGCAAGATCATGTCTGGCATATACTTCAATAAGGGTACACCTTGCAGCCATCTCTCGATATAGACGGACGTCTGACACCTCTTCTCTTTGTTCTGCTCGCATCATCAAACAGTTCATGAAAGGCCTGTTCAGAACTTTTCCTCCAATTAGGCCTCCTCCACCAGAATGGCGCCTTAATGTGGTCCTTTCGCAGTTAATGAAACCACCTTTTGAGCCGATCCACAAGATAGAGCTCAAATTTCTCTCATGGAAGGTAGCTTTGCTTCTCGCACTTACATCGGCCAGAAGAGTAAGTGAAATTCAGGCCTTCACCATTAAAGAACCGTACTTACGTTTCACGGAGGATTATGTAATGTTAAGGACAAATCCTAAATTTATTCCTAAGGTGCCATCCCAGTTTCACCTTAATGAACCTGTAATTCTGCTCACTTTGTTTCCGAATCCTTCATCTCCAGCTGAGAAATCTCTTCACTCTTTAGATGTAAAAAGATGCCTTAAGTATTATTTACAAAGGACAAAGCATCTGCGCAGAACGGATCAACTCCTAGTTTCCTATGGACCTGTTAAACTAGGATCTGCTGTTACAAAAAGGACTGTTGCACGATGGATTGCTGCCACTATTCAATTGTGCCATTCAAAGGCGGGTAAACCGCTTACAACCAAAACCAAGGCGCATTCCATAAGAGCAGTGTCTTCCTCTGCTGCTCTCTTTGCTGGTGGACAAGATTTGCCGAGCCGCTACCTGGAAGAATGCTCATACTTTCACGCTGCACTATTCCCTGGACATGGCAACATATAGCGAGGCAGCAGTGGGACAGGCAGACCTGCGTCATCTATTTCAATAAGGTAGGCCTCTAATTTTAGAGGTATTCTTTCTTATCTGATATATATATATATATGTTTATATATGTTTATATGATTGATATGTTGTTCAGTATTATCTCATTAAGGTATTTTATATTGGCATGTATGTTATAACCCACCATCCTCTAAGGTGCAAAAGTTTATATTACAGTGCTATTAAACATGCATGTTTATGAAACTGCTAGCTACTCTGATTCAAGCATGTGAATCTATGAAAGATCCAATACTGGAGAAGAAAATGAGTTACTTACCTGTAACTACGGTTCTCCAGTGTTAGAAATGGGATCTCTGGTTGGCTAAGGCTTGCGCCAAAGCCAGGCAGAGACCACCACTCTAGTCAGGGCGAGGGAGTTACACACCAAAGATAACCCCTGCTCACCCCCTTGATAGCTTGGCACGAGCAGTCAGGCTTATCCCGGAGGCAATGTGTAAAGCGTTTGCGCAACACACTCACAGCAGCAACACACTAGGCACACCACAAAAGGAACTCCACACAAGGTTATATAAAAAAATAGCCTTTGTATTATCATAAACACATTAGAAACAGAATCACATAATATACACTGTGCCAACTGGCACTAGGCAATATTCACAGGGGACTATATACACCTGACAGGGCCAATTGGACCACTGTCAGGACCATCACAAAGTGGAAAGAGTAAATGTAGAACTTGTAATAAAGGTAGATCACAACCAGTAATTACTGGCAAACACTGTACTCAGCATTATCCTGCAACATAAAAGATGGGACACCTAAATCATATCAGGCATGAATCTCATTAGGCATACACCTCATTAGCATCACACGTTATGCACCAACCTCATACGAAAAAGCACATGGTGCATAAACACATTAGGTAATACTCCTCATAAACACAGGGGGCCCCAATCGGGGGCACACAACCTGGAACTGGCCCCCAGGCCAACTGGCCTCTCACAGGGGCTCAAAGGCCCAACGTCCAGAATGTCAGGGCTGGCTGCGCATGCAGCGAAAGCAAAGTGTGCAGATGCACAACCTAAACATGGCAGCTGCCCACTACTTGCTGGGCAGCTGTGAAAATGAGCACGGGTACCAGCGTGCCCCCTGAGCAGCCTCCGTGCTCCCGACATCTACTGGTCCCTCGGGCCGGAAAACAACAGTACTGCCGGCTCCATGGAAGGGGGCACCCCCGAGACTCACCACTGCTGCAGGAACCACGTGGGGCTCTCCCCCGCCGTAAGGGAGCCCCGTCCACAGTCAAGTATCAAGTGCCTGGCTTCCTGATCCTCGAAGCGAAGCTTCCATTGCTCCCGATCCCCCTCTCCTCATCCAAGTACAAGAAAGAAAAGAGCTCACCCTGCACTTGCAGCAATGCCAGTCGCCGTTGCTCCTTTGTTGCCAGAAAGCGGGCGGACCGGTCTTGCTCTCCGGTGGCTTGGGCAGTCGACAGACTGCACCCGGGGCTCTGCGGTGAACTCCTTTCTCTTCGCCCGGTCCCAGGAAGACCGGGTCTTCTCACGCAACCTCGCCAGGCGCTGCACGGCTTCCGGGTCACCACAACGGGCCGCGGCGGTAAATTCAGGCAACGCTTCTCTCGTTGCCTAGCAGCCTCTCCCGCTGGAGCCAATCCCAGCGCGGCTGAAACAATGACGTCGGCGTACCCCGGGTCCGCGGCGGTGAATCGGGATTCAGCAATCTCGGACTTCCCGGGCCAGCGGCGGTGAAGTCCTTACTTTCGGTCGCAGTGCGGGGTAGGCTCCCACTATTACTTTAAGACGCGGGGTGGGCACCCGCTCAGAGGGTATAAAAAAAAAGGCAGAGATGCGGGGTGGGCACCCGCCAGATCTCAGCAATGCGGGGGAATCCCTACGTCGGGATTCCCTCAAAATCGATCGCAGCTCAGTGCTGCAGGCCCAAAAACGGAAGCTCTCCTCAAGATAAAAATCAAGCGCTCTTCCAAGTAAGCAAGGCGCTTCTTAAAATACAAGCAAAGCGCTAGAGTCCAAAGGTCAGGGATGAAGGGGCAAGGCTGGGCTCAGGCAGGCCAGCACACAGGGCCCTCCAGCAGGGAGGCAGTCCCTCGTGGCGGTTCCTCCTGGAGCCCAGCAGCAGCAGGCCCCCCCAAGTCAGGAACAGAACAACAGAACATTTTCATGGGGTCACAGCCTCTTCTTTTATACATCTATCCCCCTTTGTCACACAGCACAGGGCTGGGGGAAAACCAGATGCAACTGGTCTGGGGGAGCTTTGGAGCACTTTGTTGTGCTCAGCTCCTCTCCTCTTTGTCAGGTGGGGGCTAGGTGCTCAGACGCACCACAGGGGGCGGAGCCAGCATTGTGGAGGGAAGGCACAGCCCTATTCAGGTCCCAGGTGCAACTCCTCCCTCCCATCTAGATGCAGATCTCTCTATTCAGCCCTGCGCTGACTCACTCTGCCCCTGTCACTCACAAGCCAGACATGCACTCCACATCAGGCAGGCAGACACACAGCACACAGAAATGCCAACTTCTAAAAGTGGCACTTCTCCACTAGTCACAATAAATCTGCGCACACCATTGCGCAGCATTTATTCTCACGAGTTCGCACATACTAAACTCGCCCCTGCACTCCTCTCACACCAGGAATTACCATGGACACACATATCCCCCATGCATTCCTATGGGAGGGCAGGCCAATCTCACCACACGCACTCAGAGAACGCACGCACTTTACACTGGGACACAGTGCTAAAGTGCGCAGATACCGAAAACCACCAACACTACACAGGGAAAAGGCTAGGAGACAGGCAAAAAGTTTAGGGGTGAACCTGCCAAAAGGGCCAAGTCCAACATCCAGTATTGGTATCTTTCATAGATTCACATGCGACCCACCCTCCTCCCCGGAGAGGCTTCCTTTATTCTCTAAGGTTTGCGCCGCGCCGGGACACTCATGAGTAGCCGTGCGCGTTATAAATCCAAATAACATAACATAACAGGTTTATAATTGCACACTTGTGCTGGAAAATCTGAGGAACCTAGCCTCTCCTGGGATTGTTCTAGAGGGTGCCGTCGCCTGATTGGCTGTTGGTTAGTTTTGGTTCTTTTTTACAAAAGAATGTGGATAGGCTATTGCACTGACTTTTCATTGCATGGTAGCCTATGGTAATTTTATCTACTGATTTTATATGTATACCGTGGGACTCCCACTACGACGACGGGGATGATTCAAGCATGTGAATCTATGAAAGATACCAATACTGGAGAACTGTAGTTACAGGTAAGTAACTCATTTTCATCCTACTCAAGGGGCTGAGGGAGATCTACAGAAGTGTCTCTGTCTCTCCTCAGAGTCTAATGGCGAGACCTCTGAAGAGGAACCATTTTTGTGTCTTGGTATGCCCACGGGTGTAGTGGGTGGGGGAGGGGGGGGGGTAAGGGCCCATCTGATTGCTCGAGCTTTGAGACATGTCCGGGGCAGTTTCCAGCTCTCCTTACTAATGAAAAGCCTATTTGGGATCTCTCACCTTTAATGTTTTAAACTGTATGTTAAGTTGTTTGTATGTTGTAGCTCTAATATGCCCCTGAATGATGTTTCTTGCCAGGCGGTTGCCGAACCGAGTACCAAGCTTAAGAATGCTGCGGAGCTTCTTCACAGACGGGGTAGGTAGTCACCATGTTCGCAGTCTGTCTGCCTGCCTCTGTCAGTGGTGGACTGTGTCCTTCTCCTTCACTATGCATGTCTCTCATGATCGCTCTGTGTAAGTCTGTATGTGTCTTGCCTCAAAGTCTCCTGGCGTCTCACACTTGAGTCCATCCTTAGAAACCACAGTTGCAATGATGTGCCCCATCTTAACTCCGGCTATCCCGAAACCTACGTGGGCTTGAGTGATAGTGTGTAACACAACATCCTGTTTGTATCCGGTCATGAAAAGAGACTCAATGTGATTCACACTAGCTGGTTTCTGGTTTGGGAGGACATAAGCATTCGTGTGTAGCACAACGCCCAGTTGAATCTCTGGTTTGTGACAGAGCTTGAGGTTCTCCACTTTTTGTGTCTTTGTGAAACAGCTTACCTATGTACCATGATTCTGTGCTTCTACAACTCTATGTAGCAAGAGGTGCATGATGATACGCAGGGTGTGGTTGTGTGTTGACTCGTGAATACTAATTCTGCTCAGTGATGTTCATGTACCTATGTATTTCCACGACACTTGACCTATATGTATATGCTGTGGTTACAAATGTATGGAGTTGATTCTATGGGCGTGTGACCTTGCAAGCCTAAGTGGAGAGGTGTGGTGCAGCGGCCAGGGCAGCTGACTTCGGAGCACAAGGTTCACGGTTCGATCCCCGGCGGCAGCTTAGCTCAGCACCATGTGACTCTGGGCAATAGCTCACTTAATTTCCACTACGGCCCCCAGCGCCTTGAGACCCGTAAGGGTGAGTAGCTGCGCTATATAAAAACGGACTTACTATGTGTGTTTTCATGTGTCAGTGCTGTATGTATGTGAAATACGTTGATAGCCCTTTATTGTGTGCTTGCATGTTTCAGTATTCCGTGTACATATGTAAAAGTACAGTGATCAACACTTCAAAAAGAAGAGTGTTACTTGCATAAAATAAATGCTACTTATTAGACTTCGTTTTTATTCAAATATTATACTTTGCAGTTCTTTAACCTATAAAGCAGGATACCTCCATTCCCTTATCTCTTCTCAGGCCCATTGATTTTTCCTGATTTGAGCATACTCCTACCCCCCTCCTCTAGATCAATTAGATGCTTCCAGTTTAGGAGTCCCAAGATTTTGCTTCCTACTTTACAACTAAAAGTCAACCTGGGATATATTCTGTACCAAGAGAATTTGCTTAATTTGGCATTTCTCCTTTCCCACCCAACAATCTTTGCAGCCTGAAATTTAAGTCGCTTGAACGCATCGCTTATTTTATTTATTGTTCGGGTTTATTTTCATATCCTTTACTTATTTATTTATTTAGGAGTTTTGTAAAGCGCTACATGTCTCCTTTTAGTTACTTCAGAGCACTGCCAGAAAGAAAGCAAAAAAACAGTTAATTAAATGAAGGGAAGTTAGAGTCGAGTCAGTAAAAAAAAATAACAATGCTTCAAGTTCAGCCTTATTCCAGCTACCGTTAAGTTGCAACCAAGTCTGAGTGGTTCTGTATTCAGACGCTCCAGAACCACATGTTGCTACGTTCACATTTAAGTTCAGGGTCTAAAGGTCTAGGCCTCTGTGTGCCCTAGTACCTTCCTCCTTGTTTCATTCTGTTGACCAATCGGCGATTGATCAGGTGCACAGTCCTTGAGCAGGTGACTATTGCTAGAGTTTAGGTAGATATTCGGGGCCTTTCCAAAATATGCTTTGCAGACTGTACTTCACGACCCCCATCATGGGTATAAATCACTATTTAAATATGAGAATACAATACACAAGCCTTTAAGTGTGATCCTGGCTTCCACAGGGAGCCAGCGGGGTGCTCTGAGGGTGGGTTTTTCATGGTCGCACTTATGGAGGTAAAGGCACAGTCTGTCTTCATGGTCTTGAAGTCTTTGGAGCCTGGCAATGAGTATCTTGGAGTAGATGATGTTACAGTAGTGGGCGCGAGCCTTGTTGGAGAAAAGCTAGCAGCATGCCGGTACCTTTAGGTCTGCAGGTGGTTTTCATACAAGGAGAGTGATGAAGTGTTTCAGAGGGCCAAGAATGACTCCAGAGACGAGGGAGGCATTACTCAAGTCTGTTGCATTCATCTGGAGAGAAGGAGGCTTGTTTAAGGTATCCCGCTAGGCAGGGGCCTTTAATGAATTTGGACATTTTAGTTTTGCAGACCAGGATTAGCACCTCAGCAATTTCCAGAGGTGAGAAGGCAGATTGTATCAGGTATCAAAATAGGAGGGTAGTTTGGGACTTACAAGGTATTAAAGGTGAAGTGATGGATACCAGGCGGATTTCTAGATTAACTTCAGTTTTTTAACTAAGTACACGAGGCTCATCTGTATTATTCAACTATGCTCCCATTTCACCAGACTTAAGAGCGCTCTATTACTGACTCGATGTCTCTGCTCTCCTAAAGAATCTGGTTTTCTTTTTTTTTCTGTTTGGTCACTTGACCGAAACAGCTCTTTTGAAGTCTATTTTTCATTCATCAACAATCACTGCATTAGAAATTGGTATCCGCCTTGCATATTTATTAATTAAATAGATGATATAGTGCGTGTTGCTTGCCCTTCAAGTATGTCAAAGTTTCAGTCATGCCCAAGCGCTATAGTTATTTCGGAGTGTGTATGTTGTGAGCCAGAAAGGTTAAGCGTCTAGTCATAGAAGCGAGGGCCCCAATGAACTCTTTTTGAATCACAACCCCTCCGCCCATTTGTTTGGAGCTCGATTGCAACCCAGGACAGTTCAGTTTTAAGGCTTTTACTGGCGAATGTGCAGTTCGTTTGTGCCCATGGTCATCCCTATGAAGCCAGGGTAGTTACTCCTTGTTTCATCCATTTGAAAACCTATAGAGTGAGAAGCGTGGAGTCACTGATCACAGGTTCCTGGTAAGCACCTTGTGGGGTGCTAGTTTCAGCAGCTATCCTTGCCTTGTACCCCAGCTGGCCTAACATACAGTAGAAATGGATGTCCACTTGATTCTTTTATCCTCCAGGAGGCAGAAGAGAACTTTCAGAGCTGGTTTATCTAGTTTATGTTGTTGTGATTCCATAGGTTCACACCTGGCTTAACTTGGTACTTGTGCACCTATCTCCAGCTTTCAACACAGCTTTTCACCATACTTTTTCTCTTGTGTCTTTGAGCTTTGAGTGTCTCTGGCAGAGCTCTTGCTTGGCTTGTGATATCTTTGTCTTTTCTTCTGTTTCATGGACCTGTTCATTGGTTTTTGCTAACTCTGTAGTCTGTGGTGTCCCACAAGGGTGTTTGCTGAGTACATTTCTGTTCTCACTTGTAATGTCCTTCCTGTGGCTTCAATGCCCACCGTTATTGTGATACTTGAAACAGCGCAAGAAAGAGTCTTTCCATTTGTGTTTCTGCAATGGAGACATGCATTCTCTTCTTTCCAAATGACAATCATTACTAAAGTCTGCTGGTTTCAAGAACATGTGTTCCAATCTTCCCTCTTCCCCTGCTAAATTGTGTCTTGAATTTGCAAAACGGAATGCAGCATTTCTTAATTCTTGAGGAAATGTAAGAATCCATCGTCATTTGTTTTTACCCATGGTTCCAAGAACGGATCTCATCTATGAACACATATAGTTCATGTACTTCGGTTTGCCAGTAATAGTTCCTGAAAGTGGGTTAATATGAATTATCCATCAGTTGTGGGTAACTCAGTAGTTTTTTCCCAGCAGTACAAGGCTGTTTTGATTCCCAGATGAAGGAGCTGAGTACTGACTCGTAGATCTGTGATATAAAAAGGACAGAGCCATAGATTGTCAATGCTTTAAATATCAACAGTGTTTTTTGAGTGTTGAATGCTCGTAGAAAGATTTGTGTATGAAGCACGGAGCTACCCTAAGAAATATGTAAACGGTAGTTTCTGGGTGACACGCAGGGAGCCCCACCCGACACCCTGCTTGTTTTTGTTAGGATCCGCCCCCTCTTTTTTCTCTGATATTGTTCTGTGCTCTCCATCTTGCTCAAGTATGATTTGATGATTCTGTCATTGGCAGGGTAATATCCCTACAAGTTGTTATTTGCTCAAACTTGGATCTACATTACTATCCAGTTATTCAATGATGTGTGTGCCTCGTTGCTACTGTGTTCAAACTGGTGTGAGTCAAGCTGCTGTGCCACATTTATTGATATGTACAAAATGAAACACAATAAAAAAAATATATATATATTAAAACAAGGTTTTTGGACAACCAACCACTTTGAATAAACTGGTTCTGCCCAAATCTGGTTCTGCTTTCATCTTCCATTTCACAACAGTGTGTTTTAGAGAAATCTCTGAGCTTTGTAATGAATGCTGCACAAGCATATTCTGGATGTTTCAACCTATGAAGGCATTCTTCTGCAGGTTAATGGAGTGCCCAAGAATACTACTGAGGGCCTGAGAATCATCTCTAGCATTGGCTTCTCAAATTAAGAATTACTAGTAAAGAGTTGGAGGTTGTCTGCATAGAGAGCCAGATGTGTTACATCCCCGGGTACATGAACCCTTCCAGTTTCTTGTTCTCTCTAACTAGTCCTGCAAAGGATTTCATGAAAAAGAGAAACTAACCTGGAAACATGTGCCCCTCGCAATCCTTATAGGTGGAGTCGAGAACCACTGAAGAACAATAAGCTGTGGGCTTTTGGCATGATATTTTATCGATACTCCTAAATTTAATTAGTTCCACGCCACTCTTCCAAAAGCTTTTTTCAACATTTAAGGTTATATTGGGGAACGACTAACATTGAAATATATTGATAGCACGAGTTCAACATGCCTATTGCTGGTATCATACTGAAATACACGTTCCGCATACAGTAGTGGAGGAAGACGTAGCGTGCTCTAGACATGTCCAGACAAGGCTCCATGCTCCAAAGAGAAGGCCTTTGGCTGAAATAAATGCTGCTGGGTGCTCTGCTTGGATTTGGCACAGGCAGGTGCAAATTTGTGGAGTAGATACAGTATAAATGTCACTTTTCTGGCCGAAGGCTAATCCAGCACTGTTGCTTACCGTGTAACCCAAGGTAATGTGGCAACTGGGAAAATGTAAACTGCTAACACGGGGAGATATGTATGAAGAATGCCCATTCATGACCTCGCAAACGTGCAAGCGTAGAACTCACTGCACTCCTTTGGATATATTCCCATGCTGTGGATTAAAAGGAACATGCACAAGCAGATAGATAGCCATCGTTTGCACAGGAGTCTATTGAGATGCCTGCGCTATCTGAAGTGATTACGGTCCCCTCACCATCACGATTAATATCCCAAATGTATGCGCCAATACTTGAGGTGATAGTGACGATAACCAGAAAGCGCGGAGACCTGGGGACTGGGAAAGACAACTAGAGAGTGAAATTACAGATCCCCAATGGCGGTATTGCTGCCTCCAAACTAAAGAAAGATTGCTAAATTGGAGGTAAAGACTTGTTATTATACTCCGCAAGTACTCAGGGATATGTGTCTGTACGTCAAAAGAAAATGTAGGAGATGTGGCTCGATCAAAGCAGACTTTATGTACCTCGAATGCCCAGGGGTAAAGCAGTATTGAGAGGCATTGCATTCTCGCTGGAGGCGGAAACATAGCCCAAGCCTCTGCAGGCATTATTGGAATATGGCGGAGATACGGAAGGCGAATATGAAATTCAATGCCAGGTGCTTTCTGATTGCCAAGAAAAAAGTGGCAGCTAAGGGGGACGGGGTTCATGCCCCCAAATGGAGGATTGACTGAAGGACTTTACAGTGTGGAATGACAAGGCAGATATATATTCCTCTTTACTACCTGACATTCAGACCCAGAAATATATGTGGCCCACAAAGTGCAAATTTAGTCAAACCGATAGATGATACTGATACATAAACAGCAAGCCTCACATGTAATTGACTCATCGTACTGACTGTTAGGGGAATATAATCAACATGTATTTAGGGAGACCTTCTACATGATATACAGAGGTGTGAAATGCTATAAAGAAGCACTCATACACCAGGTTTTATAGATGTTAGAGTGTGACCGCTTAGTACCTCATCACCTAATCTGTAAAGTTCGCCTGACCTTTGTAGGGCTACTCGATGCTTCGATCGATACACTGCCTCAAAATACAGTTATGATTCTATGTTGCCTTCCATATCTTGGAATACTTTCCCCAAACCAAATGTGGATATCACCTCTTCAAAGGGCCTTAAAACACACGCCGTCCTATGCGTATTCACACCTCCTGTGATTGACTGTTAGCTCTAGTGTTCTTGCACTGCTGCTTGAAATACATTTGTAGAGATTACAAATTCAGCACTGTAATTGTGCTTTGCTTTGTATCTCTTTCTTACCACACTTTATTTTGTGTGTATACGCTTTGCTTCGCAAGCCCACCAATGTATTTCTAGTGCCTCAGTGTAAGTAGTGTGGTTTATTTTTGGGAGTTGCATGTGTCGAGGATCTTGTAAACATTTTGAGCACATCGTTTATATGCACTGGTGTGTCTGTATACCTGCAGTGTGGTCTATCTGTGTGTGGGTGTGTTAATATTCTTGCAAAAAGAACAATTAATGGACGGAATGCTGAACAATGGCACACATTCACCCCAGTACAGAGATTTGGGCTTAAACCCATCGTTTTTTTTGCCCACTAAGGCATCCCAGTTTAAACCCAGCCACATGCAAATCAGTCTTGACCATGGGAACAGTCCAGCCCGACCTGCCAGGCCAGGTCTGCCCTGGACCAGAAATAAGCCTCCTGGACCGGTTTCGGGTTTCACCCCTCATCAGCCAGGATAGCTTGAATCCAGTGGCATTGTCTCAGGATGCTTGTTTGCGAGTGTGTGTGCCTGCTACGTTCGTTCAGCCTGCCTGCGTGCCTTGATGTACTTGGACCCTCATTTTGAGTATGAAGGTAATTCTGAAAATCTGCAGAATCAGAATTACCACTAGAATGTACTACATGGCTGCACTTGATGTTCTTTGCTACTGTCAGTCGTGTGTGGCAGCGCTACTGTATGATATTATCACTAGCCGAAAGGGGGCGATGTTCTTTTATTTATTTTGAGTTTTAAATAGCGCGAACTCGACCCGCAGGTATCAGAGCACTTTACATGAGTACCAGTCGCGTTACAGACGGACACATTCATTTTGTTCGCCTTCCACTGTCTTGTAAATTAATATAGAAGGGGCTCTAAACACAGGCATGTACTTGTTGTCGACTGTAAATGACACTACAACAGCTGCTGTGCTTGTTGAGAGGGCTAATGGTGTCCTGTGGACCACAAACACATGCAAGTGTAGGGAGGGCCATCATCACCCTTGAAGCAGGGACATGTTGCTGCCAATGCAGGTGAGTGCTTGGTTAAAAGCAACACCAGCATTTTGTCAAGGAATAGTCACTGAATGTTGTCTATGCAGATCACTGCTCGGGCAGTGGTAAAAAGTGCATTCATTTATGCAAAAACGCCTGAGCGGTATTTTCCAGATGTTTTCTGCATTGTTTAGTCACGCCCTGTTAGTAATGTCAGAAGGCCTCACACTCTGAACGAGGTAACAGCATTCCCAAATCAGGGATTTTTTTCCCCAAATTGCAGAGGGCCATTTAAACAGTTTTTCCAATATTAGTCAAGCATAGGCCGTTCCTGACTGTCCAGCCTGTAGTGTTTAACAGTGTTGTGAAGCTGTCCATGTGGCAACCGAGTACTTCTTCACATAACTGTGCCTTCCATTGTTCTTGTGCCTATTTGCCTTTGCCACTGATGTGTATGCTCATGCACTGGGTGTTGCTCTGTGCATGTGACATAGTCTGTGTCTCGGCTGCTTTGTATGTGCTTTGTACCTCTGCAGGGTTCCTGGCCTTATTTCTCCTTCTCTCTTGCAGTCCTTGGACAGCCTTTTGGCATCAGAAGACACGAGGTCGAAGAGACATTCAACATCAGAGCTTTCTGATATCACATTCAGTGAAGTGCGGAGAGAGGGGTGGATGTCCTACAAACAGATCCTTACCAAGAAGGGCAAGGTAAGCCTTGGAGGAACTTGGAGGAAACTCCAGCTAAGGGTCATCTATGATGTGGAGTCAGGTAGATGTCACACAGCTAGGGTTGCATGTGAAAGGATACTTAGATTTGAAGAATTTATTGGGTGTTATATATGTTGCAGAGAGAGACATTCATGGTTGTGTTAAATGTAGCAGAGACTTACATTTTTGTCATACAATCTGACCTGCCAACTAACAAGGCGATCCCATGTGACACACGGTTTCCCAGCTCATCACATAGTTACTTGATGAAAAGCCACTATCACATGTGGAACAGTAAGGTGTGCTGGAAATCCTTGCACAGAGTAGGGTTCCAGTTGGTGTGTGAAGGTGCTTCATTGCTGGAATCCATTTGGGCGGAGGCTCCAGACAACTCTTTTTGCTGCGAGATAGGATACATAGGGGTGCTCAGACAATAACTAGTCCAAAGCCTCACCCTCTCTCCATTGTCCAACCCCCTCCATTGATTCCACGTGGGAAATCATTCTAAGGTCTGTGACTCAATGACCGTCATAAGGGTTATATATGTTGAAAGGCTTCCTGTAAGTGTGGCACATATCACAGGCACTAAGTGTGTGTAGCATATATTGGGTTGGGCTCTGTTTCAGATAGACACACGCTGGTGTGATAAGTGTTGAGGTGACCTGCTTGAGTGTGATATATTTTGCAGAAACCTGCAAGAGCAGGATCTGTGAAAAAATGTTTTATGTTTGTGTGACATACATCACGAGAGTATATGTGGGGAGGATATTCTTCACAGGGATATGGACGAGTGTGATATATGTCATACACAACTTGTGTAGGTTTTGTGTGTTGCAGAGGCCTTCCTGGGTGGTAGTGTGTGCACATATGTATTGTATTGTACTTTAATTGCATTTTTACAGTGCTTCAAAACCCGCAGCGGACATCCGAAGCGCATTATCAGAGGGGTAGTATGTTACACCGTGCTTTGAGGAATATTTGGAAAGCGTTTTAGTGTCGTGCAAGAGTGACCAGAGCAATGTTCTCATCTTGTCTTGGTTCGCAGTGCTTAACAGTGAGAGTACACACAGTTTACATGCACCAAGAGAATCTGTAATGCTTTAGAGTGCTCAGTCTTGAAGCTGGTGAGCGACCAGGGCAGAGGGGATGTAGGTATGGACTATATTAAATTCATCCAAGGTCAGAGGTCTCGGCACCGGGTGCAGGTGCAGGTGCAGGTCTTCATTGGTATTGAGTGGCTTGGCTAAGGTGGGTTGATGGTAACTATCTGAGAGTATAGATGTGTCCTGTGGATTTTTTTTTTTTTAAATAATATTATTGGTATGATAGTCCTAGAGGTCCATGCCGGAGTAAAGGAAGTGAGTTGTGGTCTGTTCTGGCTACACACAGACGGTTACCCGCATACTTGGCAGGTATTTATAGGGTGAACCTTGGATTGGCTTTAGCCCTCTCCACAGAGATTCTAGATAGGAAGCAAGTTAACCTATGGGAACCTCTGATATCACTATGGCAGATCATAGGGAGCTACTCAAGGTTTCAGGGCTGGATGGACACCGTAAATATTGCCTGGGCAAAATATGATTGGTTTAATATGACTCCAGCAATCATTAACTAAAAGGTGACCAGTTAATGTGCTTTTATGTTTTGTGTATATGGCAATATTGTGATGGTTTTTATTAACTTAAAACAATAAAGTTTGATTTGATGTGATTTGATTTGATGTGGCCAGTTAATCTTTGCAAAGGATCTGCTACTCTGCAGCACTTTCTGTGGTGCTTTTTAATAACCTTTGATCAGTTTTAACAAAAAATATTTTTTCGTCCAAATATGCAAATTAATTCAGCAGATGATGAATTACGTGGCAACTTTGGTAAAGCCATAAATATGCAGAAAATGCCCTAGCCGCAGAATCACATGAATTAATTTGCCTTACCTATACACGGCGATCGATGAGTTAATGTGCTTAAATTGCAGGCCCCTCGGTCGGGCCTGAAAGGGTTTGCTATAGCTCGCAGGATCTTGGGTTGGTATGATGACATAGGTCATTATGCTGCATAGCAGCAAATGGGAGACTGTTGAGGGGCAAAGTGTTGGCCACCCCTGTTAAACTGTAAATACGTCTAGGTATGGCGTATGTGCCGTGCCTCAAGGATTCTAATGTGGCACGAAGAATTGACAGCTCTCTTATCAGTAGATTCTTCAAATGACTTTTGTGGGCTACCAGAGCCGGCCTTTGCTAGTATAGCGCTCTGGGCTGAAAGACATTTGTCACCCTCACTGCATCTGTTGAATAAAACGAGGCAGCAGGGTGTACCTTTTTGTATTCACAGGCCATCTTCTGACTGATAACATCACAGCAATGACTGGCTTCTGAGCAGAAACATCTCCGCACCCCTCCAACTCCCCTGAATCACTCAGCTCAGGTCTGTCACACTGGTGCCTAGCTGTTTGTTGGGGGTGTGTTGGTTGGGGTAGCAGCGCATGAGAGGGAAGAACAAGGTGTTAAAAAAGCACCTGCAGCCTATTAACAAATGATGAAATGCTCTTCAGACTGAATCACTGGAGCTGAGTGAGATGAACGTTGCTGTTTGCATGACCTTAATGCAGACGGCTTTGTGCTCCTCTCTGAAGTTGGGGCCCCACTCGCCCATGTCAAAAGCCGGGCCTGTGGGCGACAATACAGTTTAGGCCTGGTTAAATATGTAAAGTTACCATCCCTTCTCGCTCGAAACCCCTCTGTCCTCTTGTTCCTCTGTGCCGTAACTTATACTCTGCCGTCACCTAGTAGACATACGAAATTACTGCACCCTTTTCCTGCACTTGTTGAAAAGGGCGTCGGCTTTCATTTGATTTATGCTGATTTAAGGTTGGAATGACTGAAGCGCATCTTCTACACCGCCAACCCTGCAGTCAGCCGAAATGACACTCTCTTTCCTCCCACCTATTGAAATTTAAATCATTTACTTGAGAAACCTTAAAGCGCATCACCTTTAGTGATTCTTAACGGATTCATGTTTCCCCTCTTCCCTTCTTTTCGCCGCCTCCCCCTCCTAGTAAGTGATCCTTTCATGCTCCCCTCTTTCGCATGTGATTTATAGCTGTCTGGGATCTCTCTCGTCCCTTCTCATCCAGTTTGAAGCTACTTTCAGGGCCTTCTCCTCCTTTCCATTCCATACTTCTCTCCCTCCACTCACTCCTGATCACACAATGCAGTTTGTTACTTAATATTCGTTCCACAGTGAAAAATTAAGACATCCTCATAGATCGCATTTTCTGGCACTGATGGAAGCTTGGTTCAATAACCCCTCTGCGGTGCCCCTAAATATATAGAATTATAAGTGGATACCTGTGTTACATGGATGTTTTTTACAGAGGGATCCAGAGTGACATCAAATAGGCGAGAGCGAAGCTCGACTTGTCTATGATGTCACTCAGAACCCCGAGGTGAAAAACATCCCAGTAATTTGCTTTTTACCCAGCTATAATTTTATGCTATGTATGGCCCCCAAAATCATCTGGCCTTGCTTTCAACTGCTATTCGGGGCCGGATGAGTAATGGGGAGCCATACAGAACATGCCCTCGTCTTTCTGTCCGAAATAAAAAATAAAATACCTGGCCTCCTTCCGCCCACTCCCACCATTCTCTGCACCTTACCTTCCCTCTATTGCAGAAGCTGTGCTTCATGCTTTCCAACGCTGCTCTGACAGGTTGTGTGAGAGTCCTGCCAGAGCAGCCTAGAAGTCCTTTATAACGTAGCAACAGTCGGTAACAGCTTTTGTTAAAAACGTTTTGCTAGTCAGAGCAGTGAATTACTAGATTTAGAATCAGACATTCACTCTAGTGGCTCTCGGTGAGAGCCTTCCATAACAACAACGTTCTTAATACATATAAAGCAACCTTCGCTAGCTCCTCAAACAGAGGAGGGGGAGTCACCATCCTACATCCTAGCAACCTCACTTGCGCATCATTAACATTCAGATTCTATGAAAGAATGGACAGGTAAAACTTTCCTCTGCCTCAACAAAAACTAAAACAGAAATCCTGGCACTTGGAACGAGAAACCCATTTCAACTGGCCAGCAGAAAACAAACCATCTCCTTCACCGTTCAAAACAGCTTGAAATCTTGCAGTACTCTTTGAGACCTTTCATTCACCCAAAAAGCTCAAGCAATTTTTTTAAAACTGCTCTCTACCACCTTTAAAAAATATCTAAAATCTGCTGCTCACCCATCAATCTGCGAGGGATCACCCTCATTCAGACAACTGTACTATCTAGGCTTTTCTACATTTCTCTTGCCTTCCTCAGTGAAATCTCAAGACATCATGTAAAGTTCACACGGTTCAAAACACAGTGATCAGACACCTCATCAGTCTCAAAAAACGTGACCACATCTCTGCTTACCAACATAAGTGAAAGTTGACCCCCATAAAACAATAAATGATACAAAGCACGATTTGTGCCATATGGAAGTCAGCCTTCAGTATCTCACCAAATCTGCTCGCCCACTTGCAATGGCGAGTCAGATTTTATCAGGGCAAACTATATTTAGGACCTACTCGCCCCTTCTGGCGAGCTGACAAACAACAGGTGAAGGAGCATTAAAGATACCTTTAAATCTTGTTTTTATCTTGTCACATTTATTCATTGTTCAGAGACAGAGGTCAAAAGTCAGTTTACATCTTCAATTACTTTTCTTTCTCTGACTGGAAAGTTTGAGGATTTTGTAAAGTGAACTGTCTGACAAATGTGCTGTACAAAAAGTATGAAATGAAAGGCTGTAGGATATCCTGTTTTTTTCTAAAACACATTTAAATAGCTAAAAAGTGAACTGCACAAACCTTTCAAAATACATTTCAGTAGTTATGAAAGCCCCTGTTTTGTAATTTTGTGTGATGAAAAAAAATATTTTAATAGAATGAAAACAAATCAGAACACTTTACTTGGTGATGTGCAAATGATACATATGTTTGCTGAAACCTAATTTCTACAGATTAATTTGTATACACTATATAGTTTTAGAAATAAAACTGCACAGTAGTGGGAATGTTTTTGGCCATTTAAATGGAAAATGTGCTGTCTGTAAATGAGTGCACTACCAGTTCATGCTTTAGTGATATATTTGTTAAAAGTGAGTTTTTAAAGATGAACTGCGAAACTTTCCTGCCCCCAAGCTGATGGCAATGCTATTAGTAAACTAAAAGGCAAGTCAGGGGTCATATGTACCCTATATGTGGGCCATATTTTTATTATGCATGGAGCTAACGTTTAGTCTATTACATGAAACCAAATAGTCTTTTATTGTACATCAGGAATACGTAACTCGCATATTGGAAGGTGCTTTCATTGTGATAATGAAGGAAAAGGTGACTGCAAAAATAAAATATTTGCCTAGGATGACAGACTGAGACCAGTTTATGGGTCAAGTACATTACAATTAGGTTGAGCAGATTATTCAAGTTACTAGCATTTTTATGAATTTTCTAGGCCTGCTCACAGACTTATTCTTACTGTCCAAGATGAAAAGAACCCTTATCAACTCCAAAAGACATGGTGGGAATCTCCTCAGTACAGCGGGAACTGAACTACGGAACGATCTTCCGCTCCAATTATAAAACTTCCTCATCACTCACGAGCTTAGATACCTTCTTTTAAAAGATCCTTTTAAACAATCTTTCTCCTGATAACTAAAGAACACTTGAACTTTGAGATGTCTATTTTTCCCGTAATCGATTTCATTCCTGCTTTCGTCTTTCGTCCCATCTCCCTGTCACCCCACTTGCACTTTAGACTAGATTTGTTTTCTGGTTTATGGTGTGCATAAGAAATAAATAGAACAGTTAATTAAAAAAAAAAAGCAGAGATTCTTGCCTTGATAATGGAGACATTTTATTAAAAATGTATATGGATCTGTGATAGATGGAAACCTGGAGAACTAACATGACGGATAAATAGTTTATCCTCCGAGCCCTTATGGTTAAGGCATTGATGTTGTCTCCCCTTCCATTGCAGAAAGTTGGTGGTGGCCTTCGACAATGGAAGCGAGTCTTCTCTGTTCTCCGCACTCACCTGCTCTACTTGTACAAGGACCGGCGGGAGGCGGTGACTGCGGTGCCTCCCCAAGGTGAGGAGGAGCAGCCGATCAACATCCGGGCATGTCTCGTCGACATTTCCTACAGCGACACCAAGAGGAAGCACGTGTTCCGGCTAACGACTGCTGATTTCTGCGAATATCTCTTTCAGGCTGAGGACCGCGATGACATGTTGGGCTGGATAAAAGTAATCCGGGAGGACAGCAAGGCTGAGGGCGAGGTGAGGGACCATCATCTTCATCTTTATGAGCAGGTGCTGGAGTGGCTCCTGAGATTGTGACATGAGTGCTCGGCACCTGCATCTAACCCTAGCTTTGTGCCCTGTGAACACTTAAAATGCTCTTACCCCAGTCCTGGCTGATTACTAATGCCAGTTAGGATTACTGCTTTGATTTCATAATAAATTAACTAAATGTGTGTAAATATTTTCGAATGTTACTCAGGGGCACAATAATGTAGATATCTGATTTCCCTGCTTATTTAAGTCAATGTTTGTTTAATTGAAGTCTCCTATTCAGAATGTTCATTTTGGGTTTCTGATCCATGGTATTGCCTCAAAGTTAGATTTAAGCAATCTCGCATGTATTGCCAGACCATCTAACAATATGTGTCAGCCCCGCAGAGGGCGTAAGAGGAAGTCCAGGGCGGTCGAAGGCACTTGTGAGCAGATGTATAATGTGTCTCTGTCTTCCTATAGGACCCTGGATTTGCGAGTCAGGCACTGATCAACAAGAAGTTAAATGATTATCGGAAAGTGAGGTAAGACTGTGTTCCTGCTGCACTGTATATAATCTTAGTGTTCTTCGAGGAAGAAGTACAGGAAGAGAAACACTAAGCAGCTATTGGCAGGCTTCATTCCTCCACAGCTGTGAAGGGGCCCAAGGCTTTGTTAAAGCACCTTTCTCCTGACATGGCGCACCCCAGGCTAATTCTGTTTTAGGACCCATACACACGTCTGTTATACACCTTAATCCTGAACTGCAGAGCCCCTGCTATTCCAGGACTGGAACACCCACATCTACCAGTGCACTCAACCCTAACAAGTAGCTTCCCCAGCAATGTTAGTATTGGGAATCACACCCTTGCATGCACATCCAAACACACTCATAAACGCACACCCTTCATACTCTTCAAATCCCACTCCTTTCTATTGTCCCTCTTAATCCTATTCCTTGCTGTTCCAGTATTAGAACTTACAGCTCTGTCAATGCATCATATAGCTCTACCTGTGCGCACACACATATCCCACATTGAACGTGTATCAACCACTGCTGTTCCCCATATAAAGTACTTCCAGTTCACCTCTATCCTAATCCAAAGCATCCCAGACTTCCCATTGCCGGGGAGCTGAGACCCACTCACAGCCCTCCTGGTGCACGTCAGACGGTGCTCTGCTACGACGCCTGACTCCTAACCTATAGAGCCTCGCTCCACTCCAGTCTTCATTCATGCACACATACCAACACACACACTGCAATCTCAGTAGATGGTGTTGTATTTCATAAGGTCCCTCTGGATTTACTTCCTCTTATTTCCATTGCCCGTACAGTCCATCTGGGACTAAGCCTGACTCATCTCCGAAGGGCTCTCGTGGTTTGGGGATAAAACCAGATTTCCTGAGGCAAGCGGGCATGAGCGCACCTCGACCCCCTCGGCAGGATCCCGCTACCAAAGGTGAATATCCAAGCCTTCTTTTTTTGCTTTCACATTGCCCCCTGTGTCCATCTTCCTTTTGATCTCTTCAACTTCCAGCTGCTTTGTGTCTGTCTTTGTTCTCTCTCCCCTTTTAAGGTTTTTATCTCTTTCACCATAATGTTATTAAGTAATAAGCATATGTTTAGCACACAGTCGACCATTGCTATGATCCTACAGTGCTTTCTGGTTGCTTTTGTACATGATTCTTAGTTTTCCTTTGCTGAGACCTAGTCATCCTGTGATGAATAGGTTGGGTATGTTGTGTCCTGGTCTGTCTCTCTGTTGGGTGGAAATGGGCTTTAGAAGTATGTTTGTCAGGGGGTGTTGTGGGGCTTTACCATTTGCCCAAGGTCAGTGACATGCTGTTGTTTGTAAGTGTCATATCTTAGCTACATGGCATATCTGATCTGCGTCGAATGTATGAGAAATCTCTTGACTTGTGTGCTCTATTTGATTCTTTTTGCTTATGCCATACCTTGTTGATATGCCAGATATATGGTGCATCTCAGCTGTGTTAAAGAGCCAGATCTTAATTTTCTTCCTAAAATTCCAGTGAGCTTGGAAAGGTCATGTCTTTGCTAGGAGGGTAGGGTATTCCATATGCTTGCAACTTACATGGAAAAGGAGGCTTCATGCCTTGATTATTTGAGCTCCTAGCTGAACATGGAATATGTTCTTCTGTTCTGGAAATGATTTTGGAGTTTTACGTGGATGAATACAGAGGGTGTTCAACTCGTTTTCAATTTTGGACAGCTTCCTTCTCATCATCATAACAATTAGAAGGCGCACACCAGCTCATCTAAGATATCTTGGCGCCAGCAAGCTGCAGTGATCATTCTTGGTACTAACTGCAAAGCATTCGGCCTGTTTCTGATTCACTCTTTAAACAACAATATAACTTACGCCAACCACTGCTTTTGCAGCGTAAACAATGTTGAAGATTAACGTGCCAAACCAGCAGACTGGCCATCAGGTAAAAAAGAATAAGAAGGCCAAAGTGATCTAATGCCACGGCTTGCAATACAAGCTGTAGAATGGCACCAAGAACAAATTACAAGTCGCTTTTCATTATGGGGTTCCAGTTGAACTTACATAAGGGTTTCTATCACAGACACAGTAATTTCACACCCATTAGCCTAAGTTTGTGTTTTTAAACAAATCTCCAATTTACTTAATTATTAATAAATTACATTTTAATTAAAAAATAATAATTGATAATTGATTTTTACTTAATTAACTTCCCACCCTATACCCCTACAAACACAACAACCCGCACCTAAAATATAGCATTAAAAACGATTTAAACAATTTACCTAAATATCTATTAAATATTTAATATTACATTAATAATTGATTATTACTTAATTAACTTCACACCATAAAACCCCTACAAACACAAAAACACACACCCAAAATATCACTAAAAATAATCACACAATTTACTTAATGGTCAATTAATAATAAACAATTAGTTAATTATTAGTTAATTAACTTCCCACCCAATACCCCTACAAACAAAAGAACCTGCACCTAATATACCACCTACAAAATAAATTATTACACTATTTGCATAATTATCAATTAAATTATTCATATTTATTAAAATTAATGATTAAATAATTATACTTAACTTCCCACCCTGCCCCCCTGCTAACCTCACAACCTGCTAGGGCACTATAAATTACTAATAACAAATAAAAAAATGAAAAATAACTTAAAATTAAAAACTATAATGTAAAATTATTGACAACAATTATACAAAAAGTATATAACATATACAATTAAACTATGAACTAAAACACAAATAAATAAAAAACAATATTTTTTGCAACAGTATTATTGCAAACAATATTAAAAATACCGATATTATTGTTAACGATATTACTTACCTAAAAATAGATATTTATGACCATGATATTTCTGCGTCACAATATTAATGTGTCACGATATTAAAAACCCAATATTTGTGTGCCTCGATATTTATGACTCTATATTTTATCCAAATGCCCATAATATATGAGCTCAGGCAAGGATCTGCTTTGTGGGTCCTTCACAGGCAGGAGAACGTCAGCATCACCAGTAGTTAATCTTCATAAAAGCAGTGCTTTGCCACAAGGATGTCTTCGGTCTTCATCTGCCTTTGCCATGAGACGATTCCCTCATTACTGATGACGATGAGTGCCTTGAGGCCATTAGTGTGATTATGAGGACCTGAAATACTGGAACTGGAACCTATGCCTTCCGTTGTCTTTCTGATACGGTTTGAGAAACTGTAGGTGAGCTCTTTCCTGGCACTGGTGGGTGTTTTTTCTCCATCCTGGCCCCTGAGATCTGGAATAATTGTCTTGTCTTCTATCAGTGGAGGATCTTCGTACATATCTTTAAGGAAAACATTGACATTTTCGGCCATAAAAAGTGATTTAAGGTGGAGTCTGTATCCCAGTGAATTGTGTAGGATTGAGTAGTGCTTGAAGACGAAACCAAGACCTCAACAAAGACGTCATCTAGCAAGCACAAGTACATACATATGCTGCAACCCTTACCGGTAATTAAAACGTGTCTTGCATGGGATCTCAGCATTGTATTAACAAAGCATATGTGTTTGCATTTTGGTCCAAGACACTTATGTTCACTGGAGGAGCTAACGTGAAAAGTTTCTTTATTAGTGAAAACGCTTTCAGCAGAAGAATATTTTGTTCTGGTTCAACAAGAATAAAGTAGCTTTACATTCATATCCATGATTACTTTCAAAGATAGTATCACTTTTTCACCTCAATCAGACCATTGAAATTCCAACGTTCTTTCAAAATCCTTTTGCGCAAGACAAAATAGTTATTTGTCTCGTTCGCTCCTACACATTGAAAATCCCATCTCTAAAGGAGGCATAGCCAGATGAATTGTGCTGTGCATTCAAATTTATGAAGGCTTATACAGTCAACTCGCGAACATTCCATAGACACACCTAAAAAATGGAGCCACCATTGTATTCCTAGGCAACATGTCACTTCAGGATATTTACAGTTCAGCAACGGGTTCATCTACTCAATCATTATGAGACATTACTGTGTTGACATTCATGCTAGACAAGAAGCAAAAGTGGGTCAAACAGTTTCGAAAACTTTACTACAATTACCTCTGCTTTCCGCTCACTTCAGCCTTAAGTGGATGAGGCACTGTATGTAAGTGAGTGCACAGCATACATATGATCTACAACATCATATGCTGCAAATGTTAAATATTACCTGTATCCAGCTGTTTATAGCTTGTTGTATTATAAAATCACGTGCACCACCACCCGGCTCCCTTGTAAATGGAAATTAGAGGGCTTGCTATTTGACTTGAATAGCATTTTATCTTGTATTGCCTTTACAAACACAAGCAGACACACCTATTTGATGTACAAAAAATACAGAAAAGCAGAGTCTTTGTGCTGATTGTGGCCTTGTGGTTTTCGGCTATGTAATCCTGAGTCATTCTCAAAAGTGAAATTAAAATCTTGAATGGATAGTGCAGATCCTGTGATCTATAACATGACAAGCTGTAAACAGTTGGTTACAGGTAAGTAACCATTTCTTGTACAATTATGAAATTGTCGCTCTAAGGTCCGGGTACTAATGATCATCTGTGGAAACCAACTGGGGTGCCTGTTGTGTCTCAGCACAACTGACTGTGTCTTCAGGGCCTAGCCTGAATCATGGCAGCCAAATGACTCCATGTCATGCATGACACATTCAGGCACTTATCATACAGAATTGTATGGCTGTACATATAGTCACAATAGCAAAACTACAAGTCTCAAAATGCAAAGTGCTGAGGTGACACATGTGACAAAGGGCCGCTTGGCAGTACTGGAAAGTCCAAAGTCTGATTGCCCATAATTTGCCATGCTTGACTTCTGAGACAGGAGCACAGATCGCTAACATACATTTGAACTTCAGCTATTTATATTTGTTAGTGTTTGTCTTCTTTTGGGTTTAAGAATGCCCGGGAGTGAACTTTACTGCTTGTCTATATTCCATGTGTTACATTACTTGTGTTTCAAATCCACCAATTTCACAGCCTGAGTGATGTTCTTTTGTTTTTCAGAAGAAAGTGGCCAACCCCGTGGTACATGGAGTATCAACATTATGAAGAAGAATAAGAAGTCTGGGCCACGCACTTTTGGAGTAAGGTTGGAAGACTGCCAGCCATCTGCAAGCAATAAGGTAAATAGGGTCAACCTCTTTAAAGTGGCCACTATAAGGTGTTCACACTTCACTGCACCTTATTTGAGCCCCTTTTTCAAGTCAGATTCCCACAGCATATTGTCTACATATTATTTTCCATATGTGGGCAGGCTTACTTGCATTCCAATTGTCTGCTGTGAGGCATCAATTGCATGTTATCCAGCCTCTCTTCCCACCATGAGATTAACTCCCTTATCAATATGAGGCAACGCAGCGCAGCACCCAAAGAGGCTGCACTACGTTGAGTGCCAGGGAGGGAGCAGGAGAGCGCCATATCTACAGAGATATCGCTCTCTCCTCCCCCTCCCTAGCAAAGGCACTGATTTCAGCTGCCGAGCACCGCGCACACACCTTAGTGCCATAGCGCTAGGGTGTGTTCATGAGTCTTGCATAGGTGTTGTACAGGACGGATACCCTTCCTGTATAAAATACCATGCCTAGACAAGTTTAGAAGCTTTTCCCACTTTGTATGTGTGATGCACAGTGCACCACACATCAGCACAGATCCGGAGAAGAGCTATCCCCAGTCTTTTTTCACTGACCTTTTTTTGACATTTTTTCTAGAGTTTTCGAGACTTTGTCTCCTGGGCCATCAAGGATGTCCGCTAGGAAGGCTGGTTTCAAGCCCTGTGGCGGCTGTCACTGACAGATGCCAGTGGCGGACCCACACTTGGTGTGTCTCTGGTGCTTGGAGCAGAAAACAACACCAAGACCTGCTTCGATTGTCACACCGTGCACCTCAAGGCCTTGAGGGAGCAGTTTCTCAAGCTCCTCGACGTGCGACGGTGCACCGTTCACGATCTTGGTCAAGAGGAACCGATGTTGAGAACACTACCCATGACAGAGCCAGTGCCTTATTCATATGATACGTCTGGATTGGGGGGTGAATAGTAGGGGTCTGCAGACCCTGATGGATACCAGTTAGTAGAAACAGAGGACAACTGGTACGAGGATCTGGCTGATGCCAGTGGACTGGACACCTCCCCAGACACAAGCCTGTTATATCTCCCTACTGTGGCTACAGAGGAGGGTGTCTTTTTTGCGATGGTGGTGCAGAAGGCAGCTGAGGTCCTAGACCTTGCGCTGCTCTCCGTAGTAGTCAAGATGAACAGCTTGATGGAGGTGCTTCAACCGGGAATTGCCCCCACAGAACCTTTACTCCCATTTAATGAAGCCCTTACAGATGTCCTACTCAGGGCCAGGAGGGACTCCTGTGCATATGACAATTGTCCACTGCCATCACCCCGCCACAGGTGAACTCAGTTTCCTCACTCAGCATCCCACCCCAGAGAGCTTGGTGGTCCAGGCCTCCACCTCCAAAGTTCACCCCGGCTGAATCCCTTCCACTCCAACAGATGGAATCCAAAAGGCTGGATACCTTCAGGAAGAGGTTGTTCTCTTCCACCAGCCTGGCACTGTGGTTGGTGAACACCGCGTGCCTTTTGGGCTGATATTCCCATACCCTCTGGGACTCGGTTGCGCAAGTGTTGCCCATGGTCTTGGAGGAGACTCGAGCCATACTCTCTCAGGCAATTGCTGATTGGAAGGATGCAGCCAAGTTCACCATACGATGTGGGCTGGATATGACTGACTCCCTCGGCAGATCAGTTTCATCGTCGGTGGCCCATTGGCGCCATGTCTGACTGAGAACCACTGGCTTTTTGTGGATGTCCATGCCTCACTCATGGACGTGACTTTTGATGGCTTTTGCTTGTTTAGTGAGAAAACGGACTCTGCACTGAGCACTTTAAGAATAACAAAGCTGCAGCCAGGTCCTTGGGCCTTTCTATTGCCCCACGCCAACCCCAGTCCGTCTCACACCGCTGTTGTGGCAACGGTAGGAGCTTTCAACCGCGTCTGTACATTCCCAGCCACCCTGGCCAGCAATCCGCACAATCGTTTTGTGGCCTAGGACGCTGTTCCCACAGATCACCTGGGTCAGGCACCCAGAGGCCACAGCCTCCAAACCCCTTTAGTATGCCCCCGACCATCATGGGCATTCAGTGGTATACGCCATCACCTGCACCACTGAAGGTCAGTAATATCAGACCATTGGGGTTGGCAGCTCGTCCAAAGGGATTACTCCCTCCCCTTTGTGAATGCCGCCTACTTATGACAAGCTGACGGAGAACCACCTCTCCTTGTCAGGAGGTGTTAGCTCTCTTGGCCCAGGGAGCTATAGAGAAGGTGCCGGTATCAGAGTGAGGTCGTGGTTGCTCTTCCGGCTACTTTCTGGTGCCCAAGAAGGATGGAGGACTTATTTTAGACCTGGGCCTTCTCAATCTCTTTCTGAAAAAGGAGAAATTGAAAATGCTCATACTCACACAAGTCCTGTCTGCCCTGGACCCAGGAGACTGGATGGTATCGCTGGACTTGCAGGACACTTATTTTCACATCCCCGTCCTGTGTGTCTACAGGCACTACCTGAGGTTCACGGTAGGCCAAGAGCACTTTCAGTTTGCCATGCTCGCCTTTGGCCTTACCAGTGCTCGCAGGTGTTCACGAGAAAGATGGCAGTGGCTGCATCTCTTCTGCAGAGGTCAGGGATTCCAATCTTTCCCTACCTCGATGAATGGCTGTTGAAGGCAGTCTTGCCCCAGTAAGTCGTCTCCCACGTCTACGGCAAACCTTCTTCACTCGCTGGGGTTCACTGTTAATGTGCCAAAGTCATACCAGACTCCCTCCCAGACACTCCCTTTCATTGGAGCTGTTCTGGATACAGTGCTGTTTCAGTCCTATCCTCCCAAGCAGCAAGTCCAGGATATTCTGGCTATGATACCGATGTTTTAGACTCTATCCTGGATTTAGGTGAGACTGACTTTGAGGCTGTTGAGCCTCATGGCCTCCTGCATTCTTCTTGTAACACATGCCCGCTGGCATATGAGGGCTCTGTAGTATGACCTGAAGTTCCAGTGGGTGCAGTATCAGGAGAATCTCTCTTACATGGTCCAGTTCTCAGAGGGAACCGCAAAAGATCTGCAGTGGTGGTAATGAACCGCAGTTGGGTCAGTGCTTAATTTGTGCCGGTGCTTTCCGGTGCTAAGCACCGGCACTTATTTCTCAGGGCCGGGTCTACACTCTGTAGTGTACTCTGCAACCAATATTGGTAATGTAATAACTGGCTGTGTGCTGCCCACTGCGTTGAGTAGGGTCCCAGTCTCCCCTTTGAAGAGCTAATATCGCACCGTTCCCACGTGACTGCATGCGCATAAAATATTTCAAATGGGATGTTGGCAGCCCGGCCGCCCGCCTTATTGTGTGCCACACATTACCGCCAGAAAGTGAAACTGCTTGGGTGATCCCTGCCTCGGCGTAGCGTAGGTCACGTCACATCTCATTTTGCAATCGTTCATTGGTAGCGCACTAGCCTAGTGCACTACCAATGAACAATTGCAAAATATAATATTAGCCTGGCGTGGTCCCTGCTTGGCGAATCGTCAAGTGTGTGGCAAGAGTCAGACCAATCAGCAGTGTTTTCGTCCGCGGCCCGCCCAGCATACTACAGCTACAACATTAATTAATCCTCCGACAACGGAAGCAACCAGTAATCGTGCAGCAGACATCCCTCGCGGATTATTTAAAACTAAAAATGCTGTCCCGCATTCCCGGTAAGTAATGACTTTGAAAAATGATGCAAACAGTAGTTTGTTTGTACCAGTGTTCAGCGCTTTATTTGTCTACAAAGTATTGAAATGGCTCTTTATGCTAAATAACGTTTTATAGTGCGGGTCCCACGGCTGCAGTTCTTCCTCCACTGCTGCTGGATTTTAACTTTTTTGGAAAAATAAATCTTTCTTTAAAGTTAAAAGCCAGCAGCAGTGGAGGAAGAACTGCAGCCATGGGCCCCGCACTATAAAACGTTATTTAGCATAAAGAGCCATTTCAATGCTTTGTAGACAAATACAGCACTGAACACTGGTACACAGCTGATGGCAGAAAAACAAGACTACCTGAACGTGAATTTTGCCTGGAGTGGCACGTTCAGGTAGTCTTGTTTTTCTGCCATCAGCAGTGTACCAGTGTTCAGCGCTGTATTTGTCTACAAAGTGTTGAAATGGCTCTTTATGCTAAATAACGTTTTATAGTGTGCACATAGGGCCCACGGCTGCAGTTCTTCCTCCACTGCTGCTGGCTTTTAACTTTAAAGAAAGGTTTATTTTGCCTCGAGTGGCACCAGTAGCGGCTACTGCCAAAAACACTTAGTGGGGGTGGGGGTGGGGGAAGGGGGAATAATAAAAAAAAACATAAAATAACTTACCTGATGCTGCCGGACGCTGCCTCGGTGCTCCTCTGCTTCCTTCCCCACCCAATCACGACGATGTGAGAGCAGCGTTGTGCACTTGAGCAGTGCACTCTCAAATACATTACAATTGTATGGTAGACTGCCAGCTGTGCAGTAGTGCACGTCCTCATGTCCATTGCACAAGAAACAAATTAAAGGATCACAAATGTGTGCGATGCAAAGAACTACAGCTACCATAATGCAATGGGAAACTAAGAGCTTCTAACAAGCAGAGCTATCTTAAACTTGTTTTAGCTCTGCTGAGTCTACACTAATCCGGTGAAATAAACAGATTATGGTTTATTTAGAAAGGGAGTTGTACTACCCTATCACTTGTGAATAGTGCTCCCTCCAGTATGAGGCAAGGCCTTCTTTCAGAGCGCAAGACCCCTCTCTTCCGCTACTGCCAGGGGACAGGTGAGGGTAACTAAGCCTTCTCAACCCAGGTCCCTGAGTTCGCAGAGACTGCAGGTTTTCAGTCAGTCGGATGTTTAGGGACCGGCATTATTAGAAAGCTGACAAAGAAAGGGAAGCTTTAATGAGCAGTGACCCGCCAGATTTAAGTGTCTGGAGGCTACAAGCCAGACTGGGGCATAAAGACGGGGAGGGGGCACATGCCAGACTGGAGCGTAAGGGGCCACAAACTAGACTGGGGCCCAAGGAGGTGCAAGCATACTGGGACTGAAGGGGGTGGTACGAGCAAGACTGGTGGTTGACTGAGCAGAAGCCAGACAGCTGTGCAAGGGGGTCGCAGGCCAAACTGGAGTGTACGGGAGGCAAATGCAAATCTGAGGGAAACTTGTGGCATGGGCCTGATTGCAGTGTGAAGTGGTCGTGGGGGCATAGGTCATACTGAGGGTACTGACCAGGGTAGGACATGTGGGAGAGAGACACAGGAGGAGCCGCCCCTAAGTGGCACGTTCAGGTAGTCTTGTTTTTCTGCCATCAGCACACATTCTTGAAATCTTATAAAGTTAAACTAGTAGTCCCACATGGTAATGTGCTCTACTCTTGTACTGGCTAAAGGTAGCAGTGGCTAGTGGCACACATTATGGGGCCAAATGGCCGCTATTCAGGACAGCTCACCAACCTAGCTGTACCATATGCTGCAAGACGGTAACATAGTATTCAGTTTCTCCCCTTCATGAAGAGCTTGTATGCCCGTCAAAAAGAATATTAATTATGCCTGTCACCTTCGCTATAATATCGTCTTTCAGGACAAAACATTACCCTTTGATGTCAGAAAAACGTGCCCAGTTGGTGTCTGAGTTGCAGTGAAAATTGAAAACCTGGGATCACTGCTGGCTTCCCTACTTAGTCAATTTGTGTAATCCTAGGCTGATATTTTCTTTCATTGACTCCCTTTTATTCATTGGTGTAAGCAAGGAGAGGGCTAAAGCTGAGGACTTCATTTCCCTGAGATAGTCTCAGATGTGTGTTCCATTCATACCTCTTCACAACTCTCCCAGGCAAAAATGAAGTTGTGACATGAACTTATTGTTGCTTAGCTGAAACAAGTCCATATAGAGAAGCAGATTACAGCTTTTTCTATCTCTTTCTTCTGCTTTATTTTAATAGTTTACATAAACAGGCAGAGAAAATATGTTTTTTTGCACTCCATAGATAGAGAAACGCTAGAATCTCTTTCTGCATGTTTCCACTTTCTACACGTTCCAAACTACTCCAGCTTTTTTTTTTAAACTGACTTGTATTGAAGTGTTTCTAATATCTGTATGCAACACACATCCAGCAGGTTTTTGGGTGTATAATTTTGCAGCACTAGATATTTTATTTGTATTCTTCATGATTGCAAGCATGCTCACTCTATCATATAAAAGCGCTACGCACCAAGGTTTTAAGTGGTTTGTGCAAAAGGTGATGGTGTGGCCATGTATTATATAGGATAAAGACATACACCCTGGCGTACATGTTCGACCTTGTTCCCTTTTCAATGTAGTAATAATTTTAGCCAATTTATTCCAAAATTGTGCTTTAAATGCACCTTTGATTTCATTTTTTTAAATTTGTCCTCAGGGGCGGTGGGAACCTCCTATGAAAACCTTACTTCAGGAAACCTCCCTTGCTGAAATTCAGATCGGGTATTTCATCTGGCTTTCAGTGGTGCCAGTTAAGGATGCAGGTGGAGCCACTAGAGCAAGTGGGTGGAGCCAGTGGAGGAAGTGGGTGGAGCCGGGGGAGTGGGTGTGGCATCCTAAAACAAATTGAGCACCTGGACTTAATATTTTACAAATTAAGCACTGACCCCTCTTCCTCTGTCCCCACGCAGTGCCGACTGTAGTGACAGATGCATCACTTCTGGACTGGGGCGGCCATCTAGGGGAGGAGGAGACCAGAGGTCTCTGTTATCCTGTGCAAGCCGGACTCTACAGCAACCTGTTGAAGCTCCAAGCAATCCGACTGGCTTTGAAGGCCTTCCTTCCTTCAATCAGGGGAAGGCTGGTTTAGGTGTTCACTGACTACACCAATTCCATGCGGTACTGCAACAAACAGGGCTGGGTAGGGTTGTGGACCCTTTGTCAAGAGGCTCTGCGCCTCTGGACATGGCTGGAACATCAGGGCATATCTGTGGTGATTCAACATATGGCGGGCTCTCTGGACACCAGGGCAGACAAACTCAGCCATCGATGCCTAGCAGATCACGAATGGTGTTTCCATCTGGAGGTGGCACATGGTCACTTCCAAGAATAGGGAGAGCCTTGGTTGGATCTATTTGCCTCTGCCGAGAACTCCCAGTGTGACTAGATTCGTGTGTTGGAGTTTCCAAGACGGTTTCGTCTCGAGTGGAGCTCTGGTCTCCTGTATGCCTTTCCACCAATACCACTCCTGCCCAGAGTTCTCAAGAAGATCAGAAATAACCGGACCCAAGTAATTATTATGGCTATGGATTGGGCACTGAGAGTCTGGTATCCCAAGCTATTGAGCATGAGCACGGGTCCTCCGGTCAGGCTTCCTCTTCGGGAGGATCTTCTATTCAACAGAGCAGGGTTCTGCACCGGAACCTGGCAGTACTTCTTCTTTATGCGTGGAGATTGAGCAGCGACAGTCGACCGCTTTTGACCTTCCGCCTGAGGTCTGCAATGATATCTTTTGTAGCCGGGCGTCCCTCCACCCACACAGTATACGCCTGCCGTTGGAGCAAGTTTGTGCCATTGTGTACAGATAAGTACGTTTACCCCCTATCAATTCACCAAGGCTAGTTGCCCTACCTGTGCCACTAACCAGTCATCTTCCTTCTCCTCCTCAGCCTTAACATGCACCGGTAGGGAAGACAATACACATTAACATTTTTCACTTGTGTAAGGTACTTGACTACAAACATATATTCCTGTCGCTTGTACAACCACTTTGCGGTCCTTGGTGTTGCTTTTCCTGCGCACTTTGTGGTGAACAGATCAACCAGTGGTCTATGGTGTCTTCTTAATTCAAAATGTGTTACCCAAACACAAGTTCTAAAATGTTGTGCACCCAACCTACAAGCCAATGCTTCCTTTTTCATAGTTGAATAACTTGTTTCTGCCCCTTACTGTAGTCCTCACACAGCTCTTGAGGCCATCCTTTTAACATTTACACTCATGCCTCCTACAGTTCCTTTCCTGGAAGGTGGCCTTCCTAGTGGCCATAACTTCCATCAGACACATTAGCGAGCTGCAAGCACTCACCTTGCAAGAACCATTCGTTTAGGTTCACAAAGATCCTGAGTTGTTCTCAGGATCAACCCTACGTTTCTCCCCAAGGGGGTTTCACCTTTTCACCTCTGTCAGACTATAAAGCTTCCAGTCTTCTTTTGGCTTCCAGATTTAGTAACGGAAAGAGCTCTTCAAACGTTAAATGTTAAAAGAGCTCTTATGTATTACGTCAACAGGACCAATCTCTTTCACAAGTATGCTCAGCTAAACATCAACATCACAAGGGTCATCCCAACTCTAAGTCTGATATAGAAGAGGTGTAGTCAAGTCCATCTATCTGCTACCACAAAGCTAAGATAGTCTAACCTGTTCCCCTCAGGGCACACACCTCCCATAAGAAAGAGGCAATCATAGCCTTCTTAGGGAACATTCTGCTATCTGGTATCTGTAAAGCAACCACCTGGTCAACACAACACTTTCACCAAGCACTACTGCGAAGACATCTTAGCCCACCAGCAGGCTGTGGTTGGCCAGACAGTTTAAGAACTTTGTTCCAGACAGCTGCATCATCTATGTGCTAGGCACCACATATGAAGGGCACTGCTTTACAGTCAATGCAGAGCATGTGTATCTACAGCAACAGATGCTACGAATGGAAAATGTTGCCCTGTAAGCATCTGTTTGTAGTGTGTAGTGCTATAGATATGTGTTCACCCACCTTTCTGGAAGCTTGTGATTGCAGATCTCTTCCTTTGTTGCCCAGTTCACCCTGCACAATACGTATGGTGCACCAAGGTACAATCACTGGACACTCCATACGCTCTCTCACCCGCTGTGCGAAAAACAATCTAAGATTTTGTTTTCAAATCTGTTTATTAAGGTTTTAATTTTGGTATAGAGACAGTAACAACAAGTGTGATGATCTATACAATGTAAACATGAGGAGAGAAATAGGTGCAAAACAACAATCGTGTTAACATTTATGGTCTTGGCATTAAGGATAAAGCGGGGGAACATTAAGAGCAAGCCAAACCTTTAAAAAACAATCTAAGATGAAATCTGTGCCACTTGAAAGACTTCTTAGAAGAAAAGCAAACTTGCAAACATCCAAGCCCAAAACTATATAGCAGGAGTACGCAGAGTATGTGAGTCTATATCACTACAAGCTACAAACAGATGCTTCAGGGCAAGTAACATTTTCCCTTCTTTGAGGTAGCACCTGCAGGACCTATTGGAAGACATTGATGCCTACAGAAATAAGCCAGGAGAGTAATATTCTAAGGTTTATGAGGTTATCCTATGTCATCTGACAGTTTCCCCCACCCTTTTGATGGCAATAAAACCTAAACACTATTCTGTCTTGCTTTAATATGCAAGTCTTATTAACTGGCGTTTTGCAACATGAAGCTGTGCTAATGGAAGACAGCGTTCCTGTTTCCCAAGAAATCTGAATGATGCATTAGTGAACTGTAAGCCCGATGCACTTCTGAACCATACGCACGTTTCCATTGGGAGAATGTAGTTCTCTGTCCTCCCCACATCCTCCAAAAGTGTTATCTTAATTTTCCCTATAGGAGGTTTTTTTCCAAGTTGTCTTTGCACCCTAACATACCTTTTTTGCTCAGGAGATTCTGCACATTGATAGTAGGCATGCACTCCAATTTTATATGAATAGTACAAGTGATTTGTGTTTTAGTAATCAACTCTTTGTCACCTATGCAGTACACATGCAGGTATGCCAACATGAAAATCCACTGCTTCAAGCTGGATTACCCCTGAATTTCAAATGTTTATGCTCCATAGGGGAAATCTCTTCCAGCAGGTTTCCAACAACATTACACTCGAGCCAAGGTGGGATCTGTGTCTTTCCCCAGTCACATTTCCTGTCATACAGATTTGCAGGACAGCTATGTGGTCAGCTAATCATTCATTCTCCAATCCCGCACTCGTTTTTACTTTATTAATTATTACATTTTAAACAACAGAATATCAAGATAGTGTTGAGGTTTAGGCCACTCTTTGTTCTGTGTTGACTTTGTGTATGTTGAGATTGGCTCATTATAATTTCATTATGAGTTCAAAATATCTTTGGTTGACGTCCACTATTTCTTTAAGGCTAAAACAAGATATCTTTACGAGCACAAATATTAGAAGTAAAAATTATGCACAGCATGTGAATCTTTTAGAGATACACAATTACTTCTATAGCAGTTTATTGTTTTCCTACTGTTCAATCCTTAACCCTCCTGCTTGTCATTCTTTCTCCTCCATTGTCCAATACTCTTCTCTCCTCAGTCTTCCTGTCCTTTCATATATTTTTTCTATCTGGATCCCTGTAAATGTTAGTCAGAACAAGTCTCTCTCACAGAATCCCTTCCAGTTGGATCCTTTAAGCCTCAAACTCTTCATAAAATGTGTGGTAGAAAATAAAGTTGAAATCGTTCTCAACCATAAATGAAGAACTACAGATAACCACTCGTTGCTCATTTACATATAAACAGATTACTGCCAACTATCAAGGCCATTTGTGCCCACCCATCTCCCAGTTTGCGGTCTTCTATTAACCTCCCATCGACCGCAGTGAATGTCACCCACCCCCTCATATATGGCTATCTGGCTTGGCTCTGGTCACTTACTGTTCTCTTTCTCTCTTGCCATCAACCTGGTAACCTCTCTCTCTTTCTCACCTGTTCCATTGACAGGGTCTGCCACTGATCGTGGAGTCTTGCTGTCGGCTGGTGGAGGAGAGGGGACTGGAATGCCTGGGCATTTATCGGGTACCAGGGAACAATGCTGTGGTGTCCAGTCTGCAGGATCAGTTGAATAAGGGACTCATTGAGATCGACCTGCAGGATGAGGTGAGGATGCGCTGTTTATATTTCTACACTGCTGCTTTGTGCTAGATAGCTGGTCCTGTAGGATAAGCAAAGATACCTGTGTCCCTTCCTGTATCTCACTGTTGCAAATAAAGTGATTTGAGGCCTTATTTAGCAGTTGTCTAAATTAAAGTCCACCAGTTCACCAGGAGAGCAGAGAAATGACTGCTGCACTGGATCGCTGACTGCCTGGCGAGGATCTCTATGCTGTGAAGGGTGGCTCTGCCACAGTAGCTCCTGTCACAGCATAGAAGGTTTGCTGAGAGACGTCATGTTTAAAGTCCCTTCTGGGCAAACTTTTTTTCCCCCAAAGTGGGAGTTTGTTTTCTCTGAACAAAAATTAAATGGGCCGACATGCAGGGAGCTTTTTCCCTGCGCTTGGGTGGTCATCTAACATTTTCCCTGTCTGTGTCGTCCATGCCTCGCATAACAGACACAGACAGCGAAAATCAGTGATGGCAGTGCAACCCTCACTAGGGTGGAACAACTTGTGAACCAGCAGTCCCGTGGTGGATGGATCGTTGGGTAAGGAGTTCCAGTCGACGGAGCAGGTGCTGAATTTACCAACAGTAACCCAGTAGTTCTTCCGGCTCTATACAGAGCAGAGGACTGCGGACTGAATGACGTTGGACGACCACCAGTTTACGGCGTTCCTCCTGCTCCACCAAACCCTAAAAGAGGCCCTTGGTTGTTCTTAATTCTTTTTATTAGGATTCCATATAATCCTTGGAAGTTACTTAATTTATTAATAATACAATAAATAACTTGTATAACATTATAAAAACAGAATTAAGTAATTACACTTACAGTGTAAATCATGCCCTTCACGTTAACACACTTATGCTTGGTGGTTGTTGAATATTCTTCAAATCTTACCTGCTTCATTTTGAGTGCATACAAATGTTCAAAATTACGGATTCTGATCATTTTATTTAGCAGAGGTTGTGCTGCTACTACATATATATATATATATATATATGGATATATATATACGCACACACACACACACACACACACACAAATATAACTTATGTCACTTAAAAATAAGGGGTTATTAGATTCAGGGTTGGGTAGGGGTAACAGGTAGCAAGAGGTGCACAGATGGGTTATTCGATTCAGGGTTGGGTAGGGGTAACAGGTAGCAAGAGGTGCACAGATAGGTACGGTAAAGGTTAGTAAAGGTTTTTAGGGTTTAGGGATGGTTAGGGATAGTAGCTTTTTTCAGGGTTTAGGGATAGGAAGGAGTAGTGAGAAGTTTACATCCCTTGAAGATATATATTGTCAAGGTACGAATATGTGGAGTTATACAGAGTAAAACTTTGCTTACCTATAGAAACGTATGTATCAGTACTTACCAGCAGTGTTGCGTAGAAACAGTACAACGTTGTTGTACAATGCATTGTGAAGGTCTATGCGTTTGATTGTATGTATTGTAATGTAACAGGTTGTTAATGTCTGCATGTAAACAACTGAAATGCCTCTGAAATAGGCCTAACTATGCTTGCAAGCTTATACCGGGGCGTCTGCTGGCCTGAATTAAGTTAGTAAAGAGGCTTTCAGCTTTGTCAAATAATTTGGATTGCAAAAAGCTGAGAGTTGAGAAAAGTGGTAAAAGTGACATTTTAATTAAAGAAGCCCTCTCCATACTAGACTGGAAGAGTTTGCCATCTAGCAAGTAGTGATTTAATCGTAACCATTAGAGGAGAGTCATTAATTTCATAAAGCTCCTCCAAATTGTTCATGATCCATATCCCCAAATACTGGTTGGCCTTCAGCATAACTAGCCTGAAGTAAAGTAGGCAACACTTCAAATGAAATATAAAACACTAAAACCTCAGTTTTTTTAGAATTAATTTTGTATCTGGCCATTGATCAAAACTTCTGCATATGAGATTGCTTGCTCTACTCTGGAATATTCAGTCGGTGCTATGTCATCTGTATGTATGTACGTGGTATTTATATAGCGCGAACCGTGCTGAAAATTTCAGCAGAGGGCTGTACAGGATCAAAGGCAAGTATATAATCAACGAGTGATAGAAGAGGTTGCTGGTTATTGGTTTGTTACTGCATTGTGATTTAGAGTTCTTTAAAGAGGTGTGTCTTCTACTCTTTCCTAAATTGATGCAGCATTGGGGCGGTCCTTATGATTTTGAGGATGTTTAACCAGATTCTTGGTGCATAGATGGAAAAGGCACACTGCCTTGTTTTTTTTTCTTTTTACAGTTTTTAGTCTCCAATGTAATGGTAGCCTGGCTGCACATTTGCCAAGAGCCGCAAGAGATGGTGAGCTTATCTGCAGTGATCATGATGGCTTTGTAAATAATGAAGTTGGTTTTGACGATGGTGCGGCCAGCAATAGAAGCCAATGGAGTTTTATTAGGATGGAGGTGATGTGGTCATGTTTCTTCCGACCCTAGATTAGAGCTGCTGCGCCATGTAGTTGTCCTTAAGGGGTACCAGCGTGGAGTCTGGGAGGCCATGGAGTAGGGTGTTACCGCTAGAATACGGGAGCTTGAACAGCAGTTTAGAAGTGTCTTTGTGAAAGAAATGGTTTCACTTTCTTTCGAAGGAAAAGCTGGTACCGGATACCTTTGTTTCATTGGCAACGTGTTCCTCGAGGGTGAGGTTTGTGTCCAAAGTGAATCCATGTGCATAAAGGGCCAATATAAACAGCTTGTCTAATAGAAATTGGATCTGAAACACGGGTAAGAAGATTGGAGAAAATAGGCTTCCCTGGCGAGTCGCGTTGCTCTTGTCACCATTGTTGCTCTGAAATTTTGAGTCACTAATGATTACTGCTGAGGATGTATAAAGAACTCAAGTATCCTCTAGAGCTGAGAGAGAAACTCCATCCTATCCAGAACAGGAAATAAAAACTGCCAACTCCCTAGGTTAAAAGCCTTTTCAGTATCCAATATTATGGTACCTGGTGTATTGTTTGTAGAAAGCAGGTCTATTGCTTCAGTCAGGTAGTGTGAAATAAATAGGCATAAAACAATTCTGGTTGTGATAAATCGTACAGTTTGCACATACTGAGATTATATTAGCTAGTACTTAGGCTAAAATTTTATTGTCCGTATTTAGTAGTGATATCGGCCTCTGGTGAAGCTGGGTAAATAATTGATTTACCTGAATTGAACAGAGGTGGGATCTCACTTTAGGCCAGTAGATAAACTTGTTAAAAGGTTAATTAAATTTGTGCAAGAGTCTTTAATTAGATCTACAAATGTTTTATAAAATCCTAATGAAAAGCCTTAATTGCTTTACAATTAGAGAGACTCGCAGTAACCCTACCAGTACCCTTAAAAGGCGAGGATAGTGCTGATGCTGTTCCAAATGGAGAATGAGGGACTTCTAATTGCCCTAGAAAACTCCACACAACAAAGCTAGATACCTCTGAGTCAGTTTGATATAAATTCTAGTAATGAGTCACAAATCTCATATTGGTCACTTGCTGATTGTTTGTACTCTGGCCAATAATCGGATCTGAAATAGAAAATATCATATTTTTACTTGGACTTCTCTCTAGCTGACCATGCTATCAGTTTACCAGCAAACGCTTCCTACGCATATATCATTTATCCAACTGTGGCTTAGTTTGCAATTTCCTTTTGAAGATAGCAATCCTTCACCTTAATTTTACCAAAGTCAGCATAGTGGAAAGTGATGAGTGTTTGACATGTAGCCAAAAACAAGACTTACAGTAATGTTCTGAAGCGTCTAGGTTGTGGAGGTGGGCTGCTGCATTCTGCAGTAACTGTAACTCCTGCTAGCAAGACCGTGCAAGTGTCGAAAATAGCTATTGTTGCAGTTTGGACATTATCCCAAGGTCAGCAAAAGATAGTGAATCCTACAATCTAACATAGCTTTTGACTGGTGTTCACTGCAGGCGATTGACTTGCAGCCCAGTCTTGGCGGATACAAGTTTTTTACACCCACTTTATTGAACCTTTTCAACTTGAGCCTTGTTTCCCCTCTGTTCCTGCCCCAGCCAGTGTTGCTGCCCTATTAGAATAACTACATAGCACTGCCTTGCTTCTTGAGTACTCCCCAAAACCTTCAGGCTCTGTGATAGAGAGGCATTATTCCTTTGCTCTGCATGTACAAGGAACGCCTCCTGTCTGCAGGATCAGGTGCAGCACTTCGCTGCACTTGTCGAATCGACCATTCACTATGCAGGTTACTTAGCCGTCACTTTCCAACTTCTTGAGTACTTGTCACTGACCCCACCATGTGGGATAAGGAAGAAGACCAACCATTGTCCATGAGGACTCACCTAAATCCTCCAACCTGAAGGATTTCAAGTCAGTCTGTAACTGCTTCACAAGTCTTTTCTTGAGCCATCTAGTCTGTAATACTGTGAGCTGACCAACTCCCCCTGCTAGGATCCTAGTCTTGGCCCTCCAACCTGTATGGTAATGAGAAAGAACCCTTCATCCTTAGGTTGTCACCTGGGCCTGCCAGCCTACAAGATAAGGAGCCAGCATTTCCCTGTTTCTAGAGTCCTCACCCTCACTTTTGCCCTGTACATCACAGTGGGATTTAAGACTGTTGACTAATTGATGGATATGAAAAGGCAAATAATTCTGCACTGGACATCTTACACCACGCCAAAATAAAGCTGGCAAATTCCTCTGATGTCAGGATACTGACATGCACAGCTGGAAGCCTGTACATAAGATGCTGTCTGATACGGAGTACATGTTGCTGCCATAGTTCAGACAGGAGGAAAAATTTGCAGTAATCATGAATACCTTGTGTGTAAACGTGAAAAAATATGGAAGTGGTTTCTTTAAAACCTTAAGATGGATAAAACATAAATTAGCTACTTAAATAGTGAGTGCTGTTAAGGTGACAATTAGTTCTCCTGTATTTGCAATTGTACAAGTGGAAGTCCATTGCAGAATGGCACAGAATTGGGTGACCTCGAGTGTGTGTCTATGAATATCCAAATGTATTTAGTAAAGCCAATTGTGTTTTCCCAAAAGCTTAATTGCCACGAGGCAACGCTTAAATTCTATGTAAGAGGAGATTGTGTCTGAGACCTAATTCATCTAAGCAGAATTTTTCCATCATCTACTTACATTAAGGAGACAAAGCTAAGAAATGAAAATGGATGCCAGCCATGAAGGGTATAGATTGAACAAAGTAGGCAAGTTGAAGTCCCAAGTGCTCTACTGCATGTTCGTGGTTTCCATCAGGACTGTGTCTGAGTTCTGTCCTTCAGTTTGTTAATCATTCTAGTGCATGTCCTCCTATGCCTTAGTCCTGGAGACAGAGCATGGTGTGGGGAAGTCAACAGTGTTTAACTCCTGCTGTTAAGTCCACCAGAAAACCACTACTGCCCGGTACATTTGCTAGATAGTATGGATCATCCATCACAGTAACCACAGCTGATTTAATTTCTCTCTTAGCAGTTCAAGTCTGCCTTTAGTGGCTCCAGTCTGTCATCAGTATCTGGTTTCAACACCATCCTCATGTGGCATAAACAACTGCAAAGAAAAATCATGGAGATGAATTGCTCAGTTGTAAGCACCTCATTCTGAGATGGTAGTTAGTATTTTCTTGCATTTGAGTTGCCTCCAATGCTGAGCATGCGATGTCTGGAATAGGGAGGAGGTGCAAAGAACAAGAGAAACAACTAAAATTACTAGAGTAGGTCAGATAACCTTCAAGTGGATTGACCTTGTGCTAGGTGCTGATACAGTAGCTGTTCACCAGAGATCCATACGTCTTTTCCTTATAGTGGCCCCAGTTGTGTCACATGGCCTAATAGGGTGAGTTCTGCCCAGCTGTGGTGTTGGTCAAGGCGCGTTTTCATTTTAATATGTGCTCCTACTGTGCTTTCTCTATGGTAGGCCTAGCTCTTGTGTATACACTAGTGAGCTCAGTCCCTGGTGTGTTTTCTCTGTGGTGTACCTAGAACCTGGTGAGGTGAGTCTGATTGTGTCGCTTATAAAAACAATCTCATCGCCTCGGTGAGAGGATTCTCCCAGCATTGTATCCTCTACAAAATCAATCAGTATTAATGGCAGTGCAAGAGCTTTGTGTGTAACTCTTCTGTTCATTGCAAATTCTATTCTTTTCCGCAGAGGTGGCACGACCTCAACGTCATCAGCAGTCTCTTAAAATCCTTCTTCCGGAAACTTCCAGAGCCACTGTTCACAGACGGTAAGTGTTTGACATTTGAAGAGAATGGTAGCTTCCTAGATGAGTGTGAGCGATTTCAGTGATGATAATATCCTAAAAGGTAAGTGAGAGTATCACGTCACAGACACTAAATGTGTAACACTGTCAGTTATTACAAACATTAAAGGTGTAACAATTACACAGGTGTTCGACTCAAGTAGGCTGTGTCACTGACCTTCAAACCGAACACTTATCCAGTATTGGGGTATCTTTCATAGATTCACATGCCTGAATCATTCCCCGTCGCCGAGGCGGGAGTCCCACAGTAAATACAAAAGTAGTGCCAAAAGCAAATAACAGTAGTAGGCTAAAAGAAAAAAGCCTAAGGCCTAAATCTTAGTAGCCTATCTACATCATTATAGTAAAAAGAACCAAAAGTTGGTTCCAACCAATCAGCTACCAGCACCCTCTAGAACCTTCCCAGCAGAGGCAGCTCTCCTCAGATTTTCACCGCACATCGTGTGGAAGGGAGTCCCTGAGTGCCACTCAGTTCTTCTACTTTTTCTTCAGTATGTCTGACAGGAAAGCTCTGTTTCAAACCCTGCAGGACCTGTGATAAAAAGAGGGTCCATGTGGATGACCAACATAAGGACTGCATTTTTTGCCTTTATCCCAAGCATGAGGCAAAAAATTGCAAGATTTGCCGTACCTTCCCTACCAAGACCCTTAGGGATAGAGAGGCAAGAGTGCTCTTGTGGCTCAAATCTTCTTCGGCTGAAGAGGATGACAGAGCTTCTACTTCCAGAAAAAGAGCCAGATCCCATGACTGCTCTTCAAGTGAGGGAAGAAAACACCTTAAATCTTCCCATGATGTTTCTGACCCTTCACAGAGGTCACCAAAACTTTCCTCTGGGTCAACGCTGTCTTCGTCATCCACAGCAGGCAAGGAATCAAAAAAGGCATCTACTTCAAAAACTGTAAGTAAAAGCCATATTAAATCTGTCACGGTGACTACTTCATCTACTATCTCTGTGACTTCTTCTTCTACCTCATCATCTACGGCTACTATTTCAAGTACGGCCATTCAATCGCCTATTCGGTCTACAAAAATCTCTATCCCTGCCAAGAAACCAGTTCTTGAGGAGTCGTCGACGAGAAAGTCAAAATCACCGTCGACGACCATATCGACGTCGAGCTCATCGACAGTACCGTCGACGAAGTCTCTGCCGTCGATGAAGATTTCATCGTCGGCGAAACCCACGCCGTCGACGTCTGCCTCGTCGACGAAGACGACCGTTCTGTCGACGACGGCGGCAACATTGAAGATCCCGTCGACGACGAGCCCATCGACGAAGAGCCCGTCGACGACGATCCCGCCGACGATGACCCCGTTGACGATCCCGTTGACGATCCCGTCGACGATCCCGTCGACGAAGAGCCCGTCGACGAAGAGCCCATTGACGACGGATTTACCTGTTCAATCTACAGTTTCTGCTGGGTTAGCTCTACCTGCGCAGTCAACACCTAGGTAATCAGGTCTTTACCAACTTAAAACTTTTCAAAGACAGCAAGATTACAGCAACATTTCACCACTTATGCCTTCACATCTCCTAGACACTTACGTTGAAGATGATGACTATGAGGACGAAGAGGATGAAGGACCCTTTGGTATAGCTCACTATCCTTCTGAATTAAACATCAAGTGTCAGGATGACGACGAAGATGACGACTATCAAAATCAATATTATCAAGAAGATATTATTGTTCCACATCATAGCCTCCATCACAGGGAAGTACGCCAGAGGGAAATGAGTCACCTCCCTCCAACGCTCATTCAGGATCTACAGGCCATGCTGGCGGATTACCGACAGAGGTTTCCACCACAACAGGCAGGTCCAGAGAACCCACCCATACCAGCGGTGGTTCCTGTTCCATTGATTCAACCTGAAGCTCCTGTTACACCGGCCCCTCCTTCAGGTCAAGCGGAAGGGGTGCAAGATGACACTACCTCCTCCGAAGAGGGTGAATTACCTGACAATTCTAATATTCCGGATCCCTGGGATGACTACGTAATTCCGATGCCTTCTCCGCCTCTTCCTCTGCCTTCTGATTCTCCCCCTGAGGACATCGGGGGCTTTCATAATTTAATGCAACGGGCTGCAGCTAGATTTCAGCTGCCAGGAACAGTCGAACAGACAGAATGTTTCCTTCATGATTTCAAGGAAGAGTCCAGGAAAATCACGAGAGCTGTGCCGATAATAGACTATATTTGGAATGAAGGGGTTAAGATCATGAAGACGCCTGCATCTATTCCAGCGGTGCTTCCGCGCATAGAGAAGAAATACCGTGCCCCTGCCAACTGCCCATCCTGCCTCATTGGTCACCCACGGCCAGATTCGGTGATTTCACAGGTCGCTCAACAGCGATCTAAGAATCCTGCAACACCTATCATCACACCACCTGATAAGGAAGGACGTCGTCTGGACCTTATAGGCAAAAAAGTTTCTACCATGGCAGCGACCTCTATCAGAGCTGCCAATTCTCTAGCCATTATCGGCCGTTATGACCGTCAAATGTGGTCAGACATGGCGGTTTTCATTGACCTCATTCCAGAAGACCGTAGGCAAGAAAGATTCTGCTGGAAGGAGAACGCGCCGCATCGGAAACCATAGATTGCGCTTTGGACATCGTAAACACCAACTTCCGTCAGCTTGCAGGAGCTGCAGTGCTTAGACGCCAGGGATGGCTTAAAGCCACACTTTCAGACCTGAGGTACAGACAAAGATTCTGGACATGGCCTATGACGGAGAGTCTTTGTTCGGTAAGCACATTGATGAGGCCCTCTTAGCTATAAAGACCGACACGGATACCGCACGATCATTGGGCACCCTTCAGTACAGGCGCGGAAATTTCAGAGGAGCAAGAGGGCGTGGTTTTTCATCAAGGGGAGGATACCAAAACCAGCAAAACAGGCAGTATCAATCCCAGTATAGACAGCCCTACAGCCAGTCCTCATACCGCCAATCCTCTTCGATTAGTTTCTCCCGTCAGGGTGGTCGAAAGCGATCGAACAATCAAGGTCGCGATACCAACAGGAAACAATGATCTACGCAGGGCGCCAGCCATAGTACCCCCCCACCCCCTGCCCGTGGGCGCAAAAATTTCAACTTTTGTTCACAAGTGGCAAGAAATTACTTCGGACCGATGGGTTCTCGACCTAGTAACCAACGGCCACACCCTGGAATTCATCAAACAGCCACCTACTACTCCGCCCAGGGGTCCCCCTCCCCCTCGTCTTCACTTATTGTTCAAAGAAGCCTTAAAGATGCTCCTCAAGAATGCAATAGAGAAGGTTCCATCGTCTCAAAGAGGAACCGGTTTCTATTCTCGTTTCTTCCTCATCAAAAAGAAGTCAGGGGAATGGCGACCAATTCTGGACCTCCGCAAACTCGACAAATTCCTCAAAAAGCAAAGTTTCCGGATGGTCACACTTTCCGAGGTCTTAAGCTGTCTGAACGAAGGAGATTTTATGGCTTCTCTGGATTTGGAAGATGCGTACTTCCACGTCCCTATCCATCCCAAACATCGCAAATATCTTCGCTTCACAGTGGCTGGCATCCACTATCAGTTCAAGGTGCTCCCGTTCGGGCTGAAATCGGCACCAAGAATCTTCACAAAGTGCTTGGCACCAGTGGCAGCGACGTTGAGAGCTCGAGGAATACAGGTGTTCCCTTATCTCGACGATTGGCTGCTCAAAGGTCCTTCGGAGCAAGCAGCCAAAGAGCCCACAGCAACATGTCTCCATCTCTTCTCTTCTCTGGGACTCACTCTCAACCAGAGCAAATCACAGTTGCGTCCTCTACAAGTCATTCCTTTTCTCGGGGCAATGCTGGACACGGTGCAGTGCAAAGCATTCTTGTCACAAGACCGCCAATTACGTCTACAAAAATTGGCAATCTCAATTTCAAAAAGGAGGTCAGTTTCTGTCCGGATGTTTGCTTCCCTTCTAGGGATGTGTTCCTCTGCGATAAACCTCATACCCTTGGCACGGCTCAAAATGAGACCTCTTCAGGAGGAATTACATCTTCAATGGCAACGAGCCATGGGTTCGTTCGACGATTCCATCAGGGTCACGTCGCGCATGATAGACTCTCTGCATTGGTGGTCTCAGACAGCGAATTTGGCCCCAGGTCTCACATTCCTACCAACCACTCCAGACTTTGTTTTAACAACCGATGCTTCCATTGAGGGATGGGGAGGTCATCTGCAAGACTTACAGATTCAAGGAAAATGGTCTCAAGTGCACCGACAACAGCATATCAACAGGCTGGAGCTCCGCGCCATCTTTCTTTCTCTGCAAGCGTTCCTCCCGAGGATCACGGGTTCCTCAGTGCTGGTCCGTACCGACAATACGACCAGCATGTATTACATCAACAAACAAGGAGGAACAAAGTCACCAAAGCTTTCGCAGGAGGCTCAGGAGTTGTGGGAGTGGGTCACATTCCACGGAATAACCCTGAAGGCCAAACACGTCAGGGGTCTCCACAATACTCTGGCCGACACGCTGAGCAGATCTCTATCGGACTGTCACGAGTGGGAACTGGAGCAGAAGCAGGTGGACAGAGTCTTCCAAGCTTGGGACAAACCAGCACTGGATTTATTCGCAACGAGGGAGAACAAGAAATGCCAATATTATGCCAGCAGGTTCCCTCAACAAGGCTCAAGAGGGAATGCCCTGTCCATGCGATAGTCAGGGATTTGTGCATACGCTTTTCCCCCAATACCATTGATCTCGTAAGTACTCCGCAAGATGAAGATGGAGGGTTGCCGTCTCATTCTGATTGCACCCCGTTGGCCAAGACAGTATTGGTTCCAGGAACTTCTTCTACTATCTCAGGACAAACCTATTCGCCTTATTCCGACACTCTCGATGTTGTCAAGGGACAGGGGCCAAGTGGTTCATCCGGGCCCACAGTCGCTACACTTGCACGCATGGCTCCTGATTTCTTAGAATTCAAGGACCTTAACATCTCTCAGGACTGTCGTGAGATCTTGGCCAAATCTCGTGCCCAGAGTACAATCAAAACTTATCGTTTAAAATGGAAGCGATTTTGTTACTGGTGCGAGGCGAGGCGAATAATATCCACCCAGTTCAAGCTCCTGCGGAACAAATTCTTCCCTACTTGCTATCCCTGGCCAAATCTGGGCTTACCTTTTCATCGGTTAAGGTTCATCTTGCTGCTCTCTCCAGATTCAGAAAGTGCACCAAACTGCCTTCTCTCTGTTCATCTTCACTTGTCAAACAATTTATGAAAGGACTTTTCCGAGCTTTTCCTCCAGTCCGGGCACCCCCTCCAGACTGGGAACTCAATACTGTGCTGGCGCAATTAATGAGACGACCATTTGAGCCTATCCACAAAGCTGAGCTCCAATTCCTCACGTGGAAGGTTGCCATTCTCCTGGCTCTTACTTCTGCACGAAGGGTTAGTGAAATTCAAGCTTTCACTATCACAGAACCCTTTTTACGCTTCACTAAGGACTACGTAACTCTTCGAACAAATCCTAGTTTCATCCCTAAAGTACTGTCTCAATTTCACTTGAATGAACCTGTAAAGTTAAGAACTTTCTTTCCGGATCCATCCACTCCAGCTGAGAGAGCTTTGCACTCTCTTGATGTTAAGCGTTGTTTAAAATTCTACTTACAGAAGACTAAAGACATCAGGCGATCCAACCAATTGTTCGTGGCCTATGGTCAAAAGACACTTGGGACTGCAGTAACGAAGGCAACAATAGCCAGATGGCTAGCTTCTACGATTCATTTCTGCCATGACAAAGCCAACAAACCTTTGCAGAGAAAGGTCAAAGCTCATTCTACCAGGACTGTGGCAGCTTCTACAGCATTGTTTGCTGGAGTGACTCTGGAGAACATCTGTCGTGCTGCGACATGGAAAAATGTCCACACGTTCACGAAGCATTACTGTCTGCAATCTGCACAACAAGATGATGCAGTGGTTGGACAAGCGGTCCTACGCCATCTCTTTCATTAAGGTCAGATTCAGGTATTTTCTCTTTTATGTGCTACCATGTTTCATGTAACATGCTTCTTTATATGTTTAATAGCTGGATATATAGATATATTTCTATGTTAATATTCTTGCTTTATTTCGGTAACGTTTCTTAATATGCATTTTAATTCCTTAAAGGCTTGCGTATGTTACAAATTTCTCAACCATTATGGATGCGTTTTGGGAGTTTCTGAACACCTGTCTCCCACCATCCGCAAACGACAATACTTTTGGCTTACTGCTTGCCACTCTGATTCAGGCATGTGAATCTATGAAAGATACCCCAATACTGGATAAGAAAACAAGTTACTTACCTGTAACTACAGTTATCCAGTATTGGTATCTTTCATAGATTCACATGCACCCACCCTCCTCCCCGGCGAGTCAGTTCTCTATAATCTGGGATACTTACTTCCCACTTGTGCTAGGAAAATCTGAGGAGAGCTGCCTCTGCTGGGAAGGTTCTAGAGGGTGCTGGTAGCTGATTGGTTGGAACCAACTTTTGGTTCTTTTTACTATAATGATGTAGATAGGCTACTAAGATTTAGGCCTTAGGCTTTTTTCTTTTAGCCTACTACTGTTATTTGCTTTTGGCACTACTTTTGTATTTACCGTTGGACTCCCGCCTCGGTGACGGGGAATGATTCAGGCATGTGAATCTATGAAAGATACCAATACTGGATAACTGTAGTTACAGGTAAGTAACTTGTTTTCTTATGTTACATAGTTGGTGAATCAATCAAACAACCAAGTTTTCGGTATCACAAATGATGAGTATATGACACAAGTGAGATGATGGAGTGTCACAGAATGTGATGAATGAAGTACAGTTCACAGATGGGCGGTGTTTGATGTGTGTGTATTTCAGGTGTGAGAGTTGCACATTCCACATATATAATAGTGTGCAAAGTGAGGAGTATCGCAGAAGATGAATGTTTCACCAGGAGGTTTTGTGAAATAGGGTTTAATGTTTCACAGAAGAGTGTCACGTACCTCTAGAGTATTGAGGTGCATCATGCACCAGTTATTGACTATCACCCACTGACTTATACAAGTGCATGGTCATATGCTATTTGAGTATCACTCGCTGGAATGCATCATTTATTGAGTACTCGGCGGACTTGGTATCGGTTAATGAGTACCATGCAATTTTATGTATTCGGTATTGAATCTCATGCAGTATTACATTCTAGTTAGTGAGTATCACAGTGTTGGGTATGCATGGCCTGTGTGTGATGCACCACTCATTGAATATCATGCATTGTCATGCACCACTCATTAACTATTGTGTAGTGTCATGTTTCACTCATCCAGGGTCTTATAGTGACTTGTACAATCGATTAACTAATGTGTGGTGTCATGTAGCACTCATCCAGGGTCTTAAAGCGCCTGGTAAAATTAATGAACTAATGTGTGGTGTCAGATAGCACTCATCCAGCTTCTCATAGCGCTTAGTACAATCAATTGACTATTGTTCAGTGCCATGCCCTACTCGTGGAGTATCACATATTGTCATGTTCCACTTGGGAAATTTCATGCACCTCTTATTGAGTATCATATACTGCAATCCTTCACCCATTGCTTATGGAACAGTGCCTCTTATTAAGTATTCGGTTTTGCTGCTTATCTTCAATTAAGTTTCGCACTGTGATGTGTACCCTCTTAAGTAGTACTCATTTTGGTAGCAATATAGAGAAGAGCAGACTTGAAAAGGCATTGGGTGTCCTGTTCTAGTGACAAGATTGGAGACCCCTGTCTAAAGTGACATGGCCGTCATAGTGAATACCCTGAAGAGTTGCTGACTTTTTTTTTTGGGTTGCAGATAAATACAATGACTTTATCGAGGCGAACAGGATGGAGGACCCCCGGGAGCGGATGAAAACTCTGCGCAAACTGGTATAGTTACTGGGGCTCAGTGGCTCTCCCTGTTGTTTTTTTTGTAGTTTAGGTGAGGGGACCGACAACCTTCCACTAATCTACTGGGAAAAGATTTCAAGTTCAAAGCCCTCCTTTGGGGGTGCATTGGATTTGCATTCTTGACTTGCTCAAGACATGTAGCCCAGCCATTCCACCTCTGTTGTCAGTAAACAGAGACCATTGTTCAATAGATAATAATAACTAAGCTTGCATGTAAGATACTTTGAAAATGTGCTATAAAATGATCACTGTCAGATCCTGTGGAAAATATCAGGCCCGCCAGAATTTGTGACTTTTGTCATTTCAGAGGTGGTTACCTGCAGTTTGAGTGATTGGAACACTAACTCGCTATTGTTATTGTTAGTTAGAACGTAAACATTGCACAATCTACTCTTAGTGTGACATCACAGCACCTATTAGAAATTTGTGCTGTGGCTATCCAAAATGAATCTTGGAATTCCTGTAAAAAAAAAATTTATAGGCCACAAAAGTTAAATTACACTATAGTGGTGCCAACAGCTCCCCTTGGCATACCCAGGTTCTGTGGTAGTCTCCTTTGCCCACGGGTATTGTACTAAACTAAGTTATCGAACATGTGCATTGTGCTAGTATGTGCCACAGACTGGCTGCTGTGGCAAACTTAGTATGCAGTGTTCAATTATACATGTAAGAGTCTGCCTAGCCTCCCATTTGTTATGTTCAAACCTCTCATTTCTCTACTATGATAGATATGGGTCTAGGAGGCCACTGACCTGTTGCGAACTGAACAAGCCTGGGTCACACTGGGCATGATGATAGCAAAACGCAATATAACACAATTGTGGGGAGCAGAGCCCACGCCATCTCTCGAAGACTGGAGGAGAGACATGGACAGTTGTATGGTAGCAGAGAAGTCAGTGTATGAGAGCAGGGGCTGCCCCCGGAAGTGGGAAAAGATCTGGGGGAAATGGAATGTGTATAGGGGAAGCCCATGTGTCGTTCCGAGAACTACTGCACGATTATCCCCGACGCTTGAGGACACAATATAATTCAAGCTCTGGGTATGGAGAGAATTGTATCACCATTTGGATCTTTGTAAGAAACATTATATAGGTTGTTGATTCTCCAAGCTATGCTAACCAATTGCATGATGATGTGGTAATGTATTATGTGGTATACAACTTTGTGTATAAACAGAAGTTGTAAAAAAAATACAAATGTGAAGGACACGAGGCTCTGTCTCTTTGTTGATACCAGAGCCATTTTGCAGACACTGAGGTGACTAGAGACGCTTCGTCTTTTTGTACCAGATCTGGCTGATGGTGCCACCTCTGACAGGTGTGAATGAGGACAAGTCCATTGTAGGTTTCTAAGCACATGTGATAGTGACAATGGAATGAAATTGCACCATGGGAAAGTAGAGTTAAATACGATGATTTCAGTTCAAATACCGTGCCCTTAGTAGCAGTGGCCAGAGAAACTGGAGGGGATAGACAGCTTGTGACAAGAAGAAGGTTGTAAAACCGAACTCGTGAAAGTCCTGAGCGATGATGCCATAGATTCAGCAGAGAGCAGTAGTGATGTGGTTGTGTCCCTCAGCTTTTTCGAGCTGAGTGTTTAAAACATTTTTGTAGCTGTGCTTGAAGGATCATAAACTCTGTAGCAGTGAAATGCAGATAATTGTATTGCTTTAACCAAATCTGCAGATTTTACTAAAATGAAATTGGCTCTAGGATTGTGTAGGCACTGCTTTACCAGACTACATTCTGGTTGGGCTACATATGAAGCTCATCTCTTTAATGTTATATCTTTTAGTCCAGGCATGCTGAGTGTAAACTAAATTTGACGTGATAATAATGGTCTCCTGAGCACCTGGTAGTAAAATCCTTCCCTGGGCATGGTTTTCTTTGAACTGTCTCTCCCTTATCCACATCTAAGTGTTAGGGAATTTAGCTATTCAGAGGCAGTAGCGGAAATTGTAGCAGATGCCGTAGTGGTGTATCTTCCATGTCATCATCCTTCCAGATCCCAGTGAATCAAGCTACGCTGGTTTGCCATGGAAGAATAAAAGTTCATTGTCGTTGGTTCGCTTGCAGATGATACTGGTTAATTGGTTACTCATGCCCTATATTTAAAGCAAGTTAGTAACTTAACCCCTTACCCCCCTCATCCACTCCCCCATCCAGCTGAACATTTACTTCCTGTAGCTTCCAGCCTTTCTTTCAGGTGATATTCCACTTAAAACGAATCTCATCACTTATACCTCATTATGAGTTGCCCGGTATTGGTGGGGTGCAAACTCCACACCCATATTTGCCTGTTCCTTGCAGTAAGACCCCAGCAGTACCATTCAATTACGAGTTAAACCCCATGAAATGGGTAATAACTGTGCAAATCCACTTTTCTCAGGTGTAAAACTGCACGGAATTGCCAGTTCTGTGTGGTCTGTGATGGAGAGAGGGGTTTGGGGAGGTAGAGTAGGGAAGAAGTGTCCTGACAGGAACGAGCAATGCAGAAACCGGGAGGTGGGGCAGGGCTGGAGGATGAAGTCTGGCTGCTTTTGAAGCCGAAGCCTAAAGCAATTTGGATGTAAAATCACCTGGACATTTGTGATCTAGTAGATCCTGCTCTGCCCAGCTACTAATGAGGGCCTCAGTGGTCTGTCCGCTGGTAGCCTTCAGAGATTCTTTCATTCTACATGCTCATTCAGTTCCAGTACCGCTAACATCCATGAAGTCTGGGTGATCATTTATTTCTGGCAACTTTTAAACACTCGGCCCTTAGAGTGATATCTCCAGTTACCCCGGATGTACATTCTTCCTTGATGGTCGTTTACTTCCAGACATCTAACATTAATGGAATCTGGGTTATTATTCACTTCTGCTACCTGTAAACATTAATTCCTTGTGGGCAGTCATTAATTTCCAAAAGGTCTAACATCAGTACTTTCCCATGTAATCTCTCACTCCAGTATGTCTAATCCTTTATGTATGGTCAGTCACATCCTTGTCACCTTACAGCAGTTGCTTTCAGACCATTAGATATGTTCTGCAATTTGTATTTCTGGGTCAAAATGCTCTGTTCTGGAACATCTGCTTCTAAGTCAAAGATCCGGAGTCACAGATCACTGCCATCTCCTGCATGGTACAGTTGTTGAGCTGCCGTATGATTGGTAGGGCTTGGAGCTCCTTTGCCTTCCCCCCAATGTCAGGTTCTTGTGATTTTAAGGCACAACGCCCAACATCTGCTTAATCTTGTGGTCCATTCTCGTGGTTCCATCAGATCTCCTTGTAAACTCAACCGTGTCATCTTAACATTCTCATCTTTTCAATATTTCAAAGGGTGGGTGTATGCAGGAATCCATGTTCACTGCTGGCGTTAGAAGAGGGCGGCAGAGCTGGTCTCATAGTCTCTCTAGTAGGAAGCACTTGCTTTTTGTTATGTGTGAAAGAGAAGTGGCTATGGTTTGTTTGGTTGCTGAGGAGGCACTCACTCCTCTCTACCACTGAAATGAAGAGGCGAGGATCCTACTAGCTTTTGAGGGCATCCCCACCCACAAATTCTTGGCTAGTCTCCTTAAGGGAACATGCTAACTATGGCTCTGCTCTTGCAGTATTCCTCCAACTAGTAGGGTGAGCAGTGCAAATGCCTTTATTTCTAAGTGCACTGATTATCCAACCCTATTCTACAGAAAAGGAATGGTAGAAGATGCCAGGGTGGGACCACATAATCTGACCACAGTAGAGGGAAGACAGATTTATGAAGAGCAGATCAATGAGGATCCATATGATGAGACAGATGTTTAGTTAGGGCCTTGCTTCATCTGGGATATCTTCTGACAGAAACCCTGAATAATCTTCTTTTCTATCCCCCAGATCTGTGACTTGCCTGTACATTACTTCTGCACCCTGCGCTTCTTGGTCCGGCACCTAAGGACTGTTGCTGATCACTCTGAGAAGAACAAGGTACAGTAAACCATCAGGAATGTTTTGTGTATGATGTGTAAATAAGACATTCTGTTGTAGGGCTGACAGTTAGTTGACATCTATGCTGCGCTATGCAAAAGGTTTAGTCTCACTAGGAACAGTGCAAAACATAACATGGTGTACCTATTTTGTTTGCATTGGTGCTGCATGAGCTGTATTTGATATGTGTGGGAGTGATTCTTGCCTTGTCGATGCTGTGTGTGTATGTGTACATGCGTGTAGAGAGTGTTGACAATTCCTTTGCTGATCCTGGTTTGTATGTAAAAATGGCTGGAGTGGTTGCTGGCTGTGCTGTACTTTGTGGGCTGTACTGTGTTTGTGAGAAAAGTACTGACTGCTGCTGCTTGTGCCGCCTGTGATGTAGCTGTTGCTGAGATAGGCGTTTTCATAGCTGCCATCTGTGCTGGACTGTTTATTTTTTATGTAGGTTTACTCTGCTGCTACTGCCTCTACTCTCCCCGATCTGTGAGAGAAGCTTGCACTGCTGTTTCCTGTGCTGTACAGTTGAGCCAGACAGAAGCTTAGAAAACTAAAGCATAAGCAGTAGTAATGCGTGTGAGAGGAATTTGTACTGTTGCTGTCTCTGCTGTTGTTCTTTGTGTGTCAGGAAAGCTTGTACTGCTTCTGTCTGAGCACCTTGCATTGGTGTGTGGAGTTTGTCAGTCAGACTCTTGCCCACTGATCATAATCAAACATGGATGCTGAATACATCCTTACAGAAAGGTGTGCTAACAAGATTTTCTGGAACTGACATTCTGACCTGAAGCTTTGTGGGGCCTTATATTGTGGGTGCAACTGCCCTAGGATTTCTGCATATATAGCTTTTGTGTGCTCATAAGTAAAGGTGCATCATGCCATGGGTTTTTATTTTACTCTCTACTTTGTATCTTTTGTGTGCTCATAATATGGAATACTTCCTGCTTTGCACATCTTCTAATCTGTGATTTGTATTTTCTGTTGGTTGATATGTTTCTTTGCTGGCTGGTTGTCTTTGCTCCAAATATGGGGCCACGTTTTGAGCAGCCAGTCTTCCTCTTTTGTATTGTGGGAGTCGTATTTAGTGGAGTCTCAGCTTCTTTTGTGAGTTTTTATTTTGCAGTACCAGTTTTCCTGGGGTGTTTGTCTAACTGCTTCTTTTGTGGGCTCATACTTTACAGTGACTCCTGCGTCTCTGTTATCTTTTGTGTCATTATATGTTGGAGGCCTCCAGCCTTGAGCTCATTTCTTAATATGGACTTTGCTTTATTATGGGTTCATGTGTTGGAGAGCCGCCTTTCTCGAGGTGCTTATCTTACTCCACGTTTTTTTTCTAGATGGAGCCTCGTAACCTTGCGTTGGTGTTCGGCCCCACATTGGTGAGGACCTCGGAAGATAGCATGACTGACATGGTGACCCACATGCCCGACCGCTACAAAATCATGGAGACTCTCATCCAGCATGTGAGTCTGTATACTACACCTTTGCCTACTATTATTTATCAGAGGTTAGAAAGCCCCCTTTACATTCTGTATCAACACGCTTGTGCAGTATAATGTCATATTCCTTGCTTAATCATTTTCAAGAAGATTTTGGAATTGAAGTGTTCCGGTCAGTGCAGAATGCTACCCTCCATCATAACGCCAGAATCCAAGCAAATGTCTGTTTCTGAATCTATGCACTACAGACAATGTTACATCTCAAACACAGTGTCTCATCCTCCCTTAATGTACCATTCAGAGCCTCACAGCAGTCTTCCTTATCCCAGCTTCTTTTCAACGTCTGCAAGTAAAATTCCAGATGTGTGCAGATGGCACTGATAATCATTTGTTCCAAGAGTAGCACAGAGAACCTCACTACCGTGACAGAAGACGTAGACCATCTTTACAATTGGATGAAGAAAAGCTACCTGTGTTTGAATGGATTAAACACAGAAGTCCTAATTGTAAGCATTTCAGCCTGGGCTCGCCTTCTTCCATGTCCCAGCAGATCAGAAACCAAATCATCATTTTCATCTCGGACATCAACCTCACTCCAAAAATCCAATGCAGTGGTCCGAGTATCTAATTCATAACTTTTTCCTCCTCTGTAAAATTCCCCCACTCATTCTAACTGACCACCATATGGAGCAGACTCAGGGTCTGGTCATGGCCTTACTAGATTACTTAAACGTATGCTGATGACCCCAATAACCCATTGGACTATCATGAGTGCAGAATCATCTAGCATGAATGTGCGTACTCTTGAGGAAATGGGACTATGATATGCCAGCCCTGTTAGCTCACCAGTGGTTCCCAGTAAAATTCAGGATCAACTTCAAATCACTCAGCATTATGAACAAAGCATATAGCAAAAGTCATGGTTATGTAAAAAAAACTGGTTCGCCTACTCTCCATTAAGGAATTTAAGGTTTTCCTGGGCTTATTTGATCCAACTCCTTTAACAGACTAAAATAGATGGAAAATCTTTGGTGGTTGCGGGCTAGGCACTCTGCAACAGCTCCGGCCCACGTCTCCATTTAAAGATTATTGAGAAATGTCCAATCTTCGCATTTGACTGACATACAACACTTCACAAAACTACTTAATAAATAGTGTCCTCTAAGATAATTTAAATAGACTCAGCAGAATCTGACTTTGAACTGCATACAAGTAAGGAAGACCCGGTTATCAGTGGGAAATGCTGAATTTCCCCTGGAATATGGTGCCTGCTGCAGAGTACAGCACACTGCTCATATGCAGGGCCAACTTTTTTCATGCTCTCACCCATGTGCCGAACTAGCATTGTACCTGCTGTTGATCCACTGCTGGCCTAGGCGTTTACCTGCTCTCTTTCCACTTATGGCCTCATTGTTCTCCTGCTATTTGAGGTTTCATTTCTCTCATTCCACTGCTGCTCTAATTATATACTGGCCCTGCTTCCACTTCAGGTTTAGCTGTATCCCTGCTCTTATTCTACTGTTGGTTTAGAAGTTCCCCTGCCCTCATTCCTCTCTTAGTCTAGCTAAATCCCTTACCTCTGTCCTCATTTCATTTGCGGTCTGGCAATATCCTTGCCCTCATTCCGCTTGTGGTCTGGCTATAACTCTGCCCTCATTGCATTCGTGGTCTTGCTATATGCCTGCACTCATTCCACTTGTGGTCTAGCTGTAAGCCTACCCTCATTCCACTTGTGGTCTAGCTATATCCCTACCCTCATTCCACTTGTGGTCTAGCTGTAAGCCTACCCTCATTCCACTTGTGGTCTAGCTATGTCCCTACCCTCATTCCACTTGTGGTCTAGCTATGTCCCTACCCTCATTCCACTTGTGGTCTAGCTATGTCCCTGCCCTCATTCCATTTGTGGTCTGACTAAATTCGAGCCCTCATTACACTTGCGGTCTAGCTATATTTCTGCTCTCATTCTTCTGCTTGTGCATCATTGGCCCTCTCTCATTTCACTGCAAGTTAAGCCATATCTATGCTCTGATTCCCTTATTGAACTAGCATGGTGCCTGCTGTTACCTGCTGCTGGCCTAGGAGTTAACCTGCTCTGTAGCCGTTATTGCTGCTGCTCTCGTTCCACCGGTGGCCTTGCAGCTTCCATGCTCCATCCATTCTTGACTTATCCATTTCCTAGCTCTGATAGACATATCTCTGCTCTCAATACACTGCTGTTCTAGGGGAAACCTCGTTCAATGATGCCTTCACACGCAGTGCCTTTACCACACAGCCTTTACCACGCATGCCTTTACCACGCAGGTAAGTATTTGCGCCTTTACTATACCCACCTTTACCACACATGGTGAGCTATATATATATATTACAATTAACAGTAAGGCTAAATTTAGGGTTTAGGGGTGGGTAGTGGTAGATGGTGGTAAGGGTAATTTTCGTGTTTAGGGTGGGTAGTGGTAAAGGTAGGTTAGGAGTAAATTAAAAGATGGGATTTGTGGGGCGGAAGTCCTCCTTAATAAAAAAAAAATTAAATATTATGTTTAGGGTGTAGGGGTGGGTAGTGGTAAAGGAAGACATGGTTAATTTTAGGATTTAGGGGTGAGTAGTGATAAAGGCTGGTTAGGAGTAAATTTTAAAAAAAAATGGGGGGGGGGGGGTTTGGAGTGGTTCCTCCCTCCCAAAAAAAAACAAAAATATAAAATAAAATACTAAGTTTAGGGGTGGATAGTGGTAAAGGAAGGTAAGAGTAATTTTAGGGTTTAGGGATATGTAGTTGTAAAGGCAGGTGAGGAGTAAACTAAAACAAGCATTTGCAATGCAATCAGTCTCGCATTTGCGCGAGTTAGAGCTATTGGCGTTGCAAATGACAATATCTTTTACCCATGTCTTTTGGTTTGGAGTGGAGTGGCTGTATGTGGTTTGGAGTGGAATTATGCGGGTTGTATTGGGATGGTTAGTTGTGGGATTGTGTGGGGTGGATTTGTGTGGTCTGTAGTGGAATTATGTGGCATGGAGATAGGGGTGAGAGCTGCACAGAACAGATAGAAAAGAAGATAGAGAGGGATAGCTAGTTTGTGCAGGAAGTGGTGAAGGAACTCCAAACCGAGGAGTAGAAAGAGTGTGTGAGAAAGAAAGGGCACAGACGCATAAAGAGGGAGCGCCTGTGTACGTAGAAAACACCCCAAGAAGAGGAGGAGAGCGTTGGTTTAAGGGATGGAAACCTTGAAAAGTCACAGGAAAGAAACTGTGCTCGAAGACCTGAAGTGAACCAATATTAGAGAGGCGGAAAGAGTGCGTGAGAGAGGGTGAGAGAGAGAGTACGAGAGAAAGGGAGGGACAAGTGAGTGCGGCACGGGGGGGCGAGAGGTGGACCAGTGCACAGCACAAGGAGGTACAGGAAGGTAGCATGTGTAAGCAGGCATACAGAGAGGAGAGGAGGCAGTGAAACTGTGAATGGAACACCATTTGCAAAGGTTGACTGGTCACCTTTCTGTTGCTTATTGCTATATTTGGGTGTTAAACTGGTACTAATGAGGTGCAACCAATTACCAGACACTTAACTAGTGTAAAAATGTCAAAACAATGAAGTAACACAACCACAAAATGTGCAGCATTATGCCGCATAATTTGACACAGCCCTGCCGCATAATTCTAGTGGCCCTGTTACTATTATTATAAGAATTAGGGGGCATATTAGCAAGACCCACGTTAAAATTATCGCTAAAACGGCGATAATGGGCTTGCTAATATGCGTTATAGAATTCCAATAGAAGCCCAGGTTAGATGTGCAGGACATCTAACCTGGGCTTCTATTGGAATTCCATAACGCATATTAGCAAGCCCATTATCGCCATTTTAGCGGCAGTTTCCTGCCGCTAAAACGGCGATAATTTTAACGTGGGTCTTGCTAATATGCCCCTAGATTTTGCTAACACCAACCCCTCCTCATCATATTCTGGTTTTCTCCATGTGCTTTTAACCAGACTCGACTTGCAACATGAGTTTCTGTATAAAATACCACTATTTTGAGATGGTCCTACTCACACATCGTACGTAAGTTGATATTGCAGAAGCATGACAGACCTCCAGAAACACAAGATTTAACCAGATGTGGGCATCTGTGTTTAGTGTAAGAATAAAATACAGAAGCGTTTTTTAAACTATCGTCCGCTTTTCACTTATCAATTTCTGAGGGAGTAGAGTGTGTAAAAAACGTACTAGTCGGCTGTGGGGTGACTTGAATCCCCCGAACTAACTCTCTCACTCCCCTCCTACCTATGTAACCTGTGGGCTCCCAAAGTGATTCCGTTCCCATTTCTAGGTCAGGATTTTAGGGAGTGGAGGAGTCATTGAACAGCTTCAGACTAGCATGCTGTCTCCTATGAGACGAGTATGGGGGGGGCTGGGGCCAGATGATGACGAAAGGGGTGCAGTTTGTGGTGCGATACATCAGCTGAGCTGCCATCTGTCAGGTGTGAGGGTCAAACCATTGGAAGCTAAATGCTTATGAGTAAACAATGGATCTATGGCGGATCCAGAGCTTGGACACAGGACCTGAGAAATGCAAAGAGATGTTCCTAATAGCCGCAGCCTACACTAACCCCAGCTCTTCGGAAAGCGACGAGAATCTGCGAGCGTGGGGATCAGCCAGACAAATTAAATTATAGAATTAAATTGGGAACAAGCGGTTTGTGATGTCAGGAATGACATTTCACCTCTGGGGAGGCGTCCATGATAGCCCCACCCCGTCAACATATTCTTAGATGTTGTCGCATGCAGACACAGAGTGCTGGACTATGTAGAACCAGAGGGTATTCACAAAAGCAGCCATTGCTGTTTGTTGCCGGCCTGACCGTTGGCTCCCGGCTGAAGGCATACAGTGGTGAGCGCCCCCACACTTGCCGTGGCTATTGTGAAGTGAACGCGCACCCGTCTGGTGAATGCGCTCTCTGGTGAACGCACCTTCTCTGCTCCCTGACTTTGCGTGTGCTCTGCATCAGAAGAAGCGCGTGAGACCTACAGCAGCTGCCGCCCTCTCACTATCACACCGTGGAGATAGGATACCATCACACCGTGGAGATAGGATACCAGTGTGAATGTTGGCGCGTCTCCCAACATTTCTCTAATTAAAAAAACATTTAGTTAAGAAAGAAAAACACAGCGCAGCCAGAAAAGGGAGAGGAGGAGGGAGGTGGTCAACAACAACAATGGGAAGGGGCGGGAGCAGGTAATTAACAACACGGACAGCATGAGGAGGGGAAGGAGGGGCTTAAGGCAAAACGGACAACGGGCGAATGAAAAGCAGGACGCAGGCGGTGCTCGAAGAAATGGAGCAGAGCTCAGAACACGAGCAGGAAACTAACGCAAGAAGCCGAGACAAAAGACAAGCATTGGCCGTGCGAGACGCGCTCTGTGCTGGGGGTGGGGAAGGAGCGGGAGAGCAAGTGACGCGCGGCCGTGAAAGTGACACGACCGCGCGGCCCCGAGACGCGCTGGGGGGAGGGGGAGGAGCAAGTGAGGAAAGCCATATGACGCCTGGAGCATGCGAGGAATGCGCGTTACTGTGCACGCACTCGCATGCTCTAGGCCAGCCAAAAGTTGTGGTCGCATTTCTGCAAGCCCACACTACAAAATGTCTCGCCCAGAGCTAGCGCTGAAGCGCTGGCTTTCAGGGCGAGACCTAAAAAAGGGGGGGGCTGGGTCCCACCTAAAAACAAAAACAAATATGAATAATTTTTCATATATACTGTACTATAATTACCATGCGTGTGTGGTAAAGGCATCTGCATGGTAAAGGCATGCGTGGTAAAACAACTCTTTCCCAGCCTTATCTCTGCCTCATTCTGCTGCTGGTGTAGCACTTAACCCTATCTTATTAAACTGCTGGTATAGATAGGTATTTATCCTTCTTCTGCTGATTTAGCCTTGTTGTTTCACCTTTGTTCTGTCCATTTCACCAGCATCGTTCCATTAACTTTGTTACCCTTTCTGGCCTGTCCTTTCTGCAGGCGGACTGGTTCTTCAGTGAAGACATGGATAAAGTGGAGAAGGTGAGTCAGTGCACACATCACTGCTGCATCACCAGAATTTGCCCTGTCAGTGCACAAGCCATCTCTGTTGTTTGTAGGGCTAGAAGCTGAACATAGAAACTTATGCAGTTGTTCCTTTGCTGGTGAGTTTCTGTTATGGTTTGGCTAATTCTTTGCGGTCATATCTTGATTTGTTCGAGAGACTGAGGTGTGTCGGTATGTGCTTGTTATATGTTTGTGTCTGATGTGTTAGTGCAGTTTGAATGTGCCTTTGTATGAAGGGTTTCTGGATGATTTTCTCAAGTAGTGTGCAGAGTGTATCTTCAGACTCCTCTCGCCATTCTACAGTGCGCTCTTGTCAATCTCACTCCTCTTGTCGCTGTTCTGTGCTGTTAGGCCTAGTAGTCTCACACTTCCTCTGCTGTGTTCAGTATGTCTTTGCAGTCTGAAGATTCTTCTATCCACGTTGTACGGGATGCTCTAGCTGTCTGATGACTTGACTCTCTTTTGTGTTTAGTACACTACAGCAGTCTAAAGCCTCCTCTCTACGCTGAGTGTAGTATGCTCATGTGGTCTTACACCTCATCATGCTACTGTATCTAGTGCACTCTTATAGGCACATGCCTTTCGGTGGCTTATTTTCCCCCCTAGTCTCATGCTTTCTCTATTTTATGATTTTCAGACACCGGTGGATGAGAAAGACACCCAATCAGTGCCAAACATAGAACATCTGCTCCCCAACATTGGTCGGACAGCAGCGCCCGGGGACGTCTCAGGTGAGAGAGTGTTGTGGTGAACTGTAGGACGAGAGGCATTGCTGTTTGTATCTGCTGTGCTACGCATTCTAATTACTGCACCATGCAGCCGTGAATGAAGCACCCTTACATGCAGATTCATACACAGGCACACATGCCAGCATAAGGGCACAGGCATAAGCACACTATCCTTTTCATAGACTACTACACACACAAGGAAACATACAAGCAAACAGGCAGAAAATCATACTATGCACTACATAGACAGCTACCCACTCAAAAAACCATACAGGGAAATAAGCATGCAATAAATAATATTACACATAAACACACACATAGGGGCATATTTACTGAAATTGTGGTGCTAGGCAGCGCAGCAAGTTACCTTGCTGCGCTGCCCTGCGTCACAGAGAAAGGGCAGGAATGCACTGTATTTATCCAATACGGTGCATTCCTGTCCGTTGCCCCTGTGCTGGCACTGTTTCGGCAGCCTAGCACCAACGCATGCGCCCTTGCACCATAGTGCAAGGGTGCCTGTGTTACAGGCAGGATTGTTTTTGTGCAGGATGAGGCACCTCCCTACACAAAAACAATCCATGGAGGCGTTTTCGTCTTTCTATGTGTGCTGCAGAATGCAGCACACATAGAAAGAGGAAAGAACAAGGAGAAATAAACATATTTCTCCTCGTTATGCCTTACCTGGGGAGGCGTAAGATTTTGACGCATTCCCCGGTTTACAAGTCCGTGTAAATCTGGGAATATGTCAAAAACCATGAGAGTTGCATGGGAACACCCACCGCAACGCCCATGGAACACCTCCCTTGTGTAGAGTAAGGGAACGCAGCGATTTGCTCTGCGTTGCATTACTCCATATTTTTGAAGCCATTCAAGGCACGCAAAGTGGCTTTGCGTGGCTTCATAAATATGACTGAGAGGTTTGCGTCATGCATGTACCACATTGCGTGGTGCAAGCATGACGCAAAGCCCTCATAAAAATGCCCCTTAGTATACAGATAGCACACAGGTATGAATAAAGGTGTGCATACAAGCACAGTCTCAAAAGAACATAAAAACAGGATCACAAATACAAGTACACATACAAACACCAGGCACACACACCTAGGTGCACCCATTCAAGTGCACATACACAGTAAGGTGCAGAATCTAGCCATGCTCAAGAAGATAGGCAAGCAAGACGGCATAAGTGTACACATTGAAAAACACACTCTGCAACACTTACAAACTCAGTCGCATTTGTGTACATATACACGTGACTCATTTACACATACACCACTGCACCTAGGTACCACTACAAGCACTAAAAGAATTGCACAGGTCCTCAAACACACAGGTAAATAAAAGAACCTCCTCCTACCCCAGAAATGCATGAATATTCAAAAGATAGCTTCGGTTAGTTGGAGGAATGTCATTCAAGCATTCATACATGTGCTAAGGAGTTGGACCTATCAAAAAGTGTACAGATAAGACACGTGTTGTGATATGAGCAACATTTGACACATTTGCTACATTGGCCTATGTATAGCATGTGCATGATAGGTGTGTTGTTCTCTAAATTTAAACATGAGCCCCATCAGTCTTATGATGAGAAGCTCCACCACAGGCACTCAACCAACTTCGGAGCACTACATGAGGTACAGAATGGGGGCGTCTGAGTCCAGTTGTTGACGGAAGAGTTTGTCCAATATGCTTCAATCCCTAACTCGGGTGTGTGGGGTTTAGTTAAATGCATTATGGAACAGTTCAGTTTTTAATCCTTTCCTGAAAAGTTTTATTCTGCCCTAGGACTTATATTTAGCAGTTCCACAGCCTCTGAGCGTTTTTGATTATTGCTGATCTCAGGTTTCTGCTGTGTACTTAGTGAACAGCCAGTCCCTGCAGGTATCTTTGACCTCTGCCCAAGTAAGGCTTATGCTTGCTGCAAATAACTGCACATTCTATTCTTGCATCTACTTGGAACCAGTCTAGTGTTTTATGGGTCATGTTGTGGCAGTTTCAAACACATTGTGGTCGCTTACTTCTGAAGCCGCTGATGTTTCTTTTGTAGGCCACTAAAAACGATGTCACAGTAGTCTAAATGGGCCATCCCATGGGCTCATGTTAGCTCTACTCTGTTTGAAGGAATCAGTGGATTTTCCTGACAAGAGAAAACTGCAGGTTTATGCTCTTGACTACTGAATGGAATTGTGAAGTGAATAAGATTTCAGAATCTAAAATTACTCCCAGGTTCCTATCTTTCATTATACTGAAGGATGGTGCTTCTAGCTTGGCGGGCTACTGAAACATCAGTGAAGTGGAAATCTTGTCTTCCTATGGGCAGGATTATGTCTTGGCCCCATCATACAAAGGAAATTATCTTTCATCCAAATGCATGGTTGTGGCAGGTGGATATATTGGCTTGCTTCACTGGCCTGTTTTCTAGCTGAGAGTGGATTTGAGAGTCATCAGTGTAAATTTGGAGGTTTGCTCAGTACTAATGTCAGAGATCCACATGTGGGCTATGGTATTTGTTAAACAGCAAACTAGAGTGCATCAAATGACATCTTCCAAGGTAGAGATACCATTGACGAAGTTCCTTAAGTCTACTCAGCCGACATCATAGGCTACAGAGAGGTTAAAGATGTGTAAGGCTGTTTTTTTATGTGAGCCATTTCCGAATTCTGTGCTCCTTGCTGGCCTGGATATTGGAGTTTGTGTATTCTTTCTTGTAGCTGTCTTGTAATTTTGCTTTCCATAATCTTGCTGGGTTGAGTAGGTTGGATTCTGATGTATACTTCTAAACACACGATTCCTTACCTTGTGAATATTCCCCAGGCGTCAGACTAATCTGAAAACTTTTAGAGCGAGATGGTGTGGTGTAACAGCCTGAGCTGCCAACTTTGGAGCCAGAAGGAACCAGGTTCGAGTCTAGGCATTGGTGTCAGTATCCTGTGATTCTTGGCAAATCATGTAATCTCCCCGTGCCTACAGTTCAGTGCCTTGAGACCCACATGGGTGATTTTCCACGCTTTACAAATCCTAGATTTTAGAGCAGTACTACTGCGTGCTGGTTGGGTATTATGCAGCTCCGTGCCAACAACATTCCACTCCAGAAGTTAGGAGTGGAGTTGCATGTAAGCACCACACATGCGCTCTGAAGTCAGTTGCTTTCTTAGGATGTCCATGCCGTCAGCCGCAGAGCCTATCACCAGGTTGGCATGACCAGTGTGTGATCTCTAAAGTGGGACCCTTTTAGATTTTGCAGTTAGATAAAGCATCCTGCTGAGAGATTGTTACTAAAGGTAAGTAACTTGTTCTTGTGATTGATACTTCTAATCGCAGATTCGGCACCTTGTGAATAGATACCATAGCAGTACCTCCCAATGTGGTGAGGTCTGTGAACTGGCTCATACCAAAAACTCCTGCAGGACTAAGGAGACAAAGTGCTCCTCTCAACTGACCTGACTATCGAGGCAGGAGTGCTTCGTGAACATGTGTACGGACACCCATGTATCTACCTGACAGATTTCAGGACAGGTACTCTGTGTTCTAATACAGAGGTAGCAGTTTTACTGTTCTAAACTTTTCCTGGTCCAGTCTGGCACATAGGGAATATTCACAAGGTGAGGAATCTGCGGTTAAATAGATTATGCACCAGACAGATTGTTATGTAAGGTAAGTAACTTATTCGATTAGCCAATGGTTGATCAAGATTGTCAGGTCTGCAGATGGTTTCTTTAGCAGGTATGTGATGGCAGCATGTATGCTGCAACTTCTTGCTACGTTGATCATGATTGTTAGATCTGCCTCAAGAGAAAGGAGGAATTGTTTATGACACTGCCATTCACACCAACAGCGCTTCACACATATTGTTACACATTCACGCTCTACTGTCACATCTAAAAGCCCTGACACTGTTCTGTGTATTTGTTTTATACATGGGTGTAGGAAAGTGAGTTTCTGTTGCAGCCTACCCCCCCACTTTTTGCCTGGCTGTTGATGCAACTTTGACTGTAGAGTACTGGGTCCCTGCTAACCAGGTTCCCAGTACCAATGTTCTTTCCCTCGCACTTAGGGCATGGGTACTGAAGAGGGTCCTCTGGGGTTGCAGCACTGGTTGGGCCACCCCAGGGCCCCCTCCACAAGGATATGCTCTCTGCCATTGCAGGCTGCGTGTCTTGCTACAGAGAAAACTGAAGAGTCGACAGGGCACACATCCCTGTGTGCCATGCCCACAAACACTGCATAAGATATAGGTAAGACACCCATCTAGCAGGCCGTAGCACTGAGGCAGGGTGCACTATATCTCCTGGGAGGACATATCTGCATGGGCATATATGCCCCTTCAATATCCTTGTCGATTCCTGGATATTGTAAGTGACCAGGGAAGTCATAGTAAGTACATGGGCTGGACACTCGTCATTACAAATTCCCTAGCTCCATGATGGCTTCACTGAAGTATGGTACCACACATCTCAGCAATAATAAACCTGCACGGATTCCAGTGTCAGATTTATTAAAAATTGCACACAGAGGACCTTTTAGAGGGGTCCCCTGAAACCTACCAATCCTTAGTGTGGTCACCGACTGGCCTAAGCCAGCCTGCTAGCACCAGACAGTGTTCTGACCTCATGGGGTGAGTGCCCACGTGCTCAGAGGTAAAAACAGTGCCTTTCCTGGGTGGAGGTGTTCACACCTCCCCCTGGTCAGGAGGAGCCATCCGTAGCGGGGAGCTTCAAAGGCTTGCCACCTTTGTAATGCGACCCCAGCCTCTCCTGTTAGAGGGAGCAGGCCCCCTTCCTGTCCTCACCCCCTTTTTGACAGTAGGACAGGCGGGAAAACTTAGAAAGAATAGGAGGTGTACCCCGCTCCCAACTCCATCCCTCAGGTGCTGGAAGCAAGGTGAAGTGCACTCTTCAGTACCCACCATCTTGAAGATGTTAGGACTCATCCCATCAGAGCTAGGTCTATGCCCCCCTCCCACAGGAGGTGGGCATAATAGAGGGTGTAGACACCCCAGGTAAGGGGTCCATTGACCACTACCTGTCACTCCCTTGTAACGCCCCTAAATCTAGTATTTAGGTGGCATCCCCAGATCCTGAACTTCAGTTCCTGATGACCTAAGAAGAGCCGGACACCACAAAGTCACACCAGCAGAGAAGCTTGCAGAGAACTACTGACTTGGCCCTAGCCCTACCAGCCTGTCTGCTGCCCTCAACAATCCTGCTCAGAAAGACGACTCGTCCTGCAGCCCAGTGACTTCCAGAACCTTGGGAGGACTGCCTGCCTTCGATAAAGACCAAGATCTCCTGAGAACAGCGGACTTGTTCACAAAGCAACCATCATCAAAGTAGAGACTCTGTGACCTGAAGAACCGCGAAGACTGCCCCCGGTTCCACCTCTGCACGAACCCCTCAGGCCCAAGTCTAAGTGGCCAAACGGTTCCAGCAAGATTCCCCAGAGCTCCAGAGCCTGAGTCCACCGTGAGCTGACCTCTACCGGACTCCTCGATGTCACCTGCAGTCTCTGCACGGAGACCCCCTCAACTGCAATCTGCTCCAGTCAGTCGTTTCCGACGCCAAAAGACAACCCTGCACCCATCCGCCCTGGGCCTTGGTGAAGAAAGCCAAAGGTGGTTCTCTACGTCCCCGAGCATCGCAACTTACCTCTACAGCTGTTGGTTCCCTTCGACTGGCCTTGTGGCCTGACCCTGCGGCCCTATTCCAATTTGGCCTTTCTCCATTGCTTTTCATAGGGAACCCGAAGCTGTGTTGACACCCTTCACCCGGCCGCCCCTGTGCCGCCGGTGGTGTAGTGTTGGTGCTGCCTTAGTCCCCTATCCAGTGTTTGCTTCAGCCCCCGGAGACTGGTCCCCCAAACCGCTATTACTTACCTGCAAGCAGCCCCTGTCCGAATGCCCCAGTCCCCATTGATTTGTATTGGGCGTGAACCAAGAACTTGCACCCTGCACCCGGCCACCCCTGTGCCGCCGGTTGTGTACTGTTGATCTAAACTGAACCTTGCCCAATACTGATGTTAACTTCTAAAGACTGGTCTTGTAAGTCGATGTTACCCATATGTATGCTGAATGTTTTCTTCCTTGCATAGGTTAACATTGCAAAGTCTAAAAATTGCAGTGTCCACTTTTTATATTGAAAAATATTTCTATTGCAAAACATATTTTTCTAAGACTTCTGTGGTTCTACAAAATAAATATGACCACATATTATTTTTATAAACTGGTCTCGGATTTATTCATTGAGTGTGTGTCTCATTTATTATCAATGTGTGTAAAACAAATGCTCGACACTGCGCTCTGATAAGCCTAACTGCTTGCCCACACTACCACAAAAGAGAGCATTAGTATTATCTACTTTAGCCTCTGTAAACCCTCTGGGGATCCACTGGACTCTCTGCACACTATACCTCATTTTGGTATAGTATATAGAGAGCCTGCTTCCTACAGTGGGCATTTGTAGAATACACAGTTTCCATTCCTGGCTTCGTCATTCTTGGAGGAGATAAGTGAAGATCATAATTTATGACATCTAATGCAGGGATGCACTCAGCCAGTTCGTAAAGGATTGTGAACGCTCCATACGAAGTCATACTAGTAGGCATTCTGTCATAACTCCATTGCACGGACACATGCCTCTGCTCTGCACAGTCACAATTCCACAATTAGTAGCACAAGTTATCATTCTCGAGCACAGCTCCACTCAAGCTGTCACTTACCCATTACCCAGTTCCATACGCACTGTCACAGATATGCCTGCATACTGACAGCTCCACGCCTCCTGATGATATTCTACTGGTATATGAAAGCCGAAATATCAACATGCCAAAATGTTGTGGCAAAAATATTGACAAGAAGAACATTTTGAAAGTGAGTACATATAGGTAAGTATAAGTTTTAATATACTTAACCCCACATATGTGCATATTGGCAAACTATGTATCTTCAGTATACATAGACGTGGAGATAAGATTAGTAAGCCTATATTTACCAGTGTATGTTTACCTAGACGCTGTTCTGCTTGTCAATATTTTGGCCTCAATATTTTCACATGTTGATATTTTTGTACATTATATTCTGACATACACCCCTACGACAACACTCTACACATACTGTCGCACATCCAGACAAACTTTCATGACTCCACGTGCTCGGGCACAGCTCTGCATCCACTCACATAGCTGCACACATGTTGTTACATAAAGACACAGCTCCACACTGAGTAATATAGCTCTCTATGTGCTTGGATGAGTTTGGCATTGTCATAGCACCAGCAGTCCTAATAATAAAGGTAACACTCCCGGGAGCAGATGCCAGGAATGCTGAACTTGAGATCCACATGTACCAACTTGCCCTCCAGTACAAAGAGGCACAAAGAAAAGATAACTACAAAGATCTCTTTTTTTCTGGCTGTTATAGAAAACTTTTGAAGAAGTACTTGTTTTCATGCTTTATTTTCCTAACTTTACTTCTGCCATCTTTCTTTTCCTTGCTTTCCTTCAGCAGACCTTGTGGAGATATAAAGCCGGTACGGTGTGGTTCACCCATGCACTAATACCTCCATCAGGTGATGATAAGAGAGCTGCGACAGGGGAGAGGGCAGCAGGGCTCTTGCCTGCCACTGCCTTGAGGTGTGGGTGTTTTGGAGGCATTTCCTTGATGCCAGGGACAGGGCTTCCTCATCCTCGCATCTCTCTTACCACGCCAGCTGCTAGTCCATTTCATAGTGTGTGGCAGAGTCTCTGTGTGTTGCATTGCTCTCCCATTCCTCTCACTGCCGCTACCACTGTGGGCATGGCTGTTCCCAAGGAGCCTTCCTGCTGTACCCACTGCTTCCTCAGAGCTAACTTGCTTTTGAAGTTTGAGAAATAACAATCGTTCCTTTCTGTCCGTGTCTTTAATCTTTCTGCCATATCCATTGTCCAATGTCTGATCATCTGTGTTTACCTCAGGGAGGTGTAGCTTTCAAGGTGGATGGGGGCTTTAGGCAAGTGGGATCGCTGCATGAAGTCTGGCCCCCAGCAACGGAGAGGTCCAAACACTGAGGTAGTAGAGAGATTTTGAGCATTAAAATACCCAAATCAACAATTAAGATACTGGGAACCGTTCTTTGCTCCACTCTGTCCAAGTTAAGCTCATTTCATTTCCAGTAAGTCTAACAAATTGTTTCGCATAGTCTGTCTTTTTCTGGCCAAGAGCCACACTAGTATGATGGTTAGAAAGTTAACTTGATACAATTGTCTCCTTATGGGCACCGCAAAACCCTCAGAAGGTGAGGAATTCCTGGGCTATTGTAGTTACCAATAGCCTTAGACATGAGATCCTGACAGCAGTGCTCAAAGCACTGCACTGGCTATCTGTTCAATCAAGAGTGATACTTCAGGTCTTTACCTTAACTCTTAAGGCCATCATTTCTAATTGCTGCTTTGTGTGAAGAACACATTAAAGCTGTCAATAATCTTAAGAGACTTTCACCCTGAAGCTCCCCTCCACCTCTGGTGCAGGAGGGTTGGGGCAAGCAAAAGATAACTGGTCTCTGGTAGAAGATTGTTGTGGACTGTCTGCCAGATTTCATTCTACAGTCTAGCACTGTTCTTTTGTTTAGGAAAAACTGAAAACACCAATGTTCCATGTCAAATCTACAGAGGAACACTGAGAGAACATTGATAAACCTTGTCCTAATTAAGTTCCAGTGATGTATAAGCTTGTGATTATGATGATGATTTTGAGGCTCCTGTAGCACACCACCACGAATGGTCAGTTGCAGTACCATAGAAGAGAGCTCCAGCGGTGAGTAGGAGATCCATAGCCATCACCCACAGGAAGGTGGAGGCTTTAAATGATACTACGTGAAGGCCCAATGTTTCTTCTACTCCCACAATGTGCTCTCTGAAAACACTAACTGAACATACAGAAGGCGGTTGTTTTAGTTATTTCCTCTTGACTCTTGAGTCTGCTGGTACCTCCCCGGTGATTCTTAAAATGCGTGAGAACCCTCTAGCCTCTCATAGTCTATTAGAATGCCTCCCTCCCCACTCACTAGCATGTTTGTGGTTGGGTGGCTTTACTCCAGTATTGGTGGCTCCTATTTCCTTAATCTGTTTGTGAATGGGTGTCCACCATTCTTTTTAGAAGTTTTCATCCATTGTGTGTGTCTGTGGGGCCTTGAAGAGAGGGATGGCGTTGGCTGTTTATCTACCACTTATTCATAGCTTCACTTCAGGCCTGTTTCATGATTGGGTGTTTTCATTCAATGTTGGCGGCTCTTATTTCTCTATTTCATTTGTGTTTCACTCAATGTTGGAAGCCCCACAGTTCATAAACGTGTTCATGTTTGGGTATTTTCACTTCATTTTGTTGGCTTCTCTTTTACTAATCTGTTTGTGATTGCCAGTTTTTCTTCTGTAATGGAGCTCCACATCTTCATTAGTGGATTTGTTATAGTCTTCCTTCCTTATTCATTCCATGTTGTAGTTCACACTTCCATTAGTGTGTTTGTCACTGGATATGATATCTTGGAACCTCTCCTACATTGGTATGTGTTCAGCTGACATTTTCCCCCACTTCCTAATTAGTAGCTTTGTCTGTCCTCTTTTGATTTATACGGTCTTATTAGATCGTATATCAGTGGCCCCTGTACCATTAAGATGTTTGTAGCATAGCTTAGCAGCTTGCGGTGATGAATTTGAATTTTAGCTTTGTTTTTGTGTGGAAATCAACTAGCATTTCTTTTTGTGACAAGAGGGACTGGATCGGAGATGGAAGAGAGAAAATTATTTGTAGAGGCGATCTCTGTCTCATCACAAACCCATTTCTCTCCAAATCCCAAACATAAGCCACGCCTATGGGTGGCAAGCATGTGGAGCTGTATGCTCGCTGAGGCAACACACTTGCCCTTCATTCGTGTGGCGGCAAGAAGTGAAGTCATCTTCCCAGTAGCACACCTTGCAATCGGTTGATTTGAAGTGACGCTCTAACTAGTGTTACAGAACAGCTATTGTTGGTTTAAGAGTTTTTATCAATGTGTTTGTGGCTTCAACCCAACTTCCCTCACCTCACGCTGTTGTTAAACTAACGATCTAACCCCACCCACTAATCTGGGCTTTTCATTTCTTGTGCTTACAGATTCCACGAATAGTGACTCTGCTAAATCAAAGGTAAGGACTGCTTTGGGAGTTTTTGAGAGTTAATGAGAGAGGGGGAAGCAGGCAGATGTTTCCTGTGGTCCCTGCTCCACCTATCACAAGAGCCCTCATATATGTGCATTTTGTTATCTTTTCAGTTTATGTGGAAATTGGAAATTAGCTATGGTGGCCAAAGCGTATATGCTAAGTTACCCTAGCACTACACTCAGTGAATGGAAGGATTCATACTAACATTTCCTAATAACCCACTGGTTGAGAAATTCTGGGCAAAAATAAAGAAGAGTGCCATAAAAATGGGGACCACTGGCAAGTGTGGCTATGGCAGCTGGAACAAACATGCCATCTTTTTTCATTTAAAATATGAAAAGGACTCTCATGCACACACAAACTGCTTGTGAATCAATTATTATATGTTGTATGCCTTTAACAGCATTGTTTACTTGCAGTTTCACTGTGTTTCCTAGTAGAATCCGTATGGTTCCTCTTTGTGTCTGTTTGGTATTAGCAAACGAGAAAGCCCAGGCTCCCATGTCTCCCATGTACTTCATTGATTTTCAGTGTGAATATTTAGAAGTAGTAGTGTGACATTTGGTGTTAGGAATGAATGTAAGTATTATCTTGCTGTGGTGATGTGATTGCATTGTTGTGACTGGATTGTATAGCATTAGAGCAGTTCTGGGATGGTTAAGCATAGAGAAGTGGTAGGTGATAGTAGTGGTTAGTGTTGGGGATGATAATCTTGTGAGTGGCATTGCCTTAGATTAGAGGTGAATGCTGTTGCCTTGGGGTTGTGTAGGATGCCACATAGTAATGATGGATGGTGAGCTAGTGTGATGGTGGTCTTTTAAAGAAAAGGATAGTTTGTCTTGAGGTAGTGACTTCGCTGTTTTGGATCGGTGGATCCATTCTTGACATTGTGATTGATAGTAGTGTGAATAGTAATAGTAATGTAATAATGACTGATAAATGGTGATATCTTAGAGTAGCAGACATATTGTCTGAGTAGTGGATGTATTAAATGGTAATGGTGGATGATGTTGTCTTGGAGAGGTTGATTTGGAGAGGTTGTGTGTGTTATTTTGAAGAGGTAGATGGTGCTGTCATGGCATGTTTGTGGTAATGTCTTGAAGAAGTGCATGGTATAGTCCTGAAGTCGTGGTAGATAGAACTGTCTTAGAGTGATGAACAAGTCTGTATTGGGGTGGTATATGATGTTATCTAAGACTAGTGGAATTATTTGCCAGTTGGTAGATCTATTATTTTGGAATGGCAGCTGGCATTATTTTGGAGTGGTAGGTTGATGATGGTGTCTTGGAATGATAGATAGTGGTGTTGTGAAGTATTAGTGAATAGTACTGACTTGGAGTGGTAAGCGGTTTTGTCTTGAAATGGTGGTGATTAGTACTATCTTGGGATAATTGGTGAATGGTGTTGCTTTAGTTTTTTGGATGGTATTGTATTGGAATGGTGGTGGGTGGTATTGTCTTGTATGCCTCCACGTTACAGAAGGTGTTTTCTTTTCCCTTATAGGGCTCATGGGTATCCAAGAAGGATATCTACAGTAGAGAGATGTTATCCATCTCCTTCATTTCAGCAGTGAACCGCAAAAGGAAGAAGAGGAGAGAGGCAAAACGCTTTGGGAGCAGCACTGATGACGACTCCGAACATGAACCAGCGAAAAGTGCCAATCTGGCCCGATCTGAAGAGAGCCAGGAAGGAGAGAGAGAGCGGGGTACTGATGCACAGGAGACGGGACCAGCCCTGAGATGCACAAACGCCAGCATAGGAGGCTTTGGTAGTAAAGAGACCAAGGTGGAAGAACCCCCACTAGAGGAAGGTGGATGTACAGACACTCCAGCTGGCCCAGCCCATTCAAAAGTGGATGTGGCCAAACCTGAAATGATGGATGGGGGGCAACATGGAGGCGTGCCAGGGGACTTTACAGAGACAAAGCTTGTTGAGGGGCGAGAGGATGCCACCAAAACTGCCAGTGGTATCAGTGGGCATTCAAAGCATGGCATCAAGCAATGGCAGGCCCCAGAGGCACTACAAGATGACAGGATCCCAGCAGATGCTCGTTCTATTGTGTCTGGTTACTCCACCCTGTCTACCATCGACCACAGCGTCTGCTCGGAAGTTCAGTCAGTGGCCGAGAGTCGCGGCGATGAGGCAGATGACGAGAGGAGTGAGTTCAGCCATTTGGAGACTGACACTGAGAGTGGGTTTACACTCCGTTTCCGACCGCAGAGGACTTCGCCAACAGCCGAGGATGATCAACCCAATCCTGGGCTCAGTGGCTTGGACAACAGAGAGCGACTGGAGTCACACAGGGGTTCAGAGCAAAAACTGCACAGTAGACCTTCATTTAATTCCCATCGACTAATCAAGTGTGATACTTTAGCCAGGAAAAAACTCTCCAGAGTGCGACAGGAAGGTGTCCCCCTGAAAGAGGATTCTCAGACAGCCCGGCTCCACGTCTTGGAGGAGATTCAAACCATCCCGCCCTTCAGCAGCCAGGAATCTCTTCCACACCAGCCTGAGAGGATGCCCAGATCCTCTGTGACTGAGCAGCTCAAACAGCGTCTGAAAACCTCTGCTGATGACATGTTTGGGGTGGGGATGAGAAAACCCAGCTCCCCAGAGACCAGGAGGAAGAAGAGCGCTTGGAGGAGGCACACGGTAGTGGTCCAGAGCCCTATAACAGACTTCAACTGCAACGAATGGAAAGAGAAAGAGCCGAGCAGGGATTCATCGGGACAGGGGGATCGCTTATCTTCCACCTGCCTGGGAGATCCCAAGATGGAAGGCTCAGGGGAGGCTGTCCTGCCGGAATCTTGCACTACAAATTCTGAGAGATTACAGAGCAGTGAGCTGCATGACTCTGGCGGCTCCCACAGGGACCTGCACAGTGACTGGAAGGACTCGGGCCTCAGCAGCCTGGAATCCACCAAAACACGGCCATCCTCTTCATCACTAAGCAATGCTATGGCAGTGCCCTCTCTGTCATCCACCGCCATTTCCCATACCAGCAAAGACACCGAAGGGCTACCAGTGGTACCGCTGCAGGTCCCAAAACACACAGCTTCCTCCCGCTTCCATCAGTACCTGTAGCACCTTCCTGTCCCCATCCTCGCCCCAGCTTTAGTTTTCTAAAAAGGGAAACATATGTGACCCTAAAGTTTCTGAACTTCAGTATTAACAATTTCAAGCTCTCCTCCATTTCATTATAAGCTCTGAATTTCGGCCCAGCACAGGGCAGCCTGGAAAGGAATACAGTTTGTATCTCTGGGATCAAGAGACATGAACATGGGATAAAGTCTTTGAGATAGCACCTGTCAATATATGTATTAGAAGGGGGGATGCAGAGATCACCAGTGACAGGGGGCTCATCTCATCTCCCAAATACTTTTACACCACCTTTGTTGTCCTACTCAACCATAGCCCATGCTATCCTGTGAGGTGGAGAGGGTTTGGGCCCAAGGGGGTCTCTTCCTGCTATGTTGGTTTACCTAATGTCTCACATCTGTCTATAGGTTGTCGAGGCTACTGTGTTCTCTTGGGAAGTTACTCTTTTTGTTATTTTTTTTTTAACGAGGAATTCTGTTGTATTTAATGGTGCTTTTAATACAGTCTGGATTTATTTAAACATGCAATGACCTTTAAACCTACTCCTTTTATTCTTAAAATACACATCTGTCCATGTAAGCAGCCTAGATATTGCTGCAAGGTGAAAGACTGAATGTTAACATTGGCCATCGGAGAAATGTTTACATCCCTGGTTCCTGCCCATGCTACAAGTGATAAATTGAGAAATCTGCTTGTGAGTTAGGAGAGAAGGGATTCTGTCGGCATCCTAAGAGAGTGACATGCACTTATTGGGAATATCCTACAGATCCAGGCCTTCTCAAAGACTGTAAACAAATTCCCAGAGCACACACTAAAGCCATCCCAAGACATTCACTGGTCACAGCTGTTTCACTGCACAAAAGCACAATCTGGAGGGAGTTTGATGGCATTGTCTTGCAGATTACTAGGGTGACCTCCCCAAGCAGCTTTAGGTGTCAATATCTGTTATAGTTGATTTATCTCCTGGTCCACTCTTCCTCTGCCCTCCTTTAGCAGGGGTTATTCTGCTAAAGTGTATTGGTGTCCTTCTGAGTTTTCACTATATGGTTTACTGCTTAAGCTTTTGGCTCAAGTGGCATAGGTAGGGGAAGGACTCAGCATCTCCAGCACGTCTGTGTTCATAAATACATGCTTGATTTGGTGATATCTGGAAAGTACTCCCGCGGGCAGCATTTTATATGTGTGTATTGGGTGGCATCTGTGTCTCAGCTGGAATCTCCTAATGGCACTACACAGTGCACTGAGACAGGGACTGAAACCTTGTGCTGCCAGTGGTTTTTCCTAACTGCTATCTGTAGCATGCTGAATAAGTTGTCAGAATCCTTCGACTTCAGGCGTGAGCACTCAGCAGCGAGTAGACAACATCCCTGATGCCGTTCCCCATGGGCTGACCCCTATAGAAACAGATGTTGGCTCAGTGAGTCTTCAGGATTGTGTTGTTTTTTGGGGGGGAGAGGGGGGCGATTACTGTAACATTCAGTTGGAACATGGGAACACTGCGGTCGTGGGAGACATTTCAAGTACGTGCTTGGAACAATTCACAGACTTAACGAGTAGAATATTGTCTTGCCCATTTCAGGAAGACGGTGGAAATTTAGTAGACATGGCGCAGCCCTGCTCTCGCCCTTTCGTGCAGCCCTTTTTCCTACTCATTCTGGCTCGGAAGCACTGCAAGTGCTGACCTTTTGTGTGTTTGCTGGCACTAACAAGAAGTGTTTAAAAGTAGACAATAGATTGTGTGGTCAGTATCTCTCAGCTGTTAACCATATTTGTAGTGTTTGAGAATTCCAGTTTGTTCTTAAAGAACAATTCGAAAATGTAAAGAAGCACAAAACCACAGGAGACAAAATTCAGCCAAACTTAAAAGTGTGTAGGAATTAGTTGTGGGGGCCTTTCCTAGCACAGACTGAGGAGGCATTAATGGGGGGCATCCAATCACATGGCAGGGTGTGGTGTGCTCCTTTGTTTCTCTTTGGGATGTGAAGGTGTGAAAATGCGAAAGGGTGACTATGTTGCAGGTTTATTGGGTTGGCTTCAGGAAATGGTACAAATGCTTCCTTTCTTATCTGTCAGGTGGATACTCTGTGGAAGACCAGATTTGCAGTTCCCTATCCTAGTCTGTCCCCTTCTGTGTATGTGTTGGTAAAGTTAATCAGGTGTACGAAGGAGTTTTGTTTTAGGGTTATTATATTCAGCATCAGTAAGTGAAGTCTCTCTATGGTCCTTTGTCCCAGACACTAAGAGAATATACATTTTCACATCTGGGTTAAAGGCCATAACAAAACATGTTCGGTATGTATTTTTTCCATTTTTATTAACACTTTTTGATAGTTGATGGTAGTGTTGTGACTGCTGAAATGCCTCTTTGAGCTACATCACAATGCCAGACTATGTTTATTTTTTTGCCTGCCTTGTTTGCTCTAGGCTGCAGATTTTGGAATGTTTCTCATGTTGGTAACACATGTTCACCTGACATCTAGGAAGAATACGAGGGGGTCAGCAGTGGCAGCCCGAAAAATGGCATGCAAAACTAATCAATCTCCCAGTAAAGATAGCTAGCTACTCTGTCTTCATGTCAGGGTCTTTCTAAGGATTCTTTTTAAAACACCAAGGGAAATCTTGACTAGCATGTTGCCACAACTTCCTTATGTCTGCAAAGTATGTCTGCACGCCGTGATCCTGTTAAGAGAAACTGAACAGCACAACCATTCTGTACTTTGTCAACAAACCTTATGACTCTCATACATGGGAAAGTCATGCAATGCAGCGCAGCAAGTCGCCTTGGTGCGCTGCACTGCGTGACAGGGAAAGGACAGGAATGCACCGTATTTGCGGTGGCGCCCTTTTGGCAGCCTAGCGCCAAAGCAGGCACCTTTGCACCATAGTGCAAGTGTGCCTGTGTTTTTGTGCAGGAAGGGACACCTTCCTGGGGGGCATATTCCTCTTTCTGCAGCACACATAGAATGAGGAATAAACGAGGAGAAATAGAGATATTTCTCCTCGTTACGGCTCACCTGCGAAGTTGTAATATTCTGGTGCATCCCCAGGTTTAAAAGTTCTTGTCAATCTGGGGATGCGTCATAATCCATGAGAGTTGCGCCGGAACACCCACGCAACGCCCATGGAAAGCCTTCCCAGGGCAGAGTAACACAGCTGAGCGCTTTGCGCTGCGTTGCATTACTCCAGATTTTTAGAGCCACTCATAGTGGCTTTGCGTGGCTTCAAAAATTCATCTTGCGGTTTGCGTCGCTCTTGCACCACGTTGGATGGTGCAAGAGCGACGCAAACGGCTTCATAAATAGGCCTCTATGTGATTTGTCAACAATTGAGGGGCGTTCCTAGCTCCTATGCGGAGACTATAATCTTTTGATACTTTCCTTCCCAACACCGAATTTCCCACTGACATGCCACCCCGCAGGGAACGAGAACCTTCTAGCAGACCTTTTTATGAAACGGATCCTGATTTCCTACTAAAGGCGAATGAATCAAGCATTTACTGTCTAAATCCTCAACCTATTGGGTTATCCCATCCTGCTACAACAGGCGGAGGGGCAAAAACTTAAAAATAGACTCGAGAGTGCATGTCGGGTTATCTCCTAAATACATCTCTTCCCACTTTTCTCATTCGTGGGGCCCTACAGACAAAAAAGATCTTAGAAGATGGTTGTCATTCTCATAGCCCCATCTTGGTTTGACCACTTCTGGGGAACATATTTTATGGGGTCTGTGAAGACCGTAATTTAAACTTACTCTTTCCATTCCAGTGTCTCCTATCACAAGCCACGAGCAAAATCATTCTCCCTCGCAAACCTCTCCTGACCCAAAGTAATGGCTCTGAAGAGGCAAAACACAAACATTTGATACTTTCAGATAATATGTAGGATGTTATAAGAAAAAGATGAAATAACCTTCTGAGAGGGTTTACCTCTTCTGCTGGATCTTTCATTTGTCATGGCGTTTGGGTAAAACTCTCAGACCACTGGCTTGCTAGCTCACATTGACTCTTCTATACTGTTTACATCTGGTAGGTTAAGCTTGTTTTACGAAACAATTAGGGTTTAACTCTTTCCTATTTTTGTCACAGAAAGATGTCTGGCAGTAGCCCAATAGTTTTCGTATTAGTAAATGGGTTTAGGAAGGGTTGCATCTCCTTCCTTTTGAGGCATATGCCGACTGGGTGGTTAAATCAATAATCTTGTCATTGTGAAAGGAATTCATTTTGAGCCCAAGTACGTACTCAAGAAAACTCGCACCACGGTTTCCTTGTGGTATTTATATGGGCTAAAAGAGTTAGTGAAATTTTGCATATCGTTGTGGATGTATCATAGTTTGACCTCTGAATAAGGTTGTTTACACCTAATATAGAGCCTCTTGTTTTAACTCACTACATAACTTTCTTTGCCATAAATTCTCCCAAAGTTTCACATTAACATCATGGGTGAAAAACATCACATCTGTATCCTGTTTAAGAAACTGTTCCCAGCTCTTTCTCAGATATACAGAGAGGTCCGACGTGAGTGAGATGTTTCCAGCAATACTCAAATTTGCCAGGAATTGAGAAATGACCGTGCCAGTGGACGCTCCAGGCACAAGCTAGAAGGGCAAAAGCAGCCTCTGTGGCTTTGTGATGGAACATCTCTTATAAACCTGTGTAGGTTTCCTCGGGACATTCCCAACTGTTACTGATACTTGATTTGAGAGGAGATGCCTTCCTCGTATTCTCATTCGATTTCAAACACATCTGCTCTCCTCAGACCGGTCATCCAACATTTAGTACTGCTCTGATGATGGATTCTGAAGTTGTGTCTAGGCATGAAAGAGATAAAGGTCCCATGGCTTTTTGAGCTAAACTGCAGGAGATCCTTTTCACAGCTTTTTGAGGTGTACCACTGACTGGCTGAGGGAGCACCTCTAGCTAAATCTGAAACCCTCCTCCTTCCCCTTGATAAAGTCCAGTGCTCCAACCTTTTTGTTGCAAGGTCTGTTGTTCTTGCGGTTGCTGGCAGGTAGCAACGAAACCTTCAAGGCGTCCTTAAGTGCATCTTTCAGAAGCAACATCACTGCACCAAGTGACTGACCTAACAACATTGCAGAAATTGGAAGAGACACGCAGGAAGTTTTTCGCCATGGTGTTTTCCAGAGGAAGAAAGATTTATACGGGGTAATTTGAACTATACTATTGCTTTTCAGCCTTGAGGAGCAAGTCTACCATCTGCACCCTCTCACTGTGAGTCATAGCCCTCTAGAGACAAGTGTGTAGCTACAAACTGGTGGACAGCTTGCTCTGAAATAGTCTTTTCATTCCAAGTGCCGTTACAGAATCCTACCTCTTTTTTTAGCCCTCATGGTACAATCTGCCGTTACAGAGTGCACTTGGTGAGCCCAAGTCCAGCTTTAGTGCTCTGTTGGGTGCAGCCAAGGTTTACATTTACAATTCATTGTTCTGTTATTGCAAGATCATGTCCACCAGCTAGAAATGTTGACACATATTTGTTTCTGAGCATTATATCAGTGTTCTGGGCGGTTTCACTGACTATTGACTGTTCGATCTATGTTTGAAGTAGCGGAGGTAGCATCAATGCCTGCACCACATGCCTAAAATCTGTTGAAAGCAATCATCCATGAACAGAGATTGCATAAAGTCATAGGTGTTTTTACGTCATTGACAAGACATCTTTCTCCTACAGAGTTAATCCATGGGCCTTTGTCTTAAATGGCCCGAGTCCTAAAGTCGCTGAGCATAAAACATTAGTAGATCCCACAAAGGTTCAGCTGCGTCCTGGGTTCTGGAAGCGTTTGTCAGTGGTCCTCCGAAAGGAATTGTGGAACTGAGGACCTTTGCCTGTGTTTGTATGTGTGTGTCTGGGGCCAAACATGAGATACTCCTGAGACGATGGGTCTACTGTAAACAACATATGGGCAGTTTGCATTGCATATGTTTGTATGTGTGAGGTTCTGTTTGACTACTCTTTAATGTATATACTAGAGAGATTGAATATATGAACGCACACATCTGTGTTCCTGTTTCATTGTGCATATATTGACGAATACATCTAGGCATAGATTTCTGAGGGTTGCTCGGGCACTTGTGCTGCGCAGTTTGTTCACTGCACCCACGTGCCTTTTTAATGATAATTAAATTGACACATTACTGTGTGTCACTTTGTACCATGCGAGCTCTCACACAAAACGCTGGTAAATAACACCCTTAATGCATTGCTCAGTAAGAGAATGGCCATGGCACAGGAATGACAACCAGGGATGAGACCTGATGCCATGACAATCACTGATCCGAGATCTAACCAACATGTGCAATCAGCGTCATGGGGATATGTGTGTGCGTGGGACTAGGCAGATGTTTGTCGTTTACTCTGTATGTGAGTTGTTCTACTATCATCGTTGGATGATATGATGATTTTTTCTCCAACCCCGATGCATGACTTGTATATTGGAACCATCTTGCCTTTCTCTGGATCAGAGAGTGCATAGACATGTATTATCATCTGTGTTGTAGGATCTTTCTTAATGACTCGTCTTTCTCATTGTATGTATGCTGAGGGATGTGTTGTGTATGCACGTGGTTGCTTTCCTGTATACGATTGTGTGTCAGTTGTTTTTGTACCTATGTCTGGGTGAAGAGGTCCTGTGACTTTAGTTGGGAGTTAATGCGTTGCTCTGCCCGGGACCTTTATCCTGGCTCACACACCCTTAAAGGACAATGTGCATATCCATCGACCTCACTCAGGGACAGAGAGAGCACTTGTGCCCTGTTGCGAGGTAGGCTACTCCAGGCAGACCTTGAGGGCGAGACTGTATCATTTGAACATATCTCCATGTCCCGCAATTGGTAGGCGAGGGCTGAGTACACAGAGACCCACCAGTGGGCCATCGCACTCAGTGTTCCTTAAGTTAGAATATCAAGTGCTTCAAAAGCACCGTCTGCGTTTCGTCCTTTGCGGAGCCTTGAGGATGCAGGACTCATCGAGTCTTGCTCTGTAATTCTATTCTCAGCACCTGATGTGAAACTCAAAGCTCCAGACCCAGCATGTTGGGCACTGCTGCATCCACTAACAAGTGTGAGAGGAAATAAGTAGGCACTCAATGTGTTCTATTTGTACAGGGAAAAGGGTGGTATTTTTGCACTACTTGTTATCCCAACTAGAATAGAGGGTTCGAGATCAACATTGTTTTACTAGCGCACAGCTAATTATTCTACCCCCAGTATTGTCAGGGTGCGTTCACCTCAACACCATTTCTGCCAAACTCTTTCCAAAGGTACATTCCAAGGTAAGCCACCACCAGAAGGCAGCGTCTTCACCAAAGGGGAGTGGTTGTGTGTGAGTGCCTGTGATTGGCAGAGTGCCTCTAGCAGCCACAAACTGCCTGCGCTTTGCAAAAGAGGCAGACTGGCATTTTAATAAGACTGCCTTTTGGTGGCACACTGTGAGACTTACTGGGGGTATTGTAAGGCAGAGAGGGTCTGCCTTACACACATCATAGCTACAAGAGGCCACATTACCTATGCCGGCTCTACACGCCTGACCGACTGAGAGAGTATCTGTGAGAAATCATTTGATGGTTCTATCGAGTTCTGATTTGGTGGCCCTTCTGCATAGCAGTCCATGCCTGAGCAGCTTCTGTGTCCCCTTTACAGATCTCAACAAATGACCAGTTCAAGATCCTAGCAATGTCTGTAATGATATCCCGTCTCCACAGGCCACGGTGTGTGACCAGCCAACTACCCTTTCTATTGATGTGTGCTGTGTAGACCTTAGTATGCAATCAGTTCTGGATCTCAGCAGCCTATGTGTCTTTGTGCCCTCTATAGGATTGGCTTCACGTGTGACCAGTCCCTCCACAGGTTACCCCTTAACTGGCCTTCAGTGCTGAGGATCTGCCTGTTCATTGTGTCCTGTTACGGGTTTCAGTACTTCTAGTTCATCAGTGTCTGTAGGCCTCAGTTGTGCTCCCAGCACCCTCTGTGTCTATGTACTGTGGTTTGTGTCTCCTCCAGCCATGCACCAACCAGCCTGTATATCCACTCTACGGGCCTCAGTGTGTGATCAGGCCATGCTGCGAGCTTCCTCTGTATGTCGTCCACAGGACTCTGTTGATCAGTCCATGCTCTCAGGTGCATGTATGTTGTTCTGTGGCCATTGTCTCCTCCGGCCCTTGCATCCAGCAGTCTTTGTATCGCCTCTACAGGCCTCAATGGTTGAACATTCCGGACACCCACCAGCCTCTGTGACACCCCTTTCCCCTAAGGATTGCATTGTGTTTTCAGGCCATGCTACTCTGCAGCCTTTGTACAGTTTCAATGCCTTGCTTCAGCTCATCTCTCTGCCTCTCTCATGTCATCTTTTCTTCTTCCGATAAACAGCAAACTTACCTCTCTGTGCTGCTAATTTATTTTACTAGTATTATATAAATATATATTTTTTGTAACACAAAAGCCAAGTCAACAAATATGCCAAGCACTGTTAAAAACTGTCTGAAGTGGAATTGTGCGGCTAGTAGTGTCTTAAAGTGTGTTTCCTGCAAGATTCAGGTGCCTCAGTCTTCAAAACGGGCCATACAACAGTCAAATCCAGTGTTAACATAGCTCGGTACTCACTCCTTCTCCGACCTCCCTCACCTCTCTCCCTTCCCACGTCTCTGCACCCCTAACATATCTCCTTTCTGCACCTTGCCTTTCTACGCTCTACCACCTCCTCCTTATATCCCTCTCTCCCTTGCTTCTGCTCGGTCTCACTCCTTATCTGCATTTCCTTCCTTGCATTCTTCTTTCCCCATCCCTCTCCATCCTTACTTCAATCATTCCTAACTTCCCTCCTTATCTGCTTTTTTTCTTCCTTCCAGCTCCACCGTCATACCAACTTTCCCATATCCTCCTTTCTCCAGCCTTTACTTCCTGTACAACAGTTTTCCCTCTCTCTCTGTGTTAATCCTGTATCTCCTTCCTTGCCTCTTTCTTTTTCTACTTTAATTCTTTTCTGGAGCCCTTCTTAGCTGTGCTGCTATTCTCTGCATCTTTACCAGCATTCCTCCTTGTCTGCATCCATCCTTCCTGATGCCCTCCTTCGCTTTTCCTGTGTGCCCCTCCCCCCACTTCTCTGCTGCAGTTTCCACCTTTAGCCCCATGCTAATTTATGTCTCTCCTTCCATGTGCCCTGCTTCTCTTGTCTCTGCCTCCTTTCTGCCATACAACCCTCATTTCCTTCCTTGATCCCTCCCTACACTTTGTTTTCACTCCTTCATTTTCTGTCCTTCCATCCTTGCTTCACTGCTTCTCAGCATCCCTTCTTCAGTTCCTCCCTCCTCCAGCATTCCTGCTTCTCCACTTCACTCTTTCCTCCCTGCCTCTGTCCTTCAGTACACCTCTGCCGCTCCCTCCATTCCTTCATCCCTCCTTCTGTCCCTCCTTCCCTCGCTCATAACTTCCCTGCCTTACACCTTTGCTGCCCCCATCATCCTGCTGTCTCTGCTTCCCTCTCTTTCCTTCCACGGGTCATTTCAATATTCCCTTCATCATTACCCTGTCAATTCTTCCATTCCTAAATATTTCCTGTGTATCCTCTTTGTATTTTTCTTTACTCTTTCCGAGACTTTTTTTGCGCCTCACGTTCCCTCCCTCCATCTTTTTTCATTTCAATCAGCTTGTTTCCTTTGCGCCTTTCTAGCCCCTTCTTCCCATGTTCCTTCTTCCTTTAATCCTTCTTTCTCTCTCTTTTCCTGCTACTTTATCCCAGCTCCCACCTTCCATCTCTCCCCTTCCCTCATCATTCCAGTCTTTTCTTCCATGCACTTCTTCCTTCCCTCCATTCTTCCCTGCAAGCCTCCTTCCCATGCTGTGTCCCTGATCCTTGCCTCATTCTTTCCATGGTTATAGTTTTAGAATATCGAGTACAATAATATGGTGATAACTTAGGGGCATATTTACAAGGGGATATCGCCACCAGAACTTAGTGACAGTTGGTAGCGATATCCCTTTCTCCTTATTTATAAAGCAGCGTTAAGCCACTTAACGTGGCTTAACGCCGCCTTGTAAATAAGGCCTCTAGTCATGCTTCACTTAGCGTAAAGGGGCGTGCAATGGGTGTTGCAGTGGGCATTCCACCGCAACACCCATTGCTTTTTGACGCTGCCCCATATTTACATGGATGGGGCAGAGCCAAAAACTAAGGTCTTAGGATGGCGATACGAGGAGAAATTATTAACTTCTCCTCGTATTTTGCTCTTTATATGTGTGCTGCATTCTGCAGCACACATAGGAACAGCAAATCGCCTTTAAAGATTGTTTATGTGCAGGAAGGTGTTCCCTTCCTGCACATATACAATCACCCCTGCAAGTACCCTTGCAACATAGCGCAATGGTGCATGCGCTGGCGCTAGGCAGCTTTATCTGAAAGAGACACGTTAGTGATAGATTCCTTACCTTAGAATATCCCCAGGCGTCAGGCTGGATCCGGAAAGTTTTGCGTAGCAGTACCCTTGCGCGTCGGTAGGCGGCGTCGTGCGGCTCCGCGTCCGTCGTCGGCGTCGTGATCGCCGGGATGACGTCGCGGGCAGCACTTAGGCGCCGCCCCTGCGCGCTGACGTCAGTTCTTCTTTTTCCGCGCCAGCAAGCGCAGATCCGGGAAGAGCAGTGCCCTGGTCAATTTTTGACCATACTTTTTGGTGATTTTTTCACTAGTTTTTCCAACTTTAAGGTGTCGTAGGGATGCCCGGCTTCAAGCGATGCGGCGCCTGTGCGCGGATGATGTCCGTCACCGACCCGCATTGGGAGTGTCTCTTCTGCCTCGGCCGAGGCCACGACACCGAGTCTTGTCCCGAATGCCAGGCCCTCAACCCGAAAGCTTTGCGAGAGCGGTCTCGAAAGCTCCTCGAGGCCCGGCATTCGGCTCCGCGGAAGCCCCGGTCGCGTGAGAGGTCCAGGGGTCGCTCGCGGAGTGCACACCGGTCGTCGACTTCTTCGTCCGGTAAGTCTAAGCACAAGAAGTCCAAGAAGCATCGTCGCTCTCGGACTTCGCCTCGCCGGTCTCGCGACTCGGCTGAGGCCCCTCCCGGCACCGTCCCCGCCCCCGCGGCCCCGGACTTGCCTGTGGAGTCGCCCCCGTCATACCCGCCCTTCCCGGGTTCGGGGGCGGATCCGGCCAAGGTACAGGAGTTCCTGTCGGCCATGGCCCGCCTCTTCGGGCCTTCAGGCCCCTCCGGTGCGCCTTCGGGCCCCGCGGGCCCTGATGGGGTTGCTCCGGCGTCGCCGGCGGCTTCGGCCCCGGCGTCGCCCGAGCCTCCGGCCTCGATCCCGGCTCCGGCTTCGGCCCCGGCCTCGATCCCGGCTCCACAACCCCCATCGACGCCGGTCGACCTCACGACACCTCCGCCGGCGCCGATGTCTCCGGTGCCGTTCTCGACGCCGCCCTGGGCTCCGGGCGGCGTCGTCCCCAGTTCCTTCCGGCTCCGGACATGGACCCGGAGCGACGTCGCTCGACGCCGGCTCCGGCGCCGATGGGACCTTGGGTCCCAAATGTCCCTCCTCCTCCTTATTTTGAACCAGAGGAGGACCAGGAGGACTGGGAGGGGTCTGATGACCCTCTGACACGCAACTGTCAGTATGATGAGGACTGGACAGAGAGTCTAGGGGAGGCCAGTGGTCTGGATACTTCTCCTGACACTGGCATGCTGTCTCCTCCCGTGGCTACGGAGGAGGGGGCCAATTTTGGTACGGTGTTGCGTAGGGCTGCTGGGGCCTTACGTCTACAGCTCCCTACTTTGACGGTCAAGCCTAACATCTTGACAGAGGTGCTTCAGCCGGCAGCCTCCTCTGCGGAGACTGTGCTGCCGTTTAACGACGCCCTCACTGACGTTCTTTTGGGCGCCTGGTCCAAGCCCAACACAGGGGCTCCTGTGGATCGGAACGTGTCACGACGCCATCGCCCCGCTCCGGGCGACCCCTGTTTCTTTCTGTCCACCCCACTCCTGAGAGCTTGGTTGTCCAAGCCTCCGCTTCCCAAACCGCCTTCCCTACCGCTCCTCCGGATAGGGAATCCAAACGCCTGGATCAGTTTGGGAAGAAAGGTTTTTCTTCCTCCAGTGCTGGCTTGCGGTCCGTTAACACCGCTTGTCTTTTGGGCCGATATACCCACTCCCTGTGGGATTCGGTGGCGGATGTTTTGCCCCAGTGCCCTGAGGAGGTCCAGGCACTGCTTTCCCACGCCATTGCGGAAGGAAGGGATGCGGCCAAATACACTATCCGTTGTGGCCTTGACACCGCCGACTCGCTGGGCAGGTCGATTGCAACGACGGTGGCGCTCCGGCGCCACGCCTGGCTGAGAACCACTGGTTTTCAGGGGATGTCCAGAATACTCTCATGGACATGCCCTTTGATGGAGTCGGTCTTTTTGGGTCCAAAGCAGACCATGCGTTGGAGCGCTTTAAGGACTCACGGGCTACTGCAAAGTCCCTGGGCCTTTCTGCTACACGCCCTCCGCTACCTTCTGCTTTTCGCCCCTATCGTGGCCACGGTAGGGGCGCCCCTTCACGTCAGCAGCCCAGCCACCGGCCCGCGCAGCAGGCGTCTTCGCGTGGCCGAGGACGTGGATTCCGCCGTGGCGGATCGGGCAACCAGCGTGCGGGTCAGGCCACCACCTCCAACCCGTCCGCGGCCTCCAAGCCCTCCTAGTCCCTCCTTTCAGGTGCACGGCACGCCAGTAGGGGGCAGGGTCCGCCATCACCTTCCCCACTGGCGCACCATCACCTCGGACAGGTGCGTCTTGGACATTGTCCGAAGGGGCTACTCCCTCCCCTTCGAGACCACCCCCCCCAGCCATGCCACCTCAATTCCACCGCATGTCAGGGGATCACTTGGTGCTTCTACGGAAGGAAGTCACGGCCCTCTTGACCAAGAGGGCCATCGAGCATGTTCCGACCCCAGAAGTAGGGCGTGGTTGCTACTCCCACTACTTTCTGGTGCCCAAAAAGGACAAGGAGGACATGCGTCCTATCTTGGACCTCCGGAACGTCAATCGCTTCCTCCGGAAGGAGAAGTTCAAGATGCTCACCCTAGCTCAGGTCTTGACTGCCCTCGACCCTGGAGACTGGTTGGTAGCGTTGGACTTGCAGGACGCGTATTTCCACATCCCCGTCCTGCCGGCCCACCGGCGTTACCTTCGGTTCACGGTAGGCCCCGAGCATTTTCAGTTCACCGTGCTCCCCTTTGGCCTTACAAGTGCCCCTCGGGTGTTCACGAAAGTGATGGCGGTGGTCGCAGCTCATCTGCGCCGGGCAGGGGTTTCAGTCTTCCCCTACCTCGACGACTGGCTGCTGAAGGCGGGCTCGTCCCAGGCAGTCGTCTCCCACCTCCAGACTACGGCCGAACTCCTGCACTCGCTGGGGTTCTCCATCAATGTGCCGAAGTCGCATCTAATTCCTTCTCCACAGCTCCTTTTCATCGGAGCAGTTCTGGACACAACGCAGTTTCGGGCCTATCCTCCCGAACGGCGAGTCCGGGATATTCAGGCTATGATTCCGATCTTTCGGCCTTTATCCTGGGTTTCGGTACGGATGACCCTGAGGCTGCTGGGCCTCATGGCCTCCTGCATCCTGCTGGTCAATCATGCCAGATGGCATATGCGGGCTCTGCAGTGGGACCTGAAGTTCCAGTGGGCGCAGCACCAGGGCAACCTGTCCGATCACGTCCAGATCTCGGAGGGGACTGCAAAACAGTTGCAGTGGTGGCTCTCGAACCGGCAATGGGTCATTGGCAGATCCCTCTCCCTTCCCCAGCCAGAGCATACAGTTGTGACGGACGCGTCCCTTCTGGGATGGGGCGGTCACATGGGAGAGGCGGAGATCAGAGGCCTCTGGTCTCCGGCGGAGTCCCGGCTCCATATCAACATTCTGGAGCTCCGGGCGATCCGGCTTGCACTCAAGGCATTCCTTCCCTCTGTCAAAGGGAAGGTAGTGCAGGTGTTCACAGACAACACCACCGCCATGTGGTACTGCAACAAACAGGGCGGGGTGGGGTCTTGGACCCTTTGTCAGGAGGCTCTGCGCCTCTGGACATGGCTGGAACATCAGGGCATGTTCCTGATGGTTCAACACCTGGCAGGTTCTCTGAACGCCAGGGCGGACGAACTCAGCCGCAGGTGCATGATGGATCACGAATGGCGTCTTCACTCGGAAGTGGCGCAAGGACTCTTTCTACAGTGGGGAGAGCCTTGGTTAGATCTATTCGCCACCGAAGAGAACGCGCAATGTCATCAGTTCTGCGCGTTGGAATTTCCAAGGCGGCACTCGCTCGGCGACGCTTTTCGTCGCGAGTGGAGTTGCGGTCTGTTGTACGCCTTTCCGCCTATACCACTTCTACCCAGAGTGTTGAAGAAAATTCGGCACGACCGGGCCCAAGTCATTCTTGTGGCTCCGGACTGGGCTCGAAGAGTTTGGTATCCCGAGCTACTCAATATGAGCATAGATCCCCCGATCCGTCTGCCTCTTCGGGAGGATCTTCTGTCGCAGCAGCAGGGGACGGTCCTCCACCCGAACCTGTCCAGTCTACACCTGCTTGCGTGGAGATTGAGCGGCGGCAGTTGATTCCTTTCGACTTGCCTCCCGAAGTTTGTGATGTGATTCTGGCAGCCAGGCGTCCCTCCACTAAGGTGGTATACGCCTGCAGGTGGAACAAATTTGTGGCATGGTGCACAGCAAAGGCTGTGAATCCCCTTTCTGCCCCTCTTTCTGAGGTCCTTCTGTTCCTTCTCTCTCTGGCCCAACAGGGTTCTGCCCTGGGTACCATCAAGGGTTATCTTTGTGCTATCTCGGCCTTCCTCAGGCTCCCTGATCAGCCCTCCCTTTTCAAGTCCCCTGTTGTTAACAGGTTCTTAAAAGGCATTACTCACCTCTTCCCTCCTGTTCCGTTTGTAATGCCTCAGTGGGACTTGAACTTGGTTCTTACCTTTTTAATGTGCGCTCCCTTTGAGCCTCTGCATAACTGTCCTCTTCGTCTTCTGACTCTGAAGACTGCCTTTCTGGTGGCCATCACCTCCGCTCGGCGGGTGAGTGAGCTCCAGGCTCTATCTTGCAAACCTCCCTTTCTGTCTGTTCATCCAGACAAGGTTGTTCTTCGGACGCGTCCGTCCTTCTTGCCAAAGGTGGTTACTGCTTTCCACATTGGGCAGACCATCACTTTGCCCACCTTCTTTCCGCCTCCGCATCCTTCCAGAGAGGAAGAGAGGCTCCACCGTCTGGACCCAAAACGTGCGCTCTCCTTCTATATCGACCGCACAAAACACTTCCGGGTGGATGACCAGCTCTTTGTTGGCTACGTGGGCGCCAAAAAGGTCGGGCGGTGCACAAGAGGACCGTCTCCCGCTGGGTTACCTTGTGCATCAAGACCAGCTATTCTTTGGCCAAGAAGGAGCCTCCTGTTGGGCTGCGTGCCCATTCCACCAGGGCAACGGCTGCTACCACGGCCTTGGGCCGCGGTGTTCCGCTGCCGGTTATCTGTCAGGCAGCTACGTGGGCCTCGCTGCACACGTTTACTAAGCATTACTGCCTTGACAGTCAGGTCCGGAGGGACGGCTTCTTTGGCCGTTCTGTCCTCCAGGACTTCCTTGTCTGATCTTTGTTCGCAGACCCACCACCGGGGTTGGTATTGCTGGGGTATCTATTCTAAGGTAAGGAATCTATCACTAACGTGTCTCTTTCAGATGCACAAGTTACTAACTTGTGTAACGATATATCTGTAAGAGACAGTAGTTAGTGATAGATTCCTACCGCCCACCCATCCTCCCCGTTCTGCGAACTGATTTCTAGGGTTAAGGACATCCCTTTCAGGGCCCTAGTATTTTTCAGACACCTGTGTCAGCTTCTTGCATGGCTCTGCGTTCCTGGCGCGGAAAGTCGTGTACAGAACTGACGTCAGCGCGCAGGGGCGGCGCCTAAGTGCTGCCCGCGACGTCATCCCGGCGATCACGACGCCGACGACGGACGCGGAGCCGCACGACGCCGCCTACCGACGCGCAACGGTACTGCTACGCAAAACTTTCCGGATCCAGCCTGACGCCTGGGGATATTCTAAGGTAAGGAATCTATCACTAACTACTGTCTCTTACAGATATATCGTTACACAAGTTAGTAACTTGTGCTTTAGCGCCAGCGCTAGGGAAAACGCAGGGGTGTGCCATATTTTTGTAAATACAGCGCATCCCTCTGTTTAAAAAATGTTGGAGCATGGCGTTACCAATTTTGGAGTAACTCCGCGCACCGACATTTTATTGTAAATATCCCCCTTTATATCGTAGCCAAAATAGCGAAAGGGAGGTGTGTATAGGAAATTATAGATTTACTATTCTGAACTCCACATCTACATACCTTAACAATAAATGGACCATGATATCAAGGTATGTGTGTGTGTGTGTGTGTGTGTGTGTGTGTGTGTGTGTATATATATATATATATATATATATGTGTGTGTGTGTGTGGAGTTAAGTGTAGAAAATCTAGAGATATATACCTGTCTCAATGTTTTGGCTACAATATTAAGGAGTCATAGTATTCCTTACTCAATATTCAGGACCCACACCTCTTTTCATACATCTCCCTTATGTCCCTAAATTTGTGTCCTTTCTCCCCTGCACACCCCTTCCCTTCCTCCCGCCATTGCACCCCTCTTACCGTTTCTTTTCCGCCTCTTTGTTTCCTCCGTCCATGATTCTCCTTTTTCATGCGTACCGGTTCCAGCGCTACATGAGGAGAATTCTCACAAGAGTCAACGTTTTATGCAAAACACCTGATGTAAAGTTTAGTCTGATGTGTTTTTGTAAATATTGTCTTCAAATGTGTAACATACATTATATGATAAAGAATTTATATAGATTTTGTAAGATGTTTTGCTGCTCGCCGAAAGTGCTGCCCTGTTCTCTGAGTGTTCTGTGCATGTATTTCTCCCCGTCTTGTGCAAGGTCAGACTTATGCAAAACTAAGAATAAAACCCAAACCCAGTGAAAAGCCCGCTTCAGAAGCTGAGGCGCAGTGTGTGTTGGAAATAAATGGCTTCTTCATGGAACAGCCGTGCCTTCTCGTTATTAGATCCCGGCTCAGGCCCATGATAGATTTTAACTTCCAGCACACTGATGCCATCTATTCAAATTCTGTTAATTGAATCTCCAGCACCGAACCTCATACAGTTATGCTTTCATGAACAATTTGGTGAAAATCATCACTCCCAAAAATAAATGAAAGCCCCAAAAATCTGTAAATTCAACTGGTTACCTGCGCTTCGAATATAACCAAGGACCAGATGTACAAAGGGTTTTAGCATTCATAAACCCTCTGAATCGGTAAATCATATGGTTGCGAATGCTAAACCCCTTTTTCCTATGTCTTAAATGCATTTAGCAATTCTTCGCTAAATATGTTTACAAATGAATATTGAATCAGTATTTATAAGGGGGTACCACAGGATCATTGGCACCTCTTACCCCCAAAAAATACTTTGTGGAATGTGTAGCTGTAAAGATACATGATGTGCATAGTCCTGCCATCTAGTGTTGGGCTCAGACATATGCAATTCGTTTTTTTTCCAAAGAAGTCTTTCCAGTCACAAGGTATAGTGACTCCTTCTATTGCTGGTAACGTGCATGGGCATCGGCTCCATTGTTTTTGTCAGCTCTGGGTCAATGGCGCATGGTGGTGTCGTCGGGCCCGTTCGGATCCTCCAGACTCGTTGGTACAGCAATCGTTGCATCTATTCTTCATTTGGAAGCATCGCATACCCGATTTTCAACTCCGCAACCAAAGCCTTTCAACACCCCTCCGGGGCTTCATCAACTCCTTGATGTCGGACAATGTCCCCGTAAGGCAAGGACTCCATTCTGTTACTGCCTGAAGTGTCAAGCCAAATACTGGAGGACATACCTCCATCAAGTGTGTAACCTCTGTCTGTCCCAGATCGTCAGGAGGCCTCCTGTTCAGAGTGTCTTGCCTTCAGAAAAAAAAGAACATCCAATACTGTCACGATCGACACCTCATCTTGGCTTATATGGCCCAGCAGCAGGCGGATGATACTCCAGACCTTTTCAGGGACCAAGACATCGAGGGCAAGCTACAGCCAAGAACTTCTGGTGCCAAAGGCCCAGGTGTACACGTTGCAGGGGAGCTCTGGCCCAAAGTGGATGAGCCACACCCTGCCCAGCGTCCTGCATCAAAGCTGGCTGCAGTAAGTACAGACTTGCCGCCTCCCACCCCTTAACACCACTCAGAAGCCGAGCATTGCCCACAAGGGGTGTTGAGCCTCATACTCGCAGGCCCATCATGAAGCCTCTGGTCCTCCACTGCCACAAGGCAGTGGTAGGCACTAAACCTCTACTTCAGACTTGGCGCCCTCCCAGTTCTTGGTGCTGAATTCCACCACGAAGCCACGTACTTTGACTCCGACCACCCCTTCAGCTGTGGCATCAAAAACCACCCTCTAAGCCAGCTTGGAGTCAAGACATTCATAGGTGAAATCAGGCTTGGTACCGGCAGATCAACTCCCATCTTCAGTGCGGAAACAACCAGCAACCAGGACACCCTCATCTCCCACTTCGGAGGAACAAGACCAGCCTATCCTCCAGTGCCTATAGAAGGAACTTGACGCCAGGCAGCGGTGCATGCACATCCATCCTGAGACTGGACAGATCTTAGCTCCGCCTCCATTCAAGGTAAAGGACCCTGTTCCTCCAAAGAGGAAATTGACTTTTGAGGAGGCCTAAATCCACCACCAGAGCTGGTTCCCAAGAAACCTCAGTACAGTGACAGAGGCACATCTCTACCACCTCATTTGCTTCGTCTTCCTCCACCTCGTTCTTCTCCTCCTCCTTCTTTGCCTTCCTCTCCACCGCCTTCTCACCCCCCTTCCCCACCCCCATATCACTACCGCCAGCAGACTTATTGCCTGATTCTCCTCAGGAATCCCCACCTTCTAGTTTTGGGGGAGACAGCCCTAAGTCTCAATATGACCCATATAACATGCCCTTGGATCCACACCCCCAGGATGACCCGTGAGATGAGTGTGACGTCGATCCCCTGGGGGTACTGAACCTGACCTTTACCCGGCCAAGCCATCCCAATGGATGACACTACCTCATATCATCAGGTCTTACAGAGGGCACTCACCTTCCACAAGGTGCAATGCATAAACAGCAGGAGGATGACCACTTCCTCATGGAAACACTCCCCTCCACTCAAAGGTCCATGCAATATCTACGAGTGTTAAAGGGGTTGCTTAAGCCTGCTCCAACATCTTTAATGAGACAGCAAAGGCCCAAGTGATCACTCCTAGGGACAACAAAAAACACAAACTATCCCCTGCTGACCCTCCTTAGATCAGGGGCCAACTCCCTCCTGACTCCGTGGCGGTACACACTGCTTGCAAGCGTGCCAACTCACAGGGTACGCGTGGTGCACCCTCTCCCGACAGGAAGAGTAAAAAGATAGATGCAGTAGAAAAACGCATCGCTGCCCGGTCTGCTGCGAATTGGCACATCGCCAATTCTGTAGGTTTGCTCTCCCGGTATGTCAGGGTGCATGGGTATGAAATGGAGGAGTTGCTTCAACACCTCCCAGACCAGTATAGAACAAGCATTGGCATAGCCAATAGGTCTCGCTTTTGGGTGGGGTGCTGTGCGCATCATACATCATGAGGACTGGGCAATGTGGTCTCAGATGGAGTTTTATATGTGTCATGAAGGTAGGGTGGAGTAGGCTTAAACTGAGCCTCATGCACATCATCTCATGTACATCACAAGGGTGGGGTGGGGCATCCAAGCCTCAGATGAACTCTGGATGAGGGTCATGTGTTATACCCTCAGAGAGGGTCTTGTGTACCTCACAAGGTTTGGGTGTTGCATCCTCAGATGGATTTTCATGCATCAGTCCAGGTGGTCACCGACTCAAAATACCAGCATTGCCTTTAAATAGCTTACTGCGGACCTGGCACCAGGCCGGGGTTGCTTATTGGTTGCTCATTGTCCCATTCAGAGGGGTGCTGGGTTGGCGGTTGATGGCCGATTGAACAGAGTTGCAGCTCATACTTATTACCAGTGGCTGAGATGAATTCAAGCAATCCGCCCATCCATTTGTTTTCCTCAGTGTGATGCTTTGAGTGTGACAGGGATGTCCAGGTCCCGTGCCCACTGTGCCACAGAACTCGACCCGAACCTGCTGACAATGCTCTACTAGGCCGAAACAGGCCAGGAGTTACTTGTGTTTCCATTCAGAGGGGACCTGGGCTGGTGCCTCCATTCAGGGGGACCTAAGCTAGACGTCCGGGTTGGACTGTTCCTATTGGTACAGAACCAAAGCTGATTTGCATATGGGAAGTTTTAGTCTGAGGTGTCATGGTGGTAAAAAAACGATGGACTAGATTGTTGCCCAAAGCAACTACCAGTGGCTGAGTTGACTACATCAATCCATCCATGACACTTTTGTAATTGCACCACCATCTGCCTGGACTTGGGTCACATGCTCACTGAGCTATAGAACTCAAGCTACCCAGACGTGGGTCCTGTACTGACTCTGCCGTAGGACTCAAGCTGCACCCTACTGTTGAGGTCCAAATTGGATGAAACCAGGCTGGGGTAGCTTATGTTCCTATTCAGAGGTCAACTGGCTGGCAGGACTATTCCTATTGGAGGAGGACCAGGGCTATTTGCATATGGCTGCTTCCTGCCTTTGGTGACATGCTGGGGAAAAACGATGCTCTGGATCGTGGTTCAGAGAAATTACCAGTAAACCACCCATCACTGTTTTGTTTTCTTTAATGTCATAAAGGGAGCACTACAATCTGTTTTGCCCGACTCCATTTTAGCCTAAACTGCTCCTCGCTTCCTGCTATAGTGTTTTTCCGCATGTAGAGAATGGAGTGTCCTGGTTTCATGAATGTGAACCAAGCGTTTTCTCGCGCGTGTAGTAAGCACTGGCACTGCTTTTGTAGTGCTTACTTAATAATGACATAACCTCCACGCCCACAGCGCTAATACTGTTTAAAGCCAATCCTACTGGTTGATTACAGCATATTTTCCAAAAACGACCACAAGGTGGCACCATTCGCACTCATAGTCAAATGATACGCTTCTCTAACTGCAGAAGAGAGTTTATTGCTAAAAATAGGATTATGGTTCCAGACTGTTTTTCAAAATTCCTATCCTAATAAGCTATTGTGCGTTCACACCTGCCTGTGTAGAGAGTTTGAAAGAAAAATAAAGGGGAAAATAAAATAGAAACAATTTAAGTAGTAATTAAACAAACAAAAAATCATAGGAAAACAAAATGCAACAGAAAAGAATGATTATGAGAAAGACACAAAGAAAAGAAAAACAAGAATAAGAGCATAGATGTAAGAAGATGGAGAGTAATAAATGAGGCAAACTAAATAATCTTTGACAGCAAAGAAAAAAAGAGAACGCGTTAGGAACACGAGTATGAAGAAATAGAAAAGATCGCAAAATAGAGAGACGAAGAAGACATGAGAAATAAAGACATAGTGAAACCAAGAAATAAAGGGACTAGACACATTAAAATAGGACAAAGAAAGAGAGAGTAAGAAAGGCAAAGGTGAAAAAATAAATAAAGGAGAGATAAGCACGAAAAAAATAACATGAGATTGTGTGAACAAAAGATTCTGAGTGGAGGAGAGTGATAGCAATAAAGTCAGGTAAAGGAAGCAAATCAGTACAAAGAAATAACACCGAAAGCAAATAAAGACGAGTATAGAACCCCGGACTTACGGTTTGCATTATAGCAGAAAACGCTGGCGTTAACTTGCGGATAATTAACTCAGGGGACCTCTTCCATCATTCCATTCGCATTCTGTTTTATGATCCCGTTTTGGTACCAAGCAGTCCTATCAGGAAAACAAACAGGATTAGAGAAACGGCAAAACCAAAGGAGCAAAGCCAGGGGGAAAGGATCAAATTCACCAACTGAGCAATGCCAACTCAAAGCACTAAAGGCCATGCCATCTTTTCATCACAGACAACAATAGAGAGAACCCCCAGATAGAAGCATCCGCAAATGGCGTGGTATAAAACCGAGTGGATCACTGGATGCTGGCAGCTCCACTCCCGACAACGAGCAGAAGACAAAGGAAGGGTGGTACAGGCCTTCTACTGCATCATCACAAAATTCGCATTTCTGGAATGTGGGTGAGCGCAAATTAATTTGGAGGATTCAAGTTGTGGAGTTCCAGAGTCTTGGGTGGCTACATCAGCAGAAGTTGGTGAGCATTCACAATCTCACGGGTTTCAGGCTGTCGACTATAACGCTGCAGCTAGTTTCTCACTCTCATAATGCCTACAAATTTACTGTGTCGAGTGCAGGAGAAAAAATCACTTCATCTCCCCGTGCCTAAAAAAAATATTGAATGTGTCCTTGGTGTATGTAAAGCGCTTCAATACCTTCTTCTGGTCGAGTTAGCGCTATAAAAACAAGCGCGCGCGCCTCGCACGGCAGCAGGGGGAGGGGGGAGAGGAGGGAGCCTGCGCGATTCACTTGCGGGAGCGAGCGGCGCCAGGAGGATAATTGCTACCATATGGCGCCAGCTGCTCGCTCCCGCAAGTGAATCGCCAAACGTGCACGCGTTGCCATTGAAGGCAATGGAACGTGTGCACGTTTTTGGCTGTAAAGCCGAATCAATCGCAAAAGGTCTTTTTTCCTATGCAGCGCATGCGCGCTGCGTAGGCGAGACCTAAAAAGGGGTCAATAGCTTGTGGCAGAGGGCAAGATTATCTCTAACACCAATATTTGGTGTGCATTTGATGCGGCAGACACTCCTAGCCGAGGCATTAACACTAGTATCCTGCTTCACCGACACGCCTGGCTGCACGTTTCTGGCTTTAAGCCAGAGGTGCAGCAGCATCTGGTCAACTAGCCCCCTAATGGGGAGCACCTCTTCAGCCCACAAGTAGAACAGATGCAAAGTCCATGGGGACACTACAGACACCATCCACCTGTGCTCCTTTTGCCGCTCACAGTATCGGGGAGGGGCTAAAACCACCCCTAGGCATCTACTTCCTTTCACACAACAGACAACCTCTTGGGGCTATTTCAGGGGAAGGTGCAAAAGCAACAATGGTAGAGGTAAGGGCAGAGGTGCAGTGCAAAACAGTGGCTCCCTTACCCTCCCTCACAACATACAACACCTGTCGGGGGAAGACTGCAAAGGTTTCTGTCCAGCTGAACAGAGATCACCACGGGCCAGTGGGTTCTCAACATCATAGCAGAGGAGTACTGTCTGGAACTCGCACAAATACCACCACACATCTTCCCACCCACGCAGACACAAACTCTCCCCAGAACATTAGTGTCTGCTACAAGAGGAGATGCACACAGTATTCTGCAAGACAACCATAGAATCTGTGCTACCACAACACCGCGGCAAAGGGGTATGCTCCCTATTCTTCCTTATTCCCAAGAAGGATGGGTCACTAAGGCCCATCTTCGACCTCAGGCTCCTCAACAAATACATCCAGTCAGAACAATTCTATAAGGTAACCCTCCAGGAAGTCATTCCTCTACTACAGTAAGGCCACTTCGACCTGACGGACGCCTAGTGGCCCATCCTCGACCTCAGGCTCCTCAACAAATACATTCTGTCAGAACAATTCTATAAGTCAACACTCCAGGATGTCATTCCTTTACTACAGTAAGGCGACTTCATGACCTCCTTCGACCTGGCGGACGCCTACTTCCACAGCCCCATATACCCTGCACAGCGCCGGTTCCTCCAGTTTGTGGTAAGTGGTCAGAATTATCAATTCAAAGAACTGCCCTTTGGAGTGACCACAGCTCCCAGCGTGTTTACAAAGTACCTTGCGTACCTCAGAATAAGCAGTGTCCACGTCTTACCTTACTTAGATGATTGGCTGATCAAGAGCGCAACAAAACAGCAAAGCCTAGCACGCATAAGTCACCATACATCTCTTACACAGACTAAGATTTACCATCAATACCACAAAATCTCATTTGCAGCCTGTTTAAATTAAACCCTTCCTAGGGGCCATACTCAACTTGGCGACAGGGAAAGCATACCCCAGTTCCCCAAGGATCCAGGCTTTCAAAATACTGCTCGCTCGTTTTTTAAGCCAGATCGTCAGGTAACGGTCAGAATGGTAATCGGCCTCCTTGGCATAATGGCCTGTTGCATCACTATAGTCCCACATTCCAGATTACACATGCGTCTGCTGCAAGAGTGCTTGGCAGGACAGTGGTTACAAGCAGAGGGTCATTGTGAAGATCTAAGGGATTATTTACAAGTCCCTTGCCCCGCCAGTGCGTCACTTTTTATATGGGAAAAAGTGACGTACCGGCAATGCAAGGGGCTTGTAAATAAGCCCCCTAGTGTTGATCTGGGATCGTACTCATTGCTCTCTGCAGTAGTGGAATGCCAACAAACTACTCTTAAGTCAGCCCTTTCTGGACCCAGTGCCGCAGATGACCATCACATCATACTCCTCCCTCCCTGGCTGGGGGAGGAGGGGCCACTTACAGGAACTCTCCGTTCAAGGCATATGGATGCCCCATTAACAGGGGGCCTCCACATCAGTCACCTGGAGTTCCTAGCCATTCAACTAGCCCTTGAGGTGTTTCTCCCTCACATACAATACAAAGTAGTACTCGTTTGTACAGACAACACAACTGCCATCTTTTACCTACAGGAATAGGATAGCACTCACTCTCTGCAGTTCTCTGCTCTAGCCCAGAACATTTGGCTGGGGACAATCTATAACAGAGTTCATCTACTGATAGAGTACATACCGGAGTGGACAACAATTTCACAGACCTCCGCAGGATGCGGCAATAAGTCCATGAGTGGGAACTCCACCCCCAAGTCCTACTCGTGTACTTATACCGTTAGGGGTTTCCCCATGTAAGCTTCTTCACCACCGCTGAAAACGCAACGTGTTTAAACTTGTCTAGGCATAGTATTTTGTACAGGAAGGGTATCCTTCCTGTACAAAACCTATGCTAGACTCAGGCACGCAACCTAGCTCTATGGCGCGTGTGTGGCGCATGGCAGTTGAAATCAGTGCTGGCACTAGGGAGAGGGGAGGAGAGAGCCATATCTCTGTAGATATGGTGCTCTCCTGCTCCCTCCCTGTCACGCATTACAGCGCAGCCTCTTTGGGTGCTGCGCTGCGTTGCGTGCATTTAAAAAAAATCGTGCCCATTATCTGTTATCTGCTTTACTTGCAGAAGTCAGGCCTTGCTTACGCTTCTATCAGGCTTCCTTTAGCTGCTGTTCCCGTTTACCTTCAAAACAGAACGCACTTCTCTTTTTAGGGTTCTTGTTATCAAAGCTTTTGTGGAGGGCTCAAAAGGATTATCCCTCCACGGGTGCCACCGGCCCCCGTGTGGAACCTCAATATTGTTCTAATAAGGCTTATGGGCCCTCCTTTTAAACCACTTTACTCTTCTCCTTTACAGTTTCTTTCCTGGAAGGTAGCCTTCCTGGTAGCGATCACTTTCCTCAGGTGTGTTAGTGAGCTAATGACCCTTACTCTGGAAGAACCTTTCTTAAAAATACACTACGATAGGGTAGTCCTCAGGACAAACCCCAAATTCCTCCCTAAGATGATCTCCAGTCAAACCATAGTCAAACCATAAAACTCTCGGGGCCCGATTCACAAAGGTAAACTGAGACGAAAGTCTAACTTTATGCCTTTTGGTACTCACAAAGGGCATTTACACTAGTAGCCACTCACAGCCCCTGGGTAGGTATACCACACTACAAGTGACTTATAAGTAAATTAAATATGCCAATCAGGTTTAAGTCAATTTTACCATGTTTAAGCGAGAGAGCACAAGCACATCTGAAAGAGACAATTAGTTATAGATTCGTTACCTTGTGAATTACCCACAGGCGTCAGACTGGATCCCGAGAATTTTTTCGTCAGCAGTACCCCTGCGCGTCGGAAGGTGGCGTCGGTTGGCTCCGTGTTCGTTGTTGGTCTTTTGTCACTCCGAAAGCCTGTGACCTCGAGGAGGCCCCGTCGCAAGCCCTTTGCGATGCAATAGCGCAACACTTTACTCAGAAAATCAAACTCATTTACAATAAGATTGCATCAGCGGATAGCCTGCTGCCAGCTGCTGTGAATCATAAGGCCCCTGTCTGTACGGAGAGGCAGCAGTTGGTGAGCTTCTCCCCTCTGACTCCAGAAGATGTTGAAGTCCTACTCTGTACTGTGAAGTCAGGTTCCCCCCTTGACGTCATTCCTGCCAAAATCTCCTCCACACTTTCAAAACAACTCTCTGCACCTATTTGTTTCCTCCTCAACCTCTCCCTAAGAGAGGGACATCTCCCGCAGGAATGGAAAACGGCACAGGTCATACCCATTTGTAAAAACACGAAAGTTCCTATGGAAGACCTTTCCAATTTGCGGCCCATATCGCTACTGCCCCTTATGAGTAAGCTTCTGGAGAAATCAATTAATAAACAGCTGTCAGACTGTTGAGTCCTCAGGTAGCCTCGATACATCGCAATCAGGTTTTAGGCCTAAGTACAGCACAGATAACATCAGAATGGCCTTGGATAAGGGCCAATCCACTCTTCTCGTGCTGTTAGACCTCTCCGCCGCGTTTGACTCGGTCAATCACCAGATTCTGCTTAGGAGGTTGGAGGACATAGGGATTGGAGGTTTAGCCCTGCGGTGGTTGACAAGCTTTCTTACTAATCGATCTCAGACAGTCAACCTCGGACCCTTTAGATCTAGAACCATGGAGCTGTCCAAGGGAGTGCCACAGGGCTCATGTTTGAGCCCCACTCTGTTTAACATATATGTCACTCCCTTGGCAGATCTCCTGAGCTCTTCCGGGTTTACACCAATCTCATACGCTGATGATACGCAGCTTACTTTCTCTTTCAATAAATCTATCCTCTCAGCCCAGGCTACCTTCTCCTTGGGCATGACAGCGATATCTAATTGGATGAGGAGTAGAGAAGACCGAGATCATGCTTTTTGGTGAGGCCTCATTGTTATGGTCACCAAACTGGTGGCCACCAGATCTCGGTTCTCCCCCTACACCTAAGACAGCCGTAAAAAATCTCGGTGTCTACCTGGATCAGGCGTTAACCTTGAAGAAACACGTGGCCCATACTGTCGGCGCCTCTTTCCATGCGTTGAGTTTGCTGAGACGTGTCTTTCCTTTTCTTCCAGACTCCTAAAGGAAAACCCTCATCCAGGCACTGGTACTAAGCAGATTAGAATATTGTAACGCTCTGCTGGTATCAGCCAATGAATCTTCTCTGGATCGGTTGCAAGTAGTCCAGAACACCGCGGCGCGCCTGGTTTTAAATGTACGCTCCAGAACTGCCGCTGCTCCGACAGCTCCACTGGTTGCCGGTGCGCAAGCGTATCAAGTTCAAAATCTGCTGCACCGTCCATAAACCTGTGTTTGGCAAAAGCCCCGCCTACCTTGCTGAGAAATTCAATCACTATACCCCCGCTAGGGATCTGCGCTCAGGATCTAAATCTCTTCTCGTAGTCCCCCGGGTCAAGAAGTTTAGGATGGGGGGAAAGCCTTTTCACATCTTGCACCTCGGCATTGGAATGAGCTTCCCATCATGCTGAGACAATGCCCAAACCATCTTCTATTCAGAAGACTCCTTAAAACAGTCCTGTTCTAATTTGGTTGCCCTATGCTCTCTTGCATGCTCCGCAGCGCAGAGATACCCCTTCGGGGGTGATTCAGGCGCTATATAAGTCTTTATTATTATTATTGGCGTCGTGGTCGTTGGGATGGCGTCGCGGCAGCTACTTAAATGCCGCCCTCGCACGCTGACGTCAGTTCTTTCTTTTTCGGCGCCAGCCAGCGCAGATTCGGAGAGAGCGGTACCTCCAGTCACTTTTTGACTGACTTTTTGCCGACTTTTGTCAACATCGTTTTTGAGTCTTCGACTCCTGGTGCACGTCAGGGATGCCCGGCTTCCAGGCTTGCGGTTCCTGCCGACGGTTGATGTCAGTGACAGATCCGCACCACGTGTGCCTGTTCTGTCTGGAACCCGACCATGACTCCAAATCGTGTTCCGACTGCCGGACCATGAACCCGAAGTCTTTGCGGGAGCGGTCCCAAAAGCTTCTCGAGGCCCGGCAGTCCGCTCCGCGCCGCTCGAGGTCCCGGTCGCGTGGGAGGTCGAGGGACCGGTCGCGGAGCCACCACCACCAATCTTCTTCCAAGTCTTCGCACTCCTCCGGTAAGTTGAAGCACAAGAAGAAGTCGAAGACGCATCGTCGCTCTTAGACTTCTCGTCGGCCGACGCGACGAGGGATGCGGGTGGTGCCCCTCCCACGGCTCCGCGTGCAGAGCCCGCTGGGTCGACTCCGGGTTTCCCTCCCTTCCCAGGACCCAGTGCGACCCCTGCCCAGCTTTGGCGTTTTTACGAGGCAATGCATGCCATCTTTGGGCAGCCCGACTCCGCCGGCGCGCCTCCGGGCCCCGCGGACTCGGCTGGGGGCCCTGGGCTTCGGCCCCGGCACCGCAGGGTCCCCTTGGATCCAGGCCTGGATCCGGATCGGTGCCGGTCGACCTGACGACACCTCCCCCGGCATCGACTCCACCGGCACCACGTCCACAGCCGACGCCGGGTGGGTCCCCAGCCGGCGTCGACCCCAGCCTCCACCCGGACGTAGACACGGGTCCGGCACCGACGGGTACTTTTGTGTCCCTGTTCTACCCTGGTTCTTTTAGGCCAGATTGGCAACCAGAGGAGGGTGAGGTGGACTGGGAGGGGTCTGGAGACCCTTTGACTGACCAGTTGGGTTACGAACCGGACTGGGGAGAGGAACTGGGGGAAGCCCGTGGTCTGGATACCTCACCAGACCTTGGCATGTTGTCTCCTCCTACCGTGGCTACGGAGGAGGGAGCGTCTAATGCAGGCTCTCAACGTCAAGCTCACTATGGTGGCGGTCAGGACTAACCTCCTGACAGAGGTGCTTCAACTGGCATATCACCAGCCCCAAAACCGTATACTGCAAACCCAAGCCTTATCAGTTCCAATGCAAAATATGTGTGCAGGAACTGTTGTTGATAGTCGGTATGAGGCTATCAACAAGTTTCCAACACGCCAGACGTCACGGCAAGAAGGACGGGGGGTTTGCAGTATACGGTTTTGGGGCTGGTGATATGATATTTATGTGATTGAACCGGGCGATCATCATTTGACGTGCAAGGTCTTAACCTAATTGCACGCCTTGCCCCTCCATCTACTCTATTCAACACCCTTGCCTTTCATATATATATATATATATATATATATATATATATATATATATATATCTTTTTAACATCGATAGTTTTGAGGAACATTGCTTAAACTTCTGATATGAAGTATTCGGGATAACCGTGACTTAGATGGGGAACGAGAGATAGGCAATTTCTCTGGTTACAATTTCTCTGGTTATCCCTTTGACCTTTCTTCTCTGTGGTGATTGACCTCTTTAAAGTTATCAGCGCCCTGAAGAAGTCCTCTAGTAGGACGAAACGCGTCGGCTGTGGCTGTATCATTGTGAAAATTTGATGCATATGACTACGTTTTAAAAAAGAAAATTTGGATTAAAAAGAAATTTTGAATACTATTTGTATTGTACATAGATTATATTTTCGTACTTTCATATTTTGTAACTAATGTGTGGTGCACCTGTGCTTGTGTTTTACATTGTTATGATCCCATGAGGATTTGCATTGTGACGGTGGGTGCGTTCCAGTGTGCACACAAACCTCAAGAAGAACAGAGGGGTAATAATACTAGAGGGATAGCAGCTCAGGTGCTGTAGCTTTTGAGGGTTCCACTGTCAGATTTTGGTTCAAGTATTTTGACCCCTTATGGACATGCCCTTTGATGGCCGTCGCCTGACCGGCGACAAGGCAGACAACGTGCTGGAGCGCTTTAAGGACTCTCGGGCTACGGCCAAGTCCTTGGGCCTTTCCACCACCCGCCCTGCGCAGTCTGCCTTTCGCGGCTGCGGAAGGGGTGCCCCGCCTCGTTCCGCGCAGAGCCACAGGCCGGCGCAACCTGTTCAGCCCCTGCGCGGCCGGGGACGTGGCAACCACTGCCGTGGGTCTGGGGGCCAGCGCGCGGGCCAGTCCACCACAGCACCCTCTGCAGCAGCCTCCAAACCCTCCTAGCCACCGATCGCCAGTGGGCGGCAGGATTCGCCATCACCTCCCCCACTGGCTCACCATCATGTCGGACAGGTGGGTTTTGCAGATAGTCCGAAGGGGCTACTCCCTCCCCTTCGAGACTACCCCCCCAGCCATGCCGCCTCAGTACCATCGCATGTCGGAGGATCATCTGGCCCTTCTCCAACAGGAAGTTATGGCTCTCTTGGCCAAGGGAGCCATTGAGCGAGTTCCCGCCCCAGAAGTAGGTCGTGGTTGCTATTCCCACTACTTTCTGGTGCCCAAGAAGGACAATGGCCTGCGTCCTATCTTGGATCTCAGGGACGTCAACCGCTTCCTCCGGAAGGAGAAGTTCAAAATGGTGACGCTAGCTCAGGTCCTTTCTGCTCTCGACCCTGGAGACTGGATGGTAGCGTTGGACTTGCAGGACGCTTACTTTTACATCCCCGTCCTGCCGGCCCACCGGCGCTACTAGCGGTTAACGGTAGGCCACGAGCACTTTCAGTTTACCGTGCTCCCCTTTGGCCTTACCAGCGCCCCTCGGGTGTTGACGAAAGTGATGGCGGTGGTCGCAGCTCATCTGCGCAGATCAGGGGTTCCAGTCTTCCCCTATCTCGACGACTGGCTGTTGAAGGCGGGCTTGCCCCAGGCTGTCGTCTCCCACCTCCAGAGTACAGCTGACCTCCTGCATTCGTTGGGGTTTTCTGTCAACGTGCCGAAGTCACACCTGACTCCCTCTCAGTAGCTCCTTTTCATCCGAGCGGTTCTGGACACGACGCAGTTTCGGGTCTATCCTCCCGAGCAGCGAGTCCGGGATATTCGGGCAATGATTCCGATCTTTCAGCCTCTGTCCCAGGTTTCGGTCATGGTGATTCTGCGGCTGCTGGGTCTGATGGCCTCCTGCATCCTGCTGGTGGATCATGCCAGATGGCATATGCGGGCTCTGCAGTGGGACCTGAAGATCCGGTGGGCACAGCATCAGGGGAACCTGTCCGATTGCGTCCAGATCTCGGAGGGCACTGCCCGCCAATTGCAGTGGTGGCTAACGAACCAGGATTGGGTCAACGGCAGATCCCTCTCCCCCAACCAGAGTTCACAGTGGTGACGGATGCATCACTTCTAGGGTGGGGCGGCCACATGGGAGAGGTGGAGATCAGAGGCCTCTGGTCTCCGGCGGAGTCCGGGCTCCACATCAACCGTCTGGAGCTTCGGGCGAGCCATCTTGCGCTAAAAGCATTCCTTCCCTCTGTCTGGGGAAGAGTAGTGGAGGTGTTCACGCACAACACCGCCATGTGGTACTGCAACAAACAGGGCGGGGTGGGGTCGTGGACCCTATGTCAAGAGGCTCTCCGGGTCTGAACATGGCTGGAACATCAGGGCATATCCCTGGTGGTTTAACACCTGGCAGGTTCACTGAACGCCAGGGCAGACAAACTCAGCCGCAGGTGCATGATGGATCACGAATGGTGTCTTCACTCTGTGGTGGTGCAAGGTCTCTTTCAGCAGTGGGGAGAGCCTTAGTTAGATCTATTCGCCACCGAAGAGAACGCGCAAGGTCAGCAATTCTGCGCGTTGGATTTTCCAAGGCGGCACTCGCTAGGCGACGCTTTTCGCCGCGAGTGGAGTTGCGGTCTTCTATACGCCTTTCCGCCTATACCACTTCTGCCCAGAGTGCTGAAGAAGATCAAGCACGACCGGGCCCAAGTCATTCTGGTGGCTCCGAAGAGTCTGGTATCCCGAGCTGCTGCACATGGCCATCGATCCTCCGATCAGACTGCCTCTTCGGGAGGATCTTCTGTCGCAGCAGCAGGGGACGGTCATCCACCGAACCTGTCCAGTCTCCACCTCCTTGCGTGGAGATTGAGCGGCGACAGTTGACGGCTTTTGACCTGCCTCCCAAAGTCTGTGATGTTATCTTGGCAGCCAGGCGTCCCTCCACTAAGACGGTATATGCCTGTAGATGGAACAAATTTGTGGCATGGTGCGCAGCAAAGGCTGTGGATCCCCTTTCTGCCCCTCTTTCAGAGGTTCTCTTGTTCCTTCTTTCTTTGGCCCAGCAGGGCTCTGCTCTGGGCACTCTTAAGGGTTACCTCTCGGCCATTTCAGCCTTTCTTAGGCTTCCTGATCAGCCTTCTCTTTTCAAGTCCCCTGTTGTAAATTGCTTTCTTAAGGGCATTACTCACCTTTTTCCTCCTGTTCCCTTCGTAATGCCTCAGTGGGACTTGAACTTGGTTCTTACTTCCCTTATGTGCGCTCCCTTTGAGCCGCTTCATAACTGTCCTCTCAGACTTCTTACTTTAAAGACTGCCTTTCTGGTTGCCATCACTTCTGCTCGCAGGGTGAGTGAGTTCCAAGCTCTTGCTTCAAAACCTCCTTTTCTGGCTGTTCATCCGGACAAGTTTGTCCTTCGAACTCGTCCATCCTTTCTTCTCAAGGCGGTTACTTCTTTCCACATTGGCCAAACCATCACTTAGCCCACCTTCTTTCCGCCTCCGCATCCTTCTAAGGAGGAAGAGAGGCTCCACCGTCTGGATCCAAAACGTGCGCTTTCCTTTTACTTGGATCGCACAAAACAATTCCGGGTGGATGACCAGCACTTTGTTGACTACGTGGGCGCTAAAAAAGGTCGGGCTGTACACAAGCGGACCATCTCTTTGTGTATCAAAGCTTGCTATTCCTTGGCAAAGAAGGAGCCTCCGGTGGGGCTACGCGCCCATTCCACCAGGGCGACGGCAGCTACCACCACTTTGGGACGGGGAGTCCCCCTTAACGACATCTGTCAGGCAGCGACGTTGGCATCTCTGCACACGTTCACGAAACACTACTGCCTGGACAGCCAAGTCCGGAGAGGCAGCTTCTTTGGCCGTTCTGTTTTCCAGGACTTTCTGGTGTGAACTTGGATCGCAGACCCACCTCCGGGGTTGGTATTGCTGGGGTATCTATTCACAAGGTAAGGAATCTATAACCAATTGTCTCTTTCAGATAAACAAGTTACTTACCTTTGGTAACGATATATCTGTAGGAGACCTACATTAGTTATAGATTCCTTACCGCTCCACCCATCCTTCCCGTTCTGCGAACTGACTTCTAGGGTTAAGGATTTCCTTTCAGGTCCCTAGTTTTTGTGCACCAGTGTCAGTGTCTTGCATGGCTCTGTGCTTCTGGCGTGGAAAGTCGTGTACAGAACGGACTTCAGCGCGCGAGGGCGGCGTCTAAGTAGCTGCCGCGATGTCATCCCGGCGACCACGACACCAACGACGAACGCGGAGCCGACCGACGCCTCCTTCCGACGCGCAGGGTTACTGCTGATGAAGAAATTCTCCGGATCCAGTTTCACGCCTGGGAGTAATTCACAAGGTAAGGAATCTATAACTAATCTATGGCTCCTACAGATATATCGTTACCGAAGGTAAGTAACTTGTTCTTTAGCAGTGGTAAAGTGCAGAGTCCTAGAGCCAACAACAATTAATTCCATCTAAAATTGGAGGGCAAAGGCAAAACATTTGGGGGATGACCACCCTAAGGCTGACAGATCTAACAGGCAGCCTTGATGCTGAGCTCAACAGGATTTCAGGTTCCATTGCAGGATTCACATGCGCCACTTGGCTTTGCTGATAAGAAGCATGCACAAGGCAAAGAGCCCAAGAAGCCTTAGAACCATCCTTTCCAAGATCCAGGATTGAACTCAAAACATCAGGATCATAGCCTAAATGTCCTGGACCTGGTGTGGTGAAGGACAGTCCTTGAACCTCACCATATCTAGGATCATCTCAATCAACGAAATCCTTTGTGAGGCGTTCAGTTGGAACATCAGCTCATTTTTGGTAAAACCTAACGATGTTAGGAGTTTTGTTGCATCCGGAGGTGGTCTACCACTTACTGCTGTGAGCCTGCCTTCAATAGCCTGTCGAACAGGTATAGAAATACAGAAGCTCAGAAGATGGGCAGTGATCACCGCCATCCTTTCATGAATATCATAGGGGCCAAGGTGAGGTCAAAGAAAAGCACTTCAAATTGAAAGGGTTTCTGGCCCAACTTGAACCACAGATAGCTGTGGTACTGCAGGACTAGTCTAATTTGAGCATTTTGAATTAGTCCTGTTGCAGGAAGGCATTTAAACGGATAGGTCGGTGGCCCCCCATCTTTCCTCAGAAAGAGGAAGTAGTGTGAATAACAGTCCTTGCCTCTCTCCAAGTTCAGTACCCATTCAAAGGCACCCTTGGAGAGGTAAAGATGTACCCCCACAGTAGTATGGACAGATGCTCCTCTGAAGTTCTTTCTGGTGCGGGAAGAAGGTGGAGGTGGGAAGGAAGTAAAAGGCAGGGCATAGCCCTGCTGAACAATCTGTAAGACCCATCTGTTGGACGTAAAGGATTTCCACCCTGGGAGTAAATAACTGTCCCTCACTGGTTGGATGCGAGTCATTGAGGAAAAAGTAAAACAGCTTGGTAACCATAATTGCAGGGGCAAGGATTTGAAGGACTGACACTCCTACTGTCCTGTGCGATGTCTGCCTGGGCCGTATCCGTGGCCCTGAAAGTGCTGAGTGGTCTGCTGTATCACTGGCTGGGTAGGTTCATGTTGCCAACAGGCTAATCCCCTGAAAAACCCCCTGAACTTGCGAAACCAATAAGGGAATTGGTTCACAGGAGTCAGTAGTTTAATGAGGTATGATGTAGCCTTACAGTCTTTGAACATTTCCAACGCAATGTCTGCTTTCTCTCCAAAGGGTCTAGACCTATCAAAGGGCATGTCCATCACAGATGCTTGCACATCAACATAAAACCCTGTAAACCTTAATCTGGCATGCCTTTGAAGCACGATACTGGTGCCAACTGCTATGCCAATGCAGTCTGTGGTGTCTTGGTTTCTACGGATATCTCCACATGCTGCCCCTCATAGATTGTCTGAGTCAGGGAGACTACCAAAACTGCCTGCAAGATCTCGCTGGCCAAGTCTCATAAAGCATGTGTATATCAGCCAAATAGGCAGACTCCATTTATGGACTGGAGAGTCAAGCTGGCAGAAGAACCATTGGTATGCCAAAAGAATCAATCCATTTAGATTCCCTATTCAGGAGACTGCTTTGAAATTAATTAGGATTAACCTTATTGGTTAAAACCTGTATAGTAAGACTTTCCGGGGATAGGTTGCTTGGTCAGGCAATATAGATCACTGGGTCCAGGCTTGTGATTTTTAGCTACCTGTTGACTAAAGGGTGGACACGGACACGTAGCCTTTAGGGTATCCATGAGGGGGGGCATGGCTTCGGGCATCAAGATGGCGGTCACACTCTGTGCTCCGGACCTCATCGTCATCCGCCGCAATCGGCTATATTTAAACTTCGACCCACTGGATCCCCCTGGCCATCGGTGTTCCAGGACTGCGATTCGAGCCGTTTGCGATTCCGCCCGGGGACGGCCAAGCAGCAAGCTGTCTATGGGGTGGAGGCTGACCCCATCCATCATCATGGCCCCTGAGACGACCTATGTTGATGTGGGCCCTCTGAGTTGATGCCACAATGACCGGAGCTCTATTGCACACCCAACACCAACAAGTGCTGCACAGCAGGGCCTGTCGGTACTAGCCTTGCCTCCCCGTTAAAGGAGGAGACGCATCGAAGTAGCGTTGCGGCCAACCGCTGCACAGCGTGAGAGCGGGTGGGCTGACGGAGCCTGTGGTGCTGCAGGGAGCTCACAGGGGAGACAAGGCAAGATTGCTGGTGCCTGCCTCTCCCCTAGACTGCGCTGTGGACCGGGCCACTGCGCTCCCTACTTCAGCAATACCCCTGTAGAGAGGGGAGCAAGATGGCCTGCACTGCTGGCCTGAATATGGGCCTAAAAATAACGAGGATTGCAGAGAGGCAGCCAGACCATGCACACATACCAGGCATCATGGATGATCCCACCCACATGTAAATATAAATAGGCGATATAAGCAACATTTACTGGCTATGGGAAACCCAGTCTACAAATTGTGCCACAATACACAGCTAAAATGTCGTCCTGAGAGACCCCTGGAGAACCTACTCTATGATCTTCCTTGAAAGGTGGCCTACCTACATCCTTGCCTGGCCTCCCCCTTTCTTTGAGTGACACTGCTGCTGCTCTCTAATGATATCGCCCACCTGGGCAAGGAACTGTGCGCTGACCAATGAGCCTCAACACAACTATAGGACATCTGCTCGGAGGCAACAGTGCCAGTGACACAAGGCCTTACCTATCGGCCTGGACTGATGGCATGCCTGCTGCGGCCCTCCTGCCTAGCTGTTACTTATATCTCAGCAGCTTTTGATGTTCCTGCTGATTGGGTAGATACCTAGCTGCTTGTGCTGCCCTATTTTGATACAGAAAGCTGGCTAGGCACTCAGACCCCACCCCCCACCCTCTGTTCAGGCCCTTCACGTTGGCGCAGTCATGGGGAAAGACAAAAACCATCAGCCATGGAAGAATCAAACCCATCGGCGTTCTTGAAGCAGTGGATTAAATCCTAGATTTCATTGGACAAGCAGTCCACTTGGTTCATGGTGGAACAGGCACACAGAGCCCTGACTCCTAAGCCGCCTGCCGTGGCCCCACACAAGCCCTTGATCACTTGAATTCTCAATTTCAAGGACAGATAGTTCATTCTTTGTGAGGCGCAACAACTTACAAATTTGCACAAAGAAAATTCCAAGATAATGATATTCCCAGATTATACCAGAGCAGTCCAAGCAACAAGCATTTGCAATGCAATAGGTCTCGCATTTACGCGAGTTTGAGCTATTGACATTGCAAATAACAAAGCCTTTTATTTCTGTTTTAGTTTTTAAAACAGAAATAAAAGGCATTGTCATTTACAATGCCAATAGCTTAAACTCGCGTAAATGCGAGACCTATTGCATTGCAAATGCTTGTTTATATAATTTAGCAGAAACTGAAGCCATTTTGTGTTGAGTCTGAAGCAGAACTAGTGTAGGCTCTGGAGCAGAAGAGAACGGTTGCCTAAGTGCATATTCACAATAGGCAACAGATTTCATATAAATACCAATCAATAGCAGTATGTTGATGTGCATTTGCGCTTGTGATGTGTACATATGTATGTGTATAATTAAAGAGAAAGGGTATTTAGGTATATATCTATGGGCATGTATGTTAGTGGAACAATATATAGATCTATGCTATGACAGTGAAAATTAATGTGGCTAAATTAAATATGCTACTGGTGAGAATGTATACTAATACGTGGATGCCCTCCCCCCACTCCCATTTTATACCACAGAACAAATGTCAGATTTTATGTTATTGCCATAGAGCAACCCATCTAATGTGAAAAAAACACTCTTCTTCCTCAGAGATTATTTGCTACTATGTCTTTAGAGTATACTATCTCTGCTGATGCTCACAAGGCCTATTCAGTGTGCCTGCATCTCATTGTACGGATTTAATCCACTATCTCCTCTTAAATTTTTATTATATATAAATGTATTTGTTTATAACTACTAAACAAGCCATACATAAAGTATGCAAAGGGTAACGTGTTATGTACTACCAATTTTGAGTTAGGGAATAGTCCTCATGACACACTTGAGGCTTTGCTTCTTGTAAATCACTTCCCCTCCCATCCAGAGCATTGCTGACAAATAATAGACTACACTTTGCCCATAGATAGATCGATAGTTAGATAGATATTTTGCGTTTACTCATTGTTTTCTTTCCTGCAATTGAAAAGCTTTCTATTAACTAATAAATACAGAAGCTAAAATGAAGCCAGTTAATTTGCTTTGCTAGCACTTTCAGCCAATTTCTTCAATTGTTGGAACTTTTAAAACATCACCAGCGAGCTTGATATTTTACCAGCTATCCATCAAGTCAAATACACGAATGATAAATGCAATTACATAATTATACTTATGCACTAAAAAAAATCACAGCATGAAATTTACTGTCACAGTCATGCAAGGAATGTGATAATGGGCCACCACACTAAATAAGAAACCGAGACAAACAACGGAGAAAGGGGTGACGGCAGAGAGAAAGGGGAAGAGAGAGAGGTGGGAGAGTAAGACGTAGGGACAGGAGAGGGAGTAAGAAAGAGAGAGAGGGAGTAGGCGGAGGGAGATGTGGAAAAATGCAGAGTGACAGACGGAGTGCGCTTTTCCTCATAAACGTGTGTGTGAGCTCCTCTCCACTCATGCGCTTGCATGTGGCATTTCTCTGCCTACTAGTGCACTGTGTGTCTGTGCCACATAACCTTTACAACCTCGATGTAAAACATGGAGTGTGGCATTGGTCCCATCACTCGGTGAAAGATTGAGCGCCCATGAACAGATATATTTGGCGTATAAATATTGCTCAATAACATGCAATGCACGTCCTCTTTTAGCCTGTACTTGCAATAACGGTATACGAAATCCCATCCGTACAGAACGGGACCTGCAATGCAGGCAAAACAACTCACACAGGATTATTATAAAATGAGATAATGGTGGTCTGGTTACCTGCTGTATCTATGGGAAAGGGGGCACGGTAGCACGCTTTACCTGGAGAAATGGCAACAGCGATGCGGCAGGCGGTATAGTGGCGGGGGTCCTTCGCCGGGTCTCCTCTCCACCCAGGCTCAGCACGGACATTCTAGGCATGGAAGTTGATTGTGAGCACAAGTAGGGACCGGCCTGTAATCCCGTCGGCTGTATCCATAAAGCGGGCAGCCTCTGGGCTAGAGGAAAGAGACGGGCCGCGGCAATCAGAGCCGGGCTCTACAGTCATCTCCAGGGCAGGAAAAACAAGCTGGGCGAGCGGCTGCTGGAGCAGGAGGAGCTGGGCTCCGGGGAGGTGGGCTGAGGGGGCTGCCCCCGGTCAGCAGCACCGCCGTCTGGGCACAGGCGGCGATCTACGAGGGCAGAAGGAGGAGGAGTTTAACGGTGAAAAGATTAATAAATGTCTGAGAGATATTTTTGCTTGGTTCAGACATAACCATCTCAAATGTAATCCGGAAAAGTCGGAAATTATTTTCTTTGGCACACCCACTCTGGACGCCTGGAAGCACTGGTGGCCCGCGGATATGTCTCCCCCCCCCAGTCAGCTGTTAAGATCGTAAAAAATCTGGGAGTGAAAATGGATGACACTCTATCTATGACACCTCAAGTACAGTCGGTGGCAGGTACGTGCTTCGGGCTTTTGAAAATGCTCCGTAGGTTTCTCTTTCTATTACCGACCTCTCACAGAAAGACGGTCATTCAGGCCCTTGTCACCTCTAGATTGGACTATGCCAACGTGCTTTATCTGGGCCTCCCAGAGTCTATCCTCAATAGACTGCAAGTTGTGCAGAACGCGGCAGCCAGAGCAGTCTTGAGACTTGGACCAAGAGACCGGATCTCCCACCATTTGAAGAATCTACACTGGCTGCCTGTCCGATGCAGAATACTCTTTAAAGCATTGGTCCTTGCTTTTAAAGCTCTGCACGGCATGGGGGCACAGTATATCCGCAGACGAGTCTCTTACTACATACCCGGCCGTTCCCTTAGATCAGCACATCATCATCTACTTGTCATCCCTAAGTGTCTCAGAGCCCGCCGTGGTGGACGCTCGTTCCAAGTGCAAGTGGCTAGATTCTGGAACAAGCTACCTCTATCGCTGAGACAAGCCTCAAGTATAATGGCATTTAGGAAACAACTGAAAACCTGGCTGTTCCAGCATGCAGTTTAATGACCTTCTGCCTAGGGTACGTCGTTCCTCCTTGGCCTCTGCGTCTTTCTATCCTAGCGCCGGGATACTCTATTGAGTAGCTGTGCGCTTTATAAATCCACTCTTAACATAACATAACAGAAATAGCATAGCGGAAAAAAGTGCTTACCGACTAAATGAAGGAGACAGGATAACGCCGCACGTACACAATCGAGTCCGGACAGAACGGGACCTGCAATGCAGGCAAAACAACGCACACAGGATTATTATAAAATGAGATAATGGTGGTCTTGTTACCTGCTGTATCTAGGGGAAAGGGGGCGCGGTAGCACGCTTTACCTGGAGAAATGGCAACAGCGATGCAGCAGGCGGTGTTGTGGCGGGGGGCCTTCGCCGGGTCTGCTCTCCACCCAGACTCAGCACGGACATTCTAGGCATGGAAGTTGCTTGTGAGCACAAGTAGGGACCGGACTGTAATCCGGTCGGCTGTATCCATGAAGCGGGCAGCCTCTGGGCTAGTGGAAAGAGACGGGCCGCTGCAATCTGAGCCGGGCTTTACAGTCATCTCCAGGGCAGGAAAAACAAGCTGGGCGAGCGGCTGCTGGAGCAGGAGGAGCTAGGCTCCGGGGAGGTGGGCGGCGTGGGCTGAGGGGGCTGTCCCTACCGACTAAATGAAGGAGACAGGATAACGCCACAAGTACACGATCGAGTCCGGATGGGCGGGGCCTAAAGGAGACCGGGCGGTCACCAAAAAGCCTCACTTTCAATCGGAGGCCAGCGTTTATCATAAAGGATGACGCGCGCCAATCAAAAGCATGGGCGGAGCTTCCACTCCACTTCTGAAATCGACTCGCCGACAATAGATCTCGCAGAGCGAGCAGCGCATGCGCTGCAACGCTAGGCGAGACCTAAAAAGGAGGTTATATGTGGAGCTTAAACAAAACTGAAGCCCTGGGGCCTGTCGGACATGCTCCTGCTTCTCACGCCGCTGAAAGTGATCTCTCTGGGTAAATCGATTTTCTTTGATACACAGGAGGCCGCATGGGAATGGCTCACTGAAGAGAGGCAACTACATCACCTGAACTGACCTTCTCTGTCCTCCGGTAGGCCGCCCCCACTGAAAAGCCTCACGGTTGTTCCTTTGAAACGAAGACTCCAGACCTGTTCCTGCAAAGGCTGTGGAAACACAATGACCAGGTCGCCCTTGCCAGAATCAGGCACATCCAGCTCATGCTCAAAGACACTGCAGAGAGAGTCGCGGACTGACCCCCTGCCAACCAAATCCGCATTGCACAGCGCACCTTCAGATGGGACCCTTCTCCTGTGGCCCACTGACAAGGCTCTGGGGGGGATCATTGGCGGCCTTCGGAATGACTGGGGTTGCCCAACTGGCTGCTGCAGTGAAGACCAGCTTCACTGAATGATGGCTTGTCTGAGATCCTCAAAAAAAGATCTCAATACATAAACAATGTCTTGTTTATGTATTGTTTGGGGGTTGTGTTATGTCGGGGGAATTCATTTTTCGATTGTTTTACTGTACATGTAGGTTGTTTTTGTGCAGTGTTCAATGTTTGCCACTATGCCACACTTTAATATATAGCCGTATCACCACATTGACAAGTATTGCAATGACAGTCTTCGACTGGCCCCTAGTGCAGCGCAGATCCTGCCCATTCCTGGGGCTGTACTCCATTTATCAGGCCAACCTTCACAGATCTTCAGATCTTATTTTGGAACGTTAATGGACTGTTAGACTGTATCAAGAGGTCTGCCGTCCTGCGCTATGCCCACCGTTTCCTCCCAGCAATTCTGATGCTACAGGAGACACACTTATTGGGTACCAATTGCCCATTTTTGCTTCCTCAGGATTATGACAGGGTTTTCTATGCTGGCTATACACGGGGCTCTTGAGGAGTAGCATTTCTCCTGTACCGCTCCTTCCCTATGGTAGTTAGCTGTGTCCTCTCTGATACCCAAGACCGCTATCTAGATCTTGAGGGAGGGGTGTGTGTGTAGGGGCCTCAACATAGTGTGTGTACACCTCTCAATCAGTGACTGAACCATTTCTTCGCGCCCTTGCAGACATTCTTCTGGTGCTCCTGAATGATACCACAGTGGTGGGGGGGATTTCAATGCAGTCTTAGACCCCAGTGCTGATTCTACAGGTTTCCCCTCCAGGCACAAATATGCGAGGGCACGCCAACTATCCAACTGGATGGACACCCTCGGTTTATGCAAAATGTGGCAACTGTGCCAATACACACACACACACTTCAGCAGCCCATCACTCACATGCACATATAGACCTCGTTCTCATGCCAGCTAGTGACTGTTTACACATCTCAGAGGGTCACATTCTTCCCAGAGGGACCTCTGATCACTCTCCAGTGCTACTCCGTTTAAGCTTGAAAACTCCTATCCACCGTCCTATGTGACGCCTCAATGCAAGGAACCTTAAGGATGAGCCTACTCCCAGGCTCTGTTGAACTTACGGCATACTTTTGTGTCAATCAGGGAACGGTGGACTCCACTGGCACCCTGTGGGCAGCCTGCAAAGCTACCATAAGGGGTTGCACCAAAAGCATCCTTCGTTCGAAGGAGAAAAACAAACTGCAACGCGTGACTCTGATTGAGGCGCAACTCCCAGGCAATCCCCAACAACTCGTGCTTGCCCACATTGAGATTCGCCACCTCTCTCTCGAGGAAGCACACCAAGTTTGGCGGGCCTCCCCAGCAAGGATATACGAATGGGGTGACAAGAAAGGTAAGCTGCTGTGCGGGAAATACCCTAGGTGTTGGATGCTGATGGTGTCTCCCTGTGTACAACCCCAGCCATAGTTTAAGCATTCTTGGACTATTACCGTAGACTGTATGCAGCAGTCGATACCTGAGGCCAAACAGGTATCCCCATTGCTAGATGACATCTCATTGCTAAAGTGTTGCAGGCTGAAAAGCATGACTTTTAGCAACCTATCACGGTTGAAGAGATAATCAACACCATCTCTAGTCTGTCCACTGGGAAAACACCAGGCCCGATGGCTACCCCACTGAATTTTATAGTACATACAGAGACATCCTGTCCCCGCATCTACTAGTCGAGGGTGGGATTGGGACCCTGATTCGGCAGCTAAGTCAAACTGCTCTATTCCATGATGGTTCTATACAGAGGTTCCTATACCTTTTGCAAAACTTCCCTCAAATGGTGCCCCATCAGTGGTTTCGGGAAATGGATTCCCTGGTGAAGTCCTTTCCCCGGCACAATTCCAGGCCGAGATTGGCTCTCGCTAAATGCCAACAGGTGCCTTTACGATGGATGTCTGGGTATGGCCAACCTATACTTCCATCACTTAGCATCCCAGATCTTAGTCATAAGCGACTGGTTCAGTGGGGGCTGGGCGGTCCCAGCATATAGAGTGGAACTGGCCTCCTTGAGCTTTGAGACTGTATTGGGAAAGCTCTATGGTGCCCCAATATCTAGGGAAATACCAGAGATGACCAGAGTGGTTCTTCTAAGTTGGCGGGCGGCATTTCGGCACACAGGTTGGGACTCATTCAAACTCACTCTACAAATCCCCTTGTGGAGGGGGAGGTGGTTGAATGAAAACGGTGCATTTACACAACTGCAGGCTCAGTTGGAGGGATGGGTGGGACAGATGGAGGATGAAGATGGGCTGGATGCTTGAATGGCCCCCTGTGTCATCACTATCTCCTCTAGATTGCAACTTATCCAAACATACTATCTGCACTGTGCATAACTCTCTCTTAGCCATCTCCATAAGGTACACCTACTCCCCAACTCCACGTTTTAGGTGTCCACATGCTGCTGCGGACTTCTACCATATGGTTTGGACATGTCCCCGTATTGAAACATATTACAGTCAAGTAATCGGTACGCTATCAGGGGTAGTGGGATGGGAGATGGAGCTCTCACCGAAAAGCTTTCTTCTGGGAATCTTTGAGGGAATGGGAGGCACAAATGCTGATAAAGCGCTGATTGGGGTGGCCACCATGGTCGTGAAATGGAACATTGCCAGCCGATGGAAGTCTCCCACCCTGCACTCGCTGTCACTATGGCTCAAGGAAGTGGACTGGTGTGTGTGGTGTTCTCCTTCTACAGTATTCCTATTCCAAGCTCTATAGAACATAGAACTTGGAATGTTAAGGATGTCAGTGATGTCAGTTACTCCTCCGTGGCTGATGGATGAGGTTGTTAAGAATAAACCTCCACTTAAAATAAGAAGGTCTTGTTGTTATTGTGTGGACGTTATATTGGCGACGAGCGTGGGACTGCGGAACAGTAACACCTCAACATCAAACTGAGCTGCGATCAACAGAAGAGTTTCCCTCTCTCCTGCATGACTTCGGAGGAAAAATCTACATTAAAAAAAAAAAAAAAGAGGGAATCGAGTATAGAAAAAGGAACGCAGGTAGTCTGAAACATAAAGGTACTGTAAAACTTGACTATCTGGGGCGTGTGTGGCATTTTGGAGAGAGACGTCAGCTGAGTAACGGAATCGCAAAGCAGACGGAAACATTTCAGCCTTTACAAAAAGGAAAATAATGCCTGCGAGTGCGGCGCGATATTTCAAAGCGCGGTGCTCACTGAGGTAAAACGGCGCGTGTGCAGAAAAAAGAAATAGTGAAGTGTAATTTACACTTATCACCTACCTTCTCCAGCGGCTGTATGTTGGGGATGAGAAGGTAGAGCGGCACTTCTCCAGCGGCTGATTAAGTTGGGAAGGGTTGCTGCGAAATCGGACGAGGAGGTCTGCGTGAGGGGTTGGTGTCTGCCTGTGCTTTCTTTGCCGGCTTTGAGGCATCTCCTTGGAAGCGTTTCCCTGTTAACGAACGGGGAGAAATCGTTGGTGTCAGGAGCTCCTCTCACTTCAGCTGTCTGCAGAGACTGATGACGCATCAGAATCCGGTGAAGGGATTCGGTGAAAAGTGCGCGTCATCAGTCTGGCGCCTCCTCCATGATTTGTGAACTCCTCCAGCAAGTTAGGTTGACGAGGCAGTTACTCAGGGAAAACAAATAGGAGGCGCTGCAGCACTGCGTGTGCGTAGGTGTAAGTGAAGCTTTAGAAGCTTAAAGCTTTATTTGAAGAAAGTTGAAGGGCATTTTAAGGGAAAACATTACAGATCTACAACCAACGGAAAACATTACACATCAGCAACAAATCAGGAATATACATGTGCAGGAAAAGTAATATTATAAAGTATTTGTTTAATAATAAGGCTGTTTGGGGAATATGTTTGGATTTCTGGAGTGGCAAGAGGTTCAACAAATAAGTTGGGTATTGTGAAAAAGTTAAAAAAGTACTATATTCTTTTAAAGAACATAAGTGATATACTTCTAAGCTTTTGAGAGTGATATAAAAAAAAAAAAAAAAGTCCAAAAAGTTTTAAATAGTCTAGAAGCAGAAAGTTGGAAGGGTTTTAAAATTGTTCATGTGTTTTAGTCTCGTATTATTATTATTATTTATAAAGTGAGCCATGCAAAACGTAACAGCGCCACCATTTTTTTTAAGCTCTCCAGGAGAGCCAGTTATAAAATGGAGCAAATGGAAAAAGATTTTTGCAAACTATGCACGAGTTTGCGGTACGAATCTAAGTGCAGAAAGGAGACATTCTTTACTGTTACACTGTTTAGGGGGGGAAGGTCAGGAAGTTTTAGAAAATTTACCGGTTTTAACGACAGAAGAACAAAGAGGGCTCAATGAATATGAGATATGTATCGTGCAGCTGGATAAGCATTTTTTGCCGAGAATCAGTACCATTATGGAAAGATATTACTTTGGAACAAGAGAGCAAGGAAAGGAAGAAACAGTAGAAGATTATTTAACAGTGTTGAGGAAGTTAGCGTCTACTTGTAAGTTTGGGAATGCTAATGAAGAAAGAATTAGAGATCAATTTGTGTTAAAGTGTAGGGAGGACAAAATTAGAGAGGAGTTATGGCTTAAGGATGAACCACCGTTGGAGGAAGTGATTTCAATTGCTAAAAGGGTGGAACACATGTTAAAGTGTGTCAATGAATTAAAGGGTGAAAAGAATAGAAATCTAGCAACTGTAGAGGAGGTGCAAGAAAGTGTATGCCTTGTAAAAAATGTGAAAAGTGGTTACAAAGAGTCAGTTAAAGAAGATTCGGCGAAGGATACTTTTGAATGTTTTCGTTGTGGAAGATCTGGTCACAAAGCTAATTCGAAATCCTGTCCTGCCTTGAGTTTTGTTTGTCATGGGTGTGGCAAGAAAGGCCATTTTATAAAGTTTTGTAGAAATAAACAAAGGAAATTCATAAACAGGGATATAAAAGAAATAATATGTCAAGTTGGTGAGAGTGAATGTAATGAACATCCTATAGGTAGAGTTAAGGTTGATGGAATTAATCTGGAAATGAAATTTGACTCATGCTCACATCTGACCATAATTTCTAAAGATACATTCTGTAAATGGTTTGAACAAAAAAATAGGTTAAATAAGATGGATGTCAATCCAGGAGGCTATGGTGGACAACCCATTAGTATGTTGGGGTATTTTAATGCGAGTATAGAAATGGAAAAGAGAATAATAGTTGGGAAGATTTATGTATCAAAAATGGGGGATAGTTTACTTGGATGGCCACATCAACGGTTGATGGGAGTCACATTAAATCCCAATGCAGAACCTCAAGTTCAGATTCAGAAGATTGAAGACAAGACGAATAAGTTTGTATCTGAATTTCCGTGTTTGTTCAAAAATGAGTTAGGTTGCTTAAAGGGATATAAACATTGTATTAAACTTAAAAACGGAGCTATACCATCTGTGGCAAAAGTGAGAAGGATTCCCATTGCTTTACAAGAAAAGGTAGAACAGGAGTTAGACAAGTTACTCAAACAAGAAATTATTTCACCTGTGGAAGCTTCTGAGTGGATTGCACCAATCGTTGTCGTGAACAAACCCAATGGCGACATAAGACTTTGTGTGGACTTGAGGTCACTAAACAAGGAGGTGGTTGTTGACAAATTTCCCCTGCCTAACATTGATGAGATAATGTCCAGTTTGAGTGGTGCAAAGTTTTTTTCAACTTTAGATCTCACACAGGCCTATCACCAAATAGAACTGACGCAGGGTTCACAAGATTTAACGGCATTCATCACTCCCATGGGTGCTTTCAAATATAAAAGGATGCCGTTTGGTCTTGTGTCTGCTGCGTCAGTGTTTCAAAGGGTCATGTACTCTATTTTAAAAGGTGTAAAAAATGTAAAGTGTTATCAAGATGACTTATTAATATTTGGTTTGACTCAACAGGAACACGACATGATTGTGAGACAGGTCCTTGGGAAGCTTGAAAAAGCTGGTCTCACATTAAAATTTGAGAAATGTAAGTTTGGAGTACAACAAGTTAACTATTTGGGGCATTGCATCACAGCCTCAGGTATTGTTCCAAAGAAAGAATTGGTTGATACCATTCTCAACTTAGCAATTCCCACATCAAAAGAAGAGGTTGTCTCTTTCCTGGGAATGATTGAGTATTATGGGAAATTTGTAAATAATTTAGCGAGTAAATCAAGTAACATGAGACAGTTACTTGGAAAGAACAAGGAGTTTAGTTGGTCTGTTGATTGTCAGAAAGAATTTATAGAACTAAAAGAAGACTTAAAACATGCACCAAGTTTACAAGCATTTATTCCTGGAGGAGAAACCACTGTGGTGACAGATGCAAGTTCGAAAGGGTTAGGTGCCTTATTGAAACAAACTAGAGATGGAAAGGAACATTTGATAGCATGTGCATCAAGGAGTTTACGTGGGCCAGAATTAAATTACTCGGTAATTGAAAAGGAGGCCTTGGCTATCTTCTGGGCGCTAAATAAGTTTCGAAACTTTGTTTGGGGAACGTGTTTTAAGGTCTGTTCAGATCACAAACCGTTGAAAGAAATCTTTACGAAGAAGGGACTGGATTTCATTTCTTCACGCATAAGACGATGGGTTGTTGGTCTGCAAGACTTTAATTTTAGTGTAGAACATCTCCCTGGTGTTGAGAATGTTTCAGCAGATTGTCTATCTCGTCTGGTTTGTGATGTAGGAGAAGAACAATTTGTAGATGATTTCTTGGAAGAGGAAGTCAGTGTTTGTGAAATAACTTCAGGTGTTATAAAAGAGGACGAGTGGAAAACAGAAGTTCAAAAAGATAGGGAGCTGGTGGAAGTTATGAAGATGATTAAAATGGAAGGTGCACATGATGATTCCTTACCCAAAATATGGCGAACAGTGGTAGATGAGTTATCTGTTGACAAGGAAATTTTGTTGAGAGGGACTAAATTGGTTCCTCCTTCCTCCCTAAGGAAAAAATTAATGGAGGAGGCACATCAGGGTCACTTAGGGATTGTGAAAACAAAGGAAAGAATGAGAGCTTGTTTCTGGTGGCCGGGCATGGATATAGAAATTGAGCGAGAAGTTAGAGAGTGCCTGCAATGTAAAATCAGTGATAAGGTTCTAACCACTCGCACTGTACCAATGGTTTGTCGAAGACTTCCTAGTAGTCCATGGGAAGACATTGCCATTGATATTGTTGGTCCCCTCAATGGTGAACATCGTACACCTTATTTAATTGTCTTGATTGACCTTTATTCAAGATGGGTTGAGATTTCGTGTGTATCAGAAGTGACCTCTGTTTGTGTTATTTCTTTCTTACAAGATGTTTTCAGGAGAGAGGGATTTCCAAAAACTCTCTTATCTGACAATGGTCCTCAGTTCTGTTCTGGTCAAATGAATGATTTTCTCCAATCATGTGGTATTATTCATAAAAAATGTTCGGTCTATCATCCGGAAAGCAATGGAGCAGTGGAAAGATTTAATAGGGTCATAAAAGAAAACATTCAACTATCCAGGATTAATTCTTTAAATTGGAAGGATGAGTTGCAAAAATGTATTCTGGCGCATCGTTTCACTCCTCACACCTCTACTCGGAAGTCGCCTTTTGAGTTATTTAAAGGCAGAGCTCCTAACACAAGCCTGTGTCCAGGTTGGATGACTTGGGGTAAAGGTGTGAAAGACAATAGTATTGGTGCCTGGAGAAAAAGAGAAGAAAACCTACAGCTCAAAAACAAAATTGATTTTGATGAAAGGAAAAGAGTAAAACAAGTTATTGTAAATGTGGGAGATGTGGTACGGGTGAAGGCTCCTGTAGGTGCACTGGCTTGGTCGAAGTTTACAGCTCCCATGCGTGTTATGAAATGTTTTAGAAATGCAGTCAAATTGGAAAATGGGAAAATATGGAATTTGAGTCGAATTGTAATCGTCAAATCCAATCCTGAAATGTATAAGTCTGGTATTAATTTGCCTAATGTCTCGGATGAGTCATCCAAGTCATGCTTGAGACGTAGTGGTCGGAAGACATCACTGCCTTCTTATATGAAAGATTATGTTAAGTAGAGTTGGTATATTCATGATTTACATGTTAACATGTCACCTGCATTTCTTTGACATCTTATGTCATATTCAATATTGGAAGGGAGATGTGTGGTGTTCTCCTTCTACAGTATTCCTATTCCAAGCTCTATAGAACATAGAACTTGGAATGTTAAGGATGTCAGTGATGTCAGTTACTCCTCCGTGGCTGATGGATGAGGTTGTTAAGAATAAACCTCCACTTAAAATAAGAAGGTCTTGTTGTTATTGTGTGGACGTTATAGTGTGCACAGCAGGAAAAGCCAGTGTATGAAGCCAGAGGCTGTCCAAAAAACTTGAGAGAATTTGGAGCAAATGGTGGGATCACCTCAGGCTTGGTCCGTTGTTGTAGTTTGGTTGACACTGTCTTCTCATGTAACCTGCGCTTATGGGCTTATACTGTTGACTATACATGAAGCTTTCCCTCTGTCTATGTTAGTGATCAATAATGACTGGGAACAATGTGGCTATGTTTGTTTGTTATCAAAACTTAATAAAATTGTTTATATAATAAAAAAGATGTCCATGAGGGCATCATTGAATGAGAGTAAGGGCTCCAATGTTCCCTGTCTTAGTCTCAGTGGAAGGCAAATGCAATTCTAGTACCTCAGCTGCCTTCCGAACTACCACCGTAAAGGAGCCATTTTCCTTTATTGGGTGAACATTTTGGGAGTAAACTTCTTTTTAGGGGAGGAGTCCAGCCCAGTGGTATTCTGTAAGTCAAGGGATAAGGCATTGTCAGTATAATAAGGGTTAAATAAACCACTCCCCGTCCCATCCTCATCAGTATCCTGGGGTGTCCCCAGCTCTGGTACAGGATTGGAGTCGGAGCCGGAAAAAAAATGAGGCCTTTGTTGATAGCTGCATCATGGCAGAGGTGTCAGACTAGAATCATAACTGGTTGTGGTTTAGTTATTTTGGCGCATGACAACAGGCGAAATTGGGCTCACATCAGTTTGGGATGCACCATAAGTGTCGTCCCTGGGTCATTGATCAGTGCCAGCAATGCCATCCATGTGGTGAAAGCCAGCATGGACCCTAGGCAGCTTGTGTTGGTACATTGCTGGGAAAGGATCCCATTGGGGCAGATGGCTTTGGGGTAAGACTCGCAGGAGGAAACCTGATCGGAGGCCCCTGAAGCTCCGTGGGTCCCAAGGTACCTGCACAGACCATGACCAATTTAGGAAGATGCTTAAGACAGTTTTCTTTTAGCTAGTTGTTTGACCTGCCTGTGTTTATCTTCAGCACAGAGATACCCCTATGGGGGGGGGATTAATGTGCTATATCAAATTAACATAACAAGGTGACCAGAGCTGAAAATTTGCAGCATTTTCTTGTGGAGCTCCTAATATGATGCAGGGTCATTAATGGCCCAGAACTTACCCGAAGATTTTAAATCGGAAGTGGAGGGCAGCCGCTGGAATGGCCCATGACCAAGACCGGGCTGTTGCTGCAACTTGAACCGGGAACAGGACCTGTGTGACGAACAATACTTATTCCTATGCGTGCCTCCCAGTCTTGGATCACTTTCAGCTGCATTGGGGCTCATTGGTGACACGACTTGGAGTCGGGACTAGAGCACAGACACACAAAAGACGCACCTCAGAGGGGTCCATGACTGACATCTGCTTGAAGCAGTCTCGGCACAGGTTAAAGCCTGTTGTTTTCGGTAGGGAAATACGGGCAGAAGTACAAAGCAGTTTTGCAGCTGCAAAGCCTGCGATTTGCATTATCACAGGATTTGTGAATGCAAAATGGCTACTGGTTATGTACTAACCCTATTATGGTTTTAAAACCTTTAGCAAATCGCTACTTGGAAGGGGCGTTTTTAGGTTGTCCCTTTCAAATAGCGATTTGTTAAGGGATGATTCAATGTTTTACGACTGAAATCCAGTTACAAAACATTCACATTTTACTGATTCCTCAAAGGAGGTCCACTTGGGCCTCCTCCTTTGTGAATGTTAAAAAAAATGTTAGTTGGAGAGTGAGCAGTAGCAAATAAAAAAGATAAATGCTTTTCTTTTAAAAAGCAAACCCGTAGCCTTTAAGGAAAAAGAGCTGCATAAAAAAAAAGTTTACTTCATTTAAAATTCAATCCCAGACATGACGGTCTGACCACAGTAGACCACCATCCCCTGTGATGGCATCCAATTGTAGTGAGTAGCAGTTTACGATCTACCTCGATGAGGTAGGTTGGATTGTGACCCCCTATGATTCGGACTTCTGTGAACCGGCCACTCCTCTCCGGCTTGCCCCGCACAGCTCGTAAGGCCCTTATATGGCAGACCCTGAGGAAGAGCCACAGACAGGCTGGTTTGTTCACTTCACAGTCATATATCCAAGCCGACTATTCAATCGATAAGCATTTGAATATAAATCAAGAATATTTTCGAATACATTAAATACAGTTTGCAAAAAGAAATATTGGAGTTGTCTTATGTATATCCTCAATTTGAAGGCTCCTTGAACACTCAGACCATAGAAGATATTATTTGTCTCTGTCCTTCGCTACTGGATTTAAGGAAAAAATAATTGAAGTCCAGCTTCAATAAAGCCAACTGTAGAACAGTAAATGAAGCAATCATGTACAGCTTTTCATCCAAAGAGAGCAAGTTCATCAGGAAGTTGCCTACATTTTTTGGCCTTAAGTATCATCTTTTGAACAAATATCTATCAATACCTGACCACCATTGGAGCTCTCATAACTTTTCTGTCATTTTAAACTATTTATGAAATACATTCTTTGTTTTATCAAAGATTTTATGATTGTAGTTGATATTTTATTATTTCTGCAAAATAAAAAATATTTCATTTCATATTAGTACATAGGTTGGTTTACAAAATTCCTTTACATTCACAAAAAGTTGGTGCACTATTAGCGATCACTTTTTGTACATCAGGGCCAGAGTTCCCTAGCAGACTGTCCTATGAAAATTTCGAAATTGTTGGAAGATCCACATCGGAAAGCATTGAAATAAAGGAACTGGTGTCAGAGCAGGGGTGGCTCTTATATGTGCCTCCATTCTGTCATTTCCAGGGTGTATGAAGCCAGCATGGATCTGCACAAAGCCACCTAATGGCGCAGGAGGAGCACTGTTGAAAAATTCTCTAGATCTAGTCTGGAGTATATTCAAAAGCTAAGGAATCTGCAATTGGAGTATACATCAGAATTTGGATTTGCATTCAAAACACAGCACTCTATACCCAACTACAACACCACAGACCATTGTTCCAACCTCACCTACAAATGGTCATGTCCAAAGTGTACATACCAGACAGAACAGTCGCACCATCTTGTGGATAGCACTGCATCAAGCATATAGTTGGCAAAGCGCTGACAAAACAACGGCACTGGCACATACCGGCATCCGACGCAGCTAAAACTAGCATGAACAACACACTTGCGCTATTCTCTAGCTGAGCACCAGTCTGGAAAAGCAGAAACATCCCTCAGCACACTTACCCATACACATAACACGGTCAGAGCTCTTCCTGATCAGACCTATTTTAATGTTACATTAACTCACAAAAATGTTTTAACACTGAACAAACTATCAACTAATCACACACAACACCAAAAAACATACACAGTCAAATGATTGTTCCTTGAGTTGTAACGTATAACATAACGAAGGAGTTACTTACCTTCGGTAACGATGTATCTGGTAGAGACACAGTCTAGCCGCAGAATCTTTCACTTAGAATATCCCCCAGGCGCCAGTCTGGATCCGGAGATTTTTCAGCAGTACCTCTGCGCGCCAGGGGACGGCGTCGCATAGCTCCGCCCTGACGTTGTCCACAGATATGACGTCAGTGGAGCCATATAAGTCGCTCCCGGCGCACTGACGTCAGTTTTCTACTGTGAAACGTTTCCGCGCCAGAACGCGGAGCCACTACTAAAACTGTGAGAGTGTGGGAACAGTGTGCCAAAAAAGATTTAAAATTGTTGCAGCAACCCCGACAACAAGAATAAAGTGATGAGAAAACATCATGATGCATGTCAAAGAAAAACACTTCATACTGTAAGGGACTGAGGGGAGAAAGCAGAGTACTCGCCCCTAGAAACAGTCTTCGCACAAGCAAAGAACCATACCCTCCCATGAGGCAAAACAGCAATGGAAATAGACGCAATGGTAAACGACAAGCAGTCTGCAACCACATGAATGTCATGGTAATGGACAAGAAGACTTTAACAACATGACTGTCATGGCAATTGACAATATTTTCTGGGACAACAGAGAATGTGTAACCATACATACTACAGAGAGACATGATCAATTGACTCGTAGCATAGTCAAATAGATCCCAAACCAATGGAGAAAAGTATCTGGGGGGAGGGAGGGAAAAAGGACATGACCAATCTCCATACTGGAAGAACCAGGTGGCAAGAGCGTGGATGGATAAAGGGCCCACCACCCAAAGCGAGAATGGGTGGAGGAGCAACAAGTAAAACAGAACAAGACATCCTGATCTGAGAAGGATTTGAAGTAGACGAACACTCATGAAGACAGAAACCACTTGTAGAAAGACCAATGGGTAATCCTGAAAAGGTCCTCGCAGAGAGGGGGGGATGGGTAAGCATTAAGGAATCTGTGGCTAGACTGCGTCTCTACCAGATACATCGTTACCGAAAGTAAGTAACTCATTCATCTGATAGAGACATCTAGCCACAGAATCCTTAATTTAGAATAGATACCAAAGCAATAGCCTATCAGAGGAGGGTCTGTGACTGAACCCCACGAAGTTCCCAAGGGAACTAATCCGTCAATAAAGAGGAACGAATTAGGTGGAGACAGCAAGTGCAAGCGTGGCTGACACTAGACCCCTAAAGCTCAGAAAAGGGGCATGAACAAGGAAAGGCAATCGCACCACAGTCCGTCAGAGGACAGCACAAGACTTTCACCGTCCAGGAAGGGATGAAGGGAAATCACAGAAACCAGAACGGCCGGTGCATAGTGGAAAAAAGCCATAGCTTTCGAAAGAAGTATTAGAAACAGAGCTGTGCGCAGAATCCCATGGACCTGCAAAAAGTAAAAGTCCCAGGGAAAGGACAAATGTGTCTGACAGAGTCAGAGCGTTTCAAATGAGCATGCACAACAGTGGATGCCAAGAGTGACAAGTGTAGAGACAGAGATCACTCATGTAGAAGTATACAAAACCACGACTACAAGGAGATACATGGATGTGGACAATAGAGATACACATATGCAGACAGTGTGGACCGTGGAAGCCACAATGCACACCTGCAAAAGCCTATGAAATAGAGCAGCGACAACACACATGCGGCAGCAGAAAGACACCGAACGTATCACCAGGTAGTCACACTGACCAGCCATACACCAGGGTACACTGGTCAAAGGATAGTGGCTGAAGCCGGACACAAACAGAGTGCTCGCTCTCAAGAAAGGGAGAGAGAGAGGATCTGGGGCAAGGAACCAAGAGACTGCAACAGGTAAAAACCCTGTACATGTATTCTCTCATAGGTAGGATACATATATGATATGTATTCCTACACATACAAACATACATACCTACAAGCATAGATATGCTCATATGCATATATATCAACCGAAACACAACCAAATACATACATATATATATATATATATATATATATATATATATATATATATATATATATATATATTGTATGGTGTTCTTGTTTTTTTTAAGACAAGGGAAACTTGAAGGGCAAGCCTGCACAATAGGCACCTACGGCACCGATGTGAACCACAGCAGGTCATAACATATGCCAAGCATAGTAAAGTACATATATATACAGTCAGAAACATGTATATATAGACATATACAGATACTGTATAATTCACCATGAGCATCTCGAAACAGAGAGACGTCAAAGAAGAACATCGACAGAGGCCAGGAGCAGAGGAACTGGAGCCCCTGATTGGCAAAAGCAGAGGGAAGTCCAAGGACAGAAGGGCTTCCCAACACCAGAGATTGAAGAGCAAACAATACCACTAGGAGTAGAACGCAGCCAATGCTGTGGCGCAAGATGGACCAGCAGGCATGCAGTGCCTGTGAACGTATCCAGTGTGTACCCACATACAGTGCCAGAATTGAAAGCAGATAGAAACTGTTCCGGAAGTGGAATAGAAAAACACGCCCACATGAGTCACCGGCTGATGGCTGAGACAGCTGACCTAGGCAACAAAGGGCGGAAACACAGCAAATGCTGGAAAAACAGCCAAAGCAAACAATGAGGAGGTAAACACGCCAGGACGAGCCTGTCGTGGCATAACCCCAACAAGACTCTGGAGAAGTCCGCCTCCTCAGAGGCAGGAGAGAACTGCGGACTAACCATCACAGACTAGGATGTGGCATAACCCCAACAAGACTCTGGAGAAGTCCGCCTCCTCAGAGGCAGGAGAGAACTGCGGACTAACCGTCACAGACTAGGATGAGGCGTGACCCCAACAATACTCTGGAGAAGTCTGCCTCCACAGAGGCAGGAGAGATGGAAGCATCAAGGGAGAGCTATGCCACCATGTAGCTCCAAAGAGACTACGTTACCCGTGCGGGATGTCCCACAACAGGAAGTAGAGCGCACAGCATGAAGTAGTGGAAAAAAATACCCCAGCGGGAAATAAGACACAATCCTAAAAGGGCCCCGCAGGAACCTCAGGAAGGATCAACACCATCCAGGAAGAACCGTGCCTGGAACAGTATACACACAAACCACCCAGGGAGAGCACTACCCGTGGGGAAGGTAAAATGGCTATACAATAACCAACAAATACCCCACATAGGGTTACCCCACATAGGGTATGTCACGTCCCTATAAAAAGCAAGGGAGCACCTCTTGAGACTAGCTCTTAGGCAGAGGAGACAAAAATAATGGCAGAAACAGCTGTATAGCTGTACCGTCTGTCCGGGAAATAACATGAACCCGGAGACGAAAACCAGAGAAAAGCAGTGACAATACTGCAACCAATGCAAACAAGACCGCACAATGGTCCTAAAACAAGTTCAATTACGTAAAGCTAGACATGAGACGCTGGACCGCTGAATCCGCGTGACTGTCAAAAAGATGGGCCCCATCAAAGGGCAAATCTCGGAGACGCTCCTGAACTTTTTCAGGAAAACTGCCATCACGCAGCCAGGCATGGCGACGTAGAGTGACTGACCTGGCCATAGCCCGACCCACCGAGTCAGTGGTGTCCATGGGTGATCGAATAGAAAATTTGGCCAACTCACGACCATCTTGGAGTACTTGAGTCAGGTCAGCCCGAGGGCCTTCCGGGAGAGAGGGAAGGAGGTGCTCAACTGAGTCCCAGAGGACATGTTCAAGGACCGAAGGCCTGAGCTCGCAGACGCAAACAGTTGTCTACCACATGTCTCCCAACAAACGAGACTCCTTAGTAGGTGGGAGTAGCAGAGAAGAGGCCGACAGCAGCGAAGCTGAGGCTGCCTGGACAACCAGCCGTTGAGCCCTAGGGTGTAGGGACAGACAGACAGGGTCATCTGGAGCCGGGCGATGATGGTATGTGATAGCACGTTCCACAAGGTCCCCCGAGGAGGGCCTCCCTCAGGTCCCCGGAAGAATGTTGTATAACAACGTGCCAAATGGCAGCAAGGGCTCAACATCAGCGTTGCCCTGGTGGAGCAGATCCAACAAGGGATCGGAAGGCAGAGAGACAGAGGGAGGCTGGAACTGTAAAATGTCCGCAGCTTTGCGAACAACTCGTGCAAACTCTGCACTAGCCTCCGTGGCCATTCTAGGTGGCGACAGCAGATCATAATTAGGGGACGGTGGCAGGCTAACACGTCCGCCAAGAGCCAAAGGCTCTGTAGCCCGAGGATGCCCAAGGCCCTGCAGATGCTTCACATCAACATGTTCCGGGGAACATGTAGGCAACAATGGGGGGAGGAATCCCCAGGGGCCTCATCCACCATCAGCAAAGGAGGAGAAAAAACCGGCTCCGAACGACGTCGAGACGGTGCCGCATCGACGTCGATGAACGCCAAAGGAGACTCCGTTGACCGGCGTCGAGCCGGTGTCGACCCGACATCCACCGCGATGGGAGACTGTGGTGGGGGACGGCGTCGACTCGGGGACAAGTCCTCATCTGCGGCCGCAGCAGATGCCATCGCAGGGAGCCCCACAGGACTGTGCCCTGACGCCCGACGTTTGAACGGGAAGCCCCACCGGGTCGACTCTCGACGTCGCAGCAACACTGGAACCGGAGTCAGGGTACTCGAGTGGCGCTGAGGGCAAACCTGCCGGCAAGCTCCCAATCTGAGTCCCTACCACCTCTTTGGGGCCCGAAGGCGCACCAGTGAGAGGGGTCGACCCAAAGATGGCATGCAAAGCCTGGAAATAGGCTTCCATCTGGGTCCTAGTCACCCCAATGCCAGGAAATGGGGAGCAGGCGGGGGTCGACGTCTGAGGGCCCGTGTTCGGTAAAGACCGGGAGCAGCGGGCACCGACGTCACAACCACATGAGGCCGACAGCCATCGTGAATACTTCTTATGCTTGCCTGAGGAAGGCGAGCAACGTCCTTGGGAACGACTCCGAGACCTTCCCCGGACCGGTTCCCCAGCTCGAGACGGAGACCGGCGATGCTCGGACTCCGAACAGGACATCCGGGCAGACAACAATTTCATCCGACATTCCCGCAGAGACTTCGTCTTCAGCTTCCAACAGGCGTCGCACTCCACAGAGGCGTGGTGCTCACCCAAGCACCACATACAGATCGCGGTCGGATCCGTCGCCGACATCTGCCGCGTACAGGTCTCACACGATTTGAAGCCCGAAGGCTTCGGCACACTGTTCCAGACACGAAAAGGCATCAGTAAGGCCTAAAACTAAACAGGCCAGAGGAACCGCTTCTCCTGGATCCACATCGTAGGCGTGGAAAAGAAGGAAACTGACGTCAACATGCCGGGAGTGACTTATATGGCTCCACTGACGTCATATCCGTGGACGACGTCAGGGCGGAGCCATGCAACGCCGTCCCCCGGCGCGCAGAGGTACTGCTGAAAAATCTCCGGATCCAGACTGGTGCCTGGGGGATATTCTAAGTTAAGGAATCTTCGGCTAGATGTCTCTATCAGATATTTTCTTTAATACATACTAGCCTCTTCTATGGACTTTTATAGATTGTTATTGATTAATTCCAACCGGGCCTCAAAATGACCACCATTCAAGTAATAGACTGGTGCCCTTTGAATCCTCTGTGTTGATGATCCTCTACTAGCATGAGATCTCAGCAAGAGAAGTAGTCAGCATGGACATCTAGTGTGACGTGCGGATCACAAGTTTGAATCCAACCTTTGATAATTATGAGGTTGATTCAATGGGAACCATTAAAGTGGGAAACAGTAATACTGCCCTAGAGGATGCCCATCACAGGGAAAAACCTTTATCAAGAGAAAACTGGAAATCTGTTACTGCCCAAACACTAAGTGGCAGGAATTTGCACAGCATGTGATTTTATAACACCTAGGGGTAAAAAAGTAGTGTTACAGGTAAGTCATCACTTTCCTATTTACAGTGCCTAAAAACAGCAAAAACTGCAGTACGAAGCACTGGGTGATGATGTGTATCACTTTACAAGCTCAATGCCCTAGTCCTAGAATGGTTCTCATCATTCCTGAGCATTGGATGCATCTTTGCCCTAATGGCCCATTCAGGCACCTGTATCTATACCTCACCTGTGAGGTCCCGTAAAATTCCATACTCTTCCCAGTGGTTTTCAATCTCCAAATGGTGGAGGCCTCCTTCCTGCCAGCAGAAGCCCCATTGTCTATACCCATCTCTGCTCAAAGATATCATCAGCTGATGGCACCCATCACCTTGCGAATGCTTCTACCTCATTTAAAGACATACAAGTAGCTCAACCCAGTAAAAGCCCTGCATGCTCCTCGCAAGCAATAATACGCTCACGCCGGATGCTTATTCAGCTACATCTGTTTAAAAACTCATGTTGCGATCAACACCCAGCTTTACTGCTTATATTCCTACATAGTAAGACTGAACAAAACCATTAAACTACCATCCAAACCCTGATCTTGTCACACTCAGGAGCTGTCAATGCTCTGATCACAGATTCTCCATATTCTTCTCTGCTGTGGTCTGTTCTAACCTATATGCTGCTAACTGGCTCTTCAAGGCTTATCACAGGCACTCCAGAATTGACTGTACTCCATTGGCTACCTCTGAGGTTAGTATCATCTTTACATCCTGTCACCTCACATATAAGGCATCAATTAACTCCATCACACCCGAGTGAGAATCTCAGTCCCTGCCAGCAGCCCCGAAATTAGGAGCTATTCATCGGTCAGGATGGAACCCCAAAACTGCAAAGTAGAAAAAAACCTGCAGGCAAGCTTTCTTAGATGACTCCTCAAAAAGTGGATCAACATCTCAAAATTAGACTCATTCCTTTCTTCACTTCAGCAAAGAGATTAATACTTATTTAGTCAAGGAATATGTGTTACAGACACTTCGGGAGAGATTTTCAAAAAATGCACGCAACGCAGCCCCCAAAGAGGCTGCGATGCGTGATAGGGAGGGAGAAGGAGAGCACCATTATCTACAGAGATATGGTACTCTCCTTCCCTTTCCCTAGCGCCAGCACTGATTTTAGCTGCTGTGCGCCACGCACACACCTTAGCACCATAGCGCTAGGGTGCCTGCCCTGAGTATAGCATGGGTTTTGCTTAGGAAGGGTATCCTTCCTGTACAAAATGCTATGCATAGACAAGTTCAAACAGTTTCCCCACTTTGTATGTGTGCTGCCTCCTTTCAGATGGCGTTAACTTTTGGTGCTAAACCCTGTCTACAATTGTTTGTAGACAGGGTTTTGCACCAAAGGGCATGAGTGGTTGCATGGGAAAGCCCATGTACCGCCCATGCAACGCCCCTTTGGCGATAGGTAAAATCAATGCTATGCGTTACTTGTAGGGTACTTTCCAACGCAAAACAAGTTTTGCGCTGGAAAGTAAATTGGTAAAAAACATTTTGTGCTGGTTAGCGTCACTTTTGTGACGCTAACCCAGCGCAAAATGTTTGAAAAAGAATGTTGTGCTCACCCCTTCCCTGAGACTCTACTGAGGCCACTAACATCCCACAAAACAAAGTGCTGGTGCTTTAGTGGACTCAAATTCCTCTCCTGTTTGCTCCACGTCTTTCCACACAACGAATATAGCAAGCATTGGCAAAGCCAACAGGTCTAATTTGTATAAGAGCTATTGGCTTTGTCAATGTCCTTTAGCCATGTTCTATAGAAGCGTGCCTGCCGACCAGCAAGCCTAAAAGTTAGGAAAAAGAATCATTATGCTCATGTTCATTTCTGGTTGGATGGGAGTGGGCAAGCAACAACGCTGGAAGGGGTGGGAAAGAAGGGGCAAACAACAACAAAGGAGTTACGGGGCAAGCAACAATGTTGGGGGTGGCGGGAGGGATGTGGGGAGGAACAACACAGGAGGGACAGGCAAGCACCAACGTGGAAGGGGGGTGAGAAGGACGAGACAAGTAACAATGCAATCAGGGACGAGTCAAGCAACAACGCAGGTGGAGCAATACAAGCAACAACGAAGGCGTGGTGAGGCAAACAATAACACAAGAGGGACGTGGCATGCAACAACCCTGCGGTGGAAAAGCAACAGCACAGAGTGTGGGAGAGACGGCTTGCGAACACATGCACTCTGATGAAGTGCTGCAATTAAAACAAGCATTGTCAAAGCTAATAGGTTTTGCCTATGCGAGGTCTATTGTTTTTGTCATTTTTTTTGCACATGTTGCACAGCAGATCGAGCTGCTGTGCAACATGGCTTTAAGTAAAAAAAAAAAAAAAGCGATATGACATGGCCAGCATCGACTTCATCATAGCGCTTTTTTTTCTTTTAAGCCATGTTCCACAGTATCCCGCACTGCTCGGCAATATGTGTGAAAACAGCACGGGGAGCCAAGCAACACAAGGGAGGTGCGAGGGATAGCTGTAGGAGAGTGGCTGGTGGGAAAAAAACAACAGACAGCAGGAGGATATAAAAACAAAGGACAGCAAGAAAATGAGAGAGACGATGAAGCCAACCAATGGTAATAAATGGGGGGGGGGGGTCCAGACCCCTGGAAGTAAACAAAATATCTCACAAGCGACAGTGCATGCGCGGTCTCAGTTGAGACCTAAAAACGATGCGAATTAACCTGTCTCCTGAGGTGCACTACTGCACACTCACCTTGTTCGGAACTGCTTCTCAGAACTAGATTAACAATATATAAAGAGCCCAAAAATGTTTTGTCCTCATTTGCCTTATTTCCACCCTTCTTCCTTCTAACGATGCCAATCTTGGGTTGTCAAACCTCATGTGCTGGAAAAGGGGTAATAAGGTGAAGGCTCCCAAGACAGCATCCCTGACATTTTTCAAAGAGACCTCCTCCTTCAATAGACCGCAAACCCTTCCCCATGTCCTTCCCCTCACGCAGAAAAGACTATAACCAGCAGAGGCAGGAGTAGGCTTAATCATGGGACCGATTTTTCCAGTTCCCCCACTCATAAAGTTCCCTTAGACACAAACATCTTGATGACATTATAGAAGTGACACAAGGCCCCTTCTCTCCTGGGTAGTGCCTTGGATTCGATTCTTTACCGCAATATAGGGAATAGTCATGAAGTCTTGCTGCTCGCTTGTTCAGGCCTTTGTGGGAGTTTCTCTTTCAATATCGTGAAAGCAGGTGCTGCTTTACTGCTCATTACATATCAATCATTTAAGATGCTGTTATTACGTGTTGTACCCTTTGCTGTCTGGTGTGAATAGAGTTGTTGGACATTGTTTCAGATGTCGCGGTACTACTTTTCCCTTCGATTTCGATGAAGCCCCATAGTCATGATGGCCCCACATGGTGTTGTGAATGTGTCAGAAAGATAGCAGTGAGCGAGAGCTATGTCACAACAACCACTGTAAGTATGTATTGTTTAGCAGTAAACAATGACACTGCCACAGTCAACTTCTGTAACATATTTTCAACTGATGGCGCCTCCTAGGAAAATGAAACGATATATTCCCATCTTTGGGAGTTTTTCCGTGACATTTCAAGGTTTGACTTTAAAACTCAAAATGAAGAGAGCAGTGACTTACAATCTAAGAATGTATTGTCAGTGCAGTCATCAAAATATCAAAAAGCTACTTTGAAGATTCTTCTAGCTGCCACCCAAACACCACTCAGCACTGGCAACTCCTTCCGCACCTTCGAAGAGAGCCTCGGTGCCAACTCTAGTGCCCAGAGATATGGACAACCACTGTATTCTACCTCGGACACTCGAGCTTGGAGGAAAAGAGCGTCCAAATGGACTGCTGAGCCTAACAGCGGTCACCTGCTCAAATCAACAGATTTGAGTAAAAAAGGCGACAGCCCCTCACCCACAAAACTTTCATTCTTCATCATAGTGTCCGCACTTTCACAACGGAAGGATGCTGATTTCACAGGTAGGCTCAACATGAGCTATTTGCAAAAGAAATTTACATGAAGATTTGACCTCTACTGAGGACAGAACTCTTTCCGTTTGTTTATAAGAGGAAGTATAGGGTCAGCAACAGTCCTGCGTTCATTCACACTATAAAGGCAGGCATGTCTACAATTGTGTCATTGTGTCACAGTAGGTTTAGTGCTGTTATGCAGTGCCTGGATACTATCATGGATGACAAGCAGCACTCTATAATTCCACCTTACATGACATGACATTACATTACTGTTTTATTGGTACCTCCTTTCAGAAAAATGTAAAAAACAAGAGGGCTTAATAGGACCCTTCATGTTGTGAATGTATAGCAGCACATGGAAGCCAAAGACTGTCCTCCTGTTGGTGAACCTGCCACAAAATCCCCGAACTGTTAACTCCCTCGACCTACTTCTGCGAAGAGACACTGCACTTAAGACATTCATCGCCACTCACCACAGGCTACCAGATCCTCCCATGTCAGAGGTGCACAGTGCTGCCCAGCCTTGCACAGAAGACCCAGTTGTGTCTTGCAGGACATGTTGAGAGGACAGCCTCCTTTCCTAGTGGACAACCACTCATGGACACATCCCCACACCCACAACAGTGTCATTTGACCGGGATAGTGAAAAGGGAACTTGGAGCTCATGCGCTTACCCCATTAAACTGGGTCTAGGGTTTCGAGAAGGCGAGAGGGGTGGGATGTCTTCCTTGGATCTACACCAGGGGGCCTCCAACCTTTTCCGTAGTGAGAGATACTTTTGATCAATGAAAATCTTCATGAGCTACTGAAGGCTAAGCAACTCGCTCATTGTTTCCCGACACCTTGACGCCCAGCTTCATAGACTTTAAGCCTAATGTCAATACAGCCAGGTACTATGGTTTGAACAACATAATTTGACTAGGGGCACTATGACAGGGCTGCTATGTGTGTCATTGAGAGCGTGGTCTTTGGGGATGTGTGAGCATGTATGCGTATGAATGGGAAATATGTGTATGGGTGACATATGTACTTGTGGCACAGGACATACCTATCTGGCAATGTTTCATGTATAACACAAACATGCAATTATTTTTTTTTAAATGGGAGAAATTGAAAGTGCAGAAAAATGTTCTTCAGAATTGTTCATAATATGGAAAATGTATGTGCACTTTAGATTTCTTCCACTTAAAATAATGGCTCTATTTTTCAGTTACAAATATGGCACCATGTCTACCAGCAACTGGGAGGAAGATGCCTGCTGCATGTAAAAGCCACACTTTGAAATGGACTATCTGCTGCCTGATGAAAATAATGTAAAACAAACACAGCCGTCCCTTAATTTTAAAAAGAAAATGTGACGCTGTGCTTATTTAAAAATGAACTCAAGGCTGCAAGCTTCTCTCAAGGTGTCTGTGAGCTACATGTAGCTTGTGATGAACTGGTTAGACACACTTGATCAACACCTTTCCTGCCTGGAGTTCTCTGTTGAGCTGGATGTCTTCGTTTTCTGTTGCAGCTGCAAGTCCATGCCGCCACCTAGTGGTGAAAGGCTGTAAAGTTTTGAAAACTAATACGCATCCATTAGCTTTGCAGTATCAATCCTTAACATTGTGTCTGCAGAGATGTAAATGTAAATCCAGTATTTGTAAAGCGCGAACAGCTACCCGAAGGCATCCCGGGGCCGGGATGCCTTCGGGTAGCTGTTCGCGCTGGAGTTCGGGTAGCTGATCGCGCTGGAGGCCGTCGGGAAGATTAAGCAAGCTATTGCCCAGAGTCACCTGGTGCTGGGCTGACCTGCCGCCGGTGCCGGGGATCGAACCGTGAGCCTCAGATTCCAGCGTCAGTCGCCCTGGCCGTGGCGCCACACCTTTTCGAGTTGTGAAGCCAGCAAATCCCTATACAGATGAGACAGAGGTGATGAAATGACATAGGAAAAACAAACGAGGATGCATAAACTCAGACTGCAACTCATGCCCAACCATACCCGAAAAGTACCAAAACATGCCTGCTCGCCATACAACGGCCTCAAAACCACATTTAAGTCTTTCATGATGGAAAGGATTGTGCTGCAGCTACAGGTGATCTTGGATTTATTGAATCTCAATCTGCTTTAAACCCTGAAAGGCATATACAAATCCTACCTGTGATCTTGCGGAACATGGCAACTCTCAATGATCTTGTGGAACTACCAGAAAACATTGTATTTCACTATCCAGCCAAGAGAGGCCCATGCTAAAATCACTCTCTCAATACCCGAGGACTACAGAAGCACGAAGGACCTGCTTGCCAATCAGAAATATAAATATTTCACTTTCACAATGATTCATGTGAAAGTGCAACATTTTGTAATTCGTGGACTGCCAGCAAATGCAGCTTTGGTGCTAAGACATTCTAACAATACACGTTTGTAATAACTTTGGTGAAAGCACAACATTTTGTAAGTCATGGACTACCAGCAAATTCATCTCTGGTGCAAATGTTGCATGAAATGTCAGAATTGGGACTATACATTCCGCAGCACACTTAGAAAGAGGGAAAAGCCTCTAGGGATTGTTTTGGTGCAGGAAGGTATCCCTTCCTGCACAGAACAATCCTGCCTGCAATGCAGGCATCCTTGCACCATGACATAAGGGATCCTGTGTTGGTGCTAGGCTGCACTGAGTGCACAGTGCAAGGAGAGAACAGGAATGCACCATATCTTGATAGATATATGGCGCATTCCTGCCCTCTCCATTTGACGCAGCACAGCGCAAGTTGTTGTGCTGGTCAAAGTTTGATAAATCTGGCCCCAGTCTCTAGGTGCAGCCAGTTCACTACTATTTATTTATAAAGTTTGGTATAGCGCGAACATGACCCAGGCAGGTATCAGAGCGCTTCACAATTTTTGGTAGGTAGAATACAATAGTGGGAAGAGAACATTTGTTACATATACATGCAAGGCGCGAACATGACCCCTGCGGGTATCAGAGCGCTTCACATTAGGGTCGGACGGATACAGTAATGGGAAAAAACTGTAGAAATAAAAACCTTCTTAGGGGTTCACTGATACATCTGGTCCTTAAAACCAACAAAGAAGAGATTGGCACAGAAGCTGTAATATCAAAAAAACATGTTTTATTAACCTCAGATGAGGGAGATTGCATCTTACGGTACCCGCAGGCCACTGTAGGAGGCATTCTAATGAGTGCAGAGAACAGGGTCCTTATATATGTATTTGTTATATAGTCAGCATAAAATCAAGGGGAGGTTCTAGCACATACAAGCATGCTTATTGACTAATATGGGTATACAAAATTTGCTTGCTCCACAAAGTGGGAGGGGAGACTAAACTGCTTACATGAGTAAGAATAGCTTGACAGTTGTATACTAGGAGCAGGTGCATTCTACCAGCTAGGCCTCTCTGAGCATGTGCAAGACTCTGGAAGAAGGAGAAAGCACATGGCGAGCACATGGCTAACTAAACTGGCTGCCAAGTACAAAATGGCTTTCAGCTCATGCTAACAGCGATTCCTGCAATCTTTAACAGACGATCCTTTTAGCATGAGCTAAAGACATTGCCATGATCTAGTAGAGACATAGAAAATATTTTGCACATTTTCTTCTCATAAATTCATCAATATCCTATGCTAGGTGGGCATTTACATTCTAAACATTTCATTAAGCAGGTATATACAAGGTATAAGCAGGAGTACAAAGTGAACAGAGCATTGGGTCATACAGGTAGCAAGAGAGAATAATGACTATTATCTCAAACAGAAATCTCAATATTTTCCAATCCTAAGCAGAAAGCAAATACCAAAACCATCTAGTCTAATTTTAAGTTTCAGGGCTCTGATGGGGGCTCGTCAAATCAATTTAAAAATAGCCAACAGCACATACCTAATAAAAACATTTTCAATAGACTTTCTCAGTATTTTATGAGGGCTGAATTATCAATAAATATACTTAAGAAAAGAGTAAAGTAACATGCTCAGATGAACTTTTCTCGTGCAGAATAAACATTACTCTTAAAAAATATTAAAGCAATCAGACATATTATTACAAAAAACAATTGTGGCTCCGGGGGACCAGGAGGACCACACAAGACCATAGGAATTAGGACAAGGAGCCGCAAAGGGCTGCTCCTCCTCAAAAATGGGACGACCAAAGGGGTACATTACTAACAACAACAAAAAAAGTCCTTGAACCAACCAGCCAGAGGGGAGTCTTCTCCCTGTGTCCGTTTTGAGCCTCACAGGCAGGCTCTTGTTGTTCCCACGGTGGAGCTGCACAACTCGCAACTCAAGAATCACGGAGAAGAAAAAGTCTTTCTTTCAGGATAGGGCAATCACCCCCCAGGGCAAATACCCTCAATGATCCTATCCAGTGTCTCAGGCAGTGCACCAGTTTTCTTCACTTTAATCTAACAGGCACCAAGGGCATAGCACCTGTACCCTAAACTCAAGTCCTTCCCTAACTCCTGTATTTGCACCTCTGGCGCACTGCTCTTTTGTTGGGGCCACAAATTGTACCCAATGTGCTCGGGCATCTCTTGATCAACAAACAAAGGCGTAGACTTGCATTCACTTTGGACCAGGACTTAAGAGGCCTGAAGCAACCCTTGTTTCAAAGGGGGTCACCTCAAGCAAAAGCCTCCTTGCCGTCCTTGTCGTTCTGTGACTCTCTCAGCTGGGCATCAAAAACTGGATCCACACAAAGATTTCTCCATCCTGATTTGTAACCCCGTCTTTCGCCCAAGACAGTGGCAGGGGTACACACTTCACGTCCCAGTGCTTCCGCCTTCACTGAGGTCCTAGTTGCCAGCAACGCCTATGCTGGTTCCTTTCACTTTGGCTTCAAGCTGCAGTGGCGCTGACTCCCAGGCTGGATCTGATGTCCGGACCCCTCTGGCAATGGTTGTAAGGCAGCAAATATCTATTGGTGGACAGAACAAGAGGTCTTTAGACAAGGCACAGAAATAATCTAACAACAGAGAGGATAGTCTCAGAATACTTCCTTAGTCTTGGGGCGCCCCATACATTAGCAAGGCACCCAAGAACCACTTCATCTATCTGAGAGTAGAAAACCCTGGACCTATTGGCAAATATAAAAGGAACGTTTTGGTGAACTGACAAGAGTAATACATCACCCAATCCCAAGCAGCCAAGGAAGTCTGTGTTCATTTACTAAATTCTGAGGAAAAGAGAAAAACAATACAGACATACTCCAAATACTTACATTGGTGTATTCCTATATTACTAATCTGAAGAACCCTCAAGAAAAAGGAAATGTTCTACACTTTTACTCATAGATTGTACATTACTTGTACAGGACTGCAGACACTTGTAAAATAATTTCTCTTACATGTTATGCTTAGGACCATGCTCTCATGTTATAGGTGCAGCAGGAAAATCTAAGACTGCTAATTTAACAGGGATTCTTATTGCAAAAAGAACTAAACTTCAACATAGTGGGTACTTTTTCTTCAGCAGAACATGTTATGACAAACAAACTCCTATAAAACAATATTTTCCTTCAAAATGTTTGCTAAGGATCACATGAGCGTCTTTCCTGCATTGTACTTTTCACGATCTGGACTATGCAACATCATTTTCAAAAGGAAAAAAACCCTATCTCCAGCTCTAATAAGGGCTGTCAGCTTATTTACATAGACTAGCTAATAAAAGACTAGCAATGCCCTTGCAAAACTGTATAGAACATGAGAATAACATAAACAATAATAGTGTTGCCACCTGAGATTTTTGAACAGAAACCGCCACTATACAGTTCTCCTTAAAGATCAAATAAGGGAACATCAATCTGTTCTACTCATTCTTTCATACAGGATGGGCAGTAACATAGCTTATGTGTTTCATCTTTTTATTAATTCTAACAATTTAAAAACAGTATTACAGAATAGCCAATTGTAATTGTAATTGTAAGTAGCATTTATATAGCGCAGCTGTCACCCAACGGACATCCTGGCGCTGGGATTACCTAAATCACTGTGCAGCTATAAAACTATGAATCATCATGCGCCAATCTCTCAAGGCTATTCTTTTGCAAAGAGCCTGGTTTTTAGCTTTTTTTCTAAACTGCAGTAAGTCATCAGTCTGTCTGAGTTCACTTGGTAGTTCATTCCATAGCCTTGCGGCTGCATAGCCAAATGATCTACCTCCTAGTCGGGGTTTCTTGACTCGTGGGGTACATACTAGGTGGGCTGCCAAGGAACGAAGACTTCTAGCTGTGGAGTACCAAGTAAACATTCTCTGTAATGGTTTAGGCCCCATTTTGTGTGCCGCCTTATGAACAATGCAAAGTGCCTTAACTGTCATATGGCCATTTCCTAGACAGCTTTAGACAGACTCAAAAAAAAGTGAGAAAAAGAAGAGAGAAAACATAATTTTGCCTACCCTTAATTTGTAGAGGAGCTAGCCTCCTTCCCCCATTTTGACAGTAGGAAAACCTGAAACAGGTTTTACTTCTGTCAACACTTTCAACCCCTATTTATAGCAACTGGGCACAAACAAACTTGTAGGAGATATCTTAGAAAGTGGCTATTCTCTGATTCAGTCTAACACAATGCAAATTGAGTTAACTTTAAATATTTTCTACAGCAATTGTACTAGATTAACATGAGGGCGCATGAATGCAAACTAAAATCCATTTCCTCCTTATCGTAGCCCCTACACAGTATTCTTTAAACTAAAACCATTATTTTATATAAATGGCAGATCAATGTTCAACTGAGGGTTGTCTTCCTTCGTGGCATAGTACTGCGCAAAACGTGTGTTTGCCAAAAATAGGAAGCAAAGCTTCTCTTTCTCTCTTTGCGCTATCATCTCGTCTTTCAAAAAACATTTCGAAGGTCGAAGTGTCAAAGCAAACATTACCCTTCACCCTGCTAGGTTGCTAAATACAGAACTCCGACCTTTGACCCGTTCAGCAGCTGCTCATTTTTGCGTGCAAGGCTTGCCATGCGGTTTGTAATGCAAAGCAACTCTGGAGAATCACAGCGAAAAGCAGTCCTATACTTATTTTCATTTATGTACAGTGGTGTGCAATCTAGTAATGCAGAGGCAGCTGTTTATTTTATACTTGCATATACTTTATGGAAGCCTGAGAGCACGTTAAAACTGCCTTGAGTGGTAGAACTGCTTGTAAAATTGTGAATTTAGCTCAATTTCGACTTTGGTGGTAGGGGCACTTAAAAATGAATATCCTACAATATTTTTGCATAATAGGAACCCCCAAAGTGTTCTCTAGATAGCTCAGGAATGGGAAATCAGAAATGCATAAGATATACCCTTATAAAAACAAGTTTTGTACGGCTGGGTAAAGTGACATTTCACATTTAAGTTCCCTGTTTCTCGGTACAGCACTGCTTAAATTCAACTTTGATGCTAGGAATTCACAGTATGATGATTAGGCTTTATAAAGATGAAAAAACGAATTTAAAGCATTTGTTTTTAACAATATATTTTGTCATATAATTAATTTTATTTATTTTTTTAATCAAAACCAACCATTTTGATGATTCCATATTGGAAAAGCAAGCTTCATTCATAGCCTATCATATTTAAACACATTCATTCATAACCCTAAGCACAGAAGCCTTACTTGAAACAGGAAAAGTCTGCGCCACTTTTAAAAGGACAATTATCATTTAATATCAGAACCATAGATGTACTTATAAAAAAGGCATTAAGAAAGGAAATCCCTACTTTCAATTTTGTTCTCTGTTATCCAAAATAATGAAACTGGTGTTTTGAAACTTTTAAAATAATGCAGGCCTGTATACCAGGTTTACACTGACTTAAAATATCGCTGACAGCATTCCTGTCTGTGGCCGTGAGCAGGAATAGCCATATGCTATTTATGCAGCTGTTGTTTGTCAGCAGGCGTCGAATTTTCACGCCTTTCTCAGGAAAAAACCCCTTTATTATTTGAAATACCCTGACACAGTTAAATCCCCATTTGCTGTGTCAAACGGTGTCTTTTTAGTTAGTTAGTTTAAACACAGCTGTCGGAAAGCTTTTTTCTCGGCTGCTGAAAGAAAAGCATGTCACAGTCTATTTAAAAACTGAGGCATTTCAATGCAGTCAAATCTATCTTTCTATAATGTGTATTTAGTTCAGCAACGACCAAATTCACTCAAATGATGTGCATGCCTTTTAATGTCTAATACAATATTTAAAGAAAAGGCTGTAACATTGTGTATTTAAGTCTATTGATTACAAAACACACAATTTCGTTTTTTTTTCTCTGTATGAGGCCTATTTTAATCCTATTGAATACGAATTCTAATTTTATCTTTAGCATTGTGGCAATTTGCACACATGTATAGTGTCTTACTCTGTCAATTTAAATAGTAACATGCAGCTATTTAGCATATGTTACATAATTTATTTCTGGATTTTTATTTAATATGTAAGTAACTAAATGACATTTTGCATAACAGAATGATGACAGCAAAAAAACATAAACAAACTCATTGAGCTCATTCAGACAGTTACAGAAGGACACAACACAGCGCGCTTAAAGCTAGCCATTCGTACACAGAGTACTCACACAAGTATTACCAATGTCAAACCAAAAACCCCACATAGACATTTAAACACACATTGAACCCACAAATCAACACTTAGGACTGCTTACAAAGTGTACGCAAGACCAACCTATTTGTAAATACTAATTGTAAGTCATATTTACAAGAAGAGCTCTCAAAAGTAGCCCAAAAAACTGTTCCATGGTCAAAAGCTGAAATACACCAAATTCGCCGGTTTTGGCTGGTAGAACACTCAAAAAGCGCTCTGCATATCACCACTTATGAATGTTACTAAGTGCGCAGATCCGGATCCGTTTTATGTACATATTTAGTTCCATGGGGTACTTAGTCACCAAGGAAGAAATATCTTTTTACTATACCTAAACCTATTTAGGTATCCCCTCTGAGGGGAGTCAACTGAGTACTTACTAAATCCATATCGGTACCTCCAAGACAGCAACACTTTCAACAAAGTGTGCTGGTAACAGGCATGCCAAAAATATTATAGCATATATAATATTATACTCCAAGTGACACTTAACACAATCTGTGTCGTTCAAGTTTTCAAAGTTAGAAAAAAATCTCCTCATTACCTGCCTATATGAATTGCAATGCATATATAATTACAAAACAAATTCCAAAATTGGCCAATCATACAAACAAAGCCACAGTAAGTGTTACTAAAACTACCTTACCAATCAAAGGCATCAAACCAACAGCAAGTGCCGCAAAACGGCTCTTACCAATCAAATGGTGTCCAGGTTCCAACTGCCAAGTTCTGAGTGACCTAACGGTCGTTTTAAAATACTCACGCCAAAGAAGTTCTCAGTCGGGAGCGGCAAACACTTGGAGGATCAGAGCAGGAAGACCAGAAATATACTGGGCTGGAAGACAAAACAATCTCCGTGCGCAGGGTACCTCCTCAGTAGATTCCTGTCCTGTACTCCTCAGTAGATTCCTGTCTCCCTTCAAGACCACTCCCTTGGATAGCCGCTGCACCGATGAGTCCCACTTTCGGGCGCCATTTGTAGAAATAAAAACCTTCTTAGGGGTTCACTGATACATCTGGTCCTTAAAACCAACAAAGAAGAGATTGGCACAGAAGCTGTAATATCAAAAAACATGTTTTATTAACCTCAGATGAGGGAGATTGCATCTTACGGTACCCGCAGGCCACTGTAGGAGGCATTCTAATGAGTGCAGAGAACAGGGTCCTTATATATGTATTTGTTATATAGTCAGCATAAAATCAAGGGGAGGTCCTAGCACATACAAGCATGCTTATTGACTAATATGGGTATACAAAATTTGCTTGCTCCACAAAGTGGGAGGGGAGACTAAACTGCTTACATGAGTAAGAATAGCTTGACAGTTGTATACTAGGAGCAGGTGCATTCTACCAGCTAGGCCTCTCTGAGCATGTGCAAGACTCTGGAAGAAGGAGAAAGCACATGGCGAGCACATGGCTAACTAAAATGGCTGCCAAGTACAAAATGGCTTTCAGCTCATGCTAACAGCGATTCCTGCAATCTTTAACAAAACCATTCGACACATATATGTACATAGCATGCTAACAATGTTATTCCCAGATATATAACCATGTAAAAGTCAATCAAGGCATCCAAATAGAGGGCAGTAATGAAGCAGAGGAGCCAAGTCCTTTAGGGCAGAAACTTGAGCATTAGGATTAGGATAAGAAGCGGTGGAATAGATTCGACAGACTTCCGGAGGAAGACAGTTCCAAATCTTCGGGGCAATGCCTGAGAAGGCTCTGTTACTCGTTCTCATTTTGTGGAAAATCTGTGGTTTCAGGAGCATTGAACTTGCACTTCGTGACGGTCTGCAACCCCCAAATAATTCTAGTTTTTGAGCCAGATAAATGGGGGTCTTGAAATGAAGGGCTCATGCAAGCAATTTTTAACTGTATTCTTGCATCGTATGGCAACCAGTTTATGTGATATGTGATCATTTCTTTTTGTCCCAGTAATCAATCTGGCTACGGCATTAATGGAAGCCCTTAGTGGGGCAAAGTTCTGTTTGTGGAGACCACTGAGCATGGAAGCTCTGTAGTCTAGATTTGGCAATACTAGAGCTTGTACTGCCAATTTGAAGTCTTCCTGTGGAAGGAATGGTTTGAGATTCCTGGTGTTTAGCTCCCTTGGTTGCATTGCTGATATGATTCTTCATGTTCAAGTGCATTTCTAGTGTGATTCCGAGGGATTTAGCTGACTCAATAATGTGGGAGGAGCAGTTGAAGGATGTAAGATGTTTCATCCAAAGGTCGATCTTGGGAATGTGATTAGGGGGAGCGGAGAGAAGGAATTCTGTTTTGGAGGTGTTGAGCATGAGATAGTTGTCAGTGATCCAATGTAATATTGTGTCGCCTGCACTTGTTTTCTAATCGCTACTCTCAACAAGTGAAATATTTGACATAAAATGTAACTTGATTCAACAAGTGTGTGCTGCCCTGTGACAGGATCTGCTCTTGTCCTGCAATCAAACAGCAACAGAAACTAGTGAGTTGTTTCTACAAAATATCATGCCCCTTCATGGAATACCCTCAGTAATAATTTCAGATAAAAGATCTCAGTTTATCTCATGATTGTAGGGGGCATTAGGCAAGATGGTAGGATCAGAAATCGAACTCCTCTAGATACAATCCACAATCAGATGGCCAAAGTGAAAGAGTAAATCACAATCTGAAGCCTGTTTACAATGTTATCTGCAGGACAGGGCATCCTGGATACAACATTTGTGATTGCAGAATTTAGTCATATTACTTCAGTTCCTTCTTCATTGAATCATATCCCACCATCAGGAGTATCCTCCTAGATTTTTCCTAGATATAGATCAAGTATTAGTCTCTCTGCCATCTGTGGAAGAACGCTTGTATTTCTTTTCTAATCTACACGCGGAGAATAAGATAGCAATGTTGAAAGCCAAGGGACTGTGCAAAAAAATGCATATAAGCATTGATGTAAGACCCCAACTTATCAGACTGGAGAAGCAGTTGACCAAGCATTATATGAAAAATGAAAAGTTTAACATTGTTATATTGATCACTTTTCCATTCACAGAAGTAAATTGGCTTTACCACCAACTATGAAGATTCACCCAGTATTTCATGTAGCTCTGCTAAAACCGCTGTAGAACAATAGTGGAACCACCTTCTCCATCTCATTCTGATTTAGAATATGAAATTAAGAGCAATCTAGATTCCTGGGTATATAGAGGCTCACAACAATATTTAGTGGGTTGGAAAAGATTTGACCCAGAAGAAAGAGTGTGGGAACCAGTTACACATATTTATGCACCTAGACTCATAAAGAAATGTAATGATTCCCAACCAAAGAAGCCCAGCACAGTCACTGTGCCCAAAGGGAAGTGTACTGTCAGGAACATCAACAAGGTACACATCACTTGTGGCCAGAATAGACAAGGATTTATCACAGCGGCCAATCCATGTAGTTGGACATAGGTTTTAGGTTCATTTATTGTTTCTCACATTTATTTATTCAGGACATTATATTTTGAATACTGATTTCATGTAATTAATATCAAATGTAATTTAAGTAAAGTTTAAGGTGGAAGCCAAAATGGTGAGTGTCTGGTGTATCATTCCCAATTCAAGGTTCCCACATAATGAAGATCCCATGTCAAATGAGGCCAAAAATGAACTAGATTGTGGCGACCATCTTTAAAATCAAGTGTATACAGGAGCTTACCTTGAAGAACCGTGCTTCCCAAAGGCCGCATTTTGTCTGCCCAAGTCTCGCTCAGTTTGAAGATTAAATTGTGCTACGATCATCCTCGGAAATCCTCTTATTGCTAGAATACATACATAAGTGGCCTTATGGACTTGAAAACTTTCCTCAAATGCGGTATTTTTGTGATGGATTATATTGAACTATAATTATGTTGTTGTCTATGGAGTGACAATCTCTTATTCCTTCTAAAAACTTTGAACCACCTATTTGATTTAGCTTTCTGAATGTGTTGTGAAATGCATTTGATATTATTCAAGGTAATCAAAGGATTAGCTTTGCATGCATATATCATTAAATTCGCAGGAGTGAGGCTTTAGACTAATATTTCACTTTATATGCGTCAGGGTAACTATTTGTATTCACAATAAGCTCTAGTAGCTACAGAGTGCTGCCCAACTCTGAAAGATATATCATATTAGTATGGTAGATTATTCACTTCGGGAGACTAAATAGTAATGTTGCTGATTACTTTCTTCAGGACTTGAATGCATGAGACTAATTCATATCAAGTCCAAGATAGGATGGTGGGCAATGAAGCGTGTTTTATCTAGAAGTATTCTCAGGAGTGGTTTTTAGCCTCCTTGGAGTGCAAGATGAGCGAGACGCACAACATTAAAGTCCACACATCCGCACAGTAGAACTGCGAGTCTGACAAGATCTCTATATAGCTTGGTTTTCACCGATTTGATTCCCAGGAGGCCCATTTCAGTCCTTCATCCTTCCACTGGCAGAAAAATTTGTTCTATTAATGTTGGTAAAAAAACAACAAAAAACAGCTGATCCTTTAGAACTTAACTGTCTCATGCTTAACATAACAGTGCTTACAATAGAAACAAATATTTGTTATCTAAATTGGGCATCCTTTAAACTTACTCTAATTGGAATGAAGGACCCTGCTGGTATTTAACCTGCTTTCCGCTCATTACTCGTTGTCCAACAACAGAAGAAAGTATGTCTTTTAACTGCATTAGATGAGACATGTCATTAAAACAAACAGGGTTGTGGGCAGGGTTGGATTGGGATACAAAATAGGCCCGGGCACGCTAAAAAAAAAAGTGTCCCACATTTGCAGATTGCCTTTCTGCAAAACACTGCTTTGGCGAAGTTATATGAAAAGAAGGGGAGGCGGAGGGGTTGGGGGGGAGGGGGTGGATGTCACTGATAGAGGCATCTTTTCTTAACTTCACTTAATAAAAAAAAATGCATGGATAAGTTCACACCGGTGAACCACACCTGAATACAAGTGAGACCACTTCTGCTCAGGCCCCCTGCCCCGCTCAATCTGCATACATTGATGGGCCAGCCCAGGAGAGAAAGGGAGTGACACCTCTGCCCCGTTGGTAAAAAGGAGGAAACAGAGGTCCATCTGTCTCCAGAAAGGCCATTCAGGCACCCACTGGGCCGCTGGCGGCATCCGAACAGCACAGACACCGCCCACATTGGCCCCAAGGCTGCCCAAAAAAGCGGCCCTAAGCTGGAACTTGGATCCCGGCCCCTCGGCCATTGCCCGAGTGCCCGTTTTACCAATCCGACCCTGGTTGTGGGAATAATAGAAGATACCCTTCTACGAAACCATAAAATTACAAGGAGTACCATGTAGTTTTTGTTCTCCCTCCCCAAAACATAAGAGTTTTGGATCTTCCCTCCCTTGCTAAAACCCATGCCTCCCAAAATAAAGCATTTATTTGTATTTTCCCTACTCAATTGCTCCCTTGCAAAGAAATATTTACACTCTAAATGCTGGACCTTCCAACCAGCTAACCCCAAAATAAATATTCAGTTTCAATTTCGCAAAGTTTTCCCTGCTGTAGCTTTCATCTACCACAAAAAAAGGTTTGGGTCCACTACTACCTTGTCAGGACCACTCAATTATCAAAAACAGCAAAATGACCAGGTCGTTTTTTCTTTTATACTTCAACAGCACTTTAAACCAATAATTGAAAAGTGCGTTTGGTTTTATTTTACCAAAATTCAATCATTTTTTATCAATATAATGTATTTAAAAAAAACATGTGATGAACATAGACACACATTATGCATTATAACAACATTAACTCCACATAAAACTGTACATATCTCATTGCAATACAAAAAAAGTGACATTGATTATTTACAACAAAAAACACCAAGTTTTTCTAACAAGCACTCTCCTAAACATAGGGAAGGCTCCAGTCCATATGTATTTCAGAAAAACCCAGGCGGACCTCTACCAGTTCTAACGGTCCTGCCTGGAATGGGCTGAAAAGGCGTTGCTAAGCGAGGGGTCGTGTAGTTGTAGGGAATGATACCATTTAAACAAATCCCGAAGACACCCCAAAGTTAATTTGCCTCAACCCAAATGCCAACGCGTTTCAAACCCTGTGTTGTTCAAGGGTTCTCCTCAGGGCGGGACTGGAAGGAAGAATTCAACTGAAAGAAATATAGAAAAAGTGGTGTCACTACTAACGGAAAAGGAAACCCCTAGTTTTCAATGACCTCACTATATCATTTCAAGAGTGAAGCAAAATACCTGTTTTGTAGACGTATGCCAAAATCCCCGATGTGGTGGATTATTCATTGCAGCTGAAGGGGAAAAGGACGTACAGATAAGCAACTAGCTCAAAAGTTAAAAAATAAATGTCTCTAAAGCTCATGCTAGCGTATTATCAGAGCCAGATAAAATCGTACCTCTTCAAATTCATGTGGGCTGGTATGGCGTTCTGGACGGGTCTAATTGTTCTCCCAAAAGGGCGTTCTGTTTTGGCGCACTATTATCCTGTCAAGGAAAAGGATTCTCTATTAAAATTGAGAGGGCAGTTTACATAGATGTAAAAGGTTGGCAGCATACTGCGTGTTATAGAGTGCGCTTATCGCGCTAAACGCTATATTGATGACTTGCCTTCGATTCTGCTTCCTAGGTACTGCATCATACTCCGTTTGTTGGTCAATCCGTGTATTCGCGGCGTGCAGCAGGTGGAGATTTGAAAGAGGTAAGTTTTTTCAAATGCTGGTGCCGAAAGGAAAATGCGGACTGGATTGCAAACCTCAGAGTGTTATGGGTCATGTAGTCTCATTGCAGATTGCTCATTTCTGAAAGTTCATTCAAGCCTCGAATCGCCGAGTCAAATTTCATTATGAGAAATGCTTCTTTACAAGCCAGAAGCACGGATGGATCACCTCCTCTCGGTTATAATCGTATTGCTGCTAACACTGTCCATTTAAAATCAAACTGTGTGTGGTTCTTCTCAATAAAATGATTAACCAAAGGAGCAGTCACCGTCTTGTTCTTAATTCTCGATCGATGTTGCACAATGCGTTGCCGAACTTCTTGACTTGTTTTGCCTATATACACTTGTTGGCACGGGCAAATTATGCAGTAGATCACATTTTTTGATTTACAATTAGTAAAGTCATTGTGTTTCCAGAACTTTTCACCATCCGTAAATAGTGTTCCTTCTAGTGTTGCGTCGCAGACTGAACAAGTGCCACATTTATGATGTCCTTGAACTGGCGGTAAATGAAACAATGTAGACTGAATTTCTTTTGTCTTTTGTTGAGCTGCTGTACTTGTGATTTGTTCACCAATGCTGCGGTTCTTTTAAGGGCGAACAATGGTGGGCCAATGCCCGGGATGGATCCTTCAATAAGATGCCAATTGCTCCGAATGATCTTTTTAATAGGCTCTGTGTGGGGTCCAAATGTAGAAACGCAAACAATGCGTTGGGTAGGTGTTTTATTCTTTTTACTGAGAAGATGTTCCCTTGGTGTCCAACGTGCTCTTTTCAGTGAATGTTTTAGCAGCTTTCGTGGATACCCTCTCTCCAGTAGTTTTTGGCACAAACTGTTGGCATGCAGATCATAGTCGTTAATGTTGGAACAATTCCGCCGCACTCTAAGGAATTGCCCATAGGGTAGATTATTCTTAAGACTGCGTGGATGGTAGCTTTGGTAGTGTAGGGCATTATTCTTATCCGTCGGCTTTTTATACAGAATAGACGCCAATCCTTCCGATGTTACTTTCATCTCAACATCCAAAAAGGGCAGAATTGTTGAACTATGAAAAGAGCACGTTGGACACCAAGGGAACATCTTCTCAGTAAAAAGAATAAAACACCTACCCAACGCATTGTTTGCGTTTCTACATTTGGACCCCACACAGAGCCTATTAAAAAGATCATTCGGAGCAATTGGCATCTTATTGAAGGATCCATCCCGGGCATTGGCCCACCATTGTTCGCCCTTAAAAAGAACCGCAGCATTGGTGAACAAATCACAAGTACAGCAGCTCAACAAAAGACAAAAGAAATTCAGTCTACATTGTTTCATTTACCGCCAGTTCAAGGACATCATAAATGTGGCACTTGTTCAGTCTGCGACGCAACACTAGAAGGAACACTATTTACGGATGGTAAAAAGTTCTGGAAACACAATGACTTTACTAATTGTAAATCAAAAAATGTGATCTACTGCATAATTTGCCCGTGCCAACAAGTGTATATAGGCAAAACAAGTCAAGAAGTTCGGCAACGCATTGTGCAACATCGATCGAGAATTAAGAACAAGACGGTGACTGCTCCTTTGGTTAATCATTTTATTGAGAAGAACCACACACAGTTTGATTTTAAATGGACAGTGTTAGCAGCAATACGATTATCACCGAGAGGAGGTGATCCATCCGTGCTTCTGGCTCGTAAAGAAGCATTTCTCATAATGAAATTTGACTCGGCGATTCGAGGCTTGAATGAACTTTCAGAAATGAGCAATCTGCGATGAGACTACATGACCCATAACACACTGAGGTTTGCAATCCAGTCCGCATTTTCCTTTCGGCACCAGCATTTGAAAAAACTTACCTCTTTCAAATCTCCACCTGCTGCACGCCGCGAATACACGGATTGACCAACAAACGGAGTATGATGCAGTACCTAGGAAGCAGAATCGAAGGCAAGTCATCAATATAGCGTTTAGCGCGATAAGCGCACTCTATAACACGCAGTCTGCTGCCAACCTTTTACATCTATGTAAACTGCCCTCTCAATTTCAATAGAGAATCCTTTTCCTTGACAGGATAATAGTGCGCCAAAACAGAACGCCCTTTTGGGAGAACAATTAGACCCGTCCAGAACGCCATACCGGCCCACATGAATTTGAAGAGGTATGATTTTATCTGGCTCTGATAATACGCTAGCATGAGCTTTAGAGACATTTATTTTTTAACTTTTGAGCTAGTTGCTTATCTGTACGTCCTTTTCCCCTTCAGCTGCAATGAATAATCCACCACATCGGGGATTTTGGCATACGTCTACAAAACAGGTATTTTGCTTCACTCTTGAAATGATATAGTGAGGTCATTGAAAACTAGGGGTTTCCTTTTCCGTTAGTAGGGACACCACTTTTTCTATATTTCTTTCAGTTGAATTCTTCCTTCCAGTCCCGCCCTGAGGAGAACCCTTGAACAACACAGGGTTTGAAACGCGTTGGGATTTGGGTTGAGGCAAATTAACTTTGGGGTGTCTTCGGGATTTGTTTAAATGGTATCATTCCCTACAACTACACGACCCCTCGCTTAGCAATGCCTTTTCAGCCCATTCCAGGCAGGACCGTTAGAACTGGTAGAGGTCCGCCTGGGTTTTTCTGAAATACATATGGACTGGAGCCTTCCCTATGTTTAGGAGAGTGCTTGTTAGAAAAACTTGGTGTTTTTTGTTGTAAATAATCAATGTCACTTTTTTTGTATTGCAATGAGATATGTACAGTTTTATGTGGAGTTAATGTTGTTATAATGGGGGGCGTGGCTTGCAGCCGAGAGTAATGGCCGCAACCTAACTGAGCTCCGGGCAACACGAGAACATCCCCTAGTAATCCGGACATTTATCCGCACAATAATTATCACCCGAGACCTTTTTCAGGCATCGGAACACCGGAGGCAAGTCCTGACCGAGTTTGGAGCGGGACCGACGCTTCGCAACTGATCCGTGGGAGCGAGGCGGGAAGGCAGTACAACGGTGAGAGGCGGAGGGTGCCGCGCTGCGGAGGGGACTACGCATGGGCAGCTGATCGTCGGGACACCGTTGAGCGCTTGAGGAGCCCCCGCGGGGCCATCTAACATCGCGACGGCTCTGGGTACCCGGAGAGGCCCGGTGGTGATCACTAACCCCCCGCCCAGCGGCCCTCACGGCTCCACGCCAGAAAACGCCTGCAGGGCCCCGACACCGGCTGCGGCCTCTTAATCGGCCGGGACCTAGACACTGAACGTCTGTGACCCCGGGTGCAATATCAGTCGAGGAGGCGGTGAGCCGCGGCGCACCGGAGGCCACCGGGGGCCGCCTCTACCGCGCGGCCAGTGACCCATACCGCTGTGAGGAGAGGGACTCGGGTGCAGCGCCGAGAACCCCGGGATGGGGTCCGCTCCCTGATGGTGAGATCCTGAATGATTCCTGGGACACTTGCAGGCCCTAAGTTGCTGAGTTGCCTGGCTGCACTGGGCGACTCCACTCCGGTGCCTCGGCGCCATTTTCAACTGTGAGGTTCCCGCCTGGCCTACAAGGATACGCAGGCACGGGGGAAGGCGGCCGGAATCTCCCGGCGTGATTACAGGCTGGTGGCTACGCCGTGCCGACACCTCGAGACCCACGTACTGCCAGGGCAGTGAATTAAGCACAGAGTCAGGCTCCACTGTGCTGAAATAGCTCAGCCGCCACTGGAACCAAAGGGCCCACAAATCGAGCAAGAAACCCGACAGGCCGCAAGGTAACGCACAGTCACGAGGCAGGCGGCGGTGAGCACTGCGCAATACCAGTAACCCCGCGGGAAAGGCACGATGGGCGGTCGGGGGCCACGAGCGACCCAGCAAGCCAAACTGGACAAATATGCCTTTTCCAAAGACGCGACGGACGCGGCCACCCAGCGGGCACCCACAGAGGTCAACGCCGCGACAGGGGGCCAGCCAGAGGTCACGTTAATAGACATAATGTCCGCCTTAACGAACCTTCAAACGACAGTGGGCTCCATTTCCTCCGATGTATCGTTCCTCCGAGCCGACTTCCAGAAAATGACTTCCAGAATGAACGAGGTGGAAACCACGACGGCGACTCTTACGAAAGACACAGCCGGCCTCCAAAGACAGGTCCAGCAGTTGGAAGCTCAAAATCGCCAGATGGCAGCCAAACTGGATGACCAGGAGGGCCGGTCGAGACGAAACAACGTCCGCATTACAGGAGTTCCGGAGTCAAAGGGGCCGCCAGCCATGGACCTCTACGTGGAGGACATCATCAAGAATCAACTCCAACCAAGGGGTCTCTCCAGCTTCTTTTCGGTGGAGCGGGTGCACAGAATACCCGGGGGTAGGCCAAAGCCTGGAGCACCCCCTCGCCCGATCCTGGCCAGGATCTTTAATTTCAGGGACCGAGACGCCATCCTCCAAACAGCAAGAGTGGCTCCACCTCTGCGCATAGACAACTCCGTCATCTCCTTCTTCCCCGACTATACGGAGGCAGTCACCAAGCAGAGGAGGAGTTTCCTTGAAGTCAAGAAGGAACTCCAAGGCAGAGGAATTGCATACTCCATGCTCTTTCCTGCAAAGCTCCGAGTGGTGGCGGAAGGCAAGACCTGGTTCTTCGAGACACCGGCGGACGCCCACGACTGGCTGGAGGGTTGGAGACAGACCAACAGATCCAAAAACGACAATGGGCGACAACAACGCCGCTCTGCAGAAGCGGCATCCCAGGGCCGGAGAAACACGGAAGGAGACGAAGATCGACGCCAAACAGACACAGAGGACTAACCCCATGCGGACGGCGACTGCCGACTTGACAGCGATGGGACTTCGTTGAAGGAACTTCCGCCCATCCCATGCCGAGCTGCCTGGCTGTGGCGCGGATCGCCTGAGGCGGTCCAGAAATGAACTTACAGAGACCTACCGCTGTGCCTGAACCCTTAATTTAGATGCTATACTTATGGTAATATCCTGACCCCTTCAACGTCTTGGAGTGAAGGGATGTTCGAAGTGCCCCGGATGCCCTCTCCCCCACACGCAAGTACTGTTCATGGGACTAAAGCACTCTGCACAGTTGGGGTGGCGGGTAGTTGGCAATCCGTCTAGCAGGGAGGCAGGGAGGGGGGAGGAGGGGGGTTTTGAATAAGGTATTGTTAGAGTTCAGGTTTTTTTCTTATTTTTTGGAAATGTATATTTGTTCTATGCTGGTACCACACGCTTTAGGGTTGAACACAGGGACCCCATTGACTCACACAAACGATTCCGATGTCCCAAAGCTGCCTAAACGTCCTGGGTGACACAGCTCCGGACCGCTCACAATTACGTCTGGACGACACTCACAGGCCCTGCCCCCCCCTTACCCTCATATCGTGGAATGTTAACGGCCTAGGCAACAAAATTAAAAGAGGACTCGTGCTACAATATCTTAAGAGACAAACTCCATCGGTAGTCCTCTTACAGGAAACTCACTTGGTGGGATCAGCCACTAAAGCACTGGAGAGATGGGGGTTCAAAATGATAGTACACTCCGAATTTACTACAGGATCTAGAGGGGTGGGGATACTGCTACGAAAGAATTGCCCACTAATAGTACATAGCACCCAGGCGGACGATCAGGGGCGCTTTGCGGCATTATCCTGTCAATGGGAGGGACGAGCCTACAACCTAGTGGCCGTATATGTCCCCCTGCGCTCCACAGTCTGGCCTTCCCGGCTCTTGGTAGGTTCCTGCTCACATTACCTCCTGGGGAGCTGGTGGTGGGAGGCGACTTCAATGATGTCATCGACGCCTCTTGGGCTCGGTTACCACCACGGGACCGGGGAAATCCCCTCTCACACCTAAGTGACTTCACAGACGCTATGGGACTTATAGATGTCTGGCGTGCACGACACCCCTCGACGCGCCAATACACTTATCACTCCGGAGCCCATAATAGTATGTCAAGAATAGACTATATCCTCGCATCCCCAACAAGCCTTGCAGCAATCACAGAGATCACACACCTCCCCAGAGGCATATCGGATCACTCTCCCCTATCAGTAACTTACACATCGCAGCACATGGGACGTAAACACATTTATCCAATTTACCCGGGGTATTTGAAAGTCCCGACTATCAGGAAACAACTGAGCACAACCACGAAACAATATTTTCAAGAAAATACACAATCTGTGGCTTCCCCTAGTAACTTATGGGAGGCATACAAGACGGTTTTGCGAGGGCAGGCAATATCCGTAATAACCTCACACAAACGAGACAAGATCCTACAGGTACAGGAACTCGAGAGCGCAGTTAGCCTAGCCGAAGAAGAACACACCAGAGCTCAGACTGAGGAGACAACGCACACTCTGAACTTGGCCAAACAAGCATACAGGGACTATGCATGGGAAGACGCTAAGGCAAAAGCCGCAAAAACGCAATACACGATATACGAGGTAGGGGACAAGGCTGGTAAGTTGCTGGCCTGGCTAGACAAGAAAGAACGCGCTAGTCGCTGGGTGGCTCACCTACACTTACCCTCTGGGAAGGACATAACGGACCCACCAGACATAGTAACTGCCTTTGCACGGCATTATGAGGCGGTCTACACTCCCACCACAGGCACCACGGTAGAAGAGAATTTGGCCTTTTCTCAAAGATATCCGTTTGCCTACATTGACAACTCAAGACGTCGACACATTAGATGAACCTCTCACGGTAGACGAAATTATCGCTGCGCTTAGAGGGCTGCAATCAGGCAAAGCACTGGGTCCCAACGGCATTCCGGTGGAACTCTACAAAACAGAAGCGGAAAGGCTGGGGCCTCACTTATTAACAATGTACGTAGACAGTCTAGATAAGGGAATACTTCCCAGGGATCAGAGGATAGCGACCATTGTGACAATCCCAAAACCCGGCAAGCCCCCTCAGGACTGCACCTCATACCGTCCAATCTCACTCCTCAACGCGGAGCGAAAATTCTAGCTAAGATTCTAGCCTCCAGGCTCCAACCACACCTCACGTCTCTTATACACCCGGATCAGTCCGGCTTTATGCCAGGCCGCAACACAGCAATGAACCTAAGACGGCTACACGGAGTGATGGCCCGAATGTCCACCATCCAAGAAGAGGCGGTCATTTTATCGTTAGACGCCAGTATGGCCTTCGATCGGGTGGAGTGGCCATTTATGTTCGCAGTACTGCAACACTTTGGCTTTGGGCCTAATTTTCGGGCGTGGGTCCGGTTGCTATATACACAACCCATGGCACACGTAGTAGTCAATGGACGCATATCTGAGGACTTTCCTCTGGGACGCGGGACCAGACAGGGATGTCCATTGTCCCCCTCGAGCCCCTCGCGACTTGGATACGACAAGACCCAGTGATACGGGGACTAAGGTGGACGGAGGGGTGGGAAGACCGTATATCACTGTACGCAGATGATATACTACTATACATGACCTCTCCCAGCCGCTCAATTGGTCGTCTATTGTATATCTGTGCATCATACGGGAAATATTCGGGGTACATGATTAACTGGCCGAAATCGGTTTTGTTTGTCCTCCATGGCCCTCCTCCGCGCCTACCCAGGGGAGTGACGATACAGCTTGGGACGGACGGTTTTAAATACCTGGGCATCCACGTCACGCCCGACCCTACGCAATTCTATGAGCGCAATCTCGCGGCACCTCTCCTGAGACTTAAGAACGATGTGAAACACTGGCATGCACTACCCCTGACCCTTCTGGGCCGTGCAGCCTTGTTCAAGATGATGGCTCTTCCACGGTTCCTATATGCCCTGCAAAATACGCCTACCCCGGTCCCAAACTCGTATTTTAAAGCCATTGAGGCTGAAGTGGGACTGCTCCTCTGGGGGAAAACCACCCCGCATAGCCCTATCCAAACTCACCAGAAGCTGGTACGATGGTGGAATAGCCTTGCCCAGCGTACAATTGTACTACTGGGCCTCGCAACTTATTATAGTGAACCAATGGCTCCATGCCCCGCAGGAGGAACCGGCTTTCCGGCTTGACAGGTATGCTCTCGGGGCCGGTGGACCCCTAGCGGCACTTTACCGCAAAAGCAAAAAAGGCGCATGGATTGGTCCCACTGCACATACAATAAACATATGGTTCACAGCGCAGCGAGTGCTTGGTTGGGAGGGAGTCCTCACCCAACTTACACCACTGTGGGACACGCCTAAACTAGGTATGCTCCGCCACAGTAAGGGCTTTGCACAATGGGACCTTATTGGTATCTCGAGAATTGGAGACCTCTGGAAAAAGGGAGAAGTAGTGACATTCGCCCAACTACGAACAACATACCAAATGGCTGATTCCGAACAGTTTCGCTACACACAAATTAAACACGCACTCACAATGGCCATACCCAGAGGCACCGATCTCCCCGAATCATCGCCGCTCGAGGATCGTCTCCTTACAGACCACCTAACTAAAAAAGCTATTTCCCTCACTTATCGCAAACTAATGTATAATCAGAAAGATCCCACGCAGGCCTTGCGAGACAAATGGCGAGTTGACCTAGGGGACATGGACGACCAGGAATGGCAGGAGGCACTGGCATCCCCACGAGAGGTGGCAATCCCGTCACGACTACAACTGGTGCAACTGAAGATCCTACATAGGACATACTACACTAGAACTATGCTCCACAAAATTGGCCGGACAGAGACGCCTCTCTGTCTGCGGGGATGTGGGACGCGGGGCACTTATTACCACACGCTATGGGAATGTCCCCACATAACACACTACTGGGAGGCAGTCATGGAGACGATTACCCGGGTGTGTGGCGCTGGGGTTCCCCCTGAGCCAAAGAGGTGCCTCCTCAATGTATGGGAACCGACCGACCTTAATCACGCAACACGAGACTGGGCAACCCTCGGGATCACGTTAGCTAAACGAAACATTGCACAGCACTGGGGCGCATCCACTACTCCCTTGCAACAACACTGGTGCCAAGACATGGATAGAGCAATGGTGGCCGAAAAAGCAGTTTTCACACACAGAGGATGTCCCAAAAAATGGGAGCGGGTGTGGGGCAAGTGGAATTCGTTCCGTGGTAACATATGTGCCCCCCGGCAGAGGAATCAGAACCAGACCTAAGCGACTAGCTCACAAGGTTTACTACAGGGTCGGCTACAATTCCAGGGTCAGGGGTCCAGACAGTAGACAATATGCTAAATTAAGACGTGAATGTCAAGTAACTATGCACAATGCATTACCTGTGTGTATAACCTATGATGAATGTACCAACTAATGGACACTGCCAATAAGTAACCAGCAATGTTCTGTTTTTATTTGTTGTTTATGTGACAATAAAAAGTTAAAAAAAAAAAAAAAAAAAATGTTGTTATAATGCATAATGTGTGTCTATGTTCATCACATGTTTTTTTTTTAATACATTATATTGATAAAAAATGATTGAATTTTGGTAAAATAAAACCAAACACACTTTTCAATTATTGGTTTAAAGTGCTGTTGAATTATAAAAGAAAAAACTACCTGGTCATTTTGTAGCTTTCATCTGAGCAGTTAGTAAGGTGTTACTGAATAGAGGGCTACCTAAAAGAACACTTCATAGTTTAGGGGGCCATGTCCCCTAAAGACCATACTTATTTTAGTATTTTTGGTAAGCAAAAGCTATCGAGGTCATGGAGCCCAATTCACAAAGCTTTCTTCACTGAGTAGGCGTAACTTACCCCTAGGGAATTGTGGAGTCCAAGTAAGTCTCACCTACTCGCAGAAAAATCTGTGTGAATCAGGCCTTGGTGAGTAGGGTTTGTGAGTGTATTTTGTGATGATGGAAAACTGTAATTGCCCTTTCATTTTCCTCTGAGTTGTCTTAACTCAATTAAAAAAAAACGAAGCTCATAGCACTCTAAGGTCTACCATTAAACGTGTATTGTCGTTCTCGGTTTGGCAAGAAATGGTATTTTGTGCATAGACAGGAATTAAAGGCGATGCAGTAATATCACATTTCAGATCCCCAATCTCCTGGACATTTTACCAGCGAAACACAGGTAGAAGTTCTGAGTGGGAAGAGAAAATTGAGGAATTATCATGGGAAACGTGTATAGTAAATCCACCTCCAATAGAAATGACCCATTTCTCTGTGGATCCTCGGGGTACAAGCGTTGGAATACTGCACTATCCCCGCATCTGTGAATGATCAATACCGCTGATATTGCTGGCTCGGAATGGGAGTAGGCTTAGTGAGCACTTTTTTAATATGAAAACTGAATATTTATTTTCTTATTAAATTAATTTTGAATGATCATAAACTTATTAACTGAGGCGAGCGTCGCCTTTAAATGCATAGCTGTCAGGAGCATATTAGAAAAGACACCAGTTAGTTTGTTTGTGGACCTCCACATTTTGTTCAGAAACACATACAAAGGAACGAAATTTAAAGAAGGATGTCACCCTAGAAACATACTAAATCTTCCATAACTCAAGTAGCTTTAAATATATAAACACTGTGGCCTCATTACGAGTTGGCTTTATTTCTCCCAGACTGTTAACCCCCGTTGAAATAACACAAGATGAAATTACAAGTGTGGCAGGGCCCAGAATGATCATGCCCAGAAACTCCAGCCTGATAATTACATTCGCGGAGACACTGGTCTGCGAGAATTGCAGCTGGACTGGGGGCTGAGGGCAGCAGCATTGCCTGGCTCTCTGTTAAATAAAGCACTGGATGCGTATTGAAGTTCAAGTCTTTATTCGCTGAGGAGCACAAGAAGACACCACCTGCTTCATCGGTGTCCTTCCAACTGTCCTCCACCAACCCCCCACCACTCGAATGAAAACATTCCAGGAATGCTTGCTAACCAAGCATTCCTGGTATCTAAGCAACACACAACACTTCCCCTTCCTTTAACAAAAAGAATATATACAAAAAAATAATGCAGGGGCGTGGCCAAGATGACGTCTTGGTAGGACGCAGTTGTGTAGCTCTCCGCTCCCGCCGGGCCTTTTATCGCACTTTCGGTGGCGGGAGGGGCACCGGAGCCTACAGAAATCCCCCCGAAAGCGGTGTGGCTCTTCCGGGGGGCCGTGAGGCTGCGTCGAAGTCCTGGCGGCAGCTCCAGCGCCGCCGCAGAGCAGCCCGGAGGGAGTTGCTGAGCGTCTGGAAGCAGCTGCAGAGAGCCCGGCGAGGAGCGCGTTTGCTGGAAGTTCCCAGCGGTCCCTGCATGGTCCAGGAGACCGCAGCAGCACGGATACCAGAGCGGTACCTCCCGGCGGGGTGAGGAGCGGGCCCGCACACTACTGAGCAGCGGTGGGCTCGGGACGTGAGCACCACGTGAGGCCCCGGCTCCGCGGGTTGGAGTAGGCCTCATCTTTAGTGGCCACGAAAGGACAGAGCTGACGCTTACACTAACCGCGTGGCGGCTCTGTCCTGCCACACCACCTGCTGCACCCCCCCCATCTGGAGAGTCTGACTGGGGACTTGTCGACGTGGGGCCCAGCGGTCCCCTGTGGCCTGGGGCGGGACCTGCGGTGCGGCCTACCGAGCCTGGACTGCGTTGAGGCCCGGTTGGGGCACCAGAACACCTGAAGATACGAGCGATCCTGGCCAGGGGGCTTTGGCTGTGTTTCTCTGCCCCTCGGCTCTGCTATTGCGGCCTCCTAGATCGCTGTGGCCCCTGAGTGACTCGAGCCCGTAACCTAAGCTTGCTGGGGGGCGAGACCTGTGGAGTACCTGGGACGGTACAGCACCTCGTCAAGAGCCCTAGCCAAGAGGCGAGAGAGGAGGTGAGCCGAGGTCAGACAGCTCCGCAACGGTGGGGCCCCAGTGGCGGGCTTCTGGTGATTACATCGCTCCCCCCTATGGCGCTTGAATTGGGGCACAAGTAGAGGGTCTGCGTGGTGGCGGCATTTTGCGGGGGCCCTCCAGCTGCGACATCGCCCTCCCGGATAGCGCTCCGTCTCTGTACACAGTACTGCTCCGCCTGTGGAGCCCTCAGCATCCGGCCTGCGTCCCACCCGAGGACCCCACGCACGGAGAAGCTATGGCGGCCCCCAAGGGCAGGAAGGACAGGTCAGTGAAGGACCTACTGCATAAGTCAGCACAACAGGTGGAGGGCCAGCCTGGAGCAAGGCATGTAGACGAGGCGGAGGGCGGTGAGGGCCCGGAGGCCCCGGTCAGCCGATCCTTCCTGGAGTCACTCTTCTCCTATCTCCGTGAAGACTTGTCTGCAATGAAGCGCGAGCTGTCGGCAGACTTGCGGGAAGTGCGCCGAGATGTGGATTCCCTGGGGGAGCGAGTCAACACTTTGGAGGGGCGCAAAGCTGGGCGCGACAAAGAAATCGAAAACCTCCAACAGGAAGTCCTCAAGCTGCAAGAACAGAATCTGGACCTCAGGCCCACACGGAGGACCTGGAAAACAGGTCCCGGTGGAACAACATCCGCATCCCCGGCATGGCACATGGCGAGGGGGACGGCGACATCGAGGTGCTGGTGGTGGGCCTCTTCCGTTCTATTCTGGGAGAATCCCTGGACTTCCCGATCAAGCTGGATCGCACTCACAGGGTGGGCCCACGGAGGGCAGCCCCTGCTCCCCCGGCGGACATACTGACCTGTGTCCACGACTACCAACTAAAAGAGCGGATCCTCCGTGAGTCACGGCATCGCTTGGACTTTACTTACCACGGTCAGAAGCCCACGTTATACCAGGACCTGGCAGCCTCCACCTTGCTTAAGCGCAAGTCCTTCCGTCCGATTACGCTCCACCTCCGAGAAGCTGGCATCAAATACTCCTGGGGGCACCCGTTCAGACTGATCTTTCCCTACAAGGGGGAACTGAGGCAAATCCGCTCACTCTCTGTGGCCTACAAACTCCTGGGTATTGAAGAACCCGCGGCGGACCAGCCTCACACGGACAATCGTTCTCGCAGACGCTGTAGCGGCCATGGATGGACTACTATCAAGCCTCCTAGCCCGTCGGCACGTCCCGACTCGGACACTATGGCCAGGGAGCGGCAAGCAGTGTTGGCGTCCCTTACAGGTGCACCCTCGGAGTGAGGCAGGACTCGCTTCAGCTGAGAACTGATGTTTTGAAGTTAGCACCCTTGCCCGTCGTTGGTAACACTATCAATATTTACATGGGCTTTACCTGGGGGGAGCGGGGAGCCGCGGGCCACAGGTACCCCTCACTTTCTTTCCTAGGAGCAGTACGCTCCGGACATTGACCCTGTGTTATACTTTATTATGTCTACGTTCTTGCTCTGTTGGGGTTTTGTTGTTTTTGTTGATGGGTTCCCTCCCCCCTCGCTGCGCCTCCTTTGTCTTTCCTACATGCGTGCGACCCCTGCCTGTTTGGCCCCTTTGTCTAAGCTCTCACAGGGCCGGGCTGTGGTGGGCTAGACTGGTCCTTTCTCACCCGCAGCGCAACCTGTCCGCACCGCCTGCGTAGATGAGTGTCACAATCCTGACTTTGAATGTGAAAGGACTCAACAACGCTATTAAACGTAGGGCTATCCTGTCTTATTTGGAAAACTCTGGAGCCCATGTTTGTCTGCTGCAGGAGACCCACCTGCTGCTCGCCGACACGCATAGATTGCGCTCTAAGGCCTTCCCTCAGCAATACTTCTCTTCTCTCCCTACCAAGAGGGCTGGGGTCACTATCCTTGTAGCCCATACTTTCCCAGGGACGGTGGGGGCAAAGGTCTCTGAGATCAAGGGGAGGCTCCTGGCGCTTTCCGTGACCTTTGGTGTGCACACACTTACGCTGGCCACTATTTACGCCCCCAACGAGGGCCAGGAGGCGTTTTCACGTAAGGCGGTGGGGGACTTAACATCTACCCCTGACCGGGAAATCCTCATTGGGGGTGACTTGAATATTGTGTTCGATGGCCAATTGGACCGTTCGGCTCTGACGCCAGCCGACAGTGGTTGCACGATTTAGGGTTGGTGGACGTGTGGCGTCACTTCCATCCCCATACCACCAACTACACCTTCTACGCCCATGCCCGGGGGACTTACGGCAGGTTAAATTATTTCTTAGCGCCCTGGTCTCTTCTCTCTTCTACACAGGACTCCGTTACTGAGCCTCAGGCACTCTCTGACCATGCAGCTTTGACCCCCCTACTCCTCGGCCATCATACTCCTGGAAGCTCCGGGACACGCTCCTCCACCGTCCTGAAGTTGTCACGCGCCTTACTAAAACACTAGAGGACTTCTTAGCTGTCAATGATACACAGGACACCTTCATCGTCTCCCTTTGGGAAACTCTCAAATTAGTGGCTCGGGTGACTTTTTGCTTACCATGTTGGCCGCAGACAACAGGATGCGCAGGGAGGAGCTTTCTAAGCAAGTTTTGGAATTATAGGAGTTCCACAAGCGGACAGGGGCCCCCAGAGTCAGGAGGAAACTAAAGGCGGCGCAGACTCAGTTGGCCAGTTTGGACCTGGATAGGGCGGAGCATGCTGCTCTTCGCTTGAAGCATACGTTCTACACAGGGGGGGGATAGATGCGGCCGCTTGTTGCCTCATAAATTGCTCACTCAGCGTCAGGCGGCGGTAGTCCCACTGCTTCTGGCTGAAGGGGGTGCGGAGCTTACGCAGGAGGTAGATAAAGCTTGCGCGTTTCGGGATTTTTATGCGGATCTTTATGCTGCCCAACCAATACCTGACCAAAACCCCTCCGCGTATTGTCAGGGCATAACACCCGACCAGGCCTTTACCCTAGATAGCCCGATTCGGGTCGAGGAGGTCATTTCGGCCATAGCACGGCTTAAGCTTCTCAAATCCCCTGGCCCGATGGGTTTACTGCCATTTTTTACAAAACTTTTTGCTCGACGATCCTGGCCCCAATATTGACTTGACTTTTTAACGCCATCGATGGCACCCTGTAGTTACCGCCTACGATGCTCCTGGCGTCGTTGACAGTTTTGCCCAAACCCGGTAAAGATAGCAGATACTGCGCCTCTTACAGGCCTATATCTTTGCTGAACATAGATTTTAAGATCTTCACTGGGATCCTGGTGTCCAGGTTGGGGCCGCTGATGCCAGGATTGATAGAGCCGGACCAGGCTGGATTCATCGCGACCAGACAATGCAGTGACAATACTAGGAGACTGCTGAATCTCCTGGACAAGGCGCATCATCAGACGGAGGAGCACGTAGTTTTATCGGTCGACGCCGAAAAGGCATTCGACAGGGTTCATTGGCCCTTCCTGGAGACTGTTTCGGAGAGGTTCGGGGTCGGTCGCCGATTTCGCTAATGGGTGTTTAGTGGCTACAGCCGGCCCTCGGCCACGGTCCGGGTAAAGTGTTTTACGTCGGACCCCTTCCCAATAACTAGAGGCATGCGTCAGGACTGCCCGCTCTCCCCCCTACTGTTTGCTCTCTATATGGAGCCACTAGCACAGAGGGTTCGAGAGAATCAGCAGATCAAAGGGATTCTCTTTGGGGGAGAGCGGCACACCATCAGCCTCTACACGGACGATGTTATCGCCACGCTGGAGTCCCCTCAGACGTCAGTCCCGGCCTTCCTGGCCGAACTAGATGAGTTTTCAGCAGCCTCTGGTTTTAGAGTCAACGTGGCCAAGTCGCAGGCCTTGGGTTTCTCCTTACAGCAGCCAACTGCCGCTGCCCTGGCCCAGGTGTGTCCCATCTGTTGGGATCAGAAAACCATCCCGTACCTGGGCATCACACTGTCATTGTCTACTGCTGAGGCGGTATTCTTAAACTATACTCGGTTATTGCAACAGACCCGGCCGGAGCTGAGAAGATGGCGGCCGTTTGGTCTCTCGTGGTTGGGCTGGGTGGCAGCTCTTAAGATGAGCATACTCCCCAAAATCTTGTACCTTTTTCGGACCCTACCAGTGGAGCCACACCCGGGTATGCTGAAACAGCTTCAGTCCGAATTTACTACCTTTGTCTGGGCAGACAAGAAACCGCGAATTAGTAGAGACATGAGCTTTAGACCCCATGGGGAGGGCGGCTTGGGGATTCCCAACCTCGATCACTATTATAAGGCGACGCAGTTACGATCCCTGCTGGAGTGGGCCCAGCCGGAATCCGAGAAGCGCTGGCTCTTTATGGAGCGAGCGTTGGCAGGACAGTCCTTGTGGAAGGTCCCCTTCCTTGGCAGAGCCTCCAGACCCCCTGGACTTTATGGCCCACCCATAGTGCGGGCCACCTTAAGGGCTTGGGACGCCACGGCCACACGCAACAGATTGACCACATTCCCATCACCTCTTACTCCTATCACTGACAATCTGGACTTTTCTCCGGGTCTTGATAGGGAGACATTTGGTCATTGGGATAAGGAGGGTCACAGGTCTATATAGGGCATTTATTGACGTGGAGGGCCCCCTGTCCTTTGAGGATCTTAAATCCGATTTCGCCATGCCCGAAACCGAGCGGTACCATTATTTGCAGATACGGCATTGGGTCATGCAGCCCTAGGTTCGCCAGGGAGCAGAGAGGCAGCTTACTCAGTATGAGCGATGGCTGCTGTCTAAGGAATCCCCTAAGCGACTTATTACAGAACTGTACCACACCCTATGCCCCCCAGAACAGGCAGTTAAATCTGCGGGCCAGAGACGGTGGGAAACCGAGCTGGGGCGGACACTGACCCCCAAGGAATGGGCGGATATCCATTTTAGGGCCCGGCACTCAGCGCGTAATATTTCCAGCGTAGAAACGGTCACTAAGATAATGATGTACTGGTACCTCACACCCTCCCGATTACACAAAAGTGACCCCGATCTCTCTGCCACTTGTTGGAGGGGTTGTGAGGCTGAGGGTACACTACTACATTTGCTATGGGAATGCCCTACTGTTTCAGCTTACTGGACGCAAGTTTTGGACGAGATCGACCACCACTTTGACACCACTCTTACGCTTCCCTGAATATGTCATCTTGGGCGTATCTGATAGGCTCACATTTCCCCTCAAGTCCCGTAAAGGCAAGCAGATGGGAATAGCTTTAGGGGTGGCACTACAGAATATACTGTCACCCTGGGGCACGGATAGAACTCCCGCGGTGCAGGGATGGTTCCACCCGCTGGGTATGTCCTTGGCATGGAGCGCATGTCCCTCTCCCTTCAGGGAGATGGGGCCTCTTTCGCCGATTTGTGGCGCCCTTTTCTTGCATTGCTGTGCTCTGAATTCCCCAAGCTCTCCTGCCCCAGGTACTTGCGGTTACTGCGTCTCTCCGCGCTGATACAAGATCTGACCCAACCGCTGCCACGCTGAATTGCCCCACGCCATGCTTGATTTCCCCTTTTTTCTGTTGAGGCAGCTAGGGTGGGGGAGGGGGTTGGAGGGGGAAGGGGTGGGTTGGGGGTGAGGGTGTTCATTTTGCTTTATTTCTGATGCTCTGCGTAGCACTACGATGGCCTTGGCCCATGATTTGGGCTTCATTGCTTGCTGCATCTTTTGTTTTTCAAATCAATAAAAAAAAAGAACCTAAAAAAAATAATGCACTACAATTGGATAACTACTAAAATCACAAAAAGATGAAGTTAACATTATAAATTGCTCATCACAAATAATGCAGTTAATATTATGAATTGCTCACCACAAAGTCTTTCAACCAACTCGGAGCCTTCCTTTCTCTTACAGTTTTTTTAGCAAAATCCTGGTTGGTGTGAGGAGTAACTTCATTAGTAACTCCGGTGGCAAAAGGTACGCTAGTGCCCTCAGGTGTGTTCACTTCTAATGTGGTAGAGTTCGGCAAAGTGGATCACGACTGTGACTCTTTGTAGACTCATTGACCTCACCATCATCCATCCATTCAAAATTACTACTGTCATCCCCACTTTCCTTAACATTACCACATTTGGCCACTCTCCTTAAATTCCAAACTTTGCCATTTCTGAGTCTAACTGCATTCTTCACAACTTCTTCTGCATCGAAAAAGGCGCTATCACCCTTACTTACAAATCCAGGTTTTTTAACGCGTACCCAATCACCAATTGCAATCTGGGGTGGTTTCACACCATGTTTCATCAGTCATAGGGGTGGGATGCACTCCATATGTTTCTCATTGTAATCTACGTATTCCAAGGATGCGTGCTGAATGGTGAGTGGCATGCCCAAATGCCACTGAAACAAACAATTACTGCATGAAATGGGTGCAACCTCTTGCACCCAACCAGACGCACTGCTGCATGCCATCTACTGGCCGTAACGTATACGTAACGTAACATATATTTTCATTTCATTCATTTGATCACTTTAAACATCGTTTCGATGGGAAGGACGAAATGATTTTAATTCACACGGCAGTGACCCCCGACGAAGGGCGCTTCGCAGCCCGAAATGCATTGGGATTTTATTGAATAAAACACTGCTTGTGATGAACCTTGCATTACTCGTATTTTCACAAGAGGTCCGGAGGGGCACAGTGCAAATATCAGAAGTTTGGAAAAGAAAAAAAAAGGCAAAACATACCGAGTGCGGATTTGCATATAAAGAAATGGAAAAGAGGTTTAAAGAAGAGAAAACATGTTTAAAGTGATCAAATGAATGAAATGAAAATATACGTTACGGCCAGTACTTGGCATGCAGCAGTGCATCTGGTTGGGTGCAAGAGGTTGCACCCATTTCATTCACACCATGTTTACCATCAAAATACTTCTTGATTTTGTCATGTATACGCTCCATCCTGCGCCTTACTTCTTCTCTTGACCATTGTTCCACACCGGATGTACATAACCACTCAGGGGTGAACTTGGACCTAGGTCTGCGCCCCTGCATTATCAAGAAAGGGGGTAACCCCGTGGCTTCTGAGTTGGTGACGAGATAAGCCCAAACCATCTTCCCAATCGGAGTGATCCAGTCTTCACCTGCACTCATGGCTAGCTGGATGATGCCCTTTAACACTCGGTTAAACCGTTCCACCATACCATTTCCGCTGGGATTGTACAGGGATGTAGTCTTATGTCTGATACCAACCTTTCAAAGTCGGTCTTGGCCTTTTTAGAGAGAAATTGGACACCATTATCACTCAACAAACACGCAGGAATGCCTTCAGAACTAAAAATATCATCCAGAAACTTCAATACCACATCACTATCTGTACCATCCACCACCTTCACAACAGGCCAGCGAGAGAATAGACACATCAAAACCATAACATATTTGTGTGAACCTTGGAAGTGATCCAAAACAGGACCCATGATGTCAATGGCAACAACCTCCCATGGTTCCTTGGGAAGAGGTTTATCATACAAAGATGGATGTAAAGTTTGCAAATATTTGTCTGCCCTGCAACATGCATTGCACTCTCTCGCACTCTTTCAGAAATCTTGTCCAGACCAGGCCACCAAAATAAACTTTTCAAAAGTGACTTGGTTCTACAAATGCCTGAATAACCTTCATGATATATTTCCACAATTACTATACGCAAACTTTCTGGTGGAATAATTTTTTCTCCTCGTAATAAAAACCCTTCATTAAAGGAAAGTTCAGAACGGACTTCCCAAAAAGGTCTTGCTGCTTCGCTGAGTGCATCCTTACGAGGCCAACTATTCATTACGTACGGCATTACTTCTTGCAAAACAACATCTTTTTTGAATTCCTGCTCCCATTCATCCTTGTTAAAGTTAGAGTGACCCTGGTCATGAATGAATGCCACCTGGAAGTTGTTCCACTTATCATCTTCACATTCTTCCAGCATGACTGGCATTCTGGATAAAAATTCTGCCACAACATTACTTTTACCTGGGGTATAAACAATTTTGTATGTAAAGTTTTGCATACGCCTCGATATCCTTGCAAGTCTAGAAGAAATATCGGTAGAGCCTTCCGTGGTCAAAATTTTGATTAGTGGCTTGTGATCACATCGTAAGGTGCATACCTTCCCCCCCAAATGAAAGACTTAAAATGGTCCAAGGCCCAAGCACAAGATAATGCTTCCTTTTCAATGATGGGGTACTTTTCGTCAAATGGGGACAATGATCTGGATGCGTATGCTATTATATGTTCTTTCTCTTTGTCATCAATTTGAGACAATACAGCCCCCAGACCTTTATTACTAGCATCCTTGGTAACAATACTATCTGCCAAAGGGTCAAAACTGCTTAAGGCAGTGGCTTTAGCGATTGCTGTTTTTATACACTTAAAATCCTTCTCGCATTCAGAAGACCAGAAAAATTTGCAATCTTTTTTAAGCAATTGACGAATATTGTAACATTGGTCTGCAAAATTTGGCACATATTTAGCACAAAACTCAGCCATTCCTAAAAAGGATCTTACATCATCTTTGGTGAGCGGTGAGGAAGCATTTTCAATTGCTGATACAAGTGAAGGTTTAGGTCTAACTCCGCTCGCATCAATTACATGACCCAAATAAGTAACACTGTTACTAGCAAAATTGCATTTCGAATGTTCAAGTGTGAGGCCCTTTTCTTGCAAGGTCCTTAAAACTGTAAGAAGCCTGGACTCATGTTCCTTTTTATTCAAACCGAACACTAGGATATCATCCTGAAAAAAAGTAACGCCTTCTACTTTATTAAATAATTGAAACATGAGGCATTGAAAAACGACCGCAGCGGAAGCTAAGCCGAAAGGCATTTGCTTGAATTGATAGCAGCCGAAGGGCGTTACGAAGGATATATATATTTTTTTGATTCAGGCGACAATGACATTTGGTGATATGCTGATGAAAGGTCAATGGTAGAGAACCATTTTGCCCCTTTCAAACAAGTGACCATTTCATTAATTTTTGGCAATGGAAATCTATCCACCACGATGTTATTATTTAAGTGGTGCAAGTCCACACAGAGCCTAATTTTTCCATTGCTCCGCCTAGCGAGAACCACCGCAGAGATCCAGTCAGATGCTTCAATGGTCTCAATTACATCAGAAGTAATTAATTTGTTAAGTTCTTTTTCCACTTAATCTCTTATTTGCAAAGGAAAATTTCTACATTTATGGAGCTTGGGAACAGCAGTATCTTTACGGCGGATCAAGTGTTCAAAACCTAAAAGATTCCCCAATTTGTCATTAAAGACACTAGGAAACTGCTCCCGCATTCTTTCACCCAAAGTGCTGCTTTCATCCACTATTAATACCTGTTCCTTACTGTTAGGATCCAGTATAATGTGTAATTTCTTCTGATCCAGCCAACCTAAAACAGGTGGACCAGTTCTAGCCATATATAACTTCCCACGATTTTGCCTGTTCTTGAATTCAAAGGTAAACCATCTGTAGCCAATTAAGTCTATTTTTTCTCCACTGCAACCTTCTGGGTGTATATCAGGTTCAATTAAATGATGCCCAACCTTTAATACAAATGAGGATTTCCACAAGTCCTCATTAATGATTGTGTAAGGAGATCCAGAATCTGCATACATTTTAAGTTTTACACCTCCAATTCTCATCCAGCATTCAGATTTGTTCCCACATAGTGTATCATTAATGTTAAGCACTAAATTGCTTCTAACATTCATAACTAGGTTATTAACAGGAATATCCTCCTCGTAACTATCCTGTAAAACAAGATTCCTCATCGGTCTCACCAATAAATTTAACCTTAGTATTCCTTAGTTTGCAAACCGTAGCATAGTGACCGATAATGCCACAATTGCTACATTTTTGGTTTGCTGCGGGGCAGGTTTTTGCTATGAGGTAGGTGGTCTAAACTATCACACCTGTAACACCTTGTTTGCTCCTTAGATCTAGCTCTTCCACAACCCAATCTAGGTGGACCTTGTCTGTCAAACCTCGCTGAACTTAGCCTGTCCGACCTTTCCCCACAGTAGTTCACCTTACTCACTAACATGGAATCCTGTACATCATCCGTTAGGACAACCGCACACCTACTAGACATCTCTGCCTTGGGAACTAAAGCTAGGATTTCGTCTAGAGGTGCGTCACGGTTGACCCAAAGTCTTTCTTGGATAGCCACATTGCAATCATGCATAACAACTTAATCTCTTATGAAATCATCATGCAATGTACCAAACTTACAGTCCAAGGCTAATTTTTTAAGTTCTGAGACATAACAATCCACTGTTTCTGATTTACCTTGCTTCTGAGACATAACCATCCACTGTTTCTGATTTAGAAGAAACAGTGGATGGAAGAATTTGAACCTAGTAATGTCTATACACACTTTTGGCGCAAAATAATTATCAAGGTGTAGCAAGGCCAAATCAAAGACATTCATCTCACCAGAAACAGCAGCCTTCGTCATTTGGTTGTACACTTTCAATCCAGCAGGACCTAAAGAATGCAAAAGTAATCTTTTTTTCTGTGCAGCAGCCATCTTTCCAGCTTCACCCACAGCTTCAATATAGTTTGTGAAGTATGCTCTCCATTCTAACCATTTCATGGATGGCTCAGATCCGCATGCCCAAAAAGCCTGAGGTGCACTGATATTATAATTCTGAGTTGACATGGTGTATGGACTAGTTCAGTGTCCAATTCACTGTCCTGTGCTTCACCACACAGCAGAACACTCAGCAAGATAGTAGTGCAAATTCAATTGAAGTAGCCAAGTCAAAGATCCAGCAATAACTGATAAAAAGTAAATGAAGTAAAAGTAACAAAAAATATACTTGGTTCCAATAAATACTGTGTGAATAATGGCAGAATCGAGCCCGGTATTATCCTGTAGAAATGTTTCACCAGTTACCATAACCTGCAGAGTAACGCTGCTGTCATCTGATGAATTTGCTGGTATATGGTGTACATCTGGCAATGAGATCCAAGATGGCTGCCGGTGGGGTCACGTTGCGTGACCCGGTGTCGTTACGTCACTTCGGATGGTGTCTGTACGCAGAACCGCGCGGCAGCCGGCTGAGCAGAAGCAGGACCAACACACACCAGTGATGGCGCGCGAGGAAGCACTTGGCAACAGGCGCCCAAGTAACAATGCAGCCACGCACTCACCTGGAAACCAGGTAGGAATGATGACGCTGGTAACCGTTGCACGTCGGAACAGCGACGCAAAAGTTCGCAATCGAATAAATGCTCAAGTATGAAATGTTTCAATGAATGTGCAGCACGTACTTGCCAAAAGCTGCACCCATAAAACTCTACCAAATCTCTGCCAGCTGCACGCAAAATGTATCCAAAAATCCTCAGAATAGCTGTAAACGATTCTTTAATCACAAATCTTACAGGCGTAGGTTCCGTAGCTCCTCAGCGCTCATCGCCAGTGTTAAATAAAGCACTGGATGCGTATTGATGTTCAAGTCTTTATTCACTGAGGAGCTCAAGAAGACACCACCTGCTTCATCGGTGTCCTTCCAACTGTCCTCCACCAACTCCCCACCACTCGAATACAAACATTCCAGGAATGCTTGCTAACCAAGCATTCCTGGTATCTAAGCAACACACAACACTCTCGCTGCTGCAGCAGCCTGGGGAGGATACAATAAGGGTTTGGGGGGCAGCCGACCAGAGGAAGGTTTACCCCCGGGGAGGATTGGCGGAGTTGGTGCAGTCCAACAACTGTGACCGGGTTTGGGCTACTATGCAGCCCACGTATGTATGTATGTGTGTATATATATATATATATATATATATATATATATATATATATATATATGTATATATATATATATATATATATATGTGTATATATATATATATATATGTGTATATATATATATATATATATATATGTATATATATATATATATATATATATATATATATATATATCCATGTTCTCGACCAGCCACCATTTTGTCAATAGGTGACACGGAGGCTGGTCTAGGTAGGAGCAGTTTTCGTTTGAGGCGCAGTTTTGTGTAGTTTTCTGGTTGAGGGCACAGATAGTGAGGCGTTATAGCAGACGATAAGGTGGCCCAGGCGCTTAGGCTCTTAGAAGGAGCAGGGTGTTTAGACCTGCTCCCTGACGGTGGCAGTGCGAGGAGGCCATCCAGTGCGCCAGAAGTCTGAGGTGGTCTCGGCCGCAGTGCTGGCATGTTCGCCGCCACATCAGGCCCCGGCTGTGAAGCAGGTTAAGGTGAGCAAAAGGGGCGGCTGGAGAGTGTTGAGAGCGGCCCCTAAATCGTTTCATGCGGGCCGGCAGGCAAAGCAGAAGTCCTTGGGGCCAGCTGTGAATGTGTTCGATGAGGAAGAAAGCCAGGAGGCAGAGACGGGAATGCACGGGTAGGGCAGTGAGGGGGAGGGGAAGTATAAGTATGACTAATGCGGGCCGCGTAGGGCGCAGTGCTGCTAAACAGTCTGTGAGTGAAGGTGGATGGTGGGAGGGGCCAGGCAACACGGCTACAGGAAGCTGGGAGGCAAGCCAGAGTGGGGAATCAGGTAGGGTAACCAGGGGTCCTGGATTTGCTGGGACATTCCCGATTTTCAACAGCTGTCTCAGCAGATGTGGTTCATGTCAAGGTTTTTGGAGAGGGTCAACTGAAACAGTGAAAGGCACTTTTTTTAGATGTTCCAAAGCAGGGATAGTTAGCAGCTGTTATAAGTAGGCACTTTCATGAACAGGTATGTAGAGGCAAGAGAAAGACGAGGCAAAGAAATAAAGTTTTATTGATAAAAGGTCTGCAAGCAGCCTGCAAAAGTGCGTGACTTATCAAGCAGAGTAGAAGGCTCATCTGACCCAAACATTCTATGACATCATATGAATACATAGTGAGGGTTCCACAGTGACATAACAATGCAACAAGCATGTTATGGTGCTGTGTTGGTGTGAAGGCAAACTATAATACAAAACAAGGATAATAGGTAATAAATATTGTCAAATATACAACATCTTCCTTTATACAATGAAATTAAAACAAAACGGAATCCTGATACTTTCTTGGCATTCTGGAAACCCTTCCCGAAATATTAGAAGATCTTTGAAACACATTTTGTGAAGAAATACTAGTAGGATCAGAAATGTTTTTTCCATTGGACACATTACATCCATTATATTCTGTGCTGCCCAAACAATGTTACTGCCTATTTACATTAAGTGAGTCACTTGTTTCGTGATATTCTGTCTGTTGATTGGAATTTTTAGTTAAAATTTGTCAAATATACTTGTACTTAATGCATCAGTAGGTTTTTTAAATTGTGCTGATCTACCGGATTCTCCATTATTAACAATTGCACTTTCAGGTTCCTCCCATACCAACCCTTCTCCATCCTCAGACAAACATTTTTTAGTTTTGGTTATAAGTTCATGTTGTCCAGGTTTCAGTTTTATGACATCACTTTTGTTCCACCACCCTTTATCTTGTATCAGAACTGAACCTCCTGAAACTGTCTTTACTAGATAAGGTTCTGAATAAACTGATTCACCTTTCTGCACTTTTACAGGTTTTTTTTAACAATAACCCAATCTCCTCTTTCAAATATTTTTTCCTGTGCTCTGTGTACTTTGTCATGATAAGTTTTTGATAACATTTGTTTTTTTCTGAATTCTTTTCTGAACCTCAAGTTTTTCATCATCCAAATCAACAGTTTCCTTACTCTTGTTAAAACTTCTACCAAACTTTGGAGTTAGTAAGGTATTACCATAACTACCCCTCATCAAGAAAAAAGGTGTGTATCCGGTTATTTCATTAGTAGTGTTGTTATAACAATTAACTTTTTCCTTAATAAAATCTGTTACAGGTAAATTTGATGCTATGGCAAGTTGAATTCCTTCTTTAATGAATCTGTTGGCAGGTTCACCCTGACCATTCGATTTAGGTGAATACAAGGGTGTTTTTCCCGGTTTTATTCCATTCTTCTTTAAGAATGAACACATTTTGAGTGACGTAAATTGTGTCCCCTTATCTGAAACCATGACATGTGGTAAACCCTCGTTTGAAAATATTTTTTCAAAAAAATGTATTACACTATCAGTGTTAATGTTATATTGTGAGTTTCTCCCGAGCTCGTGGATGGAACTGTGGGTGGGTTCCACGGCTCGGGAGCGTGGAGGACGGTTGGGGGAAAGCGCAAAGATGGAGGCGCGCGTTTGGCTGCTCCTGAAGAGAAAGAATAAATCTTTCTTTTACCTGACAACGTGTACGTGTATGTATGAACATAACACGTTTTTGGCGACGATCGGGCAGGAGCAGCACCAAAGTGTTTAAAGGGACCCGCGCAACAGCTGCTTGTAAGGCTGGGGGCTGTTGTGTCCTGTTCAGCAGCTGCGTGTTCTCGGCGGCAATCTTGTGAGCTGTAAAGTGGAGGCAGCGTGAGCACCAGAAGAAGTGTGAAAAGTGGCACCTTCAGCGCTTAAAGGTACTGTAAGGGAAGCCGGAGAGCTGTTCATGTGATTGGATGAATGTAGTCACATGCTAACGTGACTACAGCCAAGGAGAAGACATTAACTCTTCGTATCCCAGTGGAATTGGGGAGAGAGTTCATCACACATCGGTGATACGCTCATCATTTAAAACAAACAAAAAAAAAGAGCGTTCACTTGTTGGAATTCTCGGTGACACGCTCACCATTTTAAAAAGTAATATTGGCAAACTGTGTACATCGTGCTACTTCGGTGATACACTCATTTCTAAATTAATTGAAGTATTCATAACAAGAGTTTGTTGTTGAAAAATTAAAGCTTTGTTTACCAGTGGAATTACTCGGTGATACGCTCACCATTAAGCCAATAAAAGCAGCGTGCACCTGTTGGAATTACTTGGTGACACACTCACCATTTGGAAATAAAAAATCTATACTGCATTTTACCACATCCTGATTTCAAATTGGTATTGATATTTAGTCAATTTATATTGTGCGCTAATTGTATTTAGTGTGTCTAACATAGCTCCACCACATGCATTTTTACAGTGTAAAGGTGACCCTCCTATGGAATGGGAGTTATGGTTTCCTTTATTTTTAGCGTATTGGGAGGTATTAGAAGGAGAGGAATGCACACCACAGAGAAAATTAGCTTTGTTAAAACACACTTTAGGTGGTGTAGGCTTAAAGGAATTTTCCACTGTCTTGTGGTTTGTGGCCTCCTGGTCTGCCTTGCTACGTTGGCTTAGGCCTGGCTGCCATGATGCCTTTTTGCGCACGTTACTTTGTGCCGTTGTTTTTCCAGCCTCTGCTTCTGCCCTGCTATTTTAGAGCTGTCTGCATATTTGTCTTTCACCTTTTCTCCTGTTCCCTTTGGGCTACGTCTGCACACCATGTACAAGGTCGAAAAACAACGTCCCTTGTTCTTGCTGATCTGGCCAGTCCCTCGCACTTAGACAGAACACTATGTACAGCTGCCCTGGAGAAATTCGTGTGCTTTTAATATTGTGATTTCACGGTTAGAGACACTTGGAGAAAAACCTTTCCAGAGAGAAGAGCTGTGCTTGTCTGATGATGTAAACCTTGCATCTAGATATTGAGGTATGGGGGTTCGCTAGACAAAGCCCAGAGGTCTTCTGTTTTTATAATAAACTAGCTACTAGCACGGGGAGGGTGGTAAGGTCATTTAGCCCTATATCCACTGCTTTATGAAATGCTTTCCCCGTTTGTATTCTATGGAGTTGTAACTATGCTGATTATATTATCCTTATGCATTATGCTGATAGTACTGGCACGTGTACTGTATCTTAGAGCACGTTAGTTGAAATAAACATTTTAAACTATCCAGTGTCTCTTCTTACGCGCGTTGTGGACAGGTATGAGTGAGTTATGAAAGGGTGTTCTTGCTACTGCGAACCCTGAGAGAAAGATACCGTGTTCTGGGTTGTCTAATCATTGGTAGCATTGTTGCTAATGAGACGCTACAGCTAGTCAGGTTGGGGTTTTAGGTGCTAAGGTTTATGGTTGGCTCACCACTATATTCCGAGGTCCTATTATCCTGTGCATTGCTCTGTGTATGTGCAGAATCCCTACAACATGGCGCAACCGAGTGGGCTGCTTATCTGCGAGACGCTTGAGTAGTATTTGTGCTTGTCCACAACCCCATTCACAGACGCTTCCGGAAGCGTGTGTGACGGTGATACCTCCTATATTGACGTTTTTATAGGTTCGTTCAAGCTTGAAGTTGTTAAAAGGTTCTTAACTAAAACCCTATATTGTGCTGCCTCATATTAGGTTGTCGAAAACTTTTAGCCTGAAATGGCTGTTCAAATTGCGGCACATAGCCGCGCAGCGCTCCGGGCTCACTTAACAGTGTATGGAGTGCCTGACGCGGGTGTCGATCTGATCTTTGTGGTACAAGCGGATCCAGCTTACCACTTTGAGGTGTTTTACTCTTGGGTCACCTTTCCGGCGGTGGATGGGGCTGATAATTTGTTCCATGAATATGAAGCCACCGTTGTTCCTAATCACTATAGACCGTATAGGAATCTTGAAGTACCGCTCACGGCTTGGCAACACCGTGTTTGGTTTGTTGGCGCCCTCCCCCAACCGGTTACCGCGGTTCGTTTAGGCCCCTTATCAATTGAAGGGGCCACTTGGCCTGTCTTGGCCGGGTATACCCCACATCCGCGTTATATGACGGTGGCAGTCGGTGAACTGCGTAATTTGCATTCGTCTTTGATACGAGTGCATAGAGCTTTAGTACAGTATGTTACAGGCAACATCCAGGGAGCCCCGCCTGGAGGTGCAGCCCATCCAGCTGGAGCAGGCGGTGTAACCATAAGTCCTGTCATGGTTAATTCGGTGATGGGCAAGCGCCCACAAAATAAGGATGATTTTCCTTATTGGCTTGCAGAAAAATTTGACCAGTTGGAGGCAGTTTTTCCAAATACCTCTCCCGTGGAAAAACACAGGATTCTGACGATTAGTTTGCCAAAAGACTTGATCCCCGAGTTGGCAGAATGCAACATCTGGGGTAGGGTATTCGCAGCAGTATATGCGAAGTGTTTTGGCACTCCTTCCATGACGGTTCTCCCCTCTGTAATTAAACGTGTGCAGGATGAGCATGGCCCTGAAGCGGCTGTGGAATTAGGGATGAGACTGGTGGGAGTGTTCGACGTAGTAGCTGATTTGATCCTTGCGAATGTCAAGGGCGATGCAGTTAACTTTCAAGTAGCTAATGCTTTGGCTTTGGTCCCAGATCCCGATAAGCCGCGCGAATTACCGAAAACTATTGCACAGGCTTACAAAACAATTGGCCGCAATAGTCTGGGAGTTAAGCCTTTTGCTAAATCGCAAACACAATCGCAACAACAACCAAAACCTCAATCTGAGAAAGATGAGAAACCAGTTTTTACTAAAAAGAGCTGGAGGTTGAAAAAACAGGGTAAGCAACAGAAGAAGCCGGGGTCGCGAGGCGCATCCCCGGTTTCCGTCTCTTCTGAACGCACATATGGTTTGCGCGATAGGGCGAGAATTAAATCTCCAGAGAGATTTCAAGTCTCTGATTCGCGTTCTCCTCATTCTTCACAGGCACCAACAACTTCACAGGCTGGTGGAGGAGATCGCCAGGATAGAGGAAGGGGTCGAGAGGCTCCACAGGGACGAGACCAACCTCGACAACAGGTCAGAGGGAAAGCAGAAGAATTTCAACGCTCTCGCCCACAGTTTCAGAAGAAGAAAGTTGCCGCTGTAACAGCGAGATATGTCACAGACGGTGAGAACGAGACTCCTGAATTGGACGTGGGCAGTGACCCTCCTAGACGGCGCCGCAGAAGTTACCATAGTGCGGGAGGCGCTACGTCCTCATGTGGAGGCGACAGCAACTGAAACATTCATTACTGTTGAGACAGCAGACACCAGAGTGGCACCCCCTGACAGACTATATAATATTGTCATTCAAATCGAAGGTGATATACAGCGTGTTATTAAAGGGATTTTTGGGAAAATCTGACCTCTTCGTACGACATTTTGTTAGCTGAGGCGGATTGGCCACCCCATTCGTACTTGCTGCGCGTAAAGGCGAGGAGGTAATCCTTCCGAGCTTTTCTCGTCATGTCCCCAAGGACAAAGCGGAAGCTCTAGCAGCTGAGTGGGCTGTGTCCCTGGCTCCAGCGTTATACCGCAACCACGTGGGCTGGGATGAAGACTCTCCCCCCCATGAAATACCTTTGCGGTCGTTGCCACAGCCACAACCCCAATATCCCATCAAACGGGAAGCTAAAGGTCCCGTTTCCAAAATTCTGACCCAGTTAGAATATAAGGGAGTGATTGAAACATGCGTGTCACCTATGAATAATCCCCTTTTCGCGGTTTCTAAACCCGATGGATCGTACCGCTTAGTTTTGGATTACCGACATTTGAACTCTCATTGTCGGACCTTTGCGGTGCAAAACACCCACAGTTCTGCGCTTGTAGACAGTCTTGTTCGTAAGAAATATAAAACTACACTTGACCTATCCAATGGATTCTACACGCACAACTTAGCCCCGGAGAGTAGCCAATGGAGCGCTTTTACCTCCGGTGGTAAATTTTTCAAATTCCGGCGTTTACCTATGGGCTACAAGAACAGTCCAGGTGTATTCGCTGCCAGTGTTGTCTCTTTGTTAGACGGCATAGACCCAGATGCATGTTCGTATGTCGATGATATCTATCTGACAGACGACTAATTATTCCCGCATCTTTCCCGAGTGGACCGCATTATTCTAGAGTTTGCGGTTTTAGGTTACAAGTTTAACTTTGCCAAATCTCACATTGCTGAATTTACCGTTTTGTTTTTGGGCTATGAGCTCAACAATGAAGGTAAGGGCTTAGCCCCCCATTTCCTAGAGAAATGTGCACTTCTGTGCCCTCCTACTACTCTGAAGAAACTTCAGTCTTTACTGGGTTTTCTGAACTTCGGGCGTACTTACATTCCCGAATATGCCCAGCGTATCAAGCCACTGTATGCCTTGATACAACCTAACTTTTCGAAGTCATGCTGGCTTCCGGAGCATTCCTCCATTCTGCAGTCTTTGCAGACAGACCTGCTTGAGTCTAAATTCTTGTTGACTCGTGATAACCGCACAAACCTGGTGATTAGAATAATTCCAGGGGCAGTGGGTTTCACGTACTTAACCTTTAACGAAGGTGACACAGTATCCATCGCATACAAGTCACATCTTTACACTTCCGCTGAAATGCGCTTTTCATCTGTGGAGAAAGTTTTGACTGCAGTGCAAATGGCGATTCTAAAGGAACGCGCACTGGCACAGGGAAAGCGCATTCTGGTGGTAACACCATATCCTGCCCTGGAGGCAGTGACAAAGGCAAGTGTTCCGAACTCTAAAGCTTTGCACCCCGTTGGATACAATGGGCAACATCTTTGACGTCTCCGGATGTCACTTTTATCTTTGATTCTTCTCTTCAGACTCAGGAGTTTTTACAGTATGAATTCGTTCATCCTCCTCCTCTGTCCTTGCTACCGCTTGAGGAATACGAATGTGTTATTTATACCGATGGTTCGGCACAACCGGCCACGGGTTCCAAGCATGCTTATTCAGCAGCATGTGCTATTGTTGCAGGTACCTTTGTGAACGGAAAGTTCAAATCAACTGTCGTGCATACTCAGGCACTAGGAGACAGTACTGCACAATTGGCCGAGCTGCGCGCATTGGTGCTCGCACTTGAGTTCGCTAATCCGGATGTGACAACTCTAGTTGTATGCGATTCTTACTACTGTGTTCAGTCTTACAATGACAATCTGTTCTTTTGGTCGCAAAACGACTACAGAGACGCCAAAGGTAGCACAATTAAGCATAAAATGCTTTGGGTTCGAGTGGCAGACTTGAAACAACGTCTGCCTCTCACACAGGTGGTTCACACCCTTGGCCACTAGCATGTGGGCGCACACGCTGTCGGTAACGGTTTGGCAGACGAAGCTGCCAAATCAGCAGTAGTCACGTGCTCAGTCGCAGCAGTTACCAGATCCATGTCTAAAATAGATACTGATATTTTAGCAGCTATTGCTGCGACGAAGGAAGGTGCTAACTACCCTAGGGGTTTTCCTTCCAAATATTCTTATCAGTTAGGTCCCGAACAGGCTCCCTACGTAAAAATACCAGACGTTGGTGATCGGCTGATTCCCAACGCGGACCGCAGACTTTCCTTGATAACGGCAGCACACGAAGGCATGGCTTCGGCTCATGCTGGAGTGTCTGCGACTGTTTCCATCTTGCAGCAGCGTTACTGGTGGCGTGGTTTATACAAACAAACCCGTACTTATGTGCTTTCTTGTGACGTTTGTCAACAGATTAAGCCTTCCACGGTTACAAGGCCACCACAGACCCCGCTCTGCATTTCTAACAGACCTTTTGGGTGTGTTTACCTCGATCACTGTGGTCCATTTTCTTCAGACACTGCATATAAATATATCTTAGTTGCAGTGGATTCGTGCACATGTTTCATCTGGGTTTGGCCACAACGAAGTGCTGACGCTCAAAATGTCATAAGGGATTTGCGTGTCTTTGTGGGAATTTTCGCCTGTGGCACCTTTCATTCTGACCAAGGTCCGGCGTTCGCCTCTAAGGCTTACAAGGACGCAATGGGTTCACTGGGGGTGCAGGTGAAATTTTCGTCTCCATATCGGCCTGAGGGCAACTCGATTGTTGAACGAATGAACTGTGACTTAAAGCAATCCTTGACAGCTAGAGTCTTAGGTACTGGCAGGAACTGGCTGGCCCACTTGTATACCGTACAACGTGCACTTATCTCCCTAGAAGACCTCTGGGTGGGCGGACCCCATACGAAATGCTCTTTGGCATACGAATGTTTGTGCCCGACCTTGATGGTCTAGACATGGCGCGCAATCCGCCATCTTTGATGTAGATAACCATTCTACTATGTTACAGGACTTACAAGAAGCCCGAGACAAACTTGCAATCGCACATTTACCTTCAGCCACAGACGCTGCGCTGCAGATTCCGGTTGCCGGCTGGCTTCCAAAGATTGGAGATCTGGTTCGAGAGAAGGTGGAGAACAAAAAAGAATTCGGCCCCTCTTATCGTGCACCAGTTCCAGTCCTGGGCTTGAAGGGAACTCGTACAGTCATCTTACCACCGCTTCCTGGTCGCAAAGAGAACAGATACATCTCAGTGGAAAATGTCAAGCTACAACATCTGGCTGATCCTGAATAGTGTTACACCAGCGGTCTCTTGTCCTGTCATTTCCTGGACGAATGTTCGTGGCCCTCCTGCCCGAACGGTCACTGATGTTGCAATCGAGATGGTAGATTTGCCTGATCGCTTACTCGACTACCCGGACTCCCCCTGCAACGACGAGTCTGAGTATACCTACCCTGCCAACGAGTCGGTGGCACACCTGCCAACAACGCCACTGAGCCCAACACGTTATTCCTTTGACTCGGATTCCACCTCATCACTTGTCCCGTCCAAATTCAGCATTCTTGTATCCTGGTTCAGAGACAATTTTTGATTCCCCCTGGACATACATCTGGTTGGTGCTATTCCTGATTTTTTTGTTCATGTCCATTGGCTTTGTCACAGTATTTTTTCTACTCATCAATGGTCACTATTTACCAGAACGCTCTGCAGTGAACTGTCTCGCTGGAACTTTGGCTCCACATTCTTCATCTCACATCATGAAGCGAGACCACACATTTGTGAACATTTCAGCTTTTCCAGTCGCTGATGGCATCGTTTGGGATGCGGTAAACTTCCAAATTCATGGACCAACCGAAATTATTAATGTACCAAATGTCCTTCGTGTTTCAATGGGTGATGTCGTAATAAGTAATATTCATTCTGACGATTGGGATGTGCATGCAGTTGAAGCATTATTTACTGATCTGAAATATTATGCTGCTTTTAATGCTGAGGATTTGTACATGAATTCTGCAAGTTATGCTGATTTATATTGTTACCAGCATTGGGCCAACCACTTTGTCCATAAACCAAGTGCACTGCGTGGTCCTTTTAACTACACCCAATGGGAGCCTTGTCCAACCCCTTTGCCAGGTAGCTCCCAAACTCTTAGAAATAAATGTACTTACTTTACAGACTTTGATAGATCGCACCCTGGGTCCTATTATTTTAAATTAAACTCTCCATCCACTCAGAAAATCATGTTGACCCACACCAAATTGCTATATTCGGGTTCCTTTTTGAGTGCCTTAGCTGTGGGTGGTTATGAGTACTGGAAGGACACTGTTGACTTGAAATCAATCTGGGGCTCCAAACCATGGCAGGTGCAAGGCACCGAAGCCTTGCACCGTGCTTGCCTTATCCCGGCCTAGATTTTATTTCTGAATAATACCATCTATCAAACTACGTGTTGGGGTTTGGCTACTTCCAAACAATTGAATGCACCTTCCATTCCTGCATTGTCTTCCACTCCCAAAGGGAGCTTGCATTTCAATGTGTCCCTTACAATTTTGCAAGCTCTGTTTCAGAACAATTAGTTTAATGTCTCTACGCTTGTTCAGTCACCCTGGTGTGCTTGGCCGATAGCATCTAATGCCTGCCAACTGTGTTTTCATGACTCAGTTCCTGGTTACAAACAGGATAGGCCAGATCCAAGGTTTTCTGACTCTCGTACTGTAACATATTCTGTTGGTAAATTATGTAAACAGTGGTTGCAGCACTCTTCCCTAGATTCTGTTAAACAACATTTATCCCTCCTATCAGGCAACATTGATCTGTCCGACTTTATTTTGGGGCCTCGTGGTCCACGACCTAAGAGATTCATTTATGAAACTTATAATGAACTCTGGAAGCTTTCGCAAATTGAAGCTGCTTCCCGTCTACGGGAAATAGATCAAGCAAATTTGGAAAAGGTGCTTGCTGTTGTTGACAATAGTATTAATACCCTGTCTTCCCGCATTTACACGATAGAGAATATTGTGTCCTCTGTTGTTGATATTGTACAAGATGATGTTTCGGTGTTATATCATGGTCAGAATCAATTGCGTTCAGTTATGCAGTTTGCATGGACTTTGCAAACGCATAAGTTGGGTAAAGTTCCTTGGCATTTTTTGAACACCTCTGCCTTATTCCTGCCTTTTAATTTAACTGACAAACAGCAGTTCATGTCCATGAAGGATGCAGCGTACACTCTGTTACATATCGAGAAAATAGAGCCCTTACCGTTCTCTGTGGCGGAATTGGATTCTGCCGTGTGGCTAGTTCATGGGGTTATCGCCTTGCCTTTTTCTTTGTTTGAATTTAGTTCGTGCATGAAACATTATCCTGTGGGCCGTTTCCAGCCCTTGGGCAGTGCCTTCCTGCATGAACTTTGGTCCCTGCCTTTCATGTATAAATGCCTTAGAGACGGGAAGGAAGTTTTTCTCACGGGGGGAGTCATGCGATTCAACTGTGGGTCATTCCCTTATTTGCAAACCCATAAAATTGCACGGAGCTTGTAACGTTTCGGCTCCGAATCTTGCTTGTGTGTTAAAGGGTATTCCTGCTCCTGCTATTTCTCCTACTTTTACTGTGCTTGCAAATGGTAGCTATCTGCTTTTGAATAACCAAGACTGCTGTGGCATGCTGGCCGGCATACCCTATATTGTTACAGTTTCACACAGGGTTGTCTGCTGCAAAAATTTGCTTTTTCCTCCCCGCACGACATCATAGATAGTTCCGTTTGGCCTTCCATTCCTACTCTGAAGGCGGATTTCAATAAATTGAGCAGAATAAAGGCGCTATTATTGAACCAGGAGGTTATGCTCACATCCGCCCGGGAGACATTCATTCTCCAGGTGGCGAGTACCCACAGTGAAATACAGGCCCTTTTGAACACTAACCTCCCACAACATTTCGGTGAACTGATTCACCGTGTTTTTAATGCATCACGCACTGAAGGTCTGGTGCACTTTTTTAAAGTTGTGGGCTCTGGCCTTGTGACCTCTTTTTAGACTATTTTTGGAGTAATACCGGCTTTTATTCATTCCATTTTTTCCAGCGTCTTTGGTGGCTTTCCGTTGATCCTCGCCTTAGCGGCTGGTATACTGCTGTTGGTCTGTTTACTGCGCAATGGCTGCACCTCCTTGGGCCCTTCTCGACCCAGGTCGACTCCAGATGCTCCGTGAGCGCATCCTCGCTGGCTTCGGCATCCTGCCATTGGCGACACTGAGTGTGTCCTATACACTTTCTTTTCGCTTTGTGTATTTCACTTGCGTGCAACCTGTGATGTCTTGCATCCGCTGTCCTTTCTCGTGGACCATGGATTATTGCCTCTCCAATACGTCTTTGTCGGTTCCGGATTTTGTTCAGTTGGTGGGTCCCTTAGAGGCCCATGAACGGGACTGTTCCGGTGCAGGCTACATGGCGCGTGCGGCTGCACTGGGGATTTTGGCACAATGGGATATCTGGGCGGCTGCTCAGAATCTCCTACAACAAAGTTACGTTGAGTACCACGCAAGTTGTCCCGCATTGCTATTCGCTGCTCCCTCTTGCGAGGAACATGACTGCAGCTTTGGATTATTGGACTGGATGGCGTAGCTTTTTTCCGACGATTCCAATGATGTCCTCTTGGAAGGTGTGGCGTTTTTCTGCACTTACACTCTGTTGGATTGACAAGGCCTTCGCTTTCTGCGACCTGCCTCGCTGGATTTTTTTTTTCTTCCACCTCAACTATTTTTTTTTTTTCTCCCATTCGTTGTCCTTCATGGGGACTGCTCCACAACAGACGTTTGTGTTCTGCTCCATCAATTTGAACTCGGTCTTCGTCTTGGCCGATGGACTGCCCAGGGGAGGGTGTCTTGTGGTTTGTGGTCTCCTGGTCTGCCTTGCTACGTTGGCTTAGGCCTGGCTGCCATGATGCCTTTTTGCACACGTTACTTTGTGCCGTTGTTTTTCCAGCCTCTGCTTCTGCCCTGCTATTTTAGAGCTGTCTGCATATTTGTCTTTCACCTTTTCTCCTGTTCCCTTTGGGCTACGTCTGCACACCATGTACAAGGTCGAAAAACAACGTCCCTTGTTCTTGCTGATCTGGCCAGTCCCTCGCACTTAGACATAACACTATGTACAGCTGCCCTGGAGAAATTCGTGGGCTTTTAATATTGTGATTTCACGGTTAGAGACACTTGGAGAAAAACCTTTCCAGAGAGAAGAGCTGTGCTTGTCTGATGATGTAAACCTTGCATCTAGATATTGAGGTATGGGGGTTCGCTAGACAAAGCCCAGAGGTCTTCTGTTTTTATAATAAACTAGCTACTAGCACGGGGAGGGTGGTAAGGTCATTTAGCCCTATATCCACCGCTTTATGAAATGCTTTCCCCGTTTGTATTCTATGGCGTTGTAACTATGCTGATTATATTATACTTATGCATTATGCTGATAGTACTGGCACGTGTACTGTATCTTAGAGCACGTTAGTTGAAATAAACATTTTAAACTATCCAGTGTCTCTTCTTACGTGCGTTGTGGACAGGTATGAGTGAGTTATGAAAGGGTGTTCTTGCTACTGCGAGTCCTGAGAGAAAGATACCGTGTTCTGGGTTGTCTAATCATTGGTAGCATTGTTGCTAATGAGACGCTACAGCTAGTCGGGTTGGGGTTTTAGGTGCTAAGGTTTATGGTTGGCTCACCACTATATTCCGAGGTCCTATTATCCTGTGCATAGCTCTGTGTATGTGCAGAATCCCTACAACACCACATTACCTCCTGTAGAGAATCCTGGTGATTTGAATGTTTTTGAGCAAGCAGTGAAACAATTATCCTCAAGGTATGGTAAGAAAATCAACACAGTTATGGAAAGGTTTAAATTCTATTCAAGGGCACAAAGGGATGATGAGAATGTTGAGGAGTATGTATCAGCTTTGAGGGAGTTAGCTGTTTCTTGTGCTTTTGAGACTATAACATATGATCAAGTATTGAGAGATCAAGTCATGATGAAAACCAAGAGTAAAAAAAGAACAATAAAGGCTGTGGGTAGGATCTGATTTGTCTTTGAGCGCCACTATTAGTATTGCCAAAAGCATTGAACAATCGGAGAAATTTGTGCATGAAATAAGGAAAGCGAGTAATGGAGGGGAAGAGGAGAAAAAAACAGAAATAAATCATTCTATTAATGCTATAAAATTAGAGAGATAAAAAAGTGTTACCTGTAAAGAAGAAAACACAGGTGCGGTAGTAGTTTCCATCTTGGAAATTTCAAAAATTGCCCCGCATTGGACAAAAATTGTACTCGTTGTAGGAGAAAGGGTCATTTTGGTAGGGTATGCAGGAGAAAACCGGATACTAATGTAAATTATTTGTCCAATGGGGAATTTGATGATGAGCTGAATCCAAATGCCATAGTGTGTATAAAAAATGGTAATGTGAAGAATTTTCCAAGATGTGTGGTACAGATTAATGGTATTGATGTGGAGTTCATGGTTGACTCTTGTGCATGGCACTCTATTGTTGGTGAAATGTTGTGGGAATCGAAGTGGAAAAATGAAAAGTTGATTGCTCCAGATGTACGTCCTGGTGGAGAAACTGGCCACAAGATAGATCTCCTAGGTTTTTTTGGGCTAATATATGCTTCAAGGAAAGGAAAACAAGAGGGAAAATTTACGTGGCTGCAAAAGGGGATTCTATTTTGGGGTAGCCGCATCAGCAACAACTGAATATGAAATTGGATCCCAATGCTGTTCCTCAGGTGTTTGTGGTGGGAAGTGCACACGAAAGAAGTGATGACAATGTTGATGATATGAAAGCAGAGTTTTCTCAAGTTTTTTCTAATAAATTAGGAAAGTTCATTGGTTTCAAACACAAAATTGTCTTGTTGGAGAATGCTGTTCCAGTTAGGCATAAAGTTCGGAAAGTGCCTTTGACTTACAGAGAAAAATTGAGAGTTATGTTGATAGACTTATGTGATAAGGAGGTTAACCAACCTATTGAATCTTCACCTTGGGTATCTCCAGTGGTTTTAGCTCTGAAGCCTACTGGTGATCTTCGTCTTTGTGTGGACCTTAGGAGCCTCAACAACGAAATTTGGATTGATAGACATCCTTTACCCAATTTGCATGAACTTGTGTCAACTTTAGCAGGTGCGACTGTTTTTTCTTCTTTGGATCTGGCCAGTGCGTATCATCAAATTGAATTACATGAGGAATCGCGTCATTTGATGGCATTCGTAACTCTAGATGGAATGTTCCAACTTTGTAGGATGCCATTTGGGTTGGCTAGTGCTTCTTCAGTATTTCAGAGACTGATGAAGGAAACTCTTGAAGGTGTCAAAGGAGCGATTGCATTTCAAGATGACATTTTGGTTTATGGGAAGGATGAAGAAGATCACTGTTGTAACTTGAGGAGAGTTCTGCAGAGGTTAAGGGAGAAATGCCTAACTCTAAAGGAATCCAAATGCAAATTGCATCGTGATGAGGTAGAATATTTAGGTCACTGTATTTCAAGAAATGGGATCAAACCTATACAAGACCATGTGAGAGCGGTTAAGTGTGCACCCATTCCAACATCTAAGGAACAGTTGCTATCATTCTTAGGACTTACGGAGTTCAATTCAAAATGTATTGACAATTATGCTGCCAAAGTTGAGCCTTTGCGAATATTGTTAAGAAAAACAATGATTTTTTTATGGAAAATTGAACAAGACCAAGCTTTCAATGATCTTAAGGAGGAGATCGTTAATGCTCCCTTTTTGAGGTCATTTGAAGTGGGAAGAGAATGCATTGTGGCGGTAGATGCAAGCAAGTATGGATTAGGTGCCACTTTATTACAAAAGGTAAAATCAGAAGAATATGTGATATCATATGCATTTAGAACATTGAGAGATTCGGAAAGAAATTACTCTGTTATAGAGAAAGAATTATTGGGGTGTACTTGGGCTGCAGATCATTTCAGGCAGTTTTTGTGGGGAACTCGTTTTGTTTTAAGAACAGATCACAAACCATTAGTGTATGTATTATCTCCTGGAGGTGGAAGGAATCTGACTGCTAGATTGGCACGTTTAGCAGCAAAGCTACAATCTTATCAGTACAGAATTAAGCATGTGCCTGGGAGATTGAATGTCCATGCATACTTTTTGTCACGTTTACCAGTTAGTTCAAAGTTGGATAACAGTGGAAAGGAATATGAGTGCGAGGTTGCTTATACTATGGCTGATATTAATGAGTGTGATCGTGTTAATGGTGAATCTGACATGATCTCTAAGGAAGTATGGGTTAGTGAATCCAAGAAAGATGTGGAATTGGTGCTTGTGTATGATTAATGGTTGGCCAGAGGAAAGGAAATTGAGTGGTGAAGCAGCTGTTTTTTTTAAAAATACAAGATGAATTGATGTATGATGGGTTTTTTTTTGCTTCGGGGTGACAAAATTGTACCACCTTCTGGGTTAAGAAAGAAATTGTTCCAGATGGGCCATGAGGGGCATGTAGGTATGTCACCGACTAAAAGACATATTAGAGAGTTTTACTGGTGGCCCGGCATGGATAGCATGGTTGAAGAGATGGTGAAGGGGTGTAGTCTATGTGCCAATAGCGACAAATCTGTAAAGCCTTGTGTTTCTGAGTCTGTTCCTATTGGGTTTCCACCAGGACCATGGAGAAAGTTGGGAATAGACATTTTAGGCCCCTTCTGTACGGTTCCTAAGAGGGAAGCCTTTGCCATTGTTTTAGTTGATTATTTTTCTAAATGGCCTGAAGTTAGAATGACAGAGAAAGTTACTTCTGACGGGATCATTGAATTTTTGGAGGATGTGTTTTGCAGAGAGGGATTGCCAGAAGAATTGGTTTCTGACAATGGTCCCCAATTTGTTAGTAAGTCTTTTGAAGATTACTTGAGGAGGTGTGGTGTTAAGCACAAAAGAACGGCAAATTATTATCCCCAATCTAATGGTCAAACAGAAAGGTTTAATCGAGTTGTAAGGGAGTCCATTCAATTGGCTTGCAAGGGAGGTTTACCTTGGAGGAAAGCTTTACAAGCTACTTTGCTATCATATCGCATTATGCCTCATTCAGTTACAGGTTGTTCTCCTTTCGAATTAATGTGGGGTAGGAAACCAGGATTGAAATTGGCTCCGTGGTGGTTGAAGGAGTGTCGCGGTGAGTCAGAGGTCAGTGTTGATTACAACAGGATTAGGGAGAGAGTGAAGGCTTACCAAAGCAAAATGAGTTGTCATATGAATAAAGGCAAGTGAAAGTTGTCAAATGTCAAGATTTGTGTGGGAGATTTGGTGCGTGTCAGGAAACCGGTTGTCATTGGAAAAGAATGTCCTAAGTGGTCTGAACCGGTACACGTCAGGCAAGTTTACGACAAGGCAGTGAAGGTGCGAGGTGGCAAAGTTTGGAACAAAAGTAGAATTTCTATTTTCAGAAATTCTGGGAGAAGAGATTCGTGGAGTGGTAAACCGTGTCAGAGGGCAGATAGAAGGATGGTTGATGATAATGTTTTTTTGGACATGCAGGTGGATGATCAGGTGATGTGTGGGAACGGTGATGTTGAAAGAGCGGGTAGAACTGAAGATGTTGTGGGTTCTAAGGAGGTGGAATGCAATAGGTGTATGGAGGAAATTCCAAGGAGAAGTTCCAGAATCAAACGCTGTCCTGAGAAATTTTCGGATTACGTCAAATGTTAATTGCCAAGGAGATTTTCATGATGTTAAATTGTTGTTGTATTGTTGTCATTGTTGCATATATTTTTTGTGTTCTCATTTTATTGTTCTAAAAGGGAAAGATGTGTTTTCACTGTTGCTTTTATTTGTTTGTTCTTATTTTTATTGTTTCTAAAGGGGAAAGATATGTTATATTGTGAGTTTCTCCCGAGCTCGTGGATGGAACTGTGGGTGGGTTTCACAGCTCGGGAGCGTGGAGTTCGGAGGACGGTTGGGGGAAAGCGCAACGACGGAGGTGCGCTTTTGGCTGCTCCTGAAGAGAAAGAATAAATCCTTCTTTTACCTGACAACGTGTACGTGTATGTATGAACATAACAGTTAAGTTCTGTTAAAAATTCATAGTAGAGTCATTTACTGTAATAATCGCTTACCACAACAATAAATCTGGAATTACTGTCCAAAACATTGAAGGGTCCTGAAAAATCTAATGCGATTTTATACCATGACATCTTTGGTATGCTTAGTATGCATCTCAGTAACTCTTGGTTTCCATTGTTTGTCAGATTTTAAACACTCTGTACAATTTTCTACATGAAAATGTACATCACTGTCCAAACCTGGCCACCAATAATACATTTTTCAAAACAATTTTTGTAGCCGTAGCACTGGGATGACTTTTATGTGCCATTCTTATTAACCGTTTCCTTAGTTTAGTTGGTGGAATGAATAAATCTCCTCTCAACAACAAACCATTTTCAATGCTTAACTCATCCGCAACCTGCTGAAATGGTTTCAATGCACTACTTAAATTCCTAATGGCTGGCCATTTTCCTGTAATATGTTTCTTAACGTTCTTAAGAACTGGATCATCATTACTTAAATCTATCCATTCAGTTTCAGAACATGCATAATCAGTGTCCTGAAAAATATCAACACTAACAACAACACACTCAGTATTTTCATGTAAGTCTAATTCTGAATCTGAGACCGGACGTCTTGAAAGACAGTCAGCACGTATATTATTTTTTCCTGAAATATGTTTGATGTTAAAATTCAATTCCTGTAATTTTGCCAATAATCTAACAAGTCTTGAAGATGCCTTTCCGTTACCTCTACCACACCCATCCATCATGTAAGTTAAGGGTTTATGGTCCGTAACCAATTAAAAATGTTTGCCCCACAGATACATCTTAAGCTTCTCAACTGCCCACACGCATGCCAAAGTTTCTCTCTCTATAGTAAAAGCTGTAAAAGTGTTCAGCATTTTGTAATCTTCTAGAGATAAACGCAACAGTCTGCAAATGACTTTTAACCTTCTGAGTGAAAATTGCACCAATACCAACTGCGCTTGCATCAACAGTTACAATATTACTTCCTTTTGAATCATAAGGTTTCAAAGAAGGTGCTTCCACAATAGCTTTCTTTACATCTCTGAATGCATCATCCTGTTCTTTTTTCCAACTATACTTTACACCTTTTCTTAATAGTGAACGTAAAGATTCTACCGTATCTGCATAATTTTCAATAAACCGTGAATAATATTCACTTAGGCCCATGAATGATTTCAGAGAATCTTTGTCCTCTGGTTTGGGTGCCTCTGCAATAGCCTTGACCAAAACAAGCTTTGGCTTAATTCCTTTTGAACTCAAAACGTGTTCCAAATAATCAATTTCTTGCTTCAAAAACTTGCATTTCTTCCTTGAAACAGTCATACCTCTTTCTTTCAAAATATGAAGAACTCTTTCTAGAATTTCATTGTGTTCTTCAACGGTGCTTGCATGAATGAGTATATTGTCCTGGAACTTTTCAACCCCTTTGACATCCCGTAAAATATACTCCATACGTTTTTGGAATACACTTGCAGCTGACGCAAGTCTGAAAGGCAATATAACAAATCTAAATGCCCCAAAGGGTGTCACAAAGGTTGTAAAATCCCTTGAATCCTCCGATAACTTTCCCTGGTAATATGCGGACTTGAGGTCTATCAAAGAAAAATATTTAGATCCTGAAGTAGCCGCCAACATCTCCTGAATTTTGGGTACAGGATAGCAGTCTACCACAATATTTTTATTTAATGACCTCAAGTTAGCACAAAGCCGAATCTCGCCATTTATAAAAAAAAAAAAAAATTGCAGAAACCCACTCAGATGAGTCTGATGGTTCAATTACATCCTCTTCTACCAGTTTGTTCAATAGTTTTTTAAGTTCAGCTCTAACAGACAGCGGTACTGCTCTTACTTTATGCTTTACTAGAATTGCATTTTTTTTAATCTTTAGAGAGTGTTCAAAGCCATTGACACATCCAATGCGATCCTCAAAAACTGCATCATATCTTTTTAAAACATTATCCAATGTTTTAATTTCTGAGTTACCTGTACGTTTGCAACATCAATGTCACCCAAAATTATTGGATCTGCTGCTCCTGGTTTTAAAATAATGCCTAGACTTGCCAAGTCTTTCCATCCTACTATATTTTTACCCCTTTCTGCTACATAAACTTTGGTTGAAATAGATCTTCCTTTAAATGTTAAAGTATTGTGAAAATAGCCCAACATGTTAATATCAAATTCACCAAATGCTTTTGGATTTACAACAGTGGCAATAAGTTGTATTTTTGGCCAAAATTCTTCATACATTTTGTCTGAAATTATTGCGATGGGAGAACCAGAATCAGTCCTAATTTTTAACTCTACTGCTTCAATTTTCACAAATCCAAGTGGTCCTTTAATCCTACCACTATTCTCCTCTACAGTCAAGACAATATTTGAACACATTTCCTCATCAAATTCTTCAATATTACTAACTTTTACTTTTTGATATTGACTTGTTTTTTAAATTTTTGCAAACACTCCCAAAATGTCCAACTTTTAAACACTTAGCACATTTCTTACCCTTAGCTGGACAGCCCTAGTAGCCTGCCTTGTGATTTTTTGAACCACACCTGTAACATACGATACATTTTGAATCAACAAAAGAACCAACTCTATTTCTTTTCTCACTTTTGATTTTAGATTTCCTTCTGTCCTGTAAAGAAAAAACATTAGACTTTTGTACATTTTCTGCTGAAAGTACTTTTGACGATTCAAGAGAACGCTCAATCCCTTTTGCTATATCAATTACTTCTTGTAGTATAGGATTTCTGCAAGCCAACAATCTTTCTTGAATTTTCTTCGAGAAACAGTGGAAACCAAATTGGTCTCTAATGTATATGTCAACCATGTCATTAAATTCACACTTTGTATCCAAAACCCTCAAACTAGCAATATATTCCTCTATAGTTTCATTCTCCTGTTGTTTTCTCATGCAAAAACAATGCCTTCCAGTCATAATGTTGGGTTCCTCTCCAAACTGTTTTTCCATTCTTTTAATGGCTTCCTGATATTAATTTAACATAATAAACTGACCTGGTGGACTTTCATACTGTCAAATATCTCCTGACCTGCTGCTCCAAGTAAACCAAGCATTATAGCTTTCTTTCGTTACGCTTCATAAGCCTTACCATCAATTGCCACAAGATAATTTTCGAAGGATCTTAACCAATTCTTCCTGCGCATAGTAGGTTTACCTGGCTCTGCTAGGTATGCATACTTTTGAAGGTGTGCTGCCACCACCGTCATCACTTTCGTGAACACCAGAGGGGCACTGGTGAGACCAAAGTTGAGCACAGCAAACTGGGAGTGCTCTTGTCTCGGTATGTACCACAGATAGGGCTGTTTGGCCTGCATGACACACATATGGAAAGAGGTGTCTTGCAGGTCCAAGGTCATCTCCAGTCTTCAGGGGTGAGAGCAGATGAAACTTGGGCCAGTGTGATCATTTTTAATTTGTCCTGTTGGAGGAAGAAGTTGAGTGGAGGCAAATCATGAGTAGGATGAAGGCCTCCATCCATCTTGGGCACCAGAAAGTAGCAGTAATAGCAACTACATCTTACTCCTGGTGCAGGCGCCCTATCAGGGCCGTTTCTACCATTAGGCAAGACTAGGCGGCTGCCTAGGGCGGCAAAAGGGCTAGGGCGGCAAAAGGGGGATTTTTTTTAAATTTGTGCAATGCATATAATGTTCACTGGAACAGTCTGCTTTCATTTCACAGAAGTAGCAGGTGAAGTTCTTTACGTATGTTATCCTTCTTTTCATTTTTATAATTTCAGTATTGTAAAGAAACCACAGGGAACCCATTTCATAACCTTTAAAAGCAGTATAAATAATGTCACCATTCTCGTGCAGACACATGGAAAAGAGTACACATGTAAGTGAACGTAAAAAAAGTAAGAAAAGCTACAAATATTTTGTATTTTAAATAACATCACTAAGTTTGCAAGGAACACTTTGCAGTGCTCCAAGTGACAAATGGGAAAGTAAAATAGAAAGAAAAACGTGGAGAAGTGGAGATAAAGGGGTCGTCAGAGATAACAAAGCGGAAAGGAGCACAACATACAGCACAACAAGCTCTTTCTTAAAGTGTCAAACAGAATTTCTTCCCAGAATCCATGTCGTAGATCACTGCAACTTAATGGGAGACTCAATCTGTATGAGCAGTAAGGAATCAGGGCCTAGATTCACAAAAGTCATTCAGAGATGGGCTGCATCATAAAAAGTTGTACTGCACTATGCAATTTTTGCCTCATGGTCTGGCAGCAGCACCTGTATGTGAGTGCAAGTGCACCTGCTTGCACATGCTGCGCAGCGCACCCTAGCATAGTGGTGTGTGGAGCGGGCCGGCGGTACCAGTGTGGGTCCCCAGGGCCGTCAATCTTGTAGCGCGGGAAAGCGCTACCAATGACGGCCCTGGGCATAATTCTTGGCCAGTCCCCGAGCGGTGCTTATGCAGCAGCCAGTGACGGTGACTACGTCTCGCACGTCGCACCACCCTCTCTCTCGCGCGCGGGGGACGGACTGTTTGTGTCGGCTGCTCTGGTGCCTAGGAAATAAAATAACTGTGTCAGGTAATTGGTTTATAATTCACGAATTTCATTTGTTTTTAAGCAGTGCAAACAGGTGGCTAATAGCATGCCACACATAAAAAATATATGGTGCCAGGAGGCTTATTTTTTCCATCACGTCAATCTGAAATTCGTTTTTTGTTTTTTCACCCCAAAATACAGGTTCCGGTCTTATTATGGTCTGGAAATAGTGAAAAAAGACGAATAGCCATAATTTATTTTCTAACCTGCAATAAAAACAAGTTCACATTGTGCTCTGCCTCTTGCGCTTTAGCTTTTGGGGTTGTTTGTCACGATTTATGCGGCGAGACATATCAGCGGCGGCTAGATATGAAGCGTGTGATGCCTGACCTGCGTGAATAAAATCATCTAGCGAGACTCTCCAATCCACCTGGTTCTAGAGTCAGTTTGGCAGCTCTATATGATTTACCACTCAAATGTACCCAGGCAACTATTGTACTCGCTGTGATGTTCTACGGCTACGTTTGCGCTCTATACGCCCACTTACAAAACATACATCACTAATTAAATTGTGCCTCGGGGCTTAGATAATAGGTCAATATTACTCAGCACAAAGGCACTCCTTTTAACTTGGAAAGATAAAAGGCTGAGTAGACTGTGCAAATATTTTAATTTGTGACCAGCTAACACTGCAGATCTCTGCAGCAAGCGGTTAACCTACTCAGCTGTTTTGCCATGTGCTCTTTGATTGTTGGTGTTATTTATACTCAGGGCCACTTGAAATTAAGCCGCAGGGGGAACCAAATTATGCAGAGAGTTGGCTAAATTATGCGTCAAAAAAAGGCAAATTATGCGGCATAACGAGGCACATTTTGTGATCTAATGCATTAATTCTTCTAGCCTGGATGACTGGGGGAGAGAGTGATGATAGTAAAAGGGAGGGGGCGGCATTTTTCAATTCTCGCCTAGGGCGGCAAAACACCTAGAAACGGCCCTGCGCCCTATCAATAGTCCCTTTGGTCAAAAGGGCTAGCACTTCCAGCCACAAAATAGACAGATGGTCCTTCGTCAGTCGTTGCTGGGAAGGTGTGGCGGAGAAGAGAGGAAAAGTAAGGTATATCCCTTGGAAGCGATCTGCAGGACCCACCTGTCTGAAAGTATGGCTTACCTACCCGGTAAGAATCATTGATCCTGCCTCCCACTGAGTGGCTGTGCTCCAATTACAGGGGTAGGGGTGTTGACCTGGACTACAGGAATGGTGGGCACCACGGCATCAAACATGAAACTGCTGGATTCCTTGCTGAGGCTATACCGGCTGGTGGTCTGGGACAGCCCTACCAAAGCCACAAAAGTAGTGGTAGGGTTGGTGCAGCTGGCGAGGCGAATCAGCCCATAGAGTGTGCAGTGGTCCTGCTTTCTTTCAATAGCTTTAAGGCAGAATCAGCCCTGTCCCCAAACAGCCGAGTCTCCTCAAAAGTCATGTCTGCAAGGAAGAACTGGACATCGCTTGAGAGCCCGGTTAATTCCAACCACGCATGGCAGTGAATGGCAACACTGGCGCCAAAGGCTTGCCCTATGGAATCGGTGGTGTCCAAGCCACAATGAATTGTGAACTTTCCCGCACCACAACCATCTTGAATGGCCTGAGCAAGTACAGGTTGGAGGACACCACAGAGGGCTTGAGCCATCGAGTCACAAAGGGCACTTGAATAGCGTCCCAGATGGCAGGTGGCATTTGCTTAACGGAGCGCCAGGCTGGTAGAAGAAAATACTAATTTCTCAAACATCTCCACCCATTTGGACTCCCTGTTGGAGGTAGTAGCCGGAAAAGTATTGGGGTTAGATCTGCTTGTGGACATCTGCACCACTAAACATTGGGGGTAGGGGTGCTGAGACAGGAGCACAGGGTCACCTGGGGCAGAACGATGGTGTCTCGCTATCCGTCTATTAACTGGGGGGCCAGAGCAAGGTTTTGCCCAAGCTCCCAACAAGTTATTGGTTAATGCCTCATTGTATGGCAGAAGGGGCTCAGAAGATGTTTGCCCCAGCTGGAGGACTTGCTTTAGCACATTCGTTTTCTGTATAAGGTGGGGAGCTGGAGGTCAGGGAATTTGACCGCCATACGCATTACCATGGCATTGGAAGTGGAGTCTTTGGTGGCTGAGCCTGGGGGGTGAAAGAAGACCTGCCTCAGGGGACGTATCGAGGCCACAGGCCTACTGTGAGTCATGGTACCAATTGTCCTCATGCTAGGGCTGAGCAAACTCATCACCCACTTCATACTCGTTGTCCAAGTCCATCCTGAACAGAGTGTGTAGGGCTCTCCCTTGTGCTGGTGGCAGATCAATTGCGGGAAACTGCGCCTCAACAGCGGTCGGACCAATGCCGACTTGGAGAGTACTATAGGCATTTCCTCGTCCAGCATTGATAGATTCAGCTCTGAGTCAAAGTTCTAGGAATTTGTGAAGACCGTGGCGCTGGAGGTGGGGTCAGAATCGGAGCCAGAGCCGTCATGACTGGCTCGGACGTTCCAACTGGTGCTGAGGGTGAACACGCTGACAGTACCCCAGAGGAAAGGCCTCTCAGCTTCTTGGGGAACTGAAGGAACACCCAAGGGAGTCTGCAAGGATCGAAAGACACTAATGTGGAACTGCTGGGAGACTTGTTAGAGGGCACAGGCAAAAACAATCCACTAGTACATCAATGACCTAAGCTCTATCTCAGGTCACTGTCAAGGGGCAACGTGCACTACTTAGTCGATTGCCTGGGCCACTTTTGCCAGCTCTATGTTATATATATATTAATTCATATGCATAATTGTACAACCTATCATACATTATTAGACTAATGCAAGTAACCGAGGATTTCTGGGAACTCCAAGTTGATGTGCAATACACTTTATAATGTACAGCAAAGGGCATTTTATTCATCATAATACATGGTCATACCATCATCCTTCACATAAAACCCCTAAATCCTTGGGGCCTTCCTCTTTCATATGAAAGTGATAGTATGGTTGAAGAAATGAAGAATTACACACCCTAAAAAGTAGTTAGTAATTTGTTACAAAAATATTTTAGAATAGGTTAAAGTCAGAGTTAAAACATACTGCAGCTCAAATGTATAGAAATATGCAGAGAGATCCTATGTTTTTTGTAGTGACCTAAAGCATGCAAAAAATAAACATGTTGTCATAAATATCTCCTCCCTTCTGATCACTGTCCATTTAAAAAAGCAGATCAGAAGGAAAAGCCAGTTCTCGTGGTTTAAATCGAAGCTGAATTTATGTTCTGTGACGTGTTTTTCACCTTGGCTGAAGACTCTGGAAGGAGGCATTCTAATGTTACAACTAAACTGTAATAAGTTATCACAGTTGAACAGCAACATAATTTTATTATTACAGATCACTAAAGATGTCACAACTCAACTGTAATAGGAGACAGAGATTGATATATATATATATGTATATAGATATATATATATATATAGATATATCTATATATCTATATATATATATATAAATATATATAACTAAGCCTACATCGCGCACAGTCAAAGGCCGTGCGCGGGTGGGGTTGAGTGCTTGCGGGTCGTTGGATGTAGGGCGTGGCCGCAGGGCCCTTGTGGGTTGGCAGCTTGCCGGGGGTTGGGAAGGGTTGAGAAGGGTTGTGGCCAAGACCTCGCTGTAAATGGCCGAAAGCTGTACACAACAGGGAGAAGTAGCTTTACGTATAGTAATAAAATATTACATAATGTTAAAAAAATCTGAAATTGCATGAAAAAAAGCAAAGGTTAAAGTGATGTGATAGTTAGGAATTGGAATTATATCCTGTTTTACATTAAAAACCTTAGAAATTCACCAAAAACACCAAAGGTGAAAGGCGAAAATGTCAATTAAAACATGCTGTTTTAAACAAACAAAACCACTGAAATTCACCAGTTAAACTTATCTCAAAATGACTCCAAAACAACAAAAATCCAATTGGGGGAACCGGAGATATGAATTTTTAAAGTTTTAAGTAGAAATGGGGTCAAAAAGCACAAGTGCCACTGATAGTCTATGAAAGCAGGGACCTAGTAATGATTTGAGGCTGAATGGGATGTAACCCTCGTCGGATACACCAAGTAGATTGGTCCCAGTGAAAAAGTTTGGAAAAGTTTCTAATTCCCGCTTCAGAAAGGGACTTTCTCACTTTTTGAGAAGAAAATTTATACCTGAGTGAGTAGCCACTGACATTGTAACTGCCTCCAAGGAACAAAAGGTCGGATACTTGAGGTAGGTTGGTTCCGTTGGAGCTCTGGAGCGTTGGAGATTTCTTGCTGAAAATGTTCTAAGTCCCAGTGCAGAATAGGACTTAGTTGTTTTTTCAGAGTTGCTGGGAGCTTTCAGCAGGATTAACCTGAAATACAATTTGAAGTTGTGGAACTGGCACTTTTAATGTGGGTCATGCAGGAGCTCTGAAGGAAGAGTTTTCAAAATCTTCCAAACTTTCTTCTGGTGTGCCCAAACTACCACAGGAGTATACTTCTAAGGCCCCCAGGAGATTAGAATAAGGCACTTAGAAACTCTCAGGGTGTCAGGTAGAGGACAACAGCAAAGTCCAGTTGCCACTGGTCAGTTGGGCACTTCAGGAAAAGGCGTCTTGTAACTTGTGTATCCCTGTAGCGACATAGTAGGTCAGCCAACCGACCCTTGAAGCTCACTTCATTGTCCTGGTTACAAAACGGAGTGAGTCCAAACCTTCAGGGCTCCTCTCAGGTCACAGACAGCAGGTCCAATCCTCTTCTGATCTTCCGCAGGTCCAGTAAGTATTCTGAGAATGGTTCCTCGGGATGCCACATTTATTCCTGGCACCAGATAGTGGGTGGGGGTGACTCCTGGACACTCCCTAAACCGATAAACATTTCCGGGGATAACCCAACCCACTTTTCAGTAGTTTCTGTTGCCATTATTGCAATCACACAGTACCCCTCACTCTCACAATTCAAGACTGGGAACCCATTATCCCCTTGTGCAGAGCTTGTGTGCCCACTCAAAGGTGTTCCCAGGGTAATGAGCAGTCTCCACCCCTGTAGTTACTTAAAACCGGTTCTGGGGGTAGCTTTCCTCGCACTGGGCTTGATGCCATCCTGACTATGAGGACAAAGGCTGGGCCTTTCCAGGTTTCACCTAACATAAGCTTGTGACAGGGCAGGCCTATTTGAAGTTAATAAAGTTCCTGGGTCCACCCTAACTGTTCTTCCTGAAAGTGGAACAAAACACCTCTCCACACCCAGGCCATTGTCTCTGATCTAGGACCAGTTTTCAAATCTCTTTCACACCATAGTCAGGCCAAGTACAGCTGGGCACTTGGCAAAGAGCTATTGCAAACTTGCCTCCAGCAGCTTCAGGCAGAGCAAAGAAAAACCTCTTAAAGTTACATTTTCCATATCTGACTTCGCCATTAGACTGGATTTTCATTAAATATAAAAATACGTTTTTGAATGTAGTCTGTGCCTGGTACAGATCAAAAGGTATATATTAAAATGTATTATCTATACTTTGACTTTTCCCTATGTGCCTATTACAGCCTGGCCAATGGTGCTAATTTGGGCCTAGTTACTAAGGAAACATGCCATTGCTAATGTAGAACAAGTTCCACTGTTGAATATTATCAGGGGTGGCTTCTCCATTAGGGCGGAGGAGCGTCGCCCCACAGCTTTCTCGCAGTGCGAGAAGCAGAAACATAAGATGGTATTTTAAATACCATTTTATGTTTCTGCTTCTCGCACTGCGAGAAAGCAGAAGGGTATGCCTGGTTGGGGGTGGGCGGGTACGAGTGGCTTGCCCATTGCTGTTGGCCCTGACTGTTTGGTCGGCCCTCTGGGGCTGACCAAACCAGTCATGCAAACTCTGCCTTTTCTCTATGTAGGCTGCATGCAGCCTACATAGAGAAAATGGCCTCCCGATAGGCGCCTGGCTGGGCGCCGTCCCCACCAATCACAACTCTGCTATTGCAGCGTTGTGATTGGCTTAGGGGAGGGAGGCTGCCTGTGGCTGCTTCCTTTTCAGGAGAGCAGCAGGAAAACGGGACCCGGCCTGGAGCTGAGGTGGCGCGGGACCCGGGAAGGTACGTTTTTTAAAATTTACATTAAACCCGTCTCACCTCCCCCGTGAACCCACGCAACCCCACACCCGTGAGTCATGCCAGCCGCGACTGAATATTATGCACCCTACCTTCTAGGTAGCATATGTATCGGGCAGCTTATTTAATATTTACAATCAGGTATTCCCACCTGTCAAAAGGGTGATTTTGACAGGTCTGTGCAGCAGGGTTCAAGCTGTTGCTGTCTGGCTACACAGAGTAGGCCTGAACCCATGTGTTCACTTCCCATTGTTTGGATGACACGATAGGTGCTGTAGTCCACAGGTGGCATTTAACTTCCTGGCCCTAGGTACATTTTCTATACCATATACTAGGGAATTATAGGCAAGTTATACAAGTCAATTAGGGACAAGCCAGTTTAACCATGTTTAAGGGGAATCACAGTCCCTTTACCCCTGTTTAGCAGAGTTAAAGTGTAAAGAGTTCTAATGCAAGCAAAACAGATAAGGCAAAAATAGGGGCAGAGGGCGGCGGCATCCAAAAATTGTTATTTTCTACACTGGCCACCCATTTGGCTCAAATGTTGGTTATATACACCACACTCCAAATATGAGGCTTCACCTTTGGATGGGTTCTTCATCCAGTAAAACTCCTCCAGATCCTGCTGGGCACTGCTTTTGTCCACGCGCACACTGCTGTGTGTGCAGGCGATGCACTCAGCATCTCTTTCCGGATACACCACTGGGCTTGATATTTCACTAGCTCCAGCAGAATCTGGTGGCTCAGAACCACTTCATCCACAGGTAGCTGGCCGTGGCCTTCAGGGGGGTCTAGAGGGTCATAAACACAAGCTTGGTCACCCAGCCTTTGTTCTTTCTACATCTAAATATATTTGCTAGGATCCATAAAGAAACAGAAGTGAACTTGCACAGCCTGTCAATAGATTAGTAAAAGAACAATCATTGGAGGTGATATGCATTCACAAGTGATGTTATCAATGATGCCTTTGCTGACGTTATCTGTGACTTCTTGTGTGAGGTTCTAAGCAGTGCATTTGGCTCAAGCTACACAAGGTGTCTGCCAAAGTACAGGTGGCCCTGACGCATTTGCAGCCACCATGAAGATCCTGGGGAATCATCACCCAAACAGAGAAACTTAAGGGCTCAGCAAAAGTCTGTTTGGCTCAAGAGAGCCTGAGTGCACAGCTACCAGCACCAGGACCTATGTGGGACTCTGGGTGCAGATATGAGGCCCAAAGGGTTTGCTGTGACATCTGCAACATCAAATCCGAGGAACCTTCAATGGGAAAGTCTCACAAAATAAGAAAATAGACATCCTTGAGGTCTAGGAACACCAGCCAATATGAGGAGAATTTAACATTGACAATGTCACCATCCTGATCTTATTCTTTAGCAAGAATTTGATCAGTAGTCTCATGTTCAAGACTGTATAGAGACCACCCAACCGAGCTTCTCTTTTCCACAATAACTTTTCTGGAATAGCAGTCTGAACCACATTCATGAAGAGGGACCAGCTTGATCGCCCACCTCTGGATTAAGGCCTGTACTTACTGAATGAGGACAACCACATTGCAGGTGAACTGGGTAAAGAAAAGGGAGATGACTTACAGATAAATTCCAAGGAATAGCCTAAGAGGACAACACAACGGAGACACTGATCCAAATCCATTCTCTTTCTCTATTCCAGAAAGACCATCTGTGCTCCCAAAGGGGTCTTGTGCACATAGACATACAGTACTGGAGCACCAGTTCAGGCATTTGCCCCAGACGTACTTCAATTCAATTAGATTTTTTTATAAATTAAGATATGGTCCAAAGGGAGGATAGGAAGATTCTGGGAGCCCTGGGTTGTGAGTCTGTCTCTGTGCCCCTAACAGTTAGTTCTGACCTTCAGGGGGCAGGGTCTTTTGGCAGCGAGGGGATTAGTGGTGGATATGGATAGAAGGAAAATTAGTCAAACTTAATTTCTCACAGACGATTATACATGTTGGTAAGGAATTGGTATTTTATATTCAACTCATTTTTATTTATCAATTCGTTAAGATATCTCATGGAACATGAATGGACTTGTTAGCCCTAGTAAGTATACTTACTTCTTACACATACAACAGCCAGATATTATTTGTCTTCAAATAACACATATATATATATATATATATATATATATATATATACACATTTCAAATTAAAAAAATACTTTGGGGGTTCTTCACTGAAAGATTTTGGGCTCTTAATCAGTCTGTTAATATTAGAGTGGCTGTAATATTCATGGGTAAATCTGCAGTTGAGGTAAAAAGGCCCATTAAGGACACTGTTGACAGGTGGGGTACATACTGCATTTTTTCTTTGCGCTTGGCTTTATATTTGACCCAAACTGGCATGATGATATAGTTTGGGAAAAGCCCTTCTTAGAATTTTCAAACACTGAAGTACCAATCATGACGGCAGGGAACTTCAAACTTGCCCCTTACCATGCTCTTGATCATTCACATTCCTTACAATCTCACTGTCTTACTCCAATATGATAACTGTGTTTTTCCAATACACAAATGACCTAAACCTTGTTGATGTATGGCAATATACACATTATTCTATAGCTCACCAAGCGTATACCAGTGTAAGGTAATTTTTGATTTCCACCTACCTTACTCAATCAATGATTACAAATATTCATACAATTGGAATTATCAATCACACTGAAATTTGTGTTAGGAAGATAACCCAGCTGGACATATTATTTTTTTTCTTCTGGATTCATCTTTTATAGAAGTAATGCAGAAACCTATTGAATAATACATTAGGACAAAGCTGGGGAGTACTCACATAGCAATACTTTGGAAGCTATTTAAAGAAGGGGCCACAGGACAATTCACTAGCTTTAGGATAGAGCAACAGTGACTGCAAAAAGAGGCTTTATTTGAGGAACATATTTAGGCTTTCCTGTTTTCAGTTTCTATTTTTGGTATTGGTGTTTTCAAGTGATTTCAATACCTTAAAAAACAGTGGTTATCAGTGGTTACACATTTTTACGCCATTAAAAACAACAGAAACAGTGTTTTTCCGGTGTTTATGGAACTTTTTGCTTTTATTATTGCTTGCTTTCTGCACTGAGAGTGCATGGTATATAGACAGTGTAGGTACAGAGTATATGAGGTCCAAATACATTTTTACAAATCAAACTTATCGTAGTACACCATACAATACTTCTTCAGTGAGTCTTTGGTCATGCATGCTCGCTCTTTCCTTCCCATGTAAACGTTTATCTGTGAAAAGGCCCTCTCATTGGCACATGAGACGGGCAACGCCAAAATAGCCAGTACACAATTTGCTAACTCTGGCCACTGACATAGCTTTCCATGCCAATACTGGTGCACCTGAAGATTGTGGTTTTCTGCGACAGGTTCTGCAACATATGCATGGAACTGGGCGCATATGCCCTCAGAGTTATTGAAGCGGTAAGAAATGAAGCAGCACTTTTGAAACTCCAGAGAAAGGGATCTATAACTTGTGCAGAGTACCACAGTGAGGCTTCATTGACTTCAAATGCCATGGTTGGTGAAGAGCTATTTCTCATACATTGTAAAATAAAAGTTCCTGAATTGCTCATCAACATTTCTTTGCTTACCAAGTGGCAAGCACTCCAACATGGAACATGTTGCAGTGCCAAAGTCACTAAAAGTGTCGCCCAGCCTACTTCTCAAGGAGATGTTTCACATCTACACCAATTATGCTGAACACTTGGTAGACAAGGGTGTTTTCAGACTCTAGTTTTTTTATTATGTCCACTACAGCAGTCATGCTTTCATGCAAAAATATAAGGATGCAGTAGAGTGTACTTTTTTCAAATCACTATCAATATGTGACCAAAGATCCTCACATTTCTTGCCTTTGGCATCATCACTCAGCAAAAGTTCTGTAAACAGTTGCCACATGGATAATATAGCATTCATGGCCTCTAGGACTGAGAACCACCAGCTAAGTGACACAGTTGGGATGACTCTTTCTTTGATGCCACACAAAGCACAAAATGAGAAATATTTGCGTTTTAGTTTCCGTGCATAACAAAACAGTGCACCAGAATGGACTAAAACGTCAATAGCTTTCTTCATTAACTCTGAAGATTGTAAAGATGCTTTCAGCATACCATCTAACAAGTGGAAAGGATCTCTAACAGGGAAGCACTTCAGCTCAGGTATCGATTTGACAGGTCATCACACAACTTTTTCATATACGTAGCTGAATCCCTGCAAATACAAACAATATCACTCCAATCTTTGTTGAACTTGGTAAGAAGTTTTTGCAGCAGCATTCCAAGTGACACTGCGTTCCATGTTTTCCAAAAGTCTGGTGTCATGTTTTCACCAGTATGCCAGATGCTTGGTGACTGCACTCTTTTCACATATACCTGTCACTATACCTTGCATTGAATATTTAAAGCCTGGGGTGTTTGGCAATTTACCTACTATCAATACTGACTCACTAGAAAAGGGGGCTGATGTATCAAGGGTTTTTACCCATTCTCTGTGGGTAAATGTGATAGTACATATTGGGAAAGATTCTTATGAAACCTACATTTTTCCTATCAGTGAAAGACTCGAACGTAGCCAAACAAAATCAAATATGATTTTGATATTTCCTGATTCTCTACAGTTTATAAAATAGTTAAACAACACCAAAACATGATTCTAACCCCTGTATCTTTAGACCAAAGACCACAAAACTGAAAAAAGGAAGAAACAACAATATTTTAGTGATATCCCTAAACAACAAAACTCAAGCAGAATAATGTTAGCCCAGTCTTTCTTACTGCTACCTTATATAACAAAGTTACATTATATTGGCCCCTTCAGGAAGAAATAAAAATGATTCTTTCACTCTCCTTTTCCTTTCTTTGAATGGCATTTAGTTTGTGGTTGTGCAGGTTTTTTTCAGTGTTTATATGTTTACACTGGTGAGGACTATTTCCCTTCCAGTGGGGTTTTATCAGTTATTATAGGTTTAAACCTAAAACTGGACAGCCTAAACATATTGCAGGATCTACATTCTGCCGCACTGGAAAACAAAGATCCAATGGCTAGTATAATTTATTATGAATATACCATGTACCAACCTAAAAGAAAAGAAATTGAACACAAACAGAATACACATCCAGGTTTAGGAGCAAATGTAATATTCTGGTGGAATGTAGATAATCAAAAGACAGTGCTCAATTCTTCCCCCTGCTACGACCTGCCATAAGGGCGTAATACCAGCCTGGCCTGCCATGTGTCACCGCTGGATTTGCAGGCTGGTGGGGAGTGGCGGGCCATGCCAAGGGGCAGCAGTAAAGGAGAGATGGTTCCACCTAGTCTTCACATGCCGTGGGCCAGCAGTATAGGAGAGATGGTTCCACCTAGTCTTTACATGCCGCGGGCCAGCAGTATAGGAGAGATGGTTCCACCTAGTCTTCACATGCCGAGGGCCAGCAGTAAAGGAGAGATGGTTCCACCTAGTCTTCACATGCCGAGGGCCAGCAGTAAAGGAGAGATGGTTCCACCTAGTCTTCACATGCGCGGGCCAGCAGTAAAGGAGAGATGGTTCCACCTAGTCTTCACATGCCGTGGGCCAGCAGTAAAGGAGAGATGGCTCCTCTAAGGTTTCAGGGCCAGAGTGAGGGCCAGACACAGAGACGGTCTGGGAGTGCCCCAGTCATTGCGGAGCACCAGCGGAGCTAGCGGCCCTGGTGGCTTCACCCCCCCTACTGCTTCAGCAAGAAACCCAGCCTAATGAAAGGCACAAGCAGGCACAAGGCACCCATCCGACATTGATAACCACCAGGTATACAAGTAACGCAGCACATTTGAAAAAATAGTGAAGCTCAAAACTTTGATGGCATGAACTGAGACCACATGTGTTCACTAAATACAAGGAGGGGAAAGGAATAGAAGTGGGAGAATTAATCACAACAATGCTGCAGGCCTCCTCCCCTCCCCCCACAGGCATTACTCGTGTGGTCCCACAGTCTGGACTGGTAAACATCCTTTACAACACTTGCGTTACAACGCATGCCATTACCCCGCATTTTTTACTCTGCAAAATCTTTTACAACGCACGGCTTTACACTGCAAACCATTACAACGCATTCCCCAAAGTAACCCCCGGTGGAGTTAGAATAGTAAATTGCGTTGTAATGGGGAATGCGTTGTAATGGATTGCATTGTAAAGCCCTGCGTTGTAAAAGATTTGGCAAAGTGAAAAATGCAGGGTAATGGCACTCATTGTAAAAGAGTGCGGGGTAAAGTGTCCTATTCGTCTGGACTATATGGTTTAGCTACCATAATAGTCTGAACTGCAACTTACTAGCCCTCAGATAGAGCAAAAAGGAGAGAGCGACAAATACCATCTGCTAGCATAGAGCCTGAGTGGTCTTGCAGGAGTGGAGGAGAGTGGCACAAATCAGAGAAGACTGCAGATTCAAGTTAGCCCTGTGAAGTCTGCCATTACACTGGCACTTAAGGCCCCACACACAACCAGGACTGCCTTAATCTGACCCTGCCAGCCAATAGCTTCTGCCTGAGACTATCCTGAGAATATCTCTTCAGCGTCCCCCAATACAAACCACAGTCAGGGACAAAAATGCAGGGACAGGCCAGCAAGGAAAGATTGATAAACCCACAAAGCTTCCCCCCACCACGCAGACCAAGGGTCTAGCTAAGATGCTGCTGTAACTGACCGCCAAGAGAGATCACCACCAATGATCGTTGAGGCCATTAGTGACACTCGTTCTGCACTAGAAAATTAAATAGGAGTGGGGAAAAAACATGTCACATGCCCTGTGGGCCCAAGTATGCACTTATGGCATGCTCTCCACCTCCTTCCAATAAGACAGGGCAGACTGCAAGATTGCTCGCCATCACTCCTATTGTTCACTTTGGTGGTACAACCTTTTGCTGAATGGATTAGGTAAGGACCTCGGATATGGGGATTCAAAATGGTGAACACACACGATCATAGAGTGTCCCTATCTGCTCACACCATGCCGCTTTATGTTCAGAGACCAGTGCTCCGTGCCATGGTAGATACAAATCCTGCACATATATGGTGAGAGTCCAAGTAAACTGGGACCAATCCAGTTATGCCCCACTGATAGGTAGGCACCTGAAAACTCTGGACACTATAAAATGAAGTTGCGCAAAACTGAACATGAAACATCAGGAATTATTCGTACCGCATAACCTGTAATTGAGCTGAGACCCGAATATAACCCCAGAAAGTCCAGAAGGCCTTGGAGTGTGCTCCCACTGACCGTGATGAGCAGGGGGCATTGTTCACAATTATTTCCCTTCCCTGACATATATGTTTTGCAAAATTACCCATATCAAATCTTTTTACCTCCCTCCCTCCCCAGTTTGTTACCCAGGCCCCAATCTTACGTGACCTATTATTAATGGGATGGCAGCATCCCAAGTGTTTACTTTCACAAATATACACAACCACACTATGATGGCAGTCTGGGGAAAGCAGACATCAGACTATACTACTGGGCACCCCAAGTGATCCACATCAATAACTGGGAGTTTAGGGACAGATAAACCCTGCCAAAAAAGTTAGACACTAGCCCACTAGAAAATCCAAGCTTGATAGACTTGCTATACAGGGAGCCCTTGCCACAAAGATTGCCTGAAGCCACCACAATCCTACTGGAATGCTGGTGCCAAAGACTGAAAAGGATCATTAGGAGTAAAGGCCTACCAGCAAAACCCCACTGTGGCATGGGGCGTGGCTGCCCAAATGATGCGCCTAAACTGAATCAGAGCATGGGACTTCATTAGTGTTATAAAACTCAATAATATCATATACAATACTATGAGCAACTAACACAGGAATTCTCCCTCCACAGATCAAACAATTGGGTAAAAAGGAAATCTCTAGAATATATATATATATATATATATATCTCCAGTACTAAACCTGCCAGATCTAATGACAGATTTACGAACCAAATGGGAAACTAACGTGAGGAAAATCGAAGACTGGATGCAGGCCAGATGGCTTCATATACCCTGGCTATTTCATACCGCCTCAGATCTCACATACTTGTACAGAGCCTTCTATTAAGCTGGAAAGGCTGTGGAAAATGAACAGAAACTACAACCTTCGCTGTTGGGGAGGAAAACCGTGATAGAGACATACAAACGTACATGGCCTAGTCCTCTGCCCATATTGGTCACAAATACATAACACACTTAAGAGGGTAGTGGGCTGTGTGGTTACAATTAACCCTGGAATAGCCACCTTTGGGATAATGGAAGAAATCAGAAGGCCTAAGCGCGCCCACACAGTTATTGCAAGGGGAATGATGGTAGCAAAACGGACACTGACCGCTACTGGTGCATGGCAATGGCACCCCACCCCACCATAACAAAATGGCTAAGACGAATGGACTACTGTGCTAAGGCAAAAGCATAAGCCAAACAGGATAGAGGATGCTCAAAAAAGCACAAGCAAATATGGGGACCATGGTGTCAATATTACCACAGTATATTATCCTGCTGGAACTGCATCATTATGTATACCGATTTGCTTGTATCCATTGATTTTACACTACCATCTATGCAACAGAGACAAATGATGGGTGAGGTATAACCATTACATAGGCACAGCTATCGTCTTCACAACAATGCATAATCACACCTGTAACAAAGGTTCCAGAGGTCATTGTGACTTTCCCTAATAATAATGCCTCTGGTTGCAACAAGATATCACCAGAATTTCACAAAATGTTTTTCCTTCTATCAAGCCTCTGTGCTATTAGGGGTGCTTGGACATCGACAGCTAATGTTGTTAATTGGCTATATCTTTGTTTCTTATATAATTAGTTCCCTTGTAAGGCATCTGTGGTCTCTCATTTTAGTCTGCCATTTTAGGTATTTTTTTGGGCCAGCTCTTTGCTTACCAGCTTTTGCCTAAACTTGCCACTATGGCAGCTTGTCAAGTTCAGATTCAAATGTATTTATTTATCATGCATAGTTAATTAAGACCATTACATGTCCATTAAAACACAAAAAAGATGGCATGGCCAGCAGGGGCAAGATGGCGGGCATGCTCTAGTGTCGCTCCGCTGCATATTCCCCTTATTCGTCTAATTATTGCACTACGGAACGGCCTCCAGTAATGTACGGTACAGCAGCAGCTCCCTGCATCTCACCGGGTTGCTCTGCTGCAAATAGAGCCATAAACTACCACCTCGGCCATCACAGAAGCCGACAACAGGCCCGAGACCGAAGCGGAAGCAAGGCCCGAAGTAGTGAGCGTGAGAGCGATGCCCCGGCCAGTGGTTCAAGCTGTTGCGGAGAGTCGTATGGAGGCAGGGCACAAGTCCTATAAAAAGAAGTGGGGGGAACTAACCAAGTTAGGCAGTATGCAAGTGACATCATGACACGTGCCATCACAGCACATGACGTCACGACGCGTGACATTCCACATGGCATCACAGTAAGTGACCTCACTGAAAGTGACATCACAAGAAGTGACATCAGATAATAAGATCTCACACATATGTGTATCATGAGTACATTTAAGTGCATTATGATATTTACCAAATGAGAATTGGAGTTGGGGTTGTGCCAAAAGAGTGGCGCAATCCTGACGCAAAATCTGGACCTCAACTAATACATTTTTTGTAAACCCTGCCACAAAGAAATTGGCAACAAGGAAAAGCATGGTAGTAGATCTGTTCTGCTTAATTAGTTGCAAAGTATGCATTTTAAAATATTTTATGGGGTTAAGGCACAAGTTACTAACTTGTGTAACGATATATCTGTAAGAGACAGTAGTTAGTGACAGATTCCTTACCTTAGAATATCCCCAGGCGTAAGGCTGGATCCGGAAAGTTTTTGCGTAGCAGTACCCTTGCGCGTCGGTAGGCGGCGTCGTGCGGCTCCGCGTCCGTCGTCGGCGTCGTGATCGCCGGGATGACGTCGCGGGCAGTACTTAGACGCCGCCCCTGCGCGCTGACGTCAGTTCTGTACATGACTTTCCGCGCCAGGAACGCAGAGGCATGCAAGAAGCTGACATAGGTGTCTGAAAAATACTAGGGCCCTGAAAGGGATGTCCTTAACTCCTAGAAATCAGTTCGCAGAACGGGGAGGATGGGTGGGCGGTAGGAATCTGTCACTAACTACTGTCTCTTACAGATATATCGTTACACAAGTTAGTAACTTGTGCATCTGAAAGAGACACGTTAGTGACAGATTCCTTACCTTAGAATAGATACCCCAGCAATACCAACCCCGGTTGTGGGTCTGCGAACAAAGATCAGACAAGGAAGTCCCGGAGGACAGAACGGCCAAAGAAGCCGTCCCTCCGGACCGGACTGTCAAGGCAGTAATGCTTTGTAAATGTGTGCAGCGAGGCCCACGTAGCTGCCTGACAGATATCCTGCAGCGGAACACCGCGGCCTAAAGCCGTGGTAGCAGCCGTTGCCCTGGTGGAATGGGCACGCAGCCCAACAGGAGGCTCCTTCTTAGCCAAAGAATAGCAGGCTTTGATACACAAGGTTACCCAGCGGGAGATGGTTCTCTTGTGCACCGCCCAACCTTTTTGGCGCCCACGTAGCCAACAAAGAGCTGGTCATCCACCCGGAAGTGTTGTGTGCGGTTGATATAAAAGGAAAGCGCACGTTTTGGGTCCAGACGGTGGAGCCTCTCTTCCTCTCTGGAAGGATGCGGAGGCGGAAAGAAGGTGGGTAAAGTGATGGTCTGCCCAATGTGGAAGGCAGTAACCACCTTTGGCAAGAAGGACGGACGCGTCCTAAGAACAACCTTGTCTGGATGGACAGACATAAAGGGAGGTTTGCATGATAGAGCCTGGAGCTCACTCACCCGCCGAGCGGAGGTGATGGCCACCAGAAAGGCTGTCTTCAGAGTCAGAAGACGAAGAGGACAGTTATGTAGAGGCTCAAAGGGAGCGCACATGAGAAAGGTAAGAACCAAGTTCAAGTCCCACTGAGGCATCACAAACGGAACAGGAGGGAAGAGGTGTGTAATGCCTTTTAGAAACCTGTTAACAACAGGGGACTTGAAAAGGGAGGGCTGATCAGGAAGCCTGAGGAAGGCCGAAATGGCACAAAGATAGCCCTTGATGGTACCCAGGGCAGAACCCTGTTGGGCCAGGGAAAGAAGGAACAGAAGAACCTCAGAAAGAGGGGCAGAGAGGGGATTCACAGCCTTTGCTGTGCACCATGCCACAAACTTGTTCCACCTGCAGGCGTATACCACCTTAGTGGAGGGACGCCTGGCTGCCAGAATCACATCACAAACTTCGGGAGGCAAGTCGAAAGGAATCAACTGCCGCCGCTCAATCTCCACACAAGCAGGTGGAGGCTGGACAGGTTCGGGTGGAGGACCGTCCCCTGCTGCTGCGACAGAAGATCCTCCCGAAGAGGCAGACGGATCGGGGATCGACGCTCATACTGAGTAGCTCGGGATACCAAACTCTTCGAGCCCAGTCCGGAGCCACAAGGATGACTTGGGCCCGGTCGCGCCGAATCTTCTTCAACACTCGGGGTAGAAGTGGTATAGGCGGAAAGGCGTACAACAGACCGCAACTCCACTCGCGACGAAAAGCGTCGCCGAGCGAGTGCCGCCTTGGAAATTCCAACGCGCAGAACTGATGACATTGCGCGTTCTTCTTCGGTGGCGAATAGATCTAACCAAGGCTCTCCCCACTGTAGAAAGAGTCCTTGCGCCACTTCCGAGTGAAGACGCCATTCGTGATCCATCATGCACCTGCGGCTGAGTTCGTCCGCCCTGGCGTTCAGGGAACCTGCCAGGTGTTGAACCATCAGGAACATGCCCTGATGTTCCAGCCATGTCCAGAGGCGCAGAGCCTCCTGGACAGAGGGTCCACGACCCCACTCCGCCTTGTTTGTTGCAGTACCACATGGCGGTGGTGTTGTCTGTGAACACCTGCACTACCTTCCCTTTGACAGAGGGAAGGAATGCCTTGAGTGCAAGTCGGATCGCCCGGAGCTCCAGAAGGTTGATATGGAGCCGGGACTCCGCCGGAGACCAGAGGCCTCTGATCTCCGCCTCTCCCATGTGACCGCCCCATCCCAGAAGGGACGCGTCCGTCACAACTGTATGCTCTGGCTGGGGAAGGGAGAGGGATCTGCCCATGACCCAATGCCGGTTCGAGAGCCACCACTGCAACTGTTTTGCAGTCCCCTCCGAGATCTGGACGTGATCGGACAGGTTGCCCTGGTGCTGCGCCCACTGGAACTTTAGGTCCCACTGCAGAGCCCGCATATGCCATGTGGCATGATCGACCAGCAGGATGCAGGAGGCCATGAGGCCCAGCAGCCTCAGGGTCATCCGTACCGAAACCCAGGATAAAGGCTGAAAGATCGGAATCATAGCCTGAATATCCCGGACTCGCCGCTCGGGAGGAGAGGCCCGAAACTGCATCGTGTCCAGAACCGCTCCGATGAAAAGGAGCTGTGGAGAAGGAATCGGATGCGACTTCGGCACATTGATGGAGAACCCCAGCGAGTGCAGGAGTTCGGCCGTAGTCTGGAGGTGGGAGACGACTGCCTGGGACGAGCCCGCCTTCAGCAGCCAGTCGTCGAGGTAGGGGAAGACTGAAACCCCTGCCCGGCGCAGATGAGCTGCGACCACCGCCATCACTTTCTTGAACACCCGAGGGGCACTTGTAAGGCCAAAGGGGAGCACGGTGAATTGAAAATGCTCGAGGCCTACCGTGAACCGCAAGTAACGCCGGTGGGCCGGCAGGACGGGGATATGGAAATAAGCGTCCTGCAAGTCCAACGCTACCAACCAGTCTCCAGGGTCTAGGGCAGTCAAGACCTGAGCTAGGGTGAGCATCTTGAACTTCTCCTTCCGGAGGAAGCGATTGACGTTCCGGAGGTCCAAGATAGGACGCATGTCCTCCTTGTCCTTTTGGGCACCAGAAAGTAGTGGGAGTAGCAACCACGTCCTACTTCTGGGGTCGGAACATGCTCGATGGCCCTCTTGGCCAAGAGGGCCGGGACTTCCTTCTGCAGAAGCACCAAGTGATCCCCTGACATGCAGTGGAATTGAGGTGGCATGGCTGGGGGGGTGGTCTCGAAGGGGAGGGAGTAGCCCCTTTGGACAATGTCCAAGACCCACCTGTCCGAGGTGATGGCACGCCAGTGGTGAAGGTGATGCCGGACCCTGCCCCCTACTGGCGTGCTGTGCACCTGAAAGGAGGGACTAGGAGGGCTTGGAGGCAGCGGACGGGGCGGAGGTGGTGGCCTGACCCGCACGCTGGTTGCCCGAACCGCCACGGCGGTAGCCACGACCCCGGCCACGCGCTTGCTGCGCGGGCCGGTGGCTGGGCAGCGGACGTGACTGGGCGCCCCTTCCGTGGCCACGAAAGGGGCGAAAAGCAGAGGTTAGCGGAGGGCGCACAACAGAAAGGCCCAGGGACTTGGCAGTAGCCCGTGAGTCCTTAAAACGCTCCAGCGCATGGTCTGCTTTGGAACCAAAAAGACCGACTCCATCAAAGGGCATGTCCATGAGTGTATTCTGGACATCACCCGAGAAACCAGTTGTTCTCAGCCAGGCGTGGCGACGCAGCGCCACCGTCGTTGCAAGCGATCTGCCCAGCGAGTCGGCGGTATCAAGGCCACATCGTATGGTGTACTTTGCCGCATCCCTACCTTCCGCAATGGTGCGGATAAGCAGTGTCTGGACCTCCTCAGAACACTGGGGCAAAACAGCCGCCACCGAATCCCACAGGGAGTGGGTATATCGGCCCAAAAGGCAAGCGGTGTTGACGGACCGCAAGCCAGCACTGGAGGAAGAAAAAGCCTTCTTCCCAAATTGGTCCAGGCGTTTGGATTCCCTATCCGGAGGGGCGGTAGGGAAGGCAGTTTGGGAGGCAGAGGCTTGGACAACCAAGCTCTCGGGGGTGGGATGTTGAGAGAGAAACAAGGGGTCGCCGGAGCAGGGCGATGGCGTCGGGCCACGTTCCTATCCACAGGAGCCCCTGTGGTGGGCTTGGACCAGGTGCCCAAAAGAACGTCAGATAGTGCATCATTAAACGGCAGCACAGTCTCCGATGAGGAAGCTGCCGGCTGAAGCACTTCCGTCAGGAGATTAGTCCTGACAGCCACAGTAGGCAATTGGAGGTGCAAGGCTCCAGCTGCTCTACGCAACACCGTTGCGAAATTTGCTCCCTCCTCCGTAGCCACGGGAGGAGACAGCATGCCAGTGTCAGGGAAGTGTCTAGACCACTGGCATCCCCAAGTTCCTCTGCCCAGTCCTGATCATACTCACACTGCCGTGTGAGAGGGTCTTCCGACCCCTCCCAGCTCTCCTGGTCCTCCTCTGGTTCAAAATATGGAGGAGGAGGGACATCTGGGACCCAAGGTCTCATCGGGCGCCGGAGCCGGCGTCGAAGCGACGCCGGTCCGGCTCCATGTCCGGAACCGGAGAGAACCGGGAAAGACGCCGCCCGGAACTCCGGACGGCGCCAGGAACGGCACCGGGGACATCGACGCCGGCGGAGGCGTGGTTAGGTCAACCGGCGTCGATGGGGGTTGCGGTACCACCGGAGCCGGGATCGAGGCCGGGGCCGGGGCCGGAGCCGAGGCCGGGATCAAGGCTGGCGGGACAGGCGACGCCGGGACCGGAGTCGTCGGCGACGCCGGAGCAACCCCATCAGGGCCCGCGGGGCACGAAGGCGCACCGGAGGGACCTTGAGGCCCGAAGAGGCGGGCCATGGCCGACAGGAATTTCTGTATTTGGGCCGGAGTCGCCCCCGAACCCGGAAAGGACAGGTAATGCGGGGGCAGCTCCACAGGCACGTCCGGGGCCGCGGGGACGGTGCCGACAGGGGCCTCAGCCGAGTCGCGAGACCGGCGAGGCGAAGTCTTAGAGCGATGATGCTTCTTAGACTTTTTGTGCTTCGACTTACCCGAGGAGCGCGAAGACTTGGACTCCGATGACCGGCGGGGGCTCCGCGACCGGCCCCTCGACCTCTCACGGGACCGGGGCTTGGTGCGGCGCGGAGCCGACTGCCGGACCTTGAGGAGCTTTCGAGACCGCTCTCGCAAAGCCTTCGGGTGAAGTTTCCGGCAGTCAGGGCACGACTTCGTGTCGTGGTCTCGGCCGAGACAGTAGAGACACTCTAAGTGCGGGTCTGTGATCGACATCATTCGACCACAGACGTCGCATGGCTTGAAGCCGGGCATCTCTACCGACACCTAGGAGTCGAGAAGACTCGAAAAGAAACAGTGAAAAATTCACCAAAAATGTAGTCAAAAATTGACTAGGGCACTGCTCTTCCCGGATCTGCGCTTACTGGCGCGGAAAAAGAAGAACTGACGTCAGCGCGCAGGGGCGGCGTCTAAGTACTGCCCGCGACGTCATCCTGGCGATCACAACGCCGACGACGGACGCGGAGCCGCACGACACCGCCTACCGACGCGCAAGGGTACTGCTACGCAAAAACTTTCCGGATCCAGCCTGACGCCTGGGGATATTCTAAGGTAAGGAATCTGTCACTAACGTGTCTCTTTCAGATGCTTCTGCTACAGAGGTGCCCAGTAAATCTCAGGGAATAATAATGGTGAGATAACTCTGGAGGTTAACGCATTTGTTGGAGAGATCTGTGTTTTGTGTAGTCCCAAATTTGAATCAAAGTAGTATAGAAGATTAAGTTAGCTTCTGCAAAACATAATCATCCACTGTTCTTGGGGGGTGGGAGGGGGCTTTTGGGGATTGTTGAACCTCTATTTTCTTGCTACCTTCTTCGGGTTTGTTATTCATGATATCGCAACACCTATGGTGTGCATCTAATTCAATGTTGTGAGCATAAATGTACCACTTTTTTTTTTTTGTATTAATAATTTTTATTGATTTTCCACAACAAAGTATTGTTAGCTTCCGCATTACAACAATTTACTTTTTGTTATATTGATGATACAAGAACAATAACTTGAATGGCTTGGGTGGGATGCCCGGAGAACTCCCGCCACCGTTAAGGATGAATCATCGTATAGTCTATAATTTTACACACGTACATATTAGAGTACATTTACCTACAAACTCATATACAAAATTGCTGTTCAGCAAATGGTCTCACGTGTAAAATCAATACAATTCCGTCTCAGATTCACAGGCAGGCATCAATATAAAACAATTTATAGAGAAAACAAACTATGAGTAGAACTCTACTTATGGGCACAGGACTCGGTGTCCCAGACAATAGAGCGTATCAGTGGGTGCCGCAGGTGTGGGGAACTGCGCGCAATGCATCACCCATCGTGGGTGCATCAATGGGGAGAGCAACGAGGGGGGGGAGCGGGACACAGAAAGGAGGAGGGGGGCAGCAGGAGAGGATGTGGAAGGAGGAGGAAAAGAGAATGATGTAACATGTCATGTAGGGAGGGATGGGGGGAGATGGCGGGGGGAGGAAGGGGCAGGGGTCCCGCCTATGTGGGGGGCCCGGTTCACCTAACTTGGTCTCAACCAACAACAGGTATTCCCTCCATTGGGTAACAGGTCTTCGCAGTGGCGCCAGCGCCCGCGAGGCCTGTGCTAACTGATTTGTGTGCTCCGATACCAGTGCCCTCCTAAGATCCAACAGCCAAGAGTGTACGCTAGGACCCGCTTGGGCTTTCCACGTCATGGCTATTTTAGGTTTGGCAAGGGCCAGAGCTAGGTCCAGAAATTTGTTCAGAGCTTTACGCGATGCGGAGCGCTTTGTAACACCGAGCAGGAAGTGAGTGGGTTGTAGTGATACCTGAGCCCCTACTGCTTCTGTGAGTACGGCTGCTATTGTGCTCCAGTATCTTTGTATACTTATGCAAGTCCATACCATATGTGTAAATGTGGCCTCCGAGTTATGGCATCTGGGGCACCTGTCAATAGATGTTGAGTATATGCGGGCTAGTCTGTGAGGCGTAAGGTATGTATGGTGTAGGTAGTTAAATTGGGTGTATTTCAACCTAGCATTGGTTGAGACCGTTTTGGGATGTCCAAGGCATTGTGCCCATTGTTTGTCCGATATGGTGGTGGTTAATTCTGCTTCCCAGTACTCTCGCAGTGCCGTCAACGCGGGCACATCATCTAGTCTAAAGGAAGTGTATATGGCCGTTACTGCATGTCTACCCTTACCATGCGTCAATAGTGTTTGCAGTAGATGCGATGTGGGTGGTTCTGTCCGGTCATTACCCCACGTTCGTAAGAAGTGGCGAGTAAGGAGGGCATGTAGGAGAAAGGAACCCTGCGGTATCCCGTATGTGTCCACTAGCTCTTCAAACGTTTGCAGTTGTGAGTCAACAAACAAGTCTCCCCACGTTTCCAACCCCCTCTCCCTCCAAGAGCCAAGCTCCGAGCGTTCATGGCGAATGAATGTGCCAGGAAGTACTCCCAGTGGCGAGCTGGAGGTGTATGGGGCAGTCCGACCCCTAGGAAGCACATATCTGGACCAACTTCGTCTGGCCGCCATCATTAGTATGTTACCTTGATGTTTCTGGGTCGGTGTTGTGGCGCCCGACAACCATTCCAATAGCATAGGACAATCCCAGGAAATGGCTTCAATTATCAAATCCGTAAGATTACTCGTCGAGCCATCTCATTGGCCATAGCAACTGAGCTGCAGCGTAATAACGCTCATAGTTCGGGGCGCCCAGACCGCCCTCCGAGAACGGGAGATACAATTTATGTAAAGCCACCCTGGCTCTAGAGTGTCCCCAGATGAGGGAGATTAGAAGAGATTCCAGATCTCTAAAAAGTTTTCGTGGCAGGATATAGGGGAGTCATAGAAGAAATATAAGAGCCGCGGAAGGATCAGCATCTTGGATATCGCCACTCGACCCATAGGGGACAAGGGGAGGCTTAACCAGAATGGAAGAGTCGACCGGGCTCTAGAAATGGCTCGCCCTAAGTTGCCGTTGATAATATCCGTCCCCGAGTGGTATATCTGTATCCCCAAATATTTAAATGTGTCAAACGCCCATTCCAGTACCGTTTGTGGCGCTGCCAGTCTCTGGGCCATTGACATTGGTGTCATCGGGAACACCACCGATTTAGACCAATTAACCTGCAGCCCCGATACCAATGCGTGAGCGTTTAACAGGTCCATGATCTGCTGAAGTATCTCAGTCCGGCCACGTAAATAAATCAGGGCCTCGTCCGCATAAAGCGACACTATGTGCCATTGGCGGTCTGCGAACAGGCCCCACTCTGCCACCCGTTGTTGTAACCTACACGCTAGCGGTTCCATAGCCAGGGCAAAAAGTATCGGCGACAAGGGGCAATCCTGCCGTGTACCTCGCGCTATCGTGAAAAGTGAGGAATAAACTCGACCCGTTTTCACCCTGGCCTGTGGCCTACAATACAGTAACCGTATCCATTTCAAGAAATTAGGGCCGATACCGAACCTTGACAACACCGTCAGCAGATATTCCCAACTCAATGTATCAAACGCCTTTTCGATATCAAGGGATGCTATCCAAGGCATTTCGGCCTCTCCTCCTCTCGCCCATTCTAGCAATGTAAATAAACGTCGCAGATTCAATCCTGTGTTCCTCCCTGGTATAAAACCATTCTGGTCTTTGTGGACCAGCAAGGGGACCAACGCAATCAACCTGTTCACCAGTAGCTTGCCAAGAATCTTATAGTCTACATTCAACATTGATAGCGGGCGATATGAGGCCATTAAAAGAGGGTCTCAACCCTGTTTCGGTAGGACCACCAGTGTGGCCTCCCTCAAAGTGGGCGGGAGCTCACCTGTCTCGAAGGCTTCAGTGTACATGTCAGCCAATCGCGGCGCCAGCTTATTAGTGTACGTGGCGTAGAATTCAGATGGCCAGCCATCTGTCCCCGGTGACTTTCCGGTCGCCAACTGCCCAATTGCCTCCTCTATCTCTGACACAGTGATGGGTTCTTCTAGGGCATCGTAATGCGCTGGTATAATTTGCGGGAGTTGTAGCCCATCAAGGAAGTCGTGTATGGGGGCAGGGTCTGAGAGGACGGGAGTCGCATACAACGTCGTGTAGTATGCTAGGAAGGACTGATTAATCTCCTCCTGTGTATTCACAAGAGTGCCATTAGACGTGCGAATGGCGGTAATGAGGGGTTGAGAGGCATCTGATTTCAGTAACCATGCTAGCAGCTTACCTGCTTTGTCTCCCTCTGCATGTCGCTGTGCGAGATATATCTTGTAGTCCAACGTGCAAAGATCGTCCATTGCACTCTTATAAGCCAGTCGGGGTCGGGCCAAGGATGGGCCCACCTGAGGGTCAGTGAGAATGAGGTGCTCGTATCTCTGTATTTCTGTCTCGTGAGTCTGGAGTGCATCGGTCAGTGATGTACGAACCCCATACGTGGTTTTAATTGCGTGGCCTCGAAGGACCGCCTTAAAAGCCTCCCATTCAATACCTCTGGACGAGGCAGTACCAGCATTCGTTGAAAAATATGTGTCAATGGAATTCGATAGAGTGGCCCGGTATGATGAGTCGGCGAGCGTGGCAAATGGCAGTCGCCAAGTCGATATATCAGGTCTTTTCGCACCCCAGGAAAGGCTGATCGCTAACGGGTTATGGTCTGAGAGTGTTCATGGTAGATAGTCCGCCCGGAGGACGTTATGCAGGGCATTATCTGAACAATATAGAACATCTATCTTAGTAGACAATGCGTGCAACGTTGAATAATGCGAGTATGCACGTGTCAGAGGATGTTTACTACGCCATGCATCATGGACTTGCATATTTGCGATCCAGTCTCTCATGCATTGTGCCAGCTTAATGGACTGTGCTCCCAGGAGAGGGGGGTGGGAGCGATCCAAGTCCAGGTCGGATACCCCATTAAAGTCACCTCCCCAATATGTAGGGACCGTAGGGTCCACAAGCAGGGATGGCGTAAATGTTTGTAAGAACCAGGATTGACCCGAATTTGGGGCGTATAAAGAGACTAGCGCCAGTGGAGACCCGTTTAATTGACCCTCCATGACAACGTATCTGCCCTGTGTATCTACCCGGGAGCGTGTGATCCGGAGCGGAGTCCCGGAGCCACCCATAGCAGCGCGCCCCTAGCATATCCCGAATATGCAGTGCCTATGGCCGTGCCCCTCCAGCGCTTACTAAGCGATGCAAGTGTTTGTGTGGTAAGGTGCGTTTCCTGGAGCATTGCAAACGTAATCTTGTGAGTTCGTAGGTACTGGTACACTTTGTGCCGTTTAGCGCATCCTGCCAAACCCCTTACATTCCAAGTCAACAATCTATAATTCTCTGACATTTTTCCCCCCAACATTGAAGAGAGCATTCGCTGCAATACAACCCCCCGCCGCCCAATCCACCCCACCCCCCGCATCCCACCCCCGTACATAGCGCTTATAAGAAAAGAAAATGAAAATGCGTTGGTAACCCACGTCTCCTGCGTCTGTACAATAATAGCAGAGTAGAACGACTCATCTAACAAATTAAAGAAAAAGAATCCCCTACATCCCACCCCAGGCCGACTTGCCAACGGGCAATTGGCCATTCGCACTTAAATGCTATTCAAACATACAAAAAATGACAATTCAATTAGAAATAAAAAATTGTTGGTGCTGTATCAGCTACTTATCGCTCGCTGGATGGGGCGTGGCTTCGGTGTGCCGCCACACGTGACTCGACCTGGTAGCTTGCATAGGTGCGTATGGCAGAAGGTTCGTACAGAGAAAGTCTCGATAGTCCCAAAGTGTTTACCCCAAGGCATCTGCCGTCTGCGGGGTGGGAGTCGGTCCGCTCCCCGACAGTGCCTCCTGTTTTGAGGCCGTGAGTGGCAACGTTTGGTCCATTGTCGCATCAGAGTCCGAGTCCAGTCTGTGGGAGGATGCAGGGCTGTCCATATGTTGCACCGTCTTTATGGCCTGAGCCCGTTCTTGTGCCAATTGGGCTTTTGTCGGTCGGCGGTTCCGTCTCGTGCCGCGGCCTCTGCGGGGTGCAACCAGCTTCCAGGCCTCACCAGTATCTGCAGAGGGCGGTGGTGGCCCGTGTCCCAAGCCCTGCTGCTCCACCCACATCCTCGCCTCTTCGGGTGTATTGCAGAACACCGTACCCTCTTTGTGGCGAATGCGAAGGCGTGCCGGGTATTGGAGTGAGTATTGGATGTCATTCTCTCTTAGGCACTTCTTGACCTCCAGATACGAGGAGCGACGGCGTTGCACCTGCAAAGTGTAGTCAGGGTAGATGTGGACCATTGAGTTATCGACCTGCCATGGGCCCCGGGCCCTAGTGACCTGCAGTATGTGGCCCCTATCTCTGTAATTGAACAGCCTCGCCACCACCGGCCTGGGGAAAGCGCCGGGGAGCGGGGGCCCCCCGGGACCCTATGGGCGCGTTCTATAGAAAAGAATTTGGAGATTTTGCCTTGTAGTATGTCTTGCGAGAGTCATTCTTCCATATAAAGTTCCATATTGGGGCCCCCCGTTCGTTCGGGAAGACCCACGATACGTATGTTGTTGTAGCGTGAGCGCCCCTCCTGATCATCCACACGCTCTCTCAAATATTCAACCTCTTGCTGGAGGGACTGCAACTGGGTGGTCGCCGCGGTCACCGTGGGGCGTAACGTCGCCAATGTAGATTCGGATTCCTCCACCCTGCCCTTCAGTTTCTTGTGGTCTTCCCAGAGATAACCCATGTCAATGCTCAGGGAATCAATCTTCGTACCCAGGGTAGTTTTTATATCCAGGATTGCTGCCAGCAACTCGTCGAATCTATGCGAGTGATCATGCCGGTCCGTGGAGGTGGAGGGCCCCAGATGTTCCGCTGCCGTCTCTCGCAAGTGTACCGATTCCGTCTCAGGAGGCTGTGTCTGGGGCTTCTCCGTCCTAGGCTTACCCATTGTGCCGCCAAATGGATCCGGGTGTATCCAAGGGCCCAGCACGAGGGCCCGAGTTCTTATGTGGATCGCTACTGAGGGATCTCGCTTCCGGCCTCCCCAATGTGAATGAAGGAGATGTCTTAACCCCTTTGGCGCTGCGCGAATTCTCCCGCTGTGCGGGAGAATTAATACGTGGGCGGGATTCGGACGGCCGGGGGCCGTCCTTAGCACACGCCCACCGTGACGCCGGACGGCCGGGGGCCGTCCTGAGCACCGAAGAGGTTAAGTGACCAAGTTAGGGCCCCGTCCCCAGAGTGGCGGGCCTGTCTTGTGAGTACTCTTCCAGAAAGTGACGATGGAGAGCCTGGGGTTATGTCGCTCTGTAAGGGGATGGTCATGCGGCCCAGCGCCTCACAGGAGTCAAGTAGGGGTCCCACCACTTCTCTAGCAGTTCCACAAGGATACACACCAGGAGGCCGGCACGTGGGCTGATCAGCAGTGACGACTCAGTACCTCCGCCGTGTGTCCGCAGCCAGACCGAATCACACGGACGGAGGAGCGGGTGTCTTAGGGCCCAACTATGTGGTGGCCGAGGATAATTTCCTCCCGATGCCTTCACCATGTACCTAAGGTCCAGCCAGTCCACTCCACGTGGGCAGACAGGAAACGGGGCCGGGAGGACGTAGCCAAATCTTTTGTCTCAAGAAAGGGGGAGTGGGGGAGTGTAGCACCTCCACGTGTGCGCAGCGCCTCTGATCTCCACCCCAGCGGGGTCCCAGACGCCTGTTCAGGGAGCACCGTGCTCAAGCGGGCACAAGCAGGCAGCTCACACCAGTTCAGCGTGGGGGGCACTGCAGGATCTCTTCATGTCTCCTCTCGGCGCCATCTCAGTAATCATCTCGGACTGCCAGCGGTCCCAGGCAGCGTTGATCTCACATACCTGGGAGATCGCAGCAAGCAGCTCCGCATTGCCGACCGAGGGGCCAATGAGGTCGGACTCCTGATCTGCGCTCACCTTCTTCGCCGGTTCCCTACACAGTCACCGCTCTCCGCGGAGAGGCCTTCAAGGTGGTTCTGGCCAGGGTAGCGCAATCCGCCCCGCGCCACTCATCGGCAGGGCAGCAACTTTCCGCTGGACTGACTCTATTCCCTCGCCGAGTCCCAGCGATGATTCACGGCTCACCAACGGAGCTAGGACAGGGCCTAGGGGGGCCGTCACCACCGGCGAGAGAAAGCAGCATAGCGAATAATGCAGGTGTCGAAGCAGCTCTCACCCGGTACATCGGAGCCCCAGACCTCGCGGGCTCCGCGTTCGTGGAATCACCTCACAGCTTCCCCGCTCCCAGCCCCCAGCAGCGGCCGCAGCGTACACTGGAAACGGTCCCAGGAAGTCTCCGGCGCCAAAATATTAAAGTTTGCTACGTGTAGGCACTGTTTCTCAGGATGTTTGCGGAGGGCTCAAAGCGGAGCTCAAAACAGTGCGACCGCTCTCGCCGCCATCTTGGCCACGCCCCCAGCATAAATGTACCACTTAATTATGCAATAGTGCTCTGATATGTGTATTACATTGGTTTGCACACTTACATAATTTCTTTTGAATGGATAATGTGTAAGTTATGCTAAGTGCTCTAACACTGTATTCGGATGAGTAGCGCTATAAAAGAAATAAAACAGTGATATTTAAATTATTTGTGTAAACACAGGGACAGACTAACCCAGTGGTTCCCAAACTTTTTTGACCCATGGCTCCCTTGACCTATTGGCCGCGGCTCCCCGTTATGTTACATTTTTTGGGCGGCTGGAGGGATGTAAGCGCTGCCTCAGGCCGATGAAGGTATTATAATCATAGATGTAACAAAATAAAAAATATAACAGTTGTTTAATAAAAAAACTTTAATTGGTTAAGTCAGAAACAATACTATTTAGCACTGGAGCATCCATATGGAATTTTTTTCTCACTATTTTTGTTTTCAAAAATTGCCTCTAACATGTTGGAGAAGACACTTTTTTCTCTTGTTGGTAATTAGAGTGAGGATAGAGTGCGTGTTACATTTTCCATAGGCGCCCAGTCCTATTGGTATTACTATGTGTAAATGTATTGATTTTGCCAATCTTATAACAGCAGAATGGTGAGTCACCTTCTGAGGATTCAGACATATAATCTGCAAATTATTCTAAGATCTCTCCACAAATCTAAGCCTCAGAGCTACTTTAATGGTATACTTTCCTGAGAATATGTTACTAACAGGGTACAACTCTGCTGCAGGCACTGAAACATTCAAGCAATCCATCAGGAGCCAAAGCATGCTTGTGGCAAACCAAGTCCTGTACTAGGCACACTAGTAGATAAGATAGTAAGGCATCTTTCCTTTGAAAGTGAACATAGTGCTTGAATCCTTGGTCACAAGTGCTTAGTTAGTGTGCTCTTCTTTGCTCCAAGTCAGTAGGACAGGAGAAATCATAGATATGGTAACTTTATGTAATTTCCAGGATACAGTGGTGAACATTAACGTATTTCTAAGATGCAGGTCAGTAGCAGATACATTGTTTATGAGGTACGGTGACCCCTCACCTCTTCTCTATGGAGTCGATGTTGGCATGTAGCAGCCTCAGCTCCTCGGTCTTGGCCGAGGATAGGATGAGGTGGTGGCCAGTCAAGCACAGAGTTTCCTCTACATGTGGGTGGAAGGGCTGGTGAAACTGCACATTATCCACCATCGGGTTCTTGATCCACTCATCGAACACCATGCTGAGCCCCTAAGCCAGCGAGCTCCGGCACTGTCCGAGTGGCTGTGGGGCTCAAGTCCGTGCACACTCAGTGACTGGACGGGGCTCAAGTCTGTGCACACTCAGTGAATCAGTATGTTCGAGACACCCAGAGTCCAAACCCAGAGCGGCAGAATCAGCTGCAGCATCATGTAGATAAAGCGTTCGTCTGATCTGCATATATGGCAGATAGCGGCAGCCATAGTAGAGTGGTACCTTCAACTTTATTTACCACAATAAATTGCCCAAAATGATCAGAGGGACATAACTTGGGCACACACCTAATATTTGTACTCCGTCAATGGCATGAGTAGAGGAACACCACTCCATAATGCACAAAAGGACAAATCTGAAGATACTAGACTTATCTGTGGCATTTAGACAAGGATTGAATATAAATGTGTGTGCATATGCTGCTGCTAATCAAAATATAATATATGGATCATAAATAGTATATTTGGGACTTTGTATGGACCCAGCTGCTTTGTTAGCACCAAGCCACATGCTAATAAGTCACGGTTGACAAAAATAAAGTTTTAAACAATGTTAGGCAATGCAAGAAAAAAATACACACTCCACTTCATAAAAAGCCATAGTAGTGGCCGTATGCAGCCAATTTATAGTGTCCTGTTTATTAATATGGGCAGGACAACGCTAACCAGTGTTGCATTGTATGAGAAGTGAATGCTATTTTAAAATAAGCATACAGGGGCTAAGGCCTGTTCAGTAGTTGCCAATCACTGATAGAGGTAAAAAATCTAGAGCGTCCAAAAGTAAAAATTATGGGGTACATCTTGGGCAGAAGGGATTGTAGAGTGCATCTATATAACAAAATATGACAAGACAGTATTTCATGTCTCTTTAACAATTACACGCCCTCAGCAGAACATGCCTCATAAGTAAGACATATTAATAAAAACTAGCTGCTTTCAGCGGCAAACCTGAAATTTGAAAAGCTAGAAGACATTACTCTGTTTTAAGTTTCTACCGTCTACTCACGCCATCCTCATTTTACTGACGTTATCCTCTTTCACTGCGCACTGCTACAAATAAAGATAATCAAAAGTGCAAGTGGAGATCGCAAATAGTTAAAAAAGGCATTTGCAACCTTAGGATTCCTCGTGCCCCTTGCACCTGTCTCTTCGAAACAGACGAGGCTGCGCAGGAGTAATTTCCAGACCAGGCAGAAAAATCCCCACGTTTGATAGATGCAAAGTAGCAACATTTGCTGGGGCGAAGATTCGACGCTGCTGAAATGTTCATGTGTGTGCCCACTGACAGCAACAGCTGTAACTCTTTCAGTGCTAGAGATATCCGACATCACAGGAGTGTTCACCTACCAGTGGTTCCCAAACTGTGTGATTGGTGCACGTCTGTCCCCGGCGCCCCTGACTAGCTTTGATGGCACACTGGGGTGCCGCGGCGCACAGATTGGGAACCACTGGACTAACCCATCTGACATTCTTACAGTGCATGCACTTATATACAGGGACTAAACAAAGTAAAAAGCATGCATCTCTTAAGTACCTGTGAAGAGAGAACAAGCTGTGTGCTTTTGTTTCCTGTCCATTGCATTTGCATGTAAGTGTGAGGTTCCAGGCCACCTCCAGTCTGATAGATACTCGATACTCTATCAAAAGGAGGCCTGATGGCCCCTTAACTTCTGCCTTTATCTTTAGCACAACCGGAGGTGAAAAAAAAAGCTCCCTGGCTGTTGCACATTGCTGCTGGAAATGGAAAGCAGACAAGGTGCAGGAGCTGCTGAACGTTTCCTGGTGTCTGAAATTTACACTGGGACAAGTTCAACATATTTTTGTGGGGCCCAACTTCTTGGCAGGGTGGACGGCATCCACCCTGTGAAAAAAGTGGGTGGACGCCGTGTACCCGCGTGTACCCCCGACTCGTGCCCTGTATGGAGGAGCTGAGATACAGGGGCAGGTGAACGCTCTGGAATCTCTCCGAATCTGTTGGTGAAGGGCAGGCCAGAGGGGCACGGGAAGAGTTGAGATTGTAACTTGCTGGAGTGGGCCGGAGCGGAAACCTAGTGGTGAACTACGAACGGCGCTGCCATGGAGTGCTGTGGGGAAGAGGTGAGGCACAAGGGGCAGCGAACACCGAGGAATCACCTGGGCTCTGGCATCGGTGGGCAGACCGGAGGTACCTGGGAGAAGCAGAGCCTGCCGGAGCGGAGATCAGGCAGCGGGGGGGTCGGGAGGAGGTGTCGCATACCCGCCACTCTCCCGCTCGCTGCACTGAGGTCACAGAGCTGGCTTCACTGGAGGTAGCCCTCCCGATCCACGTGTAGGACCCCCACTGGAATCTAGTCTTGGAGGCAAAACTGAAGCCAAGGTGCTGAGCGCCGCACTGGCTGCCGGAGGGAGAATCGCCCATGCGTTGCTGCTGAATCTAGCACATACCACCAGAGGAAGAACTGCGGGAGTGTGCAGCTTGGGGATGGAGGTCCCCATGCCACTTTGAGGCCCCTGAGCTAGAATCTATGTGACTGCTGCGCACTACCAGCACCTACACGGTACCAGGGAGGCACGTCCCTTAACGATACTGCTCACTGGGGGGTGCTCCAGAGCCTCTGACCCCCCGGATAGTAACACTTACAACTGAATTGACGTAAGGCGGCCTGCGATCGCTGCATGGTGACCCTCCTAACCTCGCAAGGACACTGGGGCACGCGTCTGGGGCAGCACTGGCAAAGACTACATGTTACTAAGCACTACCAGCATAGGTGCTTTTAGTGGAACAGTGCACCTTGTGCACTGCGGAGTGCACACTCCTGGGGTCATACTGAAAGGTTGCTACCTGCAGGGCACACGCACATAAACAAGAATCACGGGGCCACGCAATAAGCGGACACAAACGTGTGCCCCACTCACCGCATTCGCTGCCTAATTTGACTAATCCACTGGAGCTGAAGTGATATCTCGCACTGCCCCCAGCACCCAGCGGAGGCCAGAGGAATGGGCCGCACACAAGGGACTGGATCTAGAGCCTCCTCACACTCCTCGACCATATTTTCTGTAAACAGAACAATCGGACACCCAAAATCCTCCCCATCCCCCAGAGGATAGACTTGATGCAATATTGAATGCAATAGAGAGATCTTGTGTCTCACTGGAGTCTAAAATAGACAGCGTAGCAGCAGACCTTACGCTGCTCCACGCAGACCACAGAAAGCTATCAGATCGGGTGGCGACTGCGGAACACACCCTATCAGAACCAAAACCAGTGTCCGACTTAGCGGAAGAACAGCAGCGTGAGCATAAGGCCAGAATATGACATCTGGAAGACAAGGTGGAAGATGCAGAGGGCCGCTCCAGATGGAATAACATCTGTCTAATCGGCTTGCCAGAAGGGGCAGAAGGCCAAGATGCGGTGGCATTTGTAGAGGTGGATCAGGGACTTGCTGCCTGTTTCCTCGCTGTCTTCCTTTTTCAAGATTGAGCGTGCACACCGCATCCCCTCCAGGAGACCGGCGCCCGGAACGGGGCCTCGTCTGTTCATCTTCAAAGTCTTGCACTTTAGAGACAGGGATGCAATATTGTGTGAAACGAGGAAATTACAGGAAACCAGACTAGAGAATACACGCGTGATGTTCTTCCCTGATTACACGCTGAGAGTGCAGCATCAACGTGGCTCATTCCAACAAATAAATCAGAAGATCCATGAACTGGATATCCAATACTCCTTGTTATGTCCAGCAAGGCTTCGTGTGGTGACTGGCGGAAAAGCACAATTCTTTCACACACCTCAGGACACATGGGACTGGTTGGAAAGAGCCAGTCAGTTCTCAGGTCCACGACCAAGCAGTAAGGGGGGAGAATGGAACACCTCAAAAGATGCGCCCAGAGCGTACGAGCGGTGAAGCAAACGACGCCCGCCCAGTCTGGTGGCAGAGCCTGGAGCAAATCCTAAATCATAAGAGATTGGCAATGGGCTGTCCGTGAGGCAGAGCACATAGCAGCCACCCCCAATAGCTCTGAGAAAGATACAGCATCGGTCCACTCATCCGGAGACGAGGAGTCCTCAATGCTTTGCCCGTCGGACACTACCTCGCTAATTTTGCCGGACATTACACCACAGATGTCTGATGATATTATTTGAAATGCACTTTGTTTATATCTGCTATTTGCTCTCCTTTGTCACTCTACCTTTCTAATTGCCTGCAAAACAAACATGTTACGCTGTCAACACACAAGGGAGGGATGGACCAGGTCAGGGACTGCTATACGAATCCTTGGCTCCATGAATGAGGGCAGGTTAAGGGGAAACGTATTCTTCTGTTTCTGACTCAATTCTGCACTGCCTCCATAGGCTAATCACTGGTAAGGTTGGGAGATGATGCCCTTAAATGCCTCGCGAGTTTTCCCGCCTGCTCACCAATATTGCTTGGGGGTTTGATTAGTTACACAGAGTTTAAGCATAAGTTTGGACAGCCCCTTCTGTTTATAGGGACCGCCCTTTTGGTATTCATACACTACCATGTTGGTATTTAGGTTTCAAACCAGGTTAAATGGGTTCTGCTGCGGGCGCATCTTGTGGTGCTTTGCTGTCGCCGTTACACACGAATACACGCATACCTTGACCTCAGAGATATCACAACTCATCATGTAGTGGTAACATGACGGATCAGAGAATTCTCACCTGGAATGTGCGAGGACTACGCACACCTTCCCGCCGCTATGCGGTATATTCCTATCTCAAAAGGCACACTGTTCAAATTGCTCTGTTGCAAGAAACGCACTTGACACACACCGAGACATCTAAACTGCAGCGCACGTGGAGGGGCCGAGTGTATGCCACAAATTTCTCCTCCTATGCCCGGGGTGAACTGATCTGGATCCGTCCAAACACCCCCTTCCTGGCGGAGGAAGTGGTGACAGACACGGAGGATAGATATGTTTTTATCAAGGGGAGACTGGATGGTCGGCACCTCCTACTGGGCAACATTTATGCCCCGAATGTAGAACAAGGGTCATTCCTGAGATTACTCTCACCGGTGCTTGCTAAGTGGTGTGGCTTACCATGGCTGATAGGAGGGGACTTCAACAGTGTCATGGATGTAGGTCTGGATAGGTCTTTCCCTCCTTTCCGCTTCACCACAGCATCCACTAAGGTTTCCACACTTAGGGATTGGTCGCGGAAGTGGGATCTGGTGGATATTTGGAGACACCGCAACCCCATGACACAGGTGTATTCATTTTACTCCTCGCCGCATGCATTACATGTCTGGCTAGATAGATTCTTGGGCACACCCAACCTGCTCCCCTCCGTCACAGACACAGATTATCTTGGCCACACCCACTCAGACCACAACCCACAGTTCATAACACTTGCTTGGGAAAAAGGCCCCCCCCCCGGTCCCCACATGACGTCTGCAGTCTGCCAGGCTGGAAGATGCTATTTTCGAGGCACAATGCGTGCTTTAGCCTCAGGGAAGGTGCCGGGCCCAGACAGATTTCCATCCGAATTTTACAAAGCATATGCGAATCTCTTAGCTCCACAGTTGCATCTGGTGTACGAAGAGGCATTACAATACACACATTTGCCCGTTTTCCTCAATGAAGCCACACTAGTCACTCTGCCGTAGCCTGACAGAGATCCCACACAACTGAGATTTTATCGCCTGCTAACGTTACTAAACGTAGATTATAAGATATTGGTGAGAGTACTAGCAGGGAGGTTGCCATTATTGACACCACAACTAATACATGGGGACCAGAATGGGTTCATACCGGCACGTAACACCTCTCTCAATTTGTGCAGATTATTCTGTGTAATGAGATGCGCCTCACATGTTTGGCCTGGATCGGGGTGTCTGGTACTTGATCTGGAAAAAGCTTTTGACACCATCAAGTGGCCGCTCCTTTTCAGTGTACTGCAGAGGTATGGGATTGGTCCGTACTTTCTGCGCCTGGTCAGACTTTTATATGATGAACCAACCGTGTGAATCCGAACCGGGAACCTAATCTCGAAACCTACAAGGATATGCAGAGGCACCATACAGGGCTGCCCCCTCTCCCCCTTCATCTTTTCTCTGGCCATTGAGCAATTAGCATTGGCCATACGTGCTTCTGCAAGTCACTGGGTATCCCGCTACGTGCAGACATGCACGCAATATGGTTATAAGCAGATGATATTCTACTGTATATCAGGGATGTCCGGTCCGTCCCGACTGACATACCTAATATTCTCGCCCTTTTTGCAAGATTGTCGGGCTGTCTTGTGGTTTGTTGCCTGCCTTGTTATGTTGGCCTAGGACTAGCTGCCATGCTGCTTTTCTTTGCGCACGTTACACTGAGCCAGGGCTCCCTCGCCCTTTGCTCTTGCCAAGTTCTTTTGCGCTGTCTGCACTTTCTGTCTTTCACCTTTTCTCTTGTTCGATTTGGGCTCAGACTGCACAACATGTACAAGGTCGCATAACAATGTATTTCGGTTCTTCCTGATATGGCCAGTCTCGCGCACCCAGACATAACATTAGGCGCAAATGACATGAAACTTTGTGTGCCTTTAATACTGGGGTTTTTACTGGCGCTGGACACACTTGGAGAAATCCTTTTCAGTGAGAAGAGCTATGATGTCCTGCTGATGTAATTCTGCATCTAGAGACTGAGGTATGGGGGTTCGCTAGTCAAAGCCCAGAGGTCTTCTATTTCTATAATAAACTATCTTACTGCACGGGGAGGGTGGTAATGTTATTTAGACATTTATCCACTGAGTTATGAAATGCTTTCCCCGTTTGTATTCTATGGAATTGTAACCATGCTGCTTATATTATTCATATGCATTATGCTATTAGTACTGACACGTGTACTGTACATTAGAGCACGTAAGTTGGAATAAACATTTTAACCTATCCAGTGTCTCTTCCTACTCACCTTGTGGACAAGTACGAGTGAGTGACGAAAGAGTGTTCTTGCTTCTGCGAGTCCTGAGATAAAGATACCGTGTTCTGGGTTGTCCAATCATTGGTACTTGGGTGCTAATGGGATGCTAAGCTAGTTGGGTTGGGGTTTTTGGGTGCTACGGTATATGGTAGGCAAACCACTGTATTCCGGGGTCCCATTATCCTGTGCATAGCTCTGTGTATGTGCAGAAACCTTATGACATGGCGCGACCACCGTGGGGCTGCTTATCTGCGAGACGCTTGAGTAGTACTTGTGCTTGTCCACAAAACCCTCACGTACGCTTCCGGAGGCATAAGTGACGGTGATACCTCCTATATTGAACGTTTTATAGGTTCTTTCAAGCTTGAAGTTATTAAAAAGGTTACATAAAAAACCCATTTTGTGCTCCCTGTTAGGTTGTCGAATACAATTGTTTAGTTATGGCTGGTGTGGCGATAGCTGCACATAGCCGAGGACCACTCCGAGAACACCTAGGTGTATACGGAGTGCCCGATACTGGGGTCGAGTTGGTCTTTGTGGTTCAAGCCGATCCGGCTTATCACTTTGAAGTGTTTTACACTTGGATCACATTTGAGGCGGTGGATGCAGGTGATAATCTGTTTCATGAATATAAACTCACCGCAATTCCTGCTGCCTATCGACCCTATACTAATCTTGAAGTGCCTCTCACGGCTTGGCAGCACCGTGTTTGGTTTAATGGCGCCCTCCCCCAACCAAATACCGCAGTTCGTTTAGGCCCCTTATCCATTGAGGGGCCACTTGGCCTGTATTGGCCGGGTATACCCCGCATCCAAATTATCTGGCAATACCGATTGCGGAACTGCGCACTATGCATACCGAACTGGTGCGAGTGCATCGAGCCTTAGTGACATACGTTACAGGTAGCCTACATGGAGCTGCCCCTGTAGTCGCTGGCCAACCAGCTATTGCAGCTGGAGTGACCATAAGTCCTGTCATGGTAAATTCTGTGATGGGCAAACGTCCACAAAATAAGGACGATTATCCTTACTGGCTTGCAGAAAAGTTCGATCAGATAGAAGCGGTGTTTCCACATACATCCCCGGTGGATAAACACCGCATCCTTACGATAAGTTTGCCAAAAGACTTAATCCCGATTTGACATCATGTGAAAACTGGGGTAAGGTATTCGCAGCAGTTTATTCAAAATGTTTTGGTACTCCTTCCATGACGGTTCTACCCTCTGTAATTAAAAAAGTACAGGATGAGCATGGCCCTGAAGCGGCTGTGGAATTAGGGATGAGACTAGTGGGAGTGTTTGATGTAGTAGCTGAACTGATCCTTGGAAATGTCAAGGGCGATGCTATGAACTTTCAAGTAGCGAATGCTTTGGCTTTGGTCCCAGAGTTGGACAGGCCTCGCGAATTACCGAAAATTATAGCTCGGGCTTATAAAACAATTGGAAGAAATAGCCTAGGCAACAAGCCTTTTGTAAAAATGCAAACTCAATCGCAACCACAAATTACACCAACAAAAAGTACATCTGAGAAAGATGATAGACCAGTCTTCACTAAAAAGAGTTGGAGACAGAAAAAACAGGGTAAGCAACAAAAGAAGCCGGGGTCGAGAGGCGCTTCCCCAGTTTCGGTTTCCTCTGAACGTACTTATGATTTACGTGATAGGTCGAGAATTAAATCACCAGAAAGGTTTCAGAGCTCTGATACGCGTTCTCCTCGTTCTTCACAGGCCCAGACGTCGTCACAGGCTGGTGGAGGAGGACGGCAAGATAGAGGAAGGGGCCGAGAGGCTCCCCAGGAGCGAGACCAACCTCGACAACAAGTCAGAGGGAAAGCAGAAGACTTTCACCTTCCTCGACCGCAATTTCAAAAGAAAAAGTTGCCGCTGTAACAGCGAAATATGCCACAGACCGTGAGAACGAGACTCCAGAATTGGACGTGGGCAGTGACCCTCCTAGACAGCGCCGCGGAAGTTACCATAGTGCGGGAGGCGCTACGTCCTCATATGGAGGCGACAGCAACTGAAACATTCGTTACTGTAGAGACAGCTGACACGAGAGTGGCACCCCTGACAGACTTTACAACATAGTCATACAAATTGAAGGTGACATACCGCGTGAAATAAAAGGGATTTTTGGGAACATCTAACCTCTTCATATGACATTTTGTTAGCAGAGGTGGATTGGCCACCCCCATTCGTTTTAGCTGCACATAAAGGAGAGGAGGTAATCCTTCCAAGCTTTTCAAGGCATGTCCCAAAAGACAAAGCTGAAGCACTTGCAGCTGAATGGGCTGTGTACCTGGCACCAGCATTATACCGCAACCATGTGGGATGGGATGAAGAATCACCTCCCCATGCAATACCTTTGCGGTCACTACCGCAGCCACAACCCCAATATCCCATCAAACGGCAGGCAAAAGGCCCCGTCTCCGAAATTCTGACACAGTTGGAATATCAGGGAGTAATCGAACCATGCGTATCACCTATGAACAATCCCCTTTTCGTGGTTTCTAAACCCGATGGATCGTACCGCTTAGTTTTGGATTACCGGCATTTAAATTCCCATTGTCGGAACTTTGCGGTACAGAATACACATAGTTCTGCGCTTGTAGACAGTCTTGTTCGTAAAAAATATAAAACGACACTTGACCTTTCAAACGGTTTCTACACGCACAACCTAGCCCGGAGAGTGGTCAATGGACCGCATTCACTTCCGGTGGTAAATTATTCCAGTTCCGGCGTTTACCCATGGGCTACAAAAATAGTCCGGGTATATTCGCCGCCCGTGTTGTTTCTTTGTTAAATGACATTGATCAAGACGCATGTTCGTACGTAGATGACATCTATCTGACAGATGACGAGTTATATCAGCATCTGTCCCGTGTGGACCGCATTATTCTTGAATTTGCGGAGCAGGGTTACAAATTTAACTTTGCTAAGTCACACATTGCTGAATTTACCGTTCTGTTCTTGGGCTATGAGCTCAACAACGAAGGTAAGGGCTTAGCCCCCATTTCTTGGAAAAATGTGCACATTTGTGCCCCCAAATACTCTGAAGAAACTTCAGTCTTTGCTGGGTTTCCTGAATTTCGGGCGTACTTACATTCCCGAATATGCCCAGCGTATCAAGCCTTTGTATGCTTTGATACAACCTACTTATTCAAGGTCTTGCTGGCTGCCTGAGCATACCTCAATTCTGCAGTCTTTGCAGACAGACCTATTGGAGTCTAAATATCTTTTGACTCGTGATAACCACACAAACCTGGTGATTAGAATAATTCCGGGGGCGGTGGGATTTACGTACTTAACCTTTAATGAAGGTGATACAGTACCTATCGCATACAAGTCGCATCTGTACACTTCCGCTGAATTGCGCTTTACATCTGTTGAAAAAGTTCTAACTGCAGTGCAAATGGCGATTCTAAAAGAACGCGCACTGGCACAGGGAAAGCGAATTCTGGTGGTAACACCCTGTCCTGCCCTAGAGGCAGTAACAAAGGCAAGTGTACCGAACTCAAAAGCAATGCATCCCCGTTGGATACAATGGGCTACATCTTTGACGTCTTCGGACGTCACTTTTATTTTCGATTCTTCTCTCCAGACTCAGGAGTACTTGCAGTATGAATTCGTTCATCCTCCTCCTTTGTTTTTACTGCCGCTTGAGGATTACAAATGTGTGATCTACACCGATGGTTCGGCGCAACCGGCCACTGGATCCAAGCACGCTTATTCAGCTGCATGTGCTATTGTTGCGGGTTCCTTTGTGAATGGAACGTTCAAATCCTCTGTAGTGCACACTCGCACACTTGGAGATAGTACCGCACAATTGGCCGAGCTGCATGCATTGCTACTTGCACTTGAGTTCGCTTCTCAGGATGAGACAACTCTTATTGTATGTGATTCCTTCTACTGTGTACAGTCTTACAATGACAATCTGTTTTTCTGGTCGAAAAATGACTACAAGGACGCAAAGGGAGCACAATTAAGCATAAAATGCTTTGGGTTCGAGTGGCAGAATTGCAACAACGTCTGCCCCTCACACAGGTGGTTCACACCTTAGGCCATCAGCGGGTGGGCGCACACGCTATTGGTAACGATCTGGCAGATGAAGCTGCCCGTTCAGCAGTAGTCACGTGTTCAGTAGCAGCGGTTACCAGGTCCATGTCTAAAATAGACTCTGTTATTCTAGCAGCTATTGCTGCAACCAAGGAAGGTGATAATTACCCTACAGGTTTCCCTTCCAAGTATTCTTACAAATTAAGTCCCGATCAGGTTCCTTATGTAACCATACCTGACGTTGGAGATCGGCTGATCCCCAACGCGGACCGCAGGAGTGCCTTGATATCAGCTGCACACGAAGGCATGGCTTCGGCTCATGCAGGTGTGTCAGCTACAGTTTCCATTTTGCAGCAGCGTTATTGGTGGCGTGGATTGTATAAAGACACCCGTGCTTTTGTGCTTTCTTGCGACGTTTGTCAACAGATTAAGCCTTCCACGGTAACACGCCCTCCACAGACCCCGCTCTGCATTGCTAACAGACTCTTTGGGTGTGTTTACTTGGATCACTGCGGTCCATTCTCATCAGACACTGCCTATAAATATATCTTAGTAGCAGTGGACTCGTGCACACGGTTCCTCTGGGTCTGGCCACAACGTAGTGCTGACGCTCGAAATGTAATCAGGGATTTGCGTGTCTTTGTGGGAATTTTCGCATGCGGCACCTTCCATTCGGACCAAGGTCCGGCGTTTGCCTCTAGGGCTTACAAGGATGCAATGGCTTCGCTTGGGGTGCGGGTGAAATTTTCGTCTCCGTATAGGCCTGAGGGCAACTATCGTTGAACGAATGAACCGTGACTTAAAGCAATCCTTAACAGCTAGAGTTATAGGTACTGGCAGGAACTGGCTGGCCCACTTGTATACCGTTCAACGTGCACTTAATAATCTCCCTAGAAGACCTCTGGGTGGGCGGACCCCATACGAAATGCTCTTTGGCATAAGAATGTTTGTGCCTGACCTTGAGGGTCCAGACATCGCGGCGCAATCCGCCAAGTTTGATGTAGATAACCATTCTGCTATGTTACAGGACTTACAAGAAGCCCGAGACAAACTTGCAACTACACATTTGCCTTCAGCCACAGATCCTGCGTTGCAGATTCCGGTAGCCGGCTGGCTTCCAAAGGTTGGAGAACTGGTTCGAGAGAAGGTTGAAAACAAAAAGAATTCGGCCCCTCTTTTCGTGCACCGGTTCCAGTTCTGGGCTTGAAGGGAACACGTACAGTCATTTTACCACCGCTTCCTGGTCGCAAGGAGAACAGATACATCTCAGTGGAAAATGTCAAGCTACAGCGCCTGGCCGATCCTGAATAGTGTCACACCAGCGGTCTCTTGTCCTGCCATTTATCGGACATATGTTCGTGGCCCATCTACACGAACGGTCGCTGATACTGTAATTGAGATGGTTGACTTGCCTGAAACTACAATTGATCCCCAACTCTCCACCAATATCGACGAGGACGAGTATACTTATCCTGCATCTGAATCGGTGGCACATCAACCAATAACGCCACTTGGCCCGACTCGTTATTCCTTTGATTCGGATTCCACCTCTTCAAAAGTCCCATCCAAGTTCAGTATTTTTGTATCCTGGTTTAGAGACAATTTTTGATTCCACCCTGGACATACATCTGGTTGGTACTTTTCTTGATTTTTTTGTTCATGTCCATTGGCTTTGTCACAGTGTTTTTTCTACTAATCAATGGTCACTATTTACCTGAACGCTCTGCTGTAGACTATGTTTCTGGAACTTTGGCTCCTCATTCCTCGTCTCACATCATGAAGCGTGACCACACATTTGTGAACATTTCAGCTTTTCCAGTTGCTGATGGCATCGTATGGGATGCAGTGAACTATCAAATCCATGGTCCGACGGAAATTATTAATGTACCTAATGTCCTTCGTGTTTCAATGGGTGATGTAGTACAAAATAATATTCATTCTGATGATTGGGATGTGCATGCCGTTGAAGCATTGTTTGCCGATTTAAAATATTATGCATCTTTTAATGCTGAAGATTTATATATGAATTCTGCGAATTATGCCGATTTGTATTGTTACCAACATTGGGGTAATCATTTTCTCCATAAGCCAAGTGCCCTGCGTAGTTCTGTTAACTACACCCAATGGGAACATTGTCCAAACCCCTTGCCAGGTAGCTCACAAACTCTTCGAAATAAGTTTACCTATTTTACTGATTTTAATCGGTCAAACCCCGCATCCTATTATTTTAGACTAAATACCACGTCAACTCAGAAAATTATGTTAACACACACCAAATTGCTTTATTCGGGTTCCTTTTTAAGTGCCCTAGCTGGGGGTGGTTATGAGTACTGGGAGGATACAATAGATTTGAAATCTATTTGGGGCTCCAAGCCATGGCAGGTACAGGGAACCGAGGCGTTGCATCGTGCTTGCCTCATCCCTACCCAAATTATGTTCCTAAATGCTTCCATCTATCAAACTACGTGTTGGGGCTTAGCTACCACTAAACAATTGAACTCGCCCTCAATTCCATCCCTGTCGAGTTTTCCCAATGATAGCTCACGTTTTAACCTGTCCCTGACGACCCTACAGGCTCTATTACAGAATAATTCATTTAATGTTTCCGAACTGGATCAGTCACCCTGGTTGGTATGGCCTATATCATCTAATGCATGTCAAATGCGTTTTCACGACTCAGGTACTAGATACACACAGGATAGGCCTGATCCGAGATTTACTGCTTCTCGTACTGTCACTACATATTCTGTTGGTAAATTATGCAAACAATGGCTACAACATTCGTCCCTTGATTCTGTTAAACAACATTTGTCCCTCCTTTCAGGCAATATTGATCTGTCCGACTTTGTTTTGGGACCTCGTGGTCCCCGACCTAAAAGATTCATTTATGAGACATATAATGAACTCTGGAAGCTATCACAAATGGAAGCTGCTTCCCGTCTTCGGGAAATAGATCAAGCAAATTTGGAAAAGGTGCTTGCTGTTGTTGACAATAGTATTAATACCCTGTCTTCTCGCATTTATACTTTAGAGAATATTGTGTCCTCTGTTGTTGATATTGTACAAGATGATGTTTCTGTGTTATATCATGGTCAGAATCAATTGCGCTCAGTTATGCAGTTTGCATGGACTTTACAAACGCTCAAGTTAGGTAAAGTTCCTTGGCATTTTTTGAACACCTCTGCCTTGTTTCTACCTTTTAACTTAACTGACAAACAGCAATTTATGTCCATGAAAGATGCAACTTACACTCTATTACATATCGAAAAGATGGATCCTTTGCCGTTCTCTGTTGCAGAACTCGATTCTGCTGTGTGGCTAGTTCATGGGGTTATCGCTTTACCTTTTTCCTTGTTTGAATTTGACTCGTGCATGAAACATTATCCTGTGGGCCGTTACCGGCCCTTGGGCAGTGCTTTCCTGCATGAACTCTGGTCCTTGCCTTTCATGTATAAATGCCTTCGGGACGGCAAGGAAGTCTTTCTCACGGGGGAGTACTGCGACTCGACTATGGGTCATTCGCTTATTTGTAAACACATTAAATTGCATGGCTCATGTAGCGTTTCCGCTCCTAATCTTGCTTGTGTGCTGAAAGGTATTCCTGCTCCTGTTATTTCTCCTACTTTCACTCTCCTTTCCAATGGTAGTTATTTACTTTTAAATAATGAAAACTGTTGTGGCCTGCAGGCTGGCATTCCTTACATTGTAACAGTTTCGCACAGGGTTGTCTGCTGCAAAAATGTGCTTTTTCCTCCCCCTCATGGCAAGGTTGATATCTCTATTTGGCCTTCCATCCCTACCATGGAGGCAGATTTCAATAGACTGAGCAGAATAAAGGCACTATTATTGAACGAGGAAGTTATGCTCACGTCCGCCCGGGAGACATTCATTCTCCAGGTGGCGAGTACCCACAGTGAAATACAGGCCCTTTTGAACACTAATCTCCCCCAACATTTTGGGGAGTTAATTCATCGTATTTTTAATGCATCTAACACAGAAGGTCTGGTACACTTTTTTAAAGTCGTGGGGTCTGGTTTGGTGTCCTCCTTCCAAACTATTTTTGGTGTCATCCCGGCGTTTATTCATTCTATTTTTTCCAGCGTCTTTGGCGGTTTCCCGTTGATCATCGCCTTGGCGGCTGGTGTCCTGTTATTAATTTGTTTTATGCGCAATGGCTGCTCCCCGATGGGACCTGCTCGATCCAGAACGCCTCCAGCTGCTTCGTGAGCGCCTTTTGGCTGGTTTTGGTGTCTTGCCATTGGCGACACTTGAGTGTGTCATATACTCTTTCCTTTCGCTTTGCGTATTTCACTTGCGTGCAACCTGTAATGACTTGCATCCGCTGTCCTTTCACCTGGACCTTGGATTATTGCCTCTCCAATTCGTCATTGTCTGTTCCGGATTTTGTTCAGTTGATGGGTCCCTTAGAGGCCCATGAGCAGGACTGTTCCGTTGCCGGCTGTATGGCGCGTGCGGCTGCACTGGGGATTTTGGCGCAATGGGATATCTGGGCGGCTGCCCAGGATCTCCTACAACAAAGCTGTTTCGTTTATCACGCAAGTTGTCCCGCATTGCTTTTGGATGCTCCCTCTGCTGAGGAGCATTCCTGCTCTTTGATCTCATGGATTGGATGGCATCTATGTTTTTTGATGATTCCAATGATGCCCTTTGGAGGGTATGGCTTTTTTCTGCACTTACACTTCCATGGATTGACTTGTTTTTCGCCGTTTAGGCGCTCCCTGTGCTCTGCTGGATATTTTTTTTGTTTGCCCTCTGTCTTGGACGCCGGACTGCCCAGGGGAGGGTGTCTTGTGGTTTGTTGCCTGCCTTGTTATGTTGGCCTAGGACTAGCTGCCATGCTGCTTTTCTTTGCGCACGTTACACTGAGCCAGGGCTCCCTCGCCCTTTGCTCTTGCCAAGTTCTTTTGCGCTGTCTGCACTTTCTGTCTTTCACCTTTTCTCTTGTTCGATTTGGGCTCAGACTGCACAACATGTACAAGGTCGCATAACAATCTATTTCGGTTCTTCCTGATATGGCCAGTCTCGCGCACCCAGACATAACATTAGGCGCAAATGACATGAAACTTTGTGTGCCTTTAATACTGGGGTTTTTACTGGCGCTGGACACACTTGGAGAAATCCTTTTCAGTGAGAAGAGCTATGATGTCCTGCTGATGTAATTCTGCATCTAGAGACTGAGGTATGGGGGTTCGCTAGTCAAAGCCCAGAGGTCTTCTATTTCTATAATAAACTATCTTACTGCACGGGGAGGGTGGTAATGTTATTTAGACATTTATCCACTGAGTTATGAAATGCTTTCCCCGTTTGTATTCTATGGAATTGTAACCATGCTGCTTATATTATTCATATGCATTATGCTATTAGTACTGACACGTGTACTGTACATTAGAGCACGTAAGTTGGAATAAACATTTTAACCTATCCAGTGTCTCTTCCTACGCACCTTGTGGACAAGTACGAGTGAGTGACGAAAGAGTGTTCTTGCTTCTGCGAGTCCTGAGATAAAGATACCGTGTTCTGGGTTGTCCAATCATTGGTACTTGGGTGCTAATGGGATGCTAAGCTAGTTGGGTTGGGGTTTTTGGGTGCTACGGTATATGGTAGGCAAACCACTGTATTCCGGGGTCCCATTATCCTGTGCATAGCTCTGTGTATGTGCAGAAACCTTATGACAGGGCAACGTGTTAACTGGGGTAAATCATGCTTATTTCCTTCCTTTGCCTCCCACACAACAGATCCGTACCTCATTGTCTGTGATACTCCAGTAACTTGGCAGCCGACCATGTTCCGATATTTGGGAATACGGATCTATCACACTGACCAGGACCTGATGGATGGTAACCTCACCAGAGCGGTCACCTCTCTGATGTCGCAGATAGCATTTTGGAAAACACTTAATCTGTCGATAGCAGGGAGAGTGGCACTTATTAAAATGGTAGTGCTCCCACGGCTTTTGTATCATTTCAACAACTTACCACTTTACTTACCTCCATCCTTTTTTCGCCCACTAGAACGCATGCTCGGCGACCTTATATGGAACAGGTCGCGCTATAGAGTGGCGTTTGCTAAACTATATCTGCCCCTAGCTCAGGGGGGGTTGGCCGTGCCTAATCTAGAACACTACTACTTAGTGTCCCAGATACAGTGGGTGGCCCGGTGGACGGCTGAGCTATACCTGGCAGACACAGCAGAGAATCGCCCCCCCATACACCTTGGCTGCAATACTACATCTTTTCCACCCATGCACCAGATCATCCAAGTCTCTTCTTCTGCTAGTTCAAGTGGCCCACCGCTGTTTCTGCTGCGGTCTATTCCTCACCAAACAGGGTACACCATATGCACCAGCTCTTCCATTACTGGGCATGCCCAGGGGCAATAGGAGGACGAGGCCAGCCGAACTTGTGGCCTGGCACGAGGCGGGCATTCACACAATGGGTGATCTATATAGTGATGGCACTCTCATGTAATATAAGAACTTAACGCAGATGGGCGGGTGGGGGGGGGAGACCCGCCGGGCCTTTTTCTTAGTCATGCCTCCTGGATTGGCACACTGCAACGACACTGGGACGACATTACACAAGAGCCACAAATACACCTCATGATGCAGTATGTACACGTCATGGGTACAGGGAGTCACCTCATTAGATGGTTTGCGGATGCACTTTGCACGCAGACTGCAACAGATTTGGTATCCCTACGGAACCGCTGGGAAGCAGAGCTGGCCCGTCCATGTACACCCAAAGAATGGAACATGATATTAGCAAGCCCCACATCAGTCCCTCGGAATGCAAGATTCCGACTGATTCAATATTATATACTGCAGAGCATATCTTTCCCCAGAGAAAATTAACTGTTATTTTCATAGACAAGAGTATTGCTGCCCTCGCTGCAGTTTTTATGACGCCGACATTTTACACATGCTGTGGTCGTGTCCCATACTGCGACCCTACTGGGAGGGAGTGATACAACACTTGTCCACATGCATTGATAGAACACTTCCAAACACGTGGGAGGCCTGCATACTAGGGGTATTTACCAGAGACAAAAAACACAGAGCCACTACAAGATTCCTGGACCTTGGCTTAGTGGTAGCTAAACGACTCATCATAAGAAGCTGGAAATCCAGCAACCACCCGTCCTTGCAAGCTTGGTCCCATTCCATACTCAACTGGGCTAGGGCGGAGGGATTAGCCCTTCATAGGGAGGGCACCCTGAGCCTGCGTAAATTCCCAATCTCATCCAGCTGGGATGCAATATTGGTAGCTCTCCAATCAGCACTAACCCCAGAGGACACTGATGCCCTTGGCAAAATGTAACTTGCGAAGGAACAAGCACGTACGCACAAACTATGGTCTCTACAGTCACGCTGTTCTTGAACACACGCTCTGTAATGCGTAAAACAAGGCAATTAAGTGGTCCAAGGTAGCGATGGTGTTTATCCTGTGGCAGCGAGGCACCGCACGGGGCGATAGCGAACCCTTCCTGTTAGTTAACTCCCCTCCCTTGTTATTAATCTCCAGTTTTCTTGTTTGATTCATGGCTGCATGATGTACAGTTCCCTTATAAGGCTTAACATGGACGCTCGTGACCACATAATACACGAGGTTGTTGCAATGATACATGGCAATTCCCCGGTATTCATGGTTGCTTGATTCATGTGCAGGGGTTCCCTCCCCCTTTTGCTTGAGTAGTATGTCCACATCTGAAATGCATGGAATACGCCAATCAGTAGATGTATACGACTGATCAGATGTTGTGGTCGTCAACGAATGCCCTTACTGTATGTAAATTCAGCACCCGTTTGTAGCAATGTTCAGATATTGGAAGCAAATGTCTCATGTATAAACACAAAAAAGCCAATAAAAAAAAAGATCTAACCAAAAATTAAAATACAAAAACGATAACATACAATCAAATTAAGCTGAGCCTGGTTAACAATTAAAACAATATATCAGGATCTGTCAAAATGAGCAGAACCCGGGACTAAAATCAGTCAGAATAGATATTTGGAATCCACAGAAACCAGTTTGGATGAAATCCCCTTGCACTTTATTTTCTGGAGGACTTACATATTTATACCTGCTCAGGCAGTAAAGTGCTTATCATACTGTGCAAACCTCGTGCACTAAAGTGTTGCGCAGCAGTTGTGATGCCTACTAGTTGCAGCATACTCTCTTTTATTCCAACACTCAAGTGATCATTGAATTATTCAATGGCATACCCATTAAAACGTTTAATTCCTGATGAACTCTCCCAACCGGCTATAAAGTGCTCATCATAATACTCCCTCAAAAAAGAATGGTACATACTCAAACCAGCCCATGCTCATAAGTTAGCACTTTGCCCGATGCTTACAGTATATATAGAGTGCTTAAAATACTATGCTGGATACAGGTTATAATGTACGTGGGGCAAGAATAGAAATGTGCTCATATAAAACCTTATAAAACTTCATGTCCTAAACAGGGAGCAGGTCATGCATGCTGAACATGCTATTTAACTAAACTCACAGGCATGAAGAAAAATGACCTTATAAGACAGGCCACACTTCTGATTAACCAGGCATTTAGATGATATCGGGCTCCCAAAAACAGTAGATTAGATGACCATAATCCGTTCTGAAACCAACATCAGTAATTTTACGAAGCCTATTTTCAATTATGCGTTCGTGGGTTTCAAGCACTGAATAACTGTCTGCCTACAGGATTAATTAGGGGGTTCCTGAGGTACTGTCTTCCTGCAGCTAGGAAGTTAGGACAAATACATAAAATATCTATTAACTTTTCCCTAGCCTTGCCACAAAGCCTACATTTCAAGTTTTCTGGGGCCTTGATCCATAGTGGCAGCCGGTCCAAAGTTGTCAGTGTCCCGAAAACGATATTGTAAAAACTTGCTTTTTCAAACCTGTGAGTAGCACTGAGACAGATAAGGTCGTGGCCTAGGGAAGGAATAATTGTTAATAATCTGCCATGAACTTGCGTGCTTGGCCGTGTCACTTTCATCCTCCAGCCTCGAGAGTATGCAAGTTTGCCTATTATTCTTTTTAATGCAGCTCCCGTACGCGAGACCGCTAGCAAACCCTTAGCTTTTAACTGCTGGAGGGGGAGACATACCTCTGTATATAAGCCAGCATCAGGTAACTGCTGTTGCTTGCCGCTTTTACAGAAGTTATTTAAAAACCCTAATTTTAAAGCTGAAATTGTTAGCCGCGCCACTTAATGTGCCCCGGGGCGTGGACGCATGCAGCGGGCGCGCCGCTGGCACCCCAAAGGCAAGCCCATCTGCGCCCGCCCGGAAAATGCCCATTTAAACAGAAGTAGGGGCAGCTACTCCGCAGAGGAAGAAGGGGCGCTCAAGCTCACAGAAGGCTGGACTTGAATGCATAAAATCAACACTAAGGACAGAGTTCTCAGCTGTGAAGAATGTAAAGTGATCTTGACTGACGTAGTTCCTAATGATACCACAGATAGATCAAACAAGCACTAGCATAGCCAATAGGTCGCACCTTATGGACCTCATACGTGTTTAGCTGGAGCTCTTGGCTTTGCCAGTGTCTTTAATCTATGTAGTAGAGCATTGTGGCTGCAGTGCACCATGTTGAACAGTTATAATAAAAAAGTGTTATAAGCATTTTTTCTATCTTTATATATTACCAAGAAGACAACAGGAGAGTGGAGGTTGAGAAAAAGTACCTGAATTACAACACGAGCAGCGGACAGACACTAGGGGAGAATCAACAGATGCCAGATTCCGAGGGCAGACTGAGGTGGTGCTGAGTAATGCTGACTTGGTGGTGGTGTGCTGGTGCGGAGGTGATGCTTATGTGATGCCAAGTGATACTGAGGTGGTGCTGTGTCATGCTGAGGTGGTGGTGCTGCACTGGTGGTGCTGACTGAGCTGGTGCTGAAGTGGTGCTGAGGGATGCGAAGTTGGTGTTGTGCTGAGGTGACGCTGCGCTGATGCAGAGGTGGTGCTGTGCTGATGCTGAAGTGGTGCTGCACTGATTCTGAAGTGGTGCTAAATTGCTGCTGAGGTGGTGTTGCGCTGGTGCTGAGGTGGGGCTGAGCTGGTGCTGAGGTCAATCAATCAATCATATCATTTGTAAAGCTCACTACTCACCCGTGAGGGTCTCAAGGCTTTGGGGTGGGGAATGCTGCTACTGCTCGAAAAGCCAGGTCTTGAGGAGTTTTCTGAAGGTCAGCAGGTCTTGGGTCTGCCGTAGGTGGATGGGGAGGGTGTTCCAGGTCTTGGCGGCGAGGTGGGAGAACGATCTGCCACCGGAGGTCGCTCTTCGGAAGCGGGGGACAGTGGCGAGGGCGAGGTCGGCGGAGCGGAGCTGGCAGATGGGGGTGTAGAAGCTGAGTCGTCTGTTGAGGTACGTTGGTCCGGTGTTGTGGAGTGCCTTGTGTGCGTGGGTGAGGAGTTTGAAGGTTATCCTCTTGTTGACCGGGAGCCAGTGCAGGTCTCTCAGGTGGGGTGTGATGTGGCTGCGGCGAGGGATGTCGAGGATCAGGCGTACAGAGGCGTTCTGGATGCGTTGGAGCCGTCTCAGGAGTTTGGCCGAGGCTCCTGCGTAGAGGGCGTTTCCGTAATCCAACCTGCTGCTGACGAGGGCCTGGGTGACCGTTCTTCTCGTTTGTGGGGATCCACTTGTAGATCCTGCGGAGCACGCGGAGGGTGTTGAAGCAGGCGGAGGAGACGGCGTTGACCTGTTTAGTCATGGAGAGGGTGGAGTCGAGGATGACCCCTAGGTTGCGTGCGTGGTCGGTGGGTGTTGGGGCGGTTCCCAGTGCGGTCGGCCACCAGGAGTCGTCCCAGGCCGAAGGGGTGGATCCGAGGATGAGGACCTCAGTCTTGTCCGAGTTCAGCTTCAGTCGGCTGTTCCTCATCCATTCAGCGACGGCCTTCATTCCTTCGTGAAGGTTGGTTTTGGCGGTGTGGGGGTCCTTGGTGAGGAGAGGATCAGCTGGGTGTCATCGGCGTAGGAGATGATGTTGAGGTCGTGCCGACGGGCGACGTGGGCGAGCGGTGCCATGTAGATGTTAAACAGAGTTGGGCTGAGGGAAGAGCCCTGGGGTACGCCGCAGATGATCTCGGTGGCTTCGGAGCGGAAGGCGGACGCTCTGTGTTCTGCCGGAGAGGAAGGAGGTGGTCCAGTCCAGGGCCTTCTCTTGGATCCCGGGGTTGTGGAGGCGTGTTCGTAGTGTGTGGTGGCAGACCGTGTCGAAGGCGGCTGACAGGTCCAGGTGAGGTGGTGCTGCGCTGGTGCTGGTGCACTGATGCGGAGGTGGAGCTGTACTGATGCAGAGATGGTGCTGTGCTGATGTTGAGGTGCTGCGTTGGTGCAGTGTTGGTGCTGCGCTGATGCTGAGTTGGTGCTGTAGTGATGCACTGATGAGATGGTGCTGTGCTGATGCCGCGATGGTGCAGTGCTGGTGTGGAGGTGGTGCTGTGATGTTGCTCAGGTGGTGCTTGGAGCATTGTTTTACTTTTTAGATTCGAGTGCAGTCTGGGTGAGGACATAGACCTGTGACAAGGGTGCCATGCAAATAGTATCTTAACCTTCTACACAGTCGTTTATGACTGGCTACACGTAATAGGTGGTAACAATGTTAATTAACCCAGCACTTAGGAGCCTAAGATAGGTTCATATTGGGAAATTTCACCGATTTTGGGTTTTGGATGAAATGCTTGACATAAATAATGATAGCCAAACTACTAAGGAATTATCTATCAAGTTATGAAAATTATACAATGCATCCAAAACACAGGGTCTTTTTAGTTGATATATTTTTAGGAATAATGAGTCATCAAACCGTTTTTAGTTTTGTTCTGTATGTACACATTTAGCTCTGCACTTTGAGAGGGGACTGATTACGGTTGAGCTGATCCTTCCTTACATGCTCAGGATAAGAATTTCCCAATGCTCACTGGGATTATAGGTTTTCCTTACACAAGTTTCGGAGTGTTCGTGATGGACACTGGTGCCACTTGATTTGAATGTTTCGCATGAGTAACTGCTTCTGTTTATTTTCCAGCATCTAGTGGACCCTACTACGGCGAAGGGGCCACAAGAATAGCCATCGAGTTGACTGTATGGCTATTATGTTATTTTTTCACATTTGCAGAGTAACCTACATATTTTGGTCCGGAGGAATGCCTTGAACTTTTAAAGTCCCGTTTAGCAGAAACATATGGACCATATAACATAGGATAATATCCATAATCCCTATTCACTTAGATTTTTAATCCTATCCAATGGGGGCACCAGAATAAAAGATTATCTTTGCCCACCTTCAGATAGTTTTATTCACACATTTTTTTCATCTACACTTGCCCCTTGCTCCCTAACATCAATAGTGCTCATCTTTTTCTAAAACACCTCTGCTCCTCCCCTCAGGGGAGTTGTAGCCCACACTGGGTTCCTTGGAGTCCCAGTGTGAGGAGGGAACCCTATGATGAAGCATGTCACCTTTGGGTGAGTTAGGGTTCTTGTCCTAACAGAGCTGAGATCCCCATCTTTCTTTCTCCTTTTTTTCATCTACCCACGTACATTGTGTGTGCATTTATTCATATTGGAGCAGTACAGCTATTTGGGTGGGATAATGCTCCTATTGGACTCTTGTGTAAATTCATTACCATGTAATCCCACAGCAGTAGTTCATGCAATGAAACATAAAACAAGTAGACAAAGACAACCCCGACAATAGTGTGTAACAAAACTAGACAAACCATGCTTATTTGACTAAATGCGTCACACTCATACTTTGTTTGTACGTGTTGAGAACCCCAAGTATTGGTTCCCTCTGGAATGGTCACTCATTCACTTAATTAGAAGCGTGACCAGTGGCGGCTCCTCGAGGGAGTGCTGCGGGGCGGGGGAGGGGCTGGGTGGGGGGTAGTAAACTCCGGCATACGGCCGAACGGAGTTAAGTACATAAATAAATAAAGAAAACAAATTACATTGCGCGCGCCGCATCGCCGATTTGGCGTTGCAGCGTGCAATGTAATTCGTTTCTTTATTTATTTATGTACTTAACTCCGTTCGGCCGTATGCCGAGTTACTACCCCACCCAGCCCCTCCCCGCCCGCAGCACTCCTCGAGGAGCCACCACTGAGCGTGACCCAGCCTCACATATAGTTCATGCAAATATATACGTATTTCCAGTAAAAATGAAGCCAAATTCAAGCTCCACCCAGGGGTGAAAGTGTCATAGTAAAAATAGGACGGGACAAATGCAAGATTGTGAATGCGCTTACCGAGTTTCATTAAGTCATAGTCTGAAACTGGTGTGCAAGCGGGTCCTTATAGTCCCACCTTGTGGTGCACAAAAGCGAGACTCAAGTTTAAACAAGACTACAATGAGGCGAAAACAAAATGGATACATATCGCCCACTTCCCCCGGTATAAATTAAATGGGGGGGCTTAGGATGTCCTCTTGTCGTCAGGCGCAGAGGTCGTACTCATATCACCCTTCTCTAACCCCGACCTCCAAGGTAATGCCAGACCTACTGACATCTTCAAGGAATAGAAGCCGCCACCGTCGGCTGCTTACTTAACAGTGTAGGTGCCGGCTCCTTTAGGAGTTCCAAATCTATTATGCTCCTTGCTGGTCACGAGACCGGAGCCCCAGTCACGTGAAACCGCCTCCGCTCTATTAAAACCTGCCTCTCATGGGGCCGGGGAGTGCTGCCATATTGGAAGAGGGTTGAATACAGTAAAAAGGCTCCTAGAGTCATCTAGAGCCCCTAATATGTGCTGAAAAAATATAAAAGAATGGCTCGTGTAATCATTCGTCTTTATATAAATGTGCATGCTTGAATAGGATATTTCTACCCAAGCTGCTGTATAGAGTGTTATTATCAAGAGAACCTCAAATAAGCGAAAAGGGGGGGAGGGTATTTGTCTCCGGACATCAGCACAATGGTGAATTCACCAACTCACCTTATAAACGCATGCCTTAATAACATATTGCAGCATTTTTGTTCACTGAGTTTAAATATACTCCTTAAAGGAGTTCTCAGTTACACACTGGATTCAATGTTTGTGACCAGTAGATTTTGGTAATCTGAACTTAAAGTCTGCTCAATAAGTGCCACGGAATGTCATCATTTAGTCCAACCTCATGACTGCGGACCCGGTAAATCCACTTTTGCTTCCTTATTATTAAGAAGTAATGTCCCTGTCCCTGATGTCCCTAACAGTTTTGGGAGTGTTTGCCTTGTCCAATAACGTCCAGTAGATATCATCAACTGCATGTTTCTTCTTTAAGAAATGTGTAGTAAATATTGTCATTGCTTTTTGGCTCCTGATGTTACTTCTGTGCTCCATAATCCTGATCTTTATCTTGGAAGTCATCATCCCTATGTAAAGAAGAGTACATGGACATCGGATCAAATAAATCACGTTCTCTGAGTTGCAATTCATGTGTTTTGTCTGATTCCACGGGTATCTCAGACCCACATCAACAGACTTCATGGTGTTTGTCGGTACACATACCCCATAAGAGCCACATCTAGTGTGATTGGATATAGGTGGGATATCCCATAATCTCTGCTCCTGGTGTGGGCCTCTATTTACTGCCCCCATGTGTGCCAGTAGGTCCCTGATGCTTTCACTCTTCTTAAAGAAGAACAAGGGTTTTTGTAGACTAAGACCATTTGAATTCAAAATGCGCCAATTCTTAGTGATGATCCGTTTCATCCAGATGGATGCCATACTGAAGGTTGTTACGCAGATAACATTCTTTTTCATGTCTCTTCTGTTTCCAAAAGGACTTCCCTGTTGCTCTCTTCTGTGCTCTATCACTCTCATAGGATAGTCCCTGTCTTGCAATTTGCCACAGTTTCTTAGATTCCTTCTTATAATCCCGTACCTCAGAGCAGTTCCTACGTAAACACAAGAACTGTCCCACTGGTAAATTCTCATGGAGAGATCTAGGGTGGAAGCTTTTGAATGATAGAAAACTATTCCCGTCGATCGGTTTGTGGTACACTTGAGTAGTAATCTCCCATCCAACTTGGTGAATAGTCTGATGAAACCCACAAACAATAAATCCAGAACCCTTCCTTCAGAGGCACGGTGCAACCTATTAGCCAGCTACTTTTTGGATAAGGTCAATAATATCCTCCAAACATTGGGAGGAGATCTAGGGGCAACCGCACTCTTAAAGTCAAGGCAGGGAAAACTGAGTATTTTTCCAGATATGATAAGGGACGACACACAGGAAATCCTGTCATCTCTTAAATCAGGTTCCCCTCAGGACACCGCTCCCCCTGATATTTTGCTCAAAGACGGGAGACCAGTTATCTCCACTTTGACTAATATGTTTAATCACTCACTGAAGTCTGGTACGGTCCCCTCAATATGGAAGCATGCCATAGTCAGGCCATTACTGAAAAATCTATTGGCAGATCCGTGTCTATGCAAAAATTACCACCAAATTTTTCTTCTACCAGGACCTAGCAAAATCCAGGAAAATTTTGTTAACAAAAATCTATCCCTATACTTGGAGTCCAATGGAATTTTGCATCCTTCCCAAACAGGATTTAGACCAGACAGTAGTAGAGAAACTGCCATCCTAGCAGCCACAGAAGAACTGAGGGGAATTCTGGACAAAGATGGCTCCATGGCCTTCTTCCTACTCAAAGTGCTGCTTTTGACACTGTCTCACACCCTACACTGACACTGATTAAAAGACTAGTGGCAGGAGGACTTACAGGTACAGCACTGAAATGGCTGACCTTCTTCCTCCAAAATTTAACTTTTTAAGTATGCAACGATGATGGGCAGTCAGAAATGTATCCCCTCAAGTGTGGCGTGCCTCAGGGCTCCTCGCTAAGCCCGACTCTGTTCAATCTGTATGTTCTGCCACTAGCAGAGATTTAGGCTTCTCGTCAATCTCCTATGCGGACAATATGCAAATAATCATCACTCTCTCCCATCAAACGGAAAGTTCTTCTATCCTCCTCAACACATGCCTCAAGCATGTAGTAGACTGGATGGCAGCAAGCAGTCTTAAACTAAATGGAGATAAAACAGAGGTGATGGTAGTGGGAAATACCCAAGTTTAAAGGACCTGATTGTTAGCTTAGCGCTGGGAGGCCCTTCTGGGTAGCCATGCGCTCTAGAAATCCCAGAGAATAGAATAGAACAGAAAGAATACAGAGGACACAGTGGGAGCACTTATCTCTGGCCAGATAAAGTTGTCCAGAGATCTTAGGTGAAAGTTAGAAGAATATAACGTATTGTTTTGTTTTTTGAAAGGCTGCTATATTAGTGTGTCATATTGACACAATATGATTAGATTGAACTACATAACCCTCCTCAAATATTTGTAAAAGCAGAAGCATATGTGATAATGGTATAGTATTAATTTAGAGGTTTTAATTAAGTGCAATATTCACCAATTGCTGAGTCTCTTGGTGCTAGAGACTGATATTGCAATGATAAGCTACATGCACACTGATAGAGACTCTTTGATGATGGCAATTGATCAGATAAAAAAACTATGTCTTAAATTTCTTTCTGGATTTCATATGAACATCTTCCAATCTGATGTCAAGAGGACTTGAAATCCAAAGAGTTGTTCAATGTATTCTAAAGCTCCATACCCCAATTTTAGCTGCAAAGGTTAGGCATATGGACTAAAAGTTTTGAAGCTAAGCACAATGCAAGAGGGAAATAGGGAGGGAATTTCACCCTCAACACTACAGACGTGATCATAAACACTCCCTGCACTCAGCAAGCAGCAATGAATTTTATTCTTTTTACAACGGCAGCAAAGTAACCCTGGGCGGTGAACTCCGGAGATTGCAGAGTTTTCTGCACTCCGCGTTACGCGGAGTTCCGATAAAACTCCGCTTTGCGGAGCGGAGTTTTTTTCCTCGCTCGCGTTAGTCAACGTCAAGTTGGCGACCGCGAGCGAGGAAAATCAACATCCCGGTGAGATTTTTCCTCATTTGCGATCGTCAACATCAAGTTGGCGAGCGCGAGTGTGGAAAATCAATATCCCGGCGAGATTTCTCAACGCGGGGGGGGGGTCAGGTTTCTCATTGCGAGTGGTCGCGTATGCTCGCGACAGCTCGCATTTAGAAACTGCCCATTTGCATTGAGAAAGCTGCAGCTCGAGTAAAAATCTGCTCGAGCGGCAGAAAAGGAAAGCAGGGACCGCTTGCACTGTGCATGGTGCCGTTCGCAATGATTGCACAGTGCGGACAAGCATCCGGCACTGTGCAATCACTGCAAAAGGCATTTTTCTATAGTACTCTGCCGCTCGCGGAGCTCTGAGTAGTGCGACAGTTTTTTTTGCACTTCGCGGTGTTCCGCGTAGTGCAACTCTGTGAACTCCGCCCAGGGTTACAGCAAAGGTTACTGACTCAATATGAATAAACTTTTTTTTTTTTTTTTAACCAAGCATTATTTTGGCTGCTGCATTTTGAATAAACGGGAGTCTCCTAATATTCCACTTTTACATAATAGATGCAATACCCGAAATCCAATAGGGACTAAATAAATGTATTGACCACTATAATTTTAGGTGCCATGGACTGAAGAGGCAACACTCTTCTAAAGATCTTTAAGTGGTAAAAACGAAACCTGCGATAGACAGCAAACTTTTGATAGAGCGATTGTTTGGAGCTGAAACAAATGCCAAGATTTTCAACCACAGATGAAAGATGAGATGCACCAAGGTAACATGGCCAAAGCCTACTGTCCCAAATATTGGGGTATTTGGCTTTCATCCAAATCTCCATATATGACAGTTAAAGATTCAAGAGTTTTTTATTTATCACCCCCCTGCACTGCTTCTGATGATGATGAAGTGCATCAAGATCATGATCTTAAACACTGAAATGTATATATGTATCATTCTCATATATATATAAAAAGTAAGTCTGAATTCATAAAGCAGACTTGCCAAGAGTATCAGGTAATTATTGCAAATAATGTGGAAATCGTAGATCCTTTGGGTCCACTCCAAGTATCTGCTTCAGAATAAGCAATCTGATTGGCTCCCTGATCCAAATGACATTGTAGCTGTATAAGATAATTAATGGTGTTAAATACGGCAGACAGACCTAAACTAGTAAGCATACCAACACAGCAGCCATCAGCAATAATCCTCACATCATTGTCCATGGGGGACACAAGCACCTGTGTTCCCATCCGAAAGCCAGCTTAACGTATGTTCAGCAACACATTTTTCTTAACAAAGCTCTGGAGTGAATGGATTACTGCGAGGAGCTTGACACTAACAGATGAAGGAAATATATCTATAGTTGCCTGGGTGCTTGGGATCAACTTCTTGAAGAGAGACCGAACCACTGTTGCTTTGCAGTAATCATGGACTATTCCAAATCTTAATAAGGCATTAATAATATCTTGAAAAAAATAAGTCTATGGTGTGGCCAGGTATATGGGCAGGATCCTTTACTAGTTAAGTAAGATTCCTGTGTTCATGTTATCTAATAAAAGGGATACTTCAGAGTTACTCTGTAACTCGGTCCAGAGATTAAAATCATCTGCTATTGTAGGATAGTGCCTCTTTTTTACATTGTCACCCCCACTGGTACTGGTGCCTTTCATTGGAAGTGCACTGGGCCCCTGCTAACCAGGCCCCAGTGCCTGTGCTCTTTCCCTTAAACGATACAAATGCTTAATTGTAACCCAATTGACAAGGACTTTAGCACCACCGTAAGTCCCTGGTAAATGGTACCCCTGGTACCCAGGACATGGGTACTAAAGAAGGTCTCTAAGGGCTGTAGCATGTATTATGCCACCCTAAGGGACCCACACACAAACTACATGCAGACTGACATTGCATGATGTGTGAAATGGTGAAAGTCATTCTGAAAACGACATTGCTCACTCCCTGTGTGCAATGACAAGGTACACTACATAAACTATATATGTCACCCCTACAGCAGGCCTTTAGAGCCCTAAGGCAGGGTGCCTTATAGTACATGTGAGGGCACATCTGCATGAGCAGATATGCCTCTGTGATGCCTAGTTCCATTGCAAGTGATCAGGAAACCATTTTAAAGGTATGTACTGGTCATTACGAGTTACACAGTTACATAATGGCTTCACTGAAAATAAGGGTGTTTGGTATCAAACACCTCGTCTTAATAAATCTGTGCTGATGCCAGTATCAAATCTATGAAGACATGCACCCACAGGGCACCTTAGAGGTTCCCCCTGTAACCCTACTAGTCTCCTAGTGTGTTGGCTGACTGGTATGTTCCAGCCTGCCACCACAGACGAATTTCTGAACCCCTGAAAGGGAGAGCCCGTGCTCTCAGATGTCAGGGACAATGCCTGTTCAGTGAAAGGTGTTCTCACCTCTTCTAGTAAGATGGCTAGTGATTTAGCATATCAAGACCAGAGGCTTTAAAGTGTCCTTCGCCTTTTATATGCAACCCCAGCTTCCCCCCAGACCTGGAAAACGCCACCCCCTGCCCTGGGGCCCATTTGGCACTAGAGCAGGTGGGAAATTAGATATTCAGGAGGTGTTTCACTCACAGGCTAGTCACAACCCTAAGGTGGGCTACCTGAAGTGGACAGCTAAAGAAGGGTTTCACCATCTTGGTTTTTGGTGAAATAGAGACTTCTGGGTCAGACGTATGCCCAGTCCCCACAGAAAGTGGTCATACAAAAGGTGTAGTCACCCCAGTGGTAGGCAGCCCATTAATTACTACCATGATTGAATATTTTGGGGTCCCCTGACACCGGACCAACAGATTCAACTTCCTGAGAACTGAACAGGACAAAGGAAGAAACAATACTGAGAGAACTAAGGACCTGCACAGAAACTGGTGCCAAACCCTGGATGGCTGCTTCCTCCTTGACAATTGCAAAGACCTGATTTGTCCTGCAGCTGTACATCCTTCCCAACACTTTGAGGACTGCCTAGCACTTCGATGACCAGCTATTATCTCCCTTGGGGTGGCGGAGCCCTACCCCTACGTCTGCAGGCTCTGATCACATCTACCGAGTTCACTTGTTGTTTGCCATTGGGCCCACTGAGGGAGAAACACTGCGGAGGAGGTTTTTCTGGCTCTAGGAGGCCATCGCAGTTTCTCATCTGAGTTTCAAGACGTTAGACCCACCAGGAGCCCCCCTGCACCAATACCCTGAGTACCGGGGCACTTGCACCAGCCAAGGCTTGTTCGACGTCCAACCCGAACACCACCACCACCTTGGAAGCCTTCCGACATGTTGGGGGGCTTCAGGACAGATGAGATCCATGACCAGAGTGGTCCTGCTGTTTGTTTTCCTTCCCTCTGCACAACCGACAGACAAACTGTGAGAGCCGAGATCTCCATTGGCCAGCCAGCCAAGATCCTCTGCACCCGAGCTCCACAGCTCAGGCATGTTACTCCTGCCTGCGTCCTCTTGGCTTAGGGCTCCTAACGATCTGAGCCCCCCTTTGGGTCCACCCGCACTTGTCCCCAAGTCCCTCCTGGCAGCCTTTGTTTCAGGTCCCCATTGACTTCTATGGTGTAGTGCACAAGGCTACCATCCCGACCTGCACCTGGACGCCCCAGCGCAGGTAACCCAAAACTGCTGATTCTTTGGACTATGGCCCCCTAGCACCTTAAGTCCAAAAGGGCACCCCTGAACTATGACTGCAAGTATTTGTTTGCTGTGTATGTTTTTCCTCTCAAAGGATAACATTACCGCGTTCAAGGCTCATACCTACAAAACTGCATTTTACTGTTTTCTAATAAAATCGATAACTCCAAAAGTACTTAACTCCTTCTAAAGATCGTGGTGTCTAAATTCATATAAAAATCTACTTTATTTTTTATAAATTGGTGTGAACCATTTATTGACTGTGTGTGTACAACAAATGCTTAACACTCCTCTCTGATAAGCCTAAACTGCTCGACGACACTACCACAAATAGAGCACTTGGGATTATTAAAGTAAGCCCTGTAAACACATGAGGGTCATCTGGAATTTTTGCATGGTGTACCCTCACTTGGGCAGTGCAAGCACAAGCAGCGGACAGTCCATGCTGCAGCAAGCAAGGATAAACTTGCCAAGCCCTGAAGACGCTATAACAAGTGTCTTTAAGGTACTATTGACCTGATTGTCTACAGCGGACTAATATTACCCCGCTGAGAAGTGCAATACAAATGGTAGTTGCACTGAAACTCTTTCTGGTCCTGAAGAAAGCCCCATAGACCCGGCTGGGCATACGGGGCAGAAACATGTCGACCGAATAAAAAGTCACTTTTTCAGTGTGTTTAGACATACTAACATGGTCTAAACAAGCATTGGCATAGCCAATAGGTCTCGCCTTTGGGACCTTATAAGTGTTTAGCTGTGCAACATTTGATGTTGTTGACGAAAGGATATTGTGCTGCAGAAGTAAATACTTATAAGGTCATAAAGGGAGATATATTGGATATGGTAATGATTGTTTTTTTTTTTAAGGACAAGAAGTGATTTTAGGCTGCGGCTGCCACTTAGCGTACCGTATTATACGTAGACGTTGTAGCTATATTTGAGAGAGGTAGAGAGAGGTAGAGAGAGAGGTAGAGAAGTATAGAGAGAGGTAGCGAGGTAGAGAGAGAGGTAGAGAAGTATAGAGAGAGGTAGCGAGGTAGAGAGAGGTGGACAGAGGTGGACAGAGGTAGAGAGGTGGACAGAGGTAGAGAGAGAGGTAGAGAGAGAGAGGTAGAGAGAGAGGTAGAGAGAGAGGTAGAGAGAGAGGTAGAAAGGTAGAGAGAGAGGTAGAGAGAGAGGTAGAGAGAGAGGTAGAGAGAGAGAAAGATGTAGAGAGGTAGAGGTAGAGAGTGGTAGAGAGAGAGGTAGAAAGAGAGAGGTAGAGAGAGGTAGTGAGGTAGAGGTAGAGAGGTAGAGAGGTAGAGGGAGAAAGGTAGAGAGATGGAGAGGTAGAGAGAGGTAGAGAGAGAGAGTTAGAGAGCGAGGTAGAGAGATACAGGGGTAGAGTCAGAGGTAGAGTGGCAGTGAGGTAGAGAGGGAGAGGTAGAGAGAGAGGGAGAGTTAGAGAGAGAGGGAGAGGTAGAGAGAGAGGTAGAGAGTGAGGGAGAGGTAGAGAGTGAGGTAGAGAGAGATAGGTAGAGTGGTAGAGAGAGATAGGTAGAGTGGTAGAGAGAGAGAGGTAGAGAGAGCGAGGTAGAGAGAGAGCGAGGTAGAGAGAGAGCGAGGTAGAGAGAGGTAGAGAGAGAGAGAGGGCGAGAGGTAGAGGGAGAGAGGGAGAGAGGGCGAGGTAGAGAGAGGTAGAGAGAGGTAGAGAGAGAGGTAGAGAGAGAGGTAGAGAGAGAGGTAGAGAGAGAGGTAGAGAAGTATAGAGAGAGGTAGCGAGGTAGAGAGAGGTAGAGAGGTGTATAGAGGTAGAGAGAGAGCTAGAGAGAGGTAGAGAGCTAGACAGATGTAGAGAGAGGTAGAGAGGTGGACAGAGGTAGAGAGGGGTAGAGAGGTGGACAGAGGTAGAGAGGGGTAGAGAGGTAGACAGAGGTAGAGAGGTGGACAGAGGTAGAGAGAGGTAGAGAGGTGGACAGAGGTAGAGAGAGAGAGGTAGAGAGAGAGGTAGAGAGAGAGAGAGAGGTAGAGAGAGAGAGGTAGAGAGGTAGAGGTCGAGAGTGGTAGAGAGAGGTAGAAAGAGAGAGAGGTAGAGAGGTAGTGAGGTAGAGAGGGAGAGAGGTAGAGAGAGAGAGGGAGGGAGAGAGAGAGAGAGGTGGAGAGGTAGAGAGGTAGAGAGAGGTAGAGAGAGAGGTAGAGAGAGAGTTAGAGAGAGAGTTAGAGAGAGAGAGGTAGAGGGATACATGGGTAGAGGCAGAGGTAGAGTGGCAGTGAGGTAGAGAGGGAGAGGTAGAGAGGGAGAGGGAGAGGTAGAGAGAGGTAGAGAGAGATAGGTAGAGTGGTAGAGAGAGAGAGGTAGAGAGAGCGAGGTAGAGAGGTATAGAGAGAGAGAGAGGTAGAGAGGTATAGAGAGAGGTAGAGGGAGAGGTAGAGAGAGAGGTAGAGAGAGAGTAGAGAGAGAGAGAGAGAGAGAGAGAGGTAGAGCGGGAGAGAGGTAGAGAGAGAGAGAGGTAGAGAGAGAGAGGTAGAGAGAGAGAGAGGTAGAGAGAGAGAGAGGTAGAGAGAGAGAGGTAGAGAGAGAGGTAGCGGGAGAGGTAGAAGGAGATGGTAGACTGGTAGTGAGGTAGAGAGAGAGGCAGAGAGGTAGAGAGAGGGGTAGAGAGAGAGGGGTAGAGAGAGAGGGGTAGAGAGAGAGGTAGAGAGAGATAGGTAGAGAGAGATAGGTAGAGAGAGATAGGTAGAGAGTTAGAGAGGTAGAAGGAGATGGTAGAGTGGTAGTGAGATAGAGAGAGAGGTAGAGAGGTAGAGAGAGAGTTAGGGAGGTGGAGAGAGAGAGAGGTAGAGAGAGTTAGGGAGGTGGAGAGAGAGAGAGGCAGAGAGAGAGGTAGAGAGAGAGAGGTAGAGGGAGAGGTAGAGAGAGAGAAGTAGAAGGAGATGGTAGTGAGGTAGAGAGAGGCAGAGAGATAGAGAGAGAGGTAGAGAGAGAGGTACAGAGAGAGAGGTAGAGAGAGAGGTAGAGAGAGAGGTAGAGAGAGAGGTAGAGAGAGAGGGAGAGAGAGGGAGAGAGAGGGAGAGAGAGGGAGAGAGAGGTAGAGAGAGGTAGAGAGAGAGGTAGAGAGAGAGGTAGAGAGAGGCAGAGAGAGGCAGAGAGAGGTAGAGAGAGAGAGGTAGAGAGAGAGAGTTAGGGATGTGGAGAGAGAGAGAGGTAGAGAGAGTTAGGGAGGTGGAGAGAGAGAGAGGCAGAGAGAGAGGGAGAGAGGTAGAGAGGTAGAGGGAGAGGGAGAGGTAGAGAGAGAGGGAGAGAGGCAGAGAGTTAGAGAAGTAGAAGGAGATGGTAGAGTGGTAGTGAGGTAGAGAGAGGCAGAGAGATAGAGAGAGAGGTAGAGAGAGAGGTACAGAGAGAGAGGTACAGAGAGAGAGGTAGAGAGAGAGGTAGAGAGGTGGAGAGAGGTAGAGAGAGAGGTAGAGAGAGAGGGAGAGAGAGGGAGAGAGAGGGAGAGGGAGGGAGAGAGAGGTAGAGAGAGGTAGAGAGAGGTAGAGAGAGGTAGAGAGAGAGGTAGAGAGAGAGGTAGAGAGAGAGGTAGAGAGAGGTAGAGAGAGGTAGAGAGAGAGAGTTAGAGAGGTGGAGAGGTGGAAAGAGGGAGAGGTGGAAAGAGGGAGAGGTAGAGAGAGAGAGGTAGAGAGATAGAGGGGTAGAGGTAGAGGCAGAGTGGCAGTGAGGTAGAGAGAGAGGTAGAGAGAGGTAGAGAGAGGTAGAGAGAGAGGTAGAGAGGTAGAGAGAGAGGTAGAGAGAGCGGTAGAGAGAGAGAGAGAGGTAGAGAGATAGGTAGAGAGTTAGAGAGGTAGAAGGAGATGGTATAGAGGTAGTGAGGTAGAGAGGTAGACAGAGAGAGGTAGAGAGAGAGAGGTAGAGAGAGAGGTAGAGAGAGAGAGAGAGGTAGAGAGGTAGAGAGAGAGGTGGAGAGAGGGAGAGGTAGAGAGAGAGAGGTAGAGGTGTAGAGAGGTAGAGAGATAGAGAGAGAGAGGTTAATTCGCAGAGAGTTTGGCAGGAGAATGAGCAATAAACAAGCATTTATTGTAGGTTTTTTTTTTGCAGCAAGTGACATACTTTTAGGCAGTCAGAGGCTGGAACTGTTTCCAACAAACCACTGTTAAGTCCCATGTCAGATGTGTGCTTTCATCTCATACTGAAATGCCCAGTTCGTTCACAGTGCGTATCCGGTTATGCTTTATTCATTTCGGGCATTTGATACTGCACACACCTAATTTGAAGGAGAAGCCGGGCACTTTACATTGAACCCAAGAAGGGCTGGGCGAGAAGGGAGGGGGGAATGCCAGCAGCAGAGGCAGGCGAGAGAGAGAGAGAGAAAGTTGGACAAGAAGGGCTGGGCGAGAAGGGAGGGGGAATGCCAGCAGCAGAGGAGCTTCATCAAAGCCGAAAAGGGAGGGGAGAAGGGAGGAGAGATTGCGAAGCAGGCTGGCAAATGGTGTGCGATGTGCGCGCACCATGACGAGAGAGGAAAGCCATATGGCACCTCCGCTCGTCCTTGTGCGCGTAACCGCACACTCGATGCCAGCCAAAAAGAGTGGTTGCATTTCTGCAACCACACTACAAAATGTCTCGCTCAGAGCCAGCGCTGAAGCGCTGGCTTTCAGAGCGAGACCTAAAAACACACGCTCACCATTTTAATTTCTTTAACTCCCACTTGCTAATAAATTTATTTTTCGCGTTAGTGAGGATAATAGAAGAATTTTAACATCACCTTATCGCACAACCATTTTTTAACGTTTCTGTTTCTGAACACTACTGCGAATACCAGTGGTTAAACCTCCGGGTGGAGGTCAACATACCTAATAAACCCCATGACTATGTTGTTACGTTACGTATAGGCGGAGAACCAAGATATACCGCCTTTTTCTCAAATCCAGTTACGTACGTATATGAGGGTTTTTTAAGACGGAACCACGAACTAATAAACCCTGGTAAAGTGGTTACAAGTGATCCATTCCCCTATTGATTTTTTGTACCCTCACTTTGGCAACATTACATAAAAAGCCAGCTTCCTCCAGTTATCATCCTAGACTGAGTGATAATGCATGCTGACAACCTAAAAAAACGAAATATTCCTTTTGACAGTGATGATGGATGGTAGGATCATATACTTCTCATCAACCGTCCTATCTTCCTTGCAAAAAAGAGAGTCTCGGAATCACAAAATTGCTTGAATATTTTATTGGTAACTGACAAAGACTTGTTAAAAATATCAGCTGCTACACCCTTTTTTCTTTGTACATCACAAAGTAACAGCATAAAATGTGGCAGTACCAAATGTTAATTTAACCATGATCAGTCATCCAAGAACCCCGGCTCTTTAAGAATGTTAATTGCTTTGATATTCGCAAGAATTAGCAGGGGAATAATTTGGGTTTATGATCAAGCATAACTCTCCTTTACCTAATGGAATAGGGTGATATAGATTCTTGATACATAGTTTTTAGAGACTGTAATTTGAGCTAAATGATCTGAAAAAACATTATTTTCTTAAATTCTGTGAGAACTTGGAGAAACAGAGAAGTTGGCTGCTCTCATGTGCAAACAAACTTGCTTTTGGCAAAGCCACTTTGTGTGGCTGCTCTATGGCCACAATTATATGATCACTGGTTGACGCAGAGAGGCCACAGACACTGCCCAGCTCCAGGCAGGATCAGGCTAAACTGGGAAAACAAACCAACTGGCAACGTAAAAGCCATAATAACTAAATAAGATGAGTGGTATAAGACAATTACTGAATACCCGACAAAGTAAATGATAAAGATTTAACTAGAATGACAATATGAATTTCCGAGGTCCCAGTAGGTCTTAAACACATGGATATGAGGTATTTTATAAAAAGGCAACACAAGAGGGAAAGTGGTTTAAAAGTGGATATATTGCATACAGGATTCAGTGAAGCTGCAATCGTCATTACATCATGATAAGGATACTGTGACTCACCAGTTAATAGACAAGCCACCACTAATCATTGAAAACATTTATATAAACATGGCCCATGACGTGAAACAAGATCTGCTACTCAATTTTGATAATAAAAGACTGGATAAAATTCTCATGACCCAGCTTTTGCTGGATAAGATCATTTTGCCCTACCAATCGGGGTTTGTCCCGCGTCGCTCCACCTCAATATGCGCATAGTGTTCTCAATGCTGAATAGAATCTGCCCAGATGTACCGGCGGCGGTGGCCTTACTCGATGCAGAGAAGGTCTGTGATTCACTGGAGTGGCCTTTTTTGCATGCAACACTCCAAAATATAGGGAAGCCACATGGGTTCATCTCCCTCATCATGCTTCTATATTCTAAACCAGTGGCCCATATACGAGACAACGGCTCTCTCACCACTCCTTTTGATAGAACTAGAGAAACAATTCAAGGTTGCCACCTGTCCCTTTTCATTATGGCCATGGATCCTTCAGTCCGGCAACTCCAGGAGAAGCACCTCCACCGAGGCTTGCTAATTAAACCCGGCCCTCTGCTTGTGTCACTATAACGCAGATGACATTTTGCTATTTATTCGTCACCCCGACGACAACCTGGCTCCCATCTTCCGTGAGATTATACGATTTGGTCGGTTTTGCCTAAACACAAATTGGAACAAATTTGATCTATTCCCGCTTAAAGAAGCCATCTCTCCGTTGGCATGTGAGTTCCCCCTGTAGTGGTGCACTGACTCGGTTAAATACTTGGGTATTCACAGACAAAAGGAGCAGGTCATCCGAGTGAACTATGGCCCAGCCATGGATAAGTTGACAGCTCAGATTGATGGGTGGATTCAACTTCCGCCCTCCATGGCCGGTCGCATTGCCATCATCGAATGGTAGTCCTCACCCATTTTTTGTATTTTTAGAAAAATATATACCGATCCCCCTTACCAATGCTTTTTCGCTACACTGAGGAGCCTCCTCTTGCAACTGTTTTGGGTGGGCCGCAGGCTTCAAGCGGCCTGGGACACTTTGGTGCTCCGTTATGAGAGCGGGGTTCGGTGTGCCGCATTTTCATCTCTATTGCCTGGTCGAGCAATGTCAATTTGCCTATCACTGGTACCACACGGATGCACTTCTTCCGTATGACAAACCTGAGCGAGATCAGGAGGGGGCGGTGTTACTACATTCCATCCTACCATGGGGAAATCCACTTGATCCCACTGATATTCAAACACTCTCCACAATTATCACAACAAAAGAGCAAGGCAGCGGACCACAGATGGCCACACTTCCCCCGTGTTCCAATGAAAGTAAATGTAAGCAATTTAAATCATAGAAGCATGCACTCACTACAAGCACCTACTGCCAAGGTGCGACCCTTTGGTCAAAAACATGTAGTAATACAAATAGAGGTGCACCACAATCAATATTTTCACATGAAAAAAGTCCCATTCAAGTTCTAGAATATTTCAGTTCTTCTCTTTATTTTCTTCGTTAAAAACTGAACGCCAAATGTTTTGTTCACAAAAATGTACTTCTTCAGGGCTATAATATATTAGATGCAAATAATGTATAAATCTAAATGTGCTAACACAATGTATACAAGAACATAAAACCAACAATACTACAAATACATGAACAACACATAATTATACAAAAGATTAATAAAGATAACATATTCCCCCAAGGACAGAATTACATGCATTATAATCAATATACATTTCAAAAATTGATATACAGGAAAAGCGGCTTTTCATAATAGCGAATCAACACAGAGCCAAAAAGTACTCAATTATACAGAGACTTTCAGAAACCTACGACACAGACACATTGATCACCAGCATATCATAATTCATTCTTCATGATATATTTCTTGTTTTAATCACATCATAGTAACCCCTTCCATGCTCATGACGGAATGGTTCCGTCATGAGCATAAGTGCAAGTGTGCTCATGACGGAACCATTCCGTCATGAGCACACTTTAAAAAAAATCCCTCTGCTGTAAACAGCAGAGGGATTTCCCTTTTATTTTTTGCTTTGGGAGGTGGGGAGGAGCTTTAGGGTTTTCATTGTAATGACGATTGCGCACATGTCGTGCTGTCATCATTACAATGAAAACGAAACAAACTTAGTTTCAGTTTCACAGTTTCGGTGCTTGTGGGGCTATCTCAGCCCCCAAAGCACCGAAAAACATGGGAGGGGTATCATTGGAAAGGGGAGAATCTCCCCTTTCCAATGGTACCCTTTCCTAGTGGATCCCTGCTTGGGGATAACCCCAGGAGGGCGATACCCAAGCAGGGATCCACCCACACCAGGGAGGGAGGGGGGGGGGGGGGGAGCGGCCGCTTGGGCAAGGGCCTTTGCTCCCCTCATAAAATTTTGCCAGACATCCTTTCTGCCCCCCCTGGGGGGTAGGTGGGGACCCTAGGCGCCAGGGATTTTTTTTATATGCAAGGGGTGGGGGCTGCCCAGAATGGGCATGCCAATGCCCCCACCCTACCCCCCCAAAAAAGGCATAAGACTTTCTGCCCCTCCCCCAGAAGGCAGATGGGGGCAATAGCCCCTGATCTGCCCCCGGGGGGTGGGGGGCAGAAAGCCCACTAGGCCCCAGGGATTTTTTTATTTGATATATATGATGGGGTGGGGGCTACAGTCTTTCTGCCCCCCCTGGGAGGCAAATGGGGCAACAGCCCCTTATCTGCCCCCGGGGGGGGGGCAGAAAGCCCACTAGGCACCAGGTTTTTTTTTTTTCCAAAGTTCGGGGCGGGGGCTGCCTAGAATGGGCATGCCAATGCCCCCACCCCCCCTAAGAAAATGCCACAGTCTTTCTGCGCCCCCCAGGAGGCAAATGGGGGAAGTAGCCCCTGATCTGCCCCCCGGGGGGGGCAGAAAGCCCAAAAGGCACCAGTGATTTTTTTTTATATATACACGTAGGGGTGGGGGCTGCCCAGAATGGGCATGCCAATGCCCCCACCCCAAAAAAAGATTGCTACAGTCTTTCTGCCCCCCGGGAGGCAGACAGGTGCAAAAACCCCATATCTGCCTCCGGGGGGAGGGCAGAAAGCCCAATAGGCATCAGGGAATATATTTTTTTTTAATTCAGGGGTATTGGCTGCCCAGAATGGGCATGCCAATTACCCCACCGCCCCCCAAAAAATGCCACAGTCTTTCCTCCCCCCCAGGAGATAGATGGAGGCAGTAGCCCCTGATCTGTCCCCCCAGGGGGGCGTCAGAGAGCCCACTAGGTGCCAGCGATTACGCTGGCTTTTTTATGCGTGGGGGCTGCCCAGAATGGGCATACCAATGCCCTACCCCCAAACAAATTGCCCCGATATGACCCAAGGGGGCACAGACACTGTGGCTAACGCCCTCCCCCCCCCGACTCCCCTCCAGGGCGGCAGAAAGCCCACTAGGCACGGACTTGTTTTTAGCAACGTACCTACCTGTGGATTTTGGGCCCTAGCGCAGCCGGCACATAGAGAAACCTAGCAAACATGTACATTTTTGAAAACTAGACACCAAGGGAATCCAGGATGGGGTGACTTGTGTGCCTCTCACCAGGTTCTTTTACCCAGAATCCCTTGCAAACCTCAAAGTTTGTAAAAAAAAAAAAAAACATTTTCCTCACATTTCTGTGATGGAAGGTTCTGGAATCTGCGTGGATCCACAAAATTCCTCCCACCCCGTATTTCCCAAAGTCTTCCGATAAAAATGGTACCTCACTTGTGTGGGTAGGCCTAGTGCCCGCAACAGGAAACGGCCCAAAAAGCAAAGTGGACACCACATTTTTACAGTGGAAACGGACCCTTTTTTTGCAAAGTGCCTAGCTGTAGATTTGGAACCCCAGCTCTGCCGGCACCTAGGGAACCTAGCAAACCTATACAATTTTGAAAACTAGACACCCAGGGGAATCCAGGATGGGGGACTTGTCTGGCTCTCACCAGGTTCTGTTATCCAGAATCCCTTGCAAACCTCAAACTTTGTAAAAAAAGAAAACATTTTCCTCAAATTTCTGTGATGGAAAGTTCTGGAATCTGCGTGGATCCACAAATTTCCTACCCCGCAGCGTTCCCCTCAGTCTCCCGAGTAAAATGATACCTCACTTGTGTGGGTGTTCAAAGCAGAATTGGCTAAAAACGTAATTTAAAAAAATATATAGTGCTTAGAATTCTCGGTGCTATACCCTTAATCCCTATGTTTTTGGCTCTTCCCAGTCACAGACCCTTGCCCCACCCACACATGTGAGGTATCATTTTACTCTGGAGACTGAGGGGAACACTGTGGGGTAGAACATTTTTGCGGGCACGGTGATTCCACGCAAACATATGTGGAAAATTTGTTTTTTTCAGCTAAATTTGAGGTTTGCAGGGGATTCTGGGTAGGAAAACTTTGGAGGATCCACGCAAGCCATACCTCCCTGGACTCTCCCGGGTGTCTAGTTTTCAGAAATGTGTGGGTTAGGTAGTTTCCCAAGATGGCCGCCAAACCCGGGGCCAAAAACCCAGATGACCCCCCTTGCAAAACCAGGTTGTTTTGTGATAGGTCATTTTGATGTCTCCTCAATACGTTTTGGGCCCTTGCCTGTCGCAGGTACTTGACCCACCCACGCGAGTGAGGTATCATTTTTATCGGGAGACCTGGGAGAATGCTGGGTGGTAGGAAATTTGTGGATCCATGCAGATTCCAGAACTTTCCCACACAGAAATTTGAGAAAAAAGTGATTTTTGCAGCTAAATTTGAGGTTTGCAGGGGATTCTGGGTAGGAAAACTTTGGGGGTCCACGCAAGAAATACCTCGTTGGACTCCTCCGGGTGTCTAGTTTTCAAAAATGTGTGGGTTTGGTAGGTTTCCCAAGATGGCCGCCGAGCCCAGGGCCAAAAACCCAGGTGGCCCCCCTTGCAAAATCAGGCTGTTTTGTGAGAGGTAATTTTGATGTCTGCTCAATACGTTTTGGGCCCTTGCCTGTCGCAGGTACTTGACCCACCCACGCGAGTGAGGTATCATTTTTATCGGGAGACCTGGGAGAATGCTGGGTGGTAGGAAATTTGTGGATCCATGGAGATTCCAGAACTTTCCCACACAGAAATTTGAGAAAAAAGTTATATTTTCAGCTAAATTTGAGGTTTGCAAGGGATTCTGGGTAAGAAAACGTGGGGGGGTCCACACAAGCCATACTCCGCTGGACTCCCCCGGGTGTCTATTTTTAGAAATGTGTGGGTTTGGTAGGTTTCCCTAGATGGCTACTGACCCCAGGACCAAAATCGCAGAATTCCCCTGTGTATCCGAAAACGACCCGGTTTTGCAAGGGGGTCACATGAGTTTTTGGTCCCGGGCTTGGCGGCCATCTAGGGAAACCTACCAAACCCACACATTTCTGAAAACTAGAGACCCGGGGGAGTCCAGGGAGGTATGGCTTGCGTGGATCCCCCTACGTTTCCCTACCCAGAATCCCCTGCAAACCTTCAAATTTTGCTGAAAAAAATCTAATTTTTCTCAAATGTTTGTATGGGAAAGTTGTGGGATTACCGGGCTGACACAAATTTCCTACCACCCAGCGTTCCCCCAGTTCTCCTGATAAAAATGGTACCTCACTCGCGTGGGTGGGTCAAATACCTGCGACAGGTAGGGGCCCAAAACGTATTGAGGAGACATCAAAATTACCTATCACAAAACAACCTGATTTTGCAAGGGGGTCACCTGGGTTTTTGGCCCCGGGTTTGGTGGCCATTTTGGGAAACTACCAAACCCACACATTTCTTAAAACTAGACACCCGGGGGAGTCCAGCGAGGTATGGCTTGCGTGGATCCTCCAAAGTTTTCCTACCCAGAATCCCCTGCAAACCTCAAATTTAGCTGAAAAAAACACATTTTCCACACATCTTTGCGTGGAATCACCGTACCGGCACAAATGTCCTACCCCACAGCATTCCCCTCAGTCTCCCGAGTAAAATGATACCTCACTTGTGTGGGTGGGGCAAGGGCCTGTGGCTGGGAAGAGCCAAAAACATAGGGAATAAGTAACCCTGGGCGGTAAAATCTGGCCCGCTCGCGGAGTTTGCGGATTTTTGGCAACTCTGCGTTCCACGTAGAACGCGGAGTTACCGAAAATTCCGCGATCCGCGGCATACCAGAGTTTTTCTCGCGCTTTCAAAAATGCGTTTTCGCGCGCGCGGTAGCGACTTACCGGGATCCCTGCTTTCGCCGACGAGTTTTCCTATCCGTTCACATGCGCCACGAGATTTTGGTAGCCGGCCGCACAATCCCGCGAGAGTGTGCGATCACGAACACGTCATTCGGACGCGCCATCGGACATCCGGCGGAAGTTTGGTGAAGCTCGCGATGCCGAACACGCAAAATTTGCAATCTGGAGAAGAATATCTCTCGAGCAGCATAAAACCTTCTCGAAAATGATGATTTGGATGAAAAAAACTCCTCAGATTGGCATTTGGCTGTACTTTTTTGTGCAAGGAGTCCTTTTTCTTTTTTTACTTTTTTTTGGGAGAGGAAGGAAGTGCCCCAGAGTCTCCAACTTCCTGTCCAGCAGGCTCCTCCCAGTGCTTTGTCCATGTCCTGTTCACTTTTCATTTGGATTTGAAGCTGGAAGGATCACTCTTTGTGTCTGCTGCATCATATATCATTGGATTTGAGGACTTTTGGATTTGAGATTTTACAAGTAAATTGGTGTTGTTTGTTTGATTGGGGCATTGCAGTTGCTGCAACTACAATTTTTGTACTTTTCATCATTTAAAAAATGTTTTATTGTGGGTAGCCAGTAGGCCCAGAGCTAGTCATGGGTGCATGAAACAACTGTTTCTGTGGTGTGTGTTGAATTTATTTTAAACATCATTTAGGGCATGGATGGCATTGGATTGAATTGCAAAATTTGTATTTTTTGGGGTATTTCACTTTTTTGGTGTGTGTTAAATAAATGCCTTTGTTGTGTGTGGTGGTTGTGTAACTTGCTAACCTTGTTTAGCCCTGTGGATTTTCGTTTTTGCTTTTTATTGCATTAAAGATGTGTTGTTTAGCATGCCTCCTTTGCCTGGCTATTATAGGCCTGTTTCAGTTCATTGTTTTCCAGGCCTCCTGCTTGTTGTGACTGTGAGTGACCATGTGGCTGGTGGCCATTTTGTGGTGGTAGTTTAGAAGTATGCTGCTTTTGCCATATAGGCCTGCATGTATTTCCTTTGTTCCTTTTGGCCTAGGCTTCTTGTTGTTGTGAGCCTGGCCATGTGGCTGGCGGCCATTTTGAAGCCAGGCAGCGTGCTTTTGCCATAGGCCTGCATTGTCTGTCTTCCCTTTCTTGTTGTTGTGGGCCTGGCCATGTGGCGGGCAGCCATTTTGAAGCCAGGCAGTGTGCTTTTGCCATAGCCCTGCATGGTCTGTCTTCCCCTTCTTCTTGTTGTGGGCCTGGCCATGTGGCTGACGGCCATTTTGAAGCCAGGTAGTGTGCTTTTGCCATAGGCCTGCATTGTCTGTCTTCCCTTTCTTGTTGCTGTGGGTGGCCTGGCCATGTGGCTGGCGGCCATTTTGTGGAGCCAGCCAGTGTGCTTTTGCCATAGGCGACCAGGCGTCCCGGATTTGCCAGGACAGTCCCCGTTTTTCACCAGCTGTCTGGGCAGATTTCGAGAAATTTAGCTCATGTCCCGGTTTTTGGAGAGGGCCGACTAAAGACGGGGGGGGGGGGGAGGTGTTTTTTATGTTTTACAAAGCAGGGATAGTTAGCAGTTGTTCCAAGAAAGCAATTTAATTCACAGGCAAGCTACTGGGTTTAAAAATTGCATCTTATTTATGTCCTTACTGCCTGTTTTGTAATTCTCTGCTGAGGAGCGCTGTCATTCTGTGCGCTCACTTGACGTAAAATTATAGTCCTTCTATTTTTGTGAAATGTCCCGGTTTTTTGCTTTAAAATTCTGGTCACCCTACATAGGCCTGCAAGCTTGTGGCCTAGTCTGCCAATACGCCTTTCATCCAGTAGGCCCAGAGCTACTCATGGGTGCATGAAATAACTGTTTCTGTGGTGTCTGTTGAATTTAAACATCATTTAGGGCATGGATGGCATTGGATTGAATTGCAAAATGTGTTTTTTTGGGGTATTTCACTTTTTTGGTGTGTGTTAAATAAATGCCTTTGTTGGATGTGTGTGGTGTGGTTGTTGCGTAACTTTCCAACCTTTTTTAGCCCTGTGGATTTTCATTTTTGCATTAAAGCTGTGTTGTTTAGCATGCCTCCTTTGTCTGGCCATATAGGCCTGCTTGAGTTCATTGTTTTCCAGGCCTCCTGCTTGTTGTGACTGTGAGTGACCATGTGGCTGGTGGCCATTTTGTGGTGGTAGTTTAGTAGTGTGCTGCTTTTGCCATATAAGCCTGCATGTCTTTCCTTTGTTCCTCTTGGCATACTGCTTCCATCCCTTTTGCCAGCTGCAGCTCCCTGAATGACGTGATGCGCAAATTAATGCCAAACAGGTTCCACTTTCATTAAATTTGTATTTTTGTTTTTGTTCTTCTTTCCTATCCTTCCTGAGTGTACACAGTATACCATGAAAGCCCTTGTTGTCAAAGTCTCACATATGGCTACACTGTTACGTTTTATAACTTAAACTGAGTTAATAAAATGTAATAACATAACACTAACAAGTGTGACCACCACACACTAAGTTATATATTATATTGGTTTGTTTGTACAAGTAGCAATTGAACCACAACAACAAATGCAACATTTCACTGATGTTCTTCTGGCTTCTTTGCTTTTAGGTGCACAAAAAGACTGAGGAGGAGGGGTCATCATCATCACCCGTTGTACTGCCAGACAGAAGTCCTGCTGCGCACGACGTCACGTGACTTGTGACCACAGACATCTCTGCAACTTGTGCACCTGCGTCCTGCTGACATCGGAAAAAGATGGCCCCAAAGAAAGGTAATAGGTCCTCCAGTACCACGAAAGTTGTCAGTGAGAAGAAGGAACAGAAGAAGGCAGTGGCACTGCCACTTACCAAGACTGGTGTGCCGCCCAATATGTTTTTTGGGAAACAAAAAATTACGCCTGCATCAGCGGTGTCCGGGGACCAAGCTGGGAGCAGCACCTCCGCATCAGCGGGCCCACCAACCTAGGCCCAAGCCCATGAGTGTCGCAGAGGTAACCAGTCTACTTGTGCAAACGCCAATGAGCAGTGATGTTGAAATGTCATTATCGCAAAGTAGTACCCAATCAACGCAGGCGGAAACTCGGCAGATAAGTGGGCAACAACAGCCCACAATAGTAGTTGTTCCTCCCGAAGTAGGGGCAGTTCAGGAAATCGAGCTTCCTGCAGACGAAGAAGAGCCATTGTCTTCCAGATCCCCAGCAAGGAAAAGGAGGGTTAGTCCATCAACTTCTTCTTCAAGCTCCCCTTCTGATGATCTAGATACCACTTGGAACCCACCAGCTCAGCCTGAGAGTGAAAGACACACAATTGATGGACGGAATGCAGAACAAATCAAAACATTCTAAATCTGATTTGCATATAGCTGGGTCCAAACTGGGGTGGTGTGGTGAGCAAAAGAATGATGGATTTAACCCAAGTCCTTGTGACTGGGGGTGAATGTTTGCATTGTCCAGCATTCCGTCCATCAATTGTTTCTTTTGCATTTGTCGCCCTAAGTGGGAAGGGTATGCCCAGACGTGGGTCCCATGCTTACTACACCACTGGATTCAAGCTAGCCTGGCTGAAGAAGGGTGATGCCCTGAAACCGGTCCCAGGATGCTTGTTTCCAGTCCAGGGAGGACCTGGCTTGGCAGTTCGGGCTGGACTGTTCCCACAAGGAACAAGGTCAAGACTGAATTGCATATAGCTGGGTCCAAACTGGGGTGGTATGGTGAGCAAAAGAATGATGGATTTAACTCAGATCCTTGTGACTGGGGGGTGAATGTTTGCATTGTCCAGCATTCCATCCATCAATTGTTTCTTTTGCATTTGTCGCCCTAAGTGGGAAGGGTATGCCCAGACGTGGGTCCCGTGCTCACTACACCACTGGATTCAAGCTAGCCTGGCTGAAGAAGGGTGATGCCCTGAAACCGGTCCCAGGATGCTTGTTTCCGGTCCAGGGAGGACCTGGCTTGGCAGTTCGGGCTGGACTGTTCCCACAAGGAACAGGGTCAAGACTGATTTGCATATAGCTGGGTCCAAACTGGGGTGGTGTGGTGAGCAAAAGAATGATGGATTTAACCCAGATCCTTGTGACTGGGGGTGAATGTTTGCATTGTCCAGCATTCCGTCCATCAATTGTTTCTTTTGCATCAGCCTGAGAGTGAGGCACGCCACGGGACAAGGCTAAGGAATAGAAAGGTTCCAGAAAGCCTTAGAGTTATGGAGGAAGATGTAGAAGAGGAGGATGATGACAAGCCAGTCATCATGAAGATCACTCCCGCCCCAGTGGAGATGGAGACCGACATTATTATTACCCCATCCCAAATTGCTGTGAGGGATGTGGCACGGATACCACCAACACAGGTAACACCAACACGACCTCCAGCTTCCATATTTGCATTTGCAAAGGCCCGGCAGGGACCTACATCCAGCTCAACCACCACCTCAGTAGGTAGTGATACTGTAACTGCACAGAGTCAAATTCCAGGCACACCTTCCAGTTCATCCGGCATTGCAAGTGGCACCTCCAGCAGCACAAGAAAGTTCACCTCCCCAGTTTGGGACTTCTTTTCGGTCAGCAGTAAGGAGGACAACGTTGCTATATGCTCAATTTGTCGACATGCTGTTAGTTGGGGTAAGCTTGGTACAAACTATGGTACCTGAGGCCAAACAACCCATCTGCAAAAACACCACATGATCCAGTGGGAGGCGCACCTACTTAGCGTACAAAAAAATAAAACTGCACCCATTGCTGTTGGTGGGGATGAAGAAGTAGAAGAAGATATGATCGCGGTGGAAGGTGAACAAGAGGGAGACATTTTCTCTGGTACACAAAGTAGCCCTGTCCCCAGCAGTGTAGTGGTACCGCCCACATCCTCAGCAACATCTCAGTGGCACCGTAGTAAGAGTCAGGCTGAGACACCAAAGCAATAGAGTACTGCAATGAAAAAAAGTGCGTCGTTGAGCCTAACTGGGTTCAAGAAGTCACCTGCATCAGCTGCACCAGAAAGGAAAAAAGTCCAGCCTACCATTGTCAGCATGCTTAGGTCGGAGGGGCAGTACGAACACAACCACCCAACGGCACGTTTGTACAATGCGAAGCTGGCTAAAATGTTAGCGCTGGACCTTCTCCCTTTTTCTTTTGTGGAAGGGGTGGGTTTCCTTGAATTTGTGACAGCCATCTGCCCAAAATGGAAGGTTCCCAGCCGGTCCTATTTTGCCAGAGTTGCTGTTGCAGCACTACATCACGATGTGCTGGAATTGCTTGGACAAGCTTTGCAGCAGAGTGCTGTTCACAATATCCACCTGACAACAGACATGTGGACCAGTTGCCAAGCCACTGATTACATGTGCATCACTGCACACTGGATCTCTTTTGTGGGGGTTAGAGAAAAGATATCTGAAGCAGGTGTTGTTGACACTGCTGAGATTTTTAATGCTACTCAGAAACATGCAACTGTAGCCATGTTCGCCATGGAGGAATCTCATACTGCTGCAAACATTTTGGAAGAGTTTAACAGCAAGGTCTTTGAATGGCTGCGCCCAAGAGGGCTTAACATTGGTTTTGTTGCCCCGGATAATGGCAGTAATATAGTTAAGGCCATGCAGGATGGTGGCTATTTCAGGGTCCTGTGTTTGGCGCACTGCAATAACATTATTGTTCAAGACTTTCTTAAAAAAGAAGCCCGAGTCAGCAACTTACTGACCACCTGCAGAAGAATATGCACACATTTCAGCCATTCTTTTAAAGCCTGGAAGCAGCTGAGGATCATTCAACGTGAGCATAGAATGCCAGTCAAAGCACTCATCCAGGAGGTGCCAACATGTTGGAACTCAATTTATTACATGCTTGATCGTCTGTTGGATCAGTACAGACCAATCAATGAGTATGTCATGCAAAGAATAAGAGATGCGACTGTGAAAGGCATGACCCTACAGATGGACCAATGGGGCCTAGTTAAATGCCTGACAGAGATGCTTCTTCCTTTCGAGCTCTTCACACGTGAAGTCAGCAAGGAGGACTGTACTATGGGCCAAGCTATCCCATTGTTGCACATGCTAGAGCAACAGCTGAAGGAGGTGTCTGAAACGTACACAGGTGTGGAGGAAAAAAATGAAGCATATGAGTTGGTGGAGAGCTTATCCCGTCGCTTAGCTGAAAATACAAGGGTGCAAACTCGCTTTGTTTCAGAAAACTATTACATTTGTGCCACAATTCTGGATCCACGGTACAAATCGGCACTGAACAGTAAGACATTGATTCCTTTTTCAGAAGTGGATGTTGCCCAGTAGAAAACTTGGATAGCTGAGGCAGCCTGTGACTTGGAAAATGAACGGCTGTTAATTAAAGGCCCGCTATTCAAACCCACAACAAGTACTGCAGTAGGGCATCCTACGTCAAGTTCAACTTCAGAGCCTGAGGGCAGTGCGTTTGGCTCAGAGCTGCCACCAACACTATCGACAACAGCAAGAACCGGATCATCAGCCCCAGTAAAATTGGCATGGGATTGGTATTTACAGCAAGGGCTTGCTAGGTCCAGTGCTGATGCAAAGACAAAAGAGGCCCAGCAAAGTGGAGCACCCCTGAACATTGAGCGGATGGTCCAGGCCTATCTGGATGACCCAACAGAGGTCTACATTGATCAAAACCCATTGCTGTATTGGTATGGGAAAAGAGGCCAATGGCCAGTGCTCAGCAGGCTGGCGATAAACTATCTGGCTTGCCCTGTCGCAAGCGTCTTTTCTGAGCGTGTTTTCAGTGCTGCTGGTGCCATTGTAACAGTGAAAAGGACCAGTCTCTCGCCCAAAAACGTGGAGAGGTTAACCATGATCAAAATGAATCAGCACTTTATACCACCGAATTACAAAATACGTGAATCAACACAGGAAGATGAGGACAGCGACTTAGGTGACGGAAGTAGTGTCTTAGATGATTACCTACTTCTGGTTGAACAACCAGAGTTTGAGGACGAGCTATACTTCCCTGACAACTAGGCTTTGAACTTCTTACTTTCTTATTTTACTTTTTTTGTGTGTGTCTCTGTCTTTCTGGTTCGAAACTTCGAATCACAACAAATCCATCACCACCGTCTTCTAGTCTTTTTATTGCCATATTGGAGTTGCAGCTCTGTGTATTTAACTTAAGTCCACTCCTCCGAGTCCTGCTCCATCCTCCTGACTCGCCCTAAATCCATTTCCCTCAAGCCAGATGATGATTGGATGGAGAAAAGTACAAAAAAAATGTTGCCTAGTCGAGTCCCTCCAAAAGAAGTGGACCATGATGACTACTATAGCTATCCTCCTTTCAAAGCCAAGAGAGACTGCCACTTAACTTAAGATGAGCACAAGGAACAGGTAATGATGGCATGCATTGGATGCCGACTCTGAGTGATTGGAGTTTGTGGTGTTGTTGTTTGTTGTGCATGAAGTGAATTCATTGTGTACTATTATTTAATCTACACACTAAAAGTGACTCATGTCAATGTTTCCCTTCTTGTTGTTTAATAACAAAAATTGTACTTCTACTGCAGGCCGATCAATTGCATTTTTGAATATGGAATCTGGACTCACTCGGTACATGCAGACTGAGTTGGACAACACCATGATGATGACCACAGTGACATAATATCTTCGCAGTCAGTCAGTAGGATCGGAAATGATTGATGGAATAAAACTCAGGGCGTTTCATGAGTGGCATAAAAGGTAAACAAGTCAACAACAACCACAGCAGACCTACATGTCTGTGTAGTGGTGGAGTCGAGTCACGAGTGTAGTAGTGGTGGTATGACTGACAGCTGTGCATGCCATTGATTTAGCTACTTACTTTGGAAAATGCTATGTTGCTGTATATGTGACGTGTGCTCTGTCTGGCTCAGTCAAAATCTAAGCTAAGTGGAGGTTGGGTGGGCGCCGTGGGCCTGCTCTGTCCTGTTGCTGTTGTAGGTTAATGCTGGAAACAGACAACAGAGTAGACATGATTTAGCCATGTTGCTCTGAAAGTGTTTGCACTCCTCCGTAATTTATGCTTTTTCTTTCTGCTTGATTTTTAAATATCCCTTTTGTTTTTCCATCTACACTTCGAGGCCGGCCTTTACCCTGTGCTAAACAGAGAAAAACAACTCACACTCACCTACCAATCCGCATCCGCCAGGCAGGCAGTGGCACCCAAGATTGACGGACGCAGCGTCCATGGAAGGGAGGACCAAGAGGAATGCCGAGATGCAACTCCCCAATTTGAACAGGATAACATACAGTAACACTTTAGTATCAACATTCATCATCTTTTAAATAATTTGATTAATTTTTTCTCTTCAATCGTTACGACTGTGTGTTGTTGTTGTTTGCTCCCTGCTTATAATTGATCCCTACAGCTATTTTTTAATTTTCTTTGCTAGCTTTAAAAAGTAAGCCCGGTACAACAGAAGTAAAAATGTATGTAATTTGGGTCTCTCGGAGGGCAGACAGGCATGGCAAATTGCATAATAATATACTGCTGCCCTGTAATGTCTACTAGTCTAGTTAGTAAGTAATACTTAATCATTAACCATCAAGTCATCATCATCATCATCATGCATGCATTCCTTTTTCTGCCTTAACAGATTTATGGATATGATGGTCGTCTGCCAAGATTGTGTTTTGTTGTTTATCCATGCATAGCGTTTTTCTTTGTCAAACCTTTCCCCAAACCCCCCCTTCCCAACCATTCATCAAACCCTAACCCTCTTCCCCCGGGCTGTGTGATTTATATTGAGGTGTGACTAAATTAAATGTACACCAGTAATTGATCACACGCTTGCTGGGGCGGATGTGGTGAAAGCAACACTGATTCAATTTCAAGGCAGGGCGAGGATCTTCTTCTGCTTGCCCACCCATGCTCAGTATATTTGCAAGTCAATTTTTTGTCCAAAGGAACCTAATCCATCATAATTAATTGCCGGCATCGATTGGATTCATCATCCTCCTACACAGCACTAAAGGTCACGCTTGTGTCGAGTGACTCGACACAACTACAGTTTGTAACTTGTTGTACTAGGCTTAGGCTATCTCCACCACCATTATGTTTTATTTTACTTTAGCATTGCTAATCAGCATTATTATTATTGTTTGGCAGTCTTCTAGCGTACTGTACTTCGTTCTACTACTCCTCCCAGAGTCTCTCTCAGGCGACTGACTCATTTTTTTTTTTTTTGCAAATGCTACTGCCAGTGTCTACTACTACCACCACAACCATGGCATCTTGGGAAACACAAACCATCATCACTATAACCAGCCATCGCTGTGCCTAAGTTTAAACATCAATCACAGGTAAGAGAAGAAGTTTGTGGGAGGCATAATTAATAATGGAAATTAATTGGTTCATTAATTCACACACCCACACCCTTGAGTCCAGTGGCAGACTGCATAGACTAGGAGGAGAGACTGACCGTATTAGTAGGACAAGTCACTCAGTGAGTATATCGCATCTATCTGTTCGTGAGTTACAAAATTGGCAGATTATTTTGCAGCAGCAAAGGAAGGAAACCGTCTGACGTAAAAGAGTAACCCCACCTACAAAACATTTACATCGTATGTAAAGTTTAAGTATAAATATAATTTAATCCCCTAACAAAATAAACTATTGTAAAAAATCCCACAACACCTGACCCACCCCTCTCCCTAACCCCAACCAATGTTCAAAAAGTCAAAAGATAGAGTCCAAACAATGTCCGTGGCGTTGAATTCAAAAATTGTCCATAATAAATAATAAATATAAACCCCAACTTTTCCCCAACGTAGCCCAATGCCCACCCACCAAAAAAAAGAATAAAAAAGGGGCAATCCAACGGGATCTCAGTCTATCGGCGGGCTCGCTGTCTCTTAAGGACCTCCTTTACCTGCTCCTCTAGGCGCGCCATTCGGAGGAGCACGCAGCGCTTAAAGGCTCGGCAATTGCATCCACGGGGGGGGCAACAGTGCTAGATGTAGTGCGGCGGGAGGCTGCCAGACCGCGGCACCGTACCACTCGAGGGCCAGGGGCCTGGCTGGGGCCCGGGGCATTGGAGGAGGCTGCAGCTGCTGCCGCCTCCTCCTCCTCTGCCAGAGCCACCAGCCACCGATACTCATTACGAATGGCCTCAAGCTTTCGGCGCCGGGCCATAGCTGCCAACTCCTTCCTGTCTGGTCTTTTTGGTTGGGAAGGAGTACCTATGTCAAAAAAGAAAAAACACTATTGTAATACTGTTAGCAAAACAGTAACACAAAATTAATTTTACACATAGTGGCACAGTAGCACTAGCAAGCACATGACATAACATTTGTGGTAGTATGGACTCGAGCACACCAGTTTTCTTCTTCTCTCTTGTTTAGCTAAATTAAGTAACCTTGTTGCAGCCGGCATGCCAGCTCAGTCAGCTTGCGCTCAAGACAAACATTATACTCATGACGCAGACTCACGTTATTTTTATTTACTACTGTCAGCACTCTGCAGGTGGGGAAGCTGACTACACAATCACCTTATTTTTTCTATTATGGGTGGCACTGGCCATACTCTGTTACATCAAGGCCAGGGCAACTGCTCAATTTCACTTTCACCCTGCCTACTACAACAAGGCAGATGATATCTTATCCAAATGATCATTGCTTATATATATGTATGGGACAACATGAGGTACTTTGTTTTGATTGATTGTGTAACCAGTTAGTAACCAATCCATGCAGCCGATAGGCCAGTGAAGGCCACCCATGGCAGGCTGAAACAGTCGAAAATAAATTTACATAGATAGTGAGTGGGCATTGGAGTCGGAGGAAGGCGCTTGATAACATACATACACAAAATATATGCTGTGCTTGCAAACTACTGTGAGTCAAGGGAGTATTCTGAACATACAACTTCTATTCTCCTTGGCTTTGCTTGCTACTCTGGCGCGGTTCCTTTTACATTCTCTTCAAAGACTCTTCATCCAGTGACAGTCTCCACCTATGCTATGAATATGATGTGATGAATACCATCCAGCCATCATCCATTCAAAGTAAACATGTCTATCATTCTTCTTAACCTCTCAACAAACCTTAGTTTGTTTTAACAACAAACATTTTATTTTATTTTTTTAAACCACCACCCATGCGTCCTTCCTTCCTTGCTTGCCTTTAAGTTTGACCCATCAAACACCCCAGAGGATTCTTGCTATCACCCATACAGTTTCATCCACCCAGGCAGGCATCTTTTCTTCTTTCACCTTCCACCCATCCTTCAACCACCCATGCATCTGATTCCTTCCTATCAGCCACCTATGCATGCATCCCACGTGGCACGTATCCTTCTCTGCCAGTCATATATATTTACATCTCGCCCGTCCTTCCTCCTTCCATCCTTCTTTCCCTTTTCGATCAACCCATGCATCAAGGTCGTCTGACTCTTAGTCTTCTCCATAAAACTTTCCCAGCTGAGTTGAAGTCAGAATGAAGAGGCCATTAGTTACTCAACTACTCCCACCGCTAATGCTATTGCTCGCCTCTAATGCTAAGTAAAGGGTGTCTTCTTCTTCAACCGTTGTTCACAACAACTTAGTTTCTCTCAACATACAGTGTACACCCTTGCAGCGAGTGTGTAACTATTGTCAATAAGTAAGGAATAAAAGTATAACTTACCACCGCCCACAACTGCTGCCTCACCCACCCCTGTGGCAGCTGCCACATCCGCTGCTCCCTCCTGGCTGGCGTCGCCTTCCCCACCGCTGGCCCCGGCACTGGTGGTCGGTACGCCTAGAAAAAACATTACACATTTGTTAGATGCCCTATACGCCTCCCCCTATTTATTCTTTTTCACTAGCAAGATTGAAAAAATAGTTAAAATACATATATATTCCACATACATCACTATTACAAACCGGGTACTAGAGTAGAGAGTAGACACTAGTAGGAGTATGTCCTATCCTAACAAAAATAGTAAAATATCTGGTTGGGCATTTTATTGGTGGGAATTGTCAAAGCCTATCAAGATTAAGAAGACTAGAAGAGGACAACCCAAAGGACTGGACTCAGTGGGTAGAGCTATTGGTGAATCTGAGTTTTAAAACCTTTTAAATAAAAATAAAGAGTGGCCAACTGGGCAAGCTTAGCTACAGACAGACTAATAATATAGTAGTAGTACAGAGAGTCAGAGCAGAGGCAGTTAGAGGCAGGGATAACAAGAATTTAGAAACAGATAGTCTAGATCGAAGAAGATTTGGTAAAATAGAATTAGGAAATGGAAATAATAGTTCGGAAAAAATAAGGTGCAGTAAAAGTTAGGGAAATATAATGATTAATATTAACAGGAGGAAGACTTACTGGGGACAGCAGCAGAGCCCTCGGTAGAGGAGCGGTCCTGGTCCTGGTGTTCTTCTCCAGGTCCTCCCGCCGACTCCGACCCCGTATTCTTGCCCCTGGGTGCTGACCATGTAAGATATAATAAAGAAAGAGACAAACATTGATGATTGGTGTGAAACAAATAAAATATTTTAAAAAAAGCTCAAAAAAACATTTTTGGAAACAACAATTGCAATAAAATTGACCTATCTAATCTGATCGACTGGTAGTATCGCGGGATTCGCGGACCATCTAGTTATTACTTATGAACACTAATCCAGTGTTCCATTCTGATTCCAGAATACTATGCCCAAGTACCACCTGACCTTGCCCACCTAATTCAGCCGGGCCAATTGTTCACTAACTCTGCATTTCCATTTATTTTAGTCCTCAAAAATGCATAGATGGAGGACACATGCATAAATGTTTGCATACACCAAATTGTTGGTTGGTTGCTGCTGATGTTCTGTTAAGCCTATTACTCACTCACTAAACAAACTACAAAAGGTTCTACTAAGGACTGGAGTAAGCAGCACTCAGCAGCACATGACGTGAGTCACGTGACAGAGGATGCGTCACCGTCACGCAGACCGCTTAAAAATTACCAACTAATACTAAGTAACTAAACTACCTATCCACCACTATCTTACTGACAGGAGGACAAAGGAAGGACTAGAGTCTCTCTAGCATTACCTAACTTAAGTTCTCTAAAGTAAACTCTTACATAATCAGCCCAAGCGAGCGCAAAGTTGCAAACAAGTAAGATTAGTAGCGCGAGCACCTGTGTCTAGAAGAATAACAATCACTAAAGATTTTTAAACTTAAGTTTACCTGCAATGTAAGCAGCAGCATTCTTGCTATTCGGAAAAAAATTATATTCGCAATAACAGTAACAGTCTAGAGAACACACAATAGTATTAGCTACTCACCAAGCTCCACGACCTCGACACCTAGCAGGTCCAGCAGGTCCTGCTCCTGGTCCAAGATGTCTGACCACCGGTGGGTCAGCTGGTTATGGGTGTGCTGGACCTCAGAGCAGCGAAACACTGCCCGGCGCACCCTCGCCCACCGGCGGTGACGCTCCTGGGTAGCGTACCCGGAGCCAGGCCTGCCGCCAAGGTCAAGGGGAGGTGGCGCTGCACAAAAAAAACATGGGCGGCCACCTCCGCCTCGCTGAATAGGGACCCGGCCTGCACCCCTGGTGGGCGCAGTCTGCCGCAAGGCAGGCGGCTCTTGGGCGCAGGCGCCTTGCCCTTGGAGCCGGTTCCCTTTACCTTATCCATGGTTATAGGGTGGGCGGGGGGCGTAAAAGAAAATTTAGCAGGAAAAAATAAAGTTAGGGGAAGAAGTAGAAGAGTAAAGAAGAAAGTAATATAAAACTGTAGAAAAGTTTAAAAAAACGCAGTAAAACTAGAAATAAAACACAAAATATAGACTTCGGGACAGAGAGGGATAGATAATAAATAAAAAAGATCAGAAAAACAGGGTAAAATACAAAGGATTGAAAAGATTTGAGAGGGATTGAAAAACAGGCCCCAGAACCATGCAAAAGATAGGAAAACAAGATGGCCGCGCCCATTGGCGACCGCGTGGTGCAGTTCGCGCGATATTTCCCCTCGAACAAGTCATCCGCGTTGCCGAACGTCAAAAACATCTTGCGAGCATACGCGAGACAACGCGAGCATGCGGAAACAAGCAACTCCGCATGTTCGCGTAGAGTCGCGGAGTTTTTGTACAACTTCGCGTAGCCTCGCGTAACTTCACCCAGGGTTAGGAATAAGGGTATAGCACCAAGAATTCTAAGCGCTACATTCTTTTAAAATTACGTTTTTAGCCAATTCTGCATTGGACACTCACACAAGTGAGGTATCATTTTACTCAAGAGACTGAGGGGAAAGCTGTGGGGTAGGACATTTGTGCCGGCACGGTGATTCCACACAAAAGTATGTGGAAAATGTGTTTTTTTCAGCTAAATTTGAGGTTTGCAGGGGATTCTGGGTAGGAAAACGTTGGGGGATCCACGTAAGCCATACCTCGCTGGACTCCACCAGGTGTCTAGTTTTCAAAAATGTGTGGGTTTGGTAGTTTCCCAAGATGGCCGCCGAGCCCGGGGCCAAAAACCCAAGTGACCCCCCCTTGCAAAACCAGGTTGATTTGTGATAGGTAATTTTGATGGCTTCCAATACGTTTTGGGCCCTTGCCTGTCGCGGGTACTTGACCCACCCATGCGAGTGAGGTACCATTTTTATCGGGAGACCTGGGGAAACACTGGGTGGTAGGAAATTTGTGGATCCATGCAGATTCTAGAACTTTCCCACACAGAAATTTGAGAAAAAAGTGATTTGTTCAGCTAAATTTGAGGTTTGCAAGGGATTCTGGCTAGGAAAACGTTGGGGGATCCACGCAAGCCATACCTCGCTGGACTCCCCCGGGTGTCTAGTTTTCAGAAATGTGTGGGTTTGGTAGTTTCCCAAGATGGCCGCCGAGCCCGGGGCCAAAAACCCAGGTGACCCCCCTTGCAAAACCAGGTTGTTTTGTGATAGGTAACTTTGAGGTCTCCTCAATACGTTATGGGCCCTTGCCTGTCGCGGGTACTTGACTCACCCAAGCAAGTGAGGCACCATTTTTATTAGGAGATCTGGGGAGCGCTGGGTGGTAGGACATTTGTGGATCCATGCAGATTCCAGAACTTTCCCACACAGAAATTTGAGAAAAATTTGATTTCTTCAGCTAAATTTGAGGTTTGCAGGGGATTTTGGGTAGGAAAACTTTGGGTGGTCCATGCAAGTCATACCTTGCTGGACTCCTCCGGGTATCTAGTTTTCAGAAATGTGTGGGTTTGGTAGGCTTCCCAAGATGGCCGCCGAGCCGGGGGCCAAAAACCCAGGTGCCCACCCTTGCAAAACAAGGCTGTTTTGTGGTAGGTAATTTTGAGGTCTCCTCAATACGTTTTGGGCCCTTGCCCGTCGCGGGTACTTGACCCACCCAGGCGAGTGAGGTACCATTTTTATCGTGAGACTTGGGGGAATGCTGGGTGGTAGGAATTTTGTGGATCCACGCAGATTCCAGAAAAATGTGAGGAAAATGTGGTTTTTTTCTCAAAGTTTGAGGTTTGCAAGGGATTCTGGGTAACAGAACCTGGTGAGAACCAGACAAGTCACCCCATCCTGCAACCCCCTGGGTGTCTAGTTTTCAAAAATGTACAGGTTTGCTAGGTTTCCCTAGGTGCCGGCAGAGCTAGGGTTCAAAATCTGCAGCTAGGCACTTTGCAAAAAAAAGGGTCGGTTTTCACTGTGAAAATGTGGTGTGTCCACGTTGCGTTATGGGCCGTTTCCTGTCGTGGGCACCAGGCCTACCCACACAAGTGAGGTACCATTTTTCTCGGAAGACTTTGGGGAATGCGGGGTGGGTGGAATTTTTGGGATCCACGCAGATTCCAGAACTTTCCACCACAGAAATGTGAGTAAAATGTGTTTTTTTGACAAAGTTTGAGGTTTGCAAGGGATTCTGGGTAACAGAACCTGGTGAGAGCCAGACAAGTCACCCCATCCTGGATTCCCCTGGGTGTCTAGTTTTCAAAAATGTATAGGTTTGCTAGGTTTCCCTAGGTGCCGCGCTAGGGTTCAAAATCTACAGCTAGGCAATTTGCAAAAAAAGGGTCAGTTTTCACTGTGAAAATGTGGTGTGTCCACGTTGGGTTTTGGGCCGTTTTCTGTCGCAGGCACTAGGCCTACCCACACAAGTGAGGTACCATTTTTATCGGGAGACTTAGGGTAAGACAGAATTGTAGACCAACTGTTATTACCTATTGACTTTCGATTCATTTTCGTCTTCCAAATGAAAGACAATGTGTAAAAAAGAAGTCACTTTGAAAAATGTCCTATAATTCTCATGCTAGTATGGGTACTCACAATTTCGGAAATGTGCAAATAGCTACTGTTTCTAAACTCTATATTTTGTTCCAATTTCAGAAACACATAGGTGTCTTTCATCCCGATTTTTCACTGTATATATTTTCCCAAATTAATTGCTATATATCCGGTACATAATAAAAAAACCATTGCAAGACGCTGCTCAGTTATTGGCTCTGTGTTCGTCGGGCTCTTGGTGAACCTACAAGTCCTATATATCCCCACAACCAGAAAGGTCCAGCAGATGTAACGGTATATTGCTTTCAAACATCTGTCATAATTAGAAGAAGTTACAGGTGAAAACATTGGCACAAATGGCTGTTTATTTCAACTCATTTTCAATTTTTCCTATTTTCAACTGTTAGTTTCTATAAAGAAACCTTGAAGGATCTTTACAAATGACCCCTTGCTGAATTCAGACTTTTGTCTACTTTTCTAAAATGTATAGCTTTCCAGGATCCATTATTGCTTTCATACCCATTTCTACCATTAACTAGAAGGTTAAAAGCACAAAAAATAGCAAAAATAGGCTATTTCCCAGTAAAATGCCAAAACTTTGTAAAAAATGTTGGTTTTCTGACAAAAGTCTGTCAGTCCCTGAAAGCTGGGAAAATGGTGATTTCAGCCCCACAAACCCTTTGTTGATACCATTTGCAGGGAAAAAACCAGAAGCTTTTATTTGTAGCACTTTTTTCCCATTTTTACAACAACAAAAAAAATTAGCTGTATTTTGGCTAATTTCTGGGTCCCCTCTTGGGGAACCCACAAACTCTGGGTACCTTTAGAATCCCCATGATGTTGGAAGAAAAGGACGCAAATTTGGCGTGGATACCTTATGTGGTCAAAAAGTTACAGGGGCCTAAGCACGAACTACCCCAAATAGCCAAAAAAAGGCTTAGCACAGGGGGGGGAGGGGGGGGAAGAGGCCTAGCAGCGAAGGGGGTACATATCGGCAATAACATGATGAGAAAGTAGTACATCTTGTTTGTTTACAGTTCATTGTGTCATATTAAATGTCAACAGGGCAGTAATAAGAAAGGAAGAATAACCATGAGATACATGGTCATGTGTTCACATCCTACTGTAGGATATGCTGGTGGTCGATGCTTCTGTGTCGTAGGTTTCTGAAAGTCTCTTTGTAATTAGGTAGCTATTGGCTCTGTCATTTGGCGTTTGTTTTTTAACAAAGAAAATATAGAGAAGAACTGAAACAGTCTGGAATTTTTTCATGTGAAAATATTGATTCTGGTACACCTCTATTTGTATTACTACACTCTACACAACTAGTTAGGCATGGCGCAAACTTTTCAGGCTGCTTGGTATGGAACTCCTCTACTCTCCTTCCTTGCAGATAATCAATAGCTATCTCCTGCACAAGAAGCGCTAGTCAAACGTTCACTGTCACGACATGCACTGCATACGTTCTGGGACCTTTTCCTGGACGGTCACATTCTCTCACACCTTGATGATGTACGGTTTGCTGATGCAACCCCCAAGAATCACCTTGTTTTGCACCACGTCCACAGTGCCCTATGCGCGGAGGTCCTCTCTTACCTACAAGCCCCTGATGAGTTTACCCCGTTGACCATAGTGATAACTGATCCTGATGGGGATCCTAATTTCCAAACTTTATCACACTAGTGTGGCCTTACTGCTGGCCCTGGATGGGAGGGTTAGGGAGACCTGGGAGCGCGAGCTGCAACATCCCCTACCTGATCAAATCTGGTATAACTGTTGCCAACAAACCAAGCTCTTCTCTCCAAATCACAGACACAAGCTGATACACTTCTAATTCTTAAGACACGCATATACCACGCCTAGTGCCTTGGCCAAAATTGATCCCACTAGGACCTCAAATTGCCCTAAGTGCGATATAGAAGGGGCCGATTTTGCATGCCTGACAGACTTAAAATCATGTGGGAGGCTTCTAAAGCGCGGTCTTCTCCCAGCTCCCCTTAATGATACGGACTGTACAGGTGCCTGACCTACTCTTTGCTTTGCTAGGATATGTGGGTGATGTACCACGATGGGCCCACAAGTTTACTGCTATACCATTGCTGTTAGCAAAGTGTGAAATTGCTTTTCACTGGGGAAGCAGACGAAGCCCAACTGTTCCTAATGGACTGAAAAGTCTGACCTTTTGCGATACCAATAGTGAGATATATACCGCATTGCAACCTCCCATAGCCAGGTCCAAGGAAATGTGGCAACCATTTTGAGACTATTTGTTGCAGCACGAACATCAAGAGTCAAATTAAGTTGCAATGTCTAGAACGGTTTGTCAAGTGCCAGCATCTGTTCATCATTTTACGGCTGGGTATACAGTATCTATTGCAATCCCTAAAATCTAGCTAATCCGTTATTTTCATCCACACATGTGCTATGTATCATGAATGTGTACCGATTTTTAATGTGTGAATGGTTCTTCCAACAGCCCTGTTCTTCTCTGCCGAACATACTCCTTAGCCCACAGTCGGCTCTTTTTTGTGTGGTTTGTTTGTAGGTATTCAAAAATGATAAATAAAGAAAAATTAAAACGGGAAAACCCTTACGGACTATAAATATCTAGAGGTCACCGTAGACTCCAGACGCACCTACAAAAAGCACAAGCTAGTGTCCCTGCTCTCCCCCACGGAGCTCCACCCCAAAGTAGCTGCCCTCTTAGTGCGCTCTGACCCTTCTGGGTCGGGTGTTTGAGGCACTCCTCCACCCCCAGGCTCCTGCCTGCACCTCATCCCTGGTGATCCAGTGGGAGAGCAAGCCCCTCTTCTGCTGTTCTGCCCTCTGCTGCTTCTGTCTTTTCTTTGCTCCCTCTTTTTTCTTTCCTCCTACTCTTTGTACCTTTTTTCTCTTCTTGCCTTTTTCTCAGTTTTTTTTCCTTTTGTCTCTTTTTCTTGCCCTCCAGCGCTTTCCCGCCACTGCTGACCCACATGGCCCCCCCAGCGTGCCGTTTTGACCGCTCCCTGCCTCCCAGCTGACCAGCCCTCCCTCCTCACATTACTTAATGGCGGCCACCGCACCACCAGCGCGCCGAACGCAAGCCCGTCTACGCCCGTCCGCGACCCAACCACGCCCAGCATCAGGGACCCTGGTCCTCCAACCCACTACCGCTACGACGAAAGCATCCTCCACGATCTCAATTCCGGATGCAACAACAACTGCCAGCTCTCGCCGCCAACCAACACCCATGGCCTGCTCACCTGCCTTCACTGCTGCCTCCCCTTCACCCACCTCTGTACCCCGGCTCCCTCACCCAGCCTACCGACCCTCACCGCACCCAAGCCTGTCCAGCACATCCTCCTCAACGTACGATCCATCCACAAACACGCCACAGAGATTTGGGACCTCCTCTGCCGCCTCGTCCGACATCACCGTCCTGACGGAAACCTGGACGAACTCCAGCTCAGAGCCAGACATCACCACCACCATCCCTGATGGCTACAAGATCATCCGCAAGGACCGTACCATCCGACCAGGAGGAAGCAGCGCCACTGTCCACAAAAGCTCCCTCCGCCGACCACCCACTCAGACGGACCAACAACCCACATTTAACACCTCCACTTCCAGATCCAGACCAAACCGAAAACCACCCTCCGCGGCACCCTCGTCTACCGACCACCTGGTCCACGTGCCTCATTCACCGACTCCATCGTCGACCTCATCGCACCCCAGGCCCTTGCATCCACAGACTACATCCTACTCGGAGACCTCAACTTCCACCTGGACAACCAAAACGATAAAAACACCTCCTCCCTCCTTGAGAACATCGCCAATGTAGGACTTAAACAGCTCGTCACCTCTCCCACACACACAGCAGGACATACACTCGACTCCATCTTCGCCGCAGGAAACGGCATCTCCTACAGCCACACCACCAACTCCTCTGGACCGACCACTACTGCATCCACTTCTCTTTCAACAAACCCACCGCACACCAGCACACCCGTTTACCCCGCAGAAGCTGGAACAGAGTCACAGAAGATCAACTCACCACCTTCCTCAACGACATCCTCAGACGTCAACACCACAACACTCAACCTCCACCAATGAATTGCAAGCTGCGCCAATGCCCTTGCCCCCCCCTCAAGAAAGCCACTGGCAAACAACACGTCAAGAAAGCAAGTTGGTTCAGCCCCACACTTCAAGGGTCCAGACACCGGTAGATGGCTCGAGAAGACAAGGAGGAACAACAAAACCCCGGAAGCCCATGCCACCTTCAAAGCAGCCACCACTGCATACCACCACCTCATCAAAACCACAAGGAAGAATGCCCTCCAAGATAGAATCACCAACAATGCACACAATAGTAAAGAACTCTTCAGCATCATCGAGTCCACCAAACTCAACAGCGAGGCCACAGATGTCCCACCCTCCCAAGACCTCTGCAACAGACTCAGCACCTTCTTCTACCACAAGATCAAGACTATCTACGACAACTTCGACACTCAGGACCACCCCACCGCGCCAGCAACCACCTGCTGGTCCCAATTCACCACAGACGACACCATAAAGACCATGAAAAGCATCTACTCTGGAGCACCTTCGGACCCCTGCCCTCACTGCATCTTCCACAGAGCCACCTCCGCGCCTTCGCACCAGAGCTATGTCGAACCATCAACTGCTCCCTTGAGACCGCCACCTTCCCTGAAAACTGGAAATGCGCAGAGATCAACCCCCTCCTGAAGAAACCCTCCGCGGACCCGACAGATCTCAAGAACTTCAGGCCCATCTCCCTGCTTTCCTTCCCAGCCAAAGTCATTGAAAAAGCCATCAACGCCCAGCTCGCAGACTTTATTGACACAAACCACGTCCTGGACATCTACCAATCGGATTCTGAAGCAATCATAGCACTGAGACCACCCTCCTCACCGCCACCGACTACATCCGCTCTCTCCTCGACCAGGGCGTAACCATGGCTCTCGTCCTACTCGACCTCTCAGCGGCCTTCGACACCATCTCCTACCGCACCATAGCCACAACAATCCACGACACTGGTATCCAAGACAAGGCCCTCAACTGGATCCGCTCCTTCCTCACCGGCAGAACACAACGGGTTAGACTCCTACCGTACCTCTCAAAACCAACCGAGATCAGAGGCGGAGTACCCCAGGGCTCCTCCCTGAGCCCCACCTTCTTCAACATTTACGTGGCCCCCTTTGCATCCATCGTCAGGAACCACGGGCTCAACATAGTCTCCTAAGCTGACGACACCCAGCTGATCCTCTCCCTCACCAAAGAACCCACTGTCGCCAGGAACAACTTCCACATAGGAATGAAAGCCGTCGCCGCCTGAATGAAGGACAGCTGCCTGAAGCTCAACTCAGTCAAGACAGAAGTCCTCATCCTGGGAGCCTCTCCCTCCGCTTGGAACAACTACTGGTAGCCCTCTGCTCTAGGAAGTCCCCCTGCCCCCACGAACCACACACAAAACCTCGGCATCGTACTGGACTTCTTGCTCACAATGGACCGCCAGATAAACACAGTCGCCTTGGCCTGCTTCAACACACTCCGCCTGCTTCGAAAGACCTTCAGATGGATCCCCACCGAATCCAGGAAGACAGTCACCCATGCCCTCATCAGCAGCAGACTAGACTACAGCAACGCACTCTACGCCGGCATCACCTCCTCCGAAGACTCCAGAATGGCCAGAACGCTGAAAGACTAATCCTCAACATCCCCCGTCGCAGCCACATCACTCAACACCTCCACGACCTCCACTGGTTCCCAGTCGACAGAAGAATAACCTTAAAACTCCTCACCCACGCATACAAGGCCCTTCACAATGCCGGACCAGCATACCTGAATCACCGCCTCTCATTCCACGTACCCAACAGACACCTCCGCCCAGCTTTTTCCTGGCTACCGTCCCACGAATCTGCAAGACCAGAACCGGAGGAATGTCCTTCTCCTATCTCGCCTCCAAGACATGGAACACCCTGCCCATCCACCTCAGGAAATCACCCTCGCTGACGCAATTCAGGAAGGACCTCAAGACCTGGCTCTTCAGATGAACCCAGCACTTAGTCTGATCCCCTGGGCGCCCCCCCTCACACACACTGCCTTGAGACCCTCACGGGTGAGTAGCCGTGCTTTACAAACCCTGATTGACAAGCTCCAGGCAAGCAGGGTCTCTTATTTGTTGCATTTGGTTTACTCTCAAAGTCATTGAAAGGTGCGACTTATGGCCCCTTGCTTAAAATTCTTAATGCCAAACTGATCCCCATCATTACGTATGGGAGTGAAATAATGAGAGAGAAGGATTCGATCTTTTAGATAGACTGATAGCTAAATTCTATCTGCATACCTTTGGTCTACCAACATTTCCACCTCAATCATAAGTGCGTCTGGAGTTCAGCCTAGTAGAACAAAGCTTAGCCAAATGTGGAGCATTTCCCAAAGCATGTCATCGATTTAAAAATGGTCACCAAAGATCCCTGGTTTCAGGTACTGAAAAAGATATTGAGATCAAATCTTTTTAGGAGGTGAAGAACCAACTTGCATTGGGAGAGCCATATCATTATACAGGCATTTACTACTTACATTTCAATCAATGAGTGTTACAATGTGCTATTGAAGGTATCATCCAATGTTCTCGATATTTTAGCAAATAGACGGAATCATTGTTCCCAGTAAGCTGCGCGCGCGCGCGCACTGGTCTCTCCTCGAGCGCGCAGTGTGACATTTGAAGCGCGCACTACAGCAGGTTACTCCAGCAGCAAGTGCCTCCTGCACTTGCTGCTTTTTTTTTTTGTTGAAAGGGCGCGGCTGCAGGACAGATTGTAAGCCTTTGTGAAAGTATTCATGTTAATCGCAGCGCAATTAACATGATTACTCTAACAAAGGTTTACAGTCTGTCCCGCAGCTGCGTCCTTTTAACAAAAGAAATGCAAAGAAGTCTACAATCGCGACTTGTGCTTTCAGAATTACCTGAAGGCACACGTCGTGCTTGTAGACTTGCTCCTTTTTTTTTTTGCTAATAGAGCGGGGCAGATTGTGTGCTGAGCTGAACTCTAGTAACAAATTAAATGAGCAAGACTACAAGCTTTGATTCTTAGGATGTTGAGCGACGTGAGGCAAGAAGCTGCTTTCTCAACTCGAAAGACGGCAGCTCTAGCCTTAGCCACAACCTCGCCCACAAGTAGAGAAGCATTTTTAATTTTATATACAATGAAGTCATAGCTATTTCTTATTTATCTTATGCAATTTACAACCATTGACAAAGCCAATAGCCCTTGCTTGTTGTAAGTGTAATGTTACTCGTTGTGTTATATATTTATACATATGGATAAATGGACAGACGCAGCAAAATACCAGTGGGGCAGCACTATGCCAAGTACAGATTTTTAGCTTAAGTAATCACTGGCGGTGGTGGTCATTGGGGTGCGTCAACAAACGTTGTCACACAGGGCGCCACCAGCGCCAAGGCCGGCTGTGTGCGGGGCATATTCATGGTACCATATTCATGGTAACTGCAGCACATGGCTGGCGCTGCGATTAACATGAATACTCACACAATCTGCACTGATATTTGTCGCTGCAACCACACACGCAGTCGGGTTACTGGCGCACATAGCCTTGGCTACAGCGCACAGAGACCTTACAGTGCCGCACACAGAGGGAAAAAATTAGAGGGAACATTGGACTAGGGTGACCAGAATTTTAAAGCAAAAAACCGGGACATTTCACAAAAATAGAAGAAGGACTATAATTTTACGTCAAGCGCGCGCACAGAATGACAGCGCTCCTCAGCAGAGAATTACAAAACTGGCAGTAAGAACATACATAAGATGCAATTTTTAAACCCAGTAGCTTGCCTGTGAATTAAATTGCTTTCTTGGAACAACTGCGAACTATCCCTGCTTTGTAAAACATAAAAAACACCTCCCCCGTTTTTAGTCGACCCTCTCCAAAAACCGGGACATAAGCTAAATTTCTCGAAATCTGCCCGGACAGCTGGTGAAAAACGGGGACCGTCCTGGCAAATCCGGGACGCCTGGTCACCCTACATTGGACGGAATTAAGATTTGAGATATAGATTCAAAATTTATAGCAAAATTGTTACATTATTCCAAACCAAAGGCTACTGTCAGGAAGTAACACTTTAAGACTATGTGTAGGCTGTACTTTAAAAATAAAAATAAACAATTTTGGAATGTTTTAACTTTCAAAATGTTGGTAGTGCCAAATAGGATGACACAAACAAATCACACATTTTTATTTTCTGACTTTACACGTTCTTGAGAGTTTATCAGCAATAAACAATCTGACATCCTTAATGTTATGGTGATTCCCAAACCTGAATTCTTATTGACCAGAATAGTCAATTTCGATCAAACCTTGACGACCCCATCTGTATTAAATTGTTGATTGTCACAAAATTCCCAACACTGAAACAGTGGAAACAACCAACACCAAAATGATCGTGAGTTATGGTAATGGAAGTTTTTCTACAGAACAGTATATCCTTACTTAAAAGAAAATTGAAATCACACACTAGCAAGTGGGCTTCAATGGTGAAGTCTTAAGTTCTGCCACAATAAAAAACTTTTACCTTAAGTTAATTCATTTTAGTTAATTCGTTTTCCACACTTTTTATTGTTTTATACAGACAATGTTTAAATTCATATAAAATAAAAAAGGTTTGAAATAATTCCATTCCAATTCATTGAAGAAGACCTGGATTTTTGGAATATTTTGATAACATTTTGCTTTCCATTTAATTTCTGTAACACACATTTAATTCATGTTTCTTTTGTTTTGCATTGCATGCATATCTCAGCAATATTAAAAGAGGTCGAACATTCACGCAGCTTCTAGGTGAAGCTCTTGGTGACATATATGACATCTGCTGCTTATCTCTCCAGTAGCCCGCCCTTTCACAAGCTGGAAAAATTGCTTTTGATTCTGTTGAGGCATTGGAGGAGATTGCCTTAGTTGGAAGATCCCACGGTAGTCCTGAATTTGCAATATTGCTATTGGAAGGCATTGGTAGTCCTAACAGCCTAGCTGTCACCCAACTTCCATGTCTCGGAATACAGTTGAACATCTCACAAACAGCTAGTGAAGCACATCCTGACGATCCTGAAAAATGCCAAGTTTTAACCCACGGAGAAGGCAGCAACATCCAAAGAGACTAGGATAGCCTGAAAAGCATGGTATGATGCCTACATATTTCATGTGTTGAGCAGGTGAGGCGTGGCCACCTTTGCCATATTTAAAAAAATATGTGGGTGAAAGAACGGATGTAATCGGCAAATAACTTATACAAAGAGGGAGGATCCCTAAAGCAAAAATTGTTCTGGCCGATTAGTTCAATGTTTGATTCCTTTTCTTGAGGAACAGTGACAAATGTGTAAGACTTTATTTCTGCCAAAGAGGCGTGTACTGCCTGTTCATTTGACGAATGATGAAGGAAGACCAAGCAAGGCAGGTGGAAGCCTTTTGCAGGCTTGCTTATTAACTGCTAGTACTTACCATGGTCTCCATCACAACACCAGGTATAACCAAATAAAAAGAAGGACTCCGCTTTTTGACTGCAAAGCACTAAATCTCCATCAAAATACTGTTTTGCTTTGGTTGAGCAAAGAGGACTTTCTAGAGCGTTGATGAGAACTGTATGCACTTCACTATTTACTCAGCTACTCCCCCTTTAATAATAGAATAACCCTTGTTGAGATCAGTGCTTTAAATGGGCCGGTACTCACCGGTACTGAGTACCGGCACTTCTTAGATTTGTCACTGAGTACCGGCACTTCTCTTCTGCCGAGGAGAGTACCGGTACTCATGAAAAGGTAGGCTTATTGGCTGTGAGTGCTGGTGAGCTGGAGTGGAAGGTGTCTCTGGCAGCCAAGGCGCCACTTCTGTAGCTCCGATCTGAGCCCAGCTGAGCTATTCAGCTGGGCTCATTTGAATAATTGCCGGGTGCTCACCATCACGCTGTGTTTGACAGAGCAGGGTCCGTTCAGGCCCTGTGCTGTCAATCACAGTCACACTATCCTGTGCATTTGTGCAAACACAGGAATCATGGCAGTCCCCTGGCAGTGGCAATCAGGCTACGGCCAGTCCGGCCCTGGTGGCAATTAAAAAAGCCATGGTAGGTGAAGAGTATAACATGGCTTTCATCATACCAAAGTCTTTTGTGTGCCTGCTAATGTTTGTGTGTTTGCCTGTATTCGTATGCCTGTTTTTTGTAAGAAAAAAGTGAGAGAAAGAGAGAGAGAATCAAAACACTCTCAGGAGGTATTTTAAAGAAAATGGGTGGCACTTTGTGTGTACGTCTGCTCGGCGACAAAGATTCATAAATAGCATAGTAGGGAGGGTTGGTGGGTGAGTGAGTGGATGGATGAGTGAACAAGGGTGGATGGATAGATGGATGAATAGATGGATGGATGAGTGAAAGCATGGATGGCTGGGTGAAAGGGGGTGGATGATTGGATAAAAGGGCGGATGATGGGTGGATAAGTGAAAGATTGGATGGATGAATGAAAGGAAGGGAGGATGGATGAAAGGGTGGATGATGGATGAGTGAAAGGAGGGATTGAGTGAAAGGGTGGATGGAATGAAAGGGTGGATGGAATAAAGGAGTGAAAGGGTTGATGGATAGATGAGCGAAAGGATTAATGAATGAGCGAAAGGGTGGATAAAGAGATGGATGAGTGAAAGGATGAATGGATAGGTTTGGAGATGGATGGATGGATAGGTTTGGATATGAAGGGTGGACAGACGGAATGGTGAAAACTGAATGATGGATGAAAGACTGAATAGACGACAGAATGTAAAGGTTAAATGGCGGACATCAGCAGGTAAATGGTAGGATGAAAGAATGAATGGATAGATCTATGGAAGAGACAAGAGCTCTCTTCTGGGGAGGGTCATGATGATTTGCTTCATTTACATTGTGCCATAAGAGCTTTGGTTCGAAGTGGGGGTATTTTCAGTGGGTGAGTGAGTGGATGGATAAGTGAGCAAGGGTGGATGTATAGATGGATGGATGAGTGAAAGCATGGATTGCTGGGTGAAAGAGGGTGGATGATTGGATAAAAGGGCAGATGATGGGTGGATAAGTGAAAGATTGGATGGATGAATAAAAGGGAGGAGGGATGAAAGGGTGGATGATGGATGAGTGAAAGCAGGGATTGAGTGAAAGGGTGGATGGAATGAAAGGGTGGATGGAATAAAGGAGTGAAAGGGTTGATGGATAGATGAGCGAAAGGCTTAACGAATGAGCGAAAGGGTGGATAAAGAGATGGATGAGTGAAAGGATGAACGGATAGGTTTGGAGATGGATGGATGGATAGGTTTGGATATGAAGGGTGGACAGACGGAATGGTGAAAAACTGAATGATGGATGAAAGACTGAATAGATGACAGAATGTAAAGGTTAAATGGTGGACATCAGCAGGTAAATGGTAGGATGAAAGGATGAATGGATAGATCTATGGAAGAGACAAGAGATATCTTCTGGGGAGGGTCATGATGATTTGCTTGATTTGCTTTGTGCCATAAGAGCTTTGGTTCGAAGTGGGGGTGTTTTCAGTTTCTTCCTACTCACGTGCTGAAAAATATATAGTATTGTGCCAAACAACAGCAATTAACAGTATGGCATTAAGAAGGTGCAACTATTGCAAAAAAAAGGAAATGTTAACACATTGTAGCATTTCTCTTTCATTTTGTGTAATGAGTTAACTTGCTTTGTTTATATAAACACATTTCTCATGTGTTTTGGTATGTGCTGCAACTAATATAGAAGTCGTTAAGTATCATCATGTCTTGCCTTTAGCCCCGCCCCTAGCCCCGCCCCCTCACTACACATCGAGCTCATTTTAATGAGTACCTGCACTTATTTTTTCCCATTTAAAGCACTGGTTGAGATACCCAAAAGAAATGAACAACTGTTTGGTTCTCCAAACGGTGTGGGTTCAGTTACATGAAAAATGAATGCTCTCCTACCACATAAAGTACACTGACAGTGAAATTCAATCAAAAAACTAGAAATTCAATTATACAAATAAGGGAAAATGCTCACATCAACTTAAAACTAAATCCAGGATGTGCTTTAAGCACCATCTTCCATTTATGGAACAGCATAAAAGAGTATTCTGCTGATTTAGAATGTAACTTACTAATTCTTCTCAAAGAACATTGAAAAACACACTGAACCAGTTGCTCTGATCTGCACCGTATTGTTTCTCGGTAGACAGATAGGGGTCATTCTCATGCCCCCAATTACAGCATATTTATCTATTGATGTCTGTCATGTTGCACTTGTCGAGTGAGTCATATCTAATATGTTACTTCACAAATTAGTAATGTACTGTTTCTTCTCAGTACGTCTTCGCCACAGGCAGAGTTGCAAAAAAGCAAGTTTAAATTAGTGCAATTAAGAAAGATGAATCAACAGTCTGAATTATTTGTCTTTTTGGGAGATTGGCAGAGGTACAATAACTGCATTACAATGTTATTGATGTGAAATATTTGCTACTGATGTGCACATTCCTAAAAAGTAAGCTATACTCGAAATTGTTTACATCAGAATATTAAACAATAAAATATACATTTGGTGGCTCTAAAGCTTGTGTGATAAATAGGATACCTGTGAAAAAAAGTCACACCAGAGAGTTAGAAAAAAACTCACACCTTTCAAATTCTCTCCAAGAACTTATGAGTGTCCAATTGTGCCAATTGACAATATGTGTTTTAACTTCTTTGTGTATTTTGGATTTTAATAATGCTTATTTGGAAGATTCTAAATCAGGGGCACAGCCAAGATGGTGGTCACTCGCATGTATAGCTGCAGAAAGCGAGGGGTTCAGCAGTGGTTTCCCCCCCATAAACTTTAAGAAGTCGAGTGAGAGTCTGGTTGTTGCTGGAGGTCTGGTTTCTCATTCCTCAGCCCTGGTTGTGTCTCTATTCGACCCTTGGGGTGAAACTGCGCAAAGTTGAGCATGCCTGGTGGGAGAGAAAGATCAGCCTCTGTCTTCACGCAGTGGGAAATAGACAAATGGATACAACGCTGAACGGCACTGCTGCAGGAGGAACATTTGACAGAACTCAAAAGGAGCACTCCTCTACTGCGGTCATTTTACAGGCTATACGTGAGTCAACAACCACCCTTGAGACAAAAATTGGTGAGGTAAGGACTGATGTTTTCTACTCACACAGGACCTGTGCAATGGTGTTGAGAGGGTAATTTATGAGTGGTAGGTGCAGAGGGTTGCTCCTGCTGGAACAATTTGAGATTTGTGGGATTTCCAGAAGGGGTGGAGGGATCAGACCCTGGCCTTTTTTTGAAGACCTGTTTGGAGACATTTAGGCTTGCGTTGGAGTTTTCCCACTATCTTTTACTGGAATGCATCCATCGTGCCCTGGGACTGAGGCCGCCCACAGGAGCTCCCGCCAGACCTCGAATTGATAGATTCCTGAACATTCGGGACCAGGACTTAATCCTTCACACTGTTAGGTGAAAGAGCAAAGTCCAATATTATGGTTGTGCCAGACTATACATGAGATGTCCACAAACAGTGAAAAACCTTTGACTATGTCAACCAAAAGTTGAGAAATATGGGACTGAAATATTTGTTACTCTTTCCTACAAACCTTTAGGTTTATTTTCAATCCAGTTTATTCTTTTTCAATACCCCAGAACTTGCCTGGCAGTGGGTGGAAGAGAGCCCTGCACTGAAGAGGTGAGTCGCTATATCGTAAAAATAGTCTTCAGCGGTGACATGGGAAGCAAGCCAGACAAAGTACCGGCCCTCCAGATATACCGAGGCCTACAACAACCGATAGAGACCAGACAGATGTGCTGGGGTCTTCCGAAAGATTATCAAATCACTTGCAGGGAAACCTCACGCCCTTGCTCGAGTTCAGGCTCTGAACTAGATTTCACCCTCACTTGATTTTGGCAATACCCTCATCAATCTCTTTACCAGAGATTTGGCCCTTTTTAGCCCCCTGCAGAACGTTGAGATGTCATGTCTCTATTCCATGAACACTGCTAGCCATTGAGGGAACCTGTGTCCCCATTTCATTCATAAATGGTTGTAAAATGTAGGCGCTTACATGCCGCCTTGTGCTTGAGATCCTATGCCCTGGCAGCAAATCCCCACTGACCCACTCATGTTTAATTTGTTTTTTGTACACAGTTAATATGTTTTTAATTGATTTGTTGGGATATTCTAGTCGGTGTGAATGTTTTTACTATGCATAGAAAGAAGGCATAGACACAATTTGTGTACAACAGGTATTTCAATGTTCGAGTTATACTGTGTTCACTCGTGCATTCTGTATCCTCAGTGCGACCCTTACAGGATCCAGCCCTTTTCTGTTCTTGTCTAACTTCCAGTCATGACCCTGACACTCCATTTCGCTGCCTTGTGTGTAATGTTCATGGGATCATTAAAAAGGTGAAGAGAGGAGCTATCCTTAAAACGGCCAAACAATTGGATATAGATGAAAAAGTTACTTACCTTCGGTAACACTATTTCTGGTAGAGACTTTATCAAACTGCAGATTGCTCACCTTTTGAATATTCAGCAGTATCTCTGTGTGCCATCAGGAGACACCATTCAGCTTTGCACTGACACCGTTCCGCTCCAGAAATGAGATTCGGAGCCAATATAGGTGCCACTCCTGCGCACTGACATCAATTGCTTTCGAGGCCGTGTGAGCACACAAATGCAGAGTCCTAGCATCCAACTGGCTTCGACCAGTATGCAGAGTCCTAGCATCCAACTGGCTTCGACCAGTGTGCAGAGTCCTAAACTTGGGATCTTTTTAGATGGACAGATCCTCACGGGAAGAACCCAAAGTGTCAGGCTGCCACCCTTCACATCAGAGAACAAGAAACTGATATGCAGAGTCTCAAAGGGATCCTCCTTCAGCCCCACCCTTTTCAACCTACACAACCCCGCTCTCCAATATCATCCGATCACAAGACATTACCGTCATCTCCTACGCCAATGACACCCAACTCATCCTCTACCTGATGGACAAAACAACCACTGCCATAACCAACTACACCAACTGCATGACCATGGTAGCAGACTCGATGCAAACCAACTGCCTGCAACTCAACTCTGACAAGACGGAAGTACTGGTCTTCTGCAACAAAACCTCCCCATGGGACTCCACCTGGAGGCCATCAGAGCTAGGACCAACTCCCACAGACCACGCAAGAAATCTAGGGATCATCCTAGACGACAAGCTCAACAGGACAGCCCAAGTCAATGCAGTGTGCACCTCCTGCTTCCACATCCTACGCATGCTGTGAAAAATCTTCAAATGCTTTCCTCACAACACCAGATAGACTATCACACAAGAACTCATCACCAGCAGGCTGGACTACGGCAACATTCTCTACATCGGAATCTCCGAACAGCTAGAATCTCCAAACAACTCGTACACAGACTCCAGACTATCCAGAACCCCACTGGTAGACTCATACCCGACGTCCCATGCCACATCCACATCACACTGCACCTCATGAAACTTCACTTGCTCACCATTCACAAGCACAGTCAATACAAAAAAACCCCCCAAAAAACCAAGCCTAGACCCTAAAGACCCCAATAATTTTCGCCCGATTTCGTGTCTTCCACTCCCAGCCAAGTTGGTAGAAAAAATTTTGAACACTCAACTTCGCTCGTTCCTGGCGGCAACACAAGCCCTGGACCCCTCCCAGTATGGTTTCAGAGGGGGACACAGCACCGAGTCTGCCCTCATTAAGGCCACAGAAGAGATCAGAGAGGCCGTTGGCGGGAGGGCGGCTCTGATCTTGTTGGATCTGTCTGCGGCCTTTGATACGGTCCATCATGGTATCTTGATGAACCATCTAAAGGAGTGCGGGATCCAATCCAAAGCCTGGGCTTTGCTAAATTCCTTTCTATCCGGCAGAGGACATTCTGTTGCATTAGGTGGATATCAATCTAAACCCTTTTCGCTACCCTGTGGGGTCCTCCCTTAGCCCCACTCTATTTAATGTTTATGTTTCATCCTTGGCCCCCATTGTTAGAGCATTTGGGTTTGGTCTTACCTCCTATGCGGATGATACCCAAATTGTGGTGTCTCTACGACCAGGTCAGGAAACGGGTATAGATCAACTTTTCCAAGCCTGTATGCAATCAGTTGGGAAATGGATGGCAGAGAATTGTCTGAAGCTTAATTCAGGCAAAACTGAAGTCCTACTGTTTGGAAAGGATACTAATTTTTGGACTCTAAGTTGGTGGCCGGATTCGATGGGCTCTCTGCCTTCAAAAAAGGTGAAGAATTTGGGGGTAATTGTGGATGAGAGACTCACCTTTGGGGATCAGGTTAATGCAGTATCATCATCAACTGCATATGTGCTTAGAACGGTCAGGAAAGTAATGTAATTCCTACCTCTAGGTAGTCGCCAAACAGTGGTCACAGCTCTGGTGCTGTCAAGGCTGGACTATTGCAACAGCATGTATTTGAATATTCAACAAAAAAGTTTGAATAAACTTCAGCTGCTGCAAAATGCAGCAGCGAGACTTCTGACCGGTACATCCAAATTCTCCTCCATCTCCAAGGAAATAAGGAAGCTGCACTGGCTCTCAGTAAGGAGTCGAGTGCGTTTCAAATCACTTTGCATGGTCTTCAAAGCTTTGCATGGCAAAGGCCCAGACTACTTGAATCAGCTGTTCCAGTGGTACATTCCGAAAAGGGCACTTCGCTCGTTAGGGGCTAAGCTGGTTTCTGTACCGCCCAGGAGGAAAGCTTTGTGGGGGGGCAGAAGCTTTGCTGTGTGCGCGGCGAAAGCCTGGAATGACCTTCCGTTTCACCTAAGAAACGCTACTGATCTGTTAGACTTTAGGAAGGGTTTGAAGACCTGGCTTTTTGCTGAATAAGCTCAGTTCCTCCTTGCTCGCTGCCTCAGGATAGATATGTTAGTGCCAGGACACCCTTGGGTAATCGCCGCGCTTTATAAAAGTTATTAACATAACATACAAACTTCTCACACACTCATACAAAGCCCTACACAACACAGAACCAGAATACCTGAACAGTCGCATACACTTTCCCCAACTCACCAGACACCTACACTCTGCCTCACTCTCATTTGCACACGTTGCCCGCATCCACAAAAGCAAAAGTGGAGGTCGCTCATTCTTCTACATCACACCAAAGACATGGAACAGCCTCCTTCAAAACATCAGAGCCTCCTCCTCACTTCTTGACCTCCGCAAGAAGCTGAAGACCTGTTTCTTTGTATAAGCACCTTCGAAACCACAAACCTACACACCTGCCCAAGTGCCTGGATACCCTCTCAAGTGATTAGTGCGCTATACAGATCAATATAACATAAGTCACAGAACAGGGAGGATGGGGGGGAGGGAGGGGGGTCAGTGAGGTACTGAGGTCAGATGGAGTCTCTACCAGAAAGAGCATTACCAAAGGTAAGTAACTTGTTCTTCTGATAGAGACTTCTAACTGCAGATTCCTTTTGATTTGATACCAAAGCATTTGGAGGTAGGTCTGTGAATCGGCTCAAACTAAAAAGTCCTGTAGGAACGAGCAGCCGAAATGCCCCTCTCAGTGAACCTGGCTATCCAGGCAGTAGTGCTTCGTGAACCTATGGAGGACCACCCATGTAGTGCCTGACAAATATCCAGGATAGGAACTCCACACCCAAACACAGTGGTACCAGCCTTGGCTCTGGTAGAATAAGCCCCTAACTCTTCCGGGGGCTGCTTCTTGGCCAGATCTTGATGCAGAGCTTGAGATAGTTGTTTTTGTGCACAGCTTTGCTCCCGAGACCCGAAAAAGGGCTGATCGTCCACTCGGTGCTCCCTTAGGGTCTGGGTAGTAAAGCATGTTCTCCTCTTTAGAGGGGTGAGGCGGAGCATAGAATGGCAGCAAGGTGATGGTTTCACTGAAGTTGAACTGCATCACAACATTTAAAAGGAAGGATGCCCAGATTCGCAGAACCAGTGTGTCTGAGAAGAAGGTGGAATACGGCGGGTTGACTAAAAGAGCTTGGAGCTCACTCATTCACTGTGCCAATGTTATGACCACAAAGAACACTGATTTCAGGGTGAGAAGTCACAAAGGACAGCTCGACAGAGGCTCAAAGGGAGTTTACATCAAATATGTAAGGACCGGTTAAGGTCCCACTGCAGAATAACAAAGAGAGAAGGCGGAAACCAATGCTGGATTCCTTTAAATAACATATCACAACAGGTGATTAAATAAGGAGGGCTGGTCCAGCAACAGTAAGGATGCAGGAAGATACCCTTTAACTGTGCTCAAAGGAAAGTTTTATTGGGTGAGGTACAGAACAAATAGCAAAACATCAGATGAATTGGCCTGGAGGGGGTCTATCTGCACTGTTCTGCACCAAATCACAGATGACAGGTTTTGGCGAGTGACACCTGGCAACATGACATCAACCACCTCCAGAGGAAGGTCAAAGGTGTTAGCTGTTGCCACTCAAACTCCAAGCTTTAAGGGGGAGGTTGAGGAGGGCCAGGGGTGGAACCCTGCCCCATTGCTGCAACAGCAGATCCTCCGGGAAGGGCAACCTGATCAGAGGACAGATGCTCATGCCCAGAAGCTCTGGATGACATACTGTCCATGCCCAATCAGTACCACTAGTATGACTTGGGCCTCGTCAGTCCTGATCCTCTTCAGAACTTGGGGCAGAAGCGGTTTTGACAGGAATGCGCACAGGAGCCCTTAGTCCCCCCCGTAGGCGGAACGCGTTTCCAAGACATTTAGTGTTCTCGGCAGTGGCAAGGAGATTGAGCCGAGGTTCTCCTGATGCGTGGAAGAGACCTTACGCCCCCTCAGGCTGTAACTTCCACTTGTGATCCACTACGCGTCAATGGCTGAGTTCATCTATCCTGTGGGTTAAAGATCCTGCCAGGTGGCTCATCATCAGCAAGATTCCTTGATTGGTCCAGCCATTTCTAGAGGCGCAATTCCACCTGGTACAAGGTCCATCCAACCCAATCTACCCTGTTTTTTGCAATACAACATGGCAGTGGTATTGTCTGTAAGCACCTGCACCAGCCTTCCCTTGATGGATGGCGGGAAGACTTTCAACGCCACATGGATGGCTCGCAGCTCCAGAAGATTGATGTGGAGCCAGGTCTTTGCTGGAGACCAGAGGCTTCTGATCTTCACCTCTCCCTGGTGGCCACCCCAACACATAAGCAATGCATCAGTCCCTACTGTCAGCTCTGGGTTTGGTAGGGAGAGGGGTCTGCCACTGACTAAATCACATTCGAGCAACAACCACTGCAGATCTATGCAGTTTCCTCCAAGAATGGGACATGGTTGTAAAGGTCCTCTAGATATTGGCCACACGGAAACTTTAGATCCCACTGCAGAGCCTGCATATGCCCCCTGGAGTGCTTGATCAGCAGGATGCAGGGGGCCATTAGTCCCAGCAGCCTCAGAGTCAACATCATTGACATCCAGACCAGAGACTGAAAGGTTGGGATCATAGCCTGAATTTCCTGGACTCAAAACCGGACCGTGCCTAGAATGGCTCTGATGAAAGGGAGCTTCTGAGAAGAAAGGTGTGACTTCAGCACGTTGATAGTGAAATCCCAGGATGTTCGTCGTAGTCTGCAGGTGGATGACGACTGCCTGGAGCGAGCTTGCCTTCAGCAGCCACTCACTGAGATTGGGGAAGACTGGGAACTCTGACCAATGAAGATGTGCTGCTACTACCATCATCACTTTCATGAACACCGGAGGGGCAATGGTGAGACCAAAGGGGAGTACAGTGAACTGGAAATGCTTGTGTCCCAACATGACCTCAGATAGCACCTGTAGGCCCGCAGGACGGGAATGTGAAAATAAGCGTCCTGCAGGACCAACGCTGCCATCCAGTCTCCAGAGTTGAGGGCAGCCGAATCTAGGCCAGAGTAAGCATCTTGAACTTGTCCTTCCGAAGGAAGGCATTGAGTGGGTGCAGGTTTAAAATAGGACAAAACCCTCATTCCTTCTTTGGCACCAGAAAGTAGCAGAAGTGTCAACCATGACCCACATCCGATGTAAGCACCCTCTTGATATCTCCTTTGGTCAAAAGGGCTTGCACTTCCCTTTGTAAAATGGACAGTTGGTCCTGCATCAGTCGTTCCAGGGATGGTGGAAGGTGCAGGGAAGCAGCCAGGAAGGGAAGAGTATACCCCTTCTGGACAATTTGCAGGACCCACCTGCCAAATGTTATGGCATGCCAGCCTGGTAATCCGGTCTCTAATTGGGTGGCTGTGCTCCACTAAGGCCACACTAAAGGGGTTTGGTAGGTAGAGCCACTGAGTGTGGGGGTTTACCGACTGTCCCACTGTTCCTGACCACCGGATCGGTGTGTGCCACAGCTTTGGCCAGGAAACAGCTGAGAAACCTTCTGAGGGTGAAGTGCATGTCTATATGGTGTATCTCCACCAGAGCCACAGAAATATTGAAAAGGCTGATGTGGTTGGTGTGGCAGAGCAGATAAGCCCAGGGAGCGTGCTGTGGCCCTGCTCTCTTTGAAACGCTCCAGAGAGGAATCTGCTATGTCCCCAAAAAGGCAAGTCCATCAAAGTGCATGTCCATAAGTGATGACCGATCACCGCCAGAGAAACCTGTTGATTGCAAACAAGCATAGCAATGGATAGAGATGCTAGTGCCAATGGCTTACCCAAAAGAATCTGTGGTAGAGGCCACAACGGATGAAAAGTTTAGTGACGTAGCCGCCATCCTGTATGACCTAGGTCAGTACAGGGCAAAAGTCTTCCGGAACACCTGGGAGAATCTAAGCTGCAGAACCCCAGAGAGCATAGGAATAGTGGCCCAAATGAAACTTGCACAGACCAACCGGACAGCCAAACTTGATAGAAAATACCCTTTTTCCAAAGGTCTCCACGCTCTTCGATTCCCTATCTGCAGGTAGTAGTCAGGAAGGCGTTTGGGTTTGTCTGACTAGTGGAAGCTTGCACAATCAAACTCTCGGGGGAAGGTTGCAGAGTCAAAAAAGCAGTGTCACTGGGGGTAGAACGATGATGCAGTGTAATATGTTAATTCACTGCTGGACCAGAGCAGGCTCAGGCCCGTAAGAGGGTATCAGTGAGTATCTCATTTAAGGGCAAAAAGGGCTCAGTATTGGTTTGCCACAGCTCAAGGACTTCAGTTAGAACATTAGTTTGACCTTTAAGGTGGGGAGCTGGAGGTCGAGAACTTCAGCCACTCTGAGCATAAATATTAGGAAGGAAGCACACACCTCAGTGGCAGGGCCTGGGGTGAGACTAAACTGGTGTCACAAGAACTGTCAAAGTCTTTACACCAGCTTCGTAGTATGGTTGCACAAATTCATCTTGTGCATCATACTCGTTGTCAGAGTCCGTCCCAAGTAAGGAATATAGCGTATGAAACCTGCCCTCTGGGACTGGTTTGCAGTTTGATGGATACACAGTGGGCCTCGGTCGAGGTTGGAGAGATGCCAGCTCGGAGTTGGAAAGCACTTAGGGACCACCAGCGGGAGGGCAGATTATCTGCTGTGATTCCCTTGTACAAGAAAGAGTGGGAGACCCAATAAACCCTTGGAGGCTTGGGCAATCAGTGTATTAGCGGGTAAATGTGCCTACAAGAGATTTTCTTACTTTCACCACTTTAATATCTAATAGGCAAACAATGGTCGCAAGCTCTATCCAGTAGCTCACATCGAGTTATTTAAAAATGTAATTGGCTTATTCCAATTTGAACAAATCTGTCAATTCCCTTGTGGCATCGAGCCCTTCTGCCCTACAATGTGCCAATGTGGGCTTTGGAGGTTGGAATTCCCTGGGTATCACTTCCCTTGATTATGTCGCAGGTAATACTGGCATTAAACCCTGTACGAAGTTTCTAGGCTGGAACACTCTCAGTTCTACAGGTAATTACAGCTGTGGCATGCAGAGGTTGCCAATCTGCCTGAACATAGTCCCCTTGAAGCAAAGTTGACCACAGCTTCCCTTCCTGAACGTAGCGAGCTATCTATAATATACACGTCCTTGGTAATTAATACTCCAGATTCCCCTCCGGCCTAATGCGAGAAATGGGAGGGTGGCCTTGCACAGTTGGATGAAATTGAATAAGTAGTGGCACTGATGGGATCTTGGTAACCAGCTATAACTGCATGATTCTGCTACTTACATCATAAAGATTTGACCACACGACTGTGGCGAATGAATAGAGCAATGGATCTTCTTGTCTGCGGTGCTGTGTTGTGGTAGGCAATTATCTGCACACTTTATGGAGCTGCACTAACCTTCATCACCTACGGGGACTCCATTGGTGCAGCACTTACTGCAGTCATTGACCATCCAGTCTGTCTTAATTCCAAAGCGGCTCTACTCAATGTGGTTGATGATCAGAGGTTTACACATGCTGAACAGACATTTTTGTCACTGGACCTGGTGATAAACACAAGAGATACAGCCCATCAGTAGCAGCAGTTTGTGGCACTTAAAATGGGGCCTGTAGAGCCGACAAAAACTTATGCTGTGTAAAATCTGTAAATGAAGCCCGCAGTTGCCCCAAGGAACGCAAGAGGATTTGGGGGGAATTGCACAAGATATGGTGATGAAGCTTCATTTTTAGGACTCGTATAAGTAGCGCATGCACTGTCTTTTCGAGACATGCTGCATCTACTCTATGGGCAAGCAGCCCTCCAAGAAAGCCAGCTGGTTCTCACCTGCCCTCTGAGAATCCAGGCACACCTGCAGACGGTTTGAGAAAAGATGAAGAAGCAGCAAGATCGTGGCAGACCACGCAGCCTTCAAAACCGCTTTCACCGGAAACCATCACCTCATCAGAACAACAAAGAAAGCAGCCGTACAGGAACGCATCCATGCCAATGCACACAACAGCAAAGCACTCTTCGCCGTGGTGAAAGAATTCACCAAACCCAGCACGGAGACAGCAGACATTCCCCCCTCGCAAGACCTCTGTAACAACCTTGCTGCCACCTTCCACCGCAAGATCGAGGAGTTCTACGACAGTTTTGCAACTCAAGACCCATCCACAACCACTGTATCCAATGGCTCCAGACACCAGCAGACCTTGCCCAACTGGACCACACTCACCTCTGACGACAGCCTCAGGATCATGAAGAGCATCAACTTCGGATACCCCTCGGATCTCTGACCTTACCATATGTTCAACAGAGCCTGCACCTCCATCGCACCCGAACTGTGCCACACCATACACTGCTCCATCGAGTCCACCACCTTCCCTGAAGACTGGAAGCACACAAAGATCAACCCCCGCTGAAGAAACCCTCTGCCGACGGACCTCAAGAACTACAGGCCCATCTTTCTGCTCCCCTTCCCAGCCAAAGTCAGCAAGCCATTAACGCCCAACTCTCTGAGTTCATCTAAACGAACCACATCCTGGACCTCTCCCAATCGGACTTCAGAAGCAACCGCAGCACCGAGACCGCTCTCCTTGTTCCTACAGATGACATCCACCCCTCCTCAACCAAGGCGAGACTGATGCCCTCGTCCTCCTGGACCTCTCAGCTGCCTTCGACACCGTCTCCCACCACACCCTCCGTGCAAGACTCCACAACGCCAGCATCTGTGACAAAGCCCTAGAATGTTCAGCTACTTCCTCACCAGATGAACACAGAGTCAGACACCCACCGTTCAACTCAGAACTCTCAGAGATCAGCTGCGGAGTGCCTCCGGGATCCTCCCTGAGCCCCACCCTCTTCAACATTTACACGGCCCCGCTTGCAGCCATTATCAAAAGCCACAGACTCAACATAGTCTCCTACGCCGATGACACCCAGCTGATTCTCTCCCTCACAGACGAAGCCAGAGCCGCCAAGAGCAACTTAACAACGGGATAAAGGCAGTTGCCACCTGGATGAAGGACAGCTGCCTCACGCTCAACTCAGACAAGACCGAAGTCCTCATCTTGGGCTCCACCCTCTCTGCTTGGGACGACTCCCGGTGGCCCGCAGCCCTTGAAACGCCCCCACTGACCATACACGACACCTCGTATTCATCCTGGACTCCTAGCTCTTAATGAACCACCAAATCAACGCTGTATTCGTCCTCCTGCTTGCACATGCACTGCCTCCTTCGTATGATCTACAAGTGGATCCCCACAAAGTCCAGGAAATCGGTCACCCATGCGCTTGTCAGCAGCAGACTCGACTACGGCAATGCACTCTACGCCAGCACCACCCAGAAACTCCTAAAGAAACTGCAGAACATCCAGAACTCCTCCGCCAGACAGCCGTACACATCCCACGCCGCAGCCACATCACCGGCCACATTAGAAACCTTCACTGGCTTCCTATCAACAAAAGAATTACCTTCAAGCTCCTCACGCACGCCTACAAAGCCCTCCACGGAGCCGGACCTGCATACCTCAACCACTGCCTCTCCTTCTACACTCCCACTAGACATCTCCGCTCCGCCCATCAGGCCCTGGCCACAATCCCACGGATCCGCAAGACCATGGCTGGAGGAAGATCCTTCCTACCTCGCTGCAAAGACCTGAAACTCCTTGCTTCTGCACCTCAGACAATCACCATCAGAACCAACAGAACATCCAGAACGCCGCCGCAAGACTGGTCCTTGACCTGCCAAGACACTGCCACATCTCCCAGCACCTGCACACAATCCACTGGCTCCCCATCGAAGCTAGAGTCACCTTCAATATGCTCACCCACGCTCACAAGGCCCTCCACGACACCGGACCAGCATACCTGAACAGCCGACTCAAATTCCACGCACCCCAGAGGACCCTACGATCAGCCCAGCTCTCCTACGCTGTGGTCCCCCGCACCAGAAAGACCAGATCGGGAGGCAGCTCCTTCTCCTTCCTCGCGGCCAGAGCCTGGAATGCCCTTCCGCTCCACCTCAGACAGACATCGCTCCCCATCCTCGCAAGAAACCTCAAATCCTGGCTCTTTGACAGACCCCCCCCCCTTGATGGACTGGAGCCTGCTAACTCCCCCTCCCCCACCAGCACCTTGAGACCCTTACGGGTGAGTAGTCGCGCTTAACAAACGCCTGATTGATTATCGCTGCCGCAATTCAGAAAGGACCTCAAGTAGTTGCGCTTTACAAGAAGACTGATTGATTTTCATTTGCTCTTTTGTGTGCCGTGAAATGCTGACTTTTCAGTAGTGCATCTGTATTTGTCCCTCCTTTTGCTGCTTGGTTCCCTCCCATAGCAACTGGCCCTATTACATGTACTCATTCCATCCGATTTATGCTAGTTTCGGAGCACTATTATTTTTTCCTCAGCTCGTGTTTTCGGAATGTGGTGTTTCTGTGCTTTTCAAGTGAAACGCGCTCAGCTCGCGGCATTTGCATTTTCCATCAAGAAGGTAGAAGGTAGTGTGCAAACTTTTTTTTAATGATATTCTTTTGGAGCCCCCACGGGTTTTGTTTGCTCAGAACACGCAGCTTTAGTTTGATCAGCACTTTACTTTAATTGCCTTGTTTTACCTGTGTTACTGCTTCCCCTCCCACCCACCGTTTCTCCGTGTGCTGTCCCCTTCGCCCCACCCACTACCCCGCCCTTGCTTGCCTTTACCCCCTTTCCCCATCCTTCCTTGTGGTTCTATGTTCGCACGAGCACAGCAACAAGGACATCATCACTGCTTCCAGTCCCAATACCAATTAAGCTCAAACTGTGGCAGGCTTGTAACGGCAGTTTAGCATGAGAATGGTATTGTACTGGATCATGGAAATGGAAAACGGGTAACGATGACATAGCACTTCAGTGTCGCCCTCTCTGGGGCTGCCATCTTCGAGTGTGCAGCTCTCTAGTTAGTTGAGGAAGAGTGGGTTTGTTTCTTTAGGTCAATATAAACATAATTTCGTAGCAGCTTACCCATATTTCCATTTGAAAATGCTGATTCGGATGACATACAACACGATTGTTGACTGTTAGTTCATGTTACAACATTAAATGCGTTATTATAATCACATGTATCTGTTTTTAGACAAAACAGAACTCCGCTGTTTCATTTTTGTATTGCAGATCATTGTGTTTTCCTATGTGAGATCAGCATACTAACAAAAGGGATCTACTTGCAATAAGGCGCGCCAAAAAGTCATCCTACCTTTTCCTATTGCACCATTGGAGCACCTCCTTTTACTCCTGGCCTCCTAATTACGGGCTGTGGTGGGAGGTTTAAACGATTGAGTCAACCACGCGCCTGGCACGAGCCCCAAATGCAGTATCCATAGACAACGGCGTGTGCTTCCTCCTGAGAGATATGCATTGCCTTCCCGAAAGTCATCTTGTGAGTCCAAGGGTTTTCTTGTTGGTTACTTCTTCATGTTTGAGATCAGAATCAACAAAATAAAGGGCCTCATTTGCAAAGTGAGGGTGGTGCTTCGGACTGGCGAAGCTGGCTTAGTGCTGATGTATGCGAGCATGCACACTGTTCCGTGGAATAGCAGTCTAAACACCCCAGCAATTATTTCTAGGATTTCAGTTTGTCCTAGGTACATGACTGCAGCATATGCATGCTATTACAATACAGTTTAAAGAATACTGATTAAACTGGAGGTCAACCAACCACTGATGGGTGCCTTTATTTGCTCAAAACGTGTCCACACAACTACGTGTGTTTTAAATCATCCCTTGTTCACTCTCTTGTGGACCGTACAAGCCCTTGCTGGCTTGATTGACAGCTCTGGGCCCACCCAGCTCCTGGTGGTGGCTGAGAGAGGAATGGCTTGGCAGGAATGAGAGCATTGCTGCTAGTGCAGACGTTGTGTTAGTAGGTGCTGCAACAGGATGTGAGGAGGAAGAAAGGAGTCGAAGCACACAGGAGCAGAGGAGCCGGCACTGCAGCCCAGCCCCTGCCAGCAATACCATGGCCATCCGCAAGAAAACCAACAAGAACCCGCCATTGCTCAGCCATGAGTTTATTATACTGAACCATACAGACATTGTGTTGTGTCTGGCTATGGTCTTTGAGCTAGGGCTCATGTTGAAGGTAAGCCGAGGGGAGACCATGGACCTGCACCCTGGGGTAGGTGTCACGGGCACATCAGGCAAGCAGTGGTGAAGGAATCTGCTTAAATCAGAGAAGGGTGTTATGCCCGCAGCAGCGAAAGCAAGCTCATCGGTCTTGGTTTATGAAGTTGTTGTAGTAGTACTTTAGTCAGAGTTGCAGAGGCAGTGTTTCGTGTTTCAGGTACCCTTTAGGCTGAGATACCCCTCAAGACGAAACCTTGTTGAGTTTTGGGGCCAAGGGAGGAGTTTAGGTATGGGTGTCTCTTCCTGTTGGACATTTTTCTTCATTTTATGCTGTATCCTTTAGGCCTCAGGATGGCAGGAACGCTTGTTCTCAGGACGCAGCCAATACAGACTTCCTGGGCCACATATCAATAAGGTGGCTCAGTGACTTAAAGTTCAACAGTGTTATCTACAATGAATGGAAGCCTAAAGAATGTGAATCCCGGCAGCAGGAGGCTTCAGAAGTCGGTGAATTAAGTTGCAGTAAATTGCGTGATAATAAAGTGTTATTTCCAGCACTTAGAAACCACGTGAGCAATGTTCCCTCTAATTCTTTTTGCTCTGTGTGCAGCAGTGTATGGTCTCTGTGCAGCAGTGTATGGTCTCTGTGCACTGCAGCCAAGTCTATGTGCGCCAAGAAACCGACTATGCCTGCAATAGTTACCTGGGGTTCCAGCTTAGTCCAACCAGGCATGTTCTCACGTGTTTGTTTACTAACATTTGTTACGCTTTGCAGGTTTATAAACCTGCATTGTTTGTTACAACTTCTGTGATGTAGCTTTTCCCTGGCATTCATGCTGCACGAGTTTTTCGAGCTTTAGAACTGTGTGAGCTAGGAAATTCATAGGGAGGACTGAGCCAGATACGATCCTTTAGAAGATCCCACATTAAATGACGCAGCAAGTAGCCTGCAAAAAATTGATACTCTTTCCAATCAAAAATAGGTTATTTCTTTCACACTTTTATTATGTATTTGTAGTAGTACAGATGATAGCACTGCAAAATGAGGATGACAGACTTTGATAACATAGGAATTGGGCAGCAGACTGCCACAATCCTAAATCTTGCCACCCGACTTTGACATTACACCGAAGACGCAGTATCAGATTCTGCCTAAATTGGATTTAAATATAATGTGAGAGTTCCAAAGATCAGACAGTTGACGAGTCCTTTTTCCACATAAAGGCGCATTGTATTCTGCAGTCTCATATTTGTCTGCTTTTTTAAAATAAATGACATTATTGGAAAATAAATCAAATGCAATTAAGAAAAGCATTTTATATATATTTATTTATTAAAACCAAACACTTTTATACAAAAACAAAAAAGTGACTCTTTGATTTGGATTTTTCAGTTCACAAAAAAGAAATCCACAAACAAGTTTGCTTCTCACAGAATATTTAGGGCATCCTCTATGTCTACATCGAGCTATGCGAGAAATATTAGCATTCCATTTTCAGAACTAATAGACGCCGGTATTCTCAGTGTCGTCTCTAAACAGGATTGTTTTATTTTTATTTTTGACTTTTTCTTTTAAAACAGTTCACAATAAAGTCCATGCTAAAGAGACAAACACACTGTAAAAACCCCAAACTGTTTTATGTCCTAAACGGCTCTTTTTTTTTTTTTGCTTCCTCATTTTGGAATTTTATGTTTTTGAACAACATACAGACAAACACCTCGAGGTGAGCAGGACAGCCACATTCTTCTACCCATACATGCATTCCCGGGGCCAGAAAGAAGAGGACAGAGTCACATTTCTGTAGTTCTTTATTAACAGTGGAATCGGGAGAAATTATCTTGTAGTGAAACCCCTTAAATTGCTGTTCGTACATGTCTTGGGACACTATGTAAATGTAACAGAAAACTGTCACATAAACATAAATCACACGCACACACACAGCTGGCGGTCACAACAAACATAGAAAAGAAATCTGAAGAAATGTTGCCCCCTCACATACAACCATCAACTTTCAGTGAATATTTTAGACCATGTTTCTACCATCTTTATATACGCATCCTTGGTTAGAGCGCTCTGAAAAGAGAGGATAGCTTATCAGGCCGCAGAACAGGAGGTTTGGGTGGGAATCATTCATCTAATAAGAAAGGGTTATGGGACTACTTGGGTATACGGACAGTATTGCCTTTGTTTATTTTATAAGGGTTGTTGTAAAGCACTGCTAACAAACCTTAAGTGGCCTTTGAGCAATTTGGGGCTTGGATACATATAAAGACAAGCGTATGGCAAGATAATACTCTGCAAAAGATGGTGATGTAAAACAGGGCTCTCCAACCTTTTCTCTAATAAGAGTTACTTATGTTCAATGAAAATAATCACAAGCTACTTATATTATTAGCGTTGTAATAGTGACCATAACAGACAAGTTTAAAATAGTGGCCACCATACACAAGATCACCAGCAGTGATTACCTCAGTTGGTCAGGCATGGTTGACAGGGTTTGTCAATGGGGAATGGCACTACGTAGGGAATGTCACATGATTTATCACCCAATTACCAGCTTTGAATATATTTTGGAAATGTAACCATTTTTCTACATGCATCAGCTTATAAATTCTGAAATGTAACATTTTTGTCTCAAATACACGTTTAAAATTTTGCATATATATTAATTCAATTAAGTAAATACTTCTAATTTAGTAGTAGGTTGGGCTGCACACAGGAAGGCTATTTATCAGTAGCTGGAAAGCTTATGACCTACCCGTTGGAGAAGCCTGATAAAGAACAAAGTGTCCATCAGGTAAGAGTGGGGCATGTCATGGATGCTCGACACTGAGCAGAGCCAAAGCCTTAAGAGGATGGAGTCTAGAAACCCAATGATGAAAAAGGCATGCTTGCCTTAGAAGCCTGGAATCACTTTGAAGACCACCTGAGGAGGAATGTTGGGCATAGGATTGGATCATCCAAGTTTATTTAATTGCCAGGGAATATAGGCAAGTCTTCACAATCCATTAGACATTTGCCCTCTGTGGAAGAGGGGCAGTCAGTTCCTCCAAGAATGCTGTTTCCGACACAGAGTCATGTCATCATGTCAACAACTATATAGCAAGCGTCACCTTGCTTCCAGTTCGGATGGCAATGTGGAGACAGATCAGATATGGCACAAAACAGCGTTCAAGGTCGACAGTGTTAACTCTTTAAGTAAAAAAAAAAAGTAACCTCTGTCCTCGTTGAGAGAAAAGATTAAAGTGATAAAGCAGCACAAAATACCCTGATAGATTTAAGAAACGTTTCTTCACAACTTCCCAAAAGAGAATGTGAAAGAACTTTGCAGGGTAACAAACTGCAATGTGCGCGGGTGGGGAGGGGAAGGGGTGTGTAGCATCCGTTGCCTGTCTTTGCTAGCACCTCTAGGAAAGTGGACAGAAAGGCACTAATTCAGAGTGTGCAATAGTTCTCTTCTGTGTTCTAATCCCCTTACCACATTTGGGCTCCTGAAATGATTCAATGTCGCTTGAATTCTGCTTTTTAAACATAAGCCATAGCTGGAGATTTTTATTGCGATACAAGTGCCATTCCCTCTCAAAGATGAAAATATTTTAGGATTGGTGGTGGCTAAGAGAGATGTGGCTAGACGGTGGGGAGTGACGGAGAACCCAACGGTCCAGAAATGGACAAAAGGGATGGACCTCTATATGGCCGCTGAACGCACCACATACCAAAGTAGGGGCTGCCCAAAAAAATGCCACAAAATATGGTGTCTGTGGAGACGACACTTTGGGCTTGACCTGTGGGATGATATGCAACAATCTATGCCACAAAATACACAAGGGACACATATGGCAAACAATGAAGTTCGGCCCTAGTGGTGAAGCTCCCCTTGTTCCTGGGTCCACAGGGGAGAGTAGCGACTATGGGATGAGAAATGGTATTGAACTAACTTAACAGACAACATGGGCACAGATGCGGAGGACATAGCAGTACATGGTCATGTAGATGCCGCAGTATAAATATGTGCATGGTAATGGTACATGATGTAACGTGATGCAATGTTGTCAATAAAAATAATTTTTTTTTTAAAACCATACAACATGGGGAAAGGAGGTGGTTTTATTGAAAAGGGCGGGTGTTATATGCGACCAAAAATTGCAACATTGTTTATTGAATGTACTATTTGATAATAAAAAATTTATTAAAAAAAAAGATGAAAATATTTTTTGTATAATGGAGAAAGCCCAGAAATAAAGAAAGAAGTAGTAATATTTATGAAGATAAAAAATCCTTGCATCGCAGGCAGGTAATATAATTTGCTCTTGAACATTACTCTTCCCACATAATGTCACCCATTTCACAGCCCATCAGCTACAACCCACTTTGGACAGTAGTCAGCCAAGTGTATAGGCTTACAATGAAACCAAATGCACAGTTGGTAACTTTGTGGATCTCCATTAACCACCGAGCTATGCCGTAGGAATATGGCTGGGTTGTTCAGAGAACAATCCAGACCAATCAATCATAAGTGATTTATCAAAGACAAGGGAAGAGTGATGATGGACCAGCATGGAAACTGATTTGATTTCAGATAGCCACACCCAAAGGCTCATTCCTACTGGGCACTGCATAATTGCCTCGAACTAGGACAGGCAACCAAGCTAAGCTGCTCTGCAAGTTCCCCATTTGTAGAAAATACAGCAGCAGCAACATTTAAATATGAATGCCAACTCGAGAGACGGTGGCAACCCTATGTCAGGGCTCTATGGGGAGCTTTAAATCTCCCACAAAAAGGGACAATCAGAGAGCGTGACAGTCGAGAACCAGAGTAAAGGTAAGGTAGGAGGATCTTTTGCCCAACAGGTAGAGGTGTTCGACGTGCATAACTGGAGGCATAGCGCAGATCAGTGTGAGAAAAATTGATTTTTCTCACCACTATCACTAGTGAAGTGAAGGGCTTTGTGAGATGTGAAAAGCACCACCTACAGTCTATTTACACACAAAGCAACCCCCAAATATAACAAACATTTTCAAGCACATCTATTAACAATTACAATTAATTTTAGTAATCCAATGACTAATTACGTAGGACATTTCTTTATCGCCCTGCATACCTTCTTGACCCCAGATGGGACGAGGTAAAGGGTAGAGTCCTGTGTCTCTGTGTTTTCTCTTATCCCATCCCATTTCCTGGCCCTCACCTTTCAGCATACGTGGTCATTGGTGGGGACTGTGAGTGACAGAAAAGAACATCACTTCTGCTTGATCCTGGAAAACACAGAGCTCGTAAACAGTCATAATTACGATTTCTTTCAGCTTTTCAAAGATTTGATAAAAAGGTTAGTAGATAAATCCTCTGGAACAAAAGAACTGGTATAAGAGCTCATACCGCTTTAATATCGATATACAGCAATAAAAAACATGAGCGGTCTTAAGTTAATTATGAAAAATGTCAGGAGCAACAACACTGCACTCTTTATGCAGATTTTTTAGTTTTTTAAAAAGAAATGTTTGATCCGAGTGGCAAGTGCAGTAACTTTGTAATCGTGCGATAAGTGCGGCTGTTGACCTTGATTGGAAGCGGCCATGCCCACAACACTGTTGTTCATAATAAGGAAACCTATAATACAATGCATAAATTACTCAAGCACTGATGTTCCTCAGCACTTTCCAAATAAAATGATTTTCTTTATAGCCAAGAGTGATTTCATACACTTTACATTTGGATATCCTATATTCTATTGTATTTGGCATAAAGTGCCTGGACAGGGCACAGCAGGAAGCAACAGATATGCAAGTTGTGTCTCAGGTACCGTGCATCAACTTGTCATGATCTACTGCACTGTAATTCTATAGACTATTGTTGAAAGAGAAAGGTCATCACAATGTGAAGAACAGAGTGGAACTTGATTTTGGTCGTTCTGACCCAGTTTTAACCCAACACTAGTTGCCAACTGTCCCGGTTTTACAGGGACAGTCCCGACAAGTTGGAGACTGTAATATTGTTGCAAAAACTGTTCCTCTTTATTTCCCACAGGTAAACAAACAAGAACTTTCTAACTGCAGAAGCCCTGTGCTTAAAAGTGTCCCGGGAATTTTTTTCTCAAATGTTGGCAACTGATGCCAGACAGTCACGTGGGTAAGGTGCAACAAATAAAAAAACGTATCGAAGCCGAAGTTTGTTATTCACTTGATAATGTCCTCAGTGCTTATTTGTATGCTTTCCAGAAGGAAGGAGAACGTGTGAGCCACAAACAATGCAGTTTGTCAGCACAAGTAGCTGATCTCAGCTGAAGGCCTGGGCTCAAAGGGTTTCTGAATTAGCATTTCTGTACGATATCAAAGTCCAAAACAGGAAAAAAGGATACAAATTGTTCTTAAATATTTCGGTATGCACCTGTGGCCAGCAGGCATGTAAACCTTGCACGATTCCACCGAAGCACTGGCTGGTCCCAAGATGACAAAGGAAAGAGAATCTGAAGCAAACGTTGTGTAGCCTCAATCTGCTCTATCCAGGCTCAGTCTCAAAGAGGTGTTTATGTGATCTTGGGCTGTTTCATGGGGGAGTATTTTTTAGCTGCTTGGAAAATCGGAGAGATGAACAGGGTGATATGTGTGCACTTCGTGTGATGCTTTAAAGCGTTTCTGGCAAGATCTAACAGTAAGAAAGGGATGGAAATCCCCTGACGGGGTGCAGTTTTTAAAACCTCACCTTACAAGCATGAGATTTGTCGTCCAGAAAAACTAGCAAGTGAAGAAATCTGGTAGATTTCCCAGCCCTATTTAAAATTGATTTCATACATTTGGCAAGGACAACTTCTAAATGTTCCATGGGACATGGCCCCATGTCCTTTCTATAGTAGACAAAAAAGGACTGAAGTCAGATTTGGGGAGAAGCCAGGGGCAGTGCCACCCACTCTCAGGCTCCCGAGCTTGACTTTTAAGGTCTCAATGTGGTAAAGCATGTGCTGATGTAGTATCCACTCAAAGAATGTCCCATGTATAGTACGGAGGTGGATGAGGCACAAGGACAGGGTTTTAAATAGCCTTTCTGAGTGGGCGGTCAACCAAAAGGGCACAACCAGCTGCGGCCCGTGCAGGTAAGAGCAGTGGGGCCGGGTTGGTTGGGGTATTCGACAGACGACCACGAGGGAAAATTAAATAAATAATACATTTTCCCTCGTCGTCTGCCAAAATCCACTACAAACCCCCCTCCCCCCCCGGCCTCACCGCCCCACCGCTCTTACCTGCACGGGCCGCAGCTGGGCAAAACCCCCAGGAACCTAAAGAGTGGATTTCGATCATGTGAGAGAAGATATTTCAAGTGGGTGCAAACTCATTCTGGAAAAGATTTGTTTATGCAGTGCCTATGATGGTTGGCGTATTGCAACCTTGGGCATTGGGTCTGGTCACGGAGGCGACACAGACTCGTGACGTCTGTTTACATGAGGTGGGGGCCTATCTGCAACTCCAAATCTCTAGATGTGATGACATCACAGATTGCCTCATTGACACTCAAGAGATGCTAAACTTGGCACCAACTGGGAGCTTTTCCTACTTTCTGGTTTCGGGATTGATTAAAACCAAAAGGGACCAATTGAAACAAATAATGGGTCACTTCTGTCTCTTTCCTTTTCGAAAGAGTGTGAACTTTATGTTCTGCTGTCTTCACACAGCCTCCTGTTCTTAAGGGTGAAAGTCACACAAAAAGGAGACCGATATTAGGGTTTAAAGATCATGAGTGCTGGCTTTGATTAGGGTGTGTCAAAGCGCCTTTATTAATGGCTTTCACTGCCTCGTTTATTGTCCCCGGCATTCTAGGCAGCGGCTATAGGAGGAAAAACAGCTCTACCAGATGGATTTAAGTGAGACTAATCGGGAGCTCCTGGAAGACTAGGAGATGCACCGACAGAATAATGTGGAGAACCTGGAGGTGGAAGTGAAGGCTTTGACACAGAAAAAAAGAAAACGTGTTCTCTCCATTGAGACAGCTAAAAAGGTCCACCAACCAAAACTGAGCGAGTGCCAGAGAAAGAGACTGCAGGAGTTGAGGAGACAACTGCCTCTTATAAAAAAGAAGCTGGCTGAGCAGTCGAAGCTGCTTCAAATGAGGGAGATAACAGTCCTCAAGCTGAAGCTTGAAATACAAAGGATGAAGGAGCAGCATCTTGGTCTCAAAAAGGAAATGAAAGAGGAAGCTAAGAATTTCCGCCAGTGGAAGCAGCAGACTGAAAAGGAACTGATTCAAGTGAAGAGAAAGCTCACAGCAGCAAAACGGAAATCTGGACCGTCAAGAACTTTCTAACAAGGTCGTGAGTTAACTCCAAAATGGGTCAAGCGATGCCTGCCCAACCTCTAGGCCAAACAACACGTGTGCATGTGTATTTTTATCGGTTTAACAATAAAGATTTAACATAAAAGTAAAAAAAAAAAAGATCATGAGTGCTGAAGACACAACTCTCAAAAGAAGAGTTTCAACAGAGTGCAACAATTCGAAAGGAGTAATCCCTACACACTTACACACACACACAGGAATCTCAGAAGATCCCTTTCATAGTTTTACTATATATATATATTTATATTATGTTTATTTGTATATGTATATATATTATGTATATATATATCTTTAAAACAATATAAAATGTTAAGACACTTCACTTAAATGTAAAGAGGTGCTGTTTGCAATCCAGAAGTCATTGCTCAGTGGATCTAGTTTTCTCATAAAAGCTTCAATTGTACAAAATGATGGATTTACAAAAAGGACAAACCAACAGAAAGAACAAAATCAACATCAACAAACCAATAAAAAAAAAAGGTGATTGTAGCTCCGAGTCATCATCCACCGGAACCACTCGCGCAACACAACAATTCTCTTACACACTCCGACACGATTCCTGTGCTTACACTGTACAAAGTCAGAACACGCCTTCCCCTCCCACCACACACTAACAGACGAGTATTGTACTTATTCTAACACACATAGATATGGACGTGAGGTGCATCTGCACCATCCAGTCTGGCTCAGCAGCGCCGGAGGAGCTATGCAGAGCTTTAGCGGAGTCATGCTCGTTCGCTGTCCTTTTGTTGAGTTCTCCTCACCACCTTGTTTGAGGGTATCTCCCAACTGTAAGGTGCTTGTAACAAACGTTCCCTGCAGGTACCTTTACTTGGTTACAGCTTCAACAAATGCTTGTTATTGGTAAACTGTTTTAAGACAAGTACTTTGACAGCCGAGATCAGTCTTTAGGCCATACAGTCATAGGGCCTGGGATCAGTCTCTGTGAAAAGCAGCTAGAGATGACCACATGTGTGACCCAGGCATCAAACAAAACACGTCAGATCTGCTTCTCAACATTTAACACTAGAGATGAGGGGTTATGTGCTGTTTGGGGCTATAGTTTAATAATTGTTGCTCTGATTATGTTGGGATGACAATAAATGGTGTCTTTTACCCTTGCGTGCCCTTAGATCAAGCAGTCAGGTAGTGTTGTGTATACTTGAAGGGCCTAAAGTCTCCGTATGCAAACATTCCCAAACATGCACACTACTTTCAAGACCTGCTTCTCACAACAAGGCTTTTTCTCTGTGCCACCAGGCTTAGAGGCTCACACAGTAACTGAGCCACACCCTTTAACAACACCCATCATTTTCCACTCCGGCCCCCAGCGCCTTGAGACCCGTAAGGGTGAGTAGCTGCGCTATATAAAAACGGACTTACTTACTTACAACATTCTACCCCTTCACACTGCCACAGATTTCATTTCATTGTCTCAGAGTTTCCTCACACAAGGTTCACTCCTCATCCTATCAGAACCATCCCTTCGCATTACTGCATAGACTGTACATCTCACAGCTACAAAGGTTTGCTTCCTATCACTCACACTCTTTTTACACCCCTTACACTGTCACCTCGACACATAGGCACTGCCAATAGGCTCTGATTATCACAATGTTCACTCTTTGTCAGTAGGACAGTGGTTCATCTTCTCACACTGCACATAAGCTCTACCACTCATACCGTCACACTGTGACTCGAGTCCAGCCCATCACACTCAGGCCCAACGTTCACTTGCGGTCATGCAGTTTGCATGTTTTTATACTGTCCCAAGTTCATCATCTCGCTTCACTAAATATGCTTCAGCGCCCATCTCTATGACCACCTGTCCCAGCTTCCTCACATTCGACAGCATTTACACAGACTGAGCCTGAATTTCTGTATTATACACTGCCACATACCCCTAAATCCCAGTTCATCATTATAACTCAAACAGATGCTTGCAGACTCCTCCAACCTATTGACTCAAACACAACTTCACACCAAATCAAATGCAACATCCAAATCTCCTATCTGAAATTCAACTTCCCCAGCTTGACTCCTCACTTTAACTCACACAACAACAACAAAGGCCCTGTCCCTCACAAAGACTCAAAAAAAACAACAACTCGGGCACGGACTTAAGTCCATCCTCACAGACCTCATTAATAACATGGGTGAAACATCCTAGATTCCACACTCACTCGCACATGTCACAAATTTCTTCCTCCTGGTGCCAATCAGCATTGCTGAATGGCTCATCTACATTAGAAAGGTATATATTAAACAGTGGATTGGCTGGCAACGCCCCTTGAAATTCAGCACTCTTTTAGAGAGGACTAGACTTCTTTGCTTGTTAAACATCCTTTCTCAAGTTCCAAGCCTTGCCTGTGCGTGCTGTGGCCATTTCTGGCCCTCCAGCTAATCCAAGCCATTCACAAATGTCTCATTCTTATTCGATCTTTGGAAGAAGCTTTCACTGTGCGTCTGTCTGACTGTGCTTATTGCTCGGCTTATGACCCACCACAACCTTAAATATAGCCTTGACTTTTAGAACAAAAATAAAACAATTGTAAAAGCACCTGCAGCCTTAAAAAGCAAATGTATGCTAACCGCTGGCCTAGACGTCCTCTGGTTACCTGGCTCTAATAGTTCAGCACCTTCCCAGTTCTGAAGAGGTTACTAATTGTTGATGTTAGCAAGGTTAGTAGAGAACAGTTAGCATTAGCAGCAGTAACAGTCTCAGCCTGTGGGTGAACAAGAGGTCTTCAGAAGCCAGGGTTCATGTCAAAGCCTCCTTAAGGTCCAGTCCTGGCTCTCTCCATTCCTTTGAAGATTGTGGCTGCCGATAGTGACGTCCTCATTCCTTGAAGCTTGCAACATGGATGCAGGTAAAAGGTAGGTGAGAGGTGAAGACAGGAGCAAGAGGACAATCATTCAGAAGCAAGGTCAATCATTCTGGAGCATTAAGTTCTAGACTGTGAAGCAATGCTTGCACGTTGCTTTGAGAAGATCATCCACAGTAAGAGCGGAAGTGGTGTCACCAGCAGGTAGAAGGAGAACAGTGGAAAGGGCAGTTCACAGAGCAGGAAGTGGTAATTAGCAGAACCTTAGAAGGAAATGGATGAGTTCCTTGTACCAAAGGAAGTGAGTACAGGAATGGATGTTCTACCAGGAGAAGATTTCTCTGAGCCTGGGTTAGAAGTCTCATTCACACCACTAGCATCCTTAGCTGATTTAGTAGCCTGGAAAGAAAAGCAAGATTCAAGGAGAAAGGAGGAGAAGGAGGAGCAGAGTACAAATTCAAACAATTCTAAACCAAGGAGCTGGTCAACAAGCAGCAAAGACTATGCCTGAGGCTGGGCAGCTGGAACAGGGTCCACACCACACACGGGGTACGAGTAGAGCTGGTCCACAGGTTACTGGATGAGGGAAGGAAAGCCATGGAGAGGAGAGAAAGAGACACACATACAGGCAGGCAAGGGGAGACAGATGGGGAGGGGTGAGGAAGAACAAGAATTGATACATTAGACTTGGCATGCATGCTGTGTACAACAGTGACTGCATTAGTTGTTAGTCGTGTTACAAGTTGCTTATGGTAGTAGACTAAATAGGTGTTGCTCAATAGTCAGTACCACAGTAGATGTGACGGGGTTATTTCTCATTGAGCATTTTTGGGACGTGTGGGGATGGTGTTGGGATTCTCAGTTCAGAAATCTAAGACGGTGGGTCACTGTAGCAGTGAAATATTTAAAACTCTGAGAAATGCTTCCTGTGTTCTACAAAGGTCATGCCATGAGGACATGCTTGTCTCGGCCCTTTGTGTATGCAAGGTAACTGGAGCATATAAAAATATACAGATTTATATTTACTATTTTGGAAAGAAAAGTTCAAGTAGTATGAAACTTGTTTTGCAGAACCTTCTATTAAAGTTCACAGCTGTCAGGATATCACTTGGCAGGTTAAAGTGACCACCACTTTTTTCTGAATGAACTGGTACATTGAGGCATGTCTCCTATGAAATGACTCCCTATAGGATGCCTGGGCAGAGAGAACAGGGACGGGACACTTGTAAACACTGAGCATCTCTAATGCAACAGGTGATGTCCGTGCTTTAAACTGAAAATTACTGGGCAAGGGTAGCACTGCTCTAACTAGGAATGAGCAAAACAGTATCTCTTTCCAGTAGTGTTACTGTTTAAATGAGACACTATCATAAGAAATGTAAAAATGTTATTGTGTCTTAAAAATTGTGGCAGCTATTCCCAGCATTATGTCTTACAACCCACTGGTGCTGTCCTAGTACCATGAGCTACTAAAGGTAATCCAGAAACTCACAACAGATACAGCTGAACACGAGATCTTAGGCAGTGGAAAACACACATCATTTACGATAAATTGCAAAAAGATACTGTAGAAACCACAGGGACACACATTATATGCAACAGAAGGCCCAGTCTCCAGTCCTGTAGCATCTAAAAGAAGCTACAGAAACTTCTATCTGATTCAATAGTGGACACCAAGATCCTACACAAAAAAAAGAACACCCCATGGTACACATTGGAGGGCTAGGTCTCCAGCACTGATAGGCAGGCAACACCTCAGAAGATTCCTAGATCCCCATCATGGGAATCATCATTAAATGAATAGAGTTTGGAGACTCGCTGCTTAAGTGCAGATTATTTTGAAGAGAAATACTCAGTTTCAGAAAAATATCAGTTTCAAAAAAATATATTTTTTAAACTATTGCTCAGCTTAAGACATTAGTCTTTTTGTATATATAACTCTTAAGGGAACACAAATAGCTTAGATGAGCAGAGGGGCAAAGTGAGCCATTATTCCGCCTTTAGAAAATAAGAAAGAAGGAAACTGGGTAAGATAAACAGAACGTTCACTGAAGAGGAACTTGACATGGTCACTAAAGCATCACACTGCTCCAGAGTCTCAATGTGGTGCAGTGCAAATTAGCTTTCAGGTCACTGACAGGAGGAATGTTAGTGGAAATATTTGAATTAGTATCAATTTAAAGCTCTCCCTGGCTGACCTTGAGAGGTGGGTAGGTTGTGTGTTAACTGAATGAAGATACCTAAGATGAGATTCTCCTTAATATTCATAACAGAACAACAATCTCATCCACATCCAGGGAAGTTATGAAGCAAGCAAAATGGAAAACCGTCAGAAACAGTGATGATGATAATGATGGAAAACTACCAGCTACAGAAACTCAACATAAAGTTCGTAACCTCTTATTTGTCTGTTCTGAAGTCAGCATCCTAGCAGTAGCATCTTGTGAAACTATGATATGATCATCATGTGGCCGATCTGCAAATTTGTGTAACAGTAACATTTCCCAAAAGAGCCATGGTAGCTATTTTCCATAGTGGAACTTGAGCAATGCCAAACCAGAAGAGCCTGTGTGCCTTCTGATGGCACGTGGTAGTGTATGGCATTTTGCATTTGATGATGCGTCATTTAAAACTTATTAGCTCACGCACTTAGCAGCATAAAAACAGGTTTTTTCATTATTTGGTTTTGAAAGGCAGCATCAAAGGACTCTTTTCACATTTAGAGCGCAATAGCATCCCTCTACAGGTGGTCAGAGAAAAACGACAGGAACGAAGCAAGGAAATTGGGCATGAGATGTTGTCTCTTTCAACAACAGATATAGATCATAATCCAATGAAAAACATTTAAGCTTCCCACAAGAGGGTCCAGGACTTCCTCTCTTCTTGCCGAGTTTATACATTTATGTTATGGAGCGTATTAGGAGCATCACTACTTTCTAATAGGCGATGGAAGAAGGACTCAGTGGCTAGAGGCACGGCTGCCAGTTCTAGCATGCCGATTTTGTAATATTTCTCTTTCTGTGGTCAAGTTCCTTGAACTATCAACGGATTCTGATAAGATCCCTATTTCCAAATGGATAGACGAATCACAACTATGTGAGAAAGAAGTTGTTTCTTTTCAACGTGTTGCTTTACTGGCATCAACAGACTGGAGAACTAGGAGCCTGAGTGAGAGTTTGGCTTCAAGTTCCCTGATTACTGCCACTCCCGACTTTTGAGGCAATCCGCTAGAGATTATTTCTGCAGCCGCACAACAAAAATGCAAAGCCACTGCAAAGCCACTGACCTCAGGAGGTACCATATCGCTCGCTGTAGAAGAAAACCACCCACAGAGATAGATGGCATTTATATCTGCTTCGCGCAAATGCGAGTTAGTGAAAGGTTTGAACAAAGCAACAGCTGTCCGCCAACAATGATGGGCAAAGCCTCAGGCCACTAGGGTAATTGCACTAGTGGGAGCTTCCACCCATCTACATGGGCCTCAATATAATGGAGTGGTGGTACTGCCCTGACTATAGGCCCAAAATCACCTAAACTGGAGCTACCAACCTTTTGCTCAGACGATTTGTCTGGAGTGAGAGAGACTGCTGATGCTGTCCCCAAAGAAAATATTTTGTGATGTTTGTTTCCAAAGACTGTACTGTATTGTATGTTGACTATCTGTGGTTTACCGCACAATTCCCCTTGTGAATTCCCTCATTTCTATTAGATATAGACCCCCAGCAAGACCGGATTTAGTGTCCCCCAGACCCGCCTTGGCAGGACTTTTTACATGCAATTTGGGTGAATGGAGAGGGCAATGATGACTCCAGCACGAGGACCGGATGACTACAGAAAATAACTTATGGCCCTAAGGGCCATCATCAAACTTGCCTTTATTCGACGTCCCACCCCCCCCCTAGGCCTGGCATCCACTCTTGAGGCTGTTGATACATGCAGGGGCATAGCTGTCATCTCTCCTGGGATTACGGAAGGGGGGACTCTATCGATCACTCTTTCAGGTTTCTTGTCTGGAATGTGGCAGGGATCGCCAAGCGATTAGCTGATCCAGAATGGTGTTCCTTCATGGATTCCTATGATGTGCTCTTATTTCAGGAAACCTGGAGTTTGTATATTCCACACAGAAGAGGTTTCTCTGCCTATGGCATTAATGCCACTAGGAAGGAGCTAGGCAGACCCTCAGGAGGTCTAGCAGTCTGGGTCAAAACTGCACTGGGGTCTAAAGTCAAGCTCCTCCCTGTCGAATCCCAAGATATACTAGCTCTTGAGATGACTTTTTACAGTGGTTGGAAAATCAAGATTTTTAATGTATATAACAGAGTGGTGCGGGGTTCGGAGGAAACCAACACGATCCACATCGTAGACCATCCTTGTCCCAATTCTCAGATAATGTTCCGGTACTAGTGGCGGGTGATTTCAATTGTACCTTTGAACCCCTTGCCCTCACTCCGTCAGATTTGACTGAGGAATGAGAGCGAGAGTGGCAAATTCCACAGCTAGATCTCCCTACAGTCAAGAGGTCAAAGAAAGGAGGCCAGGTGCTGGCTCTCACCTTGCAGCATGACCTGAGAGCCACAAACGGGAGAACTAATTCTGGCCCAAAAGGAGATTTTACTTTCAACAGACCTGGCTACGAAAGCAGAATTGACTACTGTCTGGTCGCCCTCAAACTTTGGCTCCTAGTTGATGATATGGTAGTGGTCAAAAGAACTGATAGCGACCATAACGCCCTTGCCCTTACTTTTAACAAGCAGGGCGCCCTGGAACCTGACATTAGGGGTAGTCCTGACCTGGGTGTCCTTTCTATTACGAATAATCTGAGATCCATCAGATGGGATTGGGTGTAGGAACATCCGGGGGCCCTCGACGCGGTCAAGGGCAAAGTTTGTCTGGAACTAGAGGAGCTAGCCAAATATCCCACCAACGATGTTGTGAAGATCCTGGGATACCGCCACGAGTTACTATACAAGGAAATTAGGGACATGCTAAGTCAACCGCGTAAAGTTAAAAAAAGGTAGGAAACTGCACCCATCTGAGGTCTGATTCCCAGGCTGCCTGGTATAACCAGGACTGCAGGATTGCGAAGGGGGCGCTTGTAGGCGCAGGAAAACTGAAAGCACACCCTGAGGTGGCAGTATGTAGAGCCAAGTATAGGCAGGCAATGGAGACAGCTAAGAAGAAGTGGGAGGGTTCCTTGTGGTCCTCCTACAGAGGGTGTTGACATCCAGAGATTCCAAGACCTTCTGGAGCAAGGCAGCGTACTGGCTTAAGGGGAAAAAGACAGCCCTGGAATTCACAGTCCAGCCCGAAGACTGGGTAGCGCACTATGGTTCTCTTTATGAATCCGGCAACATGGTAACAGAGGAAGTTAGTGAGTGGTGGAGGTAGGCACCTGGTAGAGCGGGTGATGCTCTGGTTTTTCCTATAGAGGAAACGCAAGCAGCAATTCGCTCGTGTGTCCCAGCCCGTGCCCCCGGCCCTGATAGAATTCCTAACGATTTATACAGAGAGGACATAACTCTCGGGGGTTCTTATATAAATTTGCTTACCAACTCAATTTTGTCAGGTGCTGCCATTCCCCTTTCATGGAATATAGCAGAAATAGTCCCCATTTACAAAAATGAGGATAAAACCAAGCCGGCTAACTATAGGCCCATAAGTCTCATTGACTCTCTTCAGAAAATGTTTTGCGAACAAATTTTAGATAGGGTTCAGGATTGGATCCTAAAGTCCCGAGTTTAGAGTGATTATCAAGCGGGCTTCCGCGCCAAAACTGGTACTCTGGATCAGGCTTTTCGCCTCCTCTGTATTTATTGGAAGGAAGTAGCTGTTAAGGAAGGGAAGTTTTACGTGGCCTTTGTCGACTTACGGTTCGCGTTCGACCTTGTCCCCGAGCAAGCCTTTGGAGAGTCTTAAAAGAGATGGGCCTACCAGGAAATCTTTTAGATGTTTTAATTAGATTACACTCATCCAACACAGCACAAGTGAGGTGGGGGGAGAACAATCAAGTTACAGAAACTTTCCCAGTCCAACATGGAGTGAGACAGAGATGTGTAATAGCTCCCACATTATTCACTCTTTTTTATTAACGGGGTGGTTGACTTTTTAGACAAAGATGGGTGTGATGCCCCTAAAATCGGCGTAAGAAGAGCTACTGCTCTTCTTTTCAACGACGACACCCTCCAAATTTCTAAATCCCCGCAGGGTCTCCAACAACTCTTGAATGATTTTACAAAGTTCTGTGACGAGCGGGGCCTGGTGCTAAATGAGGCAAAAACTAAATACATGATTTTCACGAGAGGAACGGCCAAACCTTCTAAAAGACCTGTGTTTGTTGGTAGTAGTAAATTGGAGCAAGTTGATGTCTTTGATTACTTCGGTATTCGCTTAACCCCGACAACACATTGGGCCGCCCACATCGAGAAAGTGAAATTACAACTAATCCAACAGACCGCTCACATTAGTAAAATACACAGGAAAACGTTGTCCAGGCAAGTAGCACCAGCTCTGGAAATCTACAACATCAAGGTCCTGGGGGGGGGCCCTTTATGGAGCAGAACTTTGGGGCACGGGCAACACAAACGGTCTGTCTAGCATCGAAAAAAGCTTTCTTAGATCCTTGGTAGACCTCCCCTCTAGTACCCCTTTGAAACCCCTCCTTTTGGACCTTGCCCATAGACAACTGGCCCACAAGCTGAATTACAAATTACTTATGTTCTGGTACAGGCTGTGGTCCGTGGAAGAGCTCACATCTTATTGTGAGGCTCTGTCGGGCCTTTTGAAATTCCCCCAGGTAACCTCGATCCCCTGGTTCAGCTCTCTGAGGGATCTACTGGGGAGGCTTGGTATGGAGGCGTTTTTATTTTGTCAAATCCAGAAAGTATAACCCTCACACCGAGGGTTAGGCTTAAAGCGATGTTCTGGGAAGCTACATCAGAAAAGGACTTGGCAAAATCTGAGGGTTGTCTGACTCATGAATTCCTAAATTTTAAATCTGTCTCTCGCTTCGAGGACACTATTGATGAAATTGTTCCCCCTCTGGCACGTAAACTATTTATACAGTTCCGTTACAAGACCCTACCCACAAAATTGTTTTGTATTAAGTGGCGCTGCAATACTCTTAAAGATGACCTTTGCCCCTCGTGCAAATCCAGTCCAGAATCCATTGTGCACTTACTTTTTTTCTACCCATACTATACATCCTTGAGGAAAAAATGGATAATTCCGTTATGCAGATTGGTTGGCCCTGGCCATTACCTTGAGGTGCTGAGAATCTTGTGCACTGACACACACAGGGTATTGGTCTATGGCCTTTCCAGATACTGGTATGCACTGTGGATTAAGCTTTCAAATGTATTGCATGACGCACTGTATTTTTTATCTGTTTTTACTTTTCCTGCTTTTAACCATTTTATGGCATTTATGTCTTTTAAATCATAATATGAAAATGTTTTATATATTCTGTATTTTACCCTTCTTGTGCTGTGCACTTTTAAGATCTTTGTGATCGAAATAAAGTTATATATGGTATGGTATGGTTTACCAGAATTGTTTTTCTTCCTGATAAAAGAAACTATAACTGTCATGCACTTGTTAAAAAAGGTATTTTCTATCTTTCTTCACAAGTGGCATGTAGAAACCAGCAACCCAGGGGCCTACTGTGCACATCAAGTGTCAGTGGTACTGCTGTGGTTAGCTCTGATACAAGGCCAGTATATTTAATTACTGCTTCATCCATTAGCTTGTTTTCTTGAGACCGAGGATAGGTCTAGACTTCTCTTTTGGGTTCTTTTTCTCACTAGTACCACTAATTAGTACCAGGATTAAACTAGTTTGTTGTTTTGACATATCAGAAATATTGCCACTGTTTGCTTACTTTAAAAAGTGGGTAATTTCTGACTCCGCTATTTCAACTGCATGGACTTGAATGTTCCATGAGTGGCAAGTTTTAGCAACCTTTATTAAATCCTTAAAGAATATTTGTTCATACATTGCTAAGCGTCCATTTGTAATTTTCTGTGCTTTGTGATTCCACAGGATTGCGTACATTTATCTTGCAATCATGGTACTTGGTTGAAAGAGCGGAAGAATACAGTAATTGCTTGTTATTTTTAGGAGGGTTTCAAAGTCCTGATGAGAGCTTGTTTTCATATCTGCTCCTAGTTTGATGAAGCTGCCTTTTTTGATAATGTGGCATTTGCTACTGGTGTTACTTTTACGTCAATAGTATGCTTGGAGGATTGGTGTAGCTTTTATTCCTTTCCCGACTGAGTCCTCATGGTGTGCACCTCGGGCTGTCATACTGTGGACTTTGCCATTAGCATGAGAAGTAACCAAAGAGAAGCCTCGAAAAATGGTACAGTACTTTTTGCTGAGTATCCAATTTCAATCTTTCATCTCATGAAGATCCCATGCAAGTTCCCATGATGCCAAGCTCTGCTGTAATTATGATTTAGTTGCTGTTTTTATCAGATGGAGGGGATAACAAAGGGGATGTAATCTTTTTCTTGTCCGCTGACACAACTATCAAACCGAGTGATGTATCACAAAGGGTCCTATGCAGAAAGAAGAATATGTATTTCTTACTTTGTTAAGAATGTATTGCAGTTTCATGCATCAAGAAAGCCTCCATAATCAGCTCCAAGTTCTGTGCACTAGCAAGCCAAAAGGCCTTGCCAGTGAATAAGGTTTCAGGGTGTCAAATCTGATGGATGTCAGCACCTGTGATATCATAACTGAAAAGGTGGTTATGTCATCTACTCGAGGCATCTTTGATGGGCTAGATTATGGCCATATTAGGAAGTGCCTGCTTCATATTTATTTTTGACCAGTACTTGGGTCCCCCTCTAGGGGAAGTTCTCTTTCCATACGTAGAAGAATGTATCTGATGGTTTTCTTTATCCTCTTGGCGAATGGCTTTTACGAGATGTATTGTGCTCCTTTTCATAGACTTAAACCTTCCTCTGGGTTAATGGCCCTGCAGTCTAGAAGGGACTGGCTCTGGACTTTGGAGAGGGACACAAGTAATAACTGGAATATGAAGAGAGTATTCTCTGATCTACTTTAAGGGGTGATGTGTTCTATTTGGGAGTCCTGATGACAAATTTGTCAAGGAAGATAACCTTGACATCAAGCATGCAGTGAAGATGGCTGTCAGCGACATACTCTGACATCAAACCACTAATGTGACACGAGAAAGTCCATACAAGGTCGAGGTCAAGCCAGTGCTACCGAATGCCCTTATGCTTGGTGACATTGTAGATCAAAACGAACAGCACTTCTCTAACAAATAGTGTGCTTTTTAAGTAGGCTTACCTTAGTAAGCTGACTCCGTCTTTATGCCTCCTATACCAAGCTCATAACAAATAGGGCACTCCTAGTAAAATGACCTTCAGGAAGACATATTTACAACCCATATTCATCCTTTTGTGACTTTCTCCATTACAAGAGGGACATTTAACAAACAGGTGGCAGGGCAACAGAGGATACAGCTGAAGGCACTGTTAGGTAGTAACCTACATTCTACCACTACATAAAGAGATAAAACCGAAACCATAAGCTTAAAGGTAGACTGAAGCGAATATCTGCTTCAAAATAGGATTTTGGTTTTTAGTGAAAATGGTAAAGCCCAGTATTCAGGGATCCTTACGCTGAAAAGCAGAAAAATTAACTGAGAGACAAATTATACTACAGTGCTGGCTCTAGAACAGTCTGTTGCCTTAAAGTAACACAGTCTAATTCCTTTCCAGTGGAGTTTCTGCATACCTAAGCTAATTTGTTTGCTTTCCACTTTAAAATGAAGATTAAATGTGGTTGATTAAACCTACCCGCTTATAAGCTAGTATTTATCAGTAATTTAAATCATTACAAAAAATTTTAAATGTTGACTTCAGAAAGACAAAGATTTCAAAAATCTTCTTTGAAAAAGTTATTTCTCTTTGAAAAGGGCGTCCAGATATTTCATATATAGATAGAAATTGAATATTAATTAAGGTCCAATGATGGAGAAAGACTTCATTTCACAATGCTGTCTCCAGCTGTATGAGAGCCAGCAGAAATCCTAGAAACAGGCAACATACGCAAGCGAAGATGATGTCTCAACCAGTACGAGATACTGCCTTGATGCATGAAACAATCAAAGATGCTGTTTCTAGAATGTGAGGCACGGGCGGAATACAGAGTGAGTATAAATGAGGATACAGTCACCAGTATGCATTGCTTGCAAAAAACCCAAAATGGACATCAGATAAAATGTAGGGCACAGTCTACACAAATAAACGATGCAAAAGGAACCTCACAAACAAACACGATACAACATGAGACAATTCTTCCAGCCTTTGAAATCAAAAAGCAGCACCAGAGAATTAATAAACTGTAGGGTGTTAAAATCTCACAGGAAGCATTGATACCCATGTTAAATTCAAGCGAGGGGAAGATTTCCAACATAGGAGCTTGCAGAAACTACAGCAACACACATCTTATATAATGGATGTCACAATCTGCAGCCGCACAGATTCCCACATCGGATACTCGTTGTACCTGAAGGACAGAACACCCTATTGTCTAAAATTGAAGGTATAGTCTCCCACGCTTTGAGAGACTGCAGAGACCCCAGGCAACCCAGCTGAAACATGGATAGAATACAATAGGTAACACCACCAGCATCCCTATGAGGAATAGGATACAATAGGAGTTACAACTTTTAAATCTACGAGATACTGCAAGAATGCACATATGATACAAAGCCGGTCACTATGCCGGGTCCTGTGAGATATGCCGCCTCCTGTACTGACGCGTAAAAAAAAAAAAGACCAGGACAAACAATGATAAATAGGCTTCCAGCACTCTGAGATGTGAAGACAGACCTAGAATACCTAATCAGATTCAAAGAATGACTGTCAGCTAACCTGTGAGACTCGATAAGAGTCCAGAAACCATGACTGCATACAACGGCAGACTCGAAGATCTCACAGAAACCAACATTACATACACTGGAGGGCACGGTCTTCGACACAACAAGAGTCTTCACAAACTCCAGTAAGATATGAAGGAAAAGTCTGCCCTGTAAGAAAGTCCTAGAACCCCCAGTAAAGAAAGGCAATGACTCCACTGTGAGAGTCTACATGAACCCCTAGTAAAAACCAAAGAAAAGGAGAGCGACGAGATACCCTTGTGCACATTGAAGGGAATAGCTGCACTCACGTTTCCATGAATTCTAGTAAACAACTAGGGGAATTATTACACTGCAACAGCCTGCAGAACTCCCAGCAAACAATGAAGGAAAGAGCTGCAGAAATATGTTGGATGAAAGGAAGGACATTACTCCTGCAAGAATCCCCAGCCACCTCTAACCTTGAGGCCAGCTATGTTAGGGCGTCCGTCTGCACAGTGAGATCTAGTAAATGGTAAGTGCTATCGCAACTTGTGACACTTTATTTAAAGGAACTACTTTCCACTTCCTGCACACCATACATGAACCAGTGGAAAGCAGTAGCCAGTCACAGCTAAACATCAACACCAATAATCCCAGCAAGTAATGATGAGTTACAACACCCTACAATTAAGTATGTGAAGGCTCCTGTTCCCATAGCCCTGGCTCGGGCATGACATGCGACACCTGTGCTTTATGACTCCTTTGCAAAGCCAATTACAATGGGTAGGATGGGAGCCCTTGACCTGATCAATTTACTCTCGAAACATAATATTCTCACAAACTCCGGAGCAGCTGTCTGTTTTAATGTGTTTTCATGCCAAATTGGGAGTGTGTGTGCTGGTACTTTTTGCAGAAGCTGTAAGGTGGATGGTGGTGAGTGAAAGACAGTTGTAAGTTAGACTGTGTGAATGGACATCGCAGCTTACAAAATCTCTTTGGGGCAGCTGTCTTTGGGCCTGTGTGGGGAACATCTGTGCTGGAAGATGTTTTGCAAACAAAAACAGAATGGCATACACAAGGGAGGCATGGTGCTTGGTAGGAGCTGATAGCGCAGGAGGGGAAACAGGTGGGAGCCATTAAAGGTGGAAGTGGCTTCTGTTACCTTGCCTTGTTGCCTCAGTAAGCTGGACAACCACAGCGAGCACTGTTAATGTTGGGAGGAACAAGCGAGTGAAAATGGCTGAAAACATAAGCCTTGTTCCACATGTACACAGACACCATCGATACACATCACTCTCCTAACCCAAAGCTAGCTACTTTTAGGACATGCTCCTCTGACTTGTCTTCCACCACTAACCTAGAACTTCCACCCCAACCTCGTTTCTTTGACTACTAATGCGTCCTCCTCCATGTCACAAGCATCCACTGAAAGCTAATACAAGTGGAGTTGATAAATTAAAGGGCTGCACATCAATCAGTCAAACATTTCCTGATTTGTACCCCAGACAGTTGCTGTGTACAAGGCACAGTCACCACTTCTGGATTTCACATCCACTTTCTGATCAGTGAACACAAAAGAACATGTCTAGGAAGTGGAAATCAGGGCTCTGTAAAATTATTTCCTGATGACTAGTCTTGATGCAAGATTAGGCTATTTAAATGGAATTGCCACTGTCCTATGACAGATGTTGCAACATTGACAGTTGTCTTCCAAAGCCCTCCTCCGGATGATGACCAAAAAGAAATGTATTTCACCACGCTACCCCTAATGCAAGGCAGTGGCGGTAATTGGACACTCATTATTATATGATCATCATAGCTTTAAATTCATGTTTTTGCTGGAGGGAACTTTGGCTAATAGGGTAGGATTTCCAATGCATCAGGGTTTTATGGTTATGAAATATTATAGAGATGCCTTCTGGAAGAAATATAAATAATATAAATGGCTGAAATGGACTGTGAATAGAAAGAAGCATTTCAAACACAACACCACTGCCTGAAAAGCAGGCCCAAACTCACATGGTTGGGTATTACATGTAAGATAAGCTTTAACATCCTGGTAAAATGCACTGTGGCTCAATGTTTAAAGGTCTTGTGAAGTACACTGGGACTTGAGGGCTATTATGTAGCTTTCCAGTGACCTGTGATAGGACTGGATGAGGGTAAGACTGCAACCCTTCGGGGGCATTGAAAGATTGTTGAGATGTAATAGCGATGAGCAGAGGCAGTGGATTACAACATCAAAGGAATTGACCGGTATTGTGAATGAATGACGAAGAGTCTTTAAAACGAGGGTGACATGCACTGGGATTGGCTAAGAGATGGGCTGTGATTTCTTGCACTCATGCGACTGGAATAGGAGCAAGGGTCTATGGTTAAACATAATGGACTGGAAAAAGTGATATCATGTAATCGACCAGTGAAATGTCCATAAGCAGGATGACTGATTGATCGATCAATAAAAGACCTTTATAAAGCAATTATTACTACACCGTACCGTTTCTAAGGGCTGCAAAAAAGAGATAGGTCCTAATACTTCAGTGGTAAGTAATGAGATTTAATCAAGGCAAAGACTTAATTTCTATGATGTACACATGAATCGCAGAAACCTGGAGAAATCTATTTGGGCCGGATAAGTGATAAGACCTAGACGGTGCACACTACTCATCACAGTGACTCTTGCACAGGCAGCACTTAGTGCCCTTCTTCCAGTCTCCTGGAAGGTCGGTGCTATTTGACTTCAGTACAAAAATCATTTTAGCTCAGCCACAAAGAAAAGGTTACTAATGTAAAACAGGGGTCATACAACAATCAGCCATGCCAACCCACCTGCCTCCAACTCACTCAGTTGCTAACAGAACTCCAAGTCACACTTCTTTGTCAAGATAATGGCCACAGGTCACAAAGAAATTGAAACAGAGAAGTGGATGACAATCTTTTCTCTGTCAATCTCCTATAATATGCTAAAGATTTGTGTCGACAACATATACCTTCATTTCAAATGGCATGAAATGGTAATACGACGCACAACATTAATGTCTAATTTGTTCTTACGTGATGAGATCACTTCAACGTTGTGTTCAAAGTTCTATCTGTTGTCAAAGGTGAACATGAAGGAAGTGCATCAGACTTTGACTGCAATGCCTCTGAAGTCGTGTACAAGTCGTACACAAGTGGCGTCTGTGAATGGAGTGGCAATATTTTTTAAAACTGATCCTTTCCCTTTATCTCACTCTGCATCCTAAGGGAGAGAGAGAGAGAGAGAGAGAGAGAGCTCTCTCCCACTATACGGAGTCCCTCCATTGGCTGCTCTTTCGCGCTTATGTACTTTATGTCAGCTTCCCGTAGTCCCCTCCAGATGGATATATTCATTGTCTAGGTGTGCCTTCTTGGGCATTTTCTGATGAAAAGAACACCTCCTCATCTATATGGGAATTGAGAAAACACAGCACACATAATCCATGTGGATCAATGGCAGCCTTTTTCTCACCACTATATCATTTGAAAGAGGTGACATGCCTGATGGAAACAAGATAGAAGAGGCTGGAAAAAAAACAAAGAAGCATTTCCAGATGGTAAACTGTCGAATGAAACCAAAGAACACTAAGTGTTACAGAAATCTTTCTCAAAACTAGGGTAGAAATCTCTATGTGTTCTAGGAACCTACTTGCATGAGCCAGAATAAAGATCTGGAGCAACTGCAAACACAAAGAAAGATTGGATATGGAAGCTGCAGTCTCCTTAAAGGAGCGTGTTCTAGTTTCACTCTAATTTCAGTTTTGCAAGGCTGCTGCCTGTATACCTGTCTATGCATTATTTTTTTATTTACATCCTTTTGACTGTTTCGGTTGCAGGGTTAGAGTTATGCTGCAATCCAATTTAAGTACATGTTAAATGTTAATTGATCATTTGTTTCTAACATAAAAAGAAGTGGAATATTTGGCCTTAGGTTGCAGGCCTTGCAGTATTAGTTTCTGCATTGGAAACTGGCAGTTTTATACCACTGAAATATATGGTATATATCCTGTAAAAGTGTTTCAAAATCCAAAGCACAGGCGGGCCTATTTTAGTTTTTAAATATCAATTAAGATCTAATGATGTAGAAATATGCATCTTTCAGTTTTGGTGAACACAAGTTGCCTCTGTCTGATGGAACTGGCAGGCAGTGGGAGGCAAATGGCAGGTTTGTTTTTACTATACTCCTAAGTGGCCTCCTTATATCCATTGGGAGTCAAGTCAGTGTGCATATGGCCTCTGAAGCAGAGGAGGATGGGTATACAGCTGATTTCCAAATCTCCCTGTAAGTCCTCGAAAAACAGAAGGGACTTTGGCTGTGCCAGTGTTGGGTTTTATAGTTTTCAGTATGTCATGAGAACATTTTCTAGAAAAGTTTACTCACTTACAGTCATGTATAGGACTTGGATCAGGCAAAATATACAAGCATGCTTTGATAGGTTCAAGCACACCTACCTAGGTTTTTGTGGTCTGTGCTGTAGCTGCCTATCAAGCAACACTTTACATACGATTTGCTATGTTTAGTTCATTGTGCCTATGACACCTGTCAGGTCCTTCTTATAGCTAAAGTTTCAAACATATCTTCCTGGGCGACTCTAGAAATCTTCTCTGAAATGTCTACTTGTATCTTCACCTCCCCTTGCCAGATTCACTGGACCTTATTAAATCCAAGCCACTTTTAGGCTGGAAGGCCCTACTGCTTAACATTCCACAAAAGAAGGACCACTAAAGTTTCTGGAAGAATTTCAAAACTTGCTTTAGTCTCAAGAATTCCAAGTTATTCATTTCTACAAATGCTTCCATGATACCCAGATAGGGTAAACAGGTGATCTTTGAAGCATGGGATAACATTTAGGCTATTATTTTCAGCATATTCCTTGGGAGTACACACAAGTTTTTTTATAACTTAATTTTAATTGTGTGCTTGGAGATAACTTGTCATCTGCTAAGAATGCTTTATCCTACTGATGATTGCTCTCTGCCATGTGGCTTGAGTTGGATTCCTCAATTGACTGAACCAACATTTAGAGATGCAATGTTTGTACAAGGAATACCTCAAGGCACTGGAGGTTAGCACCAGACAAAACATGAGTAAGGTTAACATGGATGATACCAGAGGGCAGAGGGGGACCCAGGATCAGCAATGCCCGCAAGTCATCATTCAAAACTAGCCGGGCTAAATGAGTTCTAGGGGCTTTTCAGGTGGAAAACACTCCAGTAATAGGCCCTAAAGACAGCCAGATGGTAGAGCAGTAGAGGCACAGGGGAGGACTGAGAGGCTAAAAAGCTTAACTGGTGCTTGGGGACAAAAACTACTATGGGCATAAGGCCAACCCCTAGGCAGCAGAAGAGAGTGAGTCACTCGCTTTGGGAGTACACCCATGATGAAATTGTAACAAAGCTTAATGCAGATCTTAGTGAGTGGAGGATTGGAGGACCCGCCTCGTATGCATACAGGAGGTCAAAGAGCAAACAAATAAGGCTCAGGTAGACCACATGGGAAAAGTAATGCCAGGTAGTGCGCACACAGGGCATGTTAAACAGCGCTGAAGCAAGGACCCAACAACCTATGCCTCTGACCCCTGTGTAATCTGCAAAAGGGCATGAACTGAAGAAATCCTTAAGGTCATGCAAGACTACCAAATGTCATGAATTCAGAAATAAGCTCCTGAGATATACCTGTGATTGCAAAGAAAATACGATGATGAAAAGAATACGCTAACTCTTGGAAAAAAAGAGAAAAAAGGAATAATTTCCAAGAGGGGCACACATTACTGGATTTTGCCAGAGCACAGCAAAATGACCACCACTCTTGACTGCATTGTAAGTGAGACTGGGTATGTGGAAGCCAGAGAAGCCAGAGAGTGTGTACAGAAGGCACCCAGATTTTCAATGTTTAACTGAGTTTGAGCTGGGGAAAAATGATCACTATAGAAGCCTGTAAAGCCCATACATCATAGAGGAGAGTGGACTACATTTACCAATAAGATGGTGGCATACACAGGGTTTAGATAAGATAAATCCCCATAATTCTAGATGGCATGTTCCATGATTAAGGGATATGCCTTTAAGTACACAGAGATTGGGTGAGTAATGGGCCTTACTATTATGTTCAACTGTCCTGCAATTAGATGAGACCTAGGCAGACAACAAATTCAAGTCACATATAAACACACACACTTCACAATACAGCAACCTGTCGTCTGAAGAATAGGGGTTCATTTTCTCCAGTCATGTATTAGGATAGGAAGAAGGATAGGCCAGAAGATGCTAGTAATATAAACTGTGATAGAATGAGGGAAAGGCTGTCAGCTTTCGAACAAGAGGTGCTGGGACTGAATAAATTACACGAATTGGTATTGTAGCTTTCCAGTGTCATCAGTTAGTGGTTCATAGGAATAAGCCTTAACACCCTAGCGGAAAGACTGGGATGAAACAATATGGTCCTTAATATGCCAATGATATGCTATAAGAATGAATGAGGGATATGCTGTATAATTCTAGCAATATGTTTTGAGATTGGCAAAGTGATAGGCTGTAACCTTCCTTTGGGATGTTTTGAGATTGGACAATGATGCAATCAGGACATCCTATTTACCTCCATTAAGACTGGGCAATGGCGAGGCCTTGAACATAACTGATATGTATTATGGCTGGATGAGCAATAAGTACAGAACTTAAATAATGTTACATGAGGAGAGATGAGGGACAGGATATAACCTCCCCCCCCCACCCCCCAACCTCCCCAAGTGAAATAAAAGGGGATTAGGTGAGGCTTAAGCTAATTTAACATAACCATGAAAGGATTGGAGTTCTCTACTGAAGAGATTAACCAGTTCCAGCACAAACCACATGGAAAACACTGACTTCTACGTCTAAAGGTACATTGTAACACAAGCCATGGGAATTACAACTTTCCAATTTCCAGGAGGGAAACAGTTTTCTAGTGCTGTGGTTACAAATGTCCATCAAAAGTGTCTTAAGCACTGTTTGGGAAAGGATGGAAGCAAGTCTCGAGATTTATATTCCTAGACAATGATTCTTGGGACTTTTGAGCTGTGATACTGGAAAAGGTTCTTGATTTCTGCTTTCCCCACCCATCCCAACTCAGGTTTGTCCTCCCATTGAAAAGAAAAAACTCAACTAGACCCTATTGCTAAGGAGGTACACCTACTCTACAGATAAACTACCTGCTGCTGCCCCTGGATCCGCATGTATTCCATTCTCTGCTTAATGTGCTTGCTCTTGTCAGGACTGCCCTGCTGTTGAACAGCCTTCAGTCTTGATGCTGCTGGGTTCACCATCTTCATTGCTGGTATAGATACGCCACCACTCTGTCAGGGAAAAAAGGAAACTGTTAGAAACTGAATTTTAAAACATGTTTTCAATCTGTAGTTCTTGGTGTAGTTTGCAAAAGGCTTGTGCCAGGTATGGAAGCTGGTACTGCTATCCCCAGTTGTGCCTGAGTATGTGTAAAAACATCTCATCACTGTATATATGTCACATTCTATTGATAATCTGCCCATCCTTGTGGCAGTACCGATACACTGGACTACACTGGCTATGCTCTGATGCCATATGTTCAGACAGAAGAGAATAGGGCTCTTTCAAGATTTGTTTGTGTGTGGAAATCTTTAGGGAATAGAAAGTTGGTGGCAAAATTTAGAAAACTGCTGAGAAGAGTAATATATACTAAGGTGTCTAATTAGGAGTGTCAATCTTTAGAACCGTGAGAAAATGAATGCTGGCTTTTAGAGTCACAGGATAATAAATGATGGTCTTTAGAGACATTTACTGAGGGTTGGCAATCTTTAGGATCATCTAGTTATAGGCTGCAGTAGCTATGCCTGTCTGATTAAAAGTAGCAGTCCAAGATTGTGTGTGCAGTGATGGTGGTCTTTAAACCTATCTGATCATGTGTGGTGATCTTTCAACTGATCTGATTATGGGTGAAGGACTTAACTGGTGTTATGTCATGGAGAATTCTCGGAGCACACAGAAAACAATAACAAGACTAATGATACTGGGAAAAAAACATGTTTTCAAGAGCTTTTATAGCACACCGAAAGCTCTGCAGCTAGTACCAGCGAGGAGGAAAGAATGAAGGATGGTGGCAGTCTAGAGGATTAAACGTAAGTGCCAACCATCAGAGTCATTTAATTATGGGTGGTAAACTTTGGTTGCACCTCTTTATTGGTATCATTGTTTAGAGCCACTTGTTGATGGGTGATAATCAATTAATGAAACTTGGCAGCCTTAAGGGTAAATTAGTATGAGTAATGATATTTTGGAGCATCTGTTTACGATCTTCAGCAGCACATGATTATGTGTGGTAGCCTTTAGGGCCACACGATTAAAAATGTTGACATATCAAACTACTCATTTAAGGGTGGCAACCTTTGTGACTTTTGTATATGAAGTGTTTGGACAAAATATTGATTTAAGGATATTAGGAGGCAAAAATATCAGAAAATAAATATTGTGATACATAAATATCGCAATGCACAAATATCGTTGACAAAAATATAGTTTTTTAAGGTTAGTAACATCCTTTTAAATAATGATGTTGTTACTATCGTATTCAATAATATAGTGGTTAAAATATCGTTTTTTAAATTAGTTGAATGTTTTATTAGATATATGAATTTTATGTGTTATGTTTTATGCAAAGGTTATTTTGTTTAAATATAGATTGCAATTTTAAGTGATTTCAAATTTTTATTTAATTTTTTATTGTAATTTATAGTGTCATAGCAGGTTGTTGGGTTTATAGGCGTATAGGGTGGGAAGTTAATTATGATTTATTACATTTTATTTAATTATATGATAGATATTTATGATGCAAATTATGTTATATTGATTTATTTTTGCTATATGTTATTTGCGGGCTGTTATGTTTGTGCGGCCATAGGGAGTTAATTAAGAAATAATTAACAATTAATTATTTATTGTCAAATAATTATTGAATTGATTTTAAATATGTAATTTATGGAACTTATTTATTTTACTTATATTTTAGTTGTGGCTACTAGGTTTGTAGGGGTCTAGGGTGCGAAGTAAAGCAATAATTAATCATTTATTACACATATTGAATTCATTTTTAAATTCATTTTTAGTTATGTAAAACATGGAATACTGATTTTTGTTACTGATATTTTAGTTGCAGGATGCTAGGTTTGTAGGGGTTTAGGGTAGGAAGTTAATAAATTAATGAAAATTAATTATTCGATTGAATTTGAAATATTTAAATTATGGCGCACTTATTTATTTCAATTATATTTTGGTTGTGGGCTTCTAGGTTTGTAGGGGTCTAGGCTGGTAAGTTAATTAAGTAATAATAAACTTTACAATTAATTACTAATTGTTAATTATTTAATTGACATTAAATATGTAAATTATGGAATACTTATTTTTAAAATATACTTTAGGTGCGGGTTACTAGGTTTGTAGGGGTATAGGGTGGGAAGCTCATGAATTAATAATTGAAAAATGATTCATTGATAATTATTTGATTGTATAAGAATGATGTAAATTGATTAATTTTGTTTATTACATATATGTAAGTTCTAAATAATAATTATAATATTAAGAGTTTAATATTTGTTCTACAATTGAGGTGTTATTTATATATGTAATATGTTTGAAGTGAAGTAATTTCCCTATTCTTGTTTAGACTGTTTTAGGAATAGTAAAATAAACTAACCTCTTTGCAATTCAACACTTTCCCTACTGTTTTGCTGTTTAGAGTGGAACTAGTAAGTTTCACCCCTCTAAAAACCAATGCTTTCCCTACTGTTACAGAGATTCAAGTGGGAATAGTAAATGTCACCCTCCAAAATCCAACACTTCCCCTACTGTTGCGCAGACTGGGAGGGAATAGTAAATTTGACCCCTGCGAAATCCAACCATTTCTCTACTGTTGCACGGACTGGAGTGGGAATAGTAAATTTTACACCTCCAAAATCTAATACTTTCCCTACTGTTGTCCTGTTTGGAGTGAGAATAGTAAATTTAAACCCTCCGAAATTCAACACTTTCCTTACTGTTGTGTTGTTTGCAGTGGTAATAGTTAATTCCACCCCTCTGCAGTCCAACGCTTTCCCTACTGTTACACAGATTGGAGTGGGAATAGTAAATTTTACCCTTCCTAAGTCCAACACTTCCACTATAGGTGCGCTCTTGGAGTGGGATTAGTAAAGTTTATCCCTCCAAAATCCAACACTTTTCCTACTGTGCACAGACTGGAGAGGTGTGGTGCAGCGGTCAGGGCAGCTGACTTCGGAGCACAGGGTTCACGGTTCGATCCCCGGCTCCGGCGGCAGCTCAGCTCAGCACCATGTGACTCTGGGCAATAGCTCACTTAATTTCCACTCCGGCCCCCAGCACCTTGAGACCCGTAAGGGTGAGTAGCTGCGCTATATAAAAACGGACTTACATTTTTTTAATAGTACATTTTACCCCTCCGAAATCCAACACTTTACCTAGCATTGCATAAGTGGGAATAATATATTTAATATTCTTAGACTTCAATAGTTTTCAAACTGCTGGTTAGAGTTTATAGCATTGTTTTATTTTTTAATAATGTACATTATTTGTATATATTTTTAAATGTATTTTAATGTTCATAGTATTTTTTGAAAATGTGTTTTTTGGATTTTCAATTTTTTATATTTTATTTGTTTACATTAGCTAATATATTTTTTCTTAGTCACTTTTTTGTGGTGTGTATGGTTTGTGTATGTACATTATGTGTATGTATATATATATGAAACAGAGATCGAATGGATAGTCTTTTTTATATTTGTCACTTTAAAAATGGAGAAAAAAATGAGCATGTCATGTGACCAAGGGCTCTGGGTAGCCCGAAACGCGTCATGGCGGCAAGAAGCACAAAATAAAATATTAAAGCACGCATCAAGTGGAGTCCGTTCCGTTTTTCTTTGTGGATACAAGGAAGGAGTATTAAAAATATATATATATATATATATATAGTAACCTAATTGATAAAAATATTTATTTGAGATTATATTAATGTTAATTATATTTTACATTTATTGGTGCGAATATATGGATCCATATATATTTTCCTATTATTAAATTAAAAACATAGTGTAAAATACATATTGTTTATTAAATATATATATATATATATATGTTCATTGTAATAAATGTAAAATTTAAACTAAATTAAAATAATGTAAAAGAAATATTTTTATTATGTTACACTATACACACACACACACACACACATTTAAACATATATATGTGTTTGTGTGTTTATAGAAGTATATGTTTAAATATAGTATTAAATATTAGCGGAATATATTTAATTTACATATAAAAATTATATATTAAAATATTTAACATTTACCCCTTTAAACAAATCGCTATTTTTGGACTATGTTAGTGTCAGTGATATTTTTTCAGATATTTTTGTACTTACCATTATAAGTATAGGATCACGATATTGTGGTAAACGATATTTTTGACACAATATTTTTGTCAAAGATATTGTTTACCACAATACTGTGTCAGTGATCCTGTTTATGAGTGGTGTGCCTAAAGGCTCTTTGATTAGAGGCGTTGGGTTTCAGCATCATGTTATTACGAACATACGTTTTTAGAATGATTTCAATATGCAAGGCATCCTTTTGGTGTGTCTTTTTATGGGTAGTTGTCTTTATGGCCATCTTATCAAAGGTGTTGGCCTTCGAGATCCTCTGATTAGGTCTAGTGTTTTTAGAAGAATAAGTACTTGTAGACATAAGTTTAAAGGGGCATCTAATAATGGAAGGTGATCTCTAGAGCCATCTAATTAAGGTTGGTGGTCTATAAGGACATCTGATTAAGAGTACCAGCATTTAAGAGAATTTCATTATGAGTGTCAACCTCCACAATTCTGCGGCTAATGGTCTTCTTAGCCTACCATAGGTAGCTGTCTTTAGGGTAATGCACTTTTCAATATTTTGTAGTTGAAGTTTTTAGGTCTATCTGGTTGCAGGTGGTGGCCTCTGGGACACTGAATTGTGTGTTGAATTATTTAGACATATATTGTATGGGCCTTAAAGGAAATCAGATTGTGGGTGGAGGTCTTTAGGGTCATTTCATTGTGAGTGGCAGTTTTGTGAACCACCAGATTGCAGGTGGTGGCCTATAGGAAGATATGGTTGCAGGTGGTGGCCTGTAGGAAGAGTTGATTGTGGGGAATGGCTTTTAGGTACATCCTATTTTGGGTGGCAGTCTATAGCATAGTTACGGGAAGGGCTCTTTGAAACATTTGAATGAATGTAAACATGTTTTTGAACATCTAATTAATCATGGGCCGGGATCTTCTCTTTTGTGAAGGTTTTTTGGAGTTAGGAAGAGACACTCAGAAAATCTATTTAAAACTAGGTAGTTTAAACCATAATCTTCATCATGGATGGCTTCGAAGTATATGCCATAGGCATCTAAGATATCTATCTATATAAGAATAGGTGCCTCCATGGTATCTGTTCACATGCTTTTAAAGTATCAACTGCATAGGGGCCTTTTGTAGCATCTATACAAGCCTAAGGCTTTTTAGCCATCTGAAGAAGCAAATTTCTGAAGTACGGATGGCTTCACATATGGGGATTTTTACCAAAATAGTGTGACTTTTACCATTAACAATACACCCAATTCTTTGGTTAAACCAGCAGATTTAACTTACTAGTGAATTACAACTCTGACTCAAGCAAGTTTACAGCTAACTGATCCACTGGAAAATAAAAAACAGCAACGCTACAGCAGAAAAACACGCACAATTCTCCTCACCCTCCATTTGAGATATGAAAGACCAAATAAAGAATAAAGACCAGAGGATGAACTAGACACTTTTAAGGAGTTGACAGACTAAGAAACGTTTATTAAAGTACAGTTTGATATACAGGAGCAAGAAAGACAAGAAAAAGCATGTCCACTGTATGCTAAGAGTCATAGTTGCCATCCTGGTGCTGCTATGACAGAGACTTCCTCCATCCGCATCTGAGAAATTACCGGAGCAGAGCTGGGGGGGGATAGAGATGCCCCATTGTTTGAAATGGAGACTTTAAGATTATGTCATACAAAGCCTTCTGATCTCAGATCTACACTGGAGACCTTTAATTTCCAGTAGCAAACAACCTGCTGTGAGGCCCTGGCCAATGTGTATCAATGTTTCTTGTTCTGTTTTTATATGCTCTTGTCCACAGCATTGTTCAGGATCTGATGAAAGGTTAGAGAATTACAAATAGTTCACAAAATAAATATCAAATATTTGGACGATTTTATGTTGTGATCACATTGATGCCGACTCTGAACACAGAGTTCTCGGCTAGTATTTGCAAGATTCATATAATCTTGGCACACTTCATTTACAAAGAGTGTCTCCGCACATAATAAGTTGTTGCGCAATGCATCGCAATGAAAACCCTGTGAACTGCACTTCAGGACCTCCTCCTTTACAGGAGTTATGAGGCTACCAGATAATAGGGCAGTGTCTGTTAGCCATGGTGCAATGAAGTAAGCTATTATTTGAAAAGAATTAAGGATTCTAAAATAGAAGATTAAGAAAATTGTTCTATAATTCCTTTTCCGCAGGGAAGGATTTTAAAGCATCAGAATCAGGTGAGGATCTCATGCTGGCAAAACATATACAATAAAAGCAAGTAATAAAACATCCAATGGGTGTTTCACCATGATACACAGCATCATTGCTCTTATTAAAGAGGAAGTGCAGTGAACTTTACAAAGAGGATACTTTTAGTTCCAACTGGACTGACTGAATAAATAATTTAAACCTGGATCCAAGGAGAAAAAGTCTCTGATAGAAAAAAGTGGAGTTGTAGGTGAGAGTTAAAAGGACAGGAAAAGGTAGAGTGGAAAAACACCTGGGAAGCAGAGATATTAGGCTTGGGTAGAAGCTGTGGCTTTGTCTTTACGGAAGACATCTTCGAGCTGTTGAAGGTTTCTTGTTGGGTCTTCAGAGGAAGAAGCTCGTTAGACACCCTTCTGTTTTCAGACACATTCTGCATGCTCAGAGCCTCTGAATCTCCAACGTCAGGGGTCAATGTGCCCACTAGCTGGGAGCCTTGATACTTGAGAGAAGATACATAGTCAGGCAAGTGGTATTCACTTATTTCACTAAGTGTGAGTTCAAGGGCCCGGATAGTATCTTCAAGACTATCAAGCCTTTTATATGTGGTGCCTAGTTCACTACTAGCTGCTGTCGTGCAGGGTTCAGATGTTGCTGTCGGTTCTGAGAATATCTCTTTAACCTCCTCTGAGAGAGTCAATTCGTAGGTTTCATTTTTCTGCAAAAGCTTATCTTGTTCAGTGAGGACATTCATCATCTTCCTGGAGGAGACTACTTCGGACTGGATGGCTTGTGATAAAGTGTTGTACAATACTTTCGAGACCCGTATTCTGCATGGCTTAGGCACAAACATCTTTGGGTCTTTTCCTTGAAATGTTCTTGGTTTTGGCACTGGCTGTTTGTGGCTTGGAGACCCAGCAATGTCTTCTAGACGATCCCCTCTTGTTGGTTTCAAATAACCACCATCTACGTCTGCACAAGCAGAATGGTCCTCTTTCATGTTTACAATATGGGTTTCAGAAACTCGACCATCCATCTCCCTATGAAACTTTGCTGATGGCCTACATTCTTGATCCACTTCGAGGAAAGATAACAGAACTTTGTTGGCAATGCTGAGCTCCATGGGTTCTTCAAACATGAGCAGGAGGGGTTTGTTGTCCAAATGCACAAAAAGGTCTTGACTTCTGATTTCTGCGCTATCCAGCCCCCGCGTGATATCAATGTTTAAAATGGAAACATTTTGCTCGTCTGTTTTTAATAACTCCTGAGCCTCCTTCCTTGACAGTGCCTGAATCATGGTCATTGTGATGATGAATGCTACAATGCCACTGATGGGGCTGTCAACCTTATTTTGTATTAATAAACCATCAATATTCTGCTCAGATGCCTCCATATACTGAACTGAGGGATGACAATCTCCGTCTATTGATGACTCCTTGCAGAGGCTGGGTAGGGGTGATGATCCATGTATGTCATAATGGAAACGCATCTCTTTTTCATAACTACCTACGTTTTTTGACTCTAGGTCCAACTGTTGAGAGTTTTTACTTTGGAATGTGTTATTTATTAGCTCAGAACCTGAACATGGGTTGGCAGACATTTCTTCCTTCGGACCTTTTTGCTCTGCCTTTTGTACGCAGACAAGGCTGCATTGACCACTGATTAACTCAATGTCTGGCTCACTGGGTGATAACTGGTCTGAAACACATTCAGTTAACACAATCTGAGGGAGACAAAACGTTCCTCTGTGCTGAGATTGAAAGGATTCCAAATCCTAAGCAAAACATAATAAAAAAAACAGGCATTAGTAGAACTGGAGACTGAATGTTTACCTTCAAAAATCTATAATGAATTATGCTTTCAATGTGTAAAAGGAACTTCGGAATCCAAATAATTTTAATCAGAGAGATGTGATAGGATAGTTTTTAGTAGGCAGTACATCTTAGAAAACTGAGGCTATAAACCTGAGACATACTCGTGCTGAATCTATCAGGAGCTCACGGAGTATCCCAGGTTAGATATTATTACGTTTCAGAAAGAACAGTTGCAATCTTACAGAAAATGGAAACATTGCAGACCTGTAACGTTGGTTCTCCATCAATGATGATTGCAAAAACTTTGAAATACCAGCTTGAATCACAAACTTGGTGCCAGGTAGGGATTAATATATTTACATGCCTAACTGCATCATTATGTACTTATACTACAGAGGTGTTTTGATAGCAGGTATAAAAATGTAATCCTGAATTTATATTAGATACTTTTTTTGCTGTACATTATATAGGAGAACTTTATTGTTGGAGTTGGAACATGATTGGTTAAATAAATTAGAAAGAAAGAACAGAGTGCATTGGACATTGATGAGTTACCCTCTAAAACTAAAGTGATTCCAGTGAGTTGAGTTACTTGAATACAAGGTGAACAATCAGTGACACGGCAACTATGTGTGCATAAACTGCCCACTGACTCCTTATAGCTCCTTCATAAATTTCTGTTAGTGGAATATTAAACTTAAAATACAGTCACTGTTACAAGATGTAATGGCTTCCAGTAAATGAATGCCGCCTTCCTTCCAGACTCCTTTAGTTCTCAGAATGTAATCTGCCCAAAGTGAATTTGAAGATTTGAGGGCCGAGAGAGAAAGTGGGCAGGCGTTAAAAGAAACTACAGAGGTAACACCATATAAATCTGAACCAATGAAGTCAGAATGCAGTATATAGAAATATCTTCCAACATAATTATTGTTTCCTAAATGCTGTTCTGTTTATAAAAATATTATCCCATTGGGTGTAGATGTTCTATTGTTAATTCTAATGGGGCAACATTTCTGTCTCATATTTATGTAAGACAATATTCTGAAGATTATATTTTGGTACCACACCTAACCAACGGTACCAAAGGTACATAAACTTTTTCTTCCAATGGATACTTTCCTCTCTACAGATGCATTATCTTTAAGAGTTTCCGTAGAGACACCTATAACATTTATTGGATGGAGGAGTGTGGGACAAACAAATAATATGATAAGCTACCTGACAAGCTACATGATCTTCTGAAAAAATAGTCCCAGCTTTAATATACGAATCTAGACACGTATATTAAAAACATGTCACTTACTTGGAACTAGAGTCCTCCAGCTCTGGTACAATGTGCATGAATTGCTCCCTGTCTTTAGGTTGGGAATCCATGGCAATACATTTTAAAACAACAGTGTTAACAAATAATCATTTAATGTTCGTTATTAAATGTCACAAGTGCTGAAGTGGAGACGCTTTTAGCGCCACTCAGCTTTCTGTAGCCAACCAAGGAAAATGAAGTAAGAGCCTCATAATAAGGGGAGGACTGAGGGTTACATGTGAATGTGTGAAAGATACGAAAACTTGAGAAATATAGTTTTTTTTTTATTTTTTTTTTTTTTTTTTTTTCAAAAACCTTTATTGAAATCACAAAACGGAATTGACATCAGCAGATTGCCTACATCCTCTATAGGGCCGGCCTGCGCTGTAGTGTAAATGGGGCTGTGACGTTTAGGGGGAGGAGTACACAGCACGTCGCCTACAACCCCGCAGGGCCGGCCGCGTCAATGGGTAAGCTGGTCATGAGGAACAGTAGGACATCTGTAATCATTAAATTGCAATCAATACCTTTAAACTAAACACTCCCACTTTAATACCATGCCTAGTCTGTATGTGTCTATCCTATACGCACATTCCATTCAAAAGGGGTGTGGAGAGGTGTCCCTTGGTGACCCGTGGTCCCCCATATCTTGTGAGTGTCGCCTGAGGTAGGGGTTCCCTTTTTATCCCGTTTCCTGTCTTCTTAGAGTGAGAGTGGGAGAGGGAGGCCTAGTAGAGGTTGAATCAGAGTGTTCCATGAGATATGTCTGTAAGGGGGCCCATATATCACGCGGGCGGGAGGAGGGGGTTGGAGTTCTGCATAAGTGCATGATTGTTCCTGGCTGTATATAAGATCTTGGAGCCATTCTTTGAATTTTGGGGCTCTCCCTCTGCCCCATCTACAAGCGATTCTCCTTTTGGCCAGGAGGAGCGCGAAGGAAATGTATTTCCTCATTGCGGGGGGCAGGGGATGAGTATATCCCAGCAATGCAGTCAAAGGGTTATCAGGGACGTGTTGGACAATCATGAGGTCCAGTGCTGTGAATATTTCCGCCCAGAAGCGTTGGACGGGCGGGCAGTCCCAAGCAACATGTGTAAAATCAGCGCCTTCTGCTCCGCAGCGGTCACATCGGTCGCTATCTCGTAGCTTTAGGCGATGGAGCCGCGCGGGCGTGTAGTAGAGTCTATGGACATATTTGTAATGTATAATTCTGAATCTGCTACTGGCAGATATGTCTCCCGTCTGTTTGCAGCAGTACGTCCACTGTTCGTCCGTCAGAGGGTATCCCAGCTCCCTCTCCCATCTACTTCGGACTAGGGGGGCCACGTGTTCCTTATGATTTTGTACAGTGCGGTATAATATGGATATCGCATGTGCATGGGTCTCCTGTTGCAGGAGGGCGTGTAGTGGAGGCATAATGGGTGGCTCTAATGGAAACTCAGGGGTGAGGGCTCTCACACTTTGTCTCAATCTAAGATAGTAAAAGAGTTCCAGAGGGGTGGAGTTAGCGGCACCAAAGAATTCCGCACTCGTTCGGAATTGGCCCCCAGCATACAGTTGTCCCCAAGTTTGTATATTTAGTCTGCGGAGTAGCGGCGGCAGCCAGCCTCCTCTGTCACCGGAATATCCTGGCGGCCAGGCAGGGGCAAAAGCGGGAGTATAGTAATGTGCATTGTGTGGATTTTGCCAGGTCTCACCAGGCGCCAGTGGTACATTGCACAGTGGAGGTGGCTAGGTGTCGCTGGACTGCGGGGGTACTCAGGTATGCCATGCAGGGGGTCGGGCCCATGTAACCATCTTCTATTGCCAGGTGGGGCATGTAGGGGGGGGGTTTCATCCAATACGTGGCAAAGTGGGCCTGCGCGCAACTATAATAGAGCTCCATGTCCGGTATCTCAAAACCGCCCTCGCTGAACGGCCGCGTGAGGGTGTTCCATCGTAATCTGGCCTGCTTGCCTCCCCAGGTAAGCCTGATGAGTTGGGATTTAATGGGCGAGAAAAAATGCCGGCTGGGCGCGTATGGAATATTTACAAACAAATATAATAGTTTGGGCAATATCATTTTTATGAGGGCGGCTCTGCCAGCCATGGAGAGGGGTAGGGCGATCCATCCCGTGATTTTGTCAGTGAGGGAGTCCAGTATGCGTCCATAGTTTGCTCGCATGAGCTCTTCTCGGTCGCGAGAAAGGACTACGCCGAGATATGTAAGGGTATCGCTGCACCACGCTAGGGGATATTCTGGCGTGAATTTCGGGGTGGATTCGGTGAGCGGAAATATCTGCGACTTCCCCCAGTTGATGTTTACCCCGGAGATTTGCCCGAAGAGAATAAAGAGTCTGAGAATGGGATTAAGGCTGACGTTCGGGTGCCGCAAGTAGAGGGTGATATCGTCAGCATAGAGGGAAATAAGTATTTGCCTGTCAGGATAGATCAGAGCGTGGTCGCGGTGGTGTTGTCGGATTTTTGCGGCAAGGGGCTCGACCGCCAGCGCAAAGAGTAGTGGGGACAGCGGACATCCCTGTCTGGTACCCCTAGTTATTGAAAAAGTGGGGGAGCGTCTTCCGTTGATCATCACCACTGCCCGGAGTCCTGTGTATAGGAGATTTATCCAGGCTAAGAATGGGACGGGGAACCCCATACGTTGCAGCACAAAGGATAGATAATCCCACTCCAGGGAGTCGAATGCCTTAGTGGCGTCTAGGAATATGGCGGCCGCGTTTTCCTCCGGGTCTATATCTTGGAGTAGCGCAAAGAGAGTGCGTAGGTTATGGGATGTGCCCCTGGTTGGGACGAATCCTGACTGGTCCGGGAGGACCAATACTGGCATGAGGGGCCTAATGCGATTCGCGATTAATTTAGCTAGGATCTTGGCGTCAATGTTGATGAGGGACAGGGGCCTATATGAGTCTGCTTGTGTAGCTGGTTTCCCTGGTTTGGGCAAGGAGACAATGAGGGCTTCGCGCATTGTGGGAGGTAAGATACCGGACTCGCGCGCTTCCTCCAGCACCTGGCGTAGCGTTGGGATGAGCATATGGCGAAATGCCTTGTAAAATTCGGCCGGAAGGCCGTCCGGCCCTGGGGCCTTGCCTGATTGTAATTGCATGATGGCAGAGGTGATCTCCTCATCTTCGAAGTGTGCAAGGAGCAGATCTCTCTGTCCATCCCCCAGCCAGGCTATAGCAGTGTCATCAAAAAGGTGTCAAAATCTGCTGGGGCCTGTCTATGAGTTTTGTATAGTGTCTTGTAGAATGTCTTAAAGACACTAAGTATGCTTTGGGTGTCTTTTTGTATATGACCATCCTCGTCTGCTACCTCCAGGACAGTGTTAGCAAACCGGGGGGGTCGTATGGAAGAGGCCAAAGCCCGGCCTGGCCTCTCCCCCTCCCCATATCGGCGCGCCTGGTGGTACTTCTCCCTGAATTTGCATTCTCTCTCTGCCGTGTCTTGATAGTCCGTGATCAGGGTGCGCAATCGGGTTTGGAGTTCAGGGGTAGGTGTAGGTAGCATGAGCTGCTCCGTGCGTTTTATGTCTTGTTCTAATTTCCGGAGTGTATTGCGTATGTCTTTTAGTACACCCCCGCTCTTAGCGATGCATATTCCCCGTACAGTGACCTTGAATGCCTCCCAGATCGTTGAGTAGTGTGGTACAGAGCCAGTGTTACGGAGGAAAAAGTCCGATATTTCTTGTTCGAGTTCGGCTTTGAAGACGGAGTCTAATAGGTTTTGTGGTTGAAGGCGCCAAGAGAGGAAGGGGGGTTCTTCATTGGGGGGCATGAGAGTGAGAATCACAGGTGAGTGATCTGAATATGTTTGGGATAGGTGAGATGCACCCGATAGCCAAGTCGCTAGTCCCCTGTCGAGCAGCCAGGCATCGATGCGAGACCAGGAGGAGTGCGCTGTGGAATAGCAGGTACCCTCCGTTGCGTGTGGGTGAAGGGTTCTCCAGGCGTCTAGAAGGCCGTTGCTTTCTACTATGTGTTTGAGGGTTCGTTGCGCAGTAGTGTAGTGATGGCTCTGTGGGTGAGACCTATCCAGAGCTGGGTTGAGTGTGACATTGAGGTCTCCGCCCCATATCAGATGTGTGGAGCCTATGTCCTGTATTTTCCCCATAGAATTCGAAAAAATTCCGGGTCATCAGTATTAGGACCATAGCAGGATATGAACGTGATAGATTGTGCAGATAATCTTCCCCATAATATACTGTACCGCCCGTGTGGGTCCCCATATGAGCCAATGGGGGTGTAGGGAAAGTTGCGTTTCATCAGAATAAGTGTTCCCCTAGCATACGAGGAGTATGACGAGAAGCATCTGCTACTGGCCCAGCGTGTCGCAAAAGTGGGAGATGCGGCGGGGGCCATGTGTGTTTCTTGGAGCATGGCACAGTGGACATTATGACGATCGAGATAGGACAGGATCTGTCGTCGTTTGCGTGGGTTCCCCAGTCCTCTAACGTTCCATGTTAACAGGTTGTATTGGAGGGGCCTGGGCCGGGACTCCATAGTATGTGTGGAATGTCGTGGTGGAATGTGCAGCAAGAAATGTGTTTTAGGTGATTATGTTCGACGTGGTTTGCGATGAGGGCGTGGTGCAAAGTAGTGCGTGAATAACATTCCCCTTTCCCTCCCTCCTCCCACCACGGCATCCTAACTTTGCCGTGGACAATCCCTCCCCCTTCCCCTTCCTGCCCTTCTCCCTCTATCCCAACTGGGGAAAGTGAGGGTGAGCTTAACAACATATAACAAATACAGCACATTAGGGTTCACCTGCGGGGTAAGCGCCAGAGGGCATCCAGGTGCGCCTCGCGACAGCGAGGGTGCTCGGGATAATTTTAGAGTTCATCTCGGTGTGGCGGTTGGCGTAGGGTCGGGCCCAGTGAGTTCTGGTAGGCTCCCCGCTGCCGGCGTGGGATGTTAGCTTTTTCGGTCCACAGCGGGAGTCAGCCCGTGACAGTGGTAAGGTATCAAGTTCCGTCCAGGGTCGTGGAAGGGTGCATTGGACTGATGGGGGGAGAGTGCTCAGTTCGCCACCCCCTCCCGAGTCCCGGGGGTGGGTGCAGTGTCCCTTCTTGTGCCATAGTTCGTGCACTCCACGTCCGCTGGCTACGGATTACGGATAGCCTGAGGGGTCTTGGCTTCCCCAGTCTGTGTTCCGTCAGTGTTTAGGGGTTAGATTCCAAGTTATCTGCCTCCGAGCGAGTATGTTTGGGGTCCAAGATCTCTGTTCTGAGTTTCATTCGATGTCCGATGTGTCTCCATTATCCTTTCGTTCAGGGGTCGCCTGGCCTGTGGGCTGCCGAGGCAGGGTTTTAAGGAAGTCCTGAGCATGTTGGGGATTCGTAAAGAAATGTTGTTTGCCATTGTGTGTTACCTTAAGACGCGCAGGGAAGAGCATTGCGTACGATATGTTTAGTTGTTGTAGTTTTTCTTTACTTGGAGGAATTTCCGTCTCTGGTCCTGTACAGCGATGGTGAAGTCCGGGTATAGTGATATCTCCGATCCGTCGTGAGTGAGCTGACCTTTTTCCCGGGATAGGCGAAGAGCAGTGTCCCGGTCGCGGTAGTTAAGTATTTTGGCTATGATGGGACGTGGCGGGGTGCCGGGAGCAGGCCGATTGGCAAGGGAACGGTGCGCTCTCTCCACTATGAGGACCGAGGAGAATGCCTCCCTCCCAAATATTGTTATAAGGAGACGTTCCACGTAGTCCTCCATTCTCCCTGTGGCTGTCGTCTCCGGCACGCCAATAATGCGTAGGTTGTTTCTCCTTGATCGAGATTCCAACTCCTCGTTTTTGCGGCAATTACTTTCAGGACTCCCTCCATCTCATGTGCCCGGTTGTTCGTAGAGCTCGCTGCGTCCTCAAGATCGGATATCCTTCGCTCCGCCTCGGTAAGTCGGTCATCGTGTTTCTCCACCCTATGTGTGAGGCCATCCAATCTAGCGTTCATGGTGTCCATTTTTGATTCTATGGACGTCAGGCTCGACTGCATCACCAGGAGCAACTCCTTAAGGTCTGTGGTTGAGGTGGTGGGAGCTTCGGCCTGGTCCTCATCCGCCTCCGGCTGGGAGCGGGGGTCTTCCGGGTGTCGAAGGAAAGCTTCGGTTGTCTTCCGTCTAATTTCCCCATGGCGGCGGAGCGGTCGGCACTGCGGCCCAAGTAGTATTATTAACAGACTAGCAGTGTGGGCTGTGGTGTCCCTTCTCCTTGGTGACTCTTCAGTTCAGCCCAGCCGGGGAGGGTGGGGGGGTTTCAGGGGGATCGGGCCCGCAGCGTCCTCCTCTCACTCCCTTTCAGTCGGGCGCCTCTGTGTGGGGGGTAGGTCTATGACTTCCGCCGCGTCGCCCCCTTCCGCCCCCGCCAGGTGTTCCAGAAGTCGGTGGCTGTTAGTGATTTACCCGGTGGGATTTGGGCTCATAGCTTATGTCCATTGGGCATATCATGGGTGTTTCAACGGGGGGAGAGTAGTACCAATCTTGTGCCTTCTGTATCGCCGTGCCTCGTCAATTATTTTCCCAGGCGTTCATCCCCCTCCACCCCGGTGTTCCCTCTTCCCATCTGACCGATAAATTGGGGGGGGCCGGCAGCGATCGATTACCAGGAGCGGCGCCGCAGCAGCCCCCGGATCTCACCTCAGGCCCCTGCTTCTCTCTCCCTCCGGCATCAGGCGGCAGCCCGTCCAGATGCTCTGCGGCCGTCGGCAGTTTCCTCAGCGAGTCCGGGGCCCGCAGCCCACCGCCACCGGCACCGATACGGTCGCTCCACCAGGGGGGGCAGTCCCAGTGTTGTCTCCCTCCGGTGCCGCACCTCAGTGCGTGTGGACCTCTTCGCGTGTCGTCCCCCTCAGCGCAGCTTCTGGCCGTCCGGTCCGTTCAGATATTCGAGGGGGAGCGACGGGTCTTCTTTTCCAGCGTCCCCCGTTTTCTCCGCAGCTCCGCAGTCCGGGCCCCTGGTGCGGGATGAAGTGACGATTCCTTTCCTCCCCCGAGGAAGACGCCCGCCCGGAGCCGGGTCGGTAGCGCCGCCCCCAAATCAGCTACTCTTAGTGCTCTCGACTGTTTAGTGCCGTTGCGCGTTCTTTCAGATCCCACAGTCTTCCCCCACCTCCCGACTTCCTCCTACGTTTCGGAGGCACCGCTTTTCCTCCGCTCGAGAGCAGCTGAATTACTCACAGCTTCAGATGGTGGCGAGTACGGCCAGCCTCTCCTCGTCCGTGCCGGGGGCCCCGCGTCTTTCACAGTTGTTTTTCGCCCGGCATCAAGAGGCTGCGTCCGCCATTTTGCGTTGGATGTCCGCAGTGTGCGGGTGGGGGTGTTTTCCTCGGATCCGGGTGTTTTCTTTGTCGTTATTGACCCCCACGGGCGTTCCTCCGCCTTGGCTTACGGATTGCGCCGTTTCAACGGCGTGTGCAGTGGGAGATGAGCCGGATTGGCAGCAAATCAGTTCCCGAGCCGCAAGAGCCTCACATATGTGCGGCCATCTTGCTTGGCGCCCTCTAGCGCCCCCCAAACTTGAGAAATATAGTTGCAAATAAATTATCTTTTCCAGCACTGGATCTCTCACATATTCATGTTTGAATTATTACGGACGAAGCAGTACTCGCAATTAAAAAAAAACAATTGTGGAATAATATCCCCTTACTTACTCATGTTACGTAGCACTGCCGGTAGAATGACTGTCTCTGATCTTCTATGGAAATTCAAATGTGTTTCCAAAGGAATGTGTTGCCCTTCACATTATTATATATTTTGCCAATGTGTCTCCTAGGAGACCCTCCTCTCCCATGTCATGAATTTTTCTTATTTACATGTGTAGGCCTTAAGAACAAGTTACTTACCTTCGGTAACGCATTATCTGGTAAAGACAATATCTAGCTGCAGATTCATTACCTTTGAATTTCCCAGGCATCAGACTGGATCTGGAAAAGTTTGTGTGAGCAATGCCCTTGCATGCCGTCGGGTGACTTCGTTTGGGTACACGTGGCGCCATTGGCGCCGGAAGTGACATCGCGGTCACCTATATTGGCGCTACACAGGGGCGTGGATGTCAGTTTCTTTCCACAACTTTCCACACCAGAACTGCAGAGTCATGAAGTAAACTGACTAGTGTGTGTCAAAACTAGGGCCCTGAAAGGGAAATAACCCTAGACCTAGAAATGTACCCGAAGAGCTGGGAGGCATGGGTGGGTCTGTAAGGAATCTGCAGCTAGATATTGTCTCTACCAGATAATGCGTTACTGAAGGTAAGTAACTTGTTCATCTGATAGAGACTTCTACCAGCAGATTCCTTACCTTTGAATAGATACCCAAGCCATACTATCCTGGCGGTGGGCTGTGTACAAATTGATTATACTAAGAAAGTCTGCAAGACCGAACAGGTGAAAATGCCCATCCCTGCGGACCTGACTGTCCAGGCAGTAGTGTTTGACATACATGTGCAGGGACGCCCATGTTGCTGCCTGGCAGATGCCCAGGACTGGAACCCCACAAGCTAATGCCGTTGTTGCAGTTTTTCCTCTGGTGGAATGGGCTTGCAGCCCTCAGGAGGCTGCTTTTTAGCCAGGGCGTAGAAGACCTTGATGGAGAGAATGACCCAGCGCGAAATGGTCCGTTTCTCATCTGCCCGACCTTTTTTAGCTCCTACATAACCCACGAAGAGTTGGTCGTTCACCCGGAACACTTTTGTGAGATCTAGGTAGAACGACTATGCTCTTTTTGGGTCCAGATGGTGGAGTCGCTCCTCCTCTTTAGAGGGATGTGGAGGAGCATAAAACGGGGGCCGGGTGACAGGTTCTCCCAAACGGAATGGGGTTACCATCTTAGTACGAAAGAGGCCCAGCTGCGAAGCACCACCTTGTCTGGGAATACCACAAGATAGGGAGGCTTGGATGATAAAAGCCTACAGCTCACTCACCCACCTGACAGATGTTACTGCCACTAGAAAAGCTGTCTTGATGGTTAAGCAGCCTGAGGAGACAATTAATAAGCGGCACAAAGGGAGCACACATGAGGTAAGTGAGAGCCAAGTTCAGATCCCACTGAGGCATGATGAAGGGCAAAGGGGGAACATGTTCAAGCCCTTTCAGAAATCTCTGTACAATAAGGGACTTAAATAAAGAGGGTTGGTCAGCAGCTGCAGGAAAGCGGACAGAGCAGAGAGATAACCCTTGAGAGTGCCCAGAGCAGAGCCCTGCTCGACAAGGGTAAGAATGAAGAGAAGAATATCCGAAAGAGAGGCAGAAAGAGGGTCAATAGACTTAGCAGTACAATATTTTACACATTTTTGCCAACGACAGGTGTATATTGTCTTGGTGGAGGGCCGCCTGGCCGCCAAGATAACTTTACAGACTTCAAGAGGAAGGTCAAAAGCTACCAACTGTTGCCGCTCAATCTCCACGCAAGGAGTCAGAGAGTTGAAAGTTACGGGTGGAGTACCCTCCCCTGCTACTGCGACAGAAGATTCTCCTGAAGGGGCAGCCTGATCGGAGGATCGATGCTTATTTGAAGACACTTGGATACCAAACTCTCCGTTCCCATTCCAGAGCCAAAAGAATGACTTGGGCCCGGTCGTTCTTGATCTTCTTGAGAACTCTGGGCAGAAGTGGAATGGGTGGAAAAGTGTACAGGAGGGTTGAGTTCCACTCGCGACAAAATGCGTCTCCGAGCGATAACCGCCTTAGAAACTCTAATGTGCAATACTGCTGACATTGCATGTTCTCTTCGGAGGTAAACAGATCCAACCAAGGCTCTCCCCATTGCTGTAAGAGTCCTTGTGCCACCTCCGAATGGAGGCACCACTCGTGATCCGCTAGGCATGGACTGCTGAGTTTGTCTGCCCTAGCGTTCAGAGAACCTGCCAGGTGTTGAACCACCAGGGTTAGGCCCTGCTGTTCCAACCATGCCCAGAGACGCAGGTCCTCTGGACAAAGGGTCCACAACCCCACCCCACTTGTTGCAGTACCACATGGCGGTAGTGTTGTCCGTGAACACTTGCATTATCTTCCCCCTTGACAAAGGGAAGAAATGCTTTCAATGCTAGTCAGATCGCCCAGAGCTCCAGCAGGCTGATGTGGAGTCCGGATTCCTCTGGAGACCAGAGTTCTCTGATCTCCACCTCTCCCAGATGGTCACCCCATCGCAGGAGTGACGTATCTGTCACTACCATTAAGTCTGGTTGGGGAGGGAGAGGAGTCTGCCTTTGACCCAATCGCAGTTTGTAAGCCACCACTGCAGGTCTTTTGCAGTTCCATCTGAGATCTGGACCATGTTGGAGAATTCCCCTGATGCTGAGCCCACTGGAAATGCATTATGCCCACTGGAAATGCCATATGACATGATTTACCAACAGGATGCAGTATGCCTACTGGAAAGGCAATATGACATGATTTACCAACAGGATACAGGAGGGCAGGAGGCCCAGTAGCCTGAGAGTTATTCTCACCAAAATCCAAGACAGAGGCTGAAACATAGGTATCATAACGTGAATATCCTGGACTTGCAGCTCAGGTGCATAAGCCCGAACCTGCACTGTGTCCAGAACAGCCCCAAAGAAAGGGAGCGTCTGAGAAGGAGTCAGGTGTAACTTCGGCACGTTGATAGTGAACCCTGGCAAATGCAGATGGTCCTCCGTAGCCTGGAGGTGGGAGATGACAGTCTGGGGCGAGGCCGCCTTCAACAGCCAGTCGTCGAGGTAGGGGAAGACTGAAAACCCTAACCTGCGCAGATGAGCTGCGACCACCGCCATCACCTTGGCAAACACCCAAGGGGTGCTGGTAAGGCCAAAGGGTAGCACAATGAAATTGAAAGTGCTTGTGGCATACTTTGAACCGCAGGTAACGCCTGTGGACAGGCAGGCAGGGTATGTGAAAATAGGCATCCTGCAAGTCCAGCGCTACCAACCAGTCTTCTTGGTTTAGGGCAGACAAGACCTGAGCCAAAGTGAGCATCCTGAATTTCTCCTTATTGAGGAAGAGATTGACGGTTCAGAGACCCTTGTTCTTTTTGGGTATCAGAAAGTAGCGGGAATAACAAAAACTGCCTATTTCTGATATCGGAACCCTTTCTGTAGCCCCCTTGGGCAGGAGAGCTGTAACTTACTCTCAGAGCAAGATCAGATGATCCCCCACCAGCCGTTCTTGAGATGATGGTAAAAGGGGGGGGGGAGAGATAATAAAGGGAGGGAATAACCCCTCCGAATGATCTCAAGACCCATTTGTCCGATGTTATGGACTTCCAGTGGAGGAGATGATGTTGGATTCTCCCTCCAACTGGACACCCATGGTCTTGCAGAACCAAACTAGGAGGACTTAGAGGCTGCAGCTCCCAAGGTGTTGGTGGCAGATGACTTCTGGTTTCCATTCCCACAGAAAAACATCAAAAAAACATCATTAACCTATTTGCCAAAAAATACAGACAACGTGGATACCCAAAAGAAATTGTGGAAACATCAATACAAAAAGCATCAAGCATTGATAGACAAATGTTGTTACAAAAGAAACAATCTAAACCTAAAGATTGAATCATTTGTGTCTTGAAACACTCGACAAAATCCAACCACATTAAGTCAATCATTTTGAAACACTGGTCCATTATCAGAACAGAGCCAGATTTACAACATCTCTTTGATCAACCCCCCACATTTGCGTTTCAACGTTCTAAAAATCTCAAAGAACTATTATCAAGGAAGCAAAAAGAAGAACCTAAAGTCTATAAAGGAATGAGAAAGTGCATGAACTGCGTACATTGTAATAACGTGATCACGGGAGATCACTTCATAACCCTACACAAGGAAACTCCATTAAGTTATTACATTCCAGCACCTGTGACACATCTAATGTAATATACGCACTTAAATGTCCTTGCAGGGGGGGGCGCTAGAGGGCGCACGGCAAGAAGGCCGCATTCTAGTGCTGCTCTGCCCGGCCGGGCACAAATCCGCCAAATATCTGCTTGAAATGCACGCATCTATCTCCAAAACAGGACTGAGAAGTGGGGTGACGTGTTTCTGCACCGAGTGGAGGTGAAATCTGCCACTTTCGCCAACTGCACGCAAAGGGCGCGGACATTTCAACTTCTCGGCGGGCGCTCGTAAAATGGCGCCGACCGGGAGCTCCTGAGCTGAGGTATCTCTGAGGCGTCTGACAGCGACATCTGGATCCAGGCGACACGCTGTGGTGCTCCTGGGTCGCGGATCGACTGGCTACGGCACCTGCATAACGTGGTGAGGAGTGGAAATTTGGACGAGGCAGAGACGGAGCGGAGAGATCGCCCGACAGTTTCCCTGCTGGCCTGGAGTCTGAAGGGTGCCTGGCTGCTGATCGTGGCTCCTGGACGACCGGTGGTGGTGAGTGGGGTGCAGCGCATGGCTGGGCCAGCGGCTGCGTAGGCGGGTGGAGGCTCTCGGCCGGCGCTGCGCTCTGCAAGCTATAGCTGGGCCCTGGGAAGCTGGACCGACTCGGGCTGCATGGAATGGGCGATCGCGCTGCCTGCTGCTGCTGTAGTTTGGAGTCTAACTGAATGCTGGAAGGTCTCGCTCACATCATCCCAGCAGCTTTTGGCTCCTCTTGCTGTCCTTGTCACCGTGCGGCAGGAAACAGGGAAAAAGAAATAAAACAAGAAACTATACCCAGTAGAAGAAAAAGATCCTGCTTTCAGGGGTTACAGTGGCATTGTGGGGACTTATATGCGACGCTGTGACTGTGTGGAAGTGCGTTACTGACACTGTCTTTTCCCCCCGTCGCTCTCTTGACTGTCTTATCCGTCTCTCCCTGATATATGTGCACTGTGGCTATAAGGGCTGCCATTAAAGCTTGATAGTCGTTAAGTGCTGGACTACTGCAGATTTAGGCCGGCGGTAGGCCTCAGCTCTCTGCGTTTGCGGCCTTGCCTGCAGACTGTCCGAGTTTTATATACAGAGGGAGCCTGCACATTGATCGGTAGCCTCATATCTCGCCCGCTGGGGGCTCTGTGAAGATTCATTCCTGGTCTCTGATTTGCCTCAAAGAGTGTGTGCGCATTACTAGTTTCCAGCATGGGGAGAACGGACAAGTCGCAGCCTCGCCTCACGTTTGAGGCTCGCAAACCTCCTAGGTCCTCACAGAAGGCCGCCTCGGACTCGGAGGCAGAAGCGCATGGGGATAGTCCCTCTACGCTGGAGGCCACATTGCTGGCGATGCAGCGCAGCCTACAATCCATAGAGGGCACGATGGCGGCTATGAACAACCGACTGGACCGACTGGATCATATGTCCGCACAACTTGAAAAACAAAATGCCCGTATGGGGGAGGTTGAGCAACGTGTCTCGGCCACAGAAGATGGGCTCAGTGAGGTATCCGGTAAAACACTGAACATGGAGAAGGTGTTGTCCCTCATTCAGGCCAGGAATGAGGATTTGGGGAGGGCGTGGCCAGCAGCATGGCGGACTAGACGCGTTAGGCGGCAGCTCCGATGGCCGAGAAGTGATCCTGCATAAATCCTGTCGTAACCACTTGATCCTGTACCCTCAAAAACGTAGACCGAGTGTCGGAATGCAAGCTGCATACACACGGCGACGACTCTGAGGGAACGAAGCCTTGAAACCCGGGAAAACGGTGCTGAAGGTGCGGACCAGGCGACATACAAAATGGCGGCCGCGTGAGAATTGGACGAGGCGGCTGCGGCGTCGGAGAGGTCTGTGAGGCGGCGGACCACCAATAAACCCCAGCGAGACTAACGGTGAGCGGTGGCCTGTAGGGACTGTGGAAGCTGCAGAGGCCGACAGAAGTATACCGCGAGTTCGCGGGAAGCCCGGAAACCCTGGACACGGTGCCGAAGGTGAGGACCAGGCGACATGCAAAATGGAGACCGCGTGAAAGTCAGACGAAGCGGCGGCGGAGCGGTCTGAGAGGCGGCGAACCACCAATAAACGAACCCCACCGCGATTCCAAAGGTGAGCGGTGACCTGTCGGGATCGTAGAGACTGCGGAGCCCGACCGGCACATACCACGAGACCGCAGGAGGTACACGAACTGCCGGAGAGGACTGATGCGGCGTTGCAGAACCCCGGACTGGATTTTGCCCAACTACGCGGAGGAGAGCACTTGAAGTAAGCTGGGGTGGGCGCTGAATGCGCACCGACACCGGAGGTGGGAGAGAATAAGGACTTGTGGGGGCCCCAGGACCCGATCGGCGATATTGAGGAGAGCTGGGAGGGCTGCGAGGTACTCCGGAGAGAGCCCCGGGAAGGGAGGAGACGATCGGCACAGGGAACCGGCATGGGGCACTAGCACTGAAGCAAGAGGCGAAGGGGCCAAGCGATGGGAACCCACTTAGCGCCACACTGAGCGCTGCAGACGACGAGTCACGGTCCGCCCGGACCCCCCACTCTCCACCCCCAGTGGCATACTCCGGATCTCCTGTGGGACGGGAGGAGAGAGCACCAGGGCCGCAGGACTGTCCGAGATAAGGACCTTGACGACGCAGTAGAGGGGTTCAGGACCCTGCGGCTGAGCCCGCTAGAGAAGCGACACCGGGCACGCCTGGGAGTGCGGTAGGGTGCTGCAAGAGATCAGGGCAGAGACCTACAGGAGCCCACGCAACACAAGGGGGGTGACCCCACTCCATTGCCAACTGGGACCCAGAGAACAGCGTTAAAAGACCTGACACATTCCCGGGCACCCACGGTGAGGGGAACGAGGAGGGCAGACTTGCTACTGCGAGGGTGCCTGGCGGTGAGTACCCTGTAGGGTGGAGTGCCTCGTCGCCCCCGATGGCGCGAGATAAGGACCCCAAAGCACAGAAGCAAGGGAAGCTGGACAAATTTACTAAACCAATGTCGGTACCCGACCCCCAGATGGCGGGACCAGCAGACCCCCCAGATAATACTGTCCTTCACGCCATACAGTCTTCCAGGGAGGCGCTTGAAGGCAAGATTGATGAGGTCAAAATAGACGTTAACCTGCTACGCCAAGATCTACGAAAGGTGTCAGAGAGGGTCACGCAGGCGGAACACCGTATCTCAGAGGTGGAAGATGTCACCAATGTGCTAAAAGGCGAAGTTACAGCCCTCACAAAGACCATGGCAGAGACTCTCTGGAGGGTCGATGATGCAGAAAATCGAGCGAGGCGAAACAACCTCCGCTTTCTTGGCTTTCCGGAGGCCATCGAAGGGACTGACGCGGGCGCCTACCTGCACAAATGGCTGCTGGATACGTTCCCGGACACCCACTTTTCGCAGTGCTTTGTCATCGAGAGGGCGCACAGAATACCGGGGGTCAGACCACCACCGGGGGTCAGACCACCACCAGGGGCACCTCCACGGCCGTTGATCGCAAAATTCCTTAATTATCAAGACAGGGGACGTCCGCACAGACAATACCAGAATCAAGGTGTTCCCAGATTACTCCCGTGAGGTCCAGAAACAACGTAAAACATTTGACTCCGTGAAGGACAAACTACGGCAGCTACAGATCACATATATGCTCCTCTTTCCCGCCAAACTGAAGGTGATCTATAGCGATAAGCCACTGTTCTTCAGCACTCCGGAGGAGGCATGGCACTGGTTGGAAGAGCGCCCAGTTTTAAGAGGTTCCAGGGAGCTGTCACCGCGCTCCGGGAAAGTGTCTGCTACACGAAATAACATAACATAACCAGATCACAAAAAGGCACGCCGGGACCTGGGGGAATGCTGCGGAACACAATGCCTAGACCCACGCCCTACCGTAACACCAGAAGGACGGGTGCGCCACGACAGGAACAGAAACCAGAGGGTGCATCTTGGGGAAATGGCCCTGGTGAGCGCAGCCGATACATAGAGACTAACCCAAACTACTTAGCAAATTGCACCGATCAGGATATCACGACAGACTCAGAAGACGACCACCCGTTGCTGCAGGACATTAACCGTATGGAGAACGTATTGGAGAAGGAGGTGGACACTGAGAGAGACACTCGGTCACCGGACGTGGAAGACAAAACTGAAGAGTTACAGGAGGCCTGAGGAGCCGCATGAGAACTGAGCCAGGGAGTAGCGCTACACGTCACCCCACGTGTTTTGTTCTGGTTCCTGGATCTGTTTTCCTTCCCTATTCCCTTTTGGTTTTCCTCCTTTCTCTCTCCTTTTCCGCTCGCGGGCCTCTCCACCCCGCCACTTTTCCTTCTGTTTTTTCCATTTTGTTATCTTTTCTGTATTCTGTATTGTCTCGTTTTCTTTCCTACATGGGTATTCTCAGGTACACACTCTCTAATCCCTCGAGAGAGGCCTGTCCGAACTATCCTCACTTTTGAAGTGCGCTTACAAGTGGCCAGTCGGTTTTGAACCGATCTGCCTGATAGCCTAAGCTCTAGATGGTTCACCCGGGGCCCGCAAACTCCTGAGGGGGGCCAAGAGAGACTGAGGGAAGTTTAAGACAATGGACTGGGGGGGGGAAGGGCGATAGACCTCGTCGATCTGAGCACGGCACAGTTGGTCCTGTTGACCCTAGGGGCAGTCGGTCGGATGTTGGGGAGGTGTGGGAGGGAGGGTGGGGAGGGAAGTTGGGGTTCTTTTGCAAAACAATGGCACACCAGTGGGACAATAGTAGTTTTCAGATTGCAGCAATGGGGGGAGGGAAATGGGCCGACAGCGAGACTGGGCACCGCATATGACTGGGATGGCAATGGCTGAGCAAGGAACATACTCTATCCTCTCATGGAATGTGAATGGGATGGGAAATAAAGTCAAGAGGGGGCTAGTGGCCGCTTACTTTAAGAGACTAAAGCCTGACGTCATTCTCCTACAGGAGACACACTTACGAGGCACACAATGTGGTTTTCTAGGCCGTGGGGCATACAAAACGTTGGCACACGCTGGCTTCTCCACTGGAGCACGGGGGGTAGCGATACTAATCCGGAAAAATCCACCCTTCAGACTGGAACATACCTGGACAGACCCCAATGGCACGTATGTAGCGGTAAAGGGGGTGTGGAACAGACGGAACGTTACATTTATCAGTGTGTATGCGCCGCCTCGGCTCCAACGGCAAACACTAGATAAGATCGCAGCAATACTGTTGGAGGCCGGTTCAGACACACACATCATTGGGGGTGACTTCAATGATGTGATGGACTCCATGCTTGACCGCACGACTGCTACAACTAGGGATCCCAGGGCGACCCCCCTACGACGGTTCGCAGACACACTAACACTTACAGACCTATGGCGTAGGCAGCACTCCCAGACCAGAGCCTATTCCTTCTACTCCGGAGCCCATAAAGCTTTCTCAAGGATAGATTACATATTTGCCCTGGGAGGTGACCTAGGGGAGGTCCACAACGTGAAATTCTTGGCTAGAGGCCTCTCAGACCACTCTCCCATATGGCTTACAGTGGGAACCCGCCCGCACCAGCAGACTGGGGGATGGAGACTCAACGCGTGGATATTAAAAGATGTACAGGTTGCAAGCGAACTTAGAACTGACACAGAGCTTTATTTCAAAGAGAACGTGGGGACGGTTGACTCGGCAATCACATTGTGGGAGACATACAAACCCGTGCTCTGGGATAGGGCCCAAAACATCATAGCTCACAAAAAACGAAAAGAGGAGGAAGAGGTCACTGGGATTGAAGCCCGATTAGTACAGCTCGAGGCACAGGCAAGTCTGGATCGGGACCCCACACTGCTGCGCAGTCTACAACTTCTCAGGCAGGAATACTTCACGTTAGCCAGGCGAGAGACGCAACATGCGATACAAGCCCTACATCGGCGACTGTATGACACAGGGGACAAGACGGGCAGACTACTGGCGTGGCTCAGTAAAAAAGAGCAAGATAGTAGATGGGTAGCCCAGATACAGGGGGAGGATGGCACGCTCTACGAGACCCCAAGCACCATAGCAAATGCCTTTGCGGATTACTACGAGGCCTTCTATGCGCCGCGGGAGCTAGCTGAAACACCCCAAATTCAAGACTATTTACGGGAGATACAGCTCCCAAAATTAGAGGACAGTGAGTCAGCATTCCTAGATACTAAAATCACTAAGGAAGAAGTCATGACAGCCATTGGACAGATGAAAACAGGGAAAGCCCCTGGACCCAACGGGCTCCCATCAGAATTCTTCAAACAGCACTCCACACTCTTTAGCCCGCACCTCCTCCAACTATACTTGGAAGCACATGAGACGGGACTCTCCCCAGAGACCTACGAACTGCCACGATAACAGTTATTCACAAGAAAGAGAGACTGCCGAAGTTGTGTAGCTCATATCGCCCTATCTCACTCATCAACTTAGAGACCAAAATACTAGCTCGAATATTAGCGAATAGGCTCACAACTGTAATTGCGGGTCTCTCACACAGAGACCAATCTGGCTTCATGACAAAGAGGTCGACGAGACACAACTTGAGACGGCTACACAACTGGTTGGAGGTGGTCAACAAACGGGAGGAACCACACCTAGTCTTGTCCCTAGACGCCGAAAAGGCATTTGACACCGTTCATTGGCCCTTTCTCATGTCTGCACTGGAGGCATTTGGCCTCGGACCGGTGTTTCGACAGTGGATTGCCGTGCTCTATGACAGACCCCTGGCACGGGTTAGAGTCAACGGTGTGGTATCCCGGGAATTCCCCATAGGCAGGGGCACCCACCAGGGATGCCCGCTATCCCCGCTGCTTTTTGCGTTAGTGCTGGAGCCGTTAGCCTGTGTGATACGTGCACACACCGGTATAACGGGATTTCGGGCAGGAGGAGAGGGGGAATCTGACGAGCGTATTTCACTGTACGCCGATGATATACTGTTATATATCACAAATCCGGACAGAACACTCTCCTGCATCATGGAAAGCTGCGACGCGTATAGCGCGCAGGCGGGCTACAAGATTAAGTGGGGGAAATCTTATTTATACCCAGCAGACAAGAGGGGCAAATATACTACAGGCCCAAGCCAGCTTCAACTGGCCCGAGAAGGCATAAAATATCTAGGGATCTACGCAACGACGAATACGCAGGCAGCCTTGGATCACAATTTATACAGGGTACTGGGGGAGTTCCGCGATGACGTGGAGAGGTGGAAGGCTCTACCGCTGACCATACTTGGTAGGGCACCTCTGTACAAAATGATAGTGCTTCCCAAATTCCTCTATGTGCTACAAAACACATATCAGCTGTTGCCTGCGGCGGTGTTTACTAAAATAGAGGCCATACTGCGGACATTTTTATGGGATGGGAGACCACCGAGGATAGCACTGGCGACATTGCAACGTAACCAATATAATGGCGGTATTTCTTTGCCAGACCTCCGGGCCTACTACTGGGCTGCCCATTTAATAGTTGTGAATGAATGGGAACATGTAGAGGGCGACCATCCCACATATGCCCTGGAGCGCACGCAGTTTACTAACCGCCCGTACACACACTATCTATATGGTGGGAGGGGCGCATCAAAGCTCCTTACTGCGACGCGGATCGTCCTGGCGGTATGGAAGCAAGCGGGAACACAAATGAAATGGGACAAGCAGATTACTAGGGAAACCCCGCTGTGGGTGGGGAACAGACTATGCGAGATCACAAAACTGCGAGGTTTCAAGAAATTGGATTCTATTGGACATCTCACACCTCAAAGACATACTGTACCGCAAAGAGTTGGTTACTTTCACACATCTCCAGGCAGAATATGACATGAACACAACGCAATACTATAAATACCTGCAACTGGCCCATGCGTGGTGGGCACAAGGCTTAGACACTGACGACATTCCAGAATACGCGCCCCTGGAGGGCCGACTCTTGATGGGGGAAATAGATAAGGCGGTCTCCTGGACATATAGGACGATAATAAACAATAAACCGAACACACTGCACAAATTAAGGACAAAATGGGAAACAGAGGTGGGAGAGCTAGATGATTTAGACTGGGAAATGGCACTTATGCACCCTAGAGAGGTGGCCATCAGATCGCGCATCAGACTAATTCAATACAAATATCTACAAAGAGCGTATTATGATAGAGCCAGGTTGCACCGCATTGGGAGGGCCGAAACTCCAGACTGTCTGCGTTGCAGGAGGTCAGAGGGCACATTCTTTCACATGGTGTGGGAGTGCCCAAAGATTCAACGATACTGGGAAACCCTGAGGGAGGAGCTCAGTGATATTATGGGGGAACTGATCCCGCTCAAACCTGCGTTTGCCATATTAGGAGTAGCCACGGACATTGACCTCCCCAAACCAAAACTGACTCTGGTACAGCTAGGATTAGTGGTCGCAAAGCGTGACATAGCCAAGACATGGGGGGCGAGGGAGGGCCCGTCCCTCACTGAATGGAGAAAGAGTATGGATACGTACATGTTAGGTGAAAAGACGACCTACACTGCACGGGGTTGCCCTAAAAAGTTCTGGAAAATATGGCAACCATGGCTCACGCACTATGGTCTCTCGCTTTCCGCTTCACAATGATCTCTTATGGTGGGGTGCATAGCTGGGAGGAAATGATGGGACCCCTAATGCTGTTTCTGTATTTAATGAGGCTGCACGGCCCTCTGTCACTGCTGTATGATGATGATATTGATGCCACACTGCACATGTTTATATGTTTTGCTGATTGCTGTTGTCTTTACGCTGCAAACGAGAAAATGCCAATAAAAATAGTTTAAAAAAAAAAGAAGAATGAGGATTTGGAGGCGCGGTCCCGGCGCAATAACATTAGGTTGACAGGGCTGCCGGAGTCCACGAACGTAGGGAGAACGGAAACATATATTGAGACACTCAAAGATATTTTTGGCGCTGAGCAACTGTCCCCCATGTTTATTGTAGAGCGTGCGCATCGTTCCCTAGCGGCACGACCACCTCCTGGAGCCGCTCCCCACCCTGTCATAGCACGACTTTTAAACTATAGGGACCGGGACACTGTGCTGCGTCTAGCTAGGAAATACACTAGCCTTTTTTCCTGATTTTAGCTGTACAGGCTGCACGAAGGGAGTTCAGTGCGGTGAAGAAATTTTTACAAGCGGAAGGAGTGCCCTATGCCATGCTGTACCACGCACGCCTGCGAGTAGGGCCGGATGGTGATTCCAAGATATTCGCTAATCCCAAAGCAGCCATGGACCATGCTAAACAACTGAAACGTAGACGGCGTGAGACCGCCACACCTCAGGATGAAGACGATTGATTTGTAACGATTTCTTTTGTGGTTGTTCTTGATTAGTGTTTGCTGTACTTACTCATGGAGGCCATGTGCAACTGCTCGTATGTGTGTATATATTGTTGGCGGGATTGCTCCAGGAGGTATTGTATTCTCGATACTGTGTGATGCATAAATCAGTGTGCACCCTGGCACGGATCTAGACCTGCCCGGCCACCTCCTACTTAGTGGGAGGCTAGTAGCACTCTGCGTCCCCCGCATTGGGTGTACCCCACAGGACTATGGCTTTGTTATGGGTATGTTGGTGGGGGGGGGGGTGTTATATCGGGATGGCTTTGGCGAGTTGGGGATGCTGAAGTGGGTGGGGGGCTTCGCTTGAGAGACGGCGGAACAAAAATGTGGCTGTACTAAGCATCAGATGTTCTGCAATTTGCTGGCATTTCAGACTCACATTGTATGCGGCAGTGTACAGGTGTTACTTGATGGCAACGTGCGATTATGAGTAGCACAATTAAGTTCCTCACCTGGAATGTACGTGGGCTTAACACCCCCAAAAAGATCAGATCGGTATTTGCATATTTGGACCGCACGGGGGTGCAGGTGGCGTTATTGCAAGAAACTCATCTAACTAGTGACTCATCGAAGAAAATAGGAGCGCGTTGGGCAGGTGCTAAAGTGGAGACATCTTATTCTACTTACTCCAGAGGTGTGTTGATTCTGGTGAAGAAAGGTGTTCCATTTACAGTGATTCGATCCGACTCAGATGAGCAGGGGCGAGTTGTACTCCTCCATGGGCGATTGGGTGGTATGAGTGTTCTACTGGTGAATGTGTACGGTCCAAACACGGATGACCCATCCTTTTATTCTGATGTGCGGCGTAGGATCTGTGCGTTTCCACCGGCTGCAGTTATATGGGGTGGAGATTTTAATGTTTGTCTGGACGCAACTGTGGATAGGGCTGGAAATAGTGAGGCGAGACCTAAACAAGCTGCGGAAGTGCTGCTGGGGTTACTAGAGGCAGGGAGCCAGCGTGATATTTGGCGTCTTCGGCATCCCGCGGGTCGGGAGAGCACATTTGTATCTTCTGTCCACGGGTCCTGGTCCCGCATAGATTTTTGGCTCGTTTCGGAGATGGTTTGCACCTGGACGGTGGGGGTGAGTCATGTGGCTCGCACGCTATCGGACCACTCCCCGGTTGTCCTTGACTTACAAGTTCCCACTTGTGAGCGACCGCCCTTCACATGGCGACTACAACCAACTGAGTTAACGGATATAGTGTTTAGGCAGACGATTGCAGATGCGATCAGGATTTTTTTTAGAGAGAATGAGGTGTCAATGGATAGCGCAGGAATGTTATGGGAGGCGTTTAAGGTAACCATTAGAGAGGCTTGCATAGGGGCACAGTCTGGTGTGCTACGTGATATCCGACGCCGAATTAAAAAATTGGCGTCTGACATCTCCATGCTGGAACGAGAGTATGAAACCAACCCTTCCCCAGCGAAATTGGCGGAAATACGAGTGCTTGTCACTGAATATAACGAAACAGTTGACCAGGAGTTATTGCACTGCTCCCGTCGGAAAACTGCTCGCTATTATGGAGAGGGAAGCCGTCCCAACCGCTCATTAGTGCAAAAATTAGCAGCGCCGCGTAGTCAAGAGCACATAACTGAATTAATTGATACGGACGGGGTGGCCCATTATTTGACTCCTGAGATAAGTGATGCAATATTGCAATTCTACACCCGGCTATATGCTGATAACTGCTCCCCGCCACCTGAGGAGATTGACTCATATTTGGAAGATGTCGCATTGGGGTGGCTTTCGAATGCACATCGTGAATACCTTATGCAACCATTCGATGAGGAAGATGTGAAGTTAGCCATAATGTCCCTGCCGACCTGCAAGGCTGCCGGGATGGACGGGCTGCCTAGTGAGTTTTATAAGGCTTATGTGTCGGATCTCGCCCCTAGGCTTGTAGATGTGTACGCGGAGGCGTATGAGACGGGACGATTACCACCCTCCCTTAGGGAAGCCCTGCTTGTGACACTGTTGAAACCAGATAAACCTCCGAATTTGTGCGAGTCTTATAGGCCTCTCTCGCTCATTAATATAGACGCGAAGATACTGGCAAAAATGATTGCCACTAGAATACAACCGCTGGTCCCACTTCTGGTCTTGCCTGATCAGTCAGGGTTCGACACCGCGCACTCTACGACTCACAACTTGCGCACGGTTTTCTCCACCTTACATTATATTGAACCTGACTTCCAGGCAGTTGCAGTGCTGTTAGATGAAGCCAAAGCTTTTGATTCCTTGCAGTGGCCTTACATGTTCACGGTCTTGACCAGGATGGGCTTTCCTCCATTTTTCCTGCAATGGCTTAGGGTGCTTTATAGCGATCCGGCTGCCCGGGTGCGAGTCAATGGGTGGGTGTCATCGTCGTTCCCTATTGAACGAGGCACGTGTGCCCATTGTCACCAATGCTCTTTTCGCTTGCCCGTGAACCTCTGGCCTGTAAACTCCGACAAACGCATACAGCAGCTGCCTTACGTTTTCGGCAGAGACCGCTTGTAGTCTCGCTATACGCGGATGATATGTTGCTTTATGTCCGCGAGCCCGCTGTGTTTTTACCTGAGCTGCTCAGGGAGTATGTTAAATTTGAAAGGTACTCGGGTCTTGGGATCAATTGGTCAAAGTCGGTGGTGTTCCCCCTGACGGCGCATACGAAGGAGGTGGAGCTGGATTACCCCTTGACCTGGACGTCAGACCCCGTGAAATATCTAGGAGTCTGGCTGCACAGGGATCCAGATGTGGTGATATCCGAGAATTATGGCCGCACGGTCACACGGATCACTGAACTGGCTGATCGTTGGGCACATCTACCACTCTCACTGGCAGATAGGATAGCGGTTGTGAAAATGGCCTTTCTACCTAAACTGCTTTATTTCTTTGTTAATATTCAAATAAAATTGTGTGTGGCACTGTTCAAAACTCTTCAATCGTCGTTGCTGACATTTGTGTGGGGCGGTAAGAAACCACGATGCAGGTGGGACCTTCTAGTGCAGCCCTTTGACCGAGGCGGGTTTGAGGCCCCAGATCTTCGACTCTACTATCTGTGTGCACAGGCGCAATTTGCACATTATTGGCACTTCCCCCAGCAGTTTCAGCCGCATGTTGCTATCGAAGCGGATGCAGTTCTTCCAACGCCGCTACAGGCGGCGACACTGTCTGGCGGCGCGGGAGGTCCGCGGAATGAAATTAACCCTGTAATGTGCACGGCGTGGGCTTGGGGAATGTTGGCAAAACGGGCTAAATTGCCCTACTTGTATGCACCTTCGCTGCCGTTGGCCTCGCACCCCGATATTTCAGCGGCACGGGAGAAACAGGCTTTACGTCCATTGGCTGATGCGGGTATCTCCCGGATGGGGGATTTGTATAAGAATGGCCAATTCAGGTCTTTACAAGATGCACAGAATGGTGGGGATCGTGGCTTTATGTTCGGCTTCACTTATGTCAGAGTGCGACAAGCTATAAGGGCTGTCTATCCGGAATACCCGGCTGAACCCACTACTCTACGGGCATTGCAGGCGATGCTGGCGGGAGAAGGGCGTCGGGGATTAATAACTAGACTTTATAACGCTTCCCTGCGAGAACAAGTTGATCACCCCTCTTGCCTTAGATGGCAGGCAGCATTGGGAGTCACCCTAGCGCCTGAAGTTTGGACGGCGTGCTGTGCCCTCACTGGTCGGCTCACGGCAAACTGCAACCTCAGAATAATTCACTTCAAATTTTTACATCAATTATATTATACTCCTGTGCAACTTTGTAAGTATGGCTTGCGAGAATCTGCTAATTGCGTGAGGTGTGGTAGGGCGGATGCAGATTTCATACATGTAGCATGGTTGTGTGCGGGAGTGTTTGCCTTCTGGACTGCGGTGGTAAAAATGCTTTCTGAGGTTGTGATGGAACCTGTGCAATGCACTCCAGAGATGTGTCTGCTTGGGCATGTTAAAAGCCTTAAGCCTTGTAACAGACGTATAGTTGCAGTGTCTACTTTGTTTGCAAAGAGGGCTGTTGCGCAATGTTGGGGTGCTAAGGCCATTCCAACAGTACAGAAATGGCTTCATGATCTGCTTTACTGTAGGGACCAGTTGCTGATATATGAGGAGGAGTTACCTGAGAAGTCTCGCCCCAAAGATTTCTGGGCCCTGCTTACTACATACCTGCTGTCTCGTCCAGACTTGCTGTAAATTTGTGGAAATGTTGCACTTTTCTCTTTTTGCTATATCACCTATACTTCTGTGGGGAATTTGCCAACTGCCTAAGTCACTGTTACATAAATGTCCGCTGACGCCCTGTGGGCGCCCACTATCTGTTAGTATGAGTGGATTTAATGGAGGAATTCGTCAGCTGCCATCATTACTACTGTTTTGTATATTCCTGTCTATTGCTACATCGGTTTTCTTTGAATGCACTAGAATAATAGCCTCGTTCTGCCTGAGGGGGGTGTGGGGTGGGGGGGTGGAGGGGTCTTGTTCAATATCATTTGTATGTATCAAATCTGCATCTTTTCGAAGTCATTGTATTTGCTGAAATTAATAAATAAAGTTTAAAAAAAAAATGTCCTTGCCGAAAAATCTACGTAGGAAAAACAGAACGAAAAATAAAAGTGTGCATTACGGAACACAAAAGCAACATCAGAAATCAAAATATGAAATCCACCGTAGCCATGCACTGGAGAGAAGCAAAACACAACATTGCGCAACTGCGATTTACTATTCTTGAGGCTTTAAAACCAAAAATGGACATAGACCATCACAAAGCACTAGCCAGATCAGAATTTTTTTGGATTAAAAAGTTACATGCCATGCAACCTAACGGGATGAACGATAGACTCGAATTCAATTGTTTTCTATAAACTGTTTCCTATAAACTAGAATTTGTTATTCTGATTTAATTGGCATATTCGCGATCATCAGTGATGTATATCATGTGTTTATCACATAATGTCCACCACTAACTGGTTGAACACAGAAGTATTTATCATATGCATATTGTAGGTATTTCATTCACATATATGTTTTCGGGATGCATTGAAACTTTATTAATTTAGCACAACCATAATTATTTAAAGCATGCCATTATTCCTTTAAAAACATTGCATCACATTTTTTATAATCTGGAAGAATTCGCACTGCAAGGTTTATTTCCTGTTTTGGCATTAAGTTTTTCACGAGCGGTATTGAAACTTTATTAATCTAATACACTAACAATCAGTAAAGCATGCCACAATCACTTTAAAAAAGCCGCGTTACGTCCTTTATAATCCGAAAGAACTTGCGCTGCAAGGTTCACTTCCTGTTTCGACACAAAGTCTTTACGAGCACCGCGTCGGTGAGTAACAAACGCGAGTTTTCCCATTAACGATGGCAGCTTGCTCTATGAAACTTCACATGACTATTTAATGCGCACTTCGTAACACCGGAATTATTCATTTATTCACAGTTTGCCGCAGCACGAAATAAATGTGTAAATCTCGTGCCTTTTACTTCTTGAATCACTTTTTTATTGCACACTTCGTAACACCGGAATTATTCACTTATTCCCGCTGCTTGCCTTAGCGCAATTAAATGTGTAAATCTTGTGTCTTTTGACTTCCTGAATCACTTTTTTACTTCTTGAATCACTTCTTCACATTGCTAAGAGCACAGATCGGGTGCACAACTATCTATTAAATTAGGCACGAAATTTTGTCATTCGTAGCAGGATATGTTATACACTTTTTTCCCATCATGAGCATGATTAAGTCAAATCAGCAATTTTTAAGTTTACATTATATATAATTTCTGTCAGGGACTGTACTGAAATAGTTTCTCGTCTTTATGTCTAGAACCTATTGTTGAGACCCCTGATGAAGGGCCAACATTGACCCGAAATGCATTGGGTTCCATAAGAATATGGATGATTAACAAAAATGCTACCAAGAAACAATTGGAAAATGGTAATAAAGAATAAAATTGCAAATTGAATTATGGTTTAATGTCGATTTTTGGATCTAAACGAAGAAAAAAAGCGTTTGAAAGAGAAAAGGAAAACAATTCTGTTTTCCATAGAAAAGCGCTCCCCATCTGTCGGATAGGGTCCCCCTCTCCTGAAATTCCTGTAAATTTAGTTCACACAGCGCCAATGGGCACGGCGCAATGACAAGGAAGCACAAAGGATAAACAGAGAAATACTACTAATAAAACTAACAATTTGAGTGCACTTGAACATCATTGTATAATACCATTCCCACAGGGTCAGAATGCACCATGTCCACATCCTCAGACAACAGGGAAGCCTGCGCAGGACGGCGGCCGGGATATGGTTGGCGTGGTGGCATGCCCCTTCCGAAGCCACAAATGGGGCAAAAGGCAGACTGGGGCGAGGTGTCACTGAGATGTCCAAGGACTTGGCCGTTGCCCCAGAATCCTTAAAGCACTCCAGAGCTGAGTCTGCCTTCTCTCCAAAGAGACGACTCCCATCGAAGAGCATGTTCTTGAGGTTGGCCTGGGCATCCCCCCAAAAGTCAGTTGTTCTCAGCCAGGCGTGGCACCGTAAGGCCACATCGACGAAACAGCTCTGCCTAGCGAGTCAATCATATCCAGATCATACCTAATGGTGACCATTGCTGCCTCTCTCCCATCTTTCACTGCTTTGGAGAGGATGGCCTGGGCCTCCTCCAGGACCTGCAGCAGCACTTGTGCAACCATTTCCCAGAGGGTCTAGGAGTAACGGCCCAAAAGGCATGTGGTGCTCACCGACCACAATGCCAGGTTGGCAGAAGAAAACATCTTCTACCCAAGTGTGTCCAGCCTCTTGGATTCCCTGTTCGGGGGAGCGTCAGGGAACGCGCCATGGGAAGTCGAGGCTTGGACTACCAAGCTCTCAGGGGTGGGGTGTTGGCTGAGGAAACTAGGATCACCCGGGGTCGGGTGATGGCGGGGGGCAATCGTCCTGTTCACAGGAGCCCCTGTGCTAGGCTAGGACCAAGTTCCATAGAAGGACATCAGTCAGTTCTTCATTAAGGGCATTAGGGGTTTGGATGAGGAAGCCCAAGGCTGAAGCACATCAGTCAAGAGGTTAGCCTTGACTACCACAGAGGGAAGTTCGAGGTCAAGAACCTCTGCAGGCCTCTTCACCACCATTGCATAAGACACTCCCTCCTCCATTGCCAGGGTAGGTGAAGAGAGCATACCAGTATCTAGAGAGGTGTCCAGTCCACTGGCCTCTCCTAGTTCCTCATACCAGTATAAAGTCTCACCAGGAGTGTACAACTGGTGTTCTAAAGGGTCCAGTGACCCCTCTGACTCTTCCTCCATGCCTGTATGCTCCACAAAATGCTCAGGTAACGACCTAGAGCCACTGGGTTCTGTCGGTGCCGGAATCTGTGTCGACCAATGCCGTTTCGACTCAGTCATCGGGAATAAGAACAGGGCTGGCGCCGGGAGTATCGACGTCGGTACCGGCGCCGAAGGAGGTCGCATTGGCACAACTGGCGCTGATCCGGAATCGGAACCATGAGATCTCACCGGAGCAGAGGCTGGAGACATCAGCGTGGAACCGGATGTGCCCTCCTTTGACCCCGTGGTGCCCGAAGGCAATCCGGAGGAGTCGGCCTTCTCAGATACTCGCCGCATGGTCTTGTAAAACTCCTTTATTTGAGCAGAGGTTGCTCCTGCTCACAGAAACAGGGGGAGGCGCAGAGTCAGAACTGGCAACTGCTCCGCAGAACCGTGCCTGGAACGTTGATGTACCCCACTCGTCTCATCATCTTTCGACGAAGGAGGTGAAGTCAAAGTCCATCTAGATGACTTCTTTTTGTGCCTTTTTACCGAATGTCCAAAGGACTTTGAGTGCAAAGAAGAGGACTTGAGGCTCCTGGAGCAGTCCCGCGACCTTCTTCTCGATAAGAACAGAGACTTCCTAAGAGTCATGCTAGATGCCGTTGACTGTCGGGCCGCAACCAGCTTCAGGGACTGCTCCCCTCAAAGCCTTCAGCGCCATGGCCCGGCAGTTAGAGCACAACTGAGTCGTGGTTGCGCTCGAGATACCATAAGCACACAAGGTGCGGGTCGGTAACTGACATGGCACGGTGATAGGTGCCACAAGGCTTAAACCCTACCTTCCTAGATGACATTCTCGACACACAAGAAAAAAAACATTCGGCAAAATGCTGAAAAAAGTCTGTCAAAAAGAGACAGAAGGGTAGCTCTTTTCCGGATCAGTGCTAACTGGCACGAAAAGAAAAGAACTGATGTCCTCGCACCTGGGTGGCGCCTATATGACTGCAATGTCACTTCCGGCACCAACAACGCCGCGAGGAACCGAACGAAGCCACCCAACATCACGCAGGGGTACTGCTCACGCAATCGTTTCCAGATTCAGTCTGATGTCTGGGAAATTCAAAGATAAGGAATCTGCAGCTAGACGTCTCTATCAAATGCATTATGGCAATATTCATTGGCACAAGTTGATGCTTTTAGCTTCATTATCGTGTTATATTGCGAGTTACATTTATCATATATTCTGATAGCATATTTCTAGTTCAAATATTCATACATTCATATAAATTGGTGATGATCAGAAAAAGTCATTATGGTTTTAGATAACATATACATCCATGTGAATTCTCATGTTATTTCTCCTAGCCGACGTTATAGGTGGCAATAGATTTTTTCCCCTCAAAATGGTATAAAACAGTCTTATTTAGTTTTATCGAAATAGACTTTCAGGCAAAGTCTGTAAAACTCTCTCTGCTGCAGAGAAATGCTGAGGAAAGAAAGTGAGAAAGACAATCTGTTGATTCAGAGGAAAGTAGGACAGGTCTTTTTATTTTAAACAAAGGGTTGTCCTGAGAGAAACAGATCTTTTCAATGGAGAATGTCTGTCCTGATTTGAGACTGAGGTGACTGCCAAGATGAAAGATGTCTTCTAGGACAGGTTGTGAACCATTGCTTTATAAATTGGGTCAAATTAAGGCATCATTAAGGGTGCTGGAATAGGTTCAATTCCCATGCAGGTGCAGGTCTTTCCACTGGTGGGCATCTTCAAAAAAGCATTTGAATTAAATCTTTAACAAACTTTTTTTTAAAAAGAGGAGTGCTTGTTCTGTCGTCTGGAGTACCTGAGGTCTCCTGAATTGCATGCAGTGTCTTCTGTACCAGCGTAGGGCCAGACATGTTAATATTAGCCAGTGTCCATCGGCATTCATATACAATGGGGCCAGTTACTTGCGCTGCATTTAACTGAATACCCATGTAGGATGCTTACATTACATATGGAGAAAGCAAAAACATTTGAACTTGTGTTTTACACGAAACTAAAAAGGAGAGATAGCACATGGCATACACACCAACATCTTATTGGTAGTTGTTGCAAAGTATAGCTAGGTGCAATATGGATCCTGATGAAAGCAGGAGTCCCAGCTAGGGCCTTCACAGGAGCAGAAACATTTTGATCTCTGAGACAGGATAGTACGACACCACTATAACTATTTTTAGATCTTGGTTTTAAGAAAGTCTTAACATCCCAATGCTCTACAGAATCACCAAAAGTAAGTGGCGGCAAATAGGTCCCAAAGGTGAGACCTATTGGCTTTGAAAACACTTGTTAAGTATGTAATTAACTAATAAAGAAGTGCGTACCCACATAAAGGTATTTTTAGTTTTAAAAAATTGCATCTGGAGTGATAAATGCATGCGCAAATATAACAGTAGCAAATCAGTCATTGGGTGGACATTAATAAGGTTGGGATGTGATAGGTATATTAAAGTACAATAACCTACATATGTGTTAGACACCCTACAATAAAAGGGGCCCAGACACAAAGAAGGGCATCTCCTAACATTAAAGCATATTAGGTGGCTGGTCCTTTGACTAAATGACAGACAGTGATTGAAGGGAAGTCCGTAACAATTGGCAGTGCTCTGAAGATTTACAAAAATATTGGGTTTCTGCCATTAAGGTCATAATTTAAATTTCTGTTTGGTTGAGTGGACAGACTGAACCTAACCTTGAAGAGTGTGTGTGTGTGGGGGAAGGGGAATTCGAGTAGTATACAACAGATAAGATTAAAAGTAGTAGTGCAGTGAGGCGGCTATTTGAGTTTGTGCTCCTTGAAAGGTGGTAAATTGCAACAGACACAATTAACGTGGAAGAAGGGCAGCATTCAGAGCTGTACAGAACTGCAGGTAGTTCTGGTTGGTCAACAGAGTCAAAAGCAGATTCTTTAAAGTTTATTTGCTGTCTAAAACTAGAAAGCTCTGCCATCCAGCCTCATCTGTTGAATTTGAGGAACAACCAGAACATTAGATAAGATTGATTTTAAGGTGAGAGGGGATATATCTCTTAAACTAGTTACAGAAAAATAAGGGTCCAGACTCCACTAAAGCCTTGTGGCAGATTCACAAGAACCTGTGGTCCAGAATCAAGCAGGCGGCTATTATCTCAATGACCTGAAGCTGGTACAAGGGATATTGAAGAATATCGAGAAAGACCACATTGCTGTGGTCGAGATGGGAAGAAATGATGGCCTGGGTGATGGTTTTACATGTCAGTTATAGAAATTTAAGCAAAATACAAAGTCATCAGAATCAAGAAACACAAAGGACAAAATTGCCAACTGTGCTTTCAATGAAAGTTGATGGTCAAATAGGATTCCCAGGTTGGGTGCTTCAGTAATAGGAATGGACAGAATGCCCACTGATGAGGGTCCGCAAGTATTTTACCAGAAACAAGTATCTCTGTCTTGTCTGTGTGTAATTTCAAGTTACATGTTTGTGTTCGAGTGACAATGTCAACTAAACAGTTCCGTTACTGAACTTTCAGGTGGAATGTATCTGCTTGATGACTAAGTCATAGAATAAGCTATGTTTCAGAGTAAGAGAAGAACTGAAAGCCATGTGCTCAGATGAGATGTGCCATACGAAAAGAGTCAGGCTCAAGGAGGAGCCTTGTGGGACTAAACAGACTGTTCGAAAAGAAGTGGGGTATAGTGAGAGGGAAAGGAGAAGAGGCAGAAATTGACAGATTAGCAAAGTGGGAGGTGCTAGAAAAGTAAGCACAAATTAGATCATGTTTATCAGAGAATAATTGCCCTAACTCCTCACACACAGTGCAGATGCAGGATTGGGAAGGGGATGGACTAGACAGAAGTTGAGCAGAAAGAATTAAAAGTTACTTTGAGTATCACTATCACCTTAGTGGTTACACGGAGGTATTTATTAAGACGATGTTGGCACTAAGGTGAGACTAGGGAGAGAAATGCAGTTGAATAATGTGCCATTTGGCATAAAGGCTATCAAGTTGTCTCTAAGCTCATGCATATGTTTACTGATGCAACGCGCGCTGATAAACAGCCATAGAGGAAGCAGTCACTGGTGATTGATAAAGTGCGGATGGGTAGTAAGTGGAGAGGGGTACAGCCCTACTATTCACCTGTTGAATGTGTGGTGCATGCAACAAGAGAAATTTCTCACAGAAATAGTGTAGCCACGGTAGAGGGTTGAAAGGCAGCATGGCTGTCCCTGTATCCCCACTGTGGCCATAGAGCCATTCTTTTCAAATAGTCCATGTGCCTCAAAGAGATCAAGTGGTAGTGGGCACTGCTGCGAAAACCAGGCAGGCTAAACCCAATGGAAATAAATGAGTTTGGTGAAATACAAAACAAACCAGACCCCAGCCACTCTTGCCGTGAAGGACTAGCTCCCTTGTCTAAGGGGTCCCTGGCAAAGTAAAATTAATGTAAGAAACATAAGAAATCGAAATAAGATATTAAAATGACAAAAAGATCCAAAATCTAGAGTCAAAGCAGCCAGGCTGTCAGTTGAAGGGACAACAGGTCAGTGAAGGATCTACCAGTATTCTCTAGTCTGTAGGCACTGATCCAGAATGGCCAAGAGGATGAACATGTTCCATTGGTCAATGAATCCATGCTGGGACTAGCAGACTGGATTCATTTTCATCATGTACAGCAGCCTGGGATCAACAGAATGGGTGAAAAGAGTAAACAAATATCTTGTGCCAATTTATCAAAAGAGCTTCCCTGTGTATCCCAGAGCACCACCACCTTCATGCAAAGAACCAGCATTGGCTGTTCTGTGAAGTGGCAAACAGATCCCAATGCGGTTTTTCTGACTTGTAGAAGACAAGCTGCAGGGGCTATCTAGTACTTGTGGGAAATGGAGTCCATTCTGCTTACCGCACCCATTCAGTTGTTGTGGAGGCCATGAACAATGTTTATACAGATGTTGCAATCTATTGCCCTGGACCATAACTGCTGCTTTTCCCTTGAAAGCAGCTGGGATTTCTGCCTTGTTTCCTTACACAGAAGTGCACGGTCATGTTGTCTAACCATATTGTGACCCAAAAGTCTGACTATTGGTAGTCTCACCGCGTTCAGCTCCAACAGGTTCAAGTATAATCCGGCTTCCTGCGTTGACAAATGACCATTTGTCTATAGCTCCGATGGACGAGCCCCCTAACCTGTCATGTATCTGTTCTAAGATAGTATTGTGGTTCATGGATGAGCATCAGCTGACCCCTTTTTTAGGTCTCGCCTAGCGACGCAGCGCATGCGCTGCTCGCCTTGGCGAGATCTATTGTCGTGGGTTTTGCTTCCGAAGGGGGACAGGAAATGGGCACGCACGGCCTGACAGGCGATGTGCACGTGTACGGCTCCCGTCGTTTTAGCATAACGCGCGCATGGCGCGCTTTCACTTTTCCCGTGGACTCCAGATCATCTCGGACAGAAGATGTGCACGTGCCTGGACAGGACATGTGCACGGGTATGGTGTGCGGAAACGGCGCGAAGTGACTTATGAACTGGCATCAAAGAACAGCAAGCAAACTGCATAATATAGGTTAGGACGTTCTGTTTTTTTCCTCCCAGTCTTTCATCACCTTTTCCTAATGTTGCTAAAAAGGGTTCATTTGGGTAGGTATACATTCTTAATAGTAAAGTCAACCCCAACCAGCACTTTAAAACAAATGTATGTGAGAGTGGGGCTGTGGGGGGCATAGTTGGAGGGTGGGAATCCATGGAGGAGGTCACTGGCGGGAGGGGCGCCAAAAATGATTTTCACACTGGGCGCCACCAGCGATGAAACCGGCCCGGATATGTGACAAGTGCCTATACTCGTGAACCTCTTGATTTAAAAGTGCGGGTCATGTGAAGTCTTTAGCAGGATAATCCCATTAAGGGTAATAGAGTACAAGCTCTTTTTTTGGATGGTGTTCAAGGTTTAACAAGCATTGGCATAGCCAATAGGTCTCGCCTTTGGGACATTATGTGTTTAGCCAGAACTTTTGGCTATGTTGTAGAGCATTGTGGCTGCTGTGCATCATGTTGAATAAAAAGCAATAAACATGGCAAAAACAATCACAACCCTAAGGCATCTACCGTCAAAGTGAGCTACTTTTAAGGCAGATGGGGCAAGTGCACAAGCAACATGCTGTTAGTGAAGAGAGCCAATGGCTGAAGTAGATTGGACCACTGTCCCCATGATGCATGCTGTGATCGGGGGAAGTAAAATGTGATTGGCACTTGAACAGACCATTGAATAACGAGGGCCGCTAGAGGAAGCCCCTGTATGTGTGACACAGCTAAAGCTATTTATAGGCAAGACTTAAAAATAGAACTCCTGCCTCCGACTAAGAAGGAAAGGACAGCCGTCACTCACAGCCCTGGTCCTCCCTCAGTGCCACTGCACCTGCTGCACTACTGTCAGTTTCTCATAAGGCCTGCATGGTCCCGAACAGGTTCTTGGATTTTATTTTTTTTGTTTGGGAATTTTATGTAGCGCGAACTCGACCCGAAGGTGTCAGAGCGCTTTACATGAGCACCAGTTGCGTTAGAGAGGGACACATTCATTTTAGGCACCGGAGATGAAGTGATTTGCCCAGAATCACAGGATGTTGAGCATCCCTGCCGAGACTCAGCCCTATTCTCCAGCTTCGAGGTCGAGCGCTCTAGCCGTTAGGCCACATCGTCTTGGAGGAGATAAGAAAGGAGGAGAATGGAGGAAGGAGACCTCAGCAGTGCGTGGGCGGTGCCATGTGGATCCCGGTGGGGGGGGTCCGGGCAGCGCACTATCCCGTCGCCCCTCCGCTGAGTGCAGTGATTGGTAGTGGCGCTTCACCAGCTCACTGGCATAAATCACGCTCTATCAGCAATGCAACGAGGGCCGTTAAGTGCTAGTTTGCTTTGAATGCAAATCTGCTTAAATGATATGCTCGCACTGTATGTTTTTTGCTGTTTTTAATTAACACTTCAGTTTATCTTGCGACGTATATACTGCCGTCCTCCTTCCACGGCTCTTTCAATGACAGGCTGCCAGATATACATCGTCATTGTTAAAGCATAATAAAATAATGCGAAAATTGCAGCAGAGTAAGTCCGTTTCCTGCTGGTGGATGACAGCTCCGCTGATGTCGAAGCTGCTCTGGAGGAGTGTGGCGGAAATCCAAAGTGCCTGGTTATGTCGAGCGCTGAAAAACACCAGACGCAAACAGACTGCAGTGAAACGACAAGCGCCTGCGTTATCATTAACACCGAAAGACACGAGAAACAGGCTGCGGCGGGATACCGAGAGCTGGTGAATCACTGCAGCTGGAAAACACATCACGAAGGTGCTGCAATGACATGGGTACAATGTAAGGCCCTGCTTAATATTAACATGGGAAACTCATCATGGGCAGACTGTAGGCACACGCGTACGCTCTAGTGTTCCTGACAATCACTTACACCGGAAAACAGGTCACAAAACACTGCGTGATACAGAGGTACAATCTCAGTCCCCACGGTGTCTCTAACACTGGAAAACAAACAAGCACTAGAAAACTACCCGCGAGAGGTGTGCACGCACGCGCGCTACAAGGGAAAACCAGCGCTGACCGCCATCTGTTTCCAATTGCGATAATTGGAAACAGATGGCGCTACTGCTCACTCCCGAGCACTCTAGGCCACAGTACACAGAAGGCGGGACATGCACCCGCCTTGGGCCAATTGCGTGCTGTCTTTCGAAGAAAGACGCATGCAAAGGCCAATAGCGGGTGGGGAAAAAAAAGCACACGCACAAGCCTGTGTTTAGAGTTGAAAAGCCCTTACTTAAAGTCTCGCAGAGCAGCGCATGCGCGCTGGCTCAGGCGAGACCTAAAAAGGGGGTGACCCAATTAAGGTCTATGGAGTCATTTTGTTCGCTAGGAGGGTAAACACCAGTAAAACAAGCATTGGCATATGTCTCCTTGGGGACCTCATAAGTGTTTAGCCAGAGCTAAAGGCTTTGCCAATGTATTTAAGCTTTCTTGTAGAGCTGCGTGGCTGCTGTGCAGCATGTTGAAAAGTTATAATAACAAGTGTTATAAGCATTTTTGTTACCTTATATATAACCAATAAGACATTATGTACAACTTAACGACCCGATTAAACAAGATTTATTGGGAGGTATGCAAACAAACAAAAGGCAAAACGTTCAGAATCTGGTATGTCAAAAACTGATCCTTTATGTTATGCTCCATTTACAGAGTGAAATCTCAGAATAGGAGGCAGCTACCATAACTGGTAACGACCTTACCCCTTGGTAATATTATTTACTAGGTGTGGTAAATATTCCACCCTCCTCTGCACAGCTTGTGACAGCACCTTACAGGACATACTTGCTAGAGCATATTTTTCTCTTGATAACATTAAACTAAAATTATAAATTCAATTTCTTTAGATCGAATTTAGCATGTTGTGGAGAAAATAGGAACTGCCAATGTTTGTCTGATTCTTAATTTGATTGTGCAAAATGCATTTCCTATATCTGCAGCTCTTTTTAGTGCCTGCCTATTTCCAGCATCGTATGTGGCTGCATAGGGTGTGTTAGACTGCCTTTGTTACCCAGGATCCAATCACCACAAGAGTCGAAGTGAATCTAAAACAAGTTTAATTTATGACGAGTATTGTCTTGCATTTTTCAGAAGTTTAATATAACGACAGTCACAGCAGTAGTTCAACCGAATAAACCCGTTTATGCAGTTAAACAACCTTTCTAGTCTTAATTAATTTGCGTTTTCGGAAAAATATATTTTAGGTACAAGCGTCTGACATTTGTGTGTTCAGACTAAATACATATGAATTCTGTAGCCTTTCTGAACATATTAGTTTTAATCGTGTATACATTCATTTAACAAGCACCACATACAGTTCAAGATAAAAGATTAACCACCACCATCCCCCAAACATTGTTTGGCACCAGGGGTGACAGTCCATGTCTCAGTGAAAGCAGTATTATCACAAAACTATCCTATACAGTGATCTCACCGTGAGCAGCATAAGGGGGTTGACAGAAGTGTTTCAAGACGGTGAACTTCGTTAGCATTTCATTGTTTTCAAAGACAGCAAGAGCTAGAAACAATTAACACAAAATGGACTTTGGTGGCACCCCTTCCACAAAATGAATGCTTCACTGTTCTCCGTTCTAGAGTGAGAAGACTTCCGGAATGCACTGGTGCGGAGCGGGCAAGCGAGAGGGACGGTAATAGGTACATTTAAGAAACTAACATTGATGAAGGACAAAAGCTTATACGAGTGGTTTGCTCGTTCTGCGAGTCAAAATGACAGCCATTTGAAGAGCTTATATTTTTTTTAAAGAAAAATAAACGAGAGATCCGTCGCAAGAGCAGCGGGAGGAACCGGGAAGATGGGGCTTTAGCGGGACACGAAGAATGCGTTGCGATGGCCAACCAAAAGCATCACTAGACCAATACTCTAGGGGAGGAGCAAGACACTAGAAGGTGGGAGACGGAAGCAAAATAACCCACTGAAAAGCAAGCTTTTGCGGGTGACGCAAAATTGATGATAGAAAATTGGGCACAGGTGTAGCGGTGTTGAATTACTTCAAGTCCACAGACCCTATAGGACGCTGCCATAATAAATGAATGATTTCATCAATGATGTCATCAAACATGTAGTCTGAGAAGTCCTCAGTGATATAATCAATGGAACTTAAGAGTTGGGGCAGCGAGGCACAGTGCAAGCCCAAATTGCAAGCACAACATATTAATTGACCGGTGTCTGCATTAACTGCAGTAAGTTGATTACAGGCACAGTCAATCTCCTCAGCAACAGAAAATGTTCACCAATGGTAAAAGATCCTTCTAAAAGGACAGATGTTTCTACAAGCTGTCTTATCAATGCCAGGTCTCTCGCTAAGCATGCATTAGATATTGCAGAACTGATTAAGGAGCCAAGATAATAATTATTTTTGTGACTCAGACTAATTTAGCGTCTAATCCAGATATAACAATGGCTGTTGCAGTTTGTTATAATAGCACAAATTGTGAAGGGTTGGAAAAAGGGGGAGAGGGTTTTGCCTATTACTTTTCCACTTTCAGAGCATGTAGATGCAGAAGGACTGGGCTTCTGCATTCAAACCACTCATAACACTTTTGTCGCAGGAGCCTTAATTTATAGGCCCCTAGGGTGGGCTACCACATTCTTGAATTCTCTCTGTAGCGCTTTGGCTTCACACTGCATTCTCGAACTCAGTTTCGTCGTTCTGGTAGAGTTCAATCTCCATGTTGATAGCCAGGCAGATTCTCAGTCACAAGCAATTCATAAATATTTTCTCAGTGCTTAGACACAGTTAATTCATCTGGACACACATGAGGAAGGTCATGTACTTGGCCTAGTTGCAATAAATAACTTATCTTTACAAGTTCAACCTCCCACCCTCCTGGTGTGCTCAGACCGCTATGTGGTACACTTTCACTGGGCGGGCTTTACTCTAAGCCTTGTAAGCATCGCTCCTCTTTGATCCCCGCTACATCCATGAGCTGGTCTCTACTCTATTTAAAGCAATTCCTGCCTTTAACAGGGGGCATGGAAGCGGACGTTAACTTAGTTAACCAATGGATTCAGATACCTGTGGACAAGCTAGCTCCAGAAAGCCGCCAAGCCTGCCATAGGCCAAAGAACACCTCTCCTTGGTATTCACTGTCTTTAGCTGCAGAAATAAGGAAATTCAAAAATCTGGAATGCAGTTGGCACAAAAACTATTTACCAATTGACAAAGAAATCTATTAAAAGACTCTAAAAGGTTACCAGAAGTCTATTAGAGTGGCACAATCTATTTTTTTCAGGTTACAAATTGATTCAGCAGGCAGTAAGACACAAAAGATTTTTTAAACTGCCAATCTTTTATACAGCCTAAAATCTCCAATTCAGTAATAACCCCCTCAACTGAATTGTGCAATAAGTTGTCAGATATCTTTGAAAATAAGATCAGAAACTTTCAAGCTGAATTGAGCCTCATTGTCCAGGATTCACCATCTGAGGATCTTCCTTGGTTTTTGTTATCCTCGTCAAACTCCTCATTTCATGAGTTTGTCCCCATTACTCTTCAGCAATCTAAACTGATGCTACTTAGCTGTAAATCAGGCTCCCTGTTGGAACCCTCCCTGTCCTCCAAGTGTGTTGGCAAAGGAGACTGATGTCATCAATCCGGTGATAAATAATTCAACACCTCTTTGGAATCTGCCCCTGTCCCAACTTTGTGGACCAAGCCAAGGTTATGCCTTTCTTGAAAAAGCCTTCAGTCAACCCCATGATCCTGTCCAACTATTGCCCAATTTTCTTGCTTCCTGTTTTAGCTAAGTCCATAGAAACTGGTGTATTCCCAACTGATTGAGCATCTGGAAAGAGAAGGTCTCCTGTATGCATCACAATCAGGTTTCAGGCGGCTTCACAGCATGGATTCGGCCCTGCTAAAAGTGTCTGAACACATTAAGGTTGCTTTGGAGGTGGCGGGGGGAAGAGTGCAGCCCTCATTCTCTTGGATTTATTGGCCGCTTTTGACACACCTTTACTTCTTCAATTTTTAGCTGAACAAGGCATTTACGGCCTATCGCTAAGATGGTCTCAGTTTTTTCTCATGGACAGACAACAATCAGTAGGCTTTTCTAATTTCTCCTCAGGTAATAAATGTCCCAGCTGCGGCACCACTCGGGGGTCTTCTCGGAGCACTACCTTGTTTAATGTTTATATGTCATCTCTCGTGGCTCTGATCGAGTCGTATGGAATCAATGTGATTTCATATGCCGACAATACCCAGTTGATTTTTTCACTGGACAATTCTTCAAATGGCTTGGTAGCTCGCCTCAAATTATGTTTATGTTGCATAGAGTGGATGCAGAACAGCGTGCTTTAATGCACCTCTGACAAAACGGAGAGTCTTCCGTTTAGCAAGAGGGAAAGCTGCGTTTATTTCACAGTAGCTGACTGATGGCCTGAAGACCTGCCGTCTCCACCTGCTCTGGTGTCTACTGCTAGAAGCCTAGGTTTCAAATTTGATAGCAATCTTTCTTTTGCCCCAAGTGCTGGCATTTACTGGCTCCTGTTTTTCTATTATGAAATAAGAAATAAAACATCCTGGACATTTTCCACTGCAGGCGCATAAATTGGTAGTTCTCCCCCTGATTACAGCTAGACTGGACTATGCCAACAACATTTATTTAGGGCTCCCTAAAAGTCTTGCTAAATCGCCTGCAGATGACCCAGAACTTGGCAGCCTGACTCGTTTTGCATATTCCCTGAAGCTGTTCTATAGCACAACATCTGAAACTAATGCATTGGCTACCTATAACAACGCACATTCAGTTCAAGGCCCTGGTACTGGACCAGAGAGCTTTCCATGGTTAGTGGCAACCTCCATCTCCAAGAGAGATTTTCCCCATACTCGCAGTGCAGACTGCTGAGATCTAGAAAGGCACTACTACTCAAAAGTTCCAAAAAGAAGTGGTAGGTCATTTTCTGTGTTAGCTGATATATCATGGAATAGTCTACCTCTGGCTAATAGGTCCATGGTTTTGGAGGATCACTTTAGGAAGCTCCTGAAGACTTAGATGTTCACTACTATGTAATTTGTCTGTACTGGTGCTATCCTCTTAGCCCCAGGAAGTCCTTGGGGGCAGCTGTAACGCTTTACAAATCATTCATTCAATGATGTTATTTAACATGTCATGAATGATGTAATATGTGAGGTCATAAGCAGTGCATGATGGGGGTGCAAGTTATAGTTAGTTCGCTAAATGGGAACTGGTGAATTTCAAGGATTTTTCTGTTTTTAAACCAAAGTCCTTATCTAATTTCAACACCTAACTATAACGTCACTTTAACCTCAACAATCTTTGCTCTATTTCCCAGGGAGCAGACAACACCCGATGCACATCCACTTCAGCAGTGTGCAGAGACAGTTGGCCGCAGGGCCTGGCCTAAGGCCAGGCTTTGCACCCAACCCGCCTGGGTGCCCAACCCCCGCCACACACAGCCATCAATCAGCAGTGTGCAGTTGTGGGTTGGCCCAGAGCCCAAAACACTGCAGGTGGCCAACCTCCACCGGACATGGCCTGCAACCTGCACAATGGCAGACGACGGTAGGGTCTGGTCTATGAGCAGACTTGTACTTTTTTTTAATGGTTTTTGGTACCGTAGAACCAGGTTCTGGTACTGGTGACCCAAAATCATATCTATTTTAAGGGGGCGTCCCTTTGAGACCCCCTCACACGGCCCTATGAAAATGGTGTACCCATCAAGTCCCCTTAGATGGCTTTTTAAATGTTTTTCAGGACTCAATGGTCACTGAGCCCTGAAATTGCAGCCACAATATTTTCTTCAGTGTTGCGGCCAGCCAATCAGATAATTCAGTCCAACTATCCCCAAAAGACCAATGGGAGAAAAAGCTCCCTCAGCCAATCAGAATGCCCCTTTTTGTTTTAATGTTGGTACCGAGAGACTCGCACGAGACCAACCATCTAGATATATGCAATTTTTAATGAGCATCATGCCAAACTAGAGCCTCTCTTTAAATGCTAATTGATAATTTCTCGAAAACAGATGAATTGATTTATACCAAACAACAACAAGCACTGGCAAAGCCATATATATATATAATATATTTTATGTATTGCCGCGCTGCAAAGATTGCCCGCACTCCAGGTAAATCCGAGAATTTTATTACTGCTGACGCGTTTCAACCAAACGGTCTTTGTCAAAGTATATATATATATATATATATATATATATATATATATATCATGTGATCAAGGCTCCGGGGAGAGCTGAAACGAGTTATGCCGTCTTGCACGCAATAAAGGATTTTAATGCACTAAACAGTGGTCCGGGCACGACTTTCTGTGGATTCAGAGGAGAAACGGTGACGAATTGATATATATATATATATATATATATATATTTTCTCCAAATCGCTGCTAAAGCGGTTTCCCTTCCTGCGACGTTGGTGCCAGCCAGTGGCAGCAGCAGCCACTTGGATATCTACAAATTTCTCAGTTCACAACCAGATGGTAGGAAATTAAGAGGCGGCACAACAGATTTATTGTGCACCAAACTTAAGGACGACGCGTTGCGGCGTTAGCCTTTGTCAAGTAACTTCCCATACATCAATTTCCTATAGAAATAGGCTCAACGGTTTATGGACATAGAAGAAAGTTTTTGGGGATATAGAAGAAATTTTTTGGGACATAGAAGTAATTTTGTTGCATTCATACGTTGTGCAATCCGTGATTCATTCATTGAAACAGTTATTATTGTATCACTGCTTTGTCAATGTACCCATAAGGATATCAAGATGTAAAAATATCACAGTATAAATTAATTATCATGCAAATTAAATGCAAACCAAATCAATGGGTCGCGCCCGTCCATAAAAAACATCCCAACCGTTCATAGACATAAAAGAATTGGGAACAATCCCACATTGCGTGGTGCGGCAATATGTCATATTCACATTATAAATCTTTGATCCGAACTTCCCAATATTAAAACCAATGTGGTCAAACAGTGATTTGCATATGTACACAATCATAAGTAAATAATTAGATACCGCATTGGACAGACGATAATATCATGGGATAAATGCGCTGTATGCGCTAAGTCAACTCCGCATGCATCAGCGCCAACAATATTTATGTACCTCCCTGGATGTCAACAATCTGTGCGATAATGATGCTACATCATGTCCACAATGGTAATTTGGAAGAACTACAAAGGAATATACTATGTCACAAATAATTCAACCTCTGTTGATTTCTGGCATTGGCCACAATACCGTTCCCCTTATACTGAATGCCCATTGCCCTCAATTGATGGTCTAATAGAATTTCACTATTGAAGTATGGGTCGTACCCTTCACTCGGTGCAAGATGTGCAAAAAAAGAATGGGACAATGGTGAGTGAATGTCCTTTCACCTATAATGTGTGATAAATAGGAAAAGGGGGCGGGACGGAGTATCAGCAATCGGAACCCCTGCGAGTTCCTAAATGTAGCTCCACAATTGTGGTTGACGCTAGCTCATTGTTCCTAAATAGGACATGGTACAACTCCCTACCAACCGATTCCCTTTAAAACTGTGATTACCCTGTAAGAGGACAATAAGTGCATAAACTAGGTTAAAATCTGAAATAGATTGAACGAGAGAGTCAGCATCAATCAATGAACAGGAACATTATCGACCTATCTGTGTGGCGAGCTCCTCGCCCCCATTGAGCCCTCTGGGAACCTTGCAGTCCAAATCAATGATATATTTGGACTCCAGGATCCTGAGACGTCTCTCACGGTCACCCCCTCGTATTTGTTTGGGGATCCTATCAACCCCAAAGAACTGCAGACTGCTGTTATTGCTCATGTGGAACTCAGGGTAATGTCGTGCCACAGGATAGTTGTGGTCACGATTAGTGATAGCACATAGATGCTGCAATATTCTTAATTTTAGGGGGAGCTTAGTGCTGCCAACGTACTGGAGGCCACAAGGACACTCCAGCACGTAGACAGCAAATTCGCTATTGCAGTTAATGGCCTGAGATTGCCCTAACTTCATTGGTGCTTGTTATGTAATCTTTGCAATTCTTTCCATTACGACAGGCCTTGCAGGCCCACAGGTGGCAAAGCCATTGGGCGCTTTAAGCCATTGTGAGCCTGTGTCCTCTAGAGGATATCTGCGGACTAGGCGGTCCCGTAGGGACCTAGCTCGCTTATAGGTAACCTGTAGTTCGGCTCCTATGCGTTTACCTATTATAGGGTCTGCCGCCAGGAGGTTCCAATGTCTTTTCATTATTTTTCTGAGGGCCCATGCACCTCTACTGAATTGAGTTATCATTCTGGGTGCTTCTCCATTGCCTCGTGTAAATTTTTTGGCTGCACTGTTAGATGATTTGAACAGTAAATCGTACTGTGTTAGACCTTTAACTTTTTCTTTGGCTTTAGTCAGACTGTCTTCTGGCAACGGTCCGGCACTGCCATGGGCACATGTTTTGCCCCCAGCCTAGCGAATTTATTCCTAGGCTGGTGGGAGGAACAAATTGTCTGCACCGAAAAGTTGGAACAATATACTGATCACATACTAGTATGGATCAGGTATATTGACGACTTATTCCTTATATGGAATGGTGCAGAAGCCCTATCGAGGGAGTTCATTGAGAAATTGGGAGCCAATGATCTGAACTTACAATTTACTCATGTCATCAGTTCTAATTATTGTGAGTTTCTAGATATAGCGGTGGAGGTAATACAGGGAAAGATCACAACTCGCCTGTTCCGCAAAGAAACCACAGGGAACACAATGCTACATGCGGCGAGCCACCATCCAGTCCCCCTAGTACAGAGTATACCTTATGGGGAGTTACTGAGGGCTCGCCGTAGTTGCAGTACAAATGAGGACTTCCAAAAAGAACAACAGGTCATAGTGACTCGGTTCAGAGAGAGAGGGTATAAGGAAGACATTCTGACTAAAGCCAAAGAAAAAGTTAAAGGTCTAACACAGTACGATTTACTGTTCAAATCATCTAACAGTGCAGCCAAAAAATGTACACAAGACAATGGAGAAGCACCCAGAATGATAACTCAATTCAGTAGAGGTGCATGGGCCCTCAGAAAAATAATGAAAAGACATTGGAACCTCGTGGCGGCAGACCCTATAATAGGTAAACGCATAGCAGCCGGACTCACAGATTACCTATGAAGCGAGCTAGGTCCTACGAGACCGCCTAGTCCACAGTTATCCTCTCAGAGGACACAGGCTCACAATGGCTTAAAGCGCCCAATGGCTTTGCCACCTGTGGGACCTGCAAGGCCTGTCGTAATGGAAAGAATTGCAAAGATTACATAACAAGCACCCAATGAAGTTAGGGCAATCAAACATGCCATTAGCTGCACAGTGGACACTTGCTAGTCTACGTGCTGGAGTGTCGCTTGTGGCCTCCAGTACGTGGGCAGCACTAAGCTCCCTAAAATTAAGAATATTGCAGCATCTACGTGCTATCACTGATCGTGACCACAATATCCTGTGGCACGACATTACACTGAGTTCCACATGAGCAATAACTGGCGGTCTGCAGTTCTTTGGGGTTGATAGGATCCCAAACAAATGCGAGGGGTGACCGTGAGAGACGTCTCAGGATCCTGGAGTCCAAATATATCATTGATTTGGACTGCAAGGTTCCCAGAGGAGCTCAATGGAGCGAAGAGCTCAGCCACACAGATAGGTCGATAATGTTCCTGTTCATTGATTGATGCTGACTCTCTCGTTCAATCTATTTCAGATTTTAACCTAGTTTATGCACTTATTGTCCTCTTTACAGGGTAATCACAGTTTTAAAGGGAATCGGTTGGTAGGGAGTTGTACCATGTCCTATTTAGGAACAATGAGCTAGCGTCAACCACAATTGTGGAGCTACATTTAGGAACTCGCAGGGGTTCCGATTGCTGATACTCCGTCCCGCCCCCTTTTCCTATTTATCACACATTATAGGTGAAAGGACATTCACTCACCATAGTCCCATTCTTTTTTTTGCACATCTTGCACCGAGTGAAGAGTACGACCCATACTTCAATAGTGAAATTCTATTAGACCATCAATTGAGGGCAATGGGCATTCAGTATAAGGGGAATGGTATTGTGGCCAATGCCAGAAATCAACAGAGGATGAATTATTTGTGACATCGTATATTCCTTTGTAGTTCTTCCAAATTACCATTGTGGACATGATGTAGCATCATTATCGCACAGATTGTTGACATCCAGGGAGGTACATAAATATTGTTGGCGCTGATGCATGCGGAAGTTGACTTGGGCTGCATACAGCGCATTTATCCCATGATATTATCGTCTGTCCAATGCGGTATCTAATTATTTACTTATGATTGTGTACATATGCAAATCACTGTTTGACCACATTGGTTTTAATATTGGGAAGTTCGGATCAAAGATTTATAATGTGAATATGTCATATTGCCGCACCACGCAATGTGGGATTGTTCCCAATTCTTTTATGTCTATGAACGGTTGGGATGTTTTTTATGGACGGGCGCGACCCATTGATTTGGTTTGCATTTAATTTGCATGATAATTAATTTATACTGTGATATTTTTATATCTCAATATCCTTATGGGTACATTGACAAAGCAGTGATACAATAATAACTGTTTCAATGAATGAATCACGGATTGCACAACGTATGAATGCAACAAAATTACTTCTATGTCCCAAAAAATTTCTTCTATATCCCCAAAAACTTTCTTCTATGTCCATAAACCGTTGAGCCTATTTCTATAGGAAATTGATGTATGGGAAGTTACTTGACAAAGGCTAACGCCGAAACGCGTCGTCCTTAAGTTTGGTGCACAATAAATCTGTTGTGCCGTTTCCTGGTGTGCCGCCTCTTAATTTCCTACCATCTGGTTGTGAACTGAGAAATTTGTAGATATATATATATATATATATATATACCACCAATCCTGTTAATACCAAAATAACAGGCGCTTACTCCGTGGAGATTGGACACAGGAATTTTAATCCAAAACGAAAGCCTTGACTCGTTTCGACGGCAAGGCGCCTTGTTCACAACATATATATATATATATATATGTATATATATATATATATATATATATCTATATACATAAATTGTGCATACGAGGCAAAGCCTTGAGCGGGTTATGAGGTCCCTGGCCCCTATCAACAATGGTAATAGCATATTGCACTCTATACATGGTTCATATAATGCCATTTTTAGGTCTTGCCTGCAGGCAGAGCGCATGCACTGATGCAATGGCGACGATCTCTTGGGTCTTAAAAATCAAAAACCTTTAAGAAGGGCTTTTAGCCCGCCCATTACTTACTATTCATTAGCATCAATATCACTCTTCATTGCTGCCTTCTAATTTGGCAAAATATGCGAGGCATCACTTCCTTTTCTTTGTGTGCACATGGACCAAGTACAGATTAATTATTGTCACGTTCTTTCTTTTAGGCACGAGAGATTAAGTGATTTGCCCAGAATTACAGAATGTTGAGCCGATGACTGCTGTTCGTTAATCCATCACATGGTCAGTTAACGCATTCAATAGCCCTTCTGAGTATTAGAATAGTTTACATGTGCAAAGTTACTATAACAAGCTATATATATATATATATATATATATATATATATATATATATATATATATATATATATATATATATATATATAAGCAATTTGCTGACCAAATCTGTAAGGGGACCATAACCTGTGACTGAAAAACCTATTTAGATCTGATGTGCACAGCCCGGTATTGCAAGATTTTTACACTCTGCACCTTCAAAACAGATTCTACATCATAATACAGGATTGAGAACCTACCTGGAAAAGACAGACTAGAATTATTAAAGGATGTGAAATAAAGGAATCTTAATAGATCCAATGGTAAACAATAGTCCATATAAAATTTCACTGCTGCCTGTATTAACTATGGCGTTTCAAGACGTTTTTAGGGGAATTATGCTGAAAAGCAAACCATTTTCTCAAAGTTTTCTTGGGCATATGAACCTGGAATGCTTCTCAGGAGGACCAGTCATGTTTTGCGCACCATGAAAGCGTCCCAAACAGGAATTCAGACTCGCTGGCGGCATTTCGTGGCAAGCATTGCGTCCCCCATTCGTCAAAGATATTGTTACAAGACTTTTCTAATCTTGTTGCTGTTGAAAATATTGCGACTGAAAAAGAGAGCACAGACCACAAACTGACAGGAGTCTCAGCTAGAAAACCAGCAAATTCACCAGCTGCTGTAGTATTTCCTGGCGGACAGCTCTACCTGTAGCAAATAAACATTATTTTCAATATTTCATCAGTTTTATAATCAGTACAACAATTCTTTAAAGAGCAAGACTTCCCAACATAGGTTTTCTCACAAGTAGAGTGGTGAACTAGTCTGTTATCGCCACTGGTGGTGGGGCTTACCCTCTCATGCAGTCACTGGTCAAAAGAGAGAAAGGACTAACATAACCTAAGATAGGATGGGCAAATAGAAAAGAGGAAATAAACAAACTCAAAGCGTGGAGATGTGCAGAATTCTCCCTATGTAAATCTATGAAAGAATAGAATGTTAGCAAAAACGCCAAGACAGGTGCATATGTTCTGATTTTAAATCTTGTAGCTGCCCAATACAGGGCAGTTGATTACTACCTGGTCGCATGAATCTATTTTTTTTTTCCAAACCTATGTTTATTGGCATTTTGTTAGGTACCCATTGCTTGCATCACAATAACAGGAGTATCAGTATCAAAAAGAACAATACATAATGTCACGAGAAAGAACAGGGCTGAGGTTGAGAGTACGGATATAACCATACCCACCGGTAGAGCATGAATCTATTTTGGAAGCAGGAAAGAATTAAAAGTTGTTGTTTATTCTCTCCCTCTAATTTTACACCTTAGGATCAAAATGGTCATTTTTGTACATATCTTGATATACAAACACTAGAGACAAGAGAGGTTGTGAGGGAAGGTGCTAATCATATTCTACTGCCTTGCGTTCAGGGAACACCAGTTTATCACCCCATACAACCGTTTAGTCTACAGACTACTTGCATTTAAAACCAAAAATAAATTGAAGAATGGTAAAGGACAGGGTATTGCTCAATGCCACAAAAAGTCAGTGAACTTTATTTAATAGTGGCTACTCAATATTGGTATTATTTATAGATGCTCATTATTGGTAGTACCTGCTGCAAGGAATCCAGATTGTTACCATGAGAACCAGTGGGATGCAGAATGGAGAATAGCTTTGATAGTTCAATACAAATCTGAATTCATTAATGACCAACTGTAAGTGTAGCCCTCAAAACTACCTCGAAGGCTGCACAATGTTGGATTGGTCAGAAATTATTTTCAGGTTTCCATTTCACAGTTGAAGACTCTTCACTCTCTTGAGAATCATCCTCTTCACGGAAAGTGGTTAGAAAGGGCTGTGCATGGCTTAATATCAAGGTCTACAAGAGGGCAACTAGTATTAGTGAACACCAACATCTGGCTGGTGCAGGTTGTACACAGGTTCATCATGAATGGACATTTCAATACTGCAGTGACCTAGCAGCTGTTTAAAACAGACATATTATGTAACCAGAAAACAGTGCTGTTTAAGACACTAGCATAGAAAAAAAGAGTTGTTGCCATCTCAGAGTGCAGCTACGGCCAGGGCCTAAATCTTGCGAGTCCACCATCCACAGCACACTGATCACTTTGGAAGGTATCATGCACGGCGTCCCTTAAAGCTATTGTTGGAGAGCACCACAATAGGCTGAAGAGAGCCAAGTACATTAGCACTCGTGTACCAAGAACGCAGTTAATAGGAAAAGCAGGAATGTGCAATTATTCTGTGTCATCAGTTAGGAGGTGAGTGCAGAAGGGAGGAGGTTAGAAAGGTTAGTTGGTTAATTGATAGTAAAATGGAACACTGGAGAACAGTGAGGAAGCTAGGTTGAGGTGCGGCAGCCAGGTGAAAGGGGTGCAGATATTTGTGATGTACACTACTGGTTACCTTCCATTCTTTAGCTGCTACAGTGGCCTCATAGGGCCACAAGTCTACAGGAGATGGGGAGACGGCAGCTGTGAGCCGATCACAGTAGATATTTGGGGAGCCCGAACTTCTCTGAAATACCTGAGGAGGTAAAATACGAAAGAACAAAAAAAGGGAAATAAGAAAAAATACAAAGCTTCAGAATTCTGTCACTGAATTCACAGGCGAGAAACGAGCTTGTGTTTACAGTCAAGCAACACAAGCCTGCAAGAAAAGATTCACCTCAAAACATAAGGTCAACATGAGACCTGCCATTTTCTGAACTACGTATGTGCCACTCTAGCACTTCTGTGGCAGTCCTGGAAATCCGTCCAAACACTCCTCAGTTTCAAAATGGCAAGTGAATACTCCTGGTTGCCTCCCAACTCTACAAATGTCTCTCTGCATGTTCAACATGTGATTGCTCAATCAGTCCCAAGGGCCACCCAACACTTAATGCCCATGTGACACTCCAAGACTCTGACTTACTGATACAATTCAAAAACTCCAGGTTGTCACTCCAAGTCTTTTTGTAAAAATACCAGGGCATATTTTAAACACTCACTGGTAACTACAAAACTAAGTGCAACATAACTTGGTGTACTGTCACTACCTGTTATCACTCTAAAAACCCTGCTTTTCTTTATTCTTCAATGCAGTCTTTCTGCAATTCTGGCTATTACTAGAATACTCCAAACTGTCAACCTAAAATCCCAAGATTCCAAATTCCCGAGTGAAGGGGCAATACTTATGAACCTTGCACCAGCACTGCTAGCCAATACGCCATCACTGTAAGGCAAGACTCCAACAGTGTCAGGTTTTACTACACCATCCAAACGTATTCCTGCCTAGTCTTCACTAATACCTTCAGTGTCACCCAACACTGAAAATCCTCACTGTCCTCCCCATTACCACACAAGTACTCCTGGTGCATCATCCCAGATCTCTTGGATGTCACCCCAACAATCAGAGTAGAGAATTCCAAAGGGTTGGAGTGTCACTCCAGCAATCTGACGTGTCATTCCACCACTGTGGGATGCCACTTCTCAAGCAGCGTCCCTCATAGGTAACCCTGGTACCACTTCATCACTATCTTGCTTTCTTCCTATTCTTGATTAATAATAACTGAACGCCTTTGAGTGGTCTCAAGGAGTCATCTGATTCACCACCGAGTGTCCATCCATAAGATGCGGAGGTCATTTAACATAGGAGTGCCAAATACAACATCTGGGTATTATACCTCCATACACTGCAGTTTAATCAATCTCGGTGCCATTCACTAACTGTCAGGGGTCATCATTCCATCGCTGCCAGGTGGTAATCTGTCACTATGGCCTAAAATGTCAAAAATCGGTGTTTCTCTTCCTTTTCATATGTGGACTAGGGCTGTCATAAAGACATTGTTCCAATAATAGTTCAGGGAAAAGACAGTTTTATGCGGTATTTCCACATACACCAGCTGGATGATCAGCATGAACTCCCACTTGGATTATACAAAGGTCCAAATGTAAAGCTCTTCAAAACCATATTACATCATTTTCAGATGACATGGAAAGTCAGAGTGATCAAAGGTTTGTGAAAACTGCTCACTCAGCGGATGCTTAACAGTCTCGTCGCTGCAACTTGCAGACACCACAGCTACTTGTCAAACTATACGATTAGTGCAAAACTGACTCTATGGTATAACCCGCACTACATTCTGGAGACAATCATTACACAGTCTAGAGCTTTAGAGATTCACCAAAGGGGAGTTTGCAGGTATAACCCACCACTCTTCTTACTTGGCTACAAAGGGGGACTAAACATTTTCAGTACCCACCTCCAAAATCTGGAATAACTTTCTCATTATGTGCAGCATGAGTCTAGTCCTCAAAGATGTATGCAATCATTAAAGTTTCCCCTCTACCCTTTACACATCTCCAGGTGCTTCTGAGTCATCCAAGCAGTAGATGGCCAAAGACTACTGAACAATATAACAATAAAGACTGCTATTAAGTGTAAATAATCAATTCTGTTCTATCACGGTCTGCTGTAATTCATTCGGACATCATTCCATCTCTCCCAGAGACCACTGCATCAATGCAAGGGTGCAGGCAGTATCCATAAAGTGTTTGTTACATGTCTGCCCAGTGGTGCAAACAAGTCCTTGTCTCCTTCCATTAATCTATATGGTCACTCACATTTCCTATTGTCATCAGCATTCCCTAGTACCATTATCATGCCTTAATGGCCATCCATGAATATGATGTGTTGCCCCATCAATCCCGGATTCTATTCCATTACTCCCTTGTGTCAACTCATCACTCCTTGGTGTCAAACCAACATTTCAAAGAATCTCCATTCACAATCCTGAGTCTCTTCATCAATCACCAGAGTCACCCCATCACTCCTCAGTGTCACTGTTCTCTGGGATTGGTTTCAGGTATCAGAGGGAATTTTACATTCCACTTGATGATAGGCTTAGCAAATGCAGATCTATATGATCTAGGTGTGTGTGTGTATGACTGAATGTGTTTGTGTAATAAGGCATTGTCCGTAAAGGGATAAGGACATTTGTTTACAACAGGGTGTGCAGTTTTGGGACATACTGATGGTTAAAGGCAATGATGTAACAACATTGCTTTAATTCTATTCAGAAAGAAAAGGCACAGTCAGGTGAGCCCTAGCTACTCTTCAACAAATAGACATTTGTATTTATGGTGGGCAGCCTTTTGTCTGCCTCAGGAAGCTAAGTTTAGCAAGTTTAGTACAGCGAACTATAACGTTTCTTGTGTTAGTGCCATTTTCTGTAGGATGTGTAATATTCTGGGTGGCAATCTTTATGACCACTTGGATTTTTGCCTAAATGTAAAGTAGAGTATCTGAAAATAAAGCAATGTGAATCCTACAGTTTGAAAAAGCAGGATTAGGGCTGTCTTTTAATTGTACAATGACTCTCGACCCAGTGCTTTCCTCTACTACTAGTCTGCATCAGCCTTTATAGCACAGCCTCCAGCAGTCTTTGAACAATTTGTGACATCTGCAGGAGAGTAATGGATGGAATTATAAAAAGTGTGGTGCCCGAGCAGAGGACAGTGCTAGGGATTTAGTGCATATAGAAAAAGTACTTAACTGCCGTAGTAATTTCCCAAAGAGGATATGCTGCATACATTAATGACCATAGATCAATTCACACAAACAAGGCATGAGAATTATTTTTTAACCAAGAAACCTGGTCTAGCATCCATTTGAGTTAATGTTTCACTCACATTCCATTTTATCCAATTATGCTACCCAAGCCTCTAATGAAAGAAGCAAATGAGGGTTTGCTCTGGATTTGAGCACACACATTCATTGGAGAACTATTATTACAGGTCGATAACTATTTGTCTCCAATAAGATATCGTCGACAGATTTTAAAGCATATGTTTAATTAATCCTCATAAAAGGTGGGTAAATGGGGTTTCCATCATCTAACAGAGTTTTTGTGTAATGCTTGCCTGACCTCTGTGTCAATGACAACAGGGCATATGAACATATTTTCAAGTTCAAGTCCCATGAGTTATGCAAAGGCAAGATATCCACGAGTACCATAGTCATTGCCTAGTGGGTGCCCCAGGACAAAATGGGAGGCCCTCTCGAACACGTCATACAAACCACAATCCACTTGGACACAGCCTCCTGTCGTGCCATTTATCTAACAATTCCTTGGCTACAGTACACCAGAATAAGTATACAATGAAATGCACTTTTTGTAGACAACCTCCAAGTGCAGTCTTGACAGCCAAAGTGAGTCTCTCAGCGACTTTTGCAGGATTATGGAAAAAGATAAATTAATTCTGTGACTGATGCGGAAGGTAAATATTTAGGGAGGAGCAAAGTATGATTTCTCAGAGTGCTTTATCCTAATTGTGCACAGGAAAATGCTCACTACGAGATAGTGCTAGAATTTTGCTTCCTCTCCTGGTGAAGACAATTTAAAAAGCCACATCTATGAAAAATCATGCGAAGACATGTATGCATGGGTTCAAAGGGTGATTGGAAGAGCTTACAAAGGATCATGATGTACACTTGGGATTGAATGAAACTGTTGCAGAAAGAAAGAAAAAGTTACATCTATATATTAGCCATTCTGCTTCATGGATATCTTCATTGTACTTAAAACCTTCAGAATAAACACAGTGAATTGGGGGTGATCCTGATAGAGACATACATGAAAAAAATCAATTTAAATACTAATGAAATTGGCCTCTTTCCCTTTTTTAGCTGAAACTTACTCAGGTCGAGCCCTCCCAATATGCCTTGAGCCAAATGCAGCTGCTTCAATTCCAATTTGTAGGTGTGAGAACCATACTCTTTACTGTATGCAGGAAAGGTAGGCTGTGCTGTTTATTAGCAAGATGGCTATATGAAACGTCGACAACTAGCAGTACAGGTAAGCAACATATTCCATTTTATTTCAAAAGTTCTTTTGATGAGAGTACAACATAGAGCAGCTTACAGTGGATTAATGAATGGGCACACAATCATAAAATTGTCTGTGTCGAACTAAACACATAAGGAAATAAGGCAGAAGACTAGCACAGCCTAAAGCTCTTAAACATCCTACTTAAAAAAGACTTAAGATTTAGAAACAGGTAAAGAATAAAGCGTGCTTACCTTTCTAGAAGGTGATCGCAAGATAATGAAGCTACATTAGTAGCAATGCAATTATATATTTTACCCAAACTTCATAGATGTCATTTGATAATACAAACAAATATTGCACTTCACTCATTAAGATAAGTCAATAAAAGGGGGTGTGTCCTGAGTGAGGACCCAGAACTCTGGCTCCAAGGCCCTGCAAGCCGTCCTGTTTACCAGCTGTCCATGTTCTCACTGCAATCCTCCGAAAGCAGAGGAATCCTATCACCATTGCATTTTTGAAGAGCATTCCAGTCCTGACAGAAAGGTCTGGACTCATCATCGAGGAGAAAACCCTAAGAAGCAACAGTGTTCCTTAGAAAATAAAATCTCACACTGTAGCTTCCCCTTTCAGTCCTCCTTCACTATAACAGCAAGCAGGTGTCATTGTCTACAAAAGAGGAGGTAGACAAAGTTTTGAATTTAGACTTGGATCATCATCATGGGGAAAGGAACATTGGAGGAGTCACAGCCTGAATGGACAAAAGCAGTGATCTGGATGGGAACGGAAAGTGGAGAAGACACGGAAACAGGAAGAAATTAAACCTCATTTGAATAGCAAGTAAGGAAAACAAAACACAAACTGTATTTGCAGTAATAGTTCCTTTCGTAAATCGAGATGCCGCATTAGGGGCAGTTGGCATGGATTTAGGTGTCTACATTGGGGTAGAATGCCTTCCATTGGGATTTGGGATGACTTTATTTGACTATGACTCCTGACAATTGACTCATTAAATTGAATCACTACACAAATCAATAATCATTTATCATAAAGAGCCCTGAGGAAGTTCAAGTTAGTTGAATGAAACAAGTTGGCTGTTTTGATGGAATTAAATAAAGCAATCCAATTAAAAAAATATATGAAGACTTTTGAACGATGAATTCTTGAATGGTTGAGTACACCTTTCGATATTATGTGTTTCTATGAAGTATATGATGAGTATCATGGAGATGAGTGGTCATTCCATGTCCCCCATGTGCCCACAACTTCACTGCCATACAACCGAAACAAACCAGTGCTGATGAGTCCTGATAATCATCCATTCTAAACCCAATGAAAACAAATAAAAATGGAAAAATAAAAATGATGCCGTTCTGAAGAACAACCTTTCCCTTTTGGAAGACAATGCATGGCTTTTTACAGGAAAGAGCCTAACAACTCTGAACTTAAGGTCATATGATTTGCATATGAGAAAACCTAGGACGATATTTAAGTATTGAGAAGTACAGTGGAAGGCCCTTTGGGAGGATGAAGATGTAACACTTCATACAATGTATGTTGCACTCCTCGTGTTTCAGAGAAAAGGTAGCACTGGAAGTAAGCTGCAATGGCAGACAGATAGTTGTGCAGAATGCTAAGCAAATGCATATCATACCAGTGAGTAAATTGAAACAAAAACCTTTGCTAAGTCACTTCCTTTTATAATGCCTCCTGGTAGATTCTTTTCACACTGCACACAACAGCAGTATTTCCCCTCTGAAATGCCCAGATGGTTTTAAGGAACCAGGCTTACATATTAGAAGAAACAGGAAATTAATCAACCTATACTTGTTGGGCTAGAAGGTCTGAAATTATGAAGAAGGTGACATGAGTTATATTAGGGAAGTAATTAGTATGGTCAAGTTTTTGAACTACATACATTTTGAAAGATCTAATGAAGAAAGATGATGGAGCGCACAGAAAGATACTTCCCCCGTGGTCTAGAACAACATCTGCATGATGCTGTTCTCTCTGGCAAAAAGTCCATTTTTTTCATTGTCTGCAGCACTGTGTGACTTACCTCCCACTTGTATAAAATATGATAGAGAAAATTCCAAAAGATCTGCTATTCAATTATTTTTCTCCAGGTGGAAAGAAAATGGAAACATTCTCAAGAGTCTAGTCCGAAAATGAAGTTGTTAGATGACAAAAAGAGTGATACCGAAACTCTCCCTTTACATTTCAATACAACACAGCGGGAGTATTATCTGTTATGATCAACTTTCACACTGATAACAGCAAGGAATGGTTTGACCCGTAAGCTCAAGAAAAATTATAGGAAGGTCTTTGTTTCGAGCTCTAAAACAACAGTCTAATAGGCTTGAAAATGCACTTCCCAGCCATACTGGAAATAATTGTCATTTGTGGTCCTGTTTTTTAAATCTGGAAACCATTTCTCATGAGTGCACCAATGCCAAGACTCCAAAAGAGATTTGAGGAACCCAGTCCTCTATGGCTGGGGCCCCGAGACTGATCTCAGTTTAGAGCCAAATCCTACTGACGAATCCTCATTCATAACTTTGAAACGGGAACAACATGAATTCTCAAGGAATTAAGGCCCAGAAGATCCTGCAATCTTCACAAAGATCTAGTAAAACATAAATAAATGCTAAACTGCTCATCTCAGATTTAGTTTTCTCTCCTGAAGTAAGTTGATTACTGCTCCTTTAACCACAGCCTCTCGGATGCAGACAAGGGAATACTGATGCTGGAAGTCCTCTGGCATCACAAAGTCTGCTATGTGCATTGCATCCATGATCGGTCAACAGATGCCACTAAGCGGAACTGGTTCAAGAAGTAATGGTAATCAGTCTGATGAAGTCCGTTATTGCCATTGCGGTTTGGGCCGCGATACCGCTGCTGCTGCTGGGGACGTCAGCTTCCTGTTGGGCCACACCATCGCTGCTGGGGACTACATCCCCCATCATCCTTTGCCGCGCGCACGCCGCGCACCGCGTTTGAAGCACCAGGAGGCGTTTAAGAAGGGGCCAGGGCTCCCGCAGCGCGGGAGTCCGTTATTGCCATCGCGGTTTGGGCCGCGATACTGCTGCTGCTGGGGACGTCAGCTTCCTGTTGGGCCACACCATCGCTGATGGGGACTACATCCCCCATCATCCTTTGCGGCGCGCACACCGCGCACCGCGTTTGAAGCGCCAGGAGGCGCCAGAAGGCGTTTAAGAAGGGGCCAGGGCTCCCGCAGCGCGGGACGCGCGCGGGCGTGCCCGGGCCGCGCACGGGCGAAGCCCGGGCAAAGGGCGGGCCCGTCAGAGGCCAGAGGAGGCCGGGCTGGGCCATCCCCCTGAGAGGTGCTGCTGAAGTAGCTGTGTTGTGGAATTTAGGTGAGTGCTAATAGACATTGCGACATGGGGAAACGCACCACCACACCAAGCTCTCGCCCCATCACCACTTCTACTATAGACAGCATGTTAGAAAGGGCAGTCAACATTGTCTCTACAGAAATTGAGCTAACAGAAAGACGACTATCCCTGGGACTGCTAGCACCTCAACCCACTATGATGGAAGGGGAGGAGCAGGAGAACTGTACTGACCCTCCCCTAACGCCAAATACAATTGTTAATACTATCAGACACCCACTAACTCTGAGAGGTGGGTGTGAGGTGGTAAATAATGAGGGCAATAAGGACAATGAAGTCTTTGTGGACATTCAAATTATGACCCCTGCAAAGGACACTGTTCCAAATAAAGATGTCTAACCAGATCCAACAATTACAGGGGCTAAAAGAAGAAGAATCTTGGCTAAACCAATCAGTTCTAAGAGGAAACAACCATCACGCTTAAAACCACAATGCACAGCCCTGAGCTCATGGATACAAGGAACGGTTGCCCCGGCGACTACAATAAATACGGAGCCTAATAATGTCATAATTGACACTATTGTTGATTTGACCCCACCAGAAACTGTAACTCACTCTATCTTCACGCAAACTGAGCATACAATAACCCCGACAACTCGCACCAGACCTGGTGACATTTTAACTGATACTATAGTGGACATGGTATACGAACGTATGAAAAACTTGGTGGATAAAAACTTTAATGCTCTTTTGAAATGTCTAGATCGTTTGGAGACTCTGATAAATAAATCAAATACACATACAAGTATACCTAAAGTCACAACCAAATCAGGGGGGGCTCAGAACCCAAAACCTTCTGGTGTAGAGAATTTAAATACGCAACAGCAAACTGCGAATTCTACATCCTCCCCTTTTAAAAATGCCAGTGCAATGTGTGGTAAAATAAAAGAAAGTTTACCTCTTAAATCTATCCCTAGTGAGAATACCTTATTATGCACTGTGCACACCAACAACAGTAACACTTCTTTAGCTAATTCTTCTGCCACCAACAATCCCACAATTTTGACCCCCTTGTGGCCCAATACCTTGAACGCTACCTCCAGCACAGACAACCACGATATAGGGCCGCCTTTAGAGCCCAGGAGTGATGTTCTTAACCTACCACCTGCAGCATGTCCCTATGTCCTAGTCTTAGCGGGTGTCCCCCCTTTAAGAAAAAACCAAACCGAGACTTGGGACCAATTGCGGAACAAAAGCGTTGACTGGTTAGTTAAACACAAAGGCTTTAGGGTGGCAAACATCGGTGAGATACTAATGGTGCGTAGGGTGGGCTGGGTAGGACCCTCACAAAAGAATATCAAGGGTGACTGCGTTGTTATTAATTTTAGACGACCGTTACTGGTAAAATCGTTATAGTCAGTACAGGAATCTAATAATAACTTCCCAACCCTCATTTGGTCGTTGCCCCTAGGCTTTTTCTATAAACCAACCTCGGGCCCAAACATTTTTGTCATCCCCCCGCACACCATGCATAACAGGTTCTCTGCTTTGTCTGGTTTAGACAGTCTGGATTGACTGTCTCCCTCTGCAACACCAGCTGCATCTGCTATTACTGGACCCTTGTTAGACCCTCCTGTCGTTGCTGCCCTTGAACTAGATGATTCAAATCTGCAGGTGCTTAGCTGGAATGTTGCAGGTTTAGCTTCCAAGCTATGCACTACAGACTGGGTTAATACAGTCCGAAAATATGACATCCTAATGTTCCAGGAAACATGGTGTACAAAGGAATTATTCTTAGAAGGTTTCGCATGTCTTAATAGTATGGTACCGAGCCCCAAAGTAGGCCGCCCATCTGGTGGACTCTCAACCTGGATTAACATCTCAGCAGGTGGGAGTATAAAGTCTCTTGTGACAAATAATGATAAATTTCAAGCTATGATTTATACACGAGGGGTGGCAATTTGTTTTATTAATTTTTACAACAACGATTTTATAACATCACCTAACACGAATTTTAGTAACCTGTTTGAGTTTATTGTTAATTTACAAAACCAGAATGTGTATGATAAACTGATTGGAATCTGCCTGGGCGGTGATTTTAATGCCAGACTCCCTAAGGAAAACGGCCCAACCACTATTTCTTTGGCTTTTGAACCTTTATGTAAAAGAGGGATGGAACTATTAGATCACTTGTGCATCTGTAACTTACTTAATGTGATGGAAATAGCGGATGTACATCAAAACAAAAATTGTCTAATACCCACTTATAGGGGTCGTGGCAGTGCCTCTACTATCGATTATGTTTTTATATCTGCCTCATTGGAGGATTTTTTAGTAAAGGCAGAGGTCTTGCGTACTACGCAGGGCGATCATAACCCAATTTTAGCAACAATTCGATTTTCTCCTAGACCGAGCCTTGTCAAAGAGCCTGGGGCAAGAAATTTGGTGGCCTCGACTGACAAACTAAGAGTAATTTGGAAAGGCATTGACAATAAAGCCTTATTTGCCAATATGATAAAACTACACTCACAGCTCATTGAAACTTGTCTGTCTATTAGCGATTCTAATCCAAAGATCATTGAGGGATTTAGTAGCCTATGTGGTGGTATTAAACAAATGACCTCTAGACCAGCGTTAGATACCAGCAAGAAACCTAGATTGTTTAATGGCTCCTGCTCGCGAGCAAATAGAGAACTGCGTGTAGCATTGGCGGCTACTCCCAGGGATGCAACTCTTGTTAAGTTATTACGCTCTTGTTATAAGGAAGCAGCAAGGCAACGAAAAGACGAGCTTCTAAAAGAACGCTGGTACAATCTTGCCTGTGCCGCTACACTCAAAGATGGAAATGGTTTCTGGGCAGCAGTCAAAGCCATGAGATCTACGGGCCTTACCCTTACTCCCCTAAGTTGCAATATAACTAGTGAATCATGGGAAGCACACTTTTCTAGGATCTATACAGCCCCGCCCCAGACTGAGGACATACTAAATAGCCTTTTAGCCAGTAGGGTTTTTATATCAGTGTTAGAAGTTGAGGATGCCATACACCAAAGCGTAGGCAACAAAGACCCAGGGCCGGATGGGCTCTCTATCGATCTTATTAAACACGAACCTGACTTCTGGGCACCTCTTTTACTTAATGTTTTTAATAATCTAACAAGCACTTTTATCCCAAGCACCTGGTCTACCAGCATCATTGTGCCCACTTTTAAAAAGGGAGACCGATCGAACCCCAGCTGCTATAGACCGATCTCCCTGATCGATAACACTCTAAAGATCCTCGGGAGGGTCGTGTTTAACAAAATAAGGACCTGGGCCGAAAGGGAACAAATTTTAAATCGGTGCCAGCTGGGTTTTAGAAGCAAACTGGGAACAGTAGAACAGTGCCTTAATTTAAATCTGATTGTTGGCAAGTATACAATAGCACAGAAGTCGCCTATTTATTTGGCTTTTATGGACCTCACTTCCGCTTTTGATTTTGTCAATAGGTCACGCTTGTAGTCGGTCCTTTTAAAGTATGGGTTGGACGAGGCTTTAGTTTATTTTTTGGCATATTTGCACAGGGACCTGAAGGCACGGGTAAGGGTTAGTAATGACGGGGAAGTCTCAGGGGACATCATTATTGGTAGAGGGGTCAGACAGGGATGCGTATTGGTCCCTCTCCTATTCATTCTTTACATAAACGAATTACATAATGCTCTATCAGAACTTACTAATGATGTACCAAGAATCAACGGTAATGCACTCCCCGCACTTTTATATGCGGATAATGCGGTCCTAATGGGCCGCACTCCGAATGCACTACGCACTTTAGTTGGGGGCTTTGTAGCCTTTATGGCAGACCTAGACCTCTGTACTAACTTTAAGAAATCCTTCATAATGACCTGTGGCCCAAGAAAACATTGTATCAATTCAATAACCTCAGATTCTGGATGTTTATTACGCACTCGCACTTTCCCATATTTGGGTTTAGTTTTCTCTGATACTGGGTCTTGGGCAGCTCATGCTGCCCATAGTAGAAGTAAGTTCCTAAAAGCGACTAATTCGATCCTGAGTCTTCCTCAACCAAAACAAGCAGAGGTAGTCTTACCCATAACTAAGATCTATAAATCGCAGTGCATTCCCACCGCCAAATATGGTGCTGAAGTTTGGGGTTTTATAAATTGTGGTGGGATCCAAAGAGAGGAGAATAGATTTTGTAGGAAACTTTTAGGGGCTCAAATCTCCTCCCCAAACTTTGTGTGTCATAAGGAACTAAACTTGAATTATATAGAAGATTTTATTAGGTCACGTCCAGCTATATTTTGGCTAAAAATCTGGCAAAACCCTGCAGCGACCCTGACAAGGGAGATTACTGTTGACTGCCTTAAATGCGATAAGAGAGTGCGGATACCCTGGCTTTCCGCCGTTAGAAAAAGTCTAATCAGTGTGAATTTAGAGCACATCTTTTTAAACCCATCGGATCTAGAGGGTATGAATAAAGGAATCCTCATGGCTGCATTGTACGAGTCTTATAACATCGCAAGACACGCTACAGAGAGCTCTAAACCATCAGTTGTTAGGTACATGTCACTATTGGAGTCAAATAGTCTCCAAACGCATATGCCACCCAAATATCTCTTGAAGAATATTGGACGGTGGGGGAGAAGCCTGCTTTTTCGTCTTAGGGATGGCACTTTAAAATACTCACTCTGCTTCCCCTTGGGATTTAATACCAATCTTGAGCAAATGCCCTGCCCATGTGGCACCGGTAGCAACCAAACGATGGTACACTTTTTACTCTTTTGTAATTTTTATGAAAAATACACAAAACAATACCGGATTCCGTATTTTAAGGCATTTGCTAACATTGATTATAGAACAGCATACTTGGAGATCACTAGACTTGAGAGTATTGACTTGATTTTTCGTGTTAGCTCTTTTCTGAGAGCAGCAGTCCGCTCACGCATTTCCATGAGCAATCTTTAATGCATTGATTGCTTTTGAATATATAATATTGCTCTATTGTATGCACTTTCGTTTACCTTATAGTTGGAATACCAGTTAAAGTGCCACTTGTGGTCTGGAACATCTTATAAGTTTAAAATTTAATCGCACTTAGATTATGCTGCTAAAACTATTTACAATTGATTGCACTTTATTTTTCTATGCTGCTATATGTTTGTCCAACCTTTTAATGTGCTAATATTTTAATGTTGCTATCTGCCTGTCTGTTGAAAATTCTAACTATGATATTGCTGTTTGTACATTATGTCCTTTTTAACTTTCGTACACAATTGTAGTCTTTTTATCTTGAATTTTTTTAATTTTTTTTGGCGTTTTTAAACAAGAAACTGTACTGTTGTTAAATTGTGCTTTTATGGATATTTGTATCCGAATAAAGATTATTGAATTGAATTGAAATTGAAGGCAATATTTTAGGTATAAAAACGTATTAGAATAAAATAGCAGACATTTCCATTTCTCACCACCACATGTCAAAAGAGGAACTTCTAGAGAAAGTCAGGCTTTGGGGTTGAGTGTAGTAGGTGGAGGTAGGGATACTGGGAGTAAACTCATGCAATTAACTGCAAGGACATCTGGGAGGGCTTTGACTAGTCCAGCCTCAGTCTAAACGAGGCAGAAGCCATGTGTATCTGAAAATATCTCGACTGTAAAATAACTTTAATAAATGTTTTTCAGTGTGCTCCAAGATGACCATTAGAGATTAATCTAAAAGTTATGAAACTTGATGATGAGCTTATGACAGAAAACAGAGGAACGTGCTCAAAACCATAGAACAGATAGTCTCAGTTTTATTGCTTTTTATTTCTCCATCTGCATGGAACATAAAAAATAGTTAGGTTTACTACCGGTTTCTGAATGTAGTCCATCCACTTGGTCTCCCGTTCTCCAGCTTTCTAGCAATAAAACAATTATTTGCACTTTGTAGGCTGCCTAGCCTACTGGGAATGAAAAAGCTACACCCCAAATCAACATGCCTGTTGGAAACATCTTTCATATTAGCGTTACATTTTCAGTTTTACCTCTAAGGAGGCACAGCAGCACCTAGATTAGAGGGTATCAAAAGACAGATTTTACCTGGCCTAGCATCTTCACTACATGCTTCAAAGATACCAAAAAAGAAAATAATCCAGAGGTCTGTACTGCTGAACAGGTATCATACCTGGCTGGTTTACACAAGGTGTATACAGGGCATCAGGTCATCGGGAGGAGACTACTACATTCAATCCTCATTCTAATTGGGATCATCTAATTGGAATGGGTCTGAGCTCTTCCTCATGAAAAGAGCCAATATCATGGCCAACATTCTTTCCTTAATAAAACTTTGTACGTAACCTCCCTTAGAGAAGTTGGTATATTTTCAGTTTTAGGGATACATTTTGGTTCCTTTGGCACCAAACTCCTGATGTGCATACCTACTCCAAAAATTCTAGAACCGAACTGCACCTCCAAATGGAGTTTCCAGAGTCATTGCAGCCAAAAGGGATAACTGGGCTAAAGAAACTGTTGAAGAATGGATGGGCACCTTGTTGGGCACCTTGTCAGGCACCAGCTTTATTAATATGGAGGCTAAACATGAGGTGGTAGAGACTGGAACATGATCATTCCACAACATCTATTTTGGCATATAATCTTTCCTAGGCCTAGTTTCATGCTATAAATTTAATTTACTACAGAGAAGAGATTGAGCTAGCATTCTTTAATATCAGGGTCAGGAACAAGGAAATACAGGCTGTACAACCAGCAAGACAACCAATCCCCTTTGAACATCTTGCCACTGCATTGAGCAAAAATGTAAGAATCATTTGCCTTTTTACCTACAAAGGTATTGTTTTTTAAATGTAAAAGATCTTTTGGAAAAGCAGATACAACAGTAACTGAGCATAGCAGATATCTGAAAAACACAATCAAAGAGAAAACAACTGCTGATTATGACTGAAGAAACAAAATCTGATAAGCCTTGAAAAGAACAAAAATGGTAAGCTTGGTACTGAGCAATTTGGAAGAGTGAAAACCAAAATTGATCTATAACATTTTTAAAATGCCCTCCCTTTTAGAGAGTTTATGATAGAAAAATGTTTTTCTTCATACTTTATTAAAAGGTTTTCAATACCTGGCAGCTGGGAATTATTTTAGATAATGATTCTTAGAGGTTCTATTCCTGTAGAATGGTGGCTTAGTCTTCCCATCCAACAGAGAACCATTATGATAAATGTAGGGTAATTTCATTGTGGCTGCGCACACATGCATACAGGAAATTCCTGTCCCATGCCTTGGACTTATTTCAAAATATGATGGCTGTTATAACTCTGTACTGGAGGTTGCCAGATGCCCCGGCATAGAAGGTGGAAGGCAGGACTCAAGAAATGGGCATTGGCTGAGGAATCTGTGTTAAGAGCAAAACAAAAAAGGGACATGCACAGAAAGCCAATGGCTGAGGACTGGACTGGACTATACTACTTGGCATTTTTACATAACGGGAAGAGCGGACACCTGAGCCTCTCTCGCGTAACTCATTCCAGAGGTCAGTAAATATGATAAAAAAGGGCAATGGTCATTGGAAGCTGTTAGGTGGTAAGGCAAAAGGTGGTAAATTTCGAAACGAGGGATTGAAATATGGTCAAACCAAAGCAACTAGATGACGGTTGGGGTGGGGTGTTCAGGGTTATTTTTTAAAGTTATAATTTATCAGGCTTCCGAGCCCTGCGCTGGTTGATAACACATATAAATACAGGCACTGTACACCATTTTATAATGATGCTATTCTTGTTATGCAAAGTGATATCACTCTATGCGGTTCTACCGACTAACGGCCATGTTGGGCCTTTGATGCATAGCACTGGTTTGTATAAAAGGAATGGCAAAGTTCAAACGCAATAAAAACACTTTTAAAAACAAAAACGCTCCTTTGTATGTCATTGACCTTCATTTCTTCCATGTCTTGGCTGTCCACCACCTCTCTCGGATGGGGGAGGCAACAAATCTCACCTCCAACTCAGCAATGATTCGATCCTCATCATCATCATCCTTGATCCCAGAGGCCACGATGGGTGGAGTAGATGCTGGTCTGACTACCTCGGATACTGTTCTCCTCAACTTGACCTGGGGCTTCTGGCTTTCTAGTTCCTCTGAATCTGCCTTCTACAGGGTTGAAGAGGATAAACGAAGGGAATGATCAATGAAATACCCAATAACGAACACCATTCACTCCAACTCAACATACCTTTCCACACTCCCTCCTCAAAACCCAAACTGTGGAGATAATTCATGCCAATATAGCCAACAATTCACTGCAACACTGCTGAATTCTCTCAACAATAATTGAAACCCCTTTATTGATAAAAAAATAAGTTACTTACCTGTAACTGCGGTTATCCAGTATTGGTATCTTTCCTAGATTCACATGCCTGAATCATTCCCCGTCGTCGAGATGGGAGTCCCACGGTAAAATATTCAAGCAGTGCTTTAAAAGCTTCACAGGCTATAATGAACTTAAGCCATGTAAATAGTAGCCTATGTCCTTTTCAAAAAATGTCCAACTGTTGGAACCCAGCCAATTAGCTGCCAGCACCCTCTAGAACACTCTCAGCAGAGGCAGGTTCTCTCAGATTTTCTAAGCACAAGTGGGAAGTAAGAATCCCAAAAATTAAAGAGAACTACCTCTACGAGAAGGAGGGTGGGTTGCATGTGAATCTATGAAAGATACCAATACTGGATAACCGCAGTTACAGGTAAGTAACTTATTTTCTTATCCAGTATTAGGGTATCTTTCATAGATTCACATGACTGAATCAGAATAGCAAGCAGTACCCAAAATTGTACTGTTGTTAGAGGAAGGAGGGAGACATGTAAATCATAACTCCCCAAGTTACTGAACTATAACAGTGACATTTGTAACCATGTATATACTCTTTCAAATTCTGGACAGCTGTCAAAAAGATGCCTAGAACGAAACATGCAGCCGTAACATACTATAATATTTAAGATGTATCCAATGAAGAGTTTTAGTAGAATAAAATTTTAGAACAATTAAGACACTGTTTAACTTCTAGAGTTATACAAAAAATCTACATTGGCAACAGAAAGAAAATAAAGTTATATATTTTAAGTAACTATAGAATTCCTCTTTTTTCAAACAAAGAGGCTGATTTTAATTAAAGAGATGACGCAGTACCGCTTGGCCCACAGCTGCATCCTCACGTTGTGTAGATCGGAGACAGTAATGCCGCGTAAAAGTGTGGACACTTTTCCAAGTCGCAGCACGGCAAATTTTTCCAATGTTACTCCAGCGAACAGAGCTGCTGACGTAGAATCTGCCCTGGTGGAGTGTGCTTTAGTTCTTGTTGTTAATGACTTGTTAGCCTTGTCATGGCGGAGCTGGATCGCAGAACAGACCCACCTGGCAACCGTGGCCTGAGTAACTGCTGTTCCTTCTCTGCCTTGTCCATAAGCCACTAGCAGCTGATCCGTCTTTCTTATGTCCTTTGTTTTATGCAGGTAGAATTTTAAACACCTCTAAACATCCAACTTGTGCAAAGCCCATTCTGCTGGACTAGATGGGTTTGGAAAAAAGGATTGAAGTATCACTGGTTTGTTGAGGTGGAACTGTGCCTGGACTTTTGGGATAAAAGTCGGGTTCATCCGTAGAGCTACATAGTTATCAGTGAAATGCACAAAAGGTTCCTTGATTGTAAAAGCTTGTATCTCGCTAACCCTCCTTGCAGAAGTGAGAGCCAGTAGGAGGGCCACCTTCCAGGTGAGAAACTTGAGCTCTGCTTTGTGAATTGGTTCAAACGGCTGCCTCATTAACTGTGCAAGGACCAAGTTAAGTTTCCATTCAGGAGAAGGCGCACGCACCGGGGGAAATGCGCGGAAGAGGCCCCTCATGAATTGTTTTATAAGACTAGTGGCACAGAGAGAAGGAACTTGAGGAGACTTCCTATAATGGGAAATCGCAGCCAGGTGAACCTTCACTGAAGAGAAAGTGAGACCTGACTTCGCCAAAGAGAGGAGATATGGCAAAATCTTTTCAGGAGGCGCTTGAAGCGGGTGAAGGTTGTTTCGCTGGCACCAGAAACAGAATCGCTTCCATTTTAGGCGGTATGTCTTAGTGATATCCGCTCGGGATTTGGCAATAACTTCTCTGCACTCCTGCGAGATATCCTTGTCCCTGAATTTTAGGAACTCAGGAGCCATGCATGCAAATAAAGAGATTGCCGGTCTGGATGATTCACTTGGCCCTTTTCTCTCATCAGCAGAGATGGGGATTGCTGCAGGCGTATGGGCCTCGACTACAACAGCAAGAGTAGCTCTGGGAACCAGTACTGCCTGTGCCATCGTGGCGCTATCAGGATCAGATGACAGCCTTCCGTTTTCATCTTGGTCAATGCCCTGGGAATTAACAGGATGGGGGAAAAGCGCGAGCATATATCCCGGACCATCGCATTAAAAGGGCATTCCCCCTCGACCCTGGTAGAGGAAATCTGCTGGCATAATACTGGCATGTGGCGTTCTCCGTCGTTGCAAAGAGGTCGAACACTGGTTTTCCCCACCTTTGAAACACCTTGTCTAGTTGGGACTGCTCCTGCTCCCACTCGTGACAACTGGCCTGGGTTGTGCTTAACGTGTCTGCCAGAGTATTGTGCAGACCTCTGACATGCTCGGCCTTTAGTGAGATCCCATGTTGCATCGTCCAATCTCATAGCTCATGCGCTTCCTGAGATAGCATAATGGATTTGGTTCCCCCTTGTTTGTTGATGTAATACATGCTGGTCCAGCACGGAAGAGCCCGCTATCCTCTGCAAGAAAGCCTGAAGAGATAGGAAGATGGCTTTGAGCTCTAGCCTGTTGATGTGCTGATGTTTTTGCGCAGAGGACCATTTGCCCTGAATCTGTAACTCTTGCAGGTGACCTCCCCAGCCGTCCATGGAGGCGTCCATTGTCAGTATGAAGTCTCGGATAGTCTGGAGGAAAGTAAGGCCTTTTACAAGATTTGGTGAATGAAACCACCATCACAGTGCCTCTACCATTCGTATTGTGATCTGTATTACATCCTCGAAGGAACCCAAAGCCTGTTGCAGTTGTTTTTGTAGCTCCTCTTGAATAGGCCGCACTCTCAGTCTGGCTAGTGGCACCAGATCTATTGCTGAAGAACACATCCCAAGGAGCGAATTGTACATTCGCACAGAAACTGAATTTTTTCTTGATATGCTCTTCGCAAGTATTTGCAAACATATTTGTCTTTTGTGAGATGGGAAGGCTTTGCATTGGATTATATCTATGGATGCTCCTAGGAAGGATATGACTTGACTTGGATGGAACAACGACTTCTCTGTGTTTTTCAGTGCGTCTCAAAGTCCTGAACATGTGAAGGCAGGTGCTTGGAGCTTGACTGGCCTTCTGTGCTGTTAGTGCTTTGAGCAGCCAGTCGTCGAGATACAGGAATACTTGGAGTCCTTGAGATCACAGGGCTGCAGCTATGGGCGCCAGGCACGTGTTGAAGATCCTTGGCACCGATTTGAGACCAAACGTAAGTACTTTGTATTGGTAGTGGGTACCAGCCACCGTGAATCTTAAGAATTTCCGATGTTTCGGATGGATTGGGATATGAAAATATGCCTCTTCCATGTCGAGCAAAGTCATGAAGTCTCCTTCGTTCAAGCGGCGTAGGATATCGGAAAGCGTTACCATTCTCAACGTCTGTTTCTTGAGAAACTTGTTGAGATTCCTCAGGTCCAGTATCAGTCTCCTGATTTCTTTTTTTTTATTAGGAAAAAACAAGGATAAAAACCTTTTCCTTTTTGCGACATCAGGACTTCCTCCACCGCTCCTTTGGCGAGCATGACCAAAACCTCTTTGCGTAATAAGCGAAGACGAGGGTGGGGGGGCACCCTTGGGTGGAGCAGTCGGCGGGCGCTGAATGTATTCCAGAGTGTGACCATTGGTGACAAGTTCCAGCGGATTTGTGACTGAAAAAAGAAAGGAAGATAAGTATACCTTCCATGCTGTATGTTGTGGGTGCAGCTATCTGCAGCCCTATAAAAACAAAAATAGGAAATACCTGTTTTACAGGAAACCAGGGAGGGAATTTCTGGTCGCCCTGAAGAAAGCCCAGGACCCACTGGGCCATGTGTAAAGGGCTGAAACATGCTGGCAAGACATTAGGGTCATAGGACCATCACTTCCTGCAGACCCATTTGTATATATGTTTTTTTTAATATCCCCGACGCCTCCGCCAATAAAGGGATACCTGGTGGCGAAGGAGGATTTTTAATCTTTTAGACCCCCTGGCCTATCTCTCCCAAGTGCTCCCTGGAATATGGTCGAGCCCACCCTGACCTTTAGGAGTCAGGGTGAACCCGATGATGAAGCATGACACCACTAGGGTGTATGAGGGTTACTAAACAAAAAGGAATTGCTCCTTTCCCCCACGTGAAGTGGGTGACGCCATGAGAGTATAGTGCTATGCCTAGACTTATTGGGTGGGATACCTTTGGTTGTTATAGCTTTGAGACGGGAGGACGTATCCATTTCCCACACACCTCTCTACCCTTCTGACCGTGGTGGGGGGCCCTCCACCTCGGTTGTAGTTTAACAGACAAGTTCCAGAACCCAGAGATCCGTTGTTATTTTGCGCCGCGCCACTGGTAGACATAGCTGGAAATCTTCGCACCCACAGGTTGGGAGGGGAGGGAAACTGGTACCTTGGCATGATCATTGCTTCCTGCTTGAGTCACGACCTTGTTGAGGCATTCGTTTGCGGACTCCCTGGCGAGAGAAACCAGCTGTAGATGACTGACGGTAAGATGGAGGATTGTCGGTACTGATACTGGTATGGCTGATACTGTTGAGTCCTCTGGTAACCTTCCTTGTAAGGGGCAAACCCTCGTCCCCTAGCACCTCTGAAGGGCACCTTTCTGTATTTCAATGTGCTCAATGACTTTGCGGTGTCCATGTCATTATTAATCGCCAACAGTGCCTCATCAATGTGCTTCCTGAACAGGGACTCACCATCGAAAGCCATATCCAAAACTTTTGTCTGCACCTCAGGCCAAAAGGTGGTTGCTTTCAGTCATCCTTGCTGCCTGAGCACAGCAGCTCCTGCCAGTTGTCTAAAACCAGTATTGGCTACATCAAGGGCAGAGTCAATGGTTTCCGAAGCTGCACGCTCCCCTTCCACTAGTATCTTTCGTGCCTCTTGTTTCTTGTCTTCAGGTATAAGGTCAATTAAAACTGCCATGTCTGACACATTTGGCGGTCGTAGCGGCCGATAATGGCCAACGCATTTGCTGCCCTAATTGTCACTGCTGCCATAGAGGAGAAACGTTTCCCTAAAATGTCCATCCTACGCCCTTCCTTATAAGGAGGAGTGGTAATCGAGGTAGCAGGGTTTTTGGAACGTCTGTGTTGCTTGAGAAATGACTGAGCCCTGCTTGGGGTGTCAAATGAGGCAAGATGGAGAGTCCTCTGGTGTCCTTTACTTCTTCTCAATATGGGGTAGCACCAGTGGTATGGATGCTGGTGTCTTCATTATTTTGATGCCTTCCTGCCATATGTAATCTATAATTGGTATGGAGCGTATGAATTTCTTTGTGTCTTCCTTGAAGTCATATAGAAAACAATCGGTCTGTTTGATCGTAATAGGCAGATGAAACCTGTTGGCTGCCCTCTGCATTAAATTATGAAACCCTACAATATCCTCCGGAGGAGAATCTGATGGGAGTTGCGGAGGAGGGGAGGGAGTTGGAATAACAATCGTCCCAAGGATCAGGAGCAGAGATTGGATATGGCAGCTCACCTTCCTCTCTATCCTTGTCCGAAGAGGAGGCATCCGGTGCTCCAGGGTTGGTTGGCCCGGGGTCAGAACATTCACAGGTGTGCTAGGCGGTTGAGCGGCTGGCGTACCTGGAGGATCTATTTGAGGTACCGGCCTGTCTGGCTGATCCTGTTGCAGCGGGAACCGCTGCCGGTAATCCACCAACAGAGCTTGTAGATCCTGTATCAGTGATGGTGGCAGATGGGGAATGTCCCTGGGGCGCGGCTCTGGCTGAAAACCATATGAATGGTAACGGTGACGCGGAGCCATATGCCCCTGCTGGTAGTATAGCGACTCTTCATGGTAGTCATCATCCTCCTCATCCTCATCGCCCTGACACTTTTCGTGAAGCTCAGACTGGCAATGAGCCACACCATAAAGACCATCATCTTCGTCATTTTCTACATAGCCCTCCAGCAGATGCGACAGGAGTAAGCGCAAAACCTTACTAAATTCTTGCCTGGCTGGCCGTAGGAAAGTATTGGTCACTCTGGTAACTTGAGTAATCCTCGTCGACGGTGGCGTTGACGGTGCAGACACAACAGGAAAATAAAATTGCATCGTCGACGGTGTTGTCAACAGTGTAGTCGACCATCATCAAAAGTGTTGTCATCGACGGAAGAGCGGTCATCATCGACGGGACACTCAGCGACGATCGGTCATCGTCGGGATCTTCACCGACGGTAACTTAGTCGACGGTCTTCGACGATGATAGAGCCCTCGTCGTCGACGCGGAGACTCTAATAGACGGTATAGGAGCTTGGATTAACGTCGTGGTCCCTGTTGCCGTCATCGATGTAACACTAAATGTCGTCACCGAATGAGGGAGCGTCGTCGACGATAATTTTTTGAGCGATTTCCTCCCCACAGAATCTGAAGAGGAGGCTCTAGGATGATCTGCTTCCTTTATGTGAGACGTAGAAGGTACAGATAACGTCGGCTCCGAGGAGTGTTTAGCTCCCTTCTCTTTTTCAGAAGCCTAGGAGTCCTGGCAAGGCTTATGATGTTTCCAACCTTCACCTGAGGAACTGTCCTTAGATCTGGCCCTCTTATGGGATGTAGAGGCTCTCTCTCCTTCCTCATCCAAATAAGGCGACTGATGTTTAGTGGTCTGAAGCCACAATAACAACCTTCCCTCTCTGTCCTTGAGGGTTTTAGTTGAAAAGGTGCAGCAGATCTTGCATTTTCTCACCTCATGACTTGGATAAAGGCAGTAAATACACTCCTTACGTGGATCATCCACATGGACTCCTTTCTTGCCACAGGTCTTACATGGGCGGAAAAGGCCTTTTTTGTCTGACATGATGCCAAGATTTGAGAAAGTTGAAGAAAAGCTGAGTAGCACTCAGGGAGATTCCCTTCCATACGATATGCGGTGAAAATCTGAGAGAACCTGCCTCTGCTGAGAGTGTTCTAGAGGGTGCTGGCAGCTGATTGGCTGGGTTCCAACATTTGGTCCTTTTTTAAAAAGGACATAGATAGGCAGGGATGTGGAGTTCCTATAGCCCGAGGCCCAGGACATATTGCTTGGGGTCAAGGGCAACACGTTTTCATGTGCATTTTGTCCTTGTGACAAGTAGGCCCAACCCCCTGCAGCACAAACCCTTTGGCTGCCAGTTTGCAGTCCCACATTATGGATCAGAGAAGGGCACTGTCAGCAGTGAAGGTAATATTTTTGTCCATATGTTAATACTGTTCAAACTTGTATTTATGGTTCATTAATTGAAAGCCTTTATTATTAGGGCGAGCGCTCTAAGTAAATGTTGTAAGCTTTCACTGCACTGCTGACAGTGGTTCCAGTATAAAAATGTGTACACACGTTTTCAAAGTTTAGCAATATGAGGCTATGTATAATGCTCCCAGAATGCTCTCTGATTTGATGCAAATATTTACAGAAACTTGAAAGCAAGATTGATGAATCTTTGCTTTCAAAATAAAATGTTCATAAAAAAATGAAAGCAGGAAAAAAACATTTCGCTAAACTACTGTAAAATTTCAGGTACCATTTTTTTGCAGCATCATTTAGTAACATGTGTTGATGCATGCTAGTATTTCCCCAAAATATTCATAATGGAAAATCAGTGTAACCAGTTTCAATAAGATTATGGGAAACAAAAATAAACAAGCATTGGCAAAGCCAATGGGTCTGAAATTGGTGGTCAACTTTTTAGTTTTGTCAATATGTGACTTGTTTTGGCATGGTTTTTGTAAAACCTTATTGATGTGGCAGATGCCGGGCCCTCACCATTATAACAAACATTGGTAAAAGCAAAAACTGTTTTTGGTCTCAAAAAGCACACACTGCCACAGTAGTTACTGGAACTAAACAAAACTACTTTGTGTGCCGATATGCTCCTTGTGAAAGAGGAGAATGCTGTCACTCACAGTGAAGTCAGCCGATACAGAGAGAGAGGGACAGAATTTTAATAAACACAAAAGGTCACAGTCAATGCCAGACCAAATTAGGAGCCCAATTATTAAAGAAAGTCTCAAAAGTGCACCCATGGTAAATTTCCTTGCATTAAGTGCAGCTATATGGCTTTCATGAATTCCCAAGAATTTACAGAAGTAGGACAAGAAATAGTATGCCTAGAAAATATCTGAACTGCATTTAGGCATGAGCAAATATGCATGTGTAGATTTGCTCATGTGAAAATCTGAGTGTTTGCATGTTCACTTTCCCTCCAACCACTTTTTTCCCCAACTCTGGAAGAAGGTTTACATCTGCCATTGTCAGGAGTACATTTCCAACATTTCTCAGTATGGGGAAAGATTAGAGAAGAGTTTTTGAAAACCCTTAAAACATGCAAGTTAGTAGTTTGGACCGTCTCAAAAGGGCATTCTAACCCTGGAACTATTGCTTACCACTACCTTCAGCCCCAGTATGTAGATCTGCAGAAACGTGGCAACATAAGGGGACTGCAAGTATTCAAACACTACTATGGTATGAGCCCTGGCATAATCAGAGAGGCTATATCAGAGCTCTTATGTAATGAGATTGCTGCCATAATTTGTTGCCGCACTACATGGCACCAAAGGAACAAGTGGATTTTGTTACAGGACAAGTAGATTTATGAAGCAACCTGCCCCATGGACAAGTAGATATTTTATTAAATTCAACACCCCTGATAGGCTACTATTTACATGGCTTAAGGCCATTATAGCCTATGAAGCTTTTAAAGCACTGCTTGAATATTTTACCATGGGATTCCCATCTTGACGACGGGGAATGATTCAGGCATGTGAATCTATGTAAGATACATCGATACTGGGTAATCAAATAACCTTAGATTGAGACCACCTACTCCTAAACAGAGAAGACCCTCACACCGGTTTGCTCCATACCTATATTACAGAACCCCCACTTCAATACCAGACCTCTACATAACAGACCACAATTCTACAATGTTGCTAACCCCTGTGCTTAACACCACTGTCCTCTCCACCTCAACTCTAACACCCATGTACACCTCAAATTTACTGACCCATCCACCTCAACAGTACTGACCCCTGCTCCTCAACACCTACTGACCACTGCACAATAACAAATTTCACCACAACACTAAAACACTTCTCCATCTCGAAACTGTAGTCCCCAATACTTTAGAACCTGCTGGTCAACACTGTAGGCTCCTTCAATTCAACACTGTAGACCAATGCTAAAAGTCCCTAACCTGAACATTACAGACCCATTTGAATCAACACTGCAGACCCCTGCACCTCAATGAAGATGACTCCTGTATATCGATACCACGCGTCACTGCTCTTTAACTCTATTCTGCACCTGGACAATGCAAATTACTACAACGCAAAACAGCAAACTCTGCCACATCAATACTGCAGCCCCAACATTATAGCAGCTTGCAGCTGAACACTGCAGACCCTGCCAATTCAACACTCAACACTGAAGACCAATGCTAACAACCCCTTACTTCAACACTGCACACCACAAGCCTCAATGCAGTGGACCCCTGCACTTCAACACCACTGACAAATCTCAACAGCCCCACACTGCAAAAGGAGAAAGTGACTTGCATGTGACTAGATTTCTTCAGGGTTAATATCTTCCTTAAATTCACATGCTTGAATATTTCTAGTCGTTAGGCTCCAAAGCCTCAATACCATAAAGTAAAATAGTGGCCTTTCTACTGCATTAACGAACATTAAAAATTCCGCAGACTAGGGAAAGGTGTGGCGCCGCGGCCAGAGCGGCTGACTCTGGAGCGTGGGGCTCACGGTTCGATCCCCGGCACCAGCTCAGCACCATGTGACTCTGGGCAATAGTTCACCTAATCTTCCAGACGGCCCCCAGCGCTTTAAAACCTTAGGGGGTTATATGTTCGTGCTTTACAAAATATGGATTATTATTATATGCAATCTGTCCATCTCAAAATGTGCCCGAACTTTGGTCAATAAGGTGGAGAGCCAAAGAACCCTCTGCCCTACCTTGAGGCTTCAACTGCCAGATTTTCAAAGCTCATCTTGAGTCAGTACATGCAAATAAGCCTTTAAAATCAGAGAGAAGGACTGATTGTGAGTGAATCCACAAACAACAGAGACACTGGAATACTAACTTTTTTTCCCTGCAGCCTTGGACCATAAATAGATTCACATTCTTGAATACAGATTAAAAGCAGTTCAAAACTCAGTGGATGGTGTGAAGTTGTTTACTATATGCAAACAGGTTTCTCAGAACCGCTTGTTACAATGATGTTTGCGCCCCTGACTGTACAACTAGGCATTAGTGATTGGTTAAACAGTGGGAGGAACTCCAAGTTGCTGCCTGGCAAATGTCTCTAACAAGTATTCTTGCAAACAGTCCTGATGTGGTTGTCACACCTCTGGTGCCCTAATTTTACTTGGGATTTGTCTTTCTGCTTTTATATGCTGTCAAAATGTAAGATATGATCGAACTTGATATTCCTCATTTTGACCAGAGTTTACTTTTGTTAGATTGTCCAAAGGCTATGAAGAGCTGGTCTAATTCACAGCATGTTTTTGTTTTTTCTAAATACAATTTAAGGCATTGGATTGACATCCAGCAAATGCATTTTCTTCTCTGCAGCCATAGATGGTTGCGTAAAATAAGTAGACAGGCCGACTTGTTCATTCACATGAAATGATGACGGGATTTTGGTCATGAACTTAGCACTGGTTCCAAGGATGACCTTATCCTCACGGAAGCAAAGGGCACGTTCATATATAGAAACTACCTGAATTTCCCTCACCCTTTGGCTGAGGTTATTGCCAGCAAAAAAACAATTTCGGGAAAAGCGTTTAACTGACAATTTATGAATTGGCTCAAAAGGGTCCCTTCATTAGTGCCGCTATAACAGAGTTTAAGTTCCAAACTGGAAGTGGGTTCTTGCTCAGTGGGAAACTGCAGAAAAGTCCTTTCATGAACTCTAATTATTCTTTTTTTTTAAAATATATATTTGTATTAGTATTTTGTACAATCAATAGGATCATCATTTAGTTCTCACACAATTCTATAATTACATTATCGTTCTATACATATTTATGTATCAGAGTGTCGTACATTTCAACATTTTCCCCCATCTTCCGGGGGTTAGCTTATACAACAATGATTGTTCACATCAAACTTTCCCATTTCTTTAACTCAATATTTCCCCTCTTCCCCACCCAGCTCTACAGACCTCTGATCCCAATTCCGGTCGTGTCTCATTTAAATCTCCGTTTTGTCACCAGTGCGTCCAACTTACTTTGTTTTCTAGTTTCCTCCTAGATCTATGTATCGTTATTGTTATGGGGAGTTCTTGGAAGGTGTTAATGTTGTTGCTTGCATACTCTTAATGTCTGCCAGCATTGCCGTCCATGCACTCAGGTCATCTTCCAACTTTTCGTCTCGTCTGACCTTTTTCATACGTACCGCTTCTGCTGTCGCCCATTCGCACATGTCACCCAGCCACAGTTTTATGCGGGGTGCATTGGGGCTTTTCCAAGATATCGCAATTCGTCTTTTTGCCAGTATAAGCCTCAGCATTACTAATCTCCTACGTAACTTTTTGTTTTTGGGGGCCGGCAGTAGTCCCAGCAATTCTATTTTAATTTCTTTAGGAATTGTCCATCCTGTGGCCTTTTCCAGCTTATCTATGACTTCAGTCCAATAGGAGGCTATAACCGGACATTGCCAAACCACATTGGAAATCCACCTCTCCCTCCTTACATCTGAGGCATTCAGGTGTCCGGTTTGGAAACATTTTACTTAGTGTTTTGCGGGAGAGGTATGTTTGATGTATATAATTATATTGAACCAACTTAAACCTCGGATTGGAGTTCACTTTAACTCCCTCATGCACTTTGATCCATTCTCGTTCTGATAGGGGCCCTCCCAGGGTCTCCTCCCAGCGCGCCTAGACCGGTAAGGTCGGGGCTTTCAAGTCCTCCCTAAGTGTTCGATACATATGTGAGACTAAGCGGCCACCCTGTGCCATATAAAGCATTGCCTGGAGCACTTTTGTTATTGGCGGTTCCCCCGGGAATGACGCCCATAGCTCACTGGTCACATGTGATAGCTTTCTATATTGCAAAAATTGCCCGTCCCAACTCGTATACTTCCTCTGCCTCTGCCTCCTCACGGGAGATTAATTGTTTATTTGAGAATAGGTCTCCCATTGTCAGGCATCCGTCTTCTTTCCATTTACGGATGGACATATTGTCTGCTATTTTCGCATATGGTTGTATCACCCACAGTGGTATTTCTGGCGCATAAGGGGCATGGCCTATCACTTTTTTGACTACTCGTGCCACGTGTTGGATTATGTATGGGCAGGCTCGCGATACCCCCTGCCCCCCTCATTAAGTGTCCTGCTAGTGAGTCACCATCGTATGTTCTGGCCAACAGTCTCTTTTCACAATTATCATTATCATCTAGCCAATGAATTGCATGTTGAAGCTGCACGGCCATGTAATATAGTTCAATATTAGGAACTTCTAGCCCCCCATCTTGCCCTGTTCTTTGCATAGTCTTTAAGCTCCCTCTCTTGCGTTTTGATCCCCACAACAGCTCTATCAGTATTTTATCCAGTGTTTTAAAGAAGTGATTGGGAATCTCATAAAATGAATGTTAAATCACATATAGACATCTCGGCAGAACGATTATTTTTGTAATTGCGATTTTACCCATGAGCAACAATGGTAGCCCTTGCCAGAAGCGCACCGATCCCTTCACCCCGTCCACTCAATCAATCAATCAGGGAATTGTAAGCGCGCTACTCACCCGTGAGGGTCTCAAGGCGCTGAGGGGGGGTCCGCAGATCTGTTTAGCCGAAGAGCCAGGTCTTGAGGGTCTTCCTGAAGGTGTTCAGGGAGGGGGCGCGTCTGATGTCTGCCAGTAGCTCGTTCCAGGTCTTGGCTGCAATGTGAGAGAAGGATCTTCCGCCTGCTCTGGCTCTGTGGATGCACGGGGTTTCGGCCAGTGCGAGGTTGGAAGATCGGAGGTTTCTTTTGGGTACGTGGAAGTTGATTCTGTCGTTGAGGTATTTGGGTCCGTTGTTGTGTAGGCATTTGTAGGCGTGAGTGAGGATTTTGAAAGTGACTCTTTTCTCCACGGGGAGCCAGTGGAGACTTCGTAGGTGTTGGCTGATGTGTTCGTGTCGGGGGATGCCGAGGACGAGTCTGGCGGCGGTGTTTTGCACTGTCTGGAGTTTACGGAGTAGAGACTTGTTGATGCCGGCGTAGAGTGCGTTTCCATAGTCCAGTCTGCTGGTGATGAGTGCGTGGGTGACTGTCTTCCTTGACTCAGGGGGGATCCACTTGAAGGTCTTGCGGAGGATGTTGAAGCAGCTGGAGGTGACGGCGTTGACCTGTCGGTTCATGGAGAGTGATGAGTCGAGTACGATGCCGAGGTTCTTGGCGTGGTCTGAGGGGGTAGGTGGGCTTCCGAGGGCGGTCGGCCACCAGGTGCTTTCCCATGCAGAAGGGGTGGTACCGAGGACGAGGACTTCTGTCTTCTCGGCGTTGAGCTTCAGGCAGCTGTTGGTCATCCAGACTGCGACGTCTTGCATTCCTTTCTGGAAGTTGAGTTTGGCAGTGGTGGGGTCTTTGGTGAGGGAGAGGATGAGCTGGGTGTCGTCGGCGTAGGATACGATTTTGTGGCCGTGTTGTCGGACGATGGCTGCGAGGGGGGCCATGTAAATGTTGAAGAGGGTGGGGCTCAGTGATGAACCCTGTGGGACTCCGCAGGTGATTTTCGTGGGGTCGGAGAGGAAGGGTGGGAGTCTGATCCTTTGGCTTCTTCTGGTGAAGAATGATCTGATCCAGTCCAGGGCTGTTCCTTGTATGCCTGCATTGTGTAGTCTGACGACTAGTGTGCGATGGGAGACCGTGTCGAAGGTTGCTGATAGGTCGAGTAGGATGAGGGCTGCGGAGTGGCCTTGGTCCAGGAGGGTGCGGATGTCGTCTGTGGCGGCGAGTAGGGCGGTCTCTGTGCTGTGGTTGCTTCGGAATCCGGATTGGGACGGGTCGAGGACGGCGTTCTCTTCAATGAATCGTGTCAGTTTCCTGTTGACTGTTTTCTCTGCAACTTTGGCTGCGAAGGGGAGGAGCGAGATGGGCCGATAGTTCTTGAGGTCGGTGGGGTCAGCTGTGGGCTTCTTGAGCAGGGGTCTGACTTCTGCGCGCTTCCAGTCGTCTGGGAAGGTGCCTGTTTTGAAGGTGGTGTTGATGGTGCGTTGTAGTTTGGGTGCGATGGCGGCCACGGCTCTGTGGTAGATGTGAGGGGGGCAGGGGTCGGTGGGGGCCCCCGAGTGGATGCTTTTCATGGTCGAGGCGGTGTCTTCGGCCGTGATCGGTGTCCAGTTTGAGATGATGGGCTGGCTGGTGTTTCTGGGGGGCGTGTGGCCGTCTGTGGCGCCTGGTGGATGGTCGATTAAGTTGTCGTAGAGGTTTTTGATCTTGAGGTGGAAATAGGTTCCAAGCTTGTCGCAGAGGTCTTGGGATGGGGTGATGTCTGTGGCTTCGCTGCGTGGGTTGGTGAATTCTTGAATGACGCTGAAAAGTTCCTTGGAGTTGGTGGAGTTGGCCAGGATTTTGTTGTGGATGAAGTTCCTTTTGGTGGCTCTGATCTGGTTGTGGTAGTCAGTCATGGCGTCCTTATAGGTGGTGTTGTTTTCGGTTGTCTTGGTGTTTCTCCAGTTCTTCTCCAGGCGTCTGCAGGTGCGTCTGGCTTCTTGGAGAGCGGTTAAGAACCAGGCGGCTTTCCTGGGGCGTTGTCTGTCGGGGTTGCGTAGCGGGGCAAGCTCATCTGCGCAGTTGGAGATCCAGGTGTGGAGTTCTCTGGCTGCGTTGTTTGCGCTGTTTGCGTCGGGTGCCCAGGTGTGGTTGTCTCGGGTGAGGGTGGAGTTAAGTTGCTCGTCGGTAACCTTGCTCCAGTTCCTTCGTGGTGGACGTGGGGCTGGTTTGGGTGCCTTGGGTTTGTTGATGGCGAAGTGTACGCAGTGGTGGTCGGTCCATGGCGGCTGCGTTGTGTGACTGAAATGGACGCTGTTTCCTGCCGCGAAGATGGGGTCGAGGGTGTGTCCTGCTCTGTGGGTCGGTGTGTTGACGAGTTGTTTAAGTCCGATGCTGGCGAGGTTGTCACGAAGGATAGTGGAGTTGGGGTCGCTGGGGTTGTCGAGGTGGAAGTTCAGGTCTCCAATGAGTATGTAGTTTGTTGAGGCGATTGCATGGGGTGCGATGAAGTCGGTGATGGTGGTGGTGAAGGGTGTTCGGGGGCCGGGGGGTCTGTAGACGAGGGTTCCTTGGAGTGTGGCTTTGGGGGTGGTCTGGATCTTGAAGTGCAGGTGTTCGGCAGAGGGGAAGGTTTCGCTGGAGGTGGTGAGGCAGAGGGTGATCTTGTGGGCGATGGCGAGGCCCCCTCCTGGGTGGTTGGGGCGGTCTTTCCTCTGGATCTTGTATCCGTCTGGATGTCGGGGGCGGAGGATGCGTTGGTCCAGGTCTCTGTGAAGAAGGCGATGACGGGCGAAAGAGAGTCGAGTAGGTTCCAGATTTCCATGGCGTGTGTGTACGGAGCGTACGTTGAGGAGGATGCATTTTAGGGTGTCGCCGGTGCTGGCGTCGGCGGTGTTGGAGGCCGGGGTGGCAGTGAGGGTCTGGCGGCAGTGGAGGCAGGAGAACTGGCCGTGGGTCGTGTTCGGCGAGGCCTGTTGGCATTCTCTAAGTCTTCCAGGGTTGAGTGCGAGGAGGGTGGTGGTGTCGTAGCGATGGGTAGTGGGAGGTCCAGGGTTCCTTGCGCTGGCCGCGGTCGGGGACGGGCGCAGACGGGCTTGCCTTTGGCGCGCCAGCGATGCGACCGCGCAGCGGCCGCCATTAAGTAGGGGAGGTGGGAGGGAGGAGAGGCTGGGAGGCGGGAGCAGGGGAATTCCAGGGGGAAATTCCGGGGGGGGGGGAGGGGGGCGGGAGGGGCCGCAGGGGCAGCAGCGGCAAAAGGCAAAAGGAACAGGCAGGCACGAGAAAATAAAAACAGTGGTGGAATTAGAGCAAACTACTACTCTCCCTATATTTAATTCCAAATGTCTCTCTGGTGTATTTGCCAGCCTAATTCCCAGGTATTTGGGGTCAGTGTCTGCCCATGGCAATCCCGTTATTGGCAATGAGTCCCTTGGCCTCCCAGCCAGCCGGCCTATCGGCAATAATATTGATTTGTTAGAGTTTTTCTTTAGTCCAGAAAGTTCACCAAACTTACTCAGTATTTCCAACAGTTTGGGAAGCGCTTGAGTGGGCTGTCGGAGGAATATTAGAGTATCATCTGCGTACATGGAGACCACGTGGTTCATGTCACCTAGTTTTATTCCCCAGTTATCCATCTGTTTCCGCAGAGATTCTGCCAGCGGTTCCATGGCCGTCGCAAAAAGTAGCGGCAACAAGGGGCACCCCTGTCGGGTGCCCCTGTGCAGTGTAAAGACTTGTGATATTAGGCCTCCCATGCGTATGCGAACCTGGGGGGTATCCTAAAGCAACCGCAGCCACTTAATATATCCCTCGCCCATTCCCAGTACTCTCAATGTTGCCCATAGGAATGGCCAGTCCAGGGAATCAAAAGCCTGTTCTATGTCCAATAGCGCCAGAGTGCAATCCTCAGTTTCTATAAATTTAGAATGCCACACGTGCCAGTCGTCGTAGGTTGTGTGTGGTGCTACGGTTGGAGATGAACCCAGATTGGTCTTGATGTATCAGAGTCGACATACAGGGTAAGAGTCTATTGGCCAATACCCCACTTAGAATTTTCATATCTAGGTTTAAAAGAGAAATTGGCCTATAGGAAGTTGGGTTTCTAGGGTTCCTACCTGGCTTAGGGATCATAATCACTACAGCCTCTCTCATTGAGGCTGGAAGAGTCTGTACCTGTAACGCCTCATTATACACCTCCAGTAGTCGATTAACTAGTATTGGTGCAAACGCTTTATAAAATTCAGACAGAAACCCATCGCTACCTGGGCTTTTAGCTGGTTTTAGCCTTTTGATAGCTTCCAATATCTCTTCTTTAGTGATCGGGGCATCTAGTCCCTCACTTATCTCTTGGTCCAGTTGGGGCAAACCTAATGTATTCAGGAAATCTCCTATCGCTTCTATTGGAGGGGAAATTAGCTTTGCATATACTTTCGCCATATGCTCTGTTAAAATATCCAGAATAGTAGCCTGGGAGTAAACCATCCTCCCGTCTATTGTTTCCATTTCTACTCTAGGTGATATTGGCGTCTCATTTCTAATTAATTTTGGCTAAGAGTGCGCCAGACTGATCACCCTCCATATGCAGACGTTGTCTATACGTTGTGTAGTTAAATTTCTCCATACGAAATATGGCCTCCAATAAGTCCAATCTCTTCTCTTGGGATTGAATCTCTCTCTCAAGCTGCTGTCGGACCCCATATGTGGTTTTTATACACACCCCTCTTATCACTGCTTTCATTGCCTCCCATTCTGTCGCTCTCGTATTTGTTGTCTCCCAATTATCCTCAAAATGGTGAGTAATCTCCTCATTGAGGGTCAACTCCAATTATTCTTGTTCAAAATAAAGAAGGTGTGCCAGCTCTTCTCAATTATTTACATATTACAGATAAATGCACATTGATGGAGGGATTCTTCAGGTCTGACGTACTCAACAATAACAGATTAAGGAGGAACTGATGTGGTGACATCATTAATGGATCTAGGTTGTGTGCCTGACCCCAATTAAAAATATGAGTCCATTGAATAAATGAATACATTTTAAGTCCTCAGCAACCAGGCTGTCAGATGCAATATGTGTGAATCTGAATGGAGAATTTGTCCCCAATTCCTGGATAGCAATGTCTGTACTTTCATGAATTGAATTGGTCTGTCTAGTGACCTGTTCCACTAGTCTGGAAACGAGAGCTCCCTGGGACAAACAGGGGCTATCAGAACCAAACTTGGGTCTTTCTTCGTCTTGCTCCATAGGTTCAGAATCATAGGGATTGGCGTAAATGAACAAGTTACTTACCTTCGGTAACGATATATCTGTAAGAGAGACAGATTAGTTATGTATTCCTCACCTTAGAATCACCCCCAGGCGTCAGACTGGATCCGGAGAATGTTTTCCTCAGCAGTACCCCTGTGTGTCGATAGGTGGCGACGGTCGACTCCGCGTTCGTCGTTGGCGTCGTGGTCGCCGGAATGACGTCGCGGTATCTACTTAGACGCCGCCCTTGCGCGGTCAGTTCTTTACACGACATTCCACGCCAGAAGGGCAGAGCCATGCAAGACAAGACACTGACCACTGATGCACAAAAACTAGGGCCGTGAAAGGGAGTCCCTTACCCTAGAAGTCAGTTTGCAGAACGGGGAGGATGGGTGGGGCGGTGAGGAATCCATAACTAATCTATGTCTCTTACAGATATATCGTTCCCGAAGGGAAGTAACTTTTTCATCTGAAAGAGACAATTAGTTTTGGATTCCTCACCTTAGAATAGATACCCCAGCAATACCAACCCCAGTGGTGAGTCTGCAAACCAAGTTCACACCAGAAAGTCCTGGAGAACTGAACGGCTGAAGAAGCCGTCTCTCCGGACTTGGCTGTCCAGGCATTAGTGTTTAGTAAACGTGTGCAGTGAAGCCCACCTAGCTGCCTGGCAGATGTCAAGAAGGGGGACTCCACGTCCCAAAGCCGTAGTGGCTGCCGTCGCCAAGGAATAGCAGATTTTGATGCAAAGAATGACCTATCGGGAGATCCACCGGGAGCTGGTCATCCACCCGGAATTGTTTTGTGCGATCCAGATAGAACGAAAGCGCACGTTTTGGATCCAGGCGGTGGAGCCTCTCTTCCTCTTTAGAAGAATGCGGAGGCGGAAAGAAGGTGGGCAAAGTGATGGTCTGTCCTATGTGGAAAGAGGTAACCACTTTGGGAAGGAAAGAAGGCCTAGTGCGAAGGACAACTTTGTCCGGATGAACAGCCAGGAAAGGAGGCTTAGAAGACAGGGCTTGAAGCTCACTCACCCTGTGAGCAGAGGTGATGGCAACCAGAAAGGCAGTTTTAAGGGTCAGAAGTCTGAAAGGACAGTTATGTAGTGGCTCAAAAGGAGCGCACATAAGATAAGTGAGAGCCAGGTTCAAGCCCCCCTGGGGCATTACGAAAGGGGTTGGAGGAAACAAGTGAGTAATGCCCTTCTTAAGGAAGTGATTTACAATAGGGGACTTGAAAAGAGAAGGCTGGTCAGGCAGCCGAAGGAAGGCCGAAATGGCCGAAAGATAGCCCTTGAGAGTGCCCAGAGCAGAGCCCTGCTGGGCCAAAGAAAGAATGAAGAGGAGAACCTCTGAAAGGGGGGCAGAAAGGGGATCCACAGCCTTTGCTGCGCACCATGCCACAAACTTGTTCCATCTACAGGCGTATACCGTTTTGGTGGAGGGACGCCTTGCTGCCAAGATAACATTACAGACTTCGGGAGGAAGGTCGAAAGCTGTCAACTGTCACCGCTCAATCTCCACGCAAGAAGGTGGAGGCTGGACAGGTTCGGGTGGAGGACCGTCCCCTGCTGCTGCGACAGAAGATCCTCCGGAAGAGGCAGTTTGATCGGAGGATCGATGGCCATGTGTAATAGCTCGGGATACCAGACTCTTCGTGCCCAATCCGGGGCCACAAGAATGACTTGGGCCCAGTCGCACTTGATCTTCTTCAGCACTCTGGGCAGAAGTGGTATAGGCGGAAGGCGTATAGAAGACCGCAACCACACTTGCAACGAAAAGCGTCCCCTAGCGAGTGTCGCCTTGGAAATTCCAACGCCTAGAACTGCTGACATTGCGCGTTCTCTTCGGTGTCGAATAGATCTAACCAAGGCTCTCCCCACTGCTGAAAGAGACCTTGCACCACCTCAGAGTGAAGACGCCATTCGTGATCCATCATGCACCTGCGGCTGAGTTCGTCCGCCTTGGCGTTCAGAGAACCTGCCAAGTGTTGAACCACCAGAGATATGCCCTGATGTTCCAGCCATGTCCAAAGGCGGAGAGCCTCTTGACATAGGGTCCAAGACCCCAACCGCCCTGTTTGTTGCAGTACCACATGGCGGTTATGTTGTCCGTGAACACCTGCACTACTCTTCCCCTGACAGAGGAAAGGAATGCTTTTAGTGCAAGACTAATCGCCCGAAGCTCCAGAAGGTTGATATGGAGCCCGGATTCCGCTGGAGACCAGAGGCCTCTGATCTCCGCCTCTCCCGTGTGGCCGCCCCACCCAGCAGTGATGCATCTGTCACAACTGTGAACTCTGGTTGGGGAAGGGAGAGGGATCTGCCATTGACCCAATCCGGTTCGTTAGCCACCACTGAAATTGACGTGCAGTGCCCTCTGAGATCTGGACGCAATCGGAAAGATTCCCCTGATGCTGTGCCCACTGGAACTTCAGGTCCCACTGCAGAGCCCACATATGCCACCTGGCATAGCCCACCAGCAGGATGCAGGAAGCCATGAGGCCCAGTAGCCTCAGTGTCATTCTGACCGAAATCCGGGATAGAGGCTGAAAGATCGGAATCATAGCCCGAATATCCCGGACTCGCTGCTCGGGAGGATGAGATCTGGACGCAATCGGAAAGATTCCCCTGATGCTGTGCCCACTGGAACTTCAGGTCCCACTGCAGAGCCCACATATGCCACCTGGCATAGCCCACCAGCAGGATGCAGGAGGCCATGAGGCCCAGTAGCCTCAGGGTCATTCTGACCGAAATCCGGGATAGAGGCTGAAAGATCGGAATCATAGCCCGAATATCCCGGACTCGCTGCTCGGGAGGATAAGCCCAAAACTGCGTTGTGTCCAGAACCGCTCCGATGAAAAGGAGCTTCTGAGAGGGAATCAGGTGTGACTTCGGCACATTGATGGTGAACCCCAGCTAATGCAGGAGGTCGGCCGTAGTCTGGAGGTGGGAGACGACCTTCAACAGCCAGTCGTCGAGATAGGGGAAGACTGGAACCCCTGATCTGCGCAGATGAGCTGCGACCACCGCCATCACTTTCGTTAACACCCGAGGGGCGCTGGTAAGGCCGAAGGGGAGCACGGTAAACTGAAAGTGCTCGTGGCCTACCGTAAACCGTAGGTAACGCCGATGGGCTGGCAGGACGGGGTTGTGAAAATAAGCGTCCTGCAAGTCCAACGCTACCATCCAGTCTCCAGGGTCGAGAGCAGACAGGACCTGAGCCAGTGTCAACATTTTGAACTTCTCCATCCGGAGTAAGCGGTTGACGTTCCGGAGATCCAAGATAGGACGCAGGCCCTTGTCCTTCTCGGGCACCAGAAAGTAGTGGGAATAACAACCACAACCTATTTCTGGGGCAGGAACTCGCTCGATGGCTCCCTTGGCCAAGTGATCCTCCGACATACGATGGGTCGGAGGTGGCATGGATGGAGGGGTAGTCTCGAAGGGGAGGGAGTAGCCCCTTCGGACTATCTGCAGAACCCACCTGTCCGACGTGATGTTGAGTCAGTGGGGGACTTTATGGCGAATCCTACCACCCACTGGCAAAAGGTGGCCCTGAAAGGTCGGACTAGGAGGGCTTGGAGGCTGCTGCAGAGGGGGCACAGGTGGACTGGCCCGCCCGCTAGCCCCCCGACCCACGACGGTGGGTCCCACGTCCCCAGCCGCGCAGAGGCTGGACAGCTTGCGCAGGCCTGTGGCTCTGGGCGGGACGTGGTGGGGCACCCCTTCCGTAGCCACTAAAGGGGCGGAAGGCAGACTGCGATGAGCGGGTGGTGGATGCGAGGCCCAAGGACCTGGCCGTAGCCTTGGAGTCCTTAAAACGCTCAAGTAGGTTGTCCGCCTTGTCGCCAAACAAGCGACGGCCATCAAAGGGCATGTCCAAAAGCGTAACTTGGACATCACCCGAAAAGCCAGTAGACCTCAACACAGGCGTAGCGTCTAAGGGCTACCGACGTAGAAATTGCCTAGTGAGTCAGCGGTGTCCAGCCCACATCGGATGGCGAACTTCGCTGCGTCTCTCCCTTCGGCAACTGCACCGGAGAGCACGGCCCGGGCCTCCTCCGGGCACTGTGGCAACACCTGCGCAACCATGTCCCACACCAAGTGGGAGTAACGGCCCAAGAGACACGCAGTGTTCACCGACCGCAGTCCCAAGCTGGAGGAAGAAAACATCGTCTTCCCAAGGTGGTCCAACTTCTTGGATTCCCTATCAGGTGGTGCGTTAGGCAATGCGCCCTTGGAAGTCGAGGCGTGGACTACCAAGCTCTCAGGGGTGGGGTGGTGAGAAAGGAAAATTGGGTCGGCCGGGCCGGGCGGTGGCGTCGGGCAATCATCCTATCCACAGGAGCCCCTATGTTGGGCTTGGACCAATTGCCCAAAATGATGTCCGTGACGGCCTCATTGAACGGCAGCAGGGGCTCCGAAGAGGCCGCTGCCGGCTGAAGCACCTCGGTCAGGAGGTTAGTCCTGACCGCCACCGTAGGAAGCTCGAGGTTTAAGGCCTCGGCCGCCCTTTCGCAACACCACTGCGTAAGATGCACCCTCCTCCGTAGCCACGGGAGGGGGAGAAAGCATGCCAAGTTCTCGGGAGGTGTCCAGACCACTGGCATCACCCAACTCCTCTCTCCAGTCCAGTTCCTCTAACTGGTCTGCTAGAGGGTCCACAGACCCTTCTCAGTCCTCCTCACCCTCCTCTGGTAGCCACTCAGGGCGATAGGAAACACCAGGGGATAACAGGGGTACAAAAGTACTGGTCGGCGCCGGTCCCGACGTCGGTCCGGCTCTGTGTCTACATCGAGGGGGAGGCTGGGGTAGACGTCGGCTGGGGTCACAACCGGTGTCGGAGGGGGCGGAGGTGTCGTCACTGGATTAGGTGCCGGAGAAGGTGTCACGAGGTCGACCAGCGCCGATCCAGATCCAGGCCTGGATCCTTGGGGGCCCTGCGGTGCCAGAGCCGAAGCCACTGGCATCGAAGGCCTAGAGCCCCCAGCCGAGGCCGAGAGGCCCGATGGCGCGCCGGCGGAGTCGGGCTGCCCAAAGATGGAATGTAAGGCTTCGTAAAAGTTGCGAAGCTGGGCAGGGGTCACTCCGGCTCCCGCAAAGGGAGTAAAGGCCGGAGTCGACCCAACAGGCTCCACAGGCGGAGCCGGACTACCTTCCGCTTCCCACGTTGGCCGACGGACGGGTAGAACGCGAAGAAGGACGATGCTTCTTCGCCTTCTTCTTGTGCTTCGACTTACCCGAAGACTTCGATGACGAGCGGTGGTGGTGGCTCCGCGACCAGTCCAGCGACCTCCCTCTCGACCGGGACCTCGAACGGCACGGAGCGGACTGCCGGGCCTCGAGAAGCTTTCGGGACCGCTCCCGCAAATACTTCGGGTTCATGGCCCGGCAGTTGGAGCACGACTTCGGGTCGTGGTCGCGCTCCAAGTACCAAAGGCACACGAGGTGCGGGTCCGTGACCGACATCAATTTCCGACAGGAGTCGCAAGCCTTGAAGCCGGTCCGACGTGACATCCCTCCGTGCACCAGGAATCGAACAACTCAAAAAAAGTTGTCGACAAAAGTCGCAAAAACGGAGTCAAAAAGTGACTCGAGGTACCGCTCTCTCCGGATCTGCGCTGGCTGGCGCGGAAAAAGAAAGAACTGAAATCAGCGCGGGAAGGCAGTGTCTAAGTAGATACCGCGACGTCATTCCAGTGACCACGACACAAACGTCGAACGTTGAGACGACCGATGCCACCTATCGACGCGCAGGGGTACTGCTGAGGAAAAAATTCTCCGGATCCAGTCTGACGCCTCGGGGTAATTCTAAGGTGAGGAATCCATAACTAATTGTCTCTTTCAGATGCATAAAGGTACTTTATCTCCCAATTCAACAAAAAAGCCTCTTCATGTGAGCTTGGGCAGGTTCACCTGCTCATGACCCTTGGACATTTTCTGTAATGATCTGTTGCAAATATATTCCATTCTGAAATTTCCAATCTCTTGAATACCATTTTCAGGTATTTCCTATTTAGCTTTCATTCGCGACTTGCTGTTCGAAACCTGCTGAGCATGCTGGCACACGTGTGTTTGAGTCACATGCTCAACCAAGAGAGCCATCGTATGTCTTGGTGCCAACATCCAGAGATATTGCACTCTCTGAGATAAAGCAAGAGACACTGCTCCACATTGTTTCCTTATATAATACATTATAGTTGTGCAGTCTTTGCGGATCAACACTTGCTGGTCTTTCACTTGTGGTAGGAAAGCTTCCAATGAAAGGCTCACTGCCTGTAGTTCCAGGAAATGTATCTGCATGGACGTTTCTACATCGGACCAATGCCTGCTTACATGTAGCTCTTTTAGACGTGCTCCCAAAACTGTGAGAGATGAGTCTGGTGCAATGGATGCTCATGAAGCAGTGGGTATGAAGGCAAGTCAGTGGAATATACGGTTATATCTTGTCCACCAACAAAGATCTTTTTCATAAGTCAAGTTATTTGAAATTTGTTGTCCTAATGCCCTTGTGTCGACTCCACTGCTTATTGGTCTCATGCAAAGATGGCACTGCCAGAGTAACTGAATAAAAGAAGACACAGCCTAAGAATCTTTTCAGGTGCCTTACAGTCATAACATCTCAGTATTGTGCAAAAGATGTGTCAGAGTAAAATTCTAATAAATAATTACTAATTAGTGCCGTGAATAATTTGAGTTAGAAATGGATCTACAGTACTTAAGAGAATTGTGTTTCCTTAGATTGGCCAAACTAGTAATAAACTCCATTTTGGATTTAAAACATTACCATGTTTTCATCCTTACTGCCTCCAGATGCAGCAAAATGTGCACTGAAATATTACTGTATAGTGATTCTGTAATTTCCTTTCATAATAAGACGCCGTTCTTAGTAAGATTTAGAGGAAACTGCCCTCTGAAATGCTACTGTTCAAGATTCCTCCAGCTTGAAGCTCAGTAAGTCTATTCATTTCATGCGTTTATCATTGTTTTACGTGTAACGAGATTTGTACTGTTAAATCCGTTGACAGAGCAAATGAGGCCAAATTATTATTAATTATGGGGATGTTATCTAGTATTGTTGCATTTTATTCTGTATTGTGATATAGGCACTTTATTTTAAATTATCTGATAAGATTTTGTCATCAGTTGCCAAAGCCAATAGCTTCTGCCCCCTTTTAGCTCAGGGGGAATACTTTCCCTTCGCTTGGCATGGTACTTGCCCCTACGAATACTTTGTCTGAGTGTTGGTTGAGTTATCTACTTCATGTTCACAGCGATGTACACTTCTGCAAAGGTTTTTTTGCGGGTTTTGTGGGCTAGATTAAATGTAAATGCTTTTATCAGCTAGTTGTTTAAATACAGGTCAACTATGTAACATTTTCGATATAGATCAAATGCTACTGGAGCCATTTATTTTGTGAACCCGCAACAGAGATTTGAGTCCGAATGGAAGGGCCTTGACCTGGTAAGGTTCTCTGTCCACCACGAACCTCAAGTACTGACAAAGTTTTGGTGTATTGGATATTGACATAAGCATTCTACAAGTCTATTGACGCCGGATATTTGTTTTAAATACATAGAGGTTTTCCTGGAGGACCTTGTTTTCTTAAGAATTTGTTTAAACCTCCGAGGTCTAAAATGAACATCCACTCCCAGCTTATCTTCAAAGTGAGGGAAAATGTTGGTTGCACACCTGGATTGTATTGCTCTCATCTACTTCTCTTTATAATCATAAAGAAACCCTGTTTTTTCCACATCTGCAGTCAGGAGGCTGAATTTCCTTGATACTCTCTCTATCCAGGTGGGACAGCACCCAGTGTCATCGGGTAGTGAATATTTTGGTGAACAGGCTCTAGCCCGGCCTCATCCGGGCTATGAAATCATCCCATTCCGATATATTCTTGATTTCTGCAGCATGACAAGCATTAGTTCCTTGATCATATCTATCACACAGCTCATCATCACTGTAACTGCCAGACGCATTCGAGTCACCATCATCATCATCATCTTCATACGGATTTCGTTGCACTTGTTGGTTCCCACCAATAGTGATGTTTCTGAACAGGCATTCATGGCTACATTGTCAAACTTGGTAAATATAGTGGATGGGCCTCTTCCAGATCAGCTCTGCCAAGTGCCACGTATCAAGGGTTAACCTGACGCTATTTCTGCGCATTACCGCATGTGCCCTACATTTTCATGCAGTTAAACTTCAGCGCATGTGCAGTGCCAGCTTGCTCGAGCTGTGCCTTTATTTCCCCAGTCAGTGACACACCGGAGTGCTGCCTGGAGCGGGCCACGGCATTACAGGTGGTGTCATGATTATTACAGCAGGGTCGGGGCCGTACCCCTAGTGCTTCCCTCTGATTGGATTAACTCAAAGGGCACACCACGCCCACCATGAATCTCAGAATGAGACACAGCTCTAGTGATTGGACGTGGGGTCCAAACCGGACAGGACTGGAGAGGATTCTGAGCGCCCTTACTGGTTCGACGAAGTCAACCATCTAAGGCTCCTTCTGTAAGTTAGTTCCAGTACACTGACATGAGCTGTCCAGCTGCCATAGGGCTTTCAGCACGCCAGGAAACACCCCTAAACACTCCGTGCATTCAGCGCTGAATTTAAAGCGACATATAGCACAGTTGACCACCCAGGCGTAGATACGCTTCCAGTCCGTGTGAGTAGCCAACAGCACTAACTGACCAGGCATCAGCGCTGCTCAGCACTGACATGGGATGCACAACCCTCGGACACAGATTGTTAATGTCCTGCAATGATGAAGATCTGCCATTAATTCAGTATTAGACTAACCTTTAGAGTTTATGGGTGCGCTATGTAGTCGTGGACCTGTTTAAATCGCCAATACCCACACTAGACCTGCTTATTTAAATAAACTGCATGGCCGTAAGATAACCGACTGGGTTAGTGTAACTGCCGCACAGATGTGTGGCTCAAAGCCAGGCCCGGCTCCAGGAATTTTTATTTGGGTGGGCCAAGGATGCATTCGGGTGGGCCACTGCGGGGCCGATTTGTCACTTATATGTCTAGCCAGGCCTGCTTCAGGGCCCTCCTTTATCTCGCCTTAGTCTTACAAGGGCCCAGTAAAACGCATTATTTTCTTTTCAAATCTCTTTCTAAATGTTATCGCTCTCAAAAAGTGTTTTTTCCATGTAATGTCCCTTTGATGGGAGAGGAGGTTTCTGAGGTGGGAGTATCAGGCAAGTGACACTTCTCGGGCTCTCCCTCATGACCTCCTCCTCGGATTCCCTCACTGCCAGCCTCCACCAGTGCCCCTCATCTCTCCGTAGCCCCCCCTATTGACCTCCTCCTCGGATTCCCTCACTGCCACCCTCCACCAGTGCCCCTCATCTCTCCGTAGCCCCCCCTATTGACCTCCTCCTCGGACACCCTCACTACCACCCTCCATCAGCGCCCCTCATCTCTTCGTAGCCACTCATATGCATTTCATTTGTTGTATAGCGCTACTCATATCAGTGTAGGGTGTCACAGTACTTTACATCATGCACACATTATACAGAGACAATCAATCATGCAAGTATGTAAATCTATCCACAGGGAATGTCACATAAGCCAATGAGGATTACAAGGTTTGGCCTGGAGAAGCACAAACTCAGGATTTAAAGCATACCCCAGTGGTTAGGGATTGACTTTACTGATAAAAATGTATATCTGCCCAAAAAACTCTATTTAGCAACGTTACCCAGTGCCAAAGAGAGGATTTGTCCCCTTTGATATGCCCATATTTTACCTGCACGAGTGGGCGGGGACACAGCACACCATTCTAAAAGGAGATGCGTGATTGGCGGTGCCTGTGAGAAAGAGCCCAGGCCCAATCAAGCAACTCCCAGAAAAGGAAGAAAAACAACGTTCGGAGGAACGTTTTCAATGAAAGTGGCCATTTACTACTGGCCTTCGTGACGTCACTGCCAGGGCCAAGGCTCATGCTTGGGTGGGCCAGGCTCATGTTTGGGTGGGCCTGGCCCACCCGCTAGAACCGGGCCTGCTCAAAGCCCTAGTAGCCTGAAAACATCTATGCAGGTGAGACCTGTATCAATTTACAGGTAGGAGGGGATCCTCTGAACATCATTAGGAAAGACAAGAAATGACGGCACATTATTGTGAGGGAGAGAACTAAAGCATTAGAGGGTCATCAGACATGTGGCAACTGCTGCTGCAAAGGAATCACTCAGGGTGAGATCTTGCAAGAGTAAGTGGAAGGAAATAATGCATGCTTTCCTGGTCGGAGCTCACTTTCAAAGTCGAGAGAGGCAACCACACATAAGTATATGGTTTATGTTATGAAGTTATTAGACAGTTTTACAAGTTGTTTGGATGCCAAGGAAGGCATGAATCTTGCCTTGCAAGGCCATTTTCTTTGTACACGTCTGAAAAGGGAAGTTTTGAGAATCTGAGGAGCAAGTAGGGTGGAACAACTACAGTAAGTTCATCAGGTCATATTTTAAAACTGCATTCTGCTGCTATCATTGTGAATGCTTAACTACAAATACCTTAATTCAAAACTATGAGCCTGCACAGTTTTTTGCTCAATAACTTGTGATATAATGTCGCTCATAAGGTAGGCCAATGTCACACAGGCCTACTGAAAACATTGTAATGACACTCACACGCATTCTGCAACCTTGGTAGCTATGCCAGATTCCTGTGGATCAACGGTTAACTGACCGCAATGAGTGAGAAACTGCCATTTGTGGACGTAAATGAGATGCAAATGAGCCAGTTTTCCAGTTTGCTGCTGCACCGCTACTTACTCTGCTCCATCTTGACGGTGGGGGCGGGCAGGACTACATCCCTCAGAGCTCCTCGCGACTGGGAGCCGCCGCCAACACCGGGAATGCACCACGAGGTGCTTAAAAGCATGCCTGGACTCCCGCAGCGCGGGACGCCCGTTTTCCAGTTTGCTGCTGCCGCGCTTTCTCTGCTCCATCTTGACTGGGGGGGGGGGCAGGACTACTTCCCCAAGAGCTCCCCGCACCTGGGAGCTGCCGCCGACACGGGATTGCGCCAGGAGGCGCTTAAAAGCACGCCAGGGCTCCCGCAGCGCGGGGCGCGTCCGGGCGGCACCCGGGCCAAGGGCAGGCCCATCATTGCCAGGAAGAGGCAGGGCAGGGACACCCCCTTTGATTCGTGGGCACAGCATAAAAACTGTGAGTGTACAAACTATCTTGACTCTGACTTGGGCTTTGCCCTTGCCCGCCCCCCCCCCCCCCCATTTGTCATTCGTCCAGTTCTTCTGGTATTTGGTCCAGGCCCTTGGGCTGCTTTGGGTTGATTGGTATCTGTTTCAAAACATAACACCCAAGTCTCTGTTTTATGTTGGAACCCGCACAGGGTTGACTTCACTGAGTGGGTGCAGCGACAACCAAACGATTGCTAGTCCTAATCGTTGCTGCTGGGCATCGCTGGTGCCATCCCCTGGCTTTTTGTTGTGCATAACAGTTAATTTTTGGTGGGGAAGGCTTCGGGGGAGTGAGTCTAGCAGCGCTTTAGCTCTATTCCAGTCAAGGTTCCACGTATCATCATGGGGAAAAGGAAATCCAGGGACTTTGAAAGTGGGGACGGAGGGGTTCAACCGAAATCTAACAAAACTAAACAAGTTCGTAAGTCTGCAGGAGGAAATTGTGTCCTTGATCGCATAGACGATCTCCTCGTTGAGTGCGAGGATATTTTAGCGCCACCAGACGACTTACCCACGACCTCTTGCTCCCCTCGTTCACTTAGTCATTCTAGTAGTTCAAAGCCCAGTCAGCCAAAATGCATTCCATCGATGTTTAGGAAGCCCAAAACACGTAGCGCAAAAAACTGTTCCCCCAACCATACAATAGTGTCCCAAATCCCAACCACCGTCGCTGAAGAGGAGGTGACAAGTTCCCCCGACCTCCCCGTTAGGGTTATAGACAATGTCACAGCTGCTACAAGTTTAGATACTGGCCTTACCCTTTCCAATAGGTTTCTCCCACTCCAGCATATGTTTAAGCCTCTAGTGGTAGAGGGGTTAGGTGAATCTCACAACAGCCAGTGGGAGACAGGAATTGGGAGACGACACAGGGCCCCAAGGTACTCCAGCATCATCCACAAGCGAGCATGCCGCTAATGACCAGGTCCTGAAGGGCCAGGATACCCCGAAGATTATAGTTGACCTGAGGACTGAGGTAGATTCTTTAAAAAGGGAAGTTCAAGATCTAACGGAGCAAATTAAATCACTAATAAACAAAGGTGACCCTGAAGCTCATCCAACTAAGCAGCCTCTTGCAAAATCTCTGACCTGTACTACTAACCCTGATAGCCCAACTGTCATGTCCCCAGGATTTACTGAAAAGGAAAATGCTACTTACCCAGTATGCATCTGTTCTTGGCATGTAGAGCTGTAGATTCACATGCTTTGCATAGCCTGCCATCTAGTGTTGGGTTCGGATGTTTGCACTTTGTTTTTCTTCGAAGAAGTCTTTTCCAGTCACGACGTAGGTGACTCCTCCTTTCGCTGATAGTGCGCATGGGCATCGACTCCATTGTTAGATTGTTTTCCCGCAGAGGGTGACAATGGAGTTAGTGAGAGTAGTAGAAAGAGATGTCCATGTATATATGCATCTAAGTAAGATGTCACTGCAACAGGTATAGGTACCCGGGGAGGCGGGTGGGCGCATGTGCATCTACAGCTCTACATGCCAAGAACAGATGCATACTGGGTAAGTAGCATTTTCCATTTGAGGCATGTGAGCTGTAGATCACATGCTTTGCATAGTCTATATAGCGTTATCTCCCAAAGCGGTGGCTAACCTGTAGCTGTTGCAGTCGTCTGAAATAGGGTACGTAAAACTGCTTGGCCCACACTAGCTTGCTGTCTTGCTAACACATCTACACAATAGTGTTTTGTGAATATGTGAGGTGTAGACCATGTTGCAGCTTTACAGATGTCATCTATGGGTATATTTCCTAAGAATGCCATAGAAGCTCCTAGTCTGCGTGTGGAGTGCGTTCTAGGGGAAATTGTTAATGTTCGTTTTGCTTTTGTATAGCATGTTTGAATGCACTTGACTATCCACCGTGCAATACCTGATTTTGATATGGGATTGCCTTTATGTGGTGGAGCAAAAGCTACAAATAGTTGTTTAGTCCTTTCTATGTAGTAGAGTAATGCTCGTTTAATATCTAATGTGTGTAGGGCACGTTCTGCCACAGAATCTGGTTGAGGAAAGAACACAGGCAACTCAACAGATTGATTGATATGAAAGGCAGAAATGACCTTGGGTAGGAATTTATGGTTGGTCCGAAGAACCACTTTGTTTTGGTCTACTTGTAAGAATGGTTCTTCTATGGTTAGTGCCTGAAGCTCACCCACTCTCCTCAGTGATGTGAAAGCTATGAGGAAAGCTACCTTCCAAGTGAGAAATTGCAGCTCACATCTGTGCAATGGCTCAAAAGGTGGACCCATTAGTCTGGTGAGGACAATGTTGAGATTCCATACTGGAGCAGGTGGAAGTCTCGGGGGAATGATTCTATTAAGTTCCTCCATTAATGCTTTAATGACAGGCACTCTGAAGAGAGACAGATGTCTGTTCTGGAGGTATGCAGCTATTGCAGCAAGATGTAAGCGTATGGATGTGTACGATAAATTTGAGCGCTGCAGATGTAATAAATAGCCTATAACGTTTTGAATTGAAGCATCAAGCGGGTTGATTTGATTGTTATTACAGTATATCACAAACGGATTTCAATTTGCTGCATAGCAGGCTCTTATGGTAGGCCGTCTAGCCTCTTTGATGATGTTCATGCTGTCTGGCGGGACATTGAGATAGCCAAACTCTAAGATTTCAGGTGCCAGATCGCAAGGTTGAGATGACTGGGATCTGGATGCCTTTTCTCTCCACGGCTCTGCGTTAGGAGATTGGGTGTGAGATGTAGTTTTTGGTGAGGAACTACTGATAGATCCAACAGGGTTGTGAACCAAGGTTGACGGGACCATGTGGGAGCAACTAGGATTAGTGTCATGGACGCCAGTCTGAGTTTCCGAACCACAAATGGAATGAGTGGGAGAGGCAGAAAAGCGTAGGAAAATATCCCTGACCAATTCATCCATAGTGCATTGCCTGTGGACAATGGGTGTTGATACCTGGATGCGAATCTTGGGCATTTTGCGTTTAGGTTTGTGGCAAACAGATTTATGTCTGGAAAGCCCCACATCTGAAAGAATGGGAGGAAAACTTGAGGGTGGAGTTCCCATTCGTGGATCTGTTGTCTTAGACGACTGAGCAGATCTGCAATCTGATTGTTTACTCCTGGAAGGTGTTCTGCGAGGAGATACATTTTGTGGCGTATAGCCCATCTCCAGATGGTCTGTGCTAATTGTGACAGCTGGAGAGAGTGTGTCCCCCCCTGTTTTTGTATGTAGTACATTGCTGTCATGTTGTCTGTACGAACCAGGACAGCTTTGCCTACTAGATGAACTTGAAATGCTTTGAGCGCTAGCAAAATCGCTAGCAGCTCTAGATGATTTATGTGAAGCTGTTTTTGCTGCAAGCTCCACATGCCCTGAATTGTGTGCGTTTGGAGATGAGCTCCCCAAACAGTCAGAGATGCGTCTGCTGTTAGCACTATCTGTGGAACTGGGTCGATGAAGGGCCACCCTTTTGAAAGGTTTTGTGTATTCCACCACTGTAGAGAGCGATGGGTGCAGCCGTCTACCAACACTAGATCTGATAACAGACCCTGAGCCTGGTTCCACTGACGTGCTAAGCATTCCTGTAGGGGACGCATTTGAAGTCTTGCGTAAGAGACAATTAGGATGCAAGACGCCATCATCCCTAGTAACTGCATGAACACTCGAGCTGGCAATGAGTGCTGAGGCTGAAACTGAGAGAGTAAAGTCTGCATATTGCAGACTTTGGCCGGAATGGGGTAGGCGAGAGCCTTTTGTGTATCTATAGTGGCTCCCAAATACATTTGTGTGTTGGATGGTTGGAGATGGGACTTGGACAGATTTACTGTGAATCCAAGATCGTGGAGCAACTGCACTGTTTTGTGAGTGTGACATAGACAGCTTTGTTGCGAGCTGGCTTTTATGAGCCAGTCGTCTAATTATGGGAAGACGTGAATGTGTTGTTTTCGTAGATGAGCTGCGACTACTGCCAGGCATTTGGTGAAAACCCTGGGTGCGGTAGTTACTCCGAATGGGAGCACCTTGAATTGATAATGCTGGCCTGCTACCACGAACCTGAGGTATTTGCGGTGATCAGGGTGTATTGGGATATGAAAATAGGCGTCCTTTAAGTCCAGAGTGGACAGAAAATCACCTTGTTGAAGGAGCGGGAGCACTTGTTGGAGTGTCACCATATGAAAGTGGTCCGAATGAATGTATAGATTTAGTTCTCTGAGATCTAGTATAGGCCTGAGAGAGCCGTCCTTCTTGAGAATTAAGAAGTACAGGGAATATACACCGGCCCCTTGATATTGTAACGGGACTGGTTCTATAGCTTCTTTCTCTAACAGAGAGAGAACTTCTTGCTTGAGAAGGGTGAGATGTTCTTGTGACATAGCGTGTGATCTTGGAGGAATGTTTGGGGGAGTGTCTGTAAGTTCCAGGCAGTAACCATATTGGATAATTTTTAGAACCCATTTGTCTGAGATGATCGAATTCCAGACAGGTAGAAATTGGGAGAGATGTCCTACGACAGGAGTGGAATGATCGGGGGTAGCGGAAGGAAGTCACTGCTTGTTGTTTGCGGGGGAAGTGCGTGTTGAGTTACCTCTGCCTCTTCCCTTACCGTTGTTTCCCCTAAACCCACCTCTAAAATAGCCTCTTAATGAGGGCGATTGGTTGTTGCCCTTGTAAGAGGAGGAGGGATTCTCTGTGGATATATTCTAGGAGCCACCCCTGTAAAAGGAGCGATGAAAGGATCCCCTATTTGAAGGTAACTGCAAAGCCCCCATGGACTTGGCGACCTCAGTGTCTTTTTTCATTTTTTCCAGAAGTGTCAGCTGCTGGGCCAAAGAGGTGTTCCTTGTGAAATGGTTGGTTGAGGATAGAGGCTTGCACCTCAGGTTTGAATCCTGAATTTCTCAACCAAGCATGCCTGCGTAGCAGTACGCTGGTGTTTACTGCGCGGGCTGCTGTGTCTGCTGCGTCTAAGGCGCATCTGATGGAGGTATTTGTGATTAATTTACCCTCCTGAATAAGGTCATTAGCCTTTGATTTATGCTCATCAGGCAGAAATTGCATCAGCTTCTCTAACTCATCATAATGAGCCCTGTCACAGCGTGCTAACAACGCTTGACCATTAGCAATGCGCCAATGATTGGCTGCTTGCGTCGCTAACCTTTTGCCTGAGGCATCAATTAATTTCGACTCCTTATCAGGAGGAGGGGCCTCACCTGTGGTCTGTGAGTTATCTCTCTTGCGAGCGTTGGAAACCACAAGAGAGTGTAAAGGCAGCTGGCCCTTGATGTAGGCGGGGTCAGTAGGTACAGATTTATATTTGTTCTCCACCCTGGGTGTAATGATTCTTGCCCTCACAGGATCTTTAAAGATCTCATCTGTATGCTTAAGCATCCCTTTAAGCATTGGCAGTGTATGAGTAACTTTTTGCGAGGAACTTAGGGTTTCAAATAAGAAATCCTCTTCTAAAGCAGCTCCACCCCATGATAATGAGCAGCTCTGTTAAGTAGCTCAATGTATCCTATGTTGTCGTCGGGTGGTGAGGGTCTGGACGGATATAAATCAGGGTCATTATCCGTGTTTGGGTCAGTGTCATAATCTTCCCATGGGTCAGTATCCTGTGGCCTATCCTCATCCCCATCATCCTGTGGGTCAGGTGATAGTGGTGGTGGTGAATTTGTGGGTGTGATGAGAAATTTTGGATCAGTGGGCGAAGGAGGTGGAATGTAAGGTGGAGAAGGGTTAGTACCCGCATTTTTCTTCTTCAGAGTAATGTGGTAATCCTCCTGGAGGCCCATTTTCCTTTTTTTAAGGCAATTTGGCATGGATATGTCCAGTGTCTGGATTTATTACCAGTTCTTTCTGTTTCGGATCCGAAGGTGGAACGTCGGACCAAGGCTCTTTTGACGAAGTCTTTTTGTCTTTGGTCGCCGTTTTCGGCATCGAACCCTTCGGCTCCGAACCCTACGGCTCCGAAGATTTACTCTTCGATAACGGTGGAATGGTTACCATGACATGCTTCGGTTTCGACGCCGAAGGTTTCGGCTCGGCACCGGTATGGGGCCGACTCGAGCGGGAAGGCTTTTCCTTGTGCTTCGGCGCCGGGCCCGAGGCGCCCAAAATGTTTTCTCGGTGTTGACCTTGGCCCGAAGGCAGAGGAAGGACCGGAGCATTTTTGGTCTTGTGTTGCTGGGGCAAGGGGATTTCTGTACTCTCAGTACGCTGACCCGGTGTAACTTGCTCCTCTTCTTCCATGTCGGAGTCGGCCTCGGACGCGGAGATATGTTCTGCTTCTTTGGCTCCTTGAGCGTGTAGTTCTTCTCTGTCGGAATCTTCGCCGAAGATGTCCAGTGCGGAGCCACCCTGATGTTGTATTTCGTGACATCGAGCCAGACGGTCACAGAGCGTCTTCTTCGATCTAAACGATCGGCACGCGTCACAGTCTTTTTCGTCGTGTTCCGGGGATAGGCAGAGGTTGCACACTTCGTGCAAGTCGGTGCGCGGAAACTTAGCGCGACACCCGGGACAGAGCTTGAATGGAGTCCGTTCCATCGACTGCTAGCGAGCCCGGCGCGGGTAGGCCCAACGGTCCTCCACGAGTTTTCCGATCGAAGGTCTTTAAGTTGAAACAATACGCGGAGAATGGGAAACACGATCAAGAAGCAATACTGTCGAGGGTAGTGGATTGCGCGTTGAAGGAAACCCGAGAAACGGTGCTGAACCGGAGCGCAGCAATTCACATCCGAACCCGATGGCGGAAAAAAACAATCTAACAATGGAGTCGATGCCCATGCGCAACATCACCAAAAGGAGGAGTCACCTACCTCGTGACTGGAAAAGACTTCTTCGAAGAAAAACAAAGTGCAAACATCCGGACCCAACACTAGATGGCAGGCTATGCAATGCATGTGAAATACAGCTCACATGCCTCGAACTCCCATTTATAAGAAATCCTCTGACCTTATCCTTAGGAATATTACATCTTACGCCATTACTGCCCGCTATCGTACACCAGGCCTGTTAGCAGCCAGTGGCCCACCACTCTTTCCCCCCACTGACGAAAGTTTCCATCGAGATTTATTTGGTAGGCGAGACAAACCTCGAGGGCCCACCAACAGCATCTATATGACTAACGTCCCCAGGTTGTTGACACCCACGAGGCACGAAAACGAAGACTCCCGAATCAATAAATGCATATATTGGATCCGCCATGTGAGGGGGTGCCACTCAGTGATCAGAGAGGATATTCTTGGGGCATAAAGGATTAACGGAGTCATCTCCCAGACGGATTGCATAGAGCTGCATCTTGGCAATGCGAACCTGGCCCACAACCCAATTGCACTGGAGGCCAGGACTAATTCACCAACTCATACTGGGGTACAGTTGAAATATCGCCCACTTATGTGCCCACTGTTGCTAGCCACCCATAGCTTGGTACCTCAGAAGGGCCCTGGTTCGCTCCTCGATACAAATCATTGGCTTGCACACCAAACTTCTTCATCAGGCTCCATATTATATCCTCCTATCTAAAATACCCATCTAAATGAGACCAGCTACCATGATGTTTCAACCTCATCTTTAGCCTTGATCCCTCGCCCTATGGCCAATGAATGGTGCTCGACTGCAACAAATAGCCACAGTGAGGGGGTTGTCCTTCGGGACACCGGCTAGGATGCCAAGGTGGGGATCAGGGAGAAGGTGAAAATCCCCTCCCCATACGAGATCGAGACCACTCGACAAAGCTCACCTTACTATCATGGAACGTGGCCGGGGTGAGGTCGAAAGTCACCCTTGCTCACTGGATCCATTACGTAGAAAAATACGACATCTGTATTCTACAAGAAAAGTGGTCTCCATCCCCCACTTTCATTCCTGGGTACATCACTTTCCATTGCCCTGCGATCATTAACAAGTTCGGCCGTCCAGAGGGGGGCTTATTGATTCTAATTAAAATCGACCATCATTGCTCTGTCAAAGAGCTTAAGACCAACAGCCCAGATATATTAGCGGTTCAGATCAGGGGGAAGATGAGCTAGGGATGGACATTTTTAATGTCTATGCCAGAGGGACAAAAGCGGGAACCACATCATCCACTCTTCAGGAGTTGGAGAATCTTCTAGATGCTAGAGATACCCATCCCCCATTAATAGTCGCAGGTGACTTCAATGTCACCTTCGAACCACTAGGGCAGGAGGATCTATGTGGAAGTGGGGAGGAGGAGGAGGAGTTGTCGCACATTCTCCCTTTAGACCTTACTCCGATTAAAAAATGGTCCCAAATGGCACTGCAACTCAATGCAATAACCCTAGAATTTGGCCTGAGGGCCACAAATGGGCGAACCAATTCTGACAAGTCAGGAGCAAACACTTTTAACCGGACAACCAACATGAGCCGTATTGATTATTTTTTGCTGGATCTGAGGTTGTTGCTCAAAGTAATTGACATGGTTCTAGGGACTACTACGGATAGTGACCACAACCCCCTTGAACTCACTTTAATTTCACCTTGGACCAGACGCTTACATTCTCCAAATACTACTGTTGCCACTAGGGTGGTTTGCCCCACCAATGATAACAGGCGTCTTAAATGGGCACGCGTAGCTATGGACCCAGAGAACCTAAACTTAATTAACACTAATTTGGAGGCTAGTACCAGGCAGATGCTAGAACCCTCGGGTGATCTGGCTAAGATTGTTGACTGTCACACCAATTTGTTTTAACCTGTTGGCCTCTTATTTTAAAATACCACGACGTACGCAGGGTGGGACTAAAAGCTTAAAACAACAGTTTGCCTAAACTGGCTACTGCAATTCGAACAAACAATGTGGCCGCAGTGAGGGAAACTAGGAGAACCTACAAGAAAGCGATACTCAAGGCTAAAAAAGACTGGGAAATAGAGCGTTGGTCGCTGATCAGTGAGGCTTGCGCCAAAAACGATACACAACGTTTTTGGCTCCTAGTAACAAGGGGAGATGGAGATAGACCCCAGCCACCCGATAATAACATTGCTGTGGAGGAGTGGCACCTTCATTTCTCATCACTTTACACTGGAGAGCTCGACCACGCCAACGAAGCTTTAACAGCTGATTATAATAGTCCCCAGATTTTTTTTTTAAATTTGTTTATTAGCATTTTGTAATAAAACATGACAATTATTCATAGAACAACAAACAATACTGGTGCACTATTGTTTTGAAAAATCCCAAATTGTACCTTATATCCATTAGTCAATAGCTTACAGTCATGATGTGTCTGATCATGTGACATCCTAACCATCTAGCATGCATTGATAGTGTTCCAGAGGTGACAACCTTGAAAGCAATCACGTATTATTCATCCAGCCCCAATTCCTCACCCATTGTATATACCCTATCATTTGGTACGATTTCACATTCCTTCAGGGGGGTTCGCATCCATCCGACCCGCGTCAGTTACATTCAAATGTTCCCGGAACCAGTCAACAAATGGTTCCCATATTTCCCGGGGTCTAGAAGCAGGGGGCATCAAGTCCCAGAAAGTGGCTAGCTGGCTTTGGCCATATGTCGCTTCCCTGACCCATTCCATCAGTGTAGGCCTACACCTTCTTCCCCAGTGTACTGCAACCTGCCGCTTAGCAAATAGTAACAGTAGGGCATGTAATTTCCGCTTCCTTATGTTTGTGTCCTTTACGTATCCCAGTAGGCCCAACAGTGGAGATGGCTGCAGGGACAAGCCCAATATTTGATTAATGGACCTAAAGACCTGTGACCAGAAATCTGACAACTAGGGACAATCCCACGCCATGTGGAGAAAAGAAGCCGAAGTCGCCCTACATCGCCAACAAGTGTCATCCTCTCGCAATCCCATACGGTTTAATCCAGCGGGTGTCCTGTAATACCGATGTAGGAATTTAAAGTGGATGAGTCTAAGCTTGTAATTGGGCGACAGCTCAGTTAGCTGTTGGCAGCAATATATCCATTGGTCCTCAGTCACAGGGGGGGTTCAGTTCGGCATTCCATCGTCCCAGTGCAGTCGGGCGCGTTACAGGGGCATCAGCTTGCATAGTCTTGTAAAGTTTGGTTACCAGTCGGCGTGGGGAAGGCGAACGAAGTAAGACCTCCAATGCTAGTAGTGTAGGCGGGGGGGCCGGAAATGCGCTGTGTAGGGCACGACATGAAGCCCGCACTTTGTGGTACAAGAAAGCTTCCCCGAATGGCACTACCTGTCCTTCTTCCGCATTGGGAGGAGCCCGAAAAGTATCCTCCGGGTAGAGATCTGCAAATGTATGTAACTTCATTTTTTGTGCTATTCTTTTGCTCAGCTCATCTTTTATATTTGGCAACATTGGATTTTGGGCCAAGGGGATAGCCGGGGCGTACAGTATCTGGGCACCCGCCCGTCGCCTCAGACCATCCCAGGCCCAGCGCAGGGTCGCAGTAGTGTCAACATCTGTTGTTGAGCGACGATATGGTTGGTATAGTGCAACCGACAGTGGTATAGGCGCCACTGCATCCCTCTCCACCGCCACATGTGGTTGGTAGGGCGTTGGGTATACCCAATGGTGTAAGAAGTGCGCTTGTGCACATAGTGCATACAGTTTCATATCTGGGGCTCCCATTCCTCCCTGCCTCAGCGGTAAGGTCAGTAATTCCCATGATATACGGGCTTGACCCCCGGCCCATACCAAAGAGATGAGCAATGAGCGTAATTTTGTGAAAAATGATTGCGTCAGCATGAGTGGCAGGTTTACAAAGAGATACAAAAATTTTGGCTAATCACCATTTTTTCCAGAGAAATTCTACCCGCCAGTGATAAAGGGAGCCTGGCCCATATAGCCACCTTCTCTTCCAGCCAGGTAATGGTCCTTCCATAGTTTAAGGTCCACAAGTCTTGTACATTACGGCTTATCCATATCCCCAAATATTTCACCTTCTCTTGTTCCCATTTCAGCGGGAACTCAGAGGGCGCCCTGTCAGTCGCGTCCGTCAACGGAAATATCAATGACTTTCCCCAATTGATTGATACCCCAGCCAGCCCTCCAAACTGGATGAATTCTCTCAATACGTCAAGATTTCTTGCCGGGTCCACTATGTATAGGGTGACATCATCGGCATATAAAGATATCAGTAGGCTTCTAGAGCTAAATCCTATTCCCTTGTCGGTGTGGTGTTGACGGACTCGTGCCGCTAGAGGCTCCATCGCCACTGCAAAGAGCAGTGGGGACAGGGGGCATCCCTGCCTCGTGCCTCACGTGATCGAAAATGGCGCTGACAGGAGACCATTTGGCCTGACTCTAGCTTTGGGTTCGGTATATAACAATTTAATCAATCCAATAAAAAGCGGGCTAAAGCCAATGCGTTCTAATATCCCAAAAAGGTACGGCCACTCTAGAGAGTCAAACGCCTTTGTCGCGTCTAAAAAAAAACGCTGCTGCTTGTACCTCCGGGTGTAAGTAATGTAGGACCGAAAACACTGTCCTAAGATTGTGAGATGTAGATCTGCCTGGTATAAAGCCCGATTGATCGGGTCTGGCAATTAGCGGGAGCATAGGTTGCAGTCTGTTCGCAATCAGTTTTGCCAGGATTTTAACGTCGACATTTAGGAGCGACAGGGGGCGATATGAGTCAGGGTCCGTTTCGGGTTTCCCCGGCTTCAGCAGTGTAATTATAATCGCTTCTCTAATGGACGGCGGAAGCACCCCCGATTCCTGGGCCTCAGCGTATACAGCAAGAAGTCTGGGCGCTAGCTCTTCCACATACGTCTTATAAAAGGAGGTCGTCAACCCGTCCGACCCAGGGGCTTTATTTGAGGGCAAGCCTTTGATCACCTCCGCCACATCAGACACCGTGAAGGGTAGATCCATATACTCCCTATGCCTTTGGTTAAACCAGACTAATTCCAGAGAATCTAGAAATGGCTTCATACCCTCCATGGAGTTCAATTGCTGTGTAGTATATAATTGAGTGTAAAAGGATGTAAATTCCTCGAGGACTGCTGTCGGGCCCCGTGCTATGCCCCCGTCCCCAGTGATCAATTCAGGTATGTGGGCCGTAGGTTTCGCCTGACGGAGCATGCCAGCCAGTGTCCGACCTGGTCGATCGCCCTCCCCATATCTACGCGCTTCTGCATATTTCCCCAGAAATTTCACCTCCCTCTGTGCTTCCTCACTATATTCTAGCAATTTAGCCTTCAGTTGGGCCAGATCTACCGCCGCACTCCCTAGATAGAACCTCTCTTCTAATTCCTTTATTTGTGTCTCTATGACGGACAGAGTTGTACGTATAGCTTTGAGTACCCCAGCCTGTCGTGATATGCATTGTCCCCTTATCACCACCTTAAACGCCTCCCATAACGTAGCCTCTGTGTCGACCGTCCCTGAATTAAGCGCATAGTAGTCAGTGATATCCGTGCGTATCTCCTCCCTGAAGGCGTCATCAAGTAATGCATGTGGGGGCAACTTCCACGTGAATGCCCTACGTATGGTGTCTGGGAGTTTCAGGCTCATTAAACAGGGGGCGTGGTCCGATAGTGTACGCGGCAAATGTCTCACTTCCACCACCCAGCTCGCTAAATCCCTCGTCACAAGCCAGTAATCTAGCCTGGACCAGGCTCTGTGGTGTTCGGAGAAACAGGTCCCTTCCCTAGTGTGTGGATTATGTAAGCGCCAAATATCAATCAAATCACCATCTTCTATTATAGCGTTTAGCATTTTCCCAGTGGCAGCATGATGCACCCGCGCCGCACCCTGTCTATCCAAGTCATCCCTCAACACAGCATTAAAATCACCCCCCCATAAGATCGTAGTGCATCCCGTCGCCTTAATCTTGGCCCAGAGTTCCTGAAAAACTCAGGGAGTCCACATTGGGGCCATATATCGCAACCAGGACCATGTATACCCCTCCCAGCATGCCCGCCAGTATAACATATCTACCATTTGGGTCTGTATGCAGTTCCTTTTCCTTCCAGTCAGTACCTCGCTTGATCAAGACTGCTACCCCACGTGCATAATTCGAATACACCGCCGAATAAACCGGCCCCCATCTAGTATGTTTCAATCGCGGGGAGGGTGTGACATGTAAATGCGTCTCCTGCAACATACATATATCTATATTATGCCTAGCTAAATAAGCATGCACCAATCTGGCCTTCCTATTGTCATTTATACCTCTGATGTTCCACGATAAACAGTTTATCCTGGGTTCAGCATGCATGATGTATCAACAGACCTTTTCACACAACAACACCACATATATATAGGTAACATTGGTTCGGGTGTAGATAGCGACCTGTAACATTTCAGTGCACCAGTAACACAACTAGCAACGCTCCCCCCACCACCCCCCACCCATACCAACCCCCAATCAGGTTGAAGTGAATCCCCCCCCAAACAAACCGCCAACATAAGAATTGCTGGGAAACTTCCCATGGGGTCGTGTGATTGCCAGCTCTCATCCCTACCGTGGCAGGGTGGCCGAGAAACTGCAAAGGAGCTAAACCTGCAGTGCAATAGACTATTAGAATTAACGTTACCCAGCAGTTTTCGAAGCATACCTTTGTATGCTAACCCTTCAGGATCAAGTGGCATGCTTTGGTTATTTGAAAGCTAGACATGTACATTTTGGGGTGTGTCCGCCTCCCCCGTTACCACTCCCCCGATATAAGGTCCCCTGTACAGTAGTACTCCGGTTGCATATTACCCCCGGTATCCATAGGGGCTTCAGCCCATTAGGTCCACAGCAGTCAGTTTGAGCTATGCACAGTACTTTACGACAGCCTATTACTAAAGAGGAAAAAGTAGTGCAGAACAATATGTCCTGTGTGTTGTTGTAGGCTCTGATGGTGTTACAGTTAGTCATTGTAACTTAGCTGATTTCCAGGTGGCTCCTCCGCACTGGGTTTGGTCTTTGTACGCCTGCCTCCCACATGTTTAGCGAACTTAAGCGCAGACTTAGCGTCCGTAAAGAAATGCGCCGACCCCTCATATGACACTTTGAGTTTTGCAGGGTACAACAGCGAGTATGGGATCTGTGCCTGCAGCAGGAGTCTCTTTGCGGGTAAAAATTTGCGACGTGCCGCTTGCACTGCTGGTGTGAAGTCCGGGTAGAATGCGATCTGGTTGCCTTGATGTGTAATGGTACCCATGCCTCGTGCCAGGCGCAGCACCGTGTCCCGGTCTTGATAATTTAAAAGTCTCGCCAATATGGGTCTAGGCGTAGCTCCCACTGGTGGTCTGGGGCCCAACGTACGGTGAGCTCGTTCCACCGCAAAAACCGGCGACAGCTGTTCGGCAAACTGCGCACGCAGGAGCTCCGACCCGTACACCTCCATCTTGCCCATGGCCGTGGTTTTAGGAATACCCGTGATACGCAGGTTATTGCGTCGCGATCTCGCCTCCAAATCCTCATTTTTGGCGCGGATAACATTGAGCAGCTTGTCCATTTGTAGCAGTTGGTCTTTGGTCTCTGCTTGAAACTCATGAGTGTCGATCTGTTTATTTTCCAGCACATCCAGTCTCTGCTCATGGGCTCCCACCTGTGTTTTCACAGACTCCATTTGTGACGTTAGCGTATCTAGTTTCGCATCTATTGTGCGGAGGCTCGAACGCATCTCCAGCATCAGCGTGCGCATATCTTCACCTTGGTCTCCCAGTTGTCCCTCCGGAGAGCCGCCTACGGCGGAATCCGGATCCGCTTCTGTCAGGCGGGTCGTCCGCCGCTGATCAAAACTGATTTTGGGCTGTTTAGCGTCCTGTTTCCCCATGGTGTGAGTTACTGTACAGTGCAGCTCTGGTAAAGACAGGACTAGCTGTACCACACGTCGCAGATGTAGTATTGGCTTCACACCGCTTACGGCCTATGTGATCGTCGCGTGTCCATCAAATCGCGCCACAGCGGTGTCTTCCACCTAGGCCCATCGCCAGACCTCACCTCGTACCGTATATGCACTCTGCGCCTCCACACAGCTTCAGGAGTGTGTAGGTCTTCCTCGTCTAGCGACCAGCGCCACAACGTGTTTCATGCAGGGCGCGCTTCCAATTACAATGCTGGCACCTTATATGCACACCTCGTATCCTTCCAATCGCACCCTCTTGCCCAGGCTGTACAGGTTCACTGCCCAGCGTCTCGGTGCGGGTTTAGCCGCGTGCAGTCGGGGCCCCAACCTCACCAGCACAGGGGCGCAATCACCACGCGGTCCGCTTTCACGCCGGCAAATCCGACACCTGTTACTGCGACCTCGTCGTGCCTCCGCAATGGTCCGCTTCAGCCTTTCTTCACAGACGCCCCTGTTTGCAGCGCTGTCCCCGTTGTTTAGCAGCCGATCCCACAGTCCGCAAACACTCAAAATGGCGCCCGCTAGCTCTCACCTCGGGTCTCCGCAAAGGAGCTTAATCCCAGCTCTATCATCAGGGGTCCTCTTGGCAGTCCACACGGTTGATTTGTGTCTCTGCGGTCCGGTGCTGTACAATTTTCCGGCGATTAAGCTGGACGCTCTGCAGGCCTCTTCTGAAGCGGCGGCCTCCCGTATATCTCGTCGCCGTCTCGCCTCACCCCTGAACTTGCCGCTATCTCCGCTTGCTGCTGCCGGAGTTGCTACTTCCCTCAGAGGCGGCTGCGGCGGTCCGGAATTGCACCGCTGAGTTCCCCAAATATTCCGCTTCCACTGAAGCGCCAAATGCACTGTGGTAGCTCCCACAGATATGCGGATTAATGCAGGATAACTTCCCGGCCGGCGGAGCTCACTCACAGAGCAGCCATTCCGCGGCTCGGCAAACCACGCCCCCCATAATAGTCCCCAGATTAATGTTTTTTTTACCTTAGCCGAAATAAGAACCAGTATCAATGCAATTGTTAGATTTAAAGCACCCGGGCCGGATGCCATCCCTGGAGATGGGTTTCTTAGCAACATTGATAACTGGTCTTTGTATACTCTGGCTTTGGCCAATGGAATAGCCGCTGGCTCCCCAATTCTGTCTTCTTGGAGAGGAGCTGAAGTAATTCCGCTGTACAAGAAGGGCGATCGCTCATTGCCCTCGAATTATAGACCCATCAGCCTGATCGACAGTGCTGAAAAGGTCTTTGCCCGAGCACTTCTTATGAAAATCAAACTTGGATAGGTGACAACAACATTCTGTCCCCCTTTCAAGCAGGGTTTAGACAGAAGGTTAGCACTGTCGATGAGGTCTTCGCTTCCTACTATTAGCTTGGAAGATCGTGACCATCTGTCAAGGCAGCCTATATGTAGCTTTTATTGACTTACGGTCTGCATTCAACCTTATTCCCAGACACAAACTTTGGCGTGTCTTGAACGAAATGGGCATCCCTTGCAAAATACTAGCATTGATTGTTTGCCTTCATGAGAACAACTATGCAAGGGTTCGTTGGGGTAACCAAGGCCAACTGACCCGATTAGGGTGGACAGGTGCGTAATGGCCCCCACTCTTTTCTCACTCTTCATCAACGGCGTCGTTCAGTACCTTGCTGAGAGCCCAGCCGACGCGCCGACTCTGAGGGGGGAGGGGAGGGTCAAGGTGACAACTCCCAGTGGCCTGCAATCCCTTTTAAAACGTTTTGAGTCATTCTGTGCATTAAGAGGACTAGAGATCAACACCTCAAAGACCAAACTTTTAATGATAAATCCACACAGATCTTTTAAGGGGAAGTTGTTCCTAGATGGGAAACCACTTGAGAGAGGGAGCACCTTTGATTATTTCGGTGTCACTCTCCCTGACGACCTGTCTTGGAAGCATCATGTCAAGAGGCGGAACCTCCAGCTTAGGCGCATTACAGGGGCTCTGATCAAAGAGCACAAGATCTCATCGAGCAAGCCTATAGCTGCCCCCCTTTGCATTTATGACCACAAAGCAGTGGGTGCAGCTCTTTATGGGGCGAAACTCTGGAGGTTTGAAAAATTGGATGCGCTACTTGTGACCGAAAACACATTTTTAAGATCATTTTGTTCTCTCCCCCGCATCCGTTGAGATTAGATATTGGAAGATCTTCGATTGTATGCCCCCTGCTCTTTTGGCTACGCCTAAAAACCACCCCTGAGTTACATCCATATGCTGCCGCTCTGGACGAGGTCTTTGTGCTGAACCGTCATAAGAAAATTGGCTGTCTGACCAAGGTGAAGTCTCTGATGTCCACTCTAGGGATGGAAGGTGCATGGGACATTAATAATCCAGATTCTCTTCCCAGCAAAGCACTGATCAAGAAATACTATTGGGACTGGGTGGCGCAGTCCTCCATTTCCTATCCATCCTGGGGTCGTTTGACACTTGACTTTATGGAGTTTAAATTGGAAGGTGCCTGAGCAATTTATGGAGGCTATCACAAATTCCCAGGACAGGAAACTTTACATGCAATTTAGATTTGGTTCCCTTCCTGTGAACACCTTTACTGCCTCCTGGCGCCAGCCTTCTCCTACATCCCAGCTCTGTCCTGGCTGCACTCTCGCAGCCGAGTCTATTAGCCACATCCTTTTTGCATGTCCTAGGTATCACCAACTGAGATCCAGGTGGATAGCTCCTGTTTGCAGACAGTTTGGTACTCGCTGTCACAGTGATGCTTTACGTATCTTAAAATCCAACTCTAGCATGTTAATTGTTTGTGCTGTTGCCAAATTCCTGGGCAAAATGTGGATCAGTAGGAGGTAAGCAATGACCTTGTAGTAGATGCAACTTTTTTCTAATGCAATTCTTTTTAAATGTTTTTAAGCATGCATCTATTTTTAGTCTGGAAGTGAGCTAATTTTAGAACTGTATCTGCATGGCGGGTCATGCCTTCTAGATTTCACGGCATAGACTTTTGCTGACATAGTTCTTAATTATTACTCTAGCTGTCTTTTTATTGTTTGAACCCTGCTCACTTATTTGCACAAATCGGTCTGAGATGAACTGGTCTTTCGGCCATTTGCTAGCTAACTTCGTCCTCTTTGCACTTTAGGCACTGGCACTTTTCGAGGTCCTTATACCATTGTTAGGCATTACTATTTAAGATGGATCTCATTAGTCCCAGTTACCAGTTTCTGTACGATGGCTATAAATCTTCCGTACTGTATGCACTTGCACTTTTGTGGTTTTATCTCATGCCTTTGTGCATCATGAAGTTTGGACCGTTTTACAATATGTAGTCACAGATTGCTATTTAAACTTGAATGTTTTATTATGTCTCATGTACTGTATGCATATGGCACTTTTATGGCCGCAATAAAGTTATTGACTGAGTCTACTGGAACCTAAACCATCGGTGTAAAGGGATGATGGCTTCATTACATCCCACTTAAAACCAGTTAGGGAGTGTGGATAACTATCTTTAAGAAGCAGTCTCGTCATGCTCTGGTTGAGGTTAACAGTGAATGTGCAACCGGCACAGGAATAGCGATCTGCTGTTCATCCTCTTCATCCTCATGACCTATAGTAGTCCTTGGCTTGATCCTCGTTATCTTCATGCTTTCCGGACTCTGAAACGTCTTTACGGTCAGTAGGTCGTTCAGGATTTTTTCTCCTCTTGAGGCCTGAGAATGAGGACTGACCACGATTGGTCCTAGCAGCAGGCTCACTGGAGCGCGCCTTTGATACTGAGAAGTTCTCTTACTTGGTCGAACAGACTGGAAATCCAATGTCCTCATTTTGGACGCCACTGGACTCGCAGGTGCAGATAAATCCTCTCCCATCAAGGTGAGAACCAAGTGGCTGTTGTGAGGTGGTATGGTGTGTAAAATACTGATGGATTGGGATGTGGACTAGCGTAATTACCTTTGGTTAAGATTAATTCAAGCATTCCACTCATCACCTTTTTGCATTTTTGTTTTAAGAAATGTGCACATAGTTGTGAGAAGGCAAACTATAGATAATGTGCGCTTGTCCTTCACATAAATTTGTCTTTTACCACATGCAGAACACTTTTTAAGAAAGTTTTTTTTCCCAGTTTCTCACCTATCTTCAACCTCAGTCATAATGGAATAGGCTAATGCTCGCATACATTACCTCTCACAGAAATTCCAGTGACACTCGAAATATAGCTGGAACTTGTCAAACATGTTCAATGCTGAAGCAGAGTTCCAGAGAGTTCCTCAGGCAAGTGTGTGGTAGATCACATATTGAAATGGATTCACTGATCTATTGAACTGTTTGTTAGTTAATACAGTAGAAAGATTACTATTTAACTTTATGGTACCGAAAGTTCCCAGCCTGATGGCAGGGAATACTCAAGCATGCAAATCTATTAAAGATCAAAGGCTGGCGAACAGCAGACCTCTCCGCCTCCACATTGCAGCCCCCTATACTATTGCTGCCCGCAGCTCAACACTGCAGACCAATGCTAAAGACCAATAACCTCAATACTGCTAATAACTACATGATAGCACTGCCGACTTCTTCAGCTAAACATTGAGACTCCCGACTCCTCAATAATTTAGATTTCACCAGCTGAGAACTGTAAACTCCAAAGCTCAAAATGAAAGAGCACTACACCACAAAACTGTAGGGTCATACAGCCCACCACTGCAGGCCTCACACTATAATCTCGCAGAACCCATCACCTCAATAGTGTAAAACTTACATCGCAACACTGCAGGCCCTACACTTCAATACTTTCAATACTGCAGAACCTTGAACTTAAACATTGAACATTCAAACACAACACACACCTCTCCCTTAGTCCTGCCGACTCCTCCACTCCAACACCGCAGACTCTCTTCAATACTTTAAACTTCTACACTCTGTCAAAGCAGAGCCATAATTATAACAGACGCCTCCACCTAAACACTGGCAATCTGTACGCTGGCAGCACAAACACCCTCTGACACTGCTGATCACTTCACTTTTGAAACACACATTCCTTCATCTTTACTAGTGAGCAGTGACACAACACTGCAGGCAGGGAACAGATAGAAATCAAGTACAGAACTGTGGAGTTGTACACCAGTTAGTGAACATATGCAGCTGAAAAGGAAAATATTACTCACCCTGCAAGCATCTGTTCGTAGAATGTAGTGCTGTAGATCCACATGCTCTGCATACTCTCCTGCCATCGAGTGTTGGGTACGGATGTTTGCAAGTTGTTTTTCTTCTTAGAAGTCTTTTGAGTTATGAGATTTAGGAACTTTTCCCTTATCTGGTAATGCAAATAGGCATCGACTCCAAGTTAGATTGTTTTCCGCACAGCGGGTGAGAGTAGTATGGAGTTGTAATAAGACCAGTAAATGACGCACGTGTGTTGCACAAAATGAATAGTGATTTGAGAAAATGAGATCTGTGATCAGAGCCTTAAGTATCCAGGGAGAAGGGTGGGCACATGTGAATCTACAGTGCTACATGCTACGAACAGATGATTACAGGGTAATATTTTCCATTCATAGCATGTGTTGCTGTAGATATACATGCTCTGTATAGACTGCAAAGCAGTACCCTCCAGCCGTGGCTAGTGTGTGACTAATACAGATGTCTGGAAAAAAGTTCTTGGAATCAATGCCTGTTGTCTGGCCAGAACATCCACACAATGCTGCTTAGTAAATGTGTGTGTGGGGTTTACCATGTAGCCTAGCTGTCTTGCACAAATCGGCTATGGGAATATTTCCATTAAAAAAAGGACAATGTAGCCGTCTTTTTCACAATAGAGTGAGTCCTAGGAGAAACGGGAAGGGCTCTCTTAGCTTTGAGACAACAAGTCTGGATGCACATGGCTATCGATCTAGCACTTCCTGCTTTAGAAATAGGCTGCCCTTTGTGAGGCTTTGCAAAAGCCATGAACAACTGGTCAGCTTTGCAAAAATGTTTAATTGAGTCAAATATATGGGAGCTTACCATCTATGGTATGGAGCGCTCTTTGAAGCCACAGAGTCTGACTGGGGGGGAAGAAGATTGGGAGCGCTAAAGTCTGGTTAGGGTGGAATGGGGAAACCACTATTAGAAGGAAGTTAGGGTTTGTCCTGAGTACTACCCTGTCCTTTTGAACTTGTATGAAAGGTTCTAGCTGGGCGAGGGCCTGCAGCTCACTAATGCAGTGAAAAGGAGTTATTGCCACCAGGAAGTCTACCATTCAGGAGAGGTACAGGAGCGGGGAAGAGTGTAAGGGTTCGAATGGGGGACCCATGAGTCTAGTGAATTTGATTTTGAGGTTCCACACTTGCACAGAGGGAACCCTAAGTGGGATGACTCTCTTGCTGCTCTCCATAAATGCCTTGATGACAGGGTCGAAGAGGGAGGAATTCTTCCTGTTTTGCATGTATGCAGCTATAGCCGCTAAATGAAGGCCTACTGAAAGGTAGGCTAGGTCTGACTTCTGAAAGTGGAGTAGGTAGATAATGGAATCTTGTAGTGCAGGTGTTGGCAAGAATCTAACTTCTTGGCAATGCAGAAGTAGACAAGACTTTTCCACTGCCCAGCATAACATGCATGTGTGGTAGGTCTATGGGATTCATGCAGGATGTTCATGCATTCCTAGGAGAGACCCAAGTACAGTAATTCTCGGACCTTGGGTGCTAGATTGCTAGATTTAGTTTCATGGGTCAAGGGTGCCTGATCTGGCCTTGGTTCCTGGTGAGAAGGATCAGCCCTTTGTGGAGCTTCTCGTAGGGTCTGATGGACATCTCTAGAAGGTCTGAATATCAAAGGCTGCCTGGCTCATGTGGGGGTCAGAATGTGGGTTAGCGATGCTTGCTACCTCTTCCGCAGCACCAGTGGAAGGAGTGGGAGAGGCGGAAAAGCGTAGGCAAATATCCCTGATCAATTGATCCATAGTGCATTGCCTATGGATCAAGGGTGTTGGAACCCAGAGGCGAAGCTTGGACATTTTGCATTCTTGGGGGGTGGCGGACAGGTCTACATCTGTAGTAACCCTGCACTGGAAGTACTGGTGCAGGATCTGAGGGTGGAGTACCCACTCATTGGCTTGCTAGTCCATCCTGCTTAACTGGTCCACCAGGTCATTGTCCACCCCCGGAAGGTACTATGCAGTTAAATGAAAGCAGCAGTGAAGGGCCCAATACTAGACTGACTGAGCCAGCAGGGAGAGGGTTAGAGAACTAGTGCCCCCCTGCTTTTGAAAGTAGCACACAGTGGTCATATTGTCTGTGCTGATCAGGAATACTGTGCCTTGAATAAGCGATAGGAAGGTTTTGAGGGCAATGTGGACTGCCAGAAACTCGAGATAGATGATGTGGTGGCTCAGCTGTTCTGGAGTCCACACACCCTGCACTGTGTTGTGGTTAAAGGTGAGCTCCCAGCCCGGCTTGGGAGGCATCCGTGGTGATGATGACTTGTAGAATGGAGTCTAGTAAAGGTCTGCCCTGCAAACAAGTTGTTGCTGTTCCATCACTACAGAAAGTGATGGGCACTGGCAGTTACCAGCAATAGATCTTCCATCTGACCCTCTGCTTGTAACCATTGCAATGATGGGCACTGTTGCAATGAGCGCATGTGTAACTGAGTTTGTGGTACGATTATGATGCACAAAGTCATTATGCCCAAGAAACGCATTACAGTTCCTACTGTGAGGTGACTTTGGGGCTGAAAAATAGATACACGCTGGCCAATGGCCCTTTGAAAATGTGGGTAGGTTTTGCCAGTGACTTAGAATCGCTCCTACAAAACGTTGGATCACAAGGGGTTGGAGATGGGACTTGGCCATGTCTGTGGTGAACCCAAGACTGTGAAGAAATTAGATTGTAGTCTGTGTGTGCGGTAGGCACTGCAGGCTGCTTGCACTCTTGATCAGCCAATGGTTGAGATGGGGAAACACATGGATGCCCTCTCTCCTTAAGTGGGCAGCTACCACTGCGAGGTACTTGGTGAAGACCCATGGGGCAGTGGTGACGCCAAAGGGGAGTACCTTGAACTGATAATGCTGGCCACTTGATGGATGGGGATGTGGAGGTATGGTCTAACGCTGCCATACAGTAATCTTGCTGGAGAAGAGGTATCACATCTTGCAGCCTGACCATGTGGAAATGTTCGGAGAGCACATTTCTGTTGAGGAGTCCTGAGGTCAAGAATGGATCTGAAAGGGGTGACCTCAATGACATTTCCGGTGCAGAGGGCAACTAGGCAGAGCTGCCCCCCGTCCCCCATGCTGTTCGCTCTAATACTGGAACCACTTGCCTGTGTAGTTAGAGCTCACCCACGAATAACTGGCTTCACTGACGATGGAGATGCCCTCAGAGACGAGCGTATATCGCTCTATGCTGATGACATACTACTATCCGTCACCAAATCAGACGCTCCCAAATCAGACGCTCCCGAGGGTTTTGGGCATCTTTGAGGAATATGGTCGGCATGCAGGGTATAACATCAATTGGGATAAATCTAATCTATTCTTGGCGGGGGACAACTGGATATGCAGGGACTTCCCGAGTGCTTCCGGGTAGCCCGGGAGGGATTCTGATATCTGGGTTTATACATCACCATCAATGATGTAATAGGCCTCAACCAAAACATTAGACGGGTCACCACAAAATTCCATGAGGATGTTGAGAGGTGAAGACGACTTCCACTAACGATAATGGGCAGAGCGGCCTTATACAAAATGACTACACTCCCGAAATTGCTTTATATACTTCAGAACACTTATTGCAAGATACACGAGGCCATATTCACAACAATAAATACTGATCTACACACACTACTGTGGGATGGGACCCACCCGAGGGTGGCACTGCAGACACTCCAGCGAAACCAATACAATGGGGGACTCGCATTGCCAGGCATAAGGTCCTATTACAGGGCGGCCCATCTTGTAGTGGTTAATGAATGGGGACACGCAAAGAGAGATCACCCCACATATACCCTAGAACGGCTCCAATTCCGACGCCACACGCATCTTCATTATTTATATGGTGGCAGCCACTCAGCGAACGATAGAGGCATGGAGAGGGGCATAGAGAAATGAAGTGGGATAACAAACTTACGAGAGACACCCCTCTATGGGAGGGATCACGATTGCCTGAAATTAATAAGCTCCAGGGGTTCCGACAGTGGGACTTAATTGGGATCTCCAAGCTGGGGGACATCTTGAACGGAGACACTCTGGCTCCCTTCGACGCGCTCCAAAACACATACCAACTAGGCAATACTCAAAACTACCCACATTTTAGACTACGCCATGCGTGGAGGGCAGAGGGGATAGAGGCCACAGACATACAGGAGTTTGCGCCCCTGGAAGGCAGGCTATTGCAAGAAGAACTCACCAGCAAAGCCATTTCATGGACTTACAAGACGCTAATGAATAATATTCCTGATAGGTTGGGGCCCCTTAGGACTAAATGAGAGAATACCACCGGGCCGCTGGAGGACATCGATTGGGAGGCGGCCCTCATGCACCCGAGGGAAGTGGCCATTAAATTACGGTTACGCCTCATACAATTTAAAATTCTCCACAGGGTGTACTTTGATAGAGCACGCTTACACGCCATGGGTAGGGCAGAAACACCTTACTGCTTGCGCTGTAAAATTCAGCAAGGTAATTATATTAATATGCTATGGGACTTTAGCTACATCCAAGCATACTGGAACCAGATACTGGGTGAACTAAACGTAGTGACTGGGGCACAACTTAAGAGGGAACGTAAGTATGCCCTGCTAGGCATTCCCACTGAGATAGGCCTACCACGTAGTAAACTCACACTATGCAATCTAGGGCTGATAGTGGCCAAGAGGGACATAGCCCGTCGCTGGGGTGCCCCAGATCCACCCACACTTACCGAATGGAGGGCTCACATGGACCTTTATATGGTGGCAGAAAAGGTCACGTATCAGGTTGGAGGATGCCCCCAAAAGTTCTGTAAAATCTGGACCCCTTGGCTAAAACAAGGCACCCAACTTAACGAGACGAGACCGGGGGAACTAGAAGAACTTTCCTCCCTCCCCACGTTTTTCATCCTACTCGTAATTTTTATTTTCCACCAGCTCATCAGATAGGAACCACTACTAACTGTACAGACAGTTCTGAGAGGGCCCACAGGGCTGTAACTCCACCTATGTTAATGCCGCTTTATTCTCTCTGTATATGTATTGTTGTAATGTCGAACATCTGTCCATATGTCTCTGATATTCAATGTACTTGCTCTTATGTTAATAAAAACAATTTTAAAAAAAAGAATGGGTCTGAAAGAGCCATCCTTTTTGGGCATAAGAAAGTACAGTGAATAAACCCTTGTGCCAGTTAGTGGGTTGGAACTGGCTCTATGGCGCCCTTTTAGAGGAGAGCTTTGACCTTTTCTTGAGCTAAGTACTAAGAGACAGAGGTGTTCACTGTTGAGAAGGTGTTTGCAGGGGAGGAGAATGATGGGTGGTTGAAAAGATCTAGGCAGTAGCCGTGCAGAACTATGCCTAGCACCCACTTGTCTGATGTGATCTCCTGCCTGCGAGGTAGGAAATCTTGGAGCTTTCCCCAAACAGATGTTGTATTGGAGGGAGAGTCACTGTTAAGTAGTTGAGTCCCCTTTACCTGAGCCTCCCTTGCCACCACCTCTATTGCTGTTGTTCCTATATGTGCCTCTGGAGCAGTGATACTCAAAGTACGGCTCGGGAGCCACTTGCAGTCCTCCTGACCTTCACATGCGGCCCACTGCGGAACGACCACACTGGACTGCTATTTACTTAAGACAACATTGCCAATAGTAAACTAAGAGGCAAATCAGTTGTCACGTTGAACCCTCTGGGTGGCCTGGGTTGTTAATATACATGAGCAACATTATAAGTTATTAAATCAAACACAAGAGAAGGTTTCGCACAGTGCATAACCTGATGCGTATATTTCAAGGTGCTCTTACATGTGAAATGAAGAAAAGGGAGGCAAAGCAAAATAAAACAATTGCCTAGGATCGCACAATTTGGTCAAGTGGGGAAGCCGGAATTGATCATAGGTTTTTTTGCTTTCACAATGTGCAATTCTAATTCAATCCAATTCAATAATGAAGTTACTTCTTTTTTTATACTTGACTCCAGAGGTAGTGATAGCAAGTAGAGAAGGCTGGCAAAGGGATAGCGATTAAGATACTGCATAACACAGTATTGTCAAATCTATGACTCTTCTAGAGACTAGAGGAATAATTTAGAGGGTAGTATGGAATTAAACCCTCAAAATACCTCCATGATTCACTGACCACACCATGTACATGCTTCGCTTCCCCAATGTCCACCTTACTCCCCACCCTGCTGGCATCAATGCGACCCTCAGCACACCAACGCCCATATTTTGAGGCCCCTGGGAAAATGTTTGCGAGTTCCTATGCTTTGGAGTATACCCTTTGAGACTGCTGGTGGTAGGCTCGCTGCTGTCTGATATGAAAATGTGGAGTGTGAGGAGGTGGTTTTACTGCCTGTCCTGTATGGCTGCTTCTGAAAGGAGACTCTCAGGGTAGATGTCTGTAGGGACCCCATATCCTTTGGCTACGTTGGTGTCTTTTTTGAGTTTTCCTAGCAGTTGGTCAACCTGCAGACTGGAGAGGTATTCGCCATCGAGGGCAGGTCGAGCAAATGCGGTTGTACTTCTGGTTTAAACCCAGAAACACGAAGCCAGGAATGGCGTCTTAAAAAAATGCTAGTATTGATGCCACGGTATCAGCAGCATCTCGAGCACCGAGGATGGTGGTGTTTGAAATAGTTTTCCCCTCTGACACCAGCTCTACTCTCCTCTGCCTGAATTCTTCTGGGAGATTTGAAGAGGTACTGCATCTCATCCCAGTGTGCTTTATCGTACCAGGATAGCAAAGTGACAGAGATGGCGATCCTTCAGTGGGAATCTGCCTACCCCACTACCCTCTTTCCTTCTGTGCCTATTTTTTGTTCTCTTTATCTGGAAGGCGAGTGTATCCTGTGACCTGGGCATTGGTGTGTTTGAGGGCAATATGCACAACTAGAAAATCAGGTACTCATGTATGCATGAAAGATTGTTAGTAGAGGGTTTGTATTTCAAGTGAACCTTTGGGGTGATTACCCTGGCTTTAATAGACTCCTTAAATGTGTCTGTAGAAGTCTTGAGCATTCCTTTAAGCATGGGGAGGAATTGGATTGTATGCTGTGGTTTGGATAGCGGCTCTACCAGGAAGTCATGGTCTTCCTGGAGGACATGCAACATGCATATCCACTTTATGGAAAGTGGCTGCCGTCTGGATGATCTCATGATAAAAGGTAATGGCGCCTGGGGGGGTTTGGGGCAGGTGAGGGACTTAGCTGGCTATCGATCAGGATCTATGTAGCCTGGTGTATCGGCATTATGATCGTACCTCGGGTAGCCCATAGAGACAGAGTAATATGGTGGGTCATATGGGTCTTTAGGGTCCATTGGGCTACCTTCCTCTTACAAAGAATGAGTGACTCCTCTGGAGAGCAGGGAAGAGGGGAGGCAGAGGGGAGAGAGGTGGGTGAACAGGTGTTTCTGTCGAGCATCCAACTCTTTCTGCAGGTGTCGGAGAATAGAGTGCTCCGCGTCTTTGAAGCCAGCCGATGAAGGTGCTTTTGGCACTGGATTGGCTCTCGAAGTAGCCAAGGTAGGTTTTGGAAAGGCCAGAAGCCCCTTTGGCAGCCTGTGCAGAATCATTGGGATCATAGGACGAGTTGCTTTGGTGTCTGAAGATGGGAGCATTGTTGGCTCTGAAGTCTTTGGTCGGTATTGACCATGGCCTGAAAGCAGTGGTGGCCAGGCTGAGGGTCTTTTATGCACTGGGCTAGGCCCTTATAATGGAGCAGTTCAGCCTCGGCTCGGGGCCATTGGGCTGGATCAATCTGAGTTTCAGAGGGCAAGGTACTTATTGTTGACATCTTCGCCTGTGTCTGAGAGGCACCTGTGTCCAGCGGCTGTTCCTTCTCGGAGGTCAAGGCTACCTCTGGGCACAGTGATGACTGGACGATCTGTGTTCCTCAAGGTCTGGCTTCTTGTTCCTCTTCTACCTCGGAGCTATGCTCCCTAAAGACATCTGGGACATCTTCTGACACCTGCCCCTGTATCCTCCAAGGATGAGCCCACTGCCACATCGCTACCGAAGTGTCTTTTAGACTGAAAGGTGCGGAAGGCTGAGCACGTGGTATCATCATGGTTGGCGGAAAAGAAGAGATTGCAGACCTAATGGCGGCTGATCCACCGAAATCTGGAGTGGCACTGTGTACAGTATTGAAAGAGCACCCTTTCTATTACTAGTGGTGCATTCTCACCAATAAAACATACAGGGCGCGGGACCTAGGTCCGAAAGAGGGCTTGCTGCCGGTGGGGCATCGAAGAAGGTTGGCGTCCGATACACTGCTTAGCCGAGAACACAGAATGGTCATTGTGTGGAAGATTTTCTGGTGCTACTGGGATCGAAGAGCGATGACGTGAGCTCGAAGTAAAATGCTACGATCGCTGAACATGGAGCCTCGTCCACACCCAAGGACGGAAAAAACAATCCAACATGGAGTCAATGCACATGGGCATTGATAGCGAAGGGAGAAGTCACTATACCTTGTGACTTGAAAGACTTTTTTGACGAAAAACAACTTGCAAACGTACAAGGCCAACACTAGATGGCAGGAGAGTATGCTGAGAATGTGAATCTAATGCAACAAATGCCACGAACATTGTTTTACTTTTTGAAACCTTAAATGGCCATTCAGGGGTGCGACCTCTCCGCTATCCCCCACCACTCCCTCAAATATGTAAGCATAGTTGTGATAAAGAAATCTACTCTTTGCATATGTAGACAGCTCAATGATTAAGATTTTGCCATTCTTTCGAATGGTATGCATTGGAAAACACAGGGTTAAGAAAGGACTTGTAGGTGGAGACAACAGTAGGGATCAGTATTTACAGTAATAGGTCTCTGCTATACCACCTCTCACCTCAAGATCCTCTAACCTGCTCAGCTCTTTAGGCCCAAACATACCTTCTCTTACTATAACCTTCTCATGATTAGAGGACCTCGCCTACATGCTGCAATCCCCATCTCACTTCAGAAAACACACCACCCCACTTGCTGCTACTCTCCATTTTTATCAGTAAGTAGTACCCCTACTAAGTGCTACTATTAAGTACCATTATGTTGTTCCACAAACCGCTTCTATTTAATACCCCTTGCTTCTCTTCAAGAAATTGCATTACCAACCACACTTTCTTCTATATAGGGCCTTGAACTGGCACTACGTATCAATTCTTGAAGGCTCCATCAGTCCTATACACTTGCCTTCAGTTCTATAAGGCACCCTAGTCCCTACATTATTTCCTTTCATCCTCCTGAGGACCCCAATAACGGTTACATTTCTTGACTTATCTTATGCCAAAAGGCTCCCAATCACTGTCACTGTTGAGGTTTCTGTCGAAGAATCCCCCACTCTGTGTTGCTCTTTCAATTTTCCCTCACAAAATCCCCTATTCACGTGTAAGCTTGTTTCTCTCTAAAAATCCCTTAGATCCCTTTTATCATTCCACACTACATTCAAAGAACTTGTGATCTTAGTTAAAATGTAGTCAGTAAGAGGCTCCCCTTCTATTGTTTCCTGTGGCGAAAAACATCCATTCGTCATTTTATTCCACCATACTTTCGCCCTCGCTTACCTAGATTGTTACATGATGGCCTCAAGATCTAGCTCTTCTGGCCCATTTGTCCCAAATATCTCATGCTCTCCGCTACTTTACCTCTCCACACCACTCATAGGCCCCACTTCCCTCATAATTTTCCCTTATATTATCCCAGAAATGATTGAGCTCCATGTACCTTTCCGTGCACCCACGTTTTGTGAAATTTGCTTAAAGCTAATGTTTCTTTTTCCTGACTTCCCCGCCCCCTTCCAAACATGCCTGATCACTTTTATTTGAACCACAAATGACTCACATTCTCTGCTATGCTATGCTTCCATCCGATTCCCCAATAGGCTTTGCTAACTTACCCTTCCATGCTACCCTTGTCTGCTTTCCCTTATCCTGCATGAAGGCACTTCTTTTCGCTTAATAGATCCCCCACTACAAGGTACACTTCCACTTTGCCCATCCACAAAGGGCTACTTCTTCCTGCTACCACTGCCCCATTGTACCAAAGAACCACTGAAACTGTTATACTTACTTCACTCCATAGGACTACTGCTCACTTCAGCACTTCCATTCTCTGCCACAAGGATTACTATTATCTGCCTGGTTCCTCTCCTACTCAGTCCTCTTGCGGAGTTGTCATATACTGTTTTCACTCTTTCCATGCTCCCACTTAAATGATTTGCATACTCAATGAACACTGTTTATAGCCTTTACTCCCGACTGATAGTTCTCCTCAGAAGGGCTCTTTTTGCCAGCTAGCGCTCCCTTTTAACTTATGCTTTTGCGGGCAGGCCATGTCCTGTTTGTGAGCTCTCCACTACTCACACTTGAAAAGGCTACACCATCCAAAATATGTTTGGCAACCATCGTCTTACCTTAATGTATGTAGTTTCCTTCTTGCTGGTAACAATCACCTCGCCAGTACGAGCTGTGGTAATACCATGGGAAGATGGAAAGCTCCGCCGAGGTGGGGGTGGGGGCGGGGATTTTGAGGGCTTCTCAGTGCGATACCTGGGTACAGTGAGTTCTTCTGCACAAAAAATAAAAGAGCTGTCAGAATCGCCATGGCACCAAGTAATTAAGACAACCCTCTACTCTGCTCCCACCATCATGTGATGCACAGCAGTGATTGCGGATAATTATACATTCTCAATGTTGGCAACAAAGCTGCAGCACCAAATAAAGTGTCTGTTTTTGACAGAATTTATTTTATCGAATTAAAACAAACTATACATTATTTCCTGTATACAAATTAAATTCTAGTCAGTACTGGCTTCTATAACATTTACAAGAATGATAAAGCAAATATTAGAGCATCAAACCATAATAAAATTTAAATATATTGCAACAGGTGATTCTAAGACGCAGTGAGAGACAGCAATAATTCTCATTGCTAGCAATGGGTTATTGCACACTGCTAAAACAAACAAGCATTGGCATAGCCAATAGGTCTCGCTTTTGGGACCTTATAAGTATTTAGTTATGCAGCACAATATCCTTAGTGCAACAACATCAACTGTTGCATGGCTAAAAACTTATAAGGTTTCAAAGGCGAGACCTATTGGCTATGCCAATGCTTGTTTGGTTTGGTGTAAATCCATCCAGTTGTTCAAGAAATTATGAGAGTAAAAGATATTGAAAATGTTTTGAAGGGTTCATTTTAGAGATGCCCTGATTAATAAGTTCACGAACTGCAGATTGTAAACCCAAACTTGAAACTAACAACAACTTTTATCTGCTGAGAAGGTGATGTTACATCACACAGCCTGCAGTTCATAAACCACTGGAACCAGCACTTCACTTCTAAAACCGGACTGAGGAGCAAAACGTGAACATGATTGCTCAACCTGCTATTACACGAAGGAGAAGTTTGTGAACCGCACAAGTTTGCAAAAACATACTGCAGAAAAAAAAATCTGAGGTACCATGTTGGGGCACACCTCAACAACAAGGAGACAAGGCCATACTGAAAGGCTTGAAAATATCCTTTCCTACAGTAGAAAAAGCATTGGCAAAGTCAAATGGTCGCGCCCTTAGTACCTATTAGCTTTGCCAATTCCTTTTAGCGATGTTGTACAGCATCAGTAGGATGGCAGCACGGCCAAAAGAAAAAAAGGGCAGATGACGCAGGTGTATCATCTTGAAAGTGCCTTATTTATATTTACTGACACAAGATGGACAAGTTGAAAGAAAGAAAAAACAACTAGCGCAAAAGTGTTCTGCTTTTTTTTTTTTAAAGACGGTGGGGTGACCTCAATATACTCACTGGTGCTCCCAAAATACGTTTACAAAAACAAAACTGCAAAGATAGTAGAACGTGTTCCTAAGAAGCAAACTTAGAAGTGATGGCTTTAATGCTGCTCTATTCTCAAATCCTAAACTCGATACAAACATTGCTCAGATATCTGCCGGTACTACTAACCAGAGTTATTGCCATGACACACAGTCCATCTCTGAAACATCTTTAATTTTAACTGCATTACATCTTGTCACCAAGCAATTGCATGCACCAATGCATTATTCCTGTTTTCGCGTCTCCCCATTTAAAAAAAGTAAAGCGCGGGTGCCGCGATTATAGCAAAAGTAAAGAAATAGATGTATTTTTCTATTTCTTTACACAATCGCGGCACCCGCGCTTTACTTTTAATTTTAAAAGTAAAGCGCGGGTGCCGCGATTATGCGAAAGTGAAACAAAAAAAAAAAAGTGACGCGGCCGCGCAAGTTAAAACAAGCACGCGAGTGGTGCGCGCGCTTGCGAGCAGCAGGTGTGACCACACGCTCGTGCACCATGGCCTTTTGCTTGCAGGTAACCGCACGGAAAAGGCCATTGTGCACGAGCGTGTGGTCAGCTTTCAAAAGCCCACTACATAAAGTCTTCGCCAGAGCAGCGCTTGCGCGCTACTCGAGGCTCGACCTAAAAATACCACAGAGTAGTAAAAGTCACTACTAGGTAGCAACAAGAGGCAAACTCACTGCTAGTAGTAAATGGATTACAGAAGTCACCTTTCATTTCTTATCAAAATACCACTCGAAAGGGAATTACCAAGAAGAAGATAAGCGCATATATGGTCTTAAAAGTACCAATACGAACTGACCCAACTTGAACTGTAGATGAGATGTGGTTCACAAACACAAAGGTAATGAGAGAATACCATCCAGGACTATAATTCGAGAAACACAATTGGACCCAGATCAGAGTATTATTGACCCACTTTCTAGCCTATCCAGCAGTATAGTATGGTCAACAGTGTTGTAAGCCTTGCATAGATAGAGGAGTGTGAAGGCTGCTTTCTTAGCCTCTTCTTATCTTTGTCTAAACACACTACTCTTACTACAACTATCAACCACAGGCTGAGAATACTTATGGTGTATGTCTCAAGGCAAAGGGAAGCATTCCGGAAGGAACTCCACAAGCATACAGGATGCAAAGGCATGCTGACCCTTCCTTCCTCTTATTAATCCACATAGAGGAATGTTACATAAATATTTATTTATTCCACAAATACACTAATCTTACCATTATAATGGCATAATATTAACAGCAAAAACAAATCATGAAAATTGAATCAATGAACCAAACGTAAGGTCTTCAACTTTTAATATCGAAAATGTATTTTCCATTGCACTCCGCCCATGATGTAGTAGAGTATTTCAGAGCTGACAAGCAAGGACGACGAATGATCAACAGCCCATTAGTCCTCCTCGAAAACAAGGAAGAGCAGCAAAATGTAAGAATGAAATGATCTTTCACACCATGAAGGACATAAGCCAAGAAGGATGGTCATTTGTTGCAAATGGTGTGGTGTACTAGTCAAAAGGTCTGAAGTTTGGCGTGCTTGGCAATCAGTAGCCAGCGGAGATCACAAAGCACACATATGAATATGCATGCGGTGCTAATTACTGTGACAGCCATGGCTCTGAAGATGCTAGCCAGTCGTTGCTTATAAACTACTCGTGCATGTGTGCTCCCTGGCCTAATGCTGCATGGGGAACATATGTAGATATTTCAAGTGCAACTCTACCTCTTGCACGAATACCTTGATTTGCATCAAAAAGTAACGCTCGTCGTACCAGTCACGTGATTTCCTTCTTATTCTTGCACTGACTTCCTGATTGTCACTACTGAGTATCCAGTTCCTTCTGGACCAATCACATGTCATGGCTGAACTACACAACTAGGGAAATATATGTTGACATGCACCGTAGCATGATCTTAGACCTTCTCGCTGTGCAGACGTTGCAAGAGCCACCACACTTTGCTAGAGAGAGGATTCTGTCAATCCTTTCTGTAGAAGGAGTTGCCAAGCTAGGGTCTGTGAGATTCGTACTCCTAGAAACACCACAAAGGTTCTTGACTGTAGAGATGGCTTGATACAGTTAAGAGTGCTATTAATATGAGACCCAGCACCTGCAAGACTCTCAAGATTATTGACATGACTTCTATGTAGCTCTAAAGCAATGAGGCTCTTATAAGCTCATCATAAGGATATGCATAGACCCATAAAAGTTTAAGGTATGCCGGTACTAGAGACTCACAAAATTTGTGGCACCAACTTGAGACTAAAAAGAAGCACGGTACACTGGCAATACATATAGTTTTATCTGAAGCCTAGACACAACCTGTAGTTAGAGTGGATGCAAATGTGATAATGGGTGTGCGTCTTCCAAGTTTATTGATGCTATGAAATCTTCTTAATCCAGTTCTTTGTTTGATTAGGTAACAAACTCAAAACGCAGTGCAGGTGCGGTTTTGCATGTTGTTCATCGGATTTGAACTGGGGCTGTGTAGTTGTGAGTCGGACCTTCAGTGGCTTTTGTAGTGGGTCCTTGGCCCCTAAAGTGGATTATTGTTCCAATTGTTTTCTTTTGATTGAAGGCTGCATTGGAATGTACTGTTTTATGTTATGTGTCACCGGCATGTGTACTATGCTGTCTTCATGTATACTATGTAACTGTTAAATAAAAACAAGTTTTAAAAAAAATCCATTTCTTTGAGTAGGTCTTTTATTATGTTCATTCTAAAAAGTTTTCTTAAGTATTGGTTTGGGGGCGGGAGACACCAACTAGAGCTTGAAAATGGAATGACGGGCGCTTTCTTAATGAGCTCCGGGGGTTGACTGATGTTCTGGGCTGAAACCATATCCAGGCAGGGCTGCAACCACTCTCTTTCGTTAGTACACTGAGGTGCCCCATCACACATTGACCTTAGAAGGCAGCAAAAATCATGGTTGCAGAGTCCAGTTACTGGCTACAAGAGACTAGCCTGTGGAGTCACTCTGGTGGTCCTGGGTACAGGTTGCAGGTCCAGTCCTTCTCTCCCAGGTAAAAGGTAGTAGGCAACATGTCAGCACAGTAGGCAGCAGTCCAGCAGAGTGGCAGTCCTTTCAGCAGCACAGCAGTCATCCTTTCTGGCAGAGCCTTCCACAGGTCCAGAAGTGTACTGAATAGTTGGGTCTAAGATTCCAATATTTATATCTTGGGCCCACTTTAAAGTGGAGGAAGCTTCTAGAGGTTTCGACTCCCCTGAGGTGTCAGGCATCCCCGTCCTCCCTGTCCTGGCCCCAGCTAGTCTGGGGTCACAAAAGACCAGTGTTAAACCGTCTGTGAGATTGCTCAAGTGGGACCTTTGTGATATGCAAGTGTGGTAGGTGACAGCTCATCCCCTTTGTTAACTCAGAGTAGCCCATCCTTCCCTTTGTCTCACTGTCTGGGAGCAATATGTAAGGACTGACTGTCAGCTACACCTAGTCGCGTGACCCAGGATCAGACTGTGGGTATCAAATGTTTAGAACAAAAAAATGCCAACTTTCTAAAAGTGCCATTTTCAGAATTGCGACTAAAATTCAGACTTTACCATTAAATAGGGCTTTTAATTACAACGCTACAGAAACCACGCTCTACCTGTCTACCTGCTCCCAATTGGAAGTTACAACTAATTAAATGTAATACGGTAACTCCAATGTTATCCTACGGAAGAGGTAGGCCTTGCAATAGTGAAAAAAGAATTTAGGAGTTTTTCAGGCCATGTTAAACTTATAAGCACATCTCCTACTTTTTTAACACATTGCACCCTGCCCTGTGGGCTGTTTGGGGCCTACCCTAGGGGTGACATATGTATTAAAACAGGTTTGGGTCTGGCAAAAGGTTTAAATCACCAGTTCGAAATGGGAGTTTAAACAGCAGCGGCTGGTGTCGGGGAAAAGTGGTGGGGCAGCGTGGGGGTCAGTAACAAAACAAACCAAAAAAAACCGTACCTGCTGCTCGCCGCTCTTCTGCTCCTCTGGGCACGAGCTGAGGCTCCCAAACTCCCCTACGGCCAATCTAGATGCTGCTCTCATGGTGGTAATACCCATGACGCAGCATCTGGACTGGGCGGAGCGGGCTCGTTTTGTGCTCCATCGGGGGCTGGAAGCCTCTGCCTGAGACATGGTTAAAGGGCTACTTAAGTGGGTGGCATAATCAGCGCTGCAGGCCTACTAGTAGCATTCAATTCACAGGCCCTAGGCACATGTAGTACCAATTTACTAGGGATTTACAAGTAAATTAAATATGCCAATTGGGAGTAGGCCAATTCTACCACTTTTAGAGGAGAGAGCACAAGCACTTTAGCATTGATAAGCAGTGGTAAAGAGCATAAAGTCCTAAGGCCAACAACAACAACAAAAAAGTGGAGGGTAAAGGCAAACGACTTGGGGTGACTCTGCACAGAGGGCCAGGTCCAACACAGATCACCAATAAAAGTGCTCAAAAAGCTGAATGCGATATGAGAGACTGTCTTTTCTGACATCGATGGGAAGCCGACAGTCTCCTTAATTTATCCTCCATGATCTTGTTTACCTTCCTTATGTTTACACACTTATGATGCGCTCCATATTGAATGCAGCGGAGACTAAAGTAAGCGGCGAATGTACTGTTTATTTACCAACCAGCTTATCATTGAAGCGATTTCTTGAGTCATGAATGTACGTTTGTGCTCTCCTCCTTGTTATTCATTCTTGATGAACTTTGCCACTGAGAATGAAGACATTGACTCAGTTGTCTAGTTGCATGCCATGCCCCTCCTGGCCACCCAGGTACAGCTGTTAGAATAATGTCAGCCAAAATATGCCCTGACAGATTGTCTTGATCTATCAATGTCAATGGCACGATCCACTTCACAAAAAGTAAGATGTTTCACTAATTCCACACAAAATGCTGTGACATCGCCCAGATTCCGGAAACGTATGTGACTGCAGCAGACTAGGTGAAGTTGAAACGAGAATGAGACGAGAGTACTGTGATTAACAGCAGTCATTCAAAGGGAAAGCAAATGAAGAGTACCAGTACTAATCAGGAAATCCCTCCCCTACGGGATATTTCGTCAATGGACAGACGGAGAAGATAGATTTGCCTTTGCTAAGTTGAAAATCTAAAATACGATCCTGATCAGGACATTGGTAGAGACTGGATTTAGAGTTGGGTTCGCTTCTGAGTAACAAAGGCCCAGTTCATAGATGCAATAACGATGACAGGGCTATTCTGAACTGCATTATTACAGACCACATAGGCCCTCATCACCAGCAGACTGGACTACAGGAACACACACTCCACATTGGAATCACCGCACACCTCCTGTAGAGACTACAGACAATACAAAACTCAGCAGGAAGACTCATCTTTGACCTCCCCAGACAGGCCCACATCACACATCACCTCAAGACACTACAAGGGCTCCTGATCCAGAAGAAATGCCAGTTCAAGATGTTGACCCATGCATACAAAGCCCTGCACAAGGAAGGACCAGCATACATCAACAGACGCATGACCTTCCACCAACCGACCAGATATCTTCGATCCGCCTCCCTCTTCTATGCAGACACTCCCCCGGATCCGCCAGAGTAACAACGGAGGACGCTCTTTCTCACACCTGGTGGCTTAAGATTGGAACGACCTTGCCCTGCATCTCAGGGCCGCCTCATCCCTCCGGCAATTCAGGAAAGGACTCCAGACCTAACTGTTTGAATGAACAGATCACCACAAAGTAGTTGGCAACTCCAGCGCCTTGAGACCCTCATGGGTGATGTGCCGCACTTTATAAATCCTTGATTGATTGACCACAGTCTTAACATATGGAGATTCCACAGCCCAGTTGACCACAACTATTCGTTTATATCAGGGGGTAGAGGATGAACAATCGTCCTCTTGTTTTGACTACTTCCGGAGTCAACCTTTACTCCTCCCAGGGATATTCTCATGAGAAATTCTCAGGGAGATCTATCTTACCATCCCTCACATGCCTGAAACTGAATCTGTGTCACATTTTGCTCCCTTCCTCCCTATGGCGCATGCCAGCAAATAGGTACAATTACCTAGAGGATAACAAAAGGAAGACGGGTGCTAAGCCAAATGATGAGGGGCTCAGGTACTGTTAAGAAATGCACCAAAGTCGAACAAATGAGACTGGAATCATCAATCTCAGACTTAACTCAATTACAAGCTAACTCATCAACTGCTATACACTGAAAAAGAGAACTGCTATTTCAATCTATTTTTCTCCTAAGCAGAGGAAGCCTTAGTGAAGGTCAAGTGGTGTCATGACGAGAGGGGTGAGCTGGCTGGCAGACAACTGATGCATCAATTGTGTCAAATAGTACATCTATACAAGACCATGGGGATCTCAGATGACCCACCCGATGGCAATCTTGGACGACTTTGCATATTACTATAAGTTCTTATACCACACAGATCAGAGGATATGACATTTGCGGAAGAAGCCTTTCTGAGTACATGGCTCCCCTCCCTCACACCAGAAAGGAAAAGCCTACTAGAGGGTGAAATAACTAAGAAAGTGATCTCACTAGCCACAGCTGAAATACAACCATGTAAATCACCATGGGGAAGACAGATTACGCTGCCAATTCTATAAGAGAAGTAGGGAACAACTGGAAGCCATGTTATGCTAGGCTTTAAAGGAAGCCAAGATTACAGGCAATTTAGGACATTTTAAACAAAGAAATAATAAAGCTGATATCAAAGGAGGGCAAAGATACCCTAGACCAGGGGTCTTCAAACTGGGGGTTGGGCCCCCTTAGGGGGGCCTCAAATGATAACAGGGGGGCTCCTGGTTCCGGCCAAAAGTAGTATTATGCTGATAACAGTGCTTTGTTTTAAGCACACAAAAAAATGAGCGGCAGTAAGCCGCTCTGTAAGGGACCATCACTAACATCTTTTGTCATTTATATCCAAGCTGGGAGTACGTGTCAAAAGGGAAGGGACTCCAAATATTCTTCCAAACCTCCATCCCCATGTCTAATTATCACACTGTGGATACTTTTACACATTATTAAGGCATGTCTTACCAGAATAGTATATTTGGCAATCATGTATTTGATTGCTTTTTTAAAACGGTAATAGAACTTAACTACAATGTTTAAATAAGTTTAGATATATTTAAATATTGCCAATTTAATAGAACAATTGTAAAAAAATTCTGAGGGGGGTACGATACTTTTATTCCCACTGAGGGGGAGGGGGGCGAGGGGTTAGTGGGGGCGCAGCATTAAAAAGTTTGAAGCCCACTGCCCTAGATTGTGGCAGCTACCAACCCATCTCCCCGAAAAACACGGATATCAAGAACTTTGCGAAGATTTTCGCCACATGATTGCACAAAGTAGTCTCCTCCCTTGTGCACAAGTTGAAGGTGGGATTTGTCTCAGGCTGGTGCTCAAGAAACTATCTGACAACACTAGGCCGCTTATTGTGGCAGTCACACATAAGTCCATTAGAAACACCTGCAGTCTTGCTCGATGCTGATAAAGCATTTGATTGAGTTAAATGGGGGGGGGTTGGGGAGTCTGCCGCATCCAAGATGGATGGCCTCAGTGAGTCTCTGCGACTGTCTGGCACATTCTTGCTGGATTCTTCCCACCCCGGGCATACACTGTTCCGTCAACTTGATGGCACGGTGACCTGAACACAGAGGGCACCAGCTGATGTCTTGTGGGCCCGTGCTTGGGACTCCTGGGTCCCATTGGCGCCTCCGCCCAACCGCAGCCTGGACCCTGGCAGCCCCCATGAAATTCCTTGCGCAATGACTTCATGGGAGCGCCATCCCTCTGCCCTCTGGGCTCCCTCACACAATTTGGCAGCTACTTAACCACCGCTGAAGGTTTGTCGGGGGCCTGTCGCATCTGCATCTGTTGGCCTTGGGGTCCCCCGGCAGCTACTGTGCTCTCCTGACACGACCTGCATCTTGCTGCAGCCCTCTGGGCCCTTGCGCATTTAGCCCATACTTTGGATGCCACAGTGACCTGGATGCCCAGCGGGGGGACTTTCTTGCCTGCACTTGCCATTGCCCTTGGGACCCTTGTAGTTGCCAGTAATTGTGGAGCCATGGCCTGCACCTCAGGTGATCGGTCCTGCGACGGCCCCAATCCCGATCTGTCCACTTGCTCTTTGGAGGCATGGAGCACTGATCATACAGTGTGGACCTGCCATGGCTGCCCCGACGATGCCCTTAGGGTCTACTACGGTCGTTGGACTCTCGGCAACACACTGGTGTTGAGGGTGACCCCCTATGCTCTGACCCCCACCGAGGGGAAGCCCCCGAGACACATCCTTCCCTCTGCCACCTACTATTCAGCAGGTCATCAGGTGTCGGAACTTCGACTATCATAGCCTTGCATGCGCTAAGTTGGGAATATTGAAGGAGACACCTATGCTCTTTCATGGCCGGTACACTAGGACCCACTAGGGACTCTTACTCTGCTGCAACCTCTGGCAATCGTCTCCGTGTGGCCGTCCGATGAGAACACCTGGAGGGGGCCTTGGTTCAAGCACACCCTTACAGACTGCCTGAACGCTCAGGTGTATGCCATTAAGTCCATGGCTGTTTGTGGGCCGAGCACTCACACATTACTGCCTGAAATTAAAGGGACGACTTAACCCCTTCATCTGTACCCAGCCCTTTGCACTCCTATTGGCCACATGCCAGAATATCTAAGGGTAAGGCCACCCATCAGCTTCTTTTCGCAGACATCATGACGGGTCAGTCGAAATGGCTCCTGGCTGCCATGGTGGAAGTCACCTTCGAGGCACTCATGAGCATCACGTCAACCATGGACTCGATGCATGAAGACACCAAATCTATGGCAGTAGAATTGAAATCGTTACGGAGCGATCTCGGAACTTTCAGTACATGGCTTGAGACCACGAACCGTAGAGTGGAGGCCCTGGAGGCCTGCTTGATAGTTCTGGAAACAGGGCCAGATGTTAGCAGCGAGGTTTGGCACTTCCGCAGGAAGACCGTAGCAGAAGGAATAATGTCAGTTTCTTGGGGGTGCTGGAGGGGGCTGCAGGGTAGGATACGGGCAATTTCTTATTCACCTTTCTTCTGGAGCATACGAGTCTGCAATTCTCACCGCAGCTGGAATTCCAGAGGGCCCACAGAGTAGGTCCTGGGGGGACACTTCTCAAAACACTCCCAGGTCAATTATTGCCTGTTTCCTATGCTATCAACAGGCTAAGAAACTCATCTCGGCCACAAGACAACACAATGGACAATTTTTGTACAAGGGGCCAGGATATATGCAACAGCCGACTTCTCTCACCAAACCGCCCTCTGGGAAAGGAAATTCTTATTGCGGCGACCTACTCTCCAGAAACTCGGCATATGGTACGGCCTACTGGAACCAGCCACCATGCTGCTCACCATCGACTGCAAAAACATAGAATTTGATGACCCAGACGATCTTGAGGAATTTCTAGCATCCTTGGATTCCATGGCCGTGGACATTGCGGTACGAGTGGAGAGAGCGAAGGATGAGGTAGACAGAAGGCCACCCACCCTCTGACTCAGGACACGCCACAGAAGACACCTAACCGGAGTGCCAAAGATTGGACACAGGCCAGAAGAGATTTGGGAACAGGGCCTCTCATGATGGGACGACTCAACCTGACAGGGGCAGAGACAAATGAGGTTCCCCCATCAAGCCCTGGGGCAGAGACAAATGACGTTCCCCCATCAAGCCCTGATGGCTCAGTCAGATGCAAAGCCCTGGAGAACTTTTGCAACTCTGAAATGCACCTATATTGGTAAAATCCACCGAATACTGCCTACTGTTGGGATTCTATTCTTATGTCGCCTCCTGTGGGGATATTTCCCTCGAGAGCCCGCTAGGCGTAGCCATTCTGGAGCTATGAGGATCATCCTCGTTGATGATTGAGCCAATTTGATGAGAACCTCCGGAATCAGGGGGATCGGAGGAAAGGCGTAGACAAACTTCCCGGACCAATCGATCCATAGGGCATTCCCCAGAGCTCCTGTTTGGTAAAGCCTTGATGCGAAGCTTCGGCATTTTCTGTTTTCTGCAGTGGCGAACAAGTCGACGCTGGGAGTACCCCATCGCTGAAACACATCTTGTACCACGTCGTCGTGCAAGACCCACTCATGGTTTTCTTGCAGGAGTCTGCTGAGAGAGTCCGCTTGAGCATTTTGGACCCCTGGGAGATGTACTGCTGTGATTGTCAGGCCCCTGGCAAGAAGCCACTTCCAGATCGTCTGAGACTCGCGGGACAAGACTCTGGAACTTGTTCCACCCTGCTTGTTGAAGTAGTACATCGTTGTGGTGTTGTCCGTTTGAACAAGCAGGGAAGGATTGTTGAATGAGGGGGAGAAAGCTTTCAACGCCAGATGGACTGCCCGAAGCTCCAAAAGGTTGATGTGGTATGAAGCTTCCTTCTCTGACCATTTCCCCTGGATCTGGAGATGGTCCATATGCACCCCCCAGCCCAGCAATGATGCGTCCGTGATAATAGTCTGAGGAGGGATCTCCTGATGAAACTGGGTGCCCTGGAGTAGATTGGATGGGGAGCACCACCATTTGAGAGACGACTTCACATGGAGGGATAGTAGTATCTTGTCCTCCCAGTTCCCGGTCAACTGGTCCCATTCATCCTCGAGACATTCTTGCAAAGGTCTCATGTGCAGACGGGCATTCGGTGTGAGGAATATGCACGAAGCCATCGAACCGAGAAGAGAGGCAACTGTCCTGACTGTTGGATGGGAAGCTTTCATGAGCCTCTGACACTTCAGAAGGATCGATAAACGTCTCTCCTCCGAAGGAAACACTTTTGCCTTTACTGTGTCGATTAAGGCACCTAGATAACGCAAGGTATGTACATGGGTCGAGATGGATTTGTCGTGGTTGATCTGAAGCCCCAGTCTCTGTAAGAGGTCGGGAGTCCAGTTGAAGTGAAGCTGCGCCTCTTGAGGCGAGGAGGCTTTGATTAGCCAATCATCCAGATATGGATAGACGAAAACCTTGTGTCTCCGGAGATGGGCAGCGACTACTGCCATACATTTAGAGAATGTTCTGGGAGCTGACTTTAGCCCGAATGGAAGGACCCGGTACTGGTAATGATTCTGTCCCACCACGAACCTTAAGAATTTGCAATGCTTTCTGGCAATTGGGATGTGAAAGTACGCATTCTGAAGGTCGATCAAACAGAGCCAATCTCCCTGATGTAATTGGGAATAAATTTGGTGTAAAGCCAGCATTCTGAACTTTTCTCGCCGAATCCATTTGTTGGCTGTCTTGAGGCCTAGAATGGGTCTGAATTCTTGTTTGTCTTTCTTTTTGACAAGAAAATATCTTGAATAAATGCCTTGTCCTCGTTGTTGGTGAGGAACTGGTTCCACCGCCAGTTTCTGTAAAAGGATGTTGACCTCCGCTTGTAAGAGAGGAAGCTGGAAGGTGGTCTTTTTCAGAGGGATGAACGGTGGAGGACTGATGAACCGCAGGCAATATCCATTGCGCACAATATTCAGCACCCAGGAGTCTTTTGTTATGTTTTGCCACTCTATCAGGTAATGACATATGCTTCCCCCCACTGGAGTGGGGAACAGACAAGGGGGAAGTATCGACTCAGGGCTTCTGCCCGGCAGGCTGTTTACCCCCTTGAGGATGTTGCTGGGAGGATCTTCCTCTTGGTTGACGTCGCTGATACGACTGGAAAGGTCGCTGCTGTTGTGACTGAGGGTCACCCTGTTGTCGACCCTGGTACCATGATGAAGAGTGACCTCCCTGGGAAGAGAAACGTCGCTGATAAGGCCGGAAAGATCTTCTCTGCTCTTTAGGCTTTTCCAAGCCCACAGCCTTAAGGGTCTCCATTTCCGCTTTCATGCGCGTCATTTCTTCATCCGCGAGGGAACCAAAGCGAGTGGTGCCTGAGAAGGGCAAGTTTAAAATTCTTTGCTGTGCCTCTGGCTTAAGAGAGGTGAGGCGCAGCCATGATTGCCGTCGGAGACCTATACCGTGGCAGTACTCGTGAGCGGCTAGAAGTTAAGAGTCCACTGCCGCACTGATCACCTGGTTGGAGACCATCAGGCCTTCATTGAGGATCTCCATAAAGTCCTCCTTCTTGTCTTTGGGTAGATGGTCCATAAATTGGTGTAAAAGACTCCCAAAGGGCTCTATCGTACCTGCCTAGCAAGGCAGTGGCGCTAGCTGCTTTCATCGTTGTTGCAGCTGTTCCGCACATCTTGCGGCCTACAGAGTCAAGTCTGCTGCTTTCTTTATCTGGAGGGACCGTGGATGAAGGTGAAGTGGCATGTTGCTTTCTAGCCGCCACCACAATAATGGAATCTGGTGCTGGGTCAGAGCGGAGAAAGGCTGGGTCCTGTTCTGGAGGTCGGTACTTCTTTTGAAGTCTCGAGGGAGCTGTTTTTATTGATGCTGGTGTAAGGAAGAGCTCCATGGCCGGTTCAAGAAGGCCCGGCACCAAAGGCAACAGTGGCCTAGCAATAGACCTTTGCTGAAGTGTTTAAAAAATAACCGATGTTGTCGGAGTTGGTGTGGATAAAGGGATATTTAGCTTTGCAGCACCCCTTATAAGACTTCTTGGAAAGTCGAGATATCATCCACCAGAGATATCCGTGGAGGTGGAGAGTCCGTTAATGTCGGAGAGTATCGACCTGTAGAAGTAGAAGATACTGATCTCGTATGATGATGACGACGATGATGAGACCTTTGTGACGAAGTAGAAGAACGACGATGGCGATGATGTCTAGAACGTGATCTAGACCTTGATCTCTGTGGTGGCGGAGGAGGCGGCGGGGGAAGTGGAGGAGGAGGTGGAGGAGGAGAAGGAGGATGCGCTGGAGACAGGCAGCGCTGGTGAATGCTGCAACGATGGAGAATATGTTCGTGAATATTCCGAGTCCGGAGATGAATAGATGCGTCTCCTTTTTTTCTTGGACTTCTCAAGCCTGGGAGAAGAAGATTTAGACTTAGACGTCGAATGTCTCGACGTTGATCTGCTCGTCGACAGCGAGTGTCGACGGCGCTTTGATGTTCAGGAGCGCCTTGACGTCGAGCTTCCAGTGTGCCTCGACGGCGATCTTCGATGTCTCGACGTCGATCTCCGTGTTGTTCGACTCAACGTCGATCGGTGTCCATGCCTCGACGTCAATCTCCATGACCGCTTCGGCATCGACCTGCGAGATGAACGCCTCAACGCCGATCTTCGCTGTCGGTGTCTCGACGGAGACTTACTTGGAGTCTTCGACGTCGTCCTCCAGCGTTTTCTCGACGTCGTGTCTTGAATCGACGGCGAGCATGTCGGTGCCGTACCTCCTCTCGACGTCGATGTCCTCGACCGGGACCGATGTCGTCTCTGCGATCCCTTCTTCCAAGGACGCTCTGTGGAAGTTGTTAACAGAGACTTGGTAGAGGTTCTACGCTCTCCAAGTCCTGAGGTCCCACCTTCAGACTGCAAACTTCTCCGCTCCTCAGTACCATGAAGACGAATCTTCTCCCGGTCTCTCAGGGTACGCTTGGAGAAGTTCCTGCAGTGTTGGCATGATTCAGGAACATGACTGTCTGGGAGACAGATGATACAGACCTCATGGGGGTCTATTTTAGCCTTCTTCCTCCCACAAGCTGGGCATTTGTCAAATAGGGATGGCATATCTTGACAAAATGCTTCAATTCCTGTCAGGAAAAAACAGAAACAGGCAGGGAGAGGCAAAAGACCGAGTGAAATGTTTAAAGTTGAAATTCAATGAAGAATTTTGAGGAGAAAAACCAATTTGGTCGAGCTCAATGCTCCAGGATCCTGTCAGCAGGAGCCGGAAAAAAGAACTGAAGTAACTGCCACCTGCTATGCATGATGGGATACTAGTGGTGCCTGGCTCCTTAAAGGCACAGTGTTCTTTTTAGACATATAATGACAGCCTATGAGGCTACTCTGCCCTACTTCCTTCATCTCTTTCATAAAGATAAAAAAGGGTTTGTGAGAGATATTTCTACTGATTAACACTAAAATTATCTCAAATTTACTTTCTCTTGCCACTTTTTTCTCTTCAGAATGAAGAGCCTGGCCAGTGTAGCCTAGGTAAATAGGCTGCATAATCTGTCTCTTTTTCTTAAGTGTCTTTATAGGCCGTCCTGAAGTAAGGCGAAGATTCTACACTTAAGAAGATTTATATATGTAACAACTGCTTCGGGGTCCCCGCACATGGGCGGGACTATTCAGCGCTTATGAGTATACATGGAAATACCCTGCGAGAGAAAGAGCATGATTTTCAGTGCTGGTCCACCTTGCGGATCTCCCTCTGGGGAAGGGTGCAGATGACGAAGATGGTGACGGCACCGACATGTAATTATATCTTCAGCATGCTGCAGCTTCTGGTCCCGAAAATGATATTGCAAGCACTGAACAAGCGCATCAAGGCATTTGTATGGGCTTGAAAGAAACCCCGTGTAAAACCGGCCCGGCTCCACGCAGATACCCGACCCAGAGAATTATGCTTACCTGACATGTACTTGCACTACCTGGCACACCATCTCTTACAATTGGTTATATATTGGTACCTGCTGATAATCAACTGGCTTGGGTGTCCTTGGAACACCATAAGATACGGGCCCTGCTGGGCCTGGAAATACTTAATGACTCTAGTGCCTCCAGGTCAGACCAGTGTTCACCTACTCTGAAGGCAATGTGGTTCATCTGGAAAGACTCCCATAGGCTAATGCACATCAATGATTCCATTCATAAAGACGCACCGCTCTGGTCCAATAGAAGGGTTACTATAGGCCATGCGATGCTTAGATGGCCACAGTGGGAAAGGAGGGGGATTCTGCTGATTAATTACATATTTGAAGGAGATACATTCAGACCCTTTCATGTCGCTGCGATTAGACTTTGGACTGCCCCAATTGCAAATATGGAAATATTGTCAATTGCGGCATTGTCCCAAGGTATACTTTGAAGAGACCCTGTCGCTCTCCCAGATTCTCCTGTTTCAGGGTTATATACGATGCTGGGTTCTCTCATGGGGTTCAGTCTCTAATCCGTACCAGATCCTTATAGATAACTTGTACTCCCATAGTACACAACTGGCATTCAAGATCTCCTGGCAGGTGCCCTTTGGGGTTGCTTACTCTGATGACAACTTAGCCAAACTTCTGTTCACACATGACTGACCCCTACGGGAGGCGCAGGTAAAATTCACCCACTTTAAAATTTTACATGACTGGTACTGGTCTCCCTACAAGTTACAGTGTCAAACTACTACCGCACAACACGTGTTGGAGATGTGCTGCGGAGGGCTGAGATCTCCACCATATTCTGTTATCATGTACTCACTTAGCACAATACTGATGGGACATTTGGCAGACACTTCACACTTCTTGTGTTACCCCTTTCTCAACCTCCACCAAACTTGCACACCTACACATTTTTTTTGGACATTGATGACACAACTTTGCACTGGCGGAGATGGATGGTGATGGCCCTTATGATTGCCGAGATTTGTACACTACAACAATGGCGTTCACCGCAGGTACCCACACAACTGGAATGGATAATGGAACTTTAGTGCTTAGCCACCTACAAAAGGAGGATATATAAACTCCAAGACCAAAAGGCCAATGTCCCTGTTTGAACATATGTGGGACCCCTTTCTGCACCTGCGAGACTCCTAGAGGGAGGAAAAGAGAGTAGAAGCCGCCTACCCCACCTTTTCCTTTCCTTCCCCTTCCTTGCTTTCACTCCCACAAAGGGAGGCTGGCATACGTGGTATTGGCGATCATATGCAGGGTCACCCGTTTTACCTGCTAGATAGTAGGGGATGACATTGGACAACTCTGTGAGACATATCAACAGGCTGCTTGGTACCTCTCAATGGTGGTGCTGCTTCCATTCTTTTTTTTTTTTTTTTTTCTTTAAAGAAAAAAAAAAACCAATAACATAACATGTATAACACAACATGAGTGCTCGACACAACGGATTGTATAGCAATTACAGCCGGCCAGTGTTCATAGTGAAAGTCCATCACAGGACTACAGATTTCGGGACATAAGATATCCAATTGTATATACATCATAACCTCAATAATACACATTTCCTGTTCAGCGCCAAGTGAGTCACAATACATCTCAACAGGTTTTCCTCACAACCTCCCAGCCAGTGGACCCTGACTCTCTGATTCCCCATCCATCTCTAATCCATAATATTTCATCCATGGCGTCCATATTTTCTTAAACTTCCACGGGCACCCCTAGCTTTGTACGTCACCTGTTCTGCCACCATATAAAGATCCAAACACGTCTTCCATTCCTTCAGTGTGGGTATTTCTTGCACTCCCCAGTATTTCGCTATGTCCCGCTTGGCCACCACTATTCCCAGGTTAACTAGTAATAGTTTCCGTCTCGGAATATCCACCTCTGTGGGAATACCCAATAGAAGGAATTTCGGCTCCATTTCTATCTGAACCTCAAGTATGCTATTAAGCTCCTTCACGATCTTACCCCAGTATTCCTGTATTTCGCAACACTCCCATAGGGTATGTATGAAGGTCCCATCGGTCCCATGACATCTAAGACATTCCGGACTATCCGCCCTCCCCATTTTGTGGAGTCGTGCTCTGTCAAAGTATGTTCTATGTAAAATCTTATATTGGATGAGGCGTAATCGAAGCTTGATTGCCACTTCCCGTGGGTGCATGAGTGCGGCCTCCCAGTCAATGTCTTCCAATGTTCCAGTAGTCCCTTCCCATTTGATTCGAAGTGTTCCCAGCTTGTCTGGCATATTATTGAGTAGGGTTTTATATGTGTATGAGACAGCTTTAGTAGTAATCTCTTCCTGCAGTAGGCGCCCCTCTAGTGGGGCATATTCAGGTAGTGCCTCCCCCTCTAGTCCCTCCGCCATCCATGCATGTTTTAGGCGAAGATAGGCATATCGTTGTGTGGCATTAAGTTGGTATCTATCTTTAAGTGTCTCGAACGAGGCCAGCACCCCTTTTTCCAGAAGGTCTCCTATCTTGGAGATTCCGATTAGGTCCCATTGTTTAAAGCCTCTAAGCTTCCGTATTTCGGGCAGTCTATTCCCTTCCCACAATGGTGTCTCCCTGGTACATTTCTTATCCCATTGCATTTGTCTCTCAGCGTGTTTCCAAGCCTCCATCGTCCTCTGGGTTGCCTGAAGTAGCTGACTACTACCTTTCCCGCCATATATGTAATGGAGATATGTCCGATTATTAAATTGGAGTCTCTCCAGTCTATATGTTGAATGATCACCTGTTAGATGGATCCACTCATTGAGAACAATAAGGTGGGATGCCCTGTAGTAGGCCCTGATATCTGGGAGGGCCAATCCACCATTATAAGCACTTCTCTGTAGGGTTTGGAGTGCTACTCTTGGGTAGGCCCCATCCCATAAAAGCAGACGTACCTCGCTATCTATTTGGTTAAACATTGTGTCTGGTATTTTATGGTAGATATTTTGCAGCACAGAGCAACTGGGGAGCGTAATCATTTTATACATTGCGGCTCTCCCCATGATAGTTAGTGGGAGTTTGCGCCACCTCTTTACATCCTCTTGAAAGTTAAGAATAACTCTCTTAACATTACGTACCAGGCTCTCAGCAACATCAGTGGTAATATAAAGGCCGAGATATGTGAATCCGTCTATTGACCAACGTATACAGTCGGGGCACTCCTGCGGGTCTGTTACCCCCCAATTGGGTATAGTGTGGATTTACTCCAATTAATCCTATATCCCGAATGTTTCCCATATATCTTGAAAATCCGCAAAATTTGGGGGAGGGTCACACTAGGGTCAGTCACATACAATAGTATATCATCTGCATATAAAGATATGCGTTCCTCTTTAAGCATCTTAGCGTCATCAATGAACCCACCCAATCCGGGGGTATTTCTAATAATACAGGCAAGGGGTTCCAAAACGAGAGAAAAAAGTAGCGGGGAAAGGGGGCAACCCTGCCTAGTTCCCCGTTGTATCGGCCAAGGTTGAGAAAGAACCCCATTGACCCGAGCCCTAGCCACGGGTTTCATGTATAGCAACGCTACCCAGTCTCGGAAGCTTGGCCCGAACCCGAATTTCTCCAGAACGCCCCTCATAAAGGGCCAATGGACAGTGTCAAACGCTTTCTCAGCGTGTAGGGCCAGCAATAAGTGTGCCGTTTCCCGATCTCGAGTGGCTTCTATCCAATTAGCCACCCTGCGTAGATTATAGCGAGAGGCACGTTTCGGCATAAAGCCAGATTGGTCGTCTTTAACCAGTGAGGTGATCACCCCTATGAGACGGGTAGCCAGGATGTTGGCTAGGATTTTAGTTTCAATGTTCAACAACGATATAGGGCGGTAAGAGCCACAATCGTCCGAGGGTTTCCCGGCCTTGGGGATGACCACAACGGTCGCTTCTCTGAGATCGGCAGGGAGTAGCCCTTCCTCTTTGGATTCCTGGAACATCTTAAGTAGATGCGGTGCCAGAAGAGAGGTATATTTTCTAAAAAATTCTCCCGGGAGGCCATTAGGGCCCGGGACTTTCCCCATTTTCAGCCTGTTGATGGCTTCGGACACCTCCACCAGTGTTATGTCTACGTCAAGGGCCTCCGTCTCCTCCGAAGAGAGACGAGGAAGTTCAATATCCGCGAGGTATTCGCCTATTTGTGTGTCGCATACCTGTGTTTGGGCTGCATAGAGTGTGGCGTAGTATCGGGCAAAGGCCCCAGCTACATCCTGTGGCGTGGTGTAAAGTTGGTCTGCCTCTCTAATAGAAGTAACCCACCTAGCCTCTTGCTCCTTTCTTCCCAGCCATGCCAGTAGTTTTCCCGCTCTATCCCCAGTTTCATATAGTCGATGCTGTATTGCCAATTGGTGTGAGCGCACTTCTCTAGTAGCCAGCGCTTGGTATTCTCGCTTGGTGATATCGATCTGGCGGAGGTGGTGTGAGTCAGATGTAGCGGCCCCTTTATTTTCGAGTTCAAGTAATTTGCGTTCTAAGGATAAGAGTGCTTGAGTGTCGCGCCCTTTCTGATGCGCAATGATATTTTGTGCTCTATCACGTATCACTGCTTTAAAAGCTTCCCAAAGTGTGGTGGTCGATTGAACCGAACCAGTATTCTCCCGAAAATACAATTCTATTTCTACTTTAATTTCTTTGGCTACTTGTGGATCTCTCAGGGCCCATGCATTGAGCTTCCATGAGGCCCTCTGCCCACCCCTTGCATCCCCACTTTCAAATAGAGCGGTGAGTGGTCCGATATGCCTCTAGCCAGGTATTCCACCTCTTCTATATGATTAATTTCTCCGGCTGGGGCGAATAAATAATCTAACCGTGAGAACACCTTGTGAGCTCCGGAGAAGTAGGAATATGCTCGCCTGGACGGGTGTCGACTTCTCCATAAGTCAGTTAGCCCGAGGGTCAGCTGGAATTTCGCCAGCGCAGTGACCTCTCCAATCCCTCTCCGGACCAGCGAACGGTCGAGGGTGAGATCGCTTACGTCATTGAAATCACCCCCAATGACATGCGTGGCAGGGCCTGCCTGCAGAAGTATCTCAGTTATCTTGTCCAATGTCCGTTGCTGGAGACGTGGGGGAGCATATATACTAGCCAATACCCATGAGGTATGATTCCAGATCCCCTGTATCACCACATACGTGCCATCTGGGTCGTCCCATTTCCGTATAACCCTAAATGGAGGCGACTTTCGTGCTAGGATCGCTACTCCTCTCGAACCGCGAGTGAAGCCTGCGTGTGCTAACGTGGTGTATTGTCCCCTATTCAAAAATGAGCAGTGCGGACCCATAAGATGTGTTTCCTGTAACAGTACGAAGTTTGGCTTGAGCCTTTTGAGGTAGTTCGATACTAACCCCCGTTTGATCTTATTCCCTAGCCCATTAACGTTCCACGTCAATACTTTATACTCTTTTCTGGCCATGGATTAGCAAGTGTGGTGTGTGTAGGCCCCACTGTCGTCTCCCTGGAATGCACCTATTGTAGTATTCTTGATCCATTTGTATATACATGTGATTTGTATCATCCATTATGTAATTTTCTCCCTGCAATGCACATTCCGAACACTACCCTGGCTTCGTCCTTCCCATTTCCGCCGGCACTCATATTAAAAAACCAAAATGACTTACCCTGTACCCTCCCCAACAAACAATACTTCAAACGAATCCCATTAACCGCTGTATCCCCCTCCCCACGCTCTGCAGGCCCCCCCACCAACCCCATTTTAGTCAACATGACAATCTTGGTGCAGGAAACCACTCAGAGGTCTGTATCCCACCCACGTCCCCTTAATCACACAAATAAAACCACAATATAAAAAATAACCACCCCTTGTATACTTCCCTTTGGTATGTCTAGATCTCAGACCTTGCACCAATATTCGGAAGTCCTACAATGTTGTTCTATGGGCGCCCGGTCCCAAATCTTCATTCATCCTCACCACCTAGACTCCTTTGCTGAGTATGCAGATCTGTCTCTACCGGGCTCAATCCCGAGGCTTCCATCCGCTGGATACTGTCTAGCAGTGGGTGTTCAGTGTTAGTTTCTCTTGCATCTCGTTGCTCTGACTGGTCCGAATCCATGTTGTCATTTGATCTCCGAGATGTGTGTGATTCGCAGTCTAGTGCCGTGTCTTCAGCAGTGTCTGATAAGTTCTGGGACCGGTCGCTTCTCCTTAGGACTCTTGCCGGTGTGGCATCATTGGCCGTCCGTCGTTTCAGCACTCTCCGTCTTCTTCGCTCTTTAGGTAATTCCCACCCAGAGGTTGGTATTTTGTTGACTGGGATCGCCATTGGGAGCCGCGACCCGGTTCGCATCCGAGGTCTTTCCTCCACCCATGTCCAGACCTCCTCCGGTGTCTGGAAGAAATGTGCTCTATCTTGGTAGAGGACTTTAAGTTTAGCAGGAAATAGTAGCATGTATTGTATCCCAAGCGCTCGCAGTTTAGCCTTCACCGGCTCAAAGGTACGCCTCAGTTTCTGGACATCTCGTGAATAATCAGGGAACACCATCACTCGGGTATTCTGGAATTTGATCTCTCCCTTCTGTCTGAGGTCTCTAAGTATGGTGTCTCTGTCTTGAAAGTTTAAGAACCGAGCAATCAACGGTCTTGGTGGGGCACCAGGCTGCGGCCGGATCCCCGGCATTCTGTGAGCTCTCTCTATGACGAAACAAGAAGAGAACTGCGTTTCCGGCAGAGTTTCCTTAAGAAATGTCAACAGGAAGCGTCCTGGATCTGAGGATTCTACATTTTCGGGAAAACCGATAAAACGGAGGTTGTTCCTTCGGGCCCTGTTTTCGGCATCATCGACTCGCCAAGCAACCTCTTTGACTGTCGTCGTGAGCTCCTTTAGTTCTTTACTTGAAGTCCGTGAGGTGTCCTCCAAGTCCGATACTCTTTTCTCCACCTCGGTAACTCTCTCAGCTACTTTTCTCAAGTCCTGGCGCAGAAGGGAGACCTCAGTCCGTATCTCCGCAATTTTCCCCTCCAGGCTTTCACGGGAGGCATGGATCGCCTGTAGTATTGTATCCGTGTCTTGTCTGGGGGCTGTGTCTCCCCCATCCCCGGCGGCAGGTGGTATTGCTTTGGTGAAGCGGTCAAGCTTCCCTGTCTAGAAGACTTAGGCTCTTTGTCTTTGGCCATAGTGTCCAGGCCTTGTATGGATCAGTGTCTAGAGAGTGTGTCAATGTGAGCCCCTGTATAGGGGTTTCTAGAACCTCGGTCGTGGAACCAGGAATAAGTTCAGCAGCGCTTCATCCAAACCCAAACAGTGTGGCCACCAGAAAATCACACCGCCCGTCTCTCCTCCAACAGGGTGCCCTATTCACTGAATTGCGATATACTTGGGGAAACTGGTTAGTCTGGACGCAGATGAAGCCACTCAAGTCCCAGGCAGTCCCAGTGAGGAGCCCGGGTCTGTCCCCGGACTCGAGAGATGTCGCCACTACGCCCCCACCACTTTTTCCGGCGTCACTATGGAAGTTGGGCGTCCACGGCGTACACCCTCTGTTTATATGCCCGCCTCACACTTCCGCACCTCGCCCACGACCACTTATTGCACAATGGGAGTGTCTATGGTATCGTGTCTATGGTATCGTCCAGATGCTCCCCTCTGTCCAGCGCCGGTATGAGCAAGCTGTCTCTACTCCGGAAGTTACCAGGATCACAGGGAGGCCCTACCTTCGGTGGTCTGGGCGCGGCAAGTTCTTTAATTAGGTTGATGCTCCCCTACAGCCCTTCAGCCCAAGGCAGGCACCACGGGGGTAGCCACACAGCCACAGTTCACCACCCGTCGCTTCCCATGGCCATCAGCTCTCCCACAGCTCCGACAGCGATGTGGCACTCACAGGGTGTCGTGAAAACCCAGCAACTGTCCCGTCCAGTTTTGTCTGCGAGGTTCAAGGAAGCGCAACCGATGCCCCCCACCTCGGCCGCGGCTCCCAAGGAGTGCAATGGCCCAGCAAGCCCAAGAATCAGGCACCTCTTTCCCAGGATATCCACTCCACACTGCGCTCCTCCAGCAGGGCTCCACCGTGGCGTTCTTCGTCGTTCTCACAGGAGCGCTGCCGACTTGGAGCCCCCCCTCGCTATCCGTATCAGTGCCGCCTCTTCCACCACAGAGTCGCCCCCAGCGCTGATCTACAGTACCTTCAGGGCGGCAAAACAGCTACAGGCGAGATGCAATGTGTTATAGCCTGGCCACAGTCTATCACTTCGTGTCGCAGTGAGATCTTCAGGGGTCCCAAGGTCTCGGGTGCATTCTCCTCCCCTGTCGCGTCTCTCTCTGCCGCTGCGTCTCCTCCGCCGAGGGGAGACGAAGGGGACGATCGCCGATCTCGCCACCTATCTCACTGTGGCTGGCTCCGGCCAGCTCCGCAGTCTCCACCGAACCCTCGCGGGTCTCCGTCAGGCTCAGCTGCACAGGAATCGGCGGCTACCTCCCCTTCGAAGAGCCCGCTCTCAGTCGCCTGCACTCCGAGGCTCCGCTCACCAGGGGGAGGGGGAGTCTCCATACACTTCACGGCGTCCTGTCTCCTCGTCGCCGTCTACCGACTCTGTGTACCACTCCAGGGGCGAAGGTCTCCGGGCTCCAACTCACGGCCGCCGCTTGTCCGTCCCCACCGCCGCCATCTTAGAAACCCCGCGCGCCGATTATCGCGCCCGAACGGGTCCCCGATCTGGCGGAAAAACTGCCTCAGCGGTTTCCGCGGTCGCACCACTCTGCAGCTCAGCACTTTAGCCCAAGATATCCGTCGAGATTTGGGAGGATGAAGAGGATTATGTGCAGGATCTCTTGTAGGACCGGCGGAGCTCGCTAGCAACGCAGCTACCCGGCCATGCTGTTCGCTGCTTCCATTCTTAATCACCAATGTGGCAGTCCTCGAGGTGGGAGGGAGTTTTGCAACTCTATGGTCAATGTGCGACTGGTATGGAGAAGACTTGGGGGAATTGTAGTGGAATTTGATGGCTATATCATACTTTTATCTTCCTTTTTACTAGCGTTGGTGACTTCTGATCCTTATGCCAGACCTTCATTAATGGTTTTCATTGTTCTGTCACATGTACCTACCTGGTTTCCAAGCGATACAATGCTGTATATTATTTTGCTTTCATAAAATCCAATAAAACATTATTGACCCCCAAAAAAGACGTTATACAAAATTAAGTGCTTGTACACACTTCTGCAGAGGTTAACTACAGCTGCTTATTTTCAGAATTCTTTCCCATGCGTCACAAGACGATTGAGCCTCTATCAGCCACCGCACAGATGTTGACTCGGGGGCTCAAGGCGATCAACACAGCATGTCGCCAAGCAAAATGCTTCTTTTATGCTGATGATATACTGTTAACAGGCACAGACCCTGAATTGTTGTTCCACGTCTTAATATCAATAATATAGGCTTTTTCAACCCTGGCTGTTTATACACTCAATTGGCGTAAGTGCTAGGCTCTTCTCAAGTCATGGATTACCACCAGAGCTAGCCTAGGTCAGCATGCCATGTGCAGGGTACCACTTAGTTTTAAATATTTCAGAATCAGAGTCAATAAAGCTTAATTGATGCACCTTAATAGATGCACCCTAGTCACCAGCAAATTGGACTAAGGGAACACCCTCTGCGCTGGGATAACCAAGCAACCTTACTAGAAGACTACAGACCATCTAGAACTCTGCAGCCAGACTCATGCTCAACCTCCCACAACAGAACTCACATCACACCACACCTCAGAGAACTACATTGGCTTCCAACACACAAATGCGCTCAATTCAAACTCCACACACACACACACATTAAAGGCACTCCACAACTCAAGCCTCACCTACCTGAAAAGTCACATCTCTAGCCAACAACCATCCAGAAACCTCCGCTTTGCAGAACTCCTACTTGCCAACATCCTACGTATACACAGAACCATATAAGAAGGACGAGCGTTCTCTTACATCGCTCCTAAAGCATGGAACGACCTCCCTAACCACATTAAATCTTAAATTCTGCAAGCAGCTGAAGACCTCTCTTTTCAATTAACCAACCTAGGAGAGGAGTTGGCCTAACTGCTAGGGCGGTCGACCTCTAATCTGGGGAACTGGGTTCGAGTCTCGGCAATGACGCTGAACATCCTGTGATTCTGGGCAAATCACTTAATCTCCCTGTGCATAACAAAAATGAATGTATCCTCATGTAACGCAACTGGTGCTATGTAAAGCGCTCTGATACCCGATACCTTCGGGTCAAGTTCGCGCTATATAAAACTCCATAAAATAAAAATTTAACAAAATACAATAGGTAGGGAGAGGCACACACACCTACTCAGCGCCAGGTTCCCCTCGCAGGTGATAGTATGCTTCACAAATACACATAACATATCATTGAGGACAATCTGAACCACCTGATCTCCAAGACCCAGAATGACAAGGCGTAAACTCAACCTTTCTATGTGGAGCATAATCCAGACAGTAAAGATGAGGATGATTACACCCTGAGATAGCTATGTCTTTGCCATGCTCCCCCTACTGGTACAGCCTTCCGACTTAGCCCAGACTGATTGCAATATTAAATCATTTGTATGGAATGGGACTCATCCCAGGCTGAAACTGCACAAACTACCTGCACCAACTCTTTCTAGCGGCCTGTGAATGCTGAACATGGACAATTATCATCTAGTGAACATATTATCTCAGCTGACATATTTCCTATGTTTTGTGAAACCTCCTGCTGTAAAGTGCCCTTTTTGGATGATCATCCCCCACTTTATGCTGATAGATGCTGTGGTAACCTATCTGAAAGCGTGCTGGGCCCTGTTAACCAGGCCCAGCACCAGTGCTCTTTCCCTTAAACTGTAAATGTGAATTGGTACACCCAATTGGCAATTCCTCTTGGACCCCTATAAGTCCCTAGTATATGGTACCAGTGGTACCCAGGACAGGGATGTGAAAGGGGTACCAGGGCTGCAGCACTTATTGTGCCACCCTGAGTGACCCGAGTAAAACTGAAATCTGCAGGTCTGCCATGTCAGCCCTGCACGAGCAGCTTGCCTGCTCGAGTTCGACATTGCACACACCATGTGTGACAGGGTCACTTCACTGCATCTAATATATGTCAGTCACCCCTAACGTAGGCCTCCTATAGCCCAGGAGGCAGGATGCATTATATTATATGTGTGGGAATATATGTGCAAGCATATATACCCTACGGTAGCATTCTAGCCGTAATTCTACTGCAAGTGACCGGCGGTCCATCAGATAACATGGGCTGGCATATGGGCATTACCTAGATGTCCAGCTCCATGATGGTCCAGCCAATTTCTTTAGTGCTTGGTGTCAAACACCGTACTTTTTAACCCCTGACACGATGGGTGTGTCTTGGTTTAACCAGCATATATCTAGGTGGTACTTTAGACCGTGTTCACCAAATTAACCCAGTGTTCTCGTGCCTTGGCGGGCTTTTTCGGAGGTTTGCCGCCTAGACAGAAGTCTGACCTCATGGTGGGGAGTGTGTGGCGCTCTCAGAGGCCAGAGACAAATGTGAATGTGAACAAAGACCTGTGTGAGCAGGAGGTGACACCTCCACCCACACAGGATGGCTAGTGATTAGACCAGTGCCGTGGTGAGCCTCAAAAGCTTCACTGGCATCACTGGACAAAGGAACTTGTCCCCCACTCGAGGACAGAGCATCCCCCTGCCCCAGGCACTGTTTTTCGCGGGAAATTAGCTATGCAGGTGTCCACCTCCACAAGGCTGACCACACCTCTAGGGTGTTGCAGCTGAGCTGTACAGTCGAGGATGGTTTTGGCATCTTGAATTTAGGCTAGAAATCAGGTTCTAACTTGTTTTTGTGACACACTCACAGAATGTCGTCTTTACTGGGGCAGATTAGCTGCAGGACTAGATGACCATTAGAAACTAGTCCTCACACCCACTAACACCCCCTAAATCCAGGATTCAAGATGCACCCCAGACAACAGAACCTTAGATTTGACGTGATATCAAGAAGAGACCCGTGTCCACAACAAGGCAGGACTCCACAAAAATGCTAAGTTCTGCACCTGTGGCAGCTACCCTGCAACCTCTGGATTGCGACTCGACCAAGGCAACCCCTCTGCAAACTCCAGACTTCTCAAGAACTCCCTTGGGCTAGCGGAACTAGTCACCTGCACTTGGCAGGCACAAACACGTAAGTCCACAACCTCAAAGTCCTGCTCCTTGAGTCGCCCGCATGGCTTCTCAAAGTTCTTGGGCAGGTGGCTTCTGGGAACTGTAGTCCAAATCCTCAGCGAGGCTCAGCTTTCTACAACTTTCCCCTGGTCCTCTGGATAAAGATGTCCTCAACCGGAGTGCTTGCAGGTACCAAGGCTTGTTGGTGGTCAGTCCGACTACAACCAGCTTTACTTGACACTTCAAGAGAAGAGATTCACCTGCACGAATGACCAGCCACCCCTGTGGCTCCATCTTAAAGATCTTGCATTTGTTTTTACCCTCTCTTGGCACGCCTGCCAGCTCCTCTGCCCGCGGATCCGGTTCAGCACCACGGATAGCCAAGTGTACTTCTGCACCCGAGTACCCCAAGCCAGGTATATTGGATCTGCCTGGAGACTCTTGGTCCAGGGTCAGCTCCTTGCTTAAATTCCAAAGGGTTTTGCTCAACTCGCCCTGCGAGTACCTTTTTGCTAAGGTAACCATTTCAACACCGCAAGCCTGATTGACAGCTCCATTTGACAGCTAAAGTGCACCTCTGCACCCGCACCCCTGAGCCAGGTAAAATTGCGCTAGCTGTCGTGAACTAGTCTAGGGGCTCACGAGACCTTAACTCCAAGTGGGTTCCACTGAACTCACTCTCTAAGTAACTGATTGCATATATGCACTCCTCTGCATCCGCTCAGGCTTTACATGGGCAGAACTACTATTGCTGAGAAGGCTATGCTCCGACCCCTCTTGTTCTGGTTGCGCCTTAAGAGTACTCCCAAGCTGCTCCCATATGCCGCTGCCCTATCTGAGGTAATTGATCTCGACCGTTTTAAGAAAATTGATTGGCTTCATAAACTGAAAAGCTTGCTTACCTCAATAGGGCTCGAGGGACTATGGGATGCAAGGGATCCTGCATCACTCCCTAGTAAGGCCCAAATTACGAAATATTACTGGGATTGGGTGGACCAGTCTTCTATAAGTCATCACCAATGGGGCCGCTTTACATCGGATTTCCTTGAGTTCAAATTGACAAGGAAATATGAACAATATTTAGAGGCCATTACAGTTCCATTGGACAGAAAGCTGTACATGCAATTTAGATTCTGCTCTATTCCGGTGAATTCATTTACAGCATCCTGTGGGAAGTTTCCCACTTGATTGGGGTCTTGTCCAGGATGTCCCTTAGCTGCTGAGACAATAGCCCACATATTATTCGCAAGTCCACTCTACAGTGCCCCAAGGTCGAGATGGTTAGTCCCTCTCTGCAAGAGCCTTGGAACTTGTTGCCATCAAGTAGCACTGCGCATCTTAAAATCTGATACCAGACTGCTGATAGTATGCGCAGCTGCCAAGTTTTTAGGTAAGATGTGGGCTATTCGAAGATCTTTTCTGAAAACTGCTAATTGAGTATCTTAGGCGGAGGTTCTTAGAGTTTATTGATTTTAATTCTCACTTGTTGGTTTCATCTTGCACAGCTCATTTATTCAACAGAATTTTATAGTTTTTTTTAACTTGATACTGTAAGCATCTTAACTTTATTGTACTGTATGCATTTGCACTTTATATGGTTTGAGGCCAGGGAGAACCTTGACGGAGTTAACGTAATTTTTACCTGGATACTTTCCTCATAGCACTCTTATAAAGTAATGAACAATAGAGTTATGCCATTTCAAGAGACTTTAATGAGTATCAGGCAGAAATGGCCTAATCAGGACATTCTTGGCTGCTTGGTCCTGTTAGTACTTATATGTTGAACTTTTAATTGTAACATTGGTTTTCATATGTATCTTAGTAATGTGTACACTAGTTTTTTATGGAGACATGTCGTTATCCATCAACTGTTCACTTTTGTATTTTCATATACTGGAGCAAAATTGTGATTTTGGAAAACTTTTATGGCACTTCAGCCGAAATAAAGTATGATGATGGTATATGTGTTTTTCCCATTGAAAACAACATTAATGTTTTCACATTGCAAATTACTGATTTATTTAATGCTTTAAAATTGATAACTTCGGTTAGACTGCATGTATTGATTTAGTTTTTGGTGTCTAAAAACATAAAAATCGAAGCTATTTTTATAAATTGGTGTTGGATTCCACTGGAGCCATGTCAATTACCTATCGTCCATGTTGGTGATGTGAATTGCTAAACACATGTTCCTCTAAGTAGCCTGTCTGCTCTTTGCCACTCTACCAGGACTGAAAGAAAGGTGTACTGAGAGAGTACCCGGGGTCCATCTTTGTGTACTGTGCTAATTTTACATGGTAAGGCACCCCTGCCATACCACATAATACTTTCACCTCGCAACACCTCCGCTGCACTGGGTGTTGCTGGAAGGTGCCACCCTGTTGGAGCTCAAGGTTTTTCACCTCTCTACATCCAAAAATCACTACTCCGATGCTTTGCAATCCTGTAATTCATGCCACGCATACTATCTGAAAAACAGCACATGAGAGAATAGGAGTGGACCCCTTAGTACATTCCTTAGCACCCCTTTAGAGAAACAGAGGCATTTATATTGGGGGCACTAGGTTACACTGGAAGCGCTGGGAGTAGAAAGGGGTTACTCACGTGGATGAACGTATTGCAGGAGACTGAGCACTGAATTTACCCGACCAGATCACTGGCAATATCAACTAGTTCACTGCTGCATGCCAGATTTGGAGATCTTATTCTGTCACTGGCTGTCTTGCCCATCCCGTGTAATAGTAAGACTTGGGGAGCATTCTTTACAGGACGAGGATGACTTTCTCGTAGAGACGCTAACTAGATCGCATAGGACAGTACAATTCTTGCCTATGTTAAAAGGAATGCTTAAATCCACAGAAGAGATTTTTAAACAGCCAGTTAAGTCTGTTGTAATAACACCAAGGATGAACAAAAATGCAAGACATGTCCATCGGACCCATCATACATCAAGGGTCAAGTACCCCATGATTCCTTAGTAGTTCACACGGCTAGGAAGAGGGCTAATTCTCAGGGCACTGCAGATGCTAAAGAAGCCAAATGTAAAATGACTCATTTTAACAAGTTCTGTAAATGTGAGGGAATTTGAAACTGGAGGCTAAAAAGTTAGTATACTTGGTTTGATTTATGGGAGCAGTGTAAATGCATCAAACAGAATATAGTATGATATGAATTTAGAAAACTTCCAACCTTTGGACGACAACTTGTCAATGAAGCCACGGGTTGTGAAATTGGCTGCGACCTGTTTTGCCATGTTGAAATGGCTGCAAAAAATACTCTGGCGTCTACCATTTCCAGCTTAAAGGACAATTGTTCAGGCCCTCATCCTTTCTAGATTAGAATATGGCAATGTCATTTATTTAGGAATTGACAAATCTTCTATGAGAAGAGTACAAGTGGTTAAAAACACGACAGCCAGGCTGCTCTATAGGCTCCCCAAAAGTGCACCAGCCTCCTCTCTTGAGGGAGCTGCACTGGTTAAGAGTCGTGAAAATGATTAATTCAAGGCTCTGTGATATGTGCACAGAGCCAGACGAGGAGCTGGCCCTTGATATCTTCATGGGATGGTGAGACTACATCAACCGGCTCGCGCCGTACGATCTAGTACTGTGCTCGGCTACAAGAGTGAAACGGACACGCATGAGGAGCCGATCTTTTACCTATATGGGCCCCAAGCTCTGGAATGTATTTGCTGCTTGCCTTGAGAAGGTGTGCCTCACTGTCTGCTTTTTGGAAACAGCTGAAGACCTGGTTGTTCTAGATGCATACTCTGGCTGCACTATCAGGCTTGAAGCGCCGGGAAACCCTGTTTGGGTAGCTGTTGCGCTATACAAGCTTGAATAATAACAATAATAATTGCCATTGATCCACATTTTGATAACTACATTGAAAAGAAGACCTATGATCTAAAAAGGACGACAAAAAAAGAATGCTGGAGAGAAACTTGGATCAAACAAGCAATGGCATAACCAATAGATCTCGCCTTTGGGACCTGCTGCATAACTAAATACTTATAAGGTCCCAAAGGCGAGACCTATTGGCTGTGCCAATGCTTGTTTTAGAAAGCCTTAGAAGAACATCAGCAAAATGTGCTGGGCAGCAAGTTCGAAATATGGCCAGCAGAGTGCGACCCAGCTTAGGGCGCAGAGAAAGAGATATTCAGAGGAGGCGCTCGGGCGAACTAGAGAGGGGAGACAGCAATTGGGAAACACAGACCGGCGTTCACGTTGTGAGTGGATATTAAGAGGGGCCCTGAGAGTGCCATTGGGAGGGGTTATTGAGGTTATTGACTCGGAGACGATATTGAGAAGTAGAATATTGAGAAAGGAGTACAAGATTTGCCGAGCACATTGAGACGGAGAACGTTATAGGAGACCCAGAGGCAAGCAGAGAGAGGGCTATGTCAGATACGTCATAGATAGATCAACTGTGTGAGAGAAGCAGAGGCAGGGAAAGTGAGAGGAGAGAAGGAGTGACAGGGAAAGAGAACGAAAGAGGGAGATACATGAGAAGGGAAAAGACGAGAAGAGAAAGTGTGTGTGAGGGAGATTGAGGTGGAAAGGGCAGTAGAGAGAGTGAGGTGGGGTGAGGGGAGGAGAGAGAGATGAAGAGGGGACCTAGAGAGACTGGTGTATGGGCGCGGAAGAGGGAGAGAGGAAGGAGTGGAGCTACAAGTGACGGAGACTGTAGGAAGAGAGCTGTGTCAGAGAGTGTCGAAATGAGACAGGGTCTGTGCTCTCTTGCGTGCGCTCATTACTGCGGTTTTCGGATGTCAGCAGGCCGAGGCTGTGTAAACACAAGTGTGCCCGGCCTGGCCCTGCCGGTGACACTGGAAGACGGATCGTGCGCTAGAAGTGGCCCCATAGTGTCCTTAAAGCAGCCCAAAGGCTCCCCGGACGAAGGGGCCGCTCGCTGGGGCGCTATTGATCGGCAGAGGGGCCGGGGATGTCAGCACACTAAATATTTACTGATCACACACTCAGGGCCGCCATGCACCGCACCTCCGCTGTGAGCGGGGCCGGGTAAATCATTCCATTAGTGTGCATCAGGCGCAGCGCACACTCTGGCCGGGCGGGCTCAGCGTGTGCGGGGGGTGTCTACTGGAGCGACGGGAAGAGCAAAGAGTCACAATAGGGCATGCAGGGGCTTCGGGAATGGTATAGGGCATGCAGGGGCTTGGGGAATGGTATCTCCCGGAGACAAGAGAACTACTCCTGCAGCCGACTCGAGGAAAGCCACCAACGTGCACACGAGAGATGTAAAGGGGCGCAGGTGAGAGTTGAGTGGTGCGCGCGCGCGCTCGGGAAAGCCACCAACGTGCACACGAGAGATGTAAAGGGGTGCAGGTGCGAGTTGTGTCGACCTAAAAAACGCGAGCGCCTTCTGTTTCCAATTAACGCGAACGCGATAATTGGAACCAGATGGCATTGATGCTCGCTCCCGAGCTCCCTAGGCCAGAGGAGAGAGAAGGCGGGACATGCACCCGCCTTTGGTCAATTGCGTGCTGTCTTTCTTAGAAAGACGCATGCAAAGGCCAATAGCGGGAGATGAAAAAAAAAAAAAAAGCACACACACGAGCGTGTGTTCAGAGTTTAAAGCCCTTACTAAAAGCCTCGCAGAGCAACGCATGCGCGCTGGCTCAGGCGAGACCTAAAAAGCAGAAACAATTTTTTTCCCAAGAGCGCCAGCTGCATATACTGACTCCAGCCACTGGCAAGGCAAGAGTAGCAGTAGGTCCTGGAAATCTAGGGGACAAGACGGAGGTGCACATTCCATAATGAAGAGATCAGAGTGTCAAGCCAGAAACACATTTTGTAGACATACAAAAATCACTTCAATCTTTAGTTTCTGCTGTGACCTTACACCTACTAGCGTGAAAGGATATCGACATGAGATTCTTCAACTGGCACTGACGGAGATGGACTGTGGAATCACACAGCACACTGTGCTGGTCTTACCTGAACCTCTGCGCCCATTAGGGTCTATTTTCGTCATTCCCTTAGACGTGTGCATTGGTTTGGTGGGTTTGTGCTCTGGTGTAGACGTTGTGCTGCTGCTCTGCTTGTGCTTGGCTGCGAACTCCAGGTCTGGAATGGCTTTCATAAGTTCAGCCTGGGTCTCCTCAAGGAGGCGGTTTATGTCCTTGGCACTGTATTGGGTCAGAGCTGCCCTCTTTTCCTCCCAATCACGTTCTGCCGCCTGCCAACAAAGTCAACAAGATCGTAAGCAAGGAGAAGGTGGTAAAATATATGTTCCCAACAGGTGGAGGACAGAATTATGGCCAGGTGCAAAGTATTAATTCATATTAACCAGAAAGGAAACCGACAAACTAAAGAGCCATGGTGGGTCTCACATTTAAATGTTTTTCCAGATTCTTTTCAAGCTCAACCACCAGATAGCAGAAAAATGCAAAGAATTTAAACCCAACAAAAAGGATCTCAGATAATGCAGGAGTAATAGTGGCCACTAAATACACAGCTAAAAAAACAAAAGAGTCAAGTCAAAACAGGGCCAGAATACACATGCGTACAAACACACACACTGTACCCCACCCCCATAGACATTAGCTGATCCCAGAAAATACACGACAAAAGGTGGGCTCCTAACTATACAGAGCCAACTGCAGACCCAGATAAAAAATGGGTAAAACAATTATGATCGAAGGGAAATACTGTATTCTATTAAAAACAATAAGGACCCTGAAAAAGTAGAGTCAGACAGAGCGACATTGCAAGGGTTAGAAGGGAAACCCTGAACGTACAGGTAAACTGGATTCCTGACAATAGAGCCAACACCTGACTACGGACTATACATAACCAGCAGAGAATCAGGTCGTAAAGATGCTGGGGTCTGACTTTAGATACCAAAGTACAGATACACAACAGAAACCATGGGCAGTGCATGAGCAAGAGAAACACAGAAGGGATACACTCTATACCAATCTATAGCCCCCTGGGAGTCCACAGTGCCTACTCAAGGGGTATGTGACTGTTTAGAAAATAGAATAATATTAACAGGTAAATAAAATGTATATAAATAAAGAAGCAAAGTTGAAAATTTTAAAACATTCTGTAAATGTGCAGGAATTTGACATTGGAGGCTAAAAAGTAAGTTGGTATCCTTGGATTGATTTGTGGGAGCAATGTAAGTACATCAAACAGAATATAGTTTGGATGATGGTTGGCCTCAATTAAATTTAGAAAAGCTCCAACCTTCAGATTAAAATCAAAATCTGGATTTGTTTATAATTGTTTATGAATGAAATAAAATATTTCATAATTTGTGTGATGAATACTTGTTTCCGTATTTTTGTACATTGTTTTGCTGTTCGATTCATCGAAATTGCTTGGGCGGCGGTCCCTGGATTCCAATAAGGATTCAGTTGGGGGTCTCGGATTCTAGTAATGATTAGGTGGGGTCAGTGGAAGTTACAGAATTTAAACAACTATCCTGTAGTGGACTTGCTCTCGCACAGCGCAGTTCCGTCTGGTAGTGATGTGGTCCTCGTACACTGCTGCTGATCCGGAGGTCAGGAGTTCGAGGCCTCCACCGTAGGTTCCTGCCTGCGCCTCATCCCTGGTGGTCCAGTGGTAGAGCGTCACTGCTCTGCTGCTTGACTGACCTGTCTCCCTTTCTGCTTTTTCAGTCTCTCTGGCTATTTTTCTCTTTCTCTTTTATTTTTTTGTTTGATCTGTTTTTTGCTTAGATGATACATTCGACAGGCAGATACATTAACAATAGAACCAGTAGGCAATCTCCTAAACAAACTCTTCAAGACATTATAGCAGTGTTTGTACATAAAGCATACATCGATCTATATCCATGTCACAAATCACCTTACAGCATAAAAAAGCAAATAAATGATGTCAATCCGTACTTATCACATTTTTCTTATGGGAGCGCATTGCAATCGTATTATACAGCTACATATTAATTCCATACATATATCTCAGAAGGCTCCTCTAGGCAGTGCCGCTTCACCCAACCATTCGATCAAACAATCTTACATGTAACACTTGAATTTTAAAACATCCAATTGAGGAACAGGGAAGGAGAGCTGGGGAGCCTGGGTGGGGGAGAGGGGGGCGGAGGATGAACTATATCAATCACAATATTATCGATTACACATTTATATATATACATGCTATATCACCATTTAGTTATCGCTTACTGGTCTGAGGTGCATGATGCATGTTACACTTTCCAGACCACATTTTTTGTCAGTACATGTTACAACACAAATGTAGACTAGTGTTAGTCAGTGTTAGGAATGTCAGGGGGGTCACTCGGATCTACCATCACTTGAAGCGCGCTCAATATTGTGTTCCAGGCTAATGAAATGGGATATTTACGCAACCCTAAAGTATCTTCTCTTATTAATGAGACTGCTTCAGCCTTGGCCCAGCTCAGCATAGATTGGGACCATGCCTTTAGTGATGGGGGGTCTCCTGCTTTCCAGCGATGAGTGATGTCTTTTCGCCACCACAAACCTCAGGTCTAGGAATCTAGAGAATGCTTTGTGCTTCTTGCTTCTAGGGAATATCCCCGTTATATGCAGGCTTCCCACGAGTTCGGCAATACTCTGTCCGTACAGGTAGACAAATGATGGATCACCCCGTGCCAGTAGGGCTGCAGTTTGGGGCATGACCATAACATATGTAGCAGATCGGCATCTAACAGTTTGCAACGAGGGCAGCATGTGTCCGCTCTATTAAAATACCTGTTAATTTTGTCAGGGGATAAGTACGCTCTGTGAACTATATAAAATTGGATCAGCCTAAATCTAGCATTTCTGGGGATCTGCCTAGGACTTTCCAACATCATAGTCCATTCCTTAGGTGTGCATGGTCGTGTCATATCTGCCTCCCATTTATTACGCTAAATCCGCCTTCGTATGTTCTCGAATGGAGTCTGCGAACCACTTTACATGATGTCGCCCCGTGCCCATCACATGTACATATTGCACTAGGAGGTGTGTTGGGGGTTCCTGTGAGATGTTACCCCAGTGTTGCCCCAGCATGGCCATCCAGGAGGCATGGTTCAAGAATTGTCCAGGAGGAACGCCCTCTTCCTCAGACAAGGAGAGGAAGGGCTGCAACACATCCTCCGTGTACAGGTCTCCCATTGTATGTATATCTGCTCTGTGCCAGTCTGCAAGGTCAGACTCTCCGACTCGCCCCCCCTCCCTCGGCATACCCAATAATGGAGTGGCAGGGGCGTATGGTGTAGTATGCCTAGTGAGATATAATGCCCTGCGGAAACATTTCTGGGCTAGCTGCACCAAATGGGGGAAGCGGTGTGCGTGGCCTAGTACATGGGTGAAAGAGAAAAAAGGATTCCATCTAATGTGTACGGAGGCCCATGTTCCGCTGTATCCGCTAGGTGTAGTTCTGCCACCCATAATATTTGGGACGCCAAGTAGTAGTTTTCCATGTTGGGTAGAGCCAGCCCTCCTTGAGTCTGAGGCAGGTATAATTTTGCCAGTGCCACCCTACATCGCGTGTTGTTCCAGATCAAATCTCTCATGATTCCCTCTAGTGATCGGAAGAAGGACGCAGGTAGATACAGCGGGAGATTAGCAAAATATTAGAGAAGACATGGCAGCATCACCATTTTTATAAGCTTCACCCTGCCTGCAACTGAGAGATTAAGTGTTTTCCAAAAATCAGTTTGGGATTTTAGAGCTGTGACTGCTCTGGACAGATTGCCATCCAACAGATCCATATCATTGTGGTATATATGTATACCTAAATATCTGTATATATCAAAAAGAGAGAGAGGACCGAGTGTCCGTGGGGGCTAGGTGAGACCCAGCCCGAGGTCCCCCAACATAATGGGGATTCAGCACCGGATCACACGCACCCTTACAGAGAGATCTCAATCATGCCCTATAAATACACATGTATAATTTACTAAGACCCCTTGAGGTCCCCACTGAAGACATCAGCAAATAAGGGCCGCCACACGTATTCATTCTTTCTTATCACTATTCTTTAAGAAAAAGACTCCGTACCAGTGAGTCTCTTTTCCGTTTCCATACCATACAACAACAGATGAGACCACGCCCACCCATCACGACACGATGCGCCGAGGCACACGCTTTAGCAATTACGGCCTCTAAGGGGCGGGAAACTGACACACATATAAGCTGGGTTCCCGAAAGCAACCACACCTTCGGAATCCCGTCCAGCAGGCCGCAATAGGTACGGGAAGCAGGCAGATGGCTTTGATGAAGTGAGTAACTGTAGCAGTCCGGAGTCCTGATCTGACGGAGACTGCAGGTATTGTGCATCCCCAAGAGCTTGGGGAACTTTTACCTCTGAACTTTTCTCCTTTTTTCTTTTTTTCTTCCTCCGATCTCACATACAGAGTGTGACTATAGGTCCTGCCCCCCCTGCGGGATTCATGTTGCCACTGATGAAAATCTCATCGTAAGCATACAAGCCTTAGCGCACTCACGTGAGACCGCCACAGTACCGGGTATTCTTCACTATTTATTTTATTTATTTTGAAGGTTTTGTATAGTATACCGCATATTACTCAGTACTCCGGCACAGTCACGCACAAGAGCTACACCACGTTTTCACTTGATTTTCTTCCGCATATTGCCCGGTATAGTAACGTCGAAACAAGTCACTCACCACAATGTGCGCTGAATGAGAAGCTCGTCTTTGAGTTACTATATGTTCATGTGTATGTATGTCCTGTTTTGTCTCTTTCTTTACAGGTTTTAGCAACAACGGGAGGACATCTCCCTCCTTACCGCGCACCTTAGCGAGTGCGATTTCACCACAGGTCATTACAGACTTTTCGGACCATTACACTTACCACCTTATTACCAACACATAGACCCTGACGAAAGCCAGCATACGGCGCAGACTGGCTCAAACATGTAGACCTGATTTCATATTAATGGTTATTAGAGACATAATTTACCTCTATACATATCCCCCCTTTTTTTAAAAGCACTGCCAGAGGGCCAACCATTAAATAAATAACATTTACTTTAAGGGACCCTGTGGACAGTTTAACGCACTTCACTTAACTTCACTGCACACTCACTACACTGAAAAACCAGCTCTGCTGTAAAACAAGCGTTGCAGCACACCCAGGGTGCACTCGGCACCTTGGGTGGGACCCGATGATGAAGCATGCCACCAACTAGGTTGGTGGGTGAGGGTTTTCATAAAAAACAAATGGTTTTTCCAAAAACATGAACATTTAGCTTCTTTAGTGTGATCTAGTTCTTCTTGATTTTGTCTATACCTAAATATCTGAACACCACTGGTTGCCAGGTCACCAGTGCCCCATTTACCACCATGTGAGAGTTGTCTGCCCCAGGTGTAAAGGGGAATAAACAAGATTTACCCCAATTCACACCTAGTCCCGACAGTGAAGCAAATAACTTGAGCGTGTCCGGAATATCTGCGGGATTGCCTGCAAATCTTTGACAAAGTAGTATATCATCCGCATATAGCGAAACGGCATGTAGCTCTCCTCCTAGGCCTATTCCCCACTGTGCTGCTGATTGACGCAGCGCTATTGCCAGTGGCTCTATAGCCAAAATAAAAATCAGGGGAGAAAGGGGACATCCCTGCCTCGTTCCCCTCTCTATCGGTATGGGTCTAGAGAATAATGTGCCCAAAAGAAGACAGACTGCAGGTGTTCCATACAATAATCTGATTAAACTCAGGAAATAGGACCCAAATCCAAAGCGTCGCAGGACCTCAAACATATGCTGCCATTCCACCGTGTCAAAAGCTTTTTCTAAGTCTAACACTAGGTAGCCAGCTGTTGGCCTGTCCAGCGCAACACTCCGCATCACCCGAAAGAGCCTGCTTATATTGAGAGATGTGTTTCGAGCCGGCACAAAGCCGTTCTGGTCCTGATGGACCAAATACGGAGTGACAGGAGCTAGTCTACCTGCCAAGACCCCTGCTAGGACCTTATAATCGCCATTCAGAAGCGCTAGGGGCCGATAAGCACTTGTGTGCGAGGGATCTCTGCCCGGCTTAGGAATTGTGATCAGAGTGGCTTCGGTCAGAGAAGCAGGGAAGGGGATACCTTCAAGTGCTTCCTCATAAACCTTAAGCAGATGCGGGCTTAACAGGTCAGCGTATGTTTTATAGAATTCATGGGGAAGACCATCGGGGCTAGGCACCTTGCCAGATGGCAACACTCGCATTGTACCCCTCACCTCCTCTAGTGTAAGCAGGGCATCCAGTTCCCTGTGCTGTTCGGGCGTGAGGGTGGGGAAGGAAAGGCCATCTAGAAAAGTGTGGAGCTCTGTCTCAGAGGCGTACCAAGCAGATTTATATAATTGCGCAAAGTGTGTGGTCAATACGCTATGGATTTCATGCGGAGTATATTTGAGCCCCCCCTTCCGGGGACCGAAGAGCAGTAATGGGTCCCGCAGATTGTTCTTGTTTGACCAGCCAGGCCAAAAGAGGCCCCGATCGGTCTCCTTTAGCATGCGCTGACGCTGAATGTGCCGCGAAGTTTAAACACCGCTGACGTTCTAGGAGTTCTACATGTTTTCTACGCGCGTCCAACAGATGGGCAGTGTCTGGAGCGTCTTCCATCGCTCGAGTTTCTAATGACAACAACTCTCTTTCCGCAGAACGTAACTCCTGCTCTATCTGTTTCTGCAAACCGCAACCCAGTCCCAGACACTTCCCGCGAAGCGTAACGTTCATGGCTGCCCATTCCACCATAGAGGACGACGTAGACCCAGAGTTATGTGTGAAGTACTCGCCTATAGCTTCCCCCACAGAGTCTCGGAAGACTGGGTCCTCAAGCAGCGTCGGCTGCAGTCGCCACGTAGGGACACTAGGAACTTAGCTCTCCCACATCAGTGTGATATAGTGTGGGTTGTGATCGGAGTGCGTCCAACCCCAATAATCTGAGTTTACTACGTAGGGAAGAAGGGAGGGAGAGCTGAAAAACCTATCCAATCTGACATGCAAGTCATGGGGCACTGAATAGAAGGAATATACCCTCACATCCGGGTTACGATGTCTCCAGACATCGATCAGGTCCCACCTACACGCCCATCCACTCAACCCCGTAGAGTTGGCAGTGGCAGTCGTACCTCTGAGTGGGGGAAGGATCTATCCAAGTCTGTGTCCATGACACTATTAAAGTCTCCTCCAATCAGCCATGGTATATCTACACCATGTCGTCAGCAATTGGATAGCAGTCTGAGAAATTGGCCCTGTTCTACGTTAGGAGCATACACGTTCCGTAACACGATATAGCGCCCATCCAGTTTGCCCTTCAGGAATACACATCTACCCTCCTTGTCGGCAAGGACCTCATCCACTGCAAAAGGCGAACCCAGATTAAGGCCCGTCCTGCAAATAAAGAATAATCAGTAGCATATACTTTACCCCTCCATTTACGTTGCAGTCTGGTTATTTCTGCCCTATTTAAATGTGTCTCCTGTAAAAGCGCAATGCGCACATTGTGTCGCTTAAGATAAGAGTAAACCTGCGGGATGGCGTACGGAGGCCCCGCACATTCCAGGTAATTATCTTGTGGTCTGTCACAGCGTTACATTATAGGAGAATGGGTGTGCACCCCGACCTATGCGTGCAGCCGTGTGTATGAATTGACAATGCATTGTATCATCTCACAATACCTCCCAGAAGGGCTCCCACAATCCAAAGGAACAAGGGTAAACTAATACAATAAAGGGAAAACATTATAAGAGCAGTCCCCCTTGAATACGGGGTGTTACCCAAACCTAAAACAGCAACGAATTTGCGCACCCAACTGGTTCCCTATAAGGGAGAATTGGAGGAGATGTGTAACCTTGCAGGGCATACCACTATGAATCCCCAAGTAGCTCATAATCGTGTTTAGAAAGGTGTATGTAGCGGAGAATTACCCACAGGTGCTGTATGTAAGCCCATGCGCAGCACCCAATAAACAAGTGGCACTATGCAATAGAAGAATGCAGAAGCTACAACACCAAGGCAGTCCTTTATGCAGTTCCTGACGCAGGCGCTACACCCAAATCATTTCATACAATACCATCCGAAGTCTGTGGCGTGACATCAGGCATTCTTAACGATACAGAGTCCGATAGTCCTATTTCAGATGAGCTCCCATCTCCAGAAGAGTGAATCGAGGTTCCAGCTTTGTCGGCCAACTCTGCAGCTTCAGCCATCTGCTCCGCAATCGGAACCACAGCTTGTCGCTCCTGGTGAATTTGGTCCAGGCCAGGTGCCGCCGAGAGGCCTGAGTACTGCCTCGAGGTCTCCTGCCAATCCCAAGCATCTAGTGGTGTGTCAAAGAACTTGGTCTTCCCATCAGAGACCACACGGAGTCTGGCGGGAAAGAACAGTGAGTAAGAGATGTTCAATTGTCTAAGCTTCTGCTTGACTGGCAGGAAGGACCCGCGTTGACGCTGAACCTTTATGGTATAGTCAGGGAAGAGCAGGACCTTGGTGTTTTCGTACTTGATCTCAGCCATCTTCCTGGTGTCGTATAAAATCGTGTCCCTGTCTCTAAAATGCAGCAGCTTAAAGATAAGTGGTCGTGCTCTAGCGCCCGGAGCCGGTTTCCTACCCGGGACACAATGCGCCTGCTCAATGGTAAAGAACGGAGAGAATGAGGTTGATGGTAATAAGGTCTTGAGCCAATGCTCCATGAAAGCTACAGCGTCTTGACCTTCCGCTCCCTCTGGCAGTCCGATCAGGCATATATTATTCCTCCTGGAGCGGCCCTCTGCATCTTCCACCCGCTCCTCGAGGAAACGTATCCTGACCTTGTGTGCATTTTGTTGCTTCTCTTGGAAGTCCGTGGTAGGCTTCAGTTCCGCAATGTCCTGCTCCACTACGGTAACACGGTCTTTCAATTTCCGGTGATCAGAGTGTAACAGTGTAAGATCCAGCACGACCGTATCCAGTTTGGCTTCCATCGATTCTCTGGAGCGTTCAATGGCGTTCAGAATAGCGTCTAGTCGGTCATTCGGTGGGTTCGACAGTGTTGACGGCTGCGTACAATCTACATCCACCGGGCAAGCGGCCTGCGAGACGGCCGTGGAGCCTGTTCCCTTTGTATGACCCATCAGACCTACTAGGCCCTTCAGCGCACTCCAGCTAACTCGGTGTGTCCAGCAGAATATGCCGATATACAGTCCCCCCGCACTCAGCTCACCTCAGTAACCCTGTAAGCAACAGCACCCCCCCCAAACAGTTCCAATTATCTGGTCAGTATCGTACATGCCACGTATAGGCTTGACTCACTTGGTGTCGCAGCTCCCAGACCGACAGTCTGGAGTTGTACGTACCTCGACTTCCAGTAGACTGCTCCCTGCGGGGACCATCCAGCCAGGTCGCCTCTTGGAGACAAACAACCGCCTCTCGCCTCCCCAGGTCGGGTATTCACTGCAGCACTGTACGTCATCACAGGCCCCACTGACAGCAGCCAATTACTTTCATCCGCCTCCTCCGTGTGCAAGGTATATCCCTCCGCCAGTCCCTGGTTTAGCCTCGGCTCAGGCCGCTCGTGAGGACAGTCACTGCGCTTCAGGTTAGATCCAACAATCACGGGCCCACCAGTGACGACCGTAGTCGCCTCTAGGATGCCTCCCAGTTCACACCCATGCAGCATTTATCTCCTCCCCGAGAGCGAGCAGGCCCAGGGCCCCCGCCCTCCTCGGGCCGCATCTAAATTCCGGGCCCACCCCTCCCTGCAACGAGCGCCGCTGCCTGCAACTTGTTGTGCGTCCTCGTTTCAGCACCCGGCAGTGCAGCGGAAATCACTAGCGCGATCCCACTTCGCGCTTCAGCCGGAGCAGCGCATCGGTCCCGACTTAGGCAACACCCAGGCCATGTCCACTCCTTTCGGTCTTGCCTTCGAGCTCCAGCGATACCTCCTCCCAGTGAGCATCCATGCTGCCGGGTCCTCCGATGGCTGCGGTAACCGGTCCCAGTCCGACTCACAGCAGATGCTCCTGCGGCCTTCTTGTCATCAGTCTGAGCGGGTCGGCCAAGACCAGCATCGCCGCTTCCAGGGCCGTCTCCGGAGCTTCGCCCGCCAGCACAGTCTGTCCCCGCTGTCTTCCAGTGTTGCTGAGTGTAGTCTTCTGCATTCCCTGCACTGATACCCAGCAGTTCAGCACTCGCCGCAGTTCTGATCCTTCTTCAATCTTCGGCCGCAGCATAAAATCAGTTGCGTCGCAGGCCCAGCCCAGGCCGCACATGTCCCGCCTGAGCTTGACTCTCAGCTGCGGCGGTCCCACGGGAGCTATACTGGCGTGGTCAGCGCTTCAGCAGACACCCGGGGTTTCGCCGGACAGTTAGTCACGGCTCTTCGTTAGGAAAAGCTGCAGTCAGTCGGATTAATATGCCGGATTATGGGGATTTGTGGCAGAGCGAGGTCAGTGCGCGTCCGCCATGCTGCCCCTGCAGGCCACGCCCCCTTCTCTTTCATTCTGCCCTTTGGCTTGCGTTTTTCCTTTTTCTTCTTTCCTCTGGTTTTCTCCCTCGCCGCCCCTGCCACTGCGATCCTCCGCGGCCCAGGCCCCTCCTGTGTCCTTCTCTCCGTCTCTCTTCTGCTTTTTTCTTTTTATCTGCCTCGGTTTTGCTCTTTTCCTTTTCCTCCTGTTTTCTCCCTCGTCGCTGCCTACCTCGATCCCCCGCGGCCCCGTCCCCTCCTGTGTCCCTTCCTGCTCCCACGTTTTCCCGCCTCCCAGTTGTCCAGCCCCCCAGCACTACTTAATGGTGGCCGCACCCAGCGGCGCGCTGCTGGCGAGCCAAAGGCAAGCCCATCTGCATCCGTCCGTGCCTGGACCACGCCCAGCGCCAGGGACCCTGGTTCTCGGACTTTCCACCCCTACAACGCCAGCACCCTCCTCGCGCTCAACCCTGGATGCCTCACCACCTTCCATCTAGCATCCCAGAAGGCGGCCCAGGGACCATTCACCTGACAGAACAGCAACCGTACCTTTACCCATGCCAGCACGCCAGCTCCTCTCGCCGTCAGCCGACCAACAACGCACCCGACTAGCTCAACTGCATCCTCCTCAAAGTGCGGTCCCTCCACAAAAACACCACAGAAATCTGGGACCTCCTCGACGCCACCTCCTCTGACATCGTTTTCCTCACAGAAACATGGCTAACCCCTGCTCCGGACCAGACATTGCAATAGCCATCCCCAACGGCTACAAAACCACCCGCAAGGACCACCACAATCGCTCAGGAGGCATCGCCATCGTCCACAAGAACACCCTCTGACTAACCACACAGGCTGATGACCCAAAAACGACCATGGAACACCTCCACTTCCAGCTCCAGGCCAACCCAAACACCACCCTCTGTGGCACCCTCATCTACAGGCCCCCCAGGCCGACCACCTTTTACCGACGCCATTGTAGACCTCATCGCACCCCAGGCTCATGCATCCACCAACTACATCCTACTCGGAGACCCCAACTTCCACATGGACAACCCCAGCGACCAGAACATCGCCTCCTTACTAAAGAACCTTGCCTACATCGGACTCAAACAGCTAGTCACCGCACTGACCCACACAGCCGGACACATGCTCGACCCCGTCTTCTACGCAAGCAGGATCAGCAGCTACAGCCACACCACAGAACTCTCCTGGACCGACAACCACTGCGTAAATCTCACCTTCGCTACACCCACCGTACACCATCGTCCTCACCGCCCCCGTTGCAGCTGGATCAAGGCCACCAATGAACTTCTCGTTCACTCCCTCAGTACAACCACTCCACCAACGGACGCCAACATCGCAGCACGCAACCTCCACCGATGGATCTCCAGCTGCGCTGACACTCTGTCACCCCTCAACAAAAGACCTAGCAAGCAACACGCCAAGAAAGCCAACTGGTTCACCCCTGCCCTCCATGAATCCAGATGCACCTGCAGACGACTCGAGAAGAGATGGAGAAACAACAAAACGCCGGAAACCCACGCTACCTTCAAATCCGCCATCAATGTACACCTACTCCTTCTCAAAACCACTAAGAAAACAGCCCTCCAAAACAGAATCGACGCCAACCCACACAATATTAAGGAACTCTTCGCCATCGTCAAGGAGTTCGCCAGACCCAACAGCAAGACCATAGACATCCCTCCCAAGACCTCTGCAACAAACTCAGCACCTTCTTCCACCACAAGATCAGGCAGATCTACGACAGCTTCGATACCCTAGACCCTGCCACTTCGCCCACCACCACCTCACGCAAGCACGCCGCACCCAACAGACCGTGCTGTGTTGGACGCCGCTCACAACAGAGGACACAAAATACCATGAAGTGCATCCACTCAGGAGCCCCGACGGATCCATGCCCGTAGCACATCTTCCACAGGGCAGCCGCCGACATCCCCCCCAGCTCCGCCACACCATCACCTGCTCCATCGAAACCACCACCTTCCCAGATGACTGGAAACATGCGGAGATCAACCACCTGCGGAAGAAGCCGTCCTCAGATCCGACTGACCTCAAGAACTTCAGACCCATCTCCCTCCTCGCCTTCCCAACCAAGGTCATTGAGAAGGCCATCAACGCCCAACTCTCCACGTTCTTAGAAGTAAATCACGTCCTGGACACCTCCCAATCCAGTTTCTGAAGAAACATCAGCACGGTACTCCTAGCCGCCACCGACTACATCCGCTCCCTCTTCGAACGGGGCAAGACCGTAGCCCTCATCCTACTGGACCTCTCGGCGGCCTTCGACACAGTCCCCTACCGCACCCGAATCACCAGACTCAACGACGCCGGCATCCGGGACAAGGCAGTGGACTGGATCCACTCCTTCCTCACTGGCCGAACCCAGCGAGTTAGACTACCCCCGTTCCTCTCAGAACCCACAGAGATCAGCTGCGGAGTGCCCCAGGGCTCCTCCCTGAGCCCCACCCTCTTCAACTTCTACATGGCCCCCCCTCGCAGCCATCGTCAGAAGCCACAGACTCAATATCGTCTCCTACGGCGACGACATTCAGAACTCACAACCGCCAAAACCAACTTCCACATCGGAATGAAGGCCATCGCTACCCGGATGAATGACAGCTGCCTCAAGTTCAACTCAGAAGTACTCATCCTGGGATCCGCGCCTTCATCCTGGGACGACTCTTGGTGGGCAGCCGCCCTGGCATCCCCTCCCACCCAGACAGACCACGCATGCAATCTCAGCATCATACTGGACTCATTGCTCACAATGAACCGCCAAATCAACACAGTCTCCTCAGCCTGCTTCCACACGCTCAGTCTGCTTCGAAAGACATTCAGATGGATCCCCACAGAATCCAGAAAGACGATCATCCACGCACTCATCACCAGCAGACTCGACTACGGCAAGGCACTCTACGCCGGTGTCACCCAGAAACAGCTCAAGAAACTACAGAACGTCCAAAACGCCGCAGCCAGACTGGTCCTTCACACCCCCCTCCGCAGCCACATTACGCAACACCTTCAAAAACTCCACTGGCTCCCAGTCGACAAGAGAATCACCTACAAGCTCCTCAGACATGCCTACAAAGGTCTCCACGACGAAGGACCAGCAAACCTAAACCACAGCCTCGAATTCCACATGCCCTCCAGACAACTCTGTTCCGCCCAGCTTGCCCTTGCCTCCGTACCCAGGATCAACAAGACCAGAACCGGAGAAAGATCCTTCTCCTACCTTGCGGCAAAGACCTGGAACATCCTGCCCCTCCACTTCAGGGAATCCGCGTCACGGGCCCAATTCAAGAAGGAGCTCAATACCTGGCTCTTCGAGTGATCCTACCCAAAGAGGGATCAGCAGGCCCTCCCAAACCCCTCCCCAGCGCCTTGAGACCCTCACGGGTGAGTAGCCGCGCTTTATAAGCCCCTGATTAATTGACTGCTCTATACTATGAGGACAAATAGACTCCTGACAATGCAGTGTTAGAAGAAAATGAATGACAGGCTCTATAAAGCCAAATCAGAAAGAGACAGCACAAGGGATCTGTAGAAGGCAGACAATATAGTGCCAACTGTGGACTCTACAGGACCACAGAGAGCCACATCCAGTGCAGAGTGAACAGGGGATGCTGGAGTATAAATGGAACGCTGGACTTGTACAGGTTTCATAGAATCATCAATGGTTGGTCTCCTACCTCAAATCATAGACATACTCCCTTAGGAGACTAGCAAACAATTGTGTCCTCTAACTACTAACAATATTGGTGTTTCAAGCAGTTTAGAAAAAATTGCAGGGTGCTTCTTTTCAGTGTTTGTGCTTTGCTTATGGCATCCACTCCCTCTAGAACCGTCAAAGGTCTCACTCATCTTTTGTCCATAAGCAGCACAAAACCCTGCTTTTACGACAATTTCTGGATTAACTCTTTTCTCTGGCTAGGTGATAGCCTACCTTTTTTGTGCAAGGGACACTAAGGGTGATTTGTGCGCTCGACAAATCCACTTATATTATAGTGTAAGAGGAACCTTGAAAAATATATAACCAGAGAGAAACACTCTACTACACTATAGTTACAAATCTAGACCCTGTATGTTTTCTAGCACATAATTTTGTTAGGTAATACCTTGCAGCATGTCTCTGGGGAGAAAAATGTTACATTCTCAGTTCTAAGGCTCAGAACAGGTGAAAAGGTGTTATTACTGCGTCATCTCTCAGTGTGATCTGAGGCCCTCATAATGATGCAGTAATACCACACTATATATAAAACGTACGCTGTGGTATTAGTAATTTCGACAGTGGCATAGCAACACCCTTTTGGTTGAGCACTCCTAATGAGGCTCAAAACCTAAGCCTTACCTCGACGGAGACAGATTTGTCTGCACTCATCCTCTTGCTTGGAACTTCAGGACCAGTCTGAGTCTTGACTGCCACCATCTCCCCAGCTCGGGAAGGATTATGACTGCGCTGTGGATTGGTCTGGCTGCCAGAGCCACTTTGGTTGTACCCAGGACTCCCGTGACCCGGAGACTCCCAGCTAGGAGTTTGGGAAGAGGTCAGTTCATGAAAGTTCATGGGGGGGCTTGTAGGAAATTCAAAGTTTGATGTCTTGGTAAATTCGTTTTCAGCAATCATCTGTTTTGGGGATTGGTTGTGGAGGTTGTCCGCTGGAGTCCACACACCTTCTTCCACTTGCCTGCCAGGAAAGAATAGTGAAGAATAAAATGGAAGTCAACAGAGCAAACACCATGGTGTTTTAAATATATACCATCTTTGGCATTTTCCTTTACTAGTCCACCAGATGATCTAAGAAAACCGCTGGTGAAACATGGCTAGTGGACAAGACAGTTTGCTCCCAGATAAAGTGTTATTTGAAAATCACCTGGGGATGAAGGGACTTATTGCAGTAAGGAGGAGTAAATATTTCCAACATAGGTTGTTAGGTTTGAAAGACATCGCCTGTGGATCAACAAGAAATAATTAGTATCATGGGTGACTGAAGAAGAAAGATGTTTTATAGGGGTCAAGAATGAGGGACATGTGATTTACTCCTAATGGTATGTTTGCAAAGATTATGGTGAGAAACCCCTATAAGCATAAATGGGTTTGCATATTTTCATGGTTCTAGGGAGAAACGTTTCATGTGTATTATGCTAAGCAATAGTTTTAAGGTAATGGGGGAGAGGAGTTGGCCTAACGGCTAGGACAGTTGACCTCAAATCTGGGGAACCGGGTTCGAGTCTCGGCAATGACACGCAACATCCTGTGATTTTGGGCAAATCACTTAATCTCCCCCTGCCTAACAAAAATGAATGTGTCCTCATTTAAGCAACTGGTGCTCGTGTAAAGCACTCTGATACCCGATACCTTCGTGTCAAGTTTGCGCTATATAAAACTCATTAAAAAAAAATGGCAATGTATGTATGTTGTGAGGTTATTGAGAATTAGGTTCATGGTTACAGGGAGAACTTTTCATGAGCATTATGCTAAGGGATAGTTTTAAGGACACGGTATTGTACGTATGTTGTAGGTTTATAGAGAAATATGTCTTCCAGGGACAAAAGTCTAATGTGTGTATACTGAAGTAGGATTATAAAGGGATGGGCAAGTGATGTTTTGTAGGGTTATAGAGAAATAAGTGGAAGAGAATGTCTCCTGTAGCTTTTGAGGGTCGGTGGATGGGCTGGCAATGCCTGAGAAGGGCATAGTTCCTTGAGCACCAAGGTAGACATTCTCTAGGAAAGAGAGCTTGAGCTCTCTCTGCAGGTAAAGGAGGAGGTAATTATGCAATGAGGTTCTCACCTTCGGATCTGAGCCAGTGTATCAGTCATTGATTTACAGCGTTTCAGTAAAGTATCCAATCGCTGGGGCTCTTCCTTCAGGAATTTCACAGCTTCCACCTCGACACGCAAGATCACACGCATCTTACTCTGCAGACTGGGGAAATGAGCTGTAAGAAAGGAAAAAGGTAGAAACAAGGGCAGTAGAAATGTTGTCATGTAAATATCACTCTGCAACCAACTGAAGGACCAGGAATCAGCACTTATCTATCTTCATTTGAGACACACCCTCTGTCCTCAGCTCCCTGCTCTACCTCTCAGCAGTCCAGAAGGAAGCATAAAATATCTCTTCCAGTGATGACTTTCTTGCTCGCTTTTCAACAGACATTTTTATCTTGCAGCATATCCTCATGCCAGATACACCAGACATTATCGAAGCAGGCAGAAACTCTTTATAACAGACAATTTAAAAGCAGGCAGGAGATCCTTGCTTCAGACCCTTTTATAAACAGTCCTATGTCAGATTATTCTAGAACTAGTTATGATATTCCTCTGAAGTAAGAATATTTCTTTATCAGATGTTGTGACCCAAAAGAGGAAAGGTTGCAAATTTGTTGAGAAGGTAGGGTGTGCCTCTGTAATTTTAACAATGATCTTCTGAATGCATCCATATTAGATATCTATGCAGTAATGAAACTCCACTCGGTTTGGGCCTCCTAACAAGAAATTACTTAATAGTAAAAAAAAAAAAACACACATACAAAAAACGAAGGAGTTTATGTGAGCACTCAGCAACTCAGTAACATGCCCTATTACAGTCAAAATAAGTCTCTTGTAGGTGTAGATGTTTTTAACTTTATTATTTTGTATTTATGTCCTTTTTCTTCTACACGAAGGTTTGAAAACAAAGCTTCAAGAGATCAGCAACCATGTTTTTCACTAGTGATATTAGTTAGCCAATGAGCTTAATCATGAAATAGGTATTTTGCGAATTAATGGTTTAAAAGAGATTTAATAAGTTGAGAAAATCTAGTAATAAGTGTTTTTGTCCTCTACTTGTAACAGTCGTAGAAATACTATGCCAGACCCCTTTGAGAAACATTGCAGATATCTCCATTTTAAACCTTTGCGAAGGGGCAAGGATATCTCTATGCAAGACACTACTAAAAGTTGCCACAATATGCCTATGCTAGAGCCTTTTAGAAGAAGGCAGGATCTCTTCAGCATTGACACCTTTTACAGATTTCTATGTATGGTCTTTGAATATGCCGAATGGGAATTCCTGGTACTTTTGTATAAGACAGTGATACTTTTGTAGCTCATCTTGTTATTTTGGCCTTTACTGAAGCAATTCGTGCTTGCCTCTCCTATTCCCGTTACTGCATCCACCATATTATCCTTATGATCACAATTCTCTGCTCTCGAATAGGTGAACACATTTGCTTCTTCCTGGGAAAACCTTACTGGGGAAACAACTCCAAGCCACACTAACGATCCCCTTTTTGAGCTGCTCCCAATCACCGCTGTTGCCTAAGGTGGGTCGGTGGCCACACTGTACAGCAGATGCATTACTTTTAAGTCCTCAAACAATCAGAGATACCACACTATCTCTACAGCCCTGCTCACTCGCTTTCTACTAAATACAGTGCAACATTTTGTGGCTGTAGTACCATTGTCTAGGCTCCATTCTTATAACTCGTGCTCCTGGGTCTTTATGAGCACACGGGAAACATTCAGCGCAAAAGATCCAGTGGGGTAAATAAATTGAAGATTTTCCTATATATGCTGACTCAACAATACACCCATGCACTGTGAGTGGAGGCCAGATCAATTTTCACATCTTGTTACCTGAGATCCAGTAACTGTAAGTAGCACAATCTGTTTGAAGACCTAAATGACGTATGTTCCAACTGAAACGATTTCACATCAAGGATAACAAGGGCTTACGCTGCATTCAAAATGGTGTGAGTCACATTTTCCTACTTCAAATGGAATACTGAAATGACTAAGATAAATAGGGCATGCGTCATGGAAGGAGAATGTAACTTATCCTCCAAGCATCTGTTCATGTAGTGATGTAGATTCACCTGCTCTGCATACTCCTGCCATCTAATGTTGGGCTCGGACATGTACAGCTTGTTTTTCTTTGAAGAAGTATTTCGAGTCACGAGGTGTTGTGACTCCTCCTATAAATAGTATTGCGCATGATCATCGGTTCCATTGTTAGGTTGTTTTCCTGCACGGCGGGTGAGGATGGAGATGGAACAGAAGTGACAGAAGATGCCCCTGCATAGGAATGTGTGAAAAGCAAAGTAAAGTAGAGGAAATATATCTGCAACAGTCAAAGGGTTCTGGGGAGGAGGGCGGGCTCATGTAAATCTACACGCACTACATGCCCCGAACAGATACTTACAGGGTAAGTAACATTTTCTATTTGTGGCATGTGTAGCTGTAGATATACATGCCCTGCATAGACTGGAAAGCAGTTGTCCCCTAAAGCTGTGGCTAGTCAGAGGAAGAAATGCGTTACTTACATGTAACTGCAGTTATCCAGTATTGGTATCTTTCATAGATTCACATGCCTGAATCATTCCCCGTCGTCGAGATGGGAGTCCCCGGTAAATTAGAAAAGTAATGTCCTATTAGACATACAAAACAATAGGCCTAAGGCCTCTCATTAGTAACACATCCAGGTCCTTTTGTGAAAAGGACCAAACTCTAAAACCACAGCCAATCAGCTGTTACCACCCTTTGGAACCTTCCTGGCAGGAGCTCTGGTCCCTCAGATTTTCGTAAGCGGAGTGCTATATAACAGTACCACTGAGAGAACCATGAGAGCCTTTCCAAGGGAGGTGGGTGGGTTGCATGTGAATCTATGAAAGATACCAATACTGGATAACTGCAGTTACAGGTAAGTAACGCATTTCTTATCCAGTATTAGAGTATCTTTCATAGATTCACATGCCTGAATCAGAGTAGCAAGCAATAGTGAGCACATTTCTTTTCCCCATAAAGGGTATACATGCATCGGTTGAGAAAAAACCACATTTGTACATTTCAGTATATCAAAGATATAGTGCATAATAATAAGCAGACATGAAGGTAATCATAGAAATGTGCGGTAATATAAAGGTTGGTGGGAAGGAAGAAAGGCTCACCTCTATTGAAATAGATGACGTAGTACTGCCTGTCCAACTGCAGCGTCCTTCGTCAGTTCTGAATCCAAGCAGTAATGCCTGGTAAATGTGTGCGGCGTCTTCCATGTTGCCGCTCTGCAAATGTCCACAATAAAGACGCCCGCAAACAATGCCATGGACGTAGAGACTGCCCTGGTGGAATGGGCACGAATCGTAGTTTGTAAGGGCTGACCAGCCTGATGGTGGCATAGAGTGATAGCGCTAGAGATCCACCTAGAGATACTTTGCTTCGAAAGGGGGAAACCTTTCCTAGGTACACTGTAGGCCACGAAAAGTTGGTTGGACTTTCGGAATGGTCTTGTCCTGTGAAGGTAGAATTTAAGGCATCGCTTTAGATCCAAGGAATGAAGAGCCTTTTCCGCTGGTGTCTGAGGATTTGGGAAGAAGGTCTTCAAAACAATGGGTTCGTTAAGATGGAAGTGCGATGGCACTTTAGGGATAAACTTCGGGTTAGTTCTAAGAATTACCCTATCGTTTTTAAATTGCATAAATGGATGCTGTATTGTAAAAGCGTGAAGCTCACCGACTCGTCTCGCTGAAGCAAGGGCTAGCAGAAGTGCAGTTTTCCAGGAGAGGAACTTGAGGTCCACCTTGTGTATTGGCTCAAAAGGGTGCCTCATAAGCTGGGCTAGAACCGTATTAAGCTGCCATGTTGGAGGAGGAAGCTTTACTGGAGGGGAAAGTCCGGAAAAGACCCTTGAGGAATTGTTTGATGAGTCTATTGGACCAAAGAGAAGGGCCTGTGGAGGATCTTCTGAAACGGGATATCGCTGCCAGATGAACTCTGATGGAAGCGTGAGCGAGGCCCGAATTTGCGAGATGAAGGAGGTATGGTAAAATCTCCTCGGGCGAGGACTTGCAGGGATGCACTTCAGCAGATGCACACCATATACAGAACCTTTTCCATTTGAGAGAATATGTTCTGCTTGTACTGTCCACTACTGCTCGAGACAGAATCGCCCTACAGTCCGGAGGGATATTCATAGCTTGGAACTCATTGTATTCAGGAGCCAGTCCGATAATCTGAGCGAGGCCGTGTCCGGTTGCTGTATTTGCCCCTGATCCATTGTGAGAAGAGACGGAAATGGCTTCAATGGAATTGGAGGCTTCTGGGATAGGAGATGTAGTTCTGTAAACCAATGTTGGCGAGGCCATGCTGGTGCTATTAAAATCAGTGTGCAGGGCTCTGCCTTCATCTTCTTCAGGACTCTGGGGAGCAGTGGAATCGGCGGAAAGGCGTAAGCAAAGACGCCGAACCAGGCTATTGAAAATGCATTCCCCAGAGATCCCTGTTGGGGATGCCAGCTTGCGAAGCGTCGGTATTTGGCGTTGAGTCGTGAAGCGAACAGGTCGAGATTTGGTTCGCCCCATTGACAGAAAATGCGGTCGAGAATACCCTGGTGTAATTCCCACTCGTGGCAGGAGGTTTGTAGTCTGCTCAGCGAATCTGCCAATGTATTTTCCTTTCCCGGAACATATTCGGCCTTCAGAGAGATTTTGTGCTGAAGCGCCCAGTTCCAAATTTTCTGCGATTCTTGAGATAACGAGAGAGAACGAGTCCCTCCCTGCTTGTTCACGTAGTGCATTGTTGTGGTGTTGTCCGTTTTGACAAGCACTAGAGAACCTGCTATTCTGGGAAGAAAAGCCCGAAGGGCTAGATAAACAGCTCTGAGCTCTAGGAGGTTTATGTGCAAAGCCCTTTCCATTATTGACCACTTTCCGCTGATTTGAAGCTCCTGAAGAAAAGCTCCCCAACCTTCCAGGGATGCGTCCGTAGTTATGACCTGAGGAGACACTTGAGGTAGGAAAGACAGGCCTTGTGACAGATTCTGTGGACGAGTCCACCAGTGTAACGCTGTGATTACTTGAGGAGTGACTTGTATGATGTCGTCGAAAGACCCTTCCACCTGAATCCACTGAGTGGCAAGGGCCTCCTGGAGAGGACGCATATGGAGGCGACAATGTGGAATGAGTAGGATGCAAGAGGACATCATTCCCAGGAGGGACTTGAATAGCCGAACAGAAAGAGACTTTCTTTGTTTTATTCGGTTTGCCAATTGTGAGAGCTTGCGCTGTCGTTCCTGTGTTGGGTAAGCATGCTTGTGGACAGTATCCAAAATGGCTCCCAAAAATGTGATCCTTTGAGAAGGTTGAAGCATTGACTTTTCTGCATTGAGGGTGAGACCTAATTGCTCGAAAAGTTTTAGACAAGCGCTGGAAGATTGCATCGCGCCTTGAAGAGATGGTGCTTTGACGAGCCAGTCGTCGAGATATGGAAACACTTGATGATGCTGCTGTCTGAGGTACGCAGCGACTGGTGACAGACATTTTGTGAATATGGGTGGAGCTGATCTGAGCCCAAACGGCAGAACTCGAAATTGGTAATGCCTGCCAGCGACGGCAAATCTCAGAAATTGTTTGTGTTTTCTGTGGATTGGGACATGGAAATAGGCATCCTGGAGGTCTAAAGATACCATGTAGTCGTTTGGATTGAGAAGTTGTAGGACTTCCTGGATGGTAATCATGCGAAACGATTGCTTCCTTAGGAATTTGTTCAAATTTCTTAGATCTAGTACCGGCCTCCACTTGTCGTCTCTCTTGCGCACCAAAAGAATCGGGAATAAAAGCCTTTTCCCCGTTGATGAACAGGAACTCGCTCTATGGCTCCTTTGCGAATCATGGATGATATTTCGTTCTGCAAGAGGTTCAAATGTTTGTGAACCATAAGTTGAGGTGGAGTTGGTGGAGGGGTTTGAAGAAATTCCAAGGAATGTCCGAACTTCACTATTTGTAGGACCCACCGATCTGTAGTTATTTGTTCCCAATTGTGCAAATAGTGGGATATTTTTCCTCCTATTCTGGATGGTGAGGGGGGTGTCGCAGTCGGTGGCAGGGAAAAGTCATTGACGCCGGGCAGATTCTTTTTGCCGACCAGCTTTTCCTCGAAAAGAAGATTTGTGGTAGGCAGTTTGTTGTTGTTGCTGCCTCTGCTGAAATTGCGGCCTGTATTGCTTGCCCGCGGAGGAGTAACCAGAATATCTATTTTGTTGATAGCCTCCTCTATAGGACGATTGACCTCTACCTCGTGAGCCACGAAAGGAGGTAGTTCTATATTGGAGGGTTCCCAAAGATTTGGCGATGTCCGTATCTTTTTTAATCCCCTGCAGGGCCTCATCGATAATAGATCCAAACAGGCACTGCCCGTCATAGGGCATATCCAGGATCTTGGTCTGGACCTCAGGTCGGAAAGTCGTCGCTTTAAGCCAGCCTTGGCGTCTTAGGACTGCCGCCCCCGCCAACTGACGGAAGCCAGTAGATGCGAAGTCCATCGCACAATCTATAATTTCAGAAGCTGACCTCTCGCCCTCTTGCAGCAGCTTCTTTGCTTCCTCTTTAGTGTCCTGTGGTAAGCTGTCCAAATAAGGTGCAACATCAGACCACATCTGTCTATTGTATCTTCCCAATAAAGCCAATGAGTTAGCAGCCCTCACCGTTAGTGCAGACATGGAAGAGAAACGCTTTCCGATGTTGTCCAAACGCCTACCCTCTTTATCCGGTGGTGCAGAAAGTGGAGTAGAAGGGTTTTTTGAGCGGCGTTGAGCTGCTTGTGTAACAACAGAATCTGGCTTGGGATGGCCAGTAAGACAAGCCGGGGTATCATCCGGTGCCCTATACTTTTTATCCAGCCGTGGCAGGACTGGAGGAATTGAGGAAGGATTTTTCATTATCTTGACCCCTTGTTCCCAGATATAATTTATTATAGGCATGGATCGCACTGACTTTTTGAAAGGTTCTTTAAAGTCATACAAGAAACAATCTTGTTGTTAGGAAGGCATTGGCAACTGAAAGCGCTTCGCTGCTCTTTCTAGGAGATTATGAAAGCCTCCTATGTCCTCCGGAGGCGAGTCTACTGGAGGAGGGGATGCGGACGCTGGAAGTGGTATAACGTAGTCGTCCCATTCATCGTGATGGGATTCATCATCCGGGATTTCTCCCTCTTCCTGAGGAACCTCCTCCTCATCATCAGTAGAGTGGGGAGATGGTCTAAGTATTGCCGAGGAGGCGGGCTGAGACGGAAGTTGCACCACTGGAGGTGGAGAATGTTCTGGAGCTGAAGATGGAGCAGCAGCAGGGAACCTCTTTTTATAATCTGTAATCAAGAATTGCAGATCCGATACCAAAGCTACCGGAAGGCACACCATCTGAGATTGCTGAGGAGGTATTTGGTCTTCTTGATAATATGTCTGATCATCATAATCTGAAACCTCCTGATACTTGACATTGAGTTCTGAAGGACTTGTTGCCGCCCTAAAAGCACTCTCGTCGTCCGAATCATCATCCACATCCAATAGGTGAGAGGGTAATAAGGGCTGGACCCTACTGGGTGAAGTTAAAGAAGGTGATAACCTGTGTTTGCTGAGTTTTTGTTGGCAAACAGTCATTTTAGCCTTCATTTTTGGTGTAGACATCAGGGTCGTCGACGGGACACTCGTCGTCGACGGCGGAGCGTCGACGGGTAAAGCCTTCAACTTTGGTGAAATTCTCGTCGACGGCGTAGTCGACGGCAAGGGCGCCGTCAACGGCAACATCACCGTCGATGGAAGGGTCGTCGGCGGTGAAATGATCGTCAACGGAGGCGCCGTCGATGTGGCTGTGACCGTCGACGGGAGGCTCGTCGTCGGGGTCGTCGACTGATCCGTCGACGGAATCTTCGACGACGACTTCTTGATTTTTATCGTCGACAAGACCACTTGTGCCGTCGACGAAGATGTTGTGGTCGTCGACGATGAACGAGATGCAGACGAGACAGACATAGTAGAGACTGTCGTCTTCGACGTAACTCTGGCAGTGACAGGAGACGTCGTCGTTGAGATCGTCGACGATGTCGTCGTCGACGAGCCTGAGGAGGGCTTTTTGAATGAATGCTGGACTCTAATTGAAGGAGTCGCAGGGTCTGAAGATGGCAATTTTTTACTTGTGGAAACCTCTGAAGACTTTTTGTGCGTCGTCTTTGCAGGTTGCTGCGACGAAGGGCTTGGAAAAACATCTCTAGACCTTTTTTGAGGAGTTTTTGAGGAGGCCCTTGACGAAGTCTCACTCTCCTCAGAGGACAAGGGGTCGTTTGTCCTTTAGCCTCTGCAGCCAAATTAAAAGCCGTCCCTCCCGGTCTTTTAGGGTTTTTGAAGAAAAGGTACGACATACCTTGCAGTCTTTAGATGAATGGTCCGGGTAAAGACAATACAGGCAGTCCTTGTGGGGATCGTCCACATGCAGCCTCTTCTTCCTGCAGGTTGCACAGGGCCTAAAAAGGCCTTTTTTCTGGGTGTCTGACATGAAGACAACTGGGACTTCAGACAGATGTAAGGATGAAGAAATACCTTATTTGAGATATTAAACGCTGTAAAGTAGGAAACCTGAGCAGAGCTCAGTTGGAGACTCCCTTAGCACGACGTGCGGTAGAAAATCTGAGGGACCAGAGCTCCTGCCAGGAAGGTTCCAAAGGGTGGTAACAGCTGATTGGCTGTGTTTTTAGAGTTTGGTCCTTTTCACAAAAGGACCTGGATATGTTACTAATGAGAGGCCTTAGGCCTATTGTTTTGTATGTCTAATAGGACATTACTTTTCTAATTTACCGGGGACTCCCATCTCGACGACGGGGAATGATTCAGGCATGTGAATCTATGAAAGATACCCTAATACTGGATAAGATCCAAAAGATTGAAAAAGTGTGCGTAGTACAGCCTGGCCCACTGGGGCTTGTTGGCGAGCTAGGACACCCACACAGTAGTGTTTAGTGAACGTGTGTGGTGTGGACTAGATAGCTGCCTTACAGATGTCAGCTAATGGGATGTTTCCCAAAAAGGCCATGGAGGCAGCCTTTTTGTGCATAGAACGCAGCCTGGGTGGAGCAGGGAGCTGACGTTTGGCTTTGGCATAGCAGGTTTGAATACACCTGACTAGCCAGTGGGCTACTCCTGCTTTAGAAATAGCCCTACCTTTATGTAACGTAGTAGGCAAAAAACAGTTGCTGAATTTCTACAAAAAGATGTGTCCTATCAGTGAGGTACATGAGGGCCCTCTTGATATCTAGTGTGTGAAGAGCTCTCTCTGCTACATAATCTGGGTGCAGAAAGAACAATTGCAGTTCAATGGTTTGGTTGAGGTGGAAGGGAGAGACCACCTTGGGCAAGAACTTCAGGTTAGTTCTGAGGACTACTCTGCCAGCAAAAACCATGAAGAAAGGCTCTTTTGTGCTGAGGGCTTGAATCTCGCTGACTCGCCAGAGGGAAGTAACAGCGACCAGAAAAGCTACATTCCAGGACAGAAACTAGAGATGCCACAAGTGAAGGGGCTCGGAAGGGAGTCCTATGAGCCTAGTGAGAACTATGTCAAGATTCCAGGAAGGGGCTGGGGTATACTAGGGGATAAGCCTTTTAAGTCCCTCCATAAAGGCTTTAATGACTGGGACTCTGAACAAGGAAGATTGTTCTCTGTTCTGCAGGTATGCTGCCACTGCAGCCAAATGTAAGCAAATGAAAGAATAAGCCAGACCTGAGCATTGTAAACGAAGGAGATAGCAGGCAATGTCCTGTATTGCATGCTTAAGCGGATCAATGTGTTTGCATAGGCAGTAGTGAACGAACCTCTTCCACTTTGCTGCATAGCAGGCTCGGTTGGTAGGACGCCAAGCCTTTTATATATATGTATCTGGTCATGCACTCAGCTGACAAATTGAGATACCCAAACTCTAAGACCTCAAGAGCTAGATTGCTAGGTTGAGCTGCCTGGGGTTGGAATGCCGGACTGTGCCTTGGTGCCGAGTTAGAAGGTCCGACTGTTGGGGAGCTTCTGGTGTGGGACTACGGACAACTCAAATAGGGTTGTGGGCCAGGGCCGTCTGACCTAAATGAGAGCCACCAAAATTATGGTGAGAGAGGGCTGCTGTAGCTTCCCGACAATGTATGGAAGAAGTGAGAGAGGCAGAAAAGTGTAGGCAAATATCCCTGACCAGTTCATCCATAGTGCATTGCCTATGGACTGTGGGTGTGGACACCTGGAGGCGAATCTTGGGCATTTGGGGTTTTCTCCAGCTGCAAAGGTTGTCTATGTGGGGAAACACCCAACGATGGAAGTATGGGAGTAGGATTTGAGGGTGGAGTTCCCACTTGTGGATTTGTTGCTGCATTTTGCTGAGCAGGTTGGCAAATTAATAGTCCACTCCCGGAAGGTACTCCACTAGCAGGTAAATCCTGTGGTGGATCGTCCAACGCCAAAAGCTCTACACCAGCCTCGAGAGCTGAGAAGAGTGTGTGCCCCCTGTTTCCGAAGGCAATACATGACAGTAATGTTGACTGTTTTGATCAGGACTGTTTTGTAATGTATGTGGCAGTAAAAGGCCTTGAGAGCCAATTGGACTGCCAGCTACTCTAGGTGGTTGATATGGAAGGACTGCCACATCTGGGGCATACCCACCCCACTTAGGGCAAAAAGTGATGCGGCAAGAAATGATGGACGGAATGCTGAATAAATCAAGCATTCACCCCCAGTCAAGAGATCTGGGCTAAATCCATCATTCTTTTCCTCACAACGCCACCCCAGTTTGCAAATCAGTCTTGACCCTGCTCCTCATGGGAACAGCCCAGCCCGAACTGCCAAGCCGGGTCCTCTCTGGACCGGAAACAAGCATCCTGGGACCGGTTTTAGGGTATCACCCCTCATCAGCCATACTAGCTTGAATCCAGTGGCACCGCGAGTAAGAGACCCACTTCTGGCCAAACCCATACCACTTAGGGCGAAAGATGCTGCAGCAACAAATGATGGACGGAATGCTGAATAAATCAAACATTCACCCCCAGTCAAGGAGATCTGGGTTAAATCCATTGTTCTTTTGCTCACAACGCCACCCCAGATTGGCCAAGGGTATGCCCGGACGTGGGTCCCTTGCTCGCTATGCCACTGGATTAAAGCTAGCTTGGCTGATGAGGGGTGATACCCCGAAACTGGTCCCAAGATGCTGGTTTCCAGTCCGGGGAAGACCTGTCCTGGCGTGTCGGGCTGGACTGTTCCCATGAGGAGCAGGGTCAAGAGTGATTTGCATATGGCTGGGTCCAAACTGGGGTGGCATGGTGAGCAAAAGAACGATGGATTAAACCCAGATCTCTTGACTGGCAGTGAATGGCTGAAAAGTTTCAGCACTCCATCCATCATCTTGTTGTGTTTGCCCTAAGTGGCCAAAGTATGCTCAGACGTGGGTCCGTTGCTCACTGTGCCAGCATATCACAGCCAACATATTGCCAACGATTACCACGGTTTTGCGCCACCGCCAATATGTTGCCAGGGATTACCACCATGAGTCAGTGCCTACAGATAACCTGGAATTACCCCCACTGAGCTAGTGAAAGGATTTTCCAGGCAGTGTCAGTGGTAAAAAAAACAACTCCTCACCCACACACTCAGGGCTCAAGCATACACCTAAACACACAGATATGCACTCACAGAACAAGACGCACACATACATGTACACATGCACTTCCACACAAAGACATATGCACACAGACAGGTGCGCACAGCTTAAAAATTTATCTTTCTGCAGGACTCCTTCCAGCCACAATGCTGCAACAGCAGGCCTGTTTATTTTTTCCTTTCCCAGGCTTCACATCTCCCAAACAGCAATCCCTAGAGTGGCGGCGGGGGAAACACCTCGGGCAACTTTGGGATGAGTGGGAGTAAGCTCGTGTGACGGTAGGGGATTGGGATCAAGTGCCTGGCAGGGTGGGGTGCAGGGAGCAATGGGAGACCCAATCTGAATGAGGGAAAGGAGAGCAGGGTGAGGCTTAAGTGAGGGAGCAGAAGAAGGGAGACTGGGGCTAAAGATCTCCAAAATTACCTGGGCATGTATTAACACAGTTCTGTATAGATGTTAATGGGTTTGGGGTAGTTCTGGTCGGTCTGTGCTGCTTTCGAACGAATGAGTTTGAAGTAGTCCTGGGCCATCTAAACTTCCACAGACTTCAGCCGGTCTGCAAGGGTTTATTACTGGTCTTGTTTTGAGGCGATGCTAGATGAGAGCCATGGAAGCAATTATATTTCCAATTCTGGGGAGGAAGCAAAGAAGGATGAAGATTATATGTAAAAGTGGCGGTTCCTTTCGAACTACACATTTCACCTCTGTAACAGACATGTCCCACTCTAGGTTGACATCTGTTGTTCAATAGGAAGGACAAGACCAAAGGGAGGAGGGGGCCTCGCATTCTGGATGATTCCTGGAGGCGACAAACCAGTTATTTCTTTTGCCAATTCAAAGACTGCTCTCTGGTTGAGTGGCACCAGAAGGCACATGTCTCCTTTGTCCGCTGCTTCATCACCATAACACCAGAGTTACGCGGAGTAGTTTGTTTTCCATGATTGTAGAAGACTCTAGAGCATACTAATGAGTTTGTGTTGAGTTTGGAGTTTACTAATGTAAGGAAATCCATTATGTCTCTAAAGTGACCAAAACATCTTATATGTAGTAATTTCTTCTACTACTATTAATTCTCTTTATCTGGGTCTCCCAAAACACCTTCTCTTAAGAGTTCAGTTGGAGTAAAAAAAAACTGCAGCACAGTTCATATTAGGGTATAGCAAGTGGACCCATATTTCCTCTCATCTCACCTCTTTTCACAAGATTAGGGTGGCCACACATGCCATGGTTTGCTAGTTCTGCGAAGTATGAATTATTGAAACATTAAAAAAACAATGTTATCCATCTTGTTCGGCTATTTTCTCATATATCTGGAGAATACTGCTGTAAAATAACTGTTGCAGACGGTGATTAAAGAACAGGTTACTTACGTTCAGTGATGAGTGTGTCACATAAGTGCCACTCAAGGGTCAGTTGCTTTCTAAGGCTTATCTGTGCCCTCAGACGCAAAGCCAATCAGCAAATTGGCTTGACCAGTGTGCAGATCTCCAAGTTGGGACTTTTTTTTTTTTAGATGGAAAAAGAGTCCAGTCCACAAAAAGGTGAAGTGGAAAGGTCGGTGAGGAATCTGTAAGTTAGACAGAATATTCACCAGAAAAAGCGTTACCGAAGGTAAGTAACTTGTTCTTCTGATGGATACTTCTAACCACAAATTCCTCACCTTGTGAATAGATACTAAAGCAGTTCCTATCCAGGAGGAAGGTCTTTAAAATGGCTCAAACTAAAAAGTCCTACAGGACTAAACGGGCAATATGCCCATCCCGATGGACTGGAAAGGTAATATTGCTTTGTGTACGTGTGCCCTGATTCCCATGTAGCAGCTTGACAAATAGCCAGGACAGGCACTCTGCATGCTATCACAGTATTGGCAGCCTTGGCTTGAGTGGAATGAGCCCTTAATGTTTTTTGGCGGCTGCTTTGTAGCTAGCACGTAGCAGATTATTATGCAGAGGACACCCCATAGAGAGATGGTTCTTTTCTGCACTACCTAGCACTTTTTGTTCAAGCGAAACCCACAAAGAGTTCATCACCCACACAATGGTCCTTGGTACAATCAATGCAGAAATGGAGGGCTTTCTTGAGGTCCAAACAATGCAGTCTCCGGCAGAAATGCAGTTCGAGTTCTCAACATCAGATTGTCTGACAAAAATGTTGTGTAAGGCGGTTGGACGGAGGGGGCCTGCATCTCACTCATGTGATGAGAGGACTTGAATGTAGCCAGAAAAGCTGTTTTAAGGGAGAAACAATGCATTAAAAAGCTGGGCATTGGCTGAAATGCGGTAAAAAATTTGAAAACTAAATTGAAGTCCCACAGTAGCATCACGAATGGCTTTGGTGGAAACGTGCTGAAAACCTTTCATTCTTGGTGGTGGCGATAACAAGCCAAGAGGCTTTTCCCCATTGCTGGAAAAGGCCCTGCATCAAAATTGGATGTATATGCCATTTGTGATCTGCTAGGTGTCGGAGTTCGTCTGCCCTGGTGATTAAAGATTCTACCAGATGATTCACGACCAAAGAAATGCCATGGCAATTCCCTTGCAGAGACGCAAAGCCTCCTGGGCACAAGACCCAAGATCCCACTCTGACCTGCTTGTAGTAATGTCACACGGAAGTGGTTGTCCACGAGAACCTGTACCAGCCTCCCCCTTGATCGATGTTAGGAAGGCCAAGCGGATCACCCACAGCACCAGCACATTAATTTTGAGGCAGGTTTATGCAAAAGTCCAGAGTCCTCTGATCTCCACCTCTCCCAGATGGCCTCCCCGACCCTGTGATACATGCATAACCACAGTCAGATTCTGGGTGGGGTAAGGAGAGCGGTCTGCCACGGGCCCAATCGAAGTCTAGCAGCCACCACTGCAGATCTTTTGCAGTCTCCTCTGAAACCTGGATGTAATGTCATGACCTGGAGGGGTCTCCCAAGGCTGCACGTGTCAGAATTCTAACCCCTTGGTGAGAGGACTTAGTTCAATGCATCAACACGAAAAAGAAATCCAGTTGGAATACGACCCGTACACAAGCCAGTAAGCAATACTGTGCAGGTGGTGTTATCTGGTCATGTTTAGTACCGCTAGATAAACTCAGGGACACAGTGTAACTCTACACCCTCTTTTGTAAATGAATAACACACTCAAAATAGCACTAAGAGACATGGGATAAAACGTTACAATGTTCATTTCTAAAACCCAAGTATAGTGCATAAATATGAACGGTAACTATAAAGAATGAGAAAATAAAAGCAGCAAGGCATGATATGGCAAGCAAATACAATATGAACATTCCTAAGATGATCAGTAGGTTCCTAGCATCCTAAAACCCTATCGCTACTTCTAAGCACTACTGTAAACCATAGGTAACACCTGTGCGCCTGCAGGATGGGAATATGGCAATATGCATCCTGCAGGTCCAATGCCACCAGGATCCAGGGCAGACAGAAGCTGGACCAACGTGAACATCTTGAATTTGTCCTTCTGCAGGAAAGCGTTGAGGGAGCAGAGATATAAAAAAGAAAAAAACAAAGGCCCCCATTCTTCTTCAGCAAAAGGAAGTGGAGGGAGTAACACCCAGTTTCTAGTTCCAACCCTCTGTGTGGCTCCTTTGGCCAAAAGAGCCTGCACTTCCTGCTGCAAAACAGACATGTTTCTCAGTCAGCTGCATCAATAGGGTTGTAGCCCTCATTCAGGAGTGGCACTATCCTGAGTGGCAGGACTGGGGGAAGAGATAAGTCTAGTGTTTGGGGGAGTGTACGGACCACTGGAATTCCTGTAGTTCAGCATAACAATTGTCCTCATCACACTGAGGGGAAAATGTGTGCTTTTTACCATAGTCGTTATTGTCTGAATCTCATCCAAAAAGCTGATGTAAGGTAAGAGCTCTGCCACGTGGTAAAGGAAAGGTACTGGAGTCTGAAGGATTCCTTATAGGCTGCGCCCCAGTGGGATCAGAAGGCAGCGTCGGTCGAGGGCGGGTAAAGACCACTAAAGGTAACAGCTCCTTTCCCAGCAGCATCAGCACTGGTGTTGAAGAGAAAGGAACCAGCACAGGGAGTTGCACCGGAATAGAATTCGACACCAAAGCCAGTGCAGAACCTGATGGGGGTTCAAGAGGCACAAAAGGTGCCAAAGGCAAACTCGCATGAAGTACCAAGATTGGAGGCCTCTGTGGATTCTTGGGGCCACAAGTAGGGATAAAGTCAGTAGTCATGCTAAATATGTGCCAAGTGACCTCCCTCTAAAGGCCTCTATTTTCTGTGACATTGCAGACGACCCGGAAATGTAGGTGCATTAGGACCAAACTCTGATTCAGATCCTCAAAGTGTTTGGGAACGAGACTAGGAGGTATGTTTACACTCTTGTGGCCTCCCTGGAATTTGAGGGTGGTGGGAAGGGGCAGAGGGTCCTGTTTCGACTTCTTGTGCTTCTTTTTAGACTTATCCAAAGACTTTGATCATAACAAGGACCTGACGCGGGAATAGAACCTTCCTTTCAACTTCGACTGATTACGGCATAGTCTTCTGATGCATAGCGACAAGTTGTGCCTCACTGTCCCATATGGCCTTCGAGTTCATGGTGGTGCAGTTGTCGCGGGGCCCTGGAGTCGTGCTCCAACACCAGGCACCACAGGCATACCTCATGGAGATCTGTCGCAGATATTTGCTTGCAAAAGTCCCTAAAAGTTTTAAACCCTGTCGTTTTGAGAGGTAACATATTGTCCCTTACACATTATAACAAAAATAATAATTTGGGAGCAACTTACTTATCAAAAATGAGAAGAGTCTGAAGTAGCAGGAAAAATAAGAACTGGCATGCCTGGGATTTGCTTATATGAGGCCCTGCTCGCCATTTCCGGAGCGGAATGTCGTTGGTGAAGAACTACACAACGCCACCGGCGCGCAGTAGTACTGCTTTTGAGTTTCCTGATGTAGTCCGACGCAGTGAGGAATATGCACAAGGTGCGGAATCTGCGGTTAGAAGTATCTATCAAAAACTATTTTAATAACACTTCCACATTTCATCTAGCTTTCACTACTCCTTGTCAGAAGGGACAGATCGTTTAGGTGTCACTTTAGCAATAAATTAAATGCCTACCAAACAAATTTGCACTTACAGGTTTTCAGAGGTGCATCTAGCCTTGGGCACTACAACAGATTTTTGTTTAGGCTGAAGGCAATAAAGCATGGAGCCTAGCATTTTGATTTTTTGGTCAGGCCAGGCCTGCTGTTAATAATAAGAATTTAGAAAGGCACTGCTGGCGATGAACAAGCAAATGTTGAACATAAGAGCTGGAAAATTCGATAAACTGCTTCTGTGAGGAATGACATTTCACCCTTGTAAGAGGAAAACCGCTAAACAGACAGAGGTGGCCTGCCATCACCAGAAGATAAAAATATGAGATCACGAATTACAAGACAAATGCCCCCCCCCCCTTAATTAAATTCCTCAACCTTTCTTACCTTTCAACTCCGTCAGAGTCTCTCCCAGCTGCTGAAGCACCATGGTCTTCTCTTCTAACTCTTGTATCGAGATTAGCTGATGACTATGGCCCAAGTCTTTCTTAATCTTCTCCACCGATTTTTCTAAATCACTTGGAAACCCAAGAAAAACATTTAGTGTCACACAGTATCACGCTGACCACTTGTACAAGTGCACTGTATTGTTAAAAATAGAATCCAGCAATCTAAGCAGCGCAGATTCTATTCACCGGATAGTAACACATACTCTGAGTCTTGTTAACTGACTCCGAATGTGTTTGTCTGGGGCAAACCAGTGAGTATTAGTCTTTAGTGAGCACGGAGTGTTTTTCGTCAATTTGAATTCTAGTTCTTTTACTGATTTTCAACTTAACTAAACTAAACTAAAAATGTACAACACCAAAGCACACCACCTGCCTGCTATAGGAATGGCGAGTTTCTAGGACACCTTTCACTGTATTATATTCATATTGCCACCATCACAGCCATTTTTTACTTTACTATTGACACTACAACTTAGAATCCCCACACCGATCAACGGGATGGCCAGTCTTTCTGATGTCACCGTTCTCCATGTCACTGTCATCACAGTTAACTTCAACATAATACTTCCTTTGGACATCACAATCATCAGACGGATTTCTAGACATCACATCCACACCTAACATTACCAGCGTCATAATCACAAATCAAGCCAGGAAAGTCATCAGACTCTGCATCTCAGGTGCAACTTTTCTCCCTTTTCTATCACAAAGGGAAGAGCAAGACACTCTTACGCGATAAGATATAAGAAGTTACTTTCACCTCAGGAACTTGAACTCTTTATGCCATCAGCATGCCACAGTAAAGTTCACCATCTATTTTTAATTTCCTCTGTCATTAAATGTCATCACACCATGACCTTAGTAACCCAAAGTGATCTAAGACGTACATCGTTTTAAAGCGCCAGAATAGGACGTCTTTCCCTGCATCAAAAGCTGGCTAGCAGAAGAAAAGAGACTGTTGTAGCTATGAGGGAAGAAAAAATATTCGTTGATATACTCATTGCCTGTAACGTCTTCCACACAGAGTACCAAGTGCATGTTAAGTGTCATATATACCTACCACGTCAGTCATAGGCATGGATACCTTTGAACAATACTTCACAAATTCAGGACCTTCCAGGGACCCCCTCCTAAAGATGTTCCCTGAACTGGACTGGTCGGTACCCAAGACTCCGGTCTCAAAGAGAAGCCTAAATATGACACGTGGAACCAGTGTGACCTGCCTAAACAGTAGGTAAGGGATATATATACAAATATGAAGCAGGGAACTGGAGAATGCACATACTGAAAATTGATGAGCACCATTTAAAAGGCTTGGAAGGTGGGCTCTGCTATGGAGGAGGCAGAGCAAGTCATGAAGATCCTATGGAGATACTCTGAAATACTCTTCCCTGGCAGAGGTAGCACACAACCAAGGGCTTATGTGCAGAAAAAGTGAGTCCTTCTGGATGATGGCAGTGCTGGGCCCCCAGTTATAATTGAATGCTACTGCACCTACTTTGGTGCCATTTGCAGATATCAGAAATTGCATTCAAGACTTAAGGGGCTTGGATGCAAGATTAAAATGAAACGACTCCCTGGAAGCAATATACCAATATCAACTGTTGCAATCTAAAACCAGACTAGATAACTAAAATCGTCATTAAACTTAGTACCAGAGACGCCGAATATGTGCATTAGAAAAGGTGTTCAGTGAAGCTCACGTGGGAAAGTAATTCAGTTAATGAGGGGTAGGGTAGTGCACGGGGGCACTTAGAACAGATACACAGCAGTCCTTCAGCTCCTTGAGCCACAGAAACGGGATGTCCTAATATAACAGAGTAGATGAACAGGGGTGCTAACACTTTAAGAGCCCAGATGATCGGTTTAGAAGCTAGAGTAGAGTTCCAACGCACTCCCAGACTCCGTTACCTTCAGCTCCTCAAAGCGCAGTGCTCCTTCCTCTGTCTACAAGTGAAGGCATAGAATGGCAAGGACAGAACTGAGAGGTCTGATGGTGGGTCATATCGTTGAAGTGGCATGGTTCCCTATTCTGAACTATATCACTGGTATAAAAAAAAGGCAAATACATTTGTCCCATTTTTCTCCTTGCGTGGTACAGAATCGGACAAATGGGTTTTAGCGAAGCCTTTTTGTAGGAGAACAAAAATGTAGAGGTGTGTTTGCAAAATCACAAATATTTAATTAAATTTCAAGAAAATTACATTATTTATTTTGAGCACTTTATAAAGCGCAAACATGACCCAAAGGTATCCAAGAGCTGTACATAGCAAAGGCAGATGCCGTTACATACATCTTACAAAAACAGGAGTATCTTATCGATATGAAAGAGAACTTTCTCTGTCCACACCTAATGGGAGTACGTTGCATCAACACTGCTAGTATCATTGTCCGCATGGTCTAAACATGGTTCACCTGCGATGATGTTGCAGGCTTTTGGTGTAGAGAACCAAGTGTTGTACTGTGGTTACATTGCTGACTCAAGGTCTATTCTGTGCTGGAGGAATCTATTTAATAAAATCCTTTTGACCTCCCTTTTGGAATCCCCGGTCGATGGGTTCAGCCGAGTCTCAAGAGAGTTCCATATTTTAGGGGCCAAACCGGAGAAAGAAGGGTTGTGTCAGTGATTTCCTAAATGTCACTGGTTCAAGTAGGAGGGAGCTCACGCTTCTAAGAGAGCAACTACTTCCTGATAAAGTCATATTGTGGACTAGGTACTCAGGTGTACCATAGTATAGGGCTTTGTGCATCAGGCAGGCTATCTTGAGGATGATCCTAGCTTCGAATGGAAGCCATTGTAGGGACTTTAGCAACAGTGTCATATGGTCAAAGTGCCTCAATCCCGTTAACAGTCTTGCTGCAGCACTGAGGGTTGCCTTTAGGGGTGTGAGTCGTGATTTGGGAGTTCCCAACAATGTCGCATTTTCGTAGTCTAGCCTAGATAAAACCAAGGATTGTATTGCTATTTTAAGGTCGGAAGTCGATATGAATGGTTTCAATTTCTTCAGGAGTCCAAGATTTAGGAGTGCATTCAGTGTGGATGTGCTAATTTGAGCTTGCATGTTGAGATTTCTGTTGAGTGTTATGCCAAGGGATTTTGTTGATTCGAAGATTGTGGGATTGAAGCTCAAAGCATCCAGGTGAATGAGCCATTCTTGTAGGGGGTGGGAGCTGTGAGGGGAAAAGATGAGTAGGAATTCGGACTTTAGAGAATTAAGTTTGAGGTGATTTGGTGCTAGCCATGTTTAGATTAGTCACAGTGTATCATTGAGACATATAATTTCTACTAGTGAGGAAATCTTTACGTAAACCTGAGTATCATCAGTGTACATGTGGTAGGAGAGGTGTGCTTGATTCAGGATATCTGTTAGCGGTTCCATGTACAGGTTGAAGATTGTTGGGGAGATAGTGGAGCCTTGTGGGGCTCCCAGTCAGACCGGAGATGGGTTGGTTTGTAGATAGTAGGTGAACTATTTTAGGATGTTTTCGGATAGCCCCATTCTACATTCAAGTAGTTCAAGAGGTTGTTGTGATTGACCATGTCGAATGCCGAGGAAAGAACGAGAAGGATTAGTAGGCAGGAGTTATTTTGGTCCAGGCTTTTGAGTGCGTCATCCATGATATGTGAGATGGCTGTTTCTGTACTGTGACCAGGTCTAAAAACCGATTAATAACTTCAAGCTACTAAACAAGGTTGTATGTTGGAACAACGAGTTCCCCAACCACGACTTCCCTAACAACGAGGTCGCAACCACGACCTTGTCTAAACCTCGCTTTTTTTTACCACGCATTCCTTTACCACGATTTTTCGTGGTAAATGAATGCGTGTTAAAAAAAATGCTTTCAAACTAGTACCCCGATCCCCCCACCCCTTAAAAACGAATTCCCCCCAGCCTAAAAATAAACACGATCATCCACACACACTAAACTAATTCCCTCCCACCCTAAAAATATACTCGATCACCAACACATCCTTAAAACAAACGCGATCACGCACACCCCCTAAAAACTAACCCCAAACCCCTAAAACTAACCCCAAACTCCCCCAACCCCTGCATACTAACACCAATTCCCCGCCCTCCTAAAACTAATTCCCCCACTCTAAAAATAAACATGATCACCCACAAACCCTAATCACTAATTCCCCTTCCCTAATAATAAACACGATCACCCACACCCCTTAAAAATAAACTCAACCCCCATAAAACTAATTCCCCCCTCCTAAAATAATCACGATTACCCCCACCTCCTAATAACGAACTCAACACCTTTTAAACTAATTCCCCCACCTTAAAACTAAACCCCAAACCCCTAAAATCTAATCCTAAACCCCCACCACCCCCTGAAAATTAACCCCTCTTACCTGTTCCTCTCGCGACGCTCCTCGGAACTCCACCCTGCCCGAACACTAGACCGAATCAGCCTTAACCACGCACATGCGTGGTTAAGGCGGAGTCGTTGTTCGAGCAGGGCGGAGTTCCGCTTTCGTGACTCCGGAACTCGTTGTTCCGGAGTCGTTGTTCAGGATGTTTCCCACTAAACAAGGTTCAATGTGTTGGCACAGTTGGTTGTGAATATGTTTCTCCAGTAATTGTGCTAGAAAAGGGATGTTTGTGACAGGTCGGGAGTTATTCAGATCAGTTGGGTCAGTTCCTTGTTTTTTCAGTAGGGGTGTCACTTGGCCGATTTTCAGGAAGTTTGGGAAGATTCCTTGAGTTAGCAATGAGGTTACGATTCTTGTCCAAAGGAGGGCAAAAAGATGGCTGAGATCCTTTGTGAGTGACTATAGCAAGTGGTCGCTAAAATGTGAGGTTGGTTTCATACAGGCTATAATTTGTAGCACCTCAAACTCATTATAGGTTATGAACTCACACCAGGTGGCTTCATTTTTGGACCTCTTAGCTGGTGTTTAGCGTTATCTAGTTGTGACCCTTAAGTGTGAATCCTTGTCGCTCCAAACGTTTTTATATTTGTTTCTACCCTGACATAGCTCCTGTAGATGTGTTATTGAGGGTTCTTGTCTCCACCGTCTTTCTGCTAATCTCAGTTTCCTCCTTTCTTCATTTGGGGCCTGGTTGTACCATGGGTGGGACAAATTGCTTCCGACTCTTTTCAGGCGCGCTGGTGCCACTACATCCATTATATTTAACATTTTCTGGTTGTAGTGAGCCGTATGTTCATTCACAATCTGTACTTCCTGTGAAGGGATGAAATTTCTCTGGCATAGTAAGGCTAGATCATCTTTGTTTACGTTTTTCATGTCTCTGACCCAGTGCTTGCTTTTGAATTGTTGACTTTTAAGTTCAAGTGTTTGTGTTGTGAGGTTGAATATGTTCTGGTGGTGGTCCGACCATTCTATCGGGATGATGGATTCGATGTTTATCATCCCATCTTTGGATATTATGACAGCCTGTGTGGCCCCTTTGGTGTGTATGGATTTAGTGCAGGCTTGTACTGGTTTTAAAAAATAAAAATAAAAATCTTTTGATTGCAGAAAATAAACATTGCATTACGATTACATTTGCATTCACTATACAACATAGTGCTATACAGTCTGACAGTGGGGAGGTAGTGTCACCTGTTTTTTGTTCACATATCTCAATCCTTTTCTCCTCAACCCAAGTTCCCTGTTACACCTGTAAGGCCTCTTCAAACAGTTCCCCAAGCCCATTCCGGGGCATTGGCGTGCAAATCCTTCCCCGGTATTCATTCCACTTCCCCCAGACTTTGGTCCACTTGTTGGGACAATCCCTGCTCTCGTATACAGCCCTCTCAGCAAGCATGCACCAGTCCATGTCTACCCCCCATTCAATCAGCGTAAGGGCCGAAGCGGCTTTTCAAAGCTTGGCCACCATGAACCTCAATGTCACCCAGAGACGTTCTTTACTTATGAGAACCGTCTCACCCCATACATTCAAAAGGCACCACTTTAGTGATTTAGTCGTGTAAGTTATGTACCTCCTGCATACAGGACAGCACCGCCTCCCAGTAGTCCTGTAACACCGGGCACCCCCATATCATGAGGAAGAAGACGTCCTCCTGCTCACATCCCTCAGGCACAGCGGAGAGTCAGATCTTCCCATTTTTACTAGTGTGGTGCAGGCAAAGTAGGTTCTGTCCAGGATCTTTAGTTGTACCAACCTAAAGCATGAGCGTATGGCTACCTCCCTAGGGGAGGCCATGGCCTCCTGCCATTCTTTGTCATCCAGACGGTCCACATCCCCCTCCCAGCGATCCCGGAGACTTGATAGAGGGTCCGGGGAGTAGTTCATGATATTAAAGTATACTAGGGAGATTGCCTTCTTTTCCAAATGGTCATGCATTAGTCTGTCCTCCAACGGGGAGGATTCAGAAGTTCTTCTCCTTTCTACAGTACTGCTGTCAGAGCATGGCTGACCTGGAGGTAGCGAAAGGCCTTAGACTGCGCCAGCAGGTAATCCATTTATAGGGTCACAAACGACTGCACTTCTCCCCCCACCCATAGGTCACCCACCCTCGAGAGGCCAATCAAATCCCATTTGTCAAAGCCCTGTTGTCGAGCCAATAATCCCAGCTTCGCGGAGTCCCATAACGGGGTCATCCGCGTAATCTTATCTCGCCAGCCTAGAGCTGTTAGTGCCTCTTGCCAGATCTGCAACATGGTCGAGGTCGGTCCGGGAAACGAGTTAGTCTTCTTTCCCCCATAAATCGCTCTGAGGTAGCCGCCTGGCTGCATGTTGCAGTGGTCCATTCTATACGCTGGGTCACCCTGGGGTCTATGGACCCAGTGATTGACCACCGTGAGTTGGGCTGCACAGTAATACTTCCGGAGAGCCAGGAGCGCTATCCCAAAGTCATACCAACTTCTGGTGAACTTCGGGAGGAAGATCCTGGACGAGCCCCATCCCACAGGAATAGGTGCACTGCAGCGCCCACTGATTGAAAGTATGCTGGAGGCACCGGATGTGGTGTATTGTGGAGCACGTAAATAAATCTGGGCAGGACCATCATTTTAAAGAGTGATGCTCTTCCCAAGAGAGACAGCGGCAGGGACCGCCAGTGTTGGACATTGCCTCGCAAGCGCTGCAGTGGGGGTTCTAGGTTCCGTTCATAAAATACTTTAGGGTCTTTGGTGATATAGATCCCCAGGTATCTGAACCACTCCGTCACTATGTGTATTGCACATTCTCTGGGGAGGTGTGGTGGGTGCCCCCAAAGCACATAAATCACTGAATTCTCCCAATTAATGGTATATCCAGAGAATTTGTGATACACTTCAAAAATATGTAGTATTCTATGGAGTGTCGCTCTGGGGCTCGCTATATATAACATAATATCGTCAACATAGAGGGAAATCCTATCTTCCCATTCCGTGGCCCACCGCAGCCCCCGAATTATAGGGTCACCTCGTACCCATACCGCCAAGGGCTCCAACACCTGCGCGAAGATAAGCGGTGAGAGGGGACACCCCTGTCTCGTACCACGTTGCAATTGGAAGATTTCCGATGTCCCCTTGTTTACTGTCATTTGGGCCGGTGGGTCAGAATACAGGAGTCTAATCCATGCTAAAAGTCGCGGCCCAAAGTCTTGTTTTTCTAGTACTGCGTACATGAACAGCCCTTCCACCGTATTGAATGCCATCTACGCATCTAGAAATACTACTGCAGCGTCCTCACAGATGTCGGCCATTCTGCCCAGGGCTCCATGCAAACGCCTCAGGTTGAGAGCAGTGTTTCTCCCTGGCATGAAGCCGGATTGATCCGGGTGGATCAGTGACTGTATGACGTGGGTCAGCCGGGTCACCAGTAATTTGGCCAGGATTTTACTTTCGCTGTTTAGAAGTGAGGTTGGCCTATATGAGGCACACTCATCTGGTGGCTTGCTCGCCTTGTGAATCACCACTATGCTGGCTATTCTTTGATCTCTCAGTAGCAAACCTACTTCACAGCTCTCCCGAAACATCTGCAGGAGAAGAGGTGCTATTTTGGTTATCGTAAACTTATACAGCTCAATAGGCAGACCATTTGGACCCCCTGCCTTCCCTGAGCGCAGCGCCCGGATCGCCAGGACGATCTTGCTTTCTGTTAAATCCTGCTCGAGGAGGTCTTGGTCTTCTGTTACGAGCTCTGGTACTTGGAGAGTCACCAGCAGCTCCCTCTTTTATGGTGGCTGCGGAAGGCGGAGTGCAAAGCTGCCTATAATACTCCGAGAATGAGTCCGCTATACCCTATCCCTTTCGCAGTCTGGCCCCATCCCGTCCTCTAACCTCAAACACTCACCTCTATTCGGTTTCTCGTTTGTCTAGCCACGCAAGGAGTTTGCTTGCACCAGGTTTTGATCAGTGAGAACAGGTTATCGTCGTTGTTCCAGTGGAGGCTGAAGTCCCATGGAAGATGGCATTTGAGTGTTAGATGGAGTGAACAGTAGTGGTTCAATGATTTGTTTAAGAAAGGCTTTGTTATACCCAGGTGAGTGGTATGTGAGGTGTAATTTTGCGTGTGACCTATTTGATGTACAAAGCCTGATTCCCATGCATTCACAGGATGCTAAGTTAGATACCAGGAAGGAATGGATCTGGAGAGAGTTGCGATAAATCACAGCTACACCTCCGCCATGCCTTTCAGGGCGATCAAATCGTTTTATTGGGAAATTTGGGGTTACTAGGATATCCAAGAGGGGAGAGGAAGAGTAATTTTACCAAGTTTTGGTTAAGAAAGCTATATCTAGTTCAAGTGATATGATTGCTTCAGCCATGTTTGCCTGCTGATCTGCAGTTGAGTAGCATACATTTTAGGTCCGATGCTAGGGTAGTGAAATTAAGTAGTAGAGTGAATAAATTACTGGAAAAAGTTATGCAATATACTGGCAGAACACTCACAAGCAAGTATAAACCAACATTCTGCAGCCAAAAATGATGTGAAATCGTTTGATGCAAAATTGCAATAAATTTCTCAAATTTTGTTGTCTAATTTAAATTTGCCAAGCCTACAAAAATAAAGGAAATAGATTGTAAAACTATTTGTAAGAAACAAAACTGTGTATAAATCATTACAATTTAGATAATAAAAATATAAAGCTAAAGAAAATGATAATAACATTCTAATTATATAGGCAGAATTTGGACCATCTTTGCTCTGGTTCACATATTATTTGCTCCACTCCCTACACCCACAAGCAGTGTAGCACATGGATTTGCCCTGTTTTTAGCACTACTGAAAAGTTTCTGTTATCCTGCCTTAGTAGCAAGTATGGGTAGCAACTCTTACATCAGCAAGCCCCCTCCAGTCCTAGGTTGTTAAGCTAAGCAGGCAGAAAAAACATGTCTTCTGTTTACCCATGAATGTATGGGGCACTGGCTAGCCATGCGCAGTCCACCCTTATTGGGTCAGCTTTCTGTAATATACACATACATGGTACTTGGCAAAATGAACTGCTGAATACATCTTGCTTCCTTTGTGGATCATAGACCAATCCACCTTAATACAATCAGTTAATAAAGAAGCAAGAGAAATTGTCAGAGCACTCCAATAGTTTATAGAAACCACTTTTCTGTCACACTGTTGTTCTCTGCCCTAGCCTTCCAACTACTGCTATACTTATGCTGAAGGAGAAGGAAACGAGTCATTCTATTACTCGTCTTTCTGCTGCAAACATCTATTCATTTTGGATTTGGGGGATAGCCTACTGTGGAGGCCATTACAGGTTCCAAACCTAGGATTCATTGACTACTATGAGATGAGATTCTTGTTGTCTTGCAAATATCACTCCCTAGTGAAATTAATCTATGACACTGGCTGAGAGGCTCAGCAATACAACACCCAGCTCAGAACCCAGAGCTAGTCAGTGCCTTACTGCGTATACCAGGTTAGCAGTCCCCACTGTTCTTATGAGGCTAAACCCTCCATGGCCAGGCTCAGTAGATTTCAGAATAGAGGTACTGTCACATGATAGGTTTGCTCTCACCTGAGCTGCTGTGTGATGAGTTCTTCTTCATTCAAGTATTTGAGCCGCTCCTCCTCCACTAGAGCACGCTGACGCTGAAGAGGGTCCTCTTGTTTGCGCATCGTATCTGTAACTCGGACACTAATCTCAGTTTCTGTTCTCTTCAGCATCGTTTTTACAGTCTCTTGGTTCTGCAACTGAAGAAACAAAAACAATTAACACAAAAGTCACAAAGCAGAAGATAAACAAAATACGTAATTGCAACTACAGTTCTCAAGTGCTAGTGTCTTTCAGAGATCCACATGGCTTAATCATCATTGCCCATCATCGGCTGGGTGTTGCATGTGATCAAATAACAATAAACAGTACACACTGAAGAAATGAGAATGATTTGCATGCTTCCCTTGTGATCTTGCGGATTACTTTTAGGATGAGTGAAAACAGGGCAAAAGGCTACGAAAATGTGACAAATCAGTTCATAACAAGCGCATACCCCCTCAAGCCAGATTGCCAATGCCTGCTGGATAGAACTAACATTTTTTGTTGTCTTTGATGGCCAGCAGATCACATTCGGCCTGCCCCATAAACTGAAAAAAATGTGCAGGTACACCTGAGGCAATTTCCACTTATAGTTTCCTTGTATCCTGCCGCATCGACCCAGTCATTTTCGGCACCCTGTAGGTGAGCGGTCACCAGACTGATGATGTCCACTGCTGGAGTTTCAGAGACACTGGATCTCCTCCAACAGAAGGAGAAGTCACATCCATCTTGCCTTTTGACATAAAATTTAGAGGTGGTGGTGTGTGCTCTGGATCTATGCAAGAAATATTCAAAGATCCTAGTAAATCACTCTGAGTTTCAAGACAATAAGTAATCATGTCTCTTCTGCTGACTGTAGGCCCTTTAGTGAGAGGTGTAGGAGTTGTCCCACCCCCCCCCCAAAAAAAACATCCTAATATCATTACAAAGTCTCTAACTGAAGCTCTAAGGTTCCCTCCAACAACGCAAAGCTGGTTTCAACTGGGTTGCTACCAACATGGAGTCTTCCCTAGAACAGGCCAGTTGAATCCATTGGGCATCTAGCTCCCTCTATATTGGACATTGCAGATGGTAAAAGGGGATGAGTTTGGTGCTTAAAGACACAGATTTTTTTATAGGTAACTGTACTTGATGACTGTGTTCAGATAGCTTTTGAAAGTCTTTGCCTGTGGTCCGGTTCTTCAGAATGTCTTCTTCAGAAGGACGTCTTTCCATAAAGTTGTTTCACGCATAACTCTCAAGAACTGCAGATGACTTCTCACTTCCTGAGTTCCTGAACGTGTTACACCTGCGAGCACAGGAGCAGCAGCATCTGGTTCAGGTGAGTTGGCTGCACACGGCCGAGGCAGGTTGCCCTCGACGGTCCTCAAGTTCCTCAGACGCTGTCGTGCAACCGCAGTGACTGGAGGTTCTTCAAGGCTCCTTCTGGCAGAGTAAGTCTTTGGTCTGTCCATGGTGGGGGGAGGGAGTGGGGGCAGTGGGGAAGTAGTGCAAAGGTTCCCATTGCGGCCTCACTCCTTCTGCAATGATCCCGATCAGGTCACACTTTGTGCTGGTCCCAGTGAGTCCATCTGGCATACAGGATTGCCTCATCTCTACTGCACACAGACTTTGACCTGTTCAGCACAGCCGATTCTTTCACAGCAGCCCCTTCTGACATATGGGGTCACCAGATCTCCACCGTGCACGGTCCACAGGCCACTACGCACAGCATCCTGTCCATGGCGGCCTATCCTGGCATACAAGGTCGCCAATCCCTCATTGCACACAAGCTCCAGCCGATCATTACAGCGACAATACAGTTCAGTTCACAGTGGCCCCTCCTGGCACACTGGGTCGCCGACTCCTCACTGCACAAGGGCAATGACTTGATCGGCACAGTGATGTCCACAGCTCACTTAACAGCGGCCCTCCTCTGGTATAGGAGGGTCGCTGACTTTTTTCTGAACATGGGCAACGACCTGATCGGTGCAGCAGCCATCTCCTCACACCTTGCAAAGGGAGACCACTTGACAGGATCCCCCACTGGACATCCCTCCCTCCAACGCTCTCCTCTTCCTCACAGGGCACACTGGTCTTGACATGAAGGCAGGCAAGGGTGCTCCAGGCTCCAAGGCAGGTGGTCTTGGATTCCCTGGGTGATGTCCACTCACCCAGCTGGGAGACTAGCAGGCCTTGGCGCTCAGTCCTGGTCACAAGTAGATGTCTTGCAGAGCTTCTTCTCCTTGCACTGCCTGACTGGCTGCTTGACAGTTGAACATTTTTGGGGCCTCAAGCTCCCCCTCGTATAGTCCATTTCCAGACACCAAATGTGGTTCAGAGTCCGAGTCTTGAAGTTTATGTTGGAGGTCTGCTTCCATTTGAAGTGCCCACACCTCTGCCCTCTCCTACTCCAGAAAGCAGTCTATAACAGAAGGAGTGTCTCCAAAGTTGATAACCCTACAACAAAGGCCATGGGAGTGACTAGAGTTCACACTGGATGTCAGCCACAGTGATATGTGTATTAAAAGGTTACTCCAGGGCCTCAATCCTACTCCTCATGATTCTTTTATCAGCCCCATCTCCTTCCCGAGATGTGTTCAGGCCCCTTCCTTGTGACCGCTCTCTGAATCAAACAGCACCATATGAAGTGTGCTCCACAGTGTTTGAAGCTAGGCTCCACCTTCTCCAGTGTGTCCCATCCAGCTTACAGGAATGCAGCAATACACAAATCTGTCTGGGGGGATTCCTCTACCACCATGCAACCCTGGGTCTCACCAAATGGAACCTAGAGTCTCTCATGTATTGTACGCTTTAGGAGTATGCACTCAGCACATGTATTAAACATACACCCACTGCACAGCACTGTATCCTTCATGTGCTGCATCCCTCACAGACCCTCGACCAATTGGCTTGGTCTTGTTCGCCGCTCCCCACTGCAGTAGCACAGAGGCACCTCATTTCGAGTCCCGGTCCATCTCTCGCTTGACCACTACGCTGCATTGTACTGCTTTTCTGCACTGTGTGATATTATTTATTACTGTTTAATACTATTAGTTAATATCATATCCGTCCATTAGTTTGCTGTGCTGTTGTCAAAATAATACGCTGGGATTAGACTTTGTTTTTCTGTTTTTGCCAGCATTTGTTTCTGCTTTCTCCCTCAACCAGTCCATTTCAATTTCACTGTCTTTTTCCCGTCACCCAAGCCCCCGGCCTTCATGCCTCCCTCACAGCCCTCAGATTTCCCAAAGCTACTTAATGGAGGCCGAAACGCGGCAGAGTCGCAAGTGCGCCAAAGGCAAGCCCATCTGCGCCCATCCATGCCTGGACTGCGCCTAGCGCCAGGAACCCTAGCCCACTGCACTTCCACAGGTACTCAGCCTCAGAGCTCTGTGTCCTTGACCCCGCTCGCAACAACAATAGCTGCCTCACATCACCACGCTCCAAGGCGGGACCCTTCACCTGCATCCACTGCCGTTTCACCGCCACCCCCTCACTGCTCACCACTTCAACAAACTCCATGCCAACCCCAGATGCCGACATCCCAGCAGAGCAACTCAAATGCCTACTGATCAATGCCAGATCTCTCTGCAAAAACACCTCTGAAATCTGGGAGACCATCACCACCATCGCCCCTGATGCACAAGTTACTAACTTGTGTAACGATATATCTGTAAGAGACAGTAGTTAGTGATAGATTCCTTACCTTAGAATATCCCCAGGCGTCAGGCTGGATCCGGAAAGTTTTGCGTAGCAGTACCTCTTGCGCGTCGGTAGGCGGCGTCGTGCGGCTCCGCGTCCGTCGTCGGCGTCGTGATCGCCGGGATGACGTCGCGGGCAGTACTTAGACGCCGCCCCTGCGCGCTGACGTCAGTTCTGTACACGACTTTCCGCGCCAGGAACGCAGAGCCATGCAAGAAGCTGACACAGGTGTCTGAAAAATACTAGGGCCCTGAAAGGGATGTCCTTAACCCTAGAAATCAGTTCGCAGAACGGGGAGGATGGGTGGGGCGGTAGGAATCTATCACTAACTACTGTCTCTTACAGATATATCGTTACACAAGTTAGTAACTTGTGCATCTGAAAGAGACACGTTAGTGATAGATTCCTTACCTTAGAATAGATACCCCAGCAATACCAACCCCGGTGGTGGGTCTGCGAACAAAGATCAGACAAGGAAGTCCTGGAGGACAGAACGGCCAAAGAAGCCGTCCCTCCGGACCTGACTGTCAAGGCAGTAATGCTTAGTAAACGTGTGCAGCGAGGCCCACGTAGCTGCCTGACAGATAACCGGCAGCGGAACACCGCGGCCCAAGGCCGTGGTAGCAGCCGTTGCCCTGGTGGAATGGGCACGCAGCCCAACAGGAGGCTCCTTCTTAGCCAAAGAATAGCAGGTCTTGATGCACAAGGTAACCCAGCGGGAGATGGTCCTCTTGTGCACCGCCCGACCTTTTTGGCGCCCATGTAGCCAACAAAGAGCTGGTCATCCACCCGGAAGTGTTTTGTGCGGTCGATATAGAAGGAGAGCGCACGTTTTGGGTCCAGACGGTGGAGCCTCTCTTCCTCTCTCGGAAGGATGCGGAGGCGGAAAGAAGGTGGGCAAAGTGATGGTCTGCCCAATGTGGAAAGCAGTAACCACCTTTGGCAAGAAGGACGGACGCGTCCGAAGAACAACCTTGTCTGGATGAACAGACAGAAAGGGAGGTTTGCAAGAAAGAGCCTGGAGCTCACTCACCCGCCGAGCGGAGGTGATGGCCACCAGAAAGGCTGCCTTTAGAGTCAGAAGACGAAGAGGACAGTTATGCAGAGGCTCAAAGGGAGCGCACATTAAAAGGTAAGAACCAAGTTCAAGTCCCACTGAGGCATTACAAACGGAACAGGAGGGAAGAGGTGAGTAATGCCTTTTAAGAACCTGTTAACAACAGGGGACTTGAAAAGGGAGGGCTGATCAGGGAGCCTGAGGAAGGCCGAGATAGCACAAAGATAACCCTTGATGGTACCCAGGGCAGAACCCTGTTGGGCCAGAGAGAGAAGGAACAGAAGGACCTCAGAAAGAGGGGCAGAAAGGGGATCCACAGCCTTTGCTGTGCACCATGCCACAAATTTGTTCCACCTGCAGGCGTATACCACCTTAGTGGAGGGACGCCTGGCTGCCAGAATCACATCACAAACTTCGGGAGGCAAGTCGAAAGGAATCAACTGCCGCCGCTCAATCTCCACGCAAGCAGGTGTAGACTGGACAGGTTCGGGTGGAGGACCGTCCCCTGCTGCTGCGACAGAAGATCCTCCCGAAGAGGCAGACGGATCGGGGGATCTATGCTCATATTGAGTAGCTCGGGATACCAAACTCTTCGAGCCCAGTCCGGAGCCACAAGAATGACTTGGGCCCGGTCGTGCCGAATCTTCTTCAACACTCTGGGTAGAAGTGGTATAGGCGGAAAGGCGTACAACAGACCGCAACTCCACTCGCGACGAAAAGCGTCGCCGAGCGAGTGCCGCCTTGGAAATTCCAACGCGCAGAACTGATGACATTGCGCGTTCTCTTCGGTGGCGAATAGATCTAACCAAGGCTCTCCCCACTGTAGAAAGAGTCCTTGCGCCACTTCCGAGTGAAGACGCCATTCGTGATCCATCATGCACCTGCGGCTGAGTTCGTCCGCCCTGGCGTTCAGAGAACCTGCCAGGTGTTGAACCATCAGGAACATGCCCTGATGTTCCAGCCATGTCCAGAGGCGCAGAGCCTCCTGACAAAGGGTCCAAGACCCCACCCCGCCCTGTTTGTTGCAGTACCACATGGCGGTGGTGTTGTCTGTGAACACCTGCACTACCTTCCCTTTGACAGAGGGAAGGAATGCCTTGAGTGCAAGCCGGATCGCCCGGAGCTCCAGAAGGTTGATATGGAGCCGGGACTCCGCCGGAGACCAGAGGCCTCTGATCTCCGCCTCTCCCAAGTGACCGCCCCATCCCAGAAGGGACGCGTCCGTCACAACTGTATGCTCTGGCTGGGGAAGGGAGAGGGATCTGCCCATGACCCATTGCCGGTTCGAGAGCCACCACTGCAACTGTTTTGCAGTCCCCTCCGAGATCTGGACGTGATCGGACAGGTTGCCCTGGTGCTGCGCCCACTGGAACTTCAGGTCCCACTGCAGAGCCCGCATATGCCATCTGGCATGATTGACCAGCAGGATGCAGGAGGCCATGAGGCCCAGCAGCCTCAGGGTCATCCTTACCGAAACCCAGGATAAAGGCCGAAAGATCGGAATCATAGCCTGAATATCCCGGACTCGCCGTTCGGGAGGATAGGCCCGAAACTGCGTCGTGTCCAGAACTGCTCCGATGAAAAGGAGCTGTGGAGAAGGAATGAGATGCGACTTCGGCACATTGATGGAGAACCCCAGCGAGTGCAGGAGTTCGGCCGTAGTCTGGAGGTGGGAGACGACTGCCTGGGACGAGCCCGCCTTCAGCAGCCAGTCGTCGAGGTAGGGGAAGACTGAAACCCCTGCCCGGCGCAGATGAGCCGCGACCACCGCCATCACTTTCGTGAACACCCGAGGGCACTTGTAAGGCCAAAGGGGAGCACGGTGAACTGAAAATGCTCGTGGCCTACCGTGAACCGAAGGTAACGCCGGTGGGCCGGCAGGACGGGGATGTGGAAATATGCGTCCTGCAAGTCCAACGCTACCAACCAGTCTCCAGGGTCGAGGGCAGTCAAGACCTGAGCTAGGGTGAGCATCTTGAACTTCTCCTTCCGGAGGAAGCGATTGACGTTCCGGAGGTCCAAGATAGGACGCATGTCCTCCTTGTCCTTTTTGGGCACCAGAAAGTAGTGGGAGTAGCAACCACGCCCTACTTCTGGGGTCGGAACATGCTCGATGGCCCTCTTGGTCAAGAGGGCCGTGACTTCCTTCTGTAGAAGCACCAAGTGATCCCCTGACATGCGGTGGAGTTGAGGTGGCATGGCTGGGGGGTGGTCTCGAAGGGGAGGAGTAGCCCCTTCGGACAATGTCCAAGACCCACCTGTCCGAGGTGATGGTGCGCCAGTGGGGAAGGTGATGGCGGACCCTGCCCCCTACTGGCGTGCCGTGCACCTGAAAGGAGGGACTAGGAGGGCTTGGAGGCCGCGGACGGGTTGGAGGTGGTGGCCTGACCCGCACGCTGGTTGCCCGATCCGCCACGGCGGAATCCACGTCCTCGGCCACGCGAAGACGCCTGCTGCGCGGGCCGGTGGCTGGGCTGCTGACGTGAAGGGGCGCCCCTACCGTGGCCACGATAGGGGCGAAAAGCAGAAGGCAGCGGAGGGCGTGTAGCAGAAAGGCCCAGGGACTTGGCAGTAGCCCGTGAGTCCTTAAAGCGCTCCAACGCATGGTCTGCTTTGGACCCAAAAAGACCGACTCCATCAAAGGGCATGTCCATGAGAGTATTCTGGACATCCCCTGAAAAACCAGTGGTTCTCAGCCAGGCGTGGCGGCGGAGCGCCACCGTCGTTGCAATCGACCTGCCCAGCGAGTCGGCGGTGTCAAGGCCACAACGGATAGTGTATTTGGCCGCATCCCTTCCTTCCGCAATGGCGCGGGAAAGCAGTGCCTGGACCTCCTCAGGGCACTGGGGCAAAACATCCGCCACCGAATCCCACAGAGAGTGGGTATAGCGGCCCAAAAGACAAGCGGTGTTAACGGACCGCAAGCCAGCACTGGAGGAAGAAAAACCTTTCTTCCCAAACTGATCCAGGCGTTTGGATTCCCTATCCGGAGGAGCGGTAGGGAAGGCGGTTTGGGAAGCGGAGGCTTGGACAACCAAGCTCTCAGGAGTGGGGTGGACAGAAAGAAACAGGGGGTCGCCCGGAGCGGGGCGATGGCGTCGTGACACGTTCCGATCCACAGGAGCCCCTGTGTTGGGCTTGGACCAGGCGCCCAAAAGAACGTCTGTGAGGGCGTCGTTAAACGGCAGCACAGTCTCCGCAGAGGAGGCTGCCGGCTGAAGCACCTCTGTCAAGATGTTAGGCTTGACCGTCAAAGTAGGGAGCTGGAGACGTAAGGCCCCAGCAGCCCTACGCAACACCGTACCAAAATTGGCCCCCTCCTCCGTAGCCACGGGAGGAGACAGCATGCCAGTGTCAGGAGAAGTATCCAGACCACTGGCCTCCCCTAGACTCTCTGTCCAGTCCTCATCATACTGACAGTTGCGAGTCAGAGGGTCATCAGACCCCTCCCAGTCCTCCTGGTCCTCCTCTGGTTCAAAATAAGGAGGAGGAGGGACATTTGGGACCCAAGGGCCCCTCGGCGCCGGAGCCGGCGTCGAGCGACGCCGCTCCGGGTCCATGTCCGGAGCCGGAAGGAACTGGGGACGACGCCGCCCGGAGCCCAGGGCGGCGTCGAGAACGGCACCGGAGACATCGGCGCCGGCGGAGGTGTTGTGAGGTCGACCGGCGTCGATGGGGGTTGTGGAGCCGGGATCGAGGCCGGGGCCGAAGCCGGAGCCGGGATCGAGGCTGGAGTCCCGGGCGACGCCGGGGCCAGAGCCGCCGGCGACGCCGGAGCAACCCCATCAGGGCCCGCGGGGCCCGAAGGCGCACCGGAGGGGCCTGAAGGCCCGAAGAGGCGGGCCATGGCCGACAGGAACTCCTGTACCTTGGCCGGATCCGCCCCGAACCCGGGAAGGGCGGGTAGGACGGGGCGACTCCACAGGCAAGTCCGGGGCCGCGGGGACGGTGCCGGGAGGGGCCTCAGCCGAGTCGCGAGACCGGCGAGGCGGAGTCCGAGAGCGACGATGCTTCTTGGACTTCTTGTGCTTAGACTTACCGGACGAAGAAGACTTCGACGCCGACGACCGGTGTGCACTCCGCGAGCGACCCCTGGACCTCTCACGCGACCGGGGCCTCCGTGGAGCCGAATGCCGGGCCTCGAGGAGCTTTCGAGACCGCTCTCGCAAAGCTTTCGGGTTGAGGGCCTGGCATTCGGGACAAGACTCGGTGTCGTGGCCTCGGCCGAGGCAGAAGAGACACTCCCAATGCGGGTCGGTGACGGACATCATCCGCGCACAGGCGCCGCATCGCTTGAAGCCGGGCATCCCTACGACACCTTAAAGATGGAAAAAACAGTGAAAAAATCACCAAAAAGTATGGTCAAAAATTGACCAGGGCACTGCTCTTCCCGGATCTGCGCTTGCTGGCGCGGAAAAGAAGAACTGACGTCAGCGCGCAGGGGCGGCGTCTAAGTACTGCCCGCGACGTCATCCCGGCGATCACGACGCCGACGACGGACGCGGAGCCGCACGACGCCGCCTACCGACGCGCAAGGGTACTGCTACGCAAAACTTTCCGGATCCAGCCTGACGCCTGGGGATATTCTAAGGTAAGGAATCTATCACTAACGTGTCTCTTTCAGATGTGACTTTCATCACAGAGACCTGGCTCACCCCCACATCAGCCCCAGACAGCCACAGCAACCCCCAGTGTCTACAAGATGAAACACTGAGACCGTACCAACAGAGACGGTGGGGGCATCGTGCAAAATTAATCAATCACCTGCACCATCAACGACGACGGCACCACGCTGACTATGGAACACATGAATTTCAAGCTCCACGCAGATGCCAAAACCACCATCAAAGGCACCCTCGCATATAGACCGCCAGGAACACAAACAGGCATTAGCGACCCCATCGCCGAATTCATCACCCTGTTTGCCATCAAATCCGAACATTACGTCTTCCTGGAAAACCTCAACTTCCACTTGGACGACCCCACCGACACCAACAACCTCCTGGAAAGACTAGACAACATCGGGCTCAAGCATATTGTCACCGACCCTACACAGAGCAGGGCACATGCTAGACCCCATCTTCACATCTAGCAGCAGAATCAGATACAGCTACACCTCCGAACTCACCTGGACGGACCACTCCATCGTACACTTCACCCTCACCGGTCCACCACGCACTGCCCCCAACTGACACAGCACCCTCTACCGCAACTGGACGAAGGTAACCCAGCAGCAATGGACCAATGCCCTCAGCACCGCTCAGCCCAACATCACCACCAACCTGGACCAGACATACAGAATTTCAACGCCTGGATCACCAGTGCTGCCAACCAAGTTGCCCCCACCAAACCAGCTAAAACACACAGACCCACCAATCGAGCCAGCTGGTACACGCCAGATCTCAGCTAATCAAAACATAGGTGTAAACAACTGGAAAATAAATGGTGAACCAGCAAGAATGACACCGACCAAGCCGCCTACAAATCAGTCCTCAACGACTACCACCACCAGCTCAAAACCGCAAAAAAAGAGGCACTGACACGCCGGATCAAAACCAGCGCCAACATAACCAATACCCTAACTAAGACTAAGGACTGATCGACCGTGTTTATTGGACATTCCTGGCCAAGGTGCTTGATAAGACTAACTTGAGCACCCCAAATGAAATCCTTTATTTTAACCAACTATGCAGGGCCCTCCACAAGACTCAGGATTCGCTCACACCTCTCAGAGTTCATACAACTAACCTGCAGTAGAGACAGGGGTGACCCCTCATCAATGATTCTTTCCCTAATGATAGAGCCTCTGTTCCACCATGGACTGGATAACCCTGTGATCCCAGACTTAAAAACTAGAAACGGGAAAGTGAAACTAGACCTTTTTGCCGACTACGTCCTTTGTTTTCTAACCAACCCTTCTACCTCTCTCCTTGCATTGTTGACCAAATTGGAGCGATTCCGACTCGCAGCAGGATTTAAAGTCAACTATCAGAAATCCACAGCAATGGGGGAGTGGACAAATCAAACAGATAGTGAAGCAGTGGTAGCTAGGTATGGATTCCAGCTAGCCTCGAATCGGATCAAGTACCTAGGAGTGGTTAGCCCTCACTAAGGTAGGAGATGTCTTTCAGAGCAATGTACCCCCCTTCCCCAGATACCTTATATCTTATAAAGACTTATATTGATGGGGTACACTGGAGATTTCCTGGATAGGCAGAATAAACTGCATAAAGATGAACTTCATGCCAAGACTGCTCTGTCTTTTTCGTTCCCTCCCCGTAACGATCCCTTCCGAGGTCCTGAAATCCCTCACACAGAAAATGTGGGCTTTGATTTGGAAGAACAAATCACGATGCATACCTAGGTCCCTCCTGACGAGGTGCCCCAGGCAGGGAGGCTTGGGAGTTCCTAAAATTGAACGTTACATTTTGCCTGCCCATGTGTCCCCGGCACTAGTGTGGCACTCCCCAGAAGTAGACAAGCCTTGGTGTATTTTAGAACAAGAATGTAGCAAGAAGCTGCTCTATCAACTGCTTTGGCTCCCACGAGGGCTCAACGCCGTGTGAGCATCCAATGTGGTCCATGACAGTGACTTTGCTATACTGGAATAACGCAGTCCGGACAAAGGGGATCACGACCTATCCTTTTTCCCCTGACCCCAGTGATCAGAAACCCAAACTTCCCACTGGGAATGACCGATAAAGAATACTTATCGAGAGTGGTGGGGTAAAACATTGTGCTAGGTCAACTATATTAGGGTGGTGTCCCCAAGACCAGGGACCAATGTGCTAATGACTACTTAGTACAACTGAAAGATTTATACTGAGTGACAACTCCTACACTGGGCTAGACAGCGCAAAGTGCAGAAACAAGAAGCGAGGGAAACCAGGGGGTGGAGGATATGTTTTCTGAAGGAGATACCACTAAAATGCTGCCCCCCCCCCACACCTCACCCCAGAAAACACAACTCCCATACATGCAGAACTGGGTGGAAAATCTCAGCCGCAAACTGACTGAGACAGACTAGATTTTGATCTGGAGGGGTGTGACGAAATCATCTATGCATCTTCACTACAGGGCCAATGCCTTCAAAATCATGTTGCAATGGTACATGACCCCTGTATGCCTGAAGGCGATTAACAATAATTCAGATGCCTGTTGGAGGGGAAGTGGGGAGAGAGGGACCTATATGCACATGGTGGAAATGCTCAAAGATACACCACATTTGGACACAGGTGACTATCAAAGAGATTACAAATGTGTCATTGCCAATGTCAACCTGATATCTTTGCAAGGTCAGACTGACGATTGTACCCTCTTTCCTCACCCAGGACTAAACTGTTGATCCAATTGCTGTTGGCGGCCCAGCTAGTGGTGGCGCAGAGATGGCAAAGCCCTGCACTACCGACACTGGCCATGTGGTGGACTAAAGTTTGGACAGTTCATGTGATGGAAAGGTTCACTGCTATTCTGAGAGAGACCATGCCCCAATACAAAAGATATGGACCCCCTTTCACACCCACGTTAAACATGATATGACGGTGCCTAGACCCCCTGAGTTGGTGTGTCTAGCTGGATATCATGGTCTGGACCCTGAGATTTGGGTTTGGGGGGGGGGGGGGAGACTCTGGGCGGGCTACACTATCACAGCTTTACATGGGACAGTGGCTTGACTCCCCCGAGTTCAGTTCTACTGTGTATGCAGTGGGCCCCTGTATTTTTAAGGTTATCCTGCTATGTTCTATACCTGTGTACTTATAAGTGTAAAATCTATTCACTCCGGCCTGGGTATGAAAATGCTTAAAGAAAAAAAAAAAACAGCAGAAAGACACTGAGTTCACATTTGCTTGGCCTTTGCATGGTTCCCTACAAAGTTTTGATGCAGAGTCCCATATTTCACCTTACCTTATTATAACAGAATTCCTGTTGAGTATACATGTTCATGCTCAAGGTGAAGAGGCAGGCCGAGGTTGCTGCTGCTTCTTAGTGCTCACAGCGCCCTTCCTGTATTGCTCCTCACTGGATTTTTAGGGAAAGCATCCACTTCACAAACGGCTGGTGGAGTCTTTCTATACCGTCTTGGGAGTACTCAATTTCCAGCATCAGTTCCCCAATCTGCAGTATAGTGGCTCAAAGTGCTTTCCATGGGATGGAAGGGTTACCTCTGTGTGTGTTTGCTTGTTTGTTTAGAGTAGAGAAGGAGGGAGACGAGGCTCCATTTCCTATTTTTTTGTGGTACGGTCTTATTTTATTTTGGGGTGGAGGTTCTTAATGCACTACAAACCACTTTGCATTAGCCTCTGAGCGCTATGTATCAAATACACAGAGTAGGGTGACTGAATCACTGCTTTGGATAGACTGTAGACATCTGCAAGCAGAAGTTGAGAACAGCTGATGGCAGCCATCAAACTTGTATAATGGTAGAAAGGTGGTAATAAGATGCCAGCAATGGCCCAGGAAGGTAATGGCAATATCTGATGGTGGACCAATGAACATATATGGTAGGACTGGTGACCACCTTGCATAGAAGGGACTCTGAGGAATGATGGGACCTTATCTCCGTTACCAGGACTGAGTTGGAGGCAAAGGAAACCCTGCCTACTCTACCCATTTTCCTATTCTTGATTTGGATTTCGTAGCTAAAAGGGAGAAGAGATTGATCATGTCAGGCAAAGAACCAGGGTTGGAACATTTCTCAGAGGTGGACAATATATGGAAGTTATGATTTAGAATGAGATCAGAGGCATCAATTGATTTTTTAACAGTTGATGTGGCACTGCACAGGACATTCATCAGGGCGATAGTAGGATATAGCATGGTGTCAGGTTCAATAAAGGGAGCAGTGGGAGTGCTCCTAATGTTTTAGTTGATAAGGCATTATAGAATAGGATGAATTAGTGATATGGGTAAGCCTGTGAGGCCGAATAATGAGGTTTATCCATTTCAAGACATTGTTGGTTTGTTGTATGGAACCTGCAAGGTGTATGTAACGAGAATTAAGATGAGTTGAGGGTGAAGGCATGTCGTCTATGACATCAAAGGTAGTAGATAGAGTCAATTTCGGGTGACAACAGGTTCAAAGAGGTTTCCATTGACTTGTACAAGCTTCAGTAAAATTTCAGAAGACTGGAGTAATTTGATTGAATTTTTAGCATCGAGTTCACGTAAAAGTTAATGGTTAGCATGCCACGTAATATTTTTAGAGAAGATGCAACAATATTTCAGCCTCTGGGAATTGAAGATATTGATGAGGATGAACAGGGAAATACATTTTAAGGTCTTTCCTTAGATCATAGTATATAGTGTGCACAATAGTTGTGATGTCACTCTGTCATGAGTTGAAGTTTAATCCCCAATGAATGTCTCTGATTGTGTGCAGAGGATATTAGGTTGCACATTTATGTTTGCCTTGTTTCAATGTTATTATGATGGGGTAGGGTATTTCAAAGGTGGGAGGCACTTATTTAGAGATAAATGTTCCTGATGTCAATTGGGATATCATTGTATGTGGGTAGCAATGGTTATATTGAGGCTTCAAATGTATACCCATCAGCAATGCTCACAATCTGATTAGTTCCACTAATGGTTTCTATTTTTCTTCAGTCTGCAATTTCTCCAAGACCTTCCATAACTGCAATCATATGCTTCAGAGAGGAGGAACAAAAGGTGCATGCAGCAACTGAAGATTAAGTGCAATGATTGGGATAATGTTGATAATAAGCACTGTAGGGTGTTTAGCATTTAAATGATTACATTTGTTTGAAGTCTTTAATAGTTCACATTGCATGCAACACAATAAAAATGTTTTCATCTATCAAGGCTGTGGCGGCTGGCAGGGAAAGGGATGCCGGGAGGGACAAAATAAAAATTAAAAAACACCTTCCCACGGCCGCCGTCCCCCCTCCGTTGTTGCCTCTCTTTCTGGTGAATCACAGAAGCAGGAAGCACACAGGCTTCCCTAAGCCAATCACAACCCTGCAATGCAGCGTTGTGATTGGTCTGAGCGCCGTGGTCAGCGCTAAGACGGGGACTGGAAGCCTGTGCATGTTCTCCACCCAGGCTGTGTATTACAGCCCGGTGGAGAACATGCAAAGTGCTCATAACTTTTTGGTCGGCCCAAGACGGCCGGCCAAACCGTCATGCATCATCCAACATCTGTTTGTCTTTTGCTTTCTCGCCCTAAGTGTGCCGGGTATGCCCAGACGTGGGTCCCGGGCTCACTGTGCCACTGGATTCAAGCTAGCCTGGCTGATGAGGGGTGATGCCCCGAAACCGGTCCCAGGATGCTTGTTTCCGGTCCAGGGAGGACCTGGCTTGGCAGTTCGGTCTGGACTGTTCCTATGAGGCACAGGGTCAAGACTGATTGGCATATGGCTGGGTCTAAACTGGGGTGGCATGGTGAGCAAAAGAACCATGGATTTAACCCAGATCTATTGACTGGGGGTGAATGTTTGATTTGCTCTGCATTCCGTCTATCATCTGTGTGTCTTTCACTTATTGTGCACAAACCACTCCTCCTCGCTGTGCCACCAGCCCCGCCCCACCCTAAACCAGCCCTGTAGCTACGAAAAATAAAATGATAATGATGTTATCATTTTATTTTGCCTTTTTCCTGCTCAGAGCAGTGTGGCGACGCAACTCCACCTTAGCGGAGGAGTCGCCCCTGTACCAAGGTCGCATGGGGAGAGGATGTGGCCTCATTACTAGTGCGGTCGATCTCAAAGCTGGGGGACCGGGTTCGAATCTCGGCAGGGACGCTCAACATCATGTGATTCTGGGCAAATCACAATCTCTCCGTGCCTAACAAAAATGAATGTGTCCGTCTGTAACGCAACTGGTGCTCATGTAAAACGCTCGGATACCTGCTGGTCTAGTTCGTGCTATATAAAACTCCCCCCCAAAAAAGTTACCTCTAGTGACGAGTTTCCAATCAAATAACAGGTGAGCAGAAAATAGTTCAGGATGACTATGTTTACATGAATAACACATTACATTCCTGGATGTACACAGCCCTGGAATACACTGCTCCTGTTAGCTCACACCTTAAATAACCTTGCTAGCACTAGCGAGTTCCAATTTTGTCTTTAAGCAATTAGAAAAGGTACAGAGTATAGGATACATGCCAAAGGCAAAAGTCTAATGTGCGGCTGCTCTTAAAGCTTCTGAAGATTAAGTTGGAGCGTGTTCACCACAACGCCACTCGGATTCTCATTAGTAATGTCTTCCCAGAATATTTTGAGTGGTGAAGGAACTTTTTAGCCAAATAAGAACTTAACTCCTCCTTTGTGAATTCCTCTATGCTTTCTTCAGGGAAAATGTTTCTCTGTACATCACTCTTTTCCTTCTCACATCAATCAGACTCTTTTCCAAGATGTCCCAGTGGTCTCAAACTCCTACATCTAACACATATCAGTGTCTGTCAGAATTGCATCCTATGACCATCTCACAGACCCTTAAGTAAGGACATGAAATCCATAAAGTTAAGCCCTCTGGCTGATCCGTGCCCTGCTCATATTCTACATTTGACAGCAGCTTCGGTGGCACTGGTCCTTTGTAACTTATTAAGCTATCCTACAATTTTGGCTGCCTTTCCCCTGACTGGAAACAGGCTTGAATTGCCCTATTCCTCAAGAAACCTTCCGTAGATAGTTCAGTATTAAATAACACCTACTTCTGTTACTTTTTGCAGCGAAAAGTGAAGAGAAAGAAGTGAATTTCCAGCTGTCTGAGTTTACTGAGGACAATGCCTTGCTTGCCCCAGGTCAAGAAGCGTTCTGGGCATTTAATGGCACAGAAGTAGAGCCTATATCAGTACAAAATGAGCTATGGATGATTTTTTTGTTGTTGATATCTTTATTGGGTTTTCCAAATTTTTAACAGTGTGTGCAACATTCAAACACATAATACAACTTAGCTATACTATAACTGGGTCCAGGCAGCGATGGTGGATATCCTCAGGTGGGCATACATCCGAGTAACAATGTAGGAGAGGAGGCCATCCCACCCCTGTGTGGGGTAATAACATGGGGGTCTCCCCCGGACCCAGGCAGCCCGAGGGAGAGAGGGAGGCAGAATCACACACAGGAATGGGGGAGTGAAGCAGGGGGTAGAACAGGATGGGGAGCGCGCGTGGTTTAGTAATAAATTTAGCGCCCGAAGGCGTGGGGGCTGGAAGTACATGTAGTCTAATTAAGAGAGGTAGTCAACCAAGGGACGCCATCAGTAGGTGAATCTCTTCTCTGTGTGGGAGAGTTTGTGGGTTAGATGTTCCATTGCCAGGATATGCCAGAGTTTAAGGAACTAGGATGCAAGCTGAGGGGGTTCTGGTAATTTCCAATAAAGTGCCAGGAGTTGTTTAGCAGCGCCAACACATACGCGTTAGGGCCCAATCGGCAGATGTCATGCCTTCGAGAGTGGTGACTTTCATGCCTAGGACCAGGGTAGAGGGATCAGGTGGGAGAGGGTACCCGAGAACTCCGTTGATATGTCCTAGGATTTCTTTCAAGTAAGTTTGAATCACTGAGTAGCACCACCAGATGTGTAAAAAAGTGACCGCCTCCTTGTGGCAGCGTCAGCATGTTTTGGGAGCATTGGGCTATATGCGGGACAGCTTGTTGGGGGTCGGGTACCATTGGTACATCACTTTCAGAGCCGCTTCTCTGCGAGGAATGCCTCTGTGGGTTTTGGGGATCTCCCTCCACAGTCCGTCTCATTGCTTATCAGTGAATGAGAGGCCCAGATCTTCCTCCCAGCAGGTCTGGAAAGTATGTGGGGAACAAAGTTTAGAGTCCTGTATGGTAGCTTAAGTGTGTGAGATAAGGCTTTTAGTGTCCGAGAAGGATTTGACCAGTTTCTCAAATGGGGTGGGGGACAGGGCCAGACTGGCCGTAGTGGGCATCGGGCTTTTGCCCGGTAGGCTGTAAAAGTTGGGCTGGTTTAGAGTGGTGGGGGCCGGTTTTGTTTAGCAGTAGTGCTTCACGCTGCCCCCCCTTCGGGAAGGGGGGCTGAATTGCCAGGGCTGCTTTGGGTTCCCAGTCTGGCCCCGCTGGGGGATCTCGTCGCTGCTTGTATGTTTGCAGGATGTAGGCATGTGGTTTCTGGGATCTGGAAAACCTGTTTGTATTGTTCAAAGGATTTGATGAGGGGGTCCTTAGATAGGTCATTGACGGTCCTACAGTCCGCCCTGACCAGGTACTGAATGGTCTGGGGTCGAAGGCCAAGGAGAAGTCTTGGTTGCCAAGGAGGGGGGGTGTTGGGCGAGGGGAAGGATGTGAGCCCATTCTTTTTTGTCACATGGTCCCAAATCTCTAGGACAGCTCGGGTGGGCGTGGCTATGTACGCACTCTTAGGGCGGTGGTGTTTCGGCAGCCAGGCCTGGTCCTATAGCTACCTGCATGCTACTCCGCAATCCATATGCAGCCACACCTTCTCAGGTTTTCCGACTACCCATTCCGAGATATAGCGGCTGTGGGCCGCCCAGTAATATTTGATTAAATTGGGGTCGGTCAGTTCCCCAATAGTGCGGGAGTAGCAACAGCTTATTCGAAATGTGTGGTTTCGCTCCCCCACAGCTAAAGGTGCGCAGCTTACTTTGAAGTGTGTGACTGTTCACCTCAGGCATTGGGGTAGGGAGGGATTGGAACAGGTAAAGTACCATGGGCAGTACATTAATTTTGAACACATTGATGTAACCCAGCCAAGACAGGTAAAGCGGTCTCCACCTCCTGAGGTCCTCTTGCTGGTTGCATAGTAGGGCCGGCCAGCTGGATTTAGTCCAATTCTCGAGGTGGGTGTGATGACCAGGCCTAAGTAACAGACAGATTTGGGTGCCCATTGGAAAGGAGCTAGAGTCTTAAGGTGGTCTGCCAGGATAGTGAGGTTCAGGGCCTGGAATTTCCTTATATTGATTTTGAAACCGGCGACCTTCTCAAAGCTGTCCAGTGCCTGGGCCGCTGCTGGGAGTAAGCCCGCTGGATCGTTCATGGTTAGGAGACTGTCCGCAAACACGTGTACCTTGAGACTATCCCCCCCCCAATGGGATCCCCGCAATTTCTGGAGTATCTTTAATCCAGATGGCCAGAGGTTCCACCACAAGGGCAAATAGGAGAAGGGATAGGGGCGCCCTGCTCTATCTGGAAGAGGGGAAGTACTGACCATTGAGGCATAGGTATGTAGTGGGAGATGCTTAGGCCGCCATGATCCTGTCAATCATTTTGGGCCCCAGTGTGAATTTGGGTAGGACTGTCATCAGGATAAATGCTTTCTCTGCTTTTTCGACCAGGTGCTTCAGGCATCTAAAATGTTCTTCTCCCGGTCGATGGCGGATAAACCCCACTTGGTTAGGGTTCACCAGGCTCAGTAGCAGAGGTTCCAATCGGCGCGCTATGACTTTAGTATAAAGCTTGGCATCTGGTTAACAGAGCTATAGGGCGGTAGGAGGTGAAACTACTGAGTCCTGGGTTTTAGGATGAGTATGTGCTCTGCCTCACACATCGTGGGGGTCAAGCTTGTGGCTGCAAAAAAGGAGTTGAAGAGCGGCGTGAGGTGATCCAGGAGTAAGGGCAGAAAGGTTTTATAAAATGTGTGATGGGGAGGTGTCGGGACTCTGGTTTTTTTCCCGTGGGGAGCGTCCGGAGTGCTTCGCAAATCTCAGTGGGGTCAATCGGGGCCCTAAGGAGGTCCCGATGTGTAGGATGTAGGGGGTCCCATTAGCAGGAGGACAAGTATGTCTGTAGGTCTTGGGGGGTTTCTCTTCCCTGCTGGTAAAGGTCCTGGTAGAACTCGTGAAACACTCTTTCTCTGGTTCCCTAGTCGCCCAGGTGCCGTCCCATCATTGGATGTGAGGTATGTGAGCTTTTGCTTGATGGGAGCGGAGTTTGCATGCTAGGAGAGTACACACCTTGTCCCCCTTGTCATAGAAACGTTGTGTCAGATAAAGGACCAAGCACTCCGCCCGATTCATTCTGTGTGCTTTAAGTTGGATGCATAGTGTGGCCAGTTGTCTACGTGTCGCCCTGGAAGGGTGTTGGTGATCTTGGTGTTCCAGTGCCTTTATGTCAGTGGAAATGGTGGACTCAAACAGCTGAGCTTCTCTGCCTCTGTCGATTTCAAGGGTAATGAGGGTGCTACGTATGGTTGTCTTGAAGGAGTTTCACAGAACGTGAGGGGGGTATATGGATGATTCTTAATGAAGGAGGTGTGGCCATTCTGACTCACCTCAACATCTCCACAGCCTTTGACACTGACATGATACACTGGTGGAGAAATCACTGGATGTTGGAGACAGGGGAAGGGTACTGGACTAGATCAAATCCTTCCCAACGGACTGCACTCAGACAGTTCCTATATAACCCTTCAAATCACCAACCACTCGGGTTTTTTCTGGAGTCCCTCACTTAAGTTAACCTATATGTGGCTCCTCTTGCAGATCTGATTGGATAGCTTCATCTTTCTTAGGAATGTTATGTCAAAAACACTCAATTGTTTCTCAAACTGAATGGGAACACTGGATAGCCATAAACTACCTGAAGATAAACTTTGACAAAATCGAGGTAAAGATTCTGAGGAGCCATCCTTGGATTTGGTATTTGTGTTGGTGGTTGGACACATTAGGCCACTGCCATTCCCCTTCCAGCACAGACAAGAACCTGATTGTAGTTTTTTTCTTTCAAAACTCAGACTGCCAGGGTGTCTGCAACTTGCTTTCTCCATTGCAGATATCTGAGAAAATCCTACCCTTTCTTCCAAATAACTCTCACTAGCTTACTCACCAAGCAGTTGTGCATGAACAAACTGATTGCGCATTGTCTCTTGGCTTGCTGAAAGCACCATCTAACAGTAACGCCTTGTGCAGAATGCAGCTGTGCGACTAATTCTCAAACAGTCACATCATGCTCTCATCACAGGACAGATTCGTGCCAATAAGCGCATCTTATTCAAATTTCCTTGGCATCTCCTTTAAAGCCTACGATCATAGTATATCTCTCTTTATTAAATGTTTTCTTGGTACATGCAGCTAAGAGGTTTGCAGTCTTTGAGAGCATTTCTTCTCAAGGTACACAAGATTAGGAAATATTGCTCGGGTGTTCTGAGTGAAATCCTAGCAACTCGAGCTTAGCTATCATCGTCTATGGGATATCTCAGAACCCCTAGGTGAAAAGCATCCCGTTTTTCAGTCATCCATTTACACTTCTAGGTGTTTCCTGTGTGGGAGTGGGTACCAAGCAATGGTCAGAGAATATTTTGCACTGTGTACTTGTTTTTTAAAGTTGAAGACTATTGATGCCAATGTGTCGGCTACTGCAACAACTTCATCCCATTACCTGAGAGGTTGAATGCCTGTATGTTTTACAATGAAAGTAATGGCAAGAGTAGCTCATTTTTGAGCTCCATGAACAATATAGAGCTCGCTGTACTTTTTTGGACTACATACACCCAGCAAGATGTATTTTCTTAATCTATATCTCCATGCAAAGCTGAAAAGCAACTACTAAGCATTGTCTACCTTTTCATTCAATGTTGGGTATCTGTTGGCCATATTCAGAACCCCACTGCTTTAAAAATCATCAAAGCTCTGAATGTAAGACTTTATAATTATACACAGGATATAACTATGGATATAACTATGGGTTGTGTACAGATTGTCAAGGGATTCTTAGACCAAAGAGGTCTAATGCACATGGTTACACACTCAAACGATTACGATTTCACCTGGGGTCTGACCTCAGCTGTGTACAAATTTCTGTGATATTTACAGTGAATGGCATATTTTGGGAGCAACAATAGGTGCACCCATTAGGTAGTCATATTTTCACTACACATATTTGACCACATACATGCTGAGGTGCAGTCTTACTTTCAGGAAAGTGAAGGCATATCTATATGTGACCAGAGGAGAATTTACGAGCCTGGAAGCATATTTTGAGGAATATTTGAAAATATATTTTTTAATGATTTGGAGGAGCGGGAGAGGTTTTTTTCCCCAGCAAAAGCTCATCTTCTAATAAAGAGAGTGTCTCCAGAACGTGCACGTGGTGTGGCATTTTTGTATCACAATTCTTTATTGATTTTGACAGGCAATAAAACATGCATTGCCCCACATGTGCAGGAATAACAGTGTACATTATCCCAAAGCATCATTCCATGGTGGTGTGGATTTTAAGGAGTATGCAAGCATTCAGTGGTATGAAAATTAGAGTTGTGCTGTTCCTAAATAATCTAGAGTGTAGCAATATACAAAAGACAGTAGGCTACAGAGTCAAAGAGATGGGAATCCATTTCTTTGGAATATAATGCCCTCACACACCCAGTTGGGTGTCATGCTTCATCATCGGGCTGCTCCTCGTCTGGCCGGCGCTGCAATGCCTGACGGGCTCCCAATGAGGGGCACTTTGGCGGAGATCTTTTTCCAAATAGCCGTTTGGTGCCGTGGGGGTGAGGGGCTTAGTGAGTGTAGATGAATGAGTGGTGTGTGATGTTTATGTGAATTAAAACAGGGTTGGGAGTACCAGCAAAAATAATTTTAATTGTGGGGTCTCCTACCCTGATTAAAATAAAAAGGAAAGGCGCAATGCTAAGTTAATGTCTCAGGTGTGGCGCTCTTCCGTGTGGTTGGTCAACATGTTTCTCGCCTATTCTACAAGTCTAGAGGCGATTCGTCAGGACCTAAAGTTAAAAAACTATCTACACTAAGGTGGACCGAAAAAACAATAATGAACTAATGATAGAGGTTTATGCCACCATGACTTACTCTGTCTAATGACTGGTAGTACTGGTTCTACCCTATTTGGGATATACTACTGCTTCATCAATCCCCGGCAGGTCAAGATATGAGGAACTTCCCCATATAGTTTGCGTAGTATGCAATATGTCCAGGGACCTACCCACTGCTGCTGCCGGCATTCAGTGGTAGCCAGAGTATGTCGATCACAAGGGGTGTCTTGACATTACTGATGACAGAGGACTGGTCTATCTGGAAATAAGAGCCTGGAAGGTAGTGCTTGATATTGTTCAAGATGTTCAGCTGAACCAATGCCGTATGACTCAGTCATTTTGAAACTGTGTTCTTTAAAGTTGAACTTCAACGAAAAGACTACTTTAAGGAGACCTGCAAGCATTCCGATGGCAAGATAAGGGACTAATATGAACTCTTAATCAAAAGTGCCAAAAGTCATTTCCAGGAGGCAACATGGAGCAGCAACAGTGGCACTGATGTGTCTGCTGTCAGAGGTTTGCATCCTTCCTTCAGATCCAGTGGGAACTGGGAGTGGCAAGCCTCAAGCAGCTTTGAGATTTTGGGGATTAGGGGGCTGGAAAAAAACCTGATTTGGCCCCTACTTGGAGAACCCAGGTAGCAAGAAGAATCTCCTAAGCATATTTCCGTCATTGGCAAAGGTTTTATTACAAAGTAGGAAGACATTTATATTTTCAGTATAGAAGAAAACGTGTGGAAAAATCTTAGACTTCAGCAGGGGCAGCAAAAGATACCCCAGAAGTAGATACCGGACGCTCAGTCAATCAGAGGTAGATCCCAGACTGTCTCTTACAGCCTTGTTACAATATTGACACAGGAAGTATCAAAAAACATCATCGCCTTTAAAGCAACCAGCATGGGGAATCAGGTGCAATACTGTCAATTAAAGGTTGGAACACCCAGTTTAAAAGGAATTTGTGAGCTCTTGCCAAGCTAGAACTTCTACTTTCACTCTCTTCCGTTAAGATTATTCGGCAGATTACCAACATCTGATCTTGAAGGAAAAGTTCTTGAATTCAGAGCATTTATTTTCAATTGCTTATTACTTGTAACTTTACCAGAGAGCCCCATGAATTGGAATTTCAGATGACAATACACAGCTAGAACTTTACTAACGTCAGTAACATGAAGATGGATGTGTCCGACCTTGATAAGTGTTACAAGGTCCATCTTTTTAATCTTCATGAAGTAATTCTGATGAAACTTAACATCAAACACTCAAATTTTCATAATAATTAAAATAATTAAATTTTATAAGGTATAGGATGTCAGCCAAGTGGAAAGGGAGGTCAACCTATGTACCTCTATCTAGTAGTTTTTGCTGTTTGCCTTGTATGGTAACTACTTGCTGGGTTTTCATGTGCCTTTACATTCTGCCTTGCCCAGATCTACACTGCACTATGCCAGCGCCTATCTGGCTTCAGGGGGGTGTTTGGGATTTTACACCCCCCAATAACTGCATTTTCTATTAAATGGTTGGGGGCAGGTGCTTTCATTCAACTCACACATTCTCTCTCCCTAACTGTTTTGAAATTTTGTATACAAATATTTATCAATCTGGACATTTCATCATTTATTTTAACTTAGTGACCCTCACTTTATGACCCCCTACTAGCCTTTTTATTGGCCTAAATTTAGCTTGATGTTACAATGAAAGGAAAAACCATTTTAGTAACGCATACATTTTGGTTCACACTCTTGGTTTATAATACAAATCTGTCATCAGTGCTAGGCTCTTGGTACCATTATTTAAAAAAAAAAACTTACAACGCCCAGGCAAGTTTGGGGTTCTGTGATATTGTTCAAATTTTAGATGGAGTGGTCGTGGCTGAAATTCCTGCAGATTTGTGATTTTTGGTGGCTTCAAGTAATCCATACAAATAGATCCAAGTCATTCCTGTATGCGCCAGGTGATGCTCCGAGTGCCCTGGGATGGGCAGGCCCATAAGTTATTGGAAAATTGATGACACAGTCTGCCCCACTCACTGACACCGGCATTGTTGTTGGACACGTGACGTGACTCTCACTGAGTGGGTTAACTAAGTTGCTCCCCAGGGCGGGCCCAAAGTTTAAGTATTTGCCGGGCTGACAATCTCACAGCCCTGAGACCAATGAGGTCATCAGCTCTGCAAAGACCTAGCCCCAATGCCCATTTTCCACCCCCTGATGGCGGGAGGTAAAGTTAGTCCCTGGCGTTTTATATACAAGCCCGGTTTCGCTAAGCCTTCACATCAATCAGGGGGTGGAGAGCATTGTCACCACACCCGTTACCTGTTACTTTATTTATTTATTTATATAGCGCTACATTCATCCCAACGGGATATCACGGCGCTGAGGAGGCGAGGTCTGGTACTGAAAAGAAGGACAGGAGGAAGTAAGGATCTGCTTAGGTGGGAAATAAATGTGTTTTTAATTTTTTTCTGAAGGTATTATAGTCATTGATGAGTCGAAGCTCGACTGGCAGCCCGTTCCAGTGTAAGGCCGCGAGGTACGAGAAGGTGCGTCCCCCGGTTTTAGCCTTTTTGATCCTTTTTGATTCTGCAAGCGCAAGATGCTGTGACCAACTTGTTACAGGGTGTGGAGTGGCACCCCACCCTGTGACAAGTTGGGAAAGGGCGTGGCAGGCGGAAAGCCAAGAAATTGCGTCTGCGCAGACTCGACTTATAGTGTGTCTGCTTCCCACGTGTGAGTCTGTTATTCCTGGAGTGGATGCCATTTTAAGAACACTGCATGTGTGTCTGTGTTGAGCCAGCAACATGTTTTACTACAGTACCGGCAGCTAGACCTAATGGCTGCTTGACTGCCATCAGGACTCGTGGACGTCGTGTGTGGTGTGTTCACCAGCCCCGGTATGGATTTAAACAAGCATTTGCAATGCAATAGGTCTAGCATTTACGAAACTCTTGTAAATGCGAGATCTATTGCATTGCAAATGCTTGTTTGTAAAAGCTCCCATGCGGCGCTTTCACTTTAATGTCGGCCGCGCCCCTTTCCTTAGGTGAGCCGTGTCTAAAGAAAGGGGTGTGGCCGCCATTAAAGTGAAAGCGCGGTATGGGGCGATTTTACCAAAAAAAGCATGTTTGTCAACTTGACTACTCTTTTGGCACCCATGCAGTGGATCATGACAAATACCTACTATTTAGAAAGTTTAAATCCTTAGCCAGGGTCCCGCCCTCTGCCCAAGCAGCTCCGACCAACCCTCGCCTGCCGCTGCCCTAGACACCTCTCTCCTGGTAGGTGTTCGAGGCCCTCCTCCACCCGCAGGCTCCTGCCGGGGCCTCATCCCTGGTGGTCCAGTGGGAGAGCCTTGCTCTTCTGCTGCTCCACTTTTGTCTGTCTGCCTTGTTGTGCCCGTTTTCTGTGTGGCGTCTTTTCCTGTCTTTACTGTTTTTTTCACTGTCTTACTGCCTTTTTCATCGTAATTATGTGCCTGTTTTTGTCTGTATTCGCTTCTTTCTACCCTTCGTTGTTTTTGCCCGCTCTCGCTGCCCTTTTCCTGACGCTGCCCACCCCCGCAGCCCCCCCCCTGCCGTTCTCGCGCCCACCTCCCAGCTGTGCTTCCCTCCCCCCTGCCCTATTTAATGCCGGCCGCTGCTCAGGTGTATGAGCAGGACCTCTGACCTCCTGGCCAGGGTCCCGCTCTCCGCCCAAGCAGCTCCGACCAAGCCTGGCCTGCCGCTGCCCTAGACACCTATCTCTTGGTAGGTGTTCGAGGCCCTCCTCCACCCGCAGGCTCCTGCCTGCGCCTCATGCCTGGTCGTCCAGTGGGAGAGCCTTGCTCTTCTGCTGCTCCACTTCTGTCTGTCTGCCTTGTTGTGCCCGTTTTCTGTGTGGTGTCTTTTCCGGTCTGTTGGACTTGGCCCTTTTTGGCAGGTTCACCCCTGAACTTTTTGCCTTATATGTAACTTGGTGTTAGTAGTTTTAAGTCTCTGGGCACTTTAGCACTGTGGTCCAGTGTAAAGTGCGTGTGCGCTGTGTGCGTATGTGGTGAGATTGGCCTGCCCTCCCATAGGAATGCATTGAGGATGAGTGTGTCAGTGGTAATTCCTGTTATGAGAGGTGCAGCATGGTCAAGTCTAGTATGTCTGAATTCGTGAGAATAAATGCTGCGCAATGGTGTGCGCAGATTTATGGTGACTGGTGGAGAAATGCCACTTCTAGAAGTTGGCATTTCTGTGTGCTCTGTGTCTGCCTGCCTGATGTGAATTGAATGTCTGGCTTATGAGTGACAGGGGCTGGGAGGTGTGTGTGGCTCCAGGAGGGGCAGGGTGAGTCAGCGCAGGGCTGAATGGAGAGATCTCCATGTAGATGGGTGGGAGGAGTTGCACCTGGGACCTGAATAGGGCTGTGCCTTCCCTCCACAATGCTGGCTCCACCTCCTGTGGTGCGTCTGATGTCCCTAGCCTACACTCTGAAAGGAGAGAGGAGCTGAGCAAAACAAAGTGCTCCAAATCCCCCCTATACCAGTGCTGACTGGTATCCCCAAGCCGTGTGCTGTGACACAAAAGGAAATATGTGTATAAAAGAAGGGGCTGTGACCCCATGAAGATGTTCAGTTCTGGTGCTGTTCCTGCTGGGGCGTGCTGCTGCTGGGGCCCAGGGGGGGCTGCCATGAGGACTTGCCTCCCTGGGCCCTGCATTGCCCCTTGATGCCTGAAAGGACTTTTTGGCCCCCTTTTGCTTCTTTTCCATCCTCCAGGACCTGGGAGGAACTTGTGCTGCGCCTAGCGCCATGGGAGCGCTATATTCCAATGAGGAGCGCGTGGGCTGTTGCAGCGCTGCGCTGCATATGGAGATGGAGGGAATCCCGACGTGAGGGATTCCCCTGTGATGCCATTACGAGCGGGTGCCCACCCCGCTTTATATTTTAAATTAGGAGGGAGCCCACCCCTCATTGTGCGCTTTTATCTTTTATTAATTGAACGGGTGCCCACCCCGCATCGCCGCAGCCAAGAAGAAAAACGTTGCCGGGCCGCTGCCAAATGCGACCCGGAAGACAGGCACCGTTGCCTGGTTGTGGGTGGGGCCTAGCGGCCGGCTGACCAATTGCAGCGCAGCCGAAACGGGAAGTGAAGGAGCCTCGCGGGCTCCATCTCGAAGTCCCGAGGAGGGGGACCGGGTGATGCATGGCGCATGGGAAGTCGGGGCTCCCGTGAGTGAGTGAGAGCCCCACAGGCGCCAGCAGTGAAGTAAGGAGCAAGGCCGGAGCAGGCAGCGCCAGTGCAGGATCCTGAGCGGGGCTCCCGTGGTGAAGAGGGAGCCCCCGCGTGTTGCTGCCCGGCAGAGAAGAGAGAGCCCCGCACATTGCAGCCAGTCTAGAGGAAGGACCGGCGAGAGAGGAGACTTCCCCCCCCCAACCGCCCGGTGAGTAGGGCTTCATGCTGCAAAGGGGGGGGTTCCTTAGCGGTCCTGCCAGAGAGCGGGCCGCTCCAATGATGGCGGGCAATTTGAATAAGAGGGCCCAGAGGGGCCCGTGCCCCTTCCTGGTTGGCCAGATTCTACAGCTGCCCCACTGGCTAGAGGGCAGCTGCATCTTGGGGCATATGTGTTGTTAGAGGGCCCAGAGGGGCCCGTGCTTTTCACAGTGTTGGTACTTGAGCGGTCCCGCCGTTGCGGGCCGCTCCAACGATGGGGGCAATTCTTTCCTAGAGTCCCTGAGGGGACTGGAGGGGCGCATCAGGGCACATTGTCGGTGCCCGCCCGCCAAGGCCACATTGTTGTTGAGGGCCCAGAGGGGCCCGTGTTCTCCCCAGTTTGGCCAGTTTACAGCTGCCCCGCTTGATAGAGGGCAGCTGCACCAATGGGGGCAATTTGTTTACAGGGTCCCAGAGAGGGGCTCGGGTGGCACAGTGGTGCCAGGGCTAATTTCTGTTCCCAGCTGCACCGCACCAGCGCGAGCAGCTGCCACGATGGCGCACATTGGTTGAGAAAGCCCCAGTGGGGGTCCAGAGGCACAGTGGTGCCCGTGTTAATTTCTTTGGGCATAATTGTTCAGAGGGCATAGTGAGTGCCCAGGCCTTTCTTTCAGTCACAGCTGCGCAGCAATTAGTGCCAGCTGCCACGTTTAGGCCACAGTTCTTTGGGGTCATGAATGGCGCACCCTTGACTCCTGCTGCATTGGCAGCGCGCCCTGACTTTTGGACAGAGGGCATTTGAGCCCCTTTGGAGATGGCCAGTTGGCCAGGGGGACTGTTAGGTGTAGGGCGCCAGGCCCTAATGTGATTTATGCCTCTGCTATGGTTTCTACTGTGAGGTTATGTGCTAATGTGATTTGTGTCCTACTATGTGGTGCTAGGAAATGTGATGCATTTACTATGATTTACGCACCCTGTTTATACCTCTAATGTACTTTCATGATTATGAGGTGTTGCATAATGTGTTTATGCTTGTGAGGTTATTATTCTCTAATGCGTTTAGGTTGTGAGTTATTCTCTACTGTGAGTTATGCCCCTAATGTGATTTATACTTAGGAGGTTAGGGTCTAATGCGTTTAGACTCATGAGATGTGTGCATAATGTGTTTAGGCTTATGAGGTTGGCGTATAAGGTATTTTGCGCCTAATGTGATACTGTGCATAATGTGGTTTATGTTACAGGCTGATGCTGAGTACAGTGGTCACCAGTGATTACTGGTTGTACGTTTATATGTTCTACATTTATTATCTTTACTAAGCGATGGTTCTGACAGTGGCCCACGTGGCCCTGTCATGTGTACATAATCCCCTGTAAATATTGCCCAGTGCCAGGTGGCACCATGTATATTATGTGAGTACTATTCTAATGTGTTTTATGATAATACAAAGGCTATTTTTGATATAACCTTGTGTGGAGTTCCTTTTGTGGTGTGCCTGGGATGTTGTTGCTGTGCGCGTGCGCAAACGCTTTACACATTGCCTCCGGGATAAGCCTGACTCCTCGTGCCAAGCTACCAAGGGGGTGAGCAGGGGTTATCTTGGGTGTGTAACTCCCTCGCCCTGACTAGAGTGGTGGTCTCTGCCTGGCTTTGGCGCACGCCTTAGCCAACCAGAGATCCCATTTCTAACACGGTCTTTACTGCTTTTTTCACTGTCCTACTGCCTTTTTCACTGTAATTCATTCCCTGTTTGTCTGTATTCTCTTCTTTCTGCCCTTCTATGTTTTTGCCCGCTCTTGCTGCCCTTTTCCGGCTGCTGCCCCCGTGCGGCCCATTCCCCCTGCCGTGCTCGTGCCTGCCTCCCAGCTGTGCTTCCCTCCCCCCTGCCCTATTTTATGCCGGCCGCTGTGCGGCTGCGCAGGAGTGCGCCGCTGGCGCGCCAAAGGCAAGCCAGTCTGCGCCCGTCCGCGACCAGCGCCAGGAACCCTTCATCTCCCACCATCCACTGCTACGACGCACCCACCCTCCTCGCACTCGACCCCAGAAGGAGCAACAACTGCCAGCGGGCCATGCCGAGCACCACCCACAGACAGTTCTCCTGCCGCCACAGCCTCACATCCGCACGAACCCCAACGGCCACTCCGCCCACACCGAACGCCAACACCACCGAAGCCCTGAAATGCATCCTCCTAAACGTACGCTGCCTGCACAGACACGCCGTAGAGATCTCGGACTTCCTTGACACCCTCTCACCAGACGTCGCCTTCTTCACAGAAACCTGGACAAACGCCTCCTCCGCCCCCGACATCCCCGATGATACAAGATCCAGAGGAAGGATTGCCCCAACCGACCAGGGGGAGGAGTCGCCATCGCACACAAGAGCTCCCTCCGACTCTCCACCACCAGCGACTCCTTCTCCTTCTCCATCACCGAACACCTGCACTTTCAGATCCAGACCAGCCCCAGAACCACACTTCACAGCACCCTCGCCTACAGACCCCCCGGACCTCGTGCTCTGTTCGCCACCACCATTGCCGACCCCATCGCCCCCCACGCCATCACCTCCATGGACTACATACTCATCGGAGACCTGAACTTCCACCTCGACAACCCCAGCGACCCCAACTCCGCCACCCTCCTGGACAACCTCGCCAACATAGGACTGAAACAGCTAGTCACCACACCTACCCACAAAGCAGGAAACACCCTGACCCCATCTTCGCAGGAGGTAACAACATCCACTTCAGCCACACCATGCAACCCCCATGGATGGACCACCACTGCGTACACTTCCGCGTCGACAAACACACACTGCCCAAACCTGCACCGCGCCCTCCACGAAGAAACTGGAGCAAAGTCACCGAGGAGCAGCTCAACTCCACCCTCAACGGAGACACCCCCACCACCTCGACCGACGCCAACCTCGCAGCCAAGCAACTCCACAAATGGATCTCCAACTGCGCAGACTAGCTCGCACCCCTACGTAACCCCGACAGACAGCGCCCCAGGAAGGCCATATGGTTCTGCGCCAATCTCCAAGAATCAAGACGCACCTGCAGATGCCTCAAGAAGAACTGGAGAAACAGCAAAACGTCTGAAGATCGCACCACCTACAAGAACCCCATGACAGAACACCACCAACGCATCAGATCCACTAAAAGGTCCTTCATCCAAAACAAGATCCACGCCAACTCCAGCAACTCGAAGGAACTCTTCAGCATCATCCAGGAATTCACCAAACCCCCCAGCGAAACCACGGACATCACCCCTTCCCAGGACCTCTGCAACAAGCTCAGATCCTACTTCCATCTGAAAATCAAGAACCTCTACAACAACTTCAACGACAAGACGCCGGACCCCGAAACCACATCCTCCTCCATCAACACTAGCCAGCCCACCATTTCCTCCTGGGCCCCAGTCACCACCGAAGACACCACCTCAACCATGAAAGGCATCCACTCAGGAGCCCCCACGGACCCCTGCCCGCCGCACATCTTCCACAGAGCCGCCAGCACTTCGATGCACAATCAACACCACCTTCAAGACCGGCATCTATCCCGATGACAGGAAACGCGCAGAAGTCTGACCCCTGCTCAAGAAGCCCTCAGCAGATCCCACAGACCTCAAGAACTACCGACCCATCTCCCTCCTCCCGTTCGCGGCCAAAGTCACTGAGAAGACAGTCAATGCCCTGCTGACAAGATTCATCGAAGAAAACTCCACCCTCGACCCCTCCCAATCCGGATTCCGCAGCAACCATAGCACCGAGACCGCTCTACTCGCTGCCACAGACTACATCCGCACGCTCCTCGACCAAGGACACAACGCGGCCCTGATCCTACTCGACCTCTCTGCAGCATTCGACACCGTCTCCCACCGCACACTCACTGCCAGACTCCACGACGCCGGAATACAGGGAACCGCCCTTGACTGGATCCGCTCCTTCCTCACCGGCAGAACCCAAAGAATCAGACTGCCTCCCTTCCTCTCCGAAACAACGGAAATCAACTGCAGAGTACCCCAAGGATCGTCGCTCAGCCCCACGCTCTTCAACATCTACATGGCCCCCCTCGCCGCCATCGTCAGACAGCACGGACTCAGCATAGTATCCTACGCCGACGACACCCAGCTCATCCTCTCCCTCACCAAGGACCCCATCACCACCAGGCTCAACTTCCAGGAAGGAATGAAGGACGTTGCATCCTGGATGAACAGCAGCTGCTTGAAGATCAACTCGGAGAAGACAGAGGTCCTCGTGCTCGGACCCTCCCCCTCTGCATGGGACAACACCTGGTGGCCCACCGCCCTTGGCAGCCCTCCCACCCGCACGGACCAGGCCCGTAACCTCGGCATCGTACTCGACTCCTCCCTCTCCATGACCCGACAGGTCAACGCCGTCGCCTCCAGCTGCTTCAACACTAGACTACGGAAACGCACTCTACGCCGGGATCAACCAGTCCCTGCTCCACAAACTCCAGACCATACAGAGCACCGCAGCCAGACTCGTCCTCGGCATCCCTCGACACGAGCGCATCTCACAACACCTGCGGAACCTCCACTGGCTCCCCATAGAAAAGAGAATCACCTTCAAGATACTCACCCACGCCTACAAATGCCTTCACAACACAGGACCCAAATACCTCAACGAGAGAATCTCCTTCCACGCACCTAAACGAAACCTCCGATCCGCCAACCTCGCCCTCGCCGAAATCCCGCAGAGCCAGAACAGGGAGAAGAGCTTTCTCCTACATCACAACCAAGACCTGGAACGAGCTCCCGATCGACATCAGACGCGACCCCTCCCTGAACATCTTCAGGAAGACACTCGAGACCTGGCTCTTCGACTAAACGGAGCTGCTCACCCCCCCCCTCCACCAGCGCCTTGAGACCCTCACGGGTGAGTAGTGCGCTTACAATTCCTCTGATTGATTGAAGTTGAGGTGGCAAATTTAAGAGCATCAAAAAGTCTCTCTGCCTGCGGCTCTTCATAGTGCATGCAGAGCATAATAAGGGAATGTCTCCCGCAGATGCATCTTGAAACTATTTGTGAAGGGAAATTGAAGGGCTTCTCGGTCTCTCATGCTTGCTCTCTCATTCTACCTCTCTCCCTCTCCTTGCCCACCTTACTTAGCAGCAGCGGCTCCTCCGCTAAGGCAGAGGAGCATCACCTTACCACTCTGCAAGCAGTTCAAAAAGGAAAAATAAAATTATAATAACGGAATGCTATTATCATTTTATTTTTCCGTTCCTGCTGAGGTGCGGTGCAGGTGGGGCTGGGCAGGCCAGAGCAGGGGCCAGGGGGAGGAGTTGTGGGCACTCTCTAAGTGCGCATGACAGTTTGGCCAGACGTTTTTGGCCAGCCAGTCATGCGCACTTTGCATGTTCTCCACCGGCTGTATTGCGCAGTCTAGGTGAAGAACATGCACAGGCTCCTACTCCCTGTCTGAGCGCTGAACCACAGCACTCAGACCAACCACGACGCTGCTGTCATGCTGGTGATAGCGTCTTGATTGACTAGGGGAGCCTGTGTGCTTCCTGCGCCGACGACCGAAGAGGACTGGGAGGCGGCAGCCGGGTTGCAGGTAAGTGAATTTTTTTTTATCACCCCCACCCCCACCACCCCAGTTAAGCAGCAGCCGCTACCCCAGTTAAGCAGCAGCTACTTAGTCCTACTCAGGGCTAAGATTGTCTAGGAACTGAGTTTAATTTGTTTATTTATGTCAGAGGGTTGGCAGGAGCTGCCTGAGAAAAGAACAGCCAGGACTAATGGAGTTCACTATAATTGTACACAATGATGAAATGTTGCTGGGACAGGCCTGCACCATTCAGGGACCCCCCCCCCCTCATCCAACCTAAGGCCTATGAGTATTCACGAGTTATGGGTATCTCAGAGGCACTTACCACATTCTGCAAGTGGCCAAATCACTTTGCTTTACCCAGCAGAGCTATGAAAACAGTAGGGGTTATGTAAGGGGTAAAGGAACTGACATGTGAACAGCTTCATACCGAGGTATATCATGGAGGGCCAAGGTTATTGTGCCCATGGAGTATGCAAGGGTTTGGTTAGTGCACTCTACAACAACTATTATGTTTCGGCAGGATCTCCTCCAAACATTCTCTCTATCTCTTTCCTCTTTATGTTCCTTCTATTATTCAGCTGTTTTATTTCTATCCCTCCATACAACAACTATCTCCTCTTCACACTCACTCCATCTCTCTCTCTATCCTCCATCTCTCACCTTCTCCCTTGTCTTCTCTGTTCCTCATATTCGCACAAACTCTCTTCTCTTTGCTTTCTATCTCCTTACTCCCCATTCTCTTTAATCCTGGTTTCCTCCTCAACATTCTCCTTCTCAAACCACCTTTCTCTCTCTTCTGGCTCTCTCACACTGTCTTTGCTTACTCTCTCTACAGCACTTCATCCTAACACTCAAGCCACCTCATTTCTTTTTGCTCTTTCTTCATCTTCATGTCGAACCTTGATTCTTTCTTCAATCTTTTTCTTCCTCCCTTTCTCCCCTTATGACACTCCCAACTTCTCTCCTATCTCCCATTTACACTCATTGACCTGCCTGCTCCTTGGCTCTCACCCCACACATGTTCTACCACTGTCTCCCTCACTCTCCCATCCCTTCCACCTCACTCCTTACCCTCCATCCATCAGTCTTCTCTTCATGCCCTCGCCATTCTCCCCTTATTCTCCTCTAGTTTATCTTTTCTTTTCCCTCCTTCCATGTTGTAATGTCTTGCGGTGTCCTTTCTTTTTACTCTTTTTTAAAATCTTTTATCAAAGGGATATTCTTGTCTCCCTTTCCTTCATTCTGTCTCTCTCTTTGTTTATATGTAGTCTGCCTTTTTTGTCTCTGTCTTTCTGTTTCCCCCCGCTCTTCTTTTTGTACTCTCCATCTCGTCCCCTTTCTCTGCCCATGAACCTGGCACTTCTCTGGTCTCTTTCGCCCTATCTTTGTTTTTGTTCCTTTCTCTCTCTCTCACCCCTTAGCTCTCTGTATTTTTTCTCCCCCTCTCACCACCCCCTCACGGTACCTAGGGACTGAATCTAGATAGGCTAATATAACTACTCTGGCTGTAAGAGCTTGAGACCAGCCTTTGAAGATTTTAGTGTTTGAAATTGCCAGTGTTTAAACTGTACTTGCCTGCAGTCACATTTCTCGGTTAGACATGTATCTTTCAGCATTGCGCTGTAAAAATGGTAAAGTGTCCTGAATTAAGGTAGTACAACAAATAGAGGGAGAGTGGGAGAGAGAGAGAAAGAAAACGAGAAGTGCATTCATCAGGTAGTGTATTTTCAAAATGGATTTCACTTTAGGGGTAAGCAAAGCCTATTGACTCCCACTGCCCATTCACACCGAAAGATTCTAGACAAGCATGAAGACCTGGTCCCTCACCAGTGCGCAGTCAGACAGTATCAAAATATTGTGTCAAGAAAAGTCTTCTATCATAACATTTGATTGTAGGCGTCTCACTTTGAGGGTCTGTTTGTTATGCCAGTTCTAAACCTTTTTAGATTTCTTTTTAGCGCCACACTATACGTTTTACGGAGGTAGAACACATGGCACAGTTTCGGAGACACTGGCCATGATGTAGCATCCAGACTCAGACTGACACATTCTCCTGACACCCCAGACCACCCATCATGGGTTGTCAACACAAATGTCACAGAACTGCCTATTGCACAAGCAGCTTTTAATATGGACACTTACATGTGTTATGGCTGTTTGTAGATGCATCTTAGGCAGCACCTCAGCTCCCTAAGCAATTATTAGCTTTTCTCAACCCAGGCAACAGTTTCACTCTGCGGCAGGTGGATTCTGCTGCTATTTTATTTATTTTAGGTAGTTTTATATAGCACAAACTTGGACCAAGAGGGCATAAGACCACTTTACATGAGCACCAGATTACATTTCACAAGGTCAGATTTTTTTCAGGCACCTGGAGATTACGTGATTTGCCCAGAATCACAGGTCGTTGAGTTAAGACAAAGTCAGCAGCTTTGCCGTTAGGTCACCTCTGCTAAAATTGGGGCACAGTTTGAGCTTAAATTTTTGTTATTTTGCTGTTCTTTCTGTCTGAGGTTTGCTGTGAGGGAGTAAGAGACACAATGAGTCTGACTTTACAAATTCTAAAGTTATTGTTATCTCTTAAATGTATGATTTATGATATAAATAGCCCTTCAGAGTGTTTCCCTTCTCCTGGACTGAAGGCTGCAGGCAGCAATAACTGAGTGCCAGTACCTGAAAGCATGAATGTAGCTTGTGTGCCCACCTCGAAATTGCCATTTTTGCCCCAAGGCTGGTGCATCAAAAAAATAAGAGTGCCCCCACGATACTCCTGTTTGCCAATTGTCTTATGTACCCAGAGTCTTACTACGTGACTGTCTATATCCTTACATATGCTTCCACCACACACCCCAGCGTCAATGTACATTAAATCTTTTAGAAAGCATTTCACCCTTTATTTTTTTTTGTATTCACACGTGATCGAGTCCCCTGTTTAATAGTGAGCCATAGAAGTCATCCATGACAGCATCACCGGTAGTTAAGGCACCTGCTGCAGAGATATTTGTGTGCCCAGTAAATCTCAATGAATGGTAATAATGGTAAGATAACTCTGGATGTTAACATATTTGTTGGGGAGATTTGTGGTTTGTCTAGTCCCAGTTTTCAATTAAAGTAGTATAGAGGGTTAAGGTGTCTCCTGCAAAGCACATCATGTATCAAGCAGCTTTCAGATTTTTATTTTAACTAGATAGGTAAGTGGGTTACTGCTTTTGACTTAACACAGAGATCCTTTGTTACTTGCAGTTCATAAATTGTCATTCTTCTAATGTAGCACAGTGAGCGATGAAGGACATGTGACTCCTACACCTTGTAACCCTCAGTGCCTAATGCAACACATACTGTACATTGATTTACACACTTGTATGATGTATTGTCAATGTGTAAGAGTGGTGTAAAGTGATGCTGCTTGCGACCCCAAAGCCATAACCACCCCTCACCTGCATCCAATCATTCCATGGTAATGTGACATCGCCTTTCACTCCACCCCAAGAGAAGTGCACAAAATCCAAGTTGTAGGCGCTGCAAAAGCCTTAAGCTCTTGTTTTGTTTTCTTTGGTCTAGGTTTACCTTTCGTACCTGATTTTCGGGATAGTTCCAGAGATTACTCTCCTGAGTCCCGCAAATGGTTGCCTACCTCTGCTTTCGAGGACTTAAAGAGGTTGGGTGTTTCAGAACTGTCCACAGAACTTAGGCATTGCCAGCCTGCAGAACGTGGATGTATGCGGAGTGTCTCGGACCTTAGCCTTCCTCCTGCATTTGACTGGATGCAGGTGAGGGAGGATGTTTGATAAGGTCAAGGAACTGTGAGTACGAATGATGCCAGGATTAAAGCATGCATAAGGTAATGGCAGTTTTGCACGTGACGCTTCTATAGTTATAGATCCACATTACCTGGTGCGACATTCACTAGAGTAAAGAAAATTACATATTGGGCTTCAGTGGAGTTAACATGTTTGCAATCTGACATCACTGAGGCTCTCATTTCCCACACAGTAAGTTGGCTTCCTGCCACAACAAAGGTCTGTTTGAGAAGTTATAAATGAATTTCATATCAGAAACATTTTCCACATGGAGACGGCTGTGGAGTTATATTACTGAGCAACGTACACTCCGAAGTCCCTGCTGGCTTTACGGTGGGCATCTGGTCTAGCTGCAAATGTGGAATTAAGAGCTGCTTTAACATAGTTCAAGTTGTTCAGTGGTTTCTGCTGTGTATCCAATGGACACTAGTCTCAAAGCTTACGTCCTATTTTAATTATCCACAGGCACCAGGGAGGAAGTCAGAGATCATTTACTAAATCAGCTAAAAGTTCGTCACCTATTGCTAAAAAGGAACTTGAAGTACAGTTGCAAGTCAATATCACAAGTGATAGACAAATAACTAACTGGTGCTACTTGTGTGTACTTGATTACATTTCTTGTTAGTATATCTATGGTATTTTAAATAATATACATGGGTGTTTTCTGTTAGGTGATAAGTCTATCATCATCTAGTTTAGGCTTTCTTTGTACTGTTAATTTTATTGTTTGCCAAAATGAACACAGTTGACAGTTTACTCACAAAACCATTTTTGGGAATAATGCACGTAGATAAACTGCGGGTGAAAGCATTAGGACCTGATAAACCTGAAATAAACATTGAACAGTCGGTAAAAGACCAGGGGAAGGGGTACACATGCAGGTTTACACGTACATGGTGTGATAAAATGGTGTGAGTAACTGCCAGCTCTTGTAAGAATGCCTTGTTCTGTTTCCCCTGCTTGCTCTTTGGGGTGAAGTTAGCTAGACTACAACAGGAGCTACTGACCTAAAACATCTGGCAGAAATAATAAAGAGACATGATTCCATTGAATCCCACTTGACCAATGTCTTAAAGTTATCTTTGTTTGGAAAATCAAATATTGTACTGCAGTTAAATGAAGCCTATTGCAAGGGAGTAATCAAACATAATGAGGAGGTTGATAAGAACCATTATATATTATCCAAATTGATTGACTGTGTACAATTTTGTGGAGCCTTTGAATTGGCATTGCGGGGCCACGGTGAAACAGAAGACTCCCTAAATCCAGGTGTCTTCAGAGGGCTGGTTGATTTTGTGTCCAGTGTTTTGTGTCCAGTATAGACATCTCAATAGAAGCACACTTAAAAAGGGCAACTATGTTTAAAGGCACTTCTAAGACAATCCAGAATGAGTTGCTTGACTGTATACTGGAGGTAACAAAAGAAACTATCGTACAGTAATTAAAAAGCACCGACTAGCTATCCAGGCCAATGATACAACTGATGTCTCTACCAAAACGCAGTCAGTACTCGTTTTCCGCTACATTGACGACAATTCCAAGATAGTGGAAAGATTTTTATTGCTTTTCGAATCTTAAAGATTCAACTGCAGATACGATTTCAGGAGCTATTCCTAATGAACTTAACATTATTTTTCCAGAATACTGTGGTAAAGAGAAGCTAATTGTTCAGAGCTTTGATGGTGCCAGTGTCATGGGCGGTGCCTCCGGTGGGGTTAAAAAAAAAAAAAAAACATCTACCCAAATGCACACCATGTCCATTGCTATGTCCACCAACTAAATCTAATCATGGAACAGGCTGCATAGAAAATATCCAGAGTCAGAATTTTCTTTAAAGAGTTGGGTGGCATTACTGCTTTTTTCCCCACTCTCCAAAACGTACCAAAGTTTTTGAACAGATAGTGGCAAAAAGAATACCGAGAGGGTCTACAACTCACTGGAACTTCAACATCTGAGATATCAATATAATTCACAAACACAGAGATGACCTTGTAAAATGCATGAAATCTATTACAGAAGACAGTACACATTCGATTCCACTTCTGTATGTGAAGCAAAGGGCTTTACCACAACTCTGGAAGACAGGGAGTTTATTTTTTTGTTCCACGGTATAATGTCCCATGTCAATATCTTTTACAATCAATTACAAAAACGAAACCTTGATAATGTATTTGTACAAAGGACCACTTCAGACTTTGTGATAAGCATCAACAAGGTAAGGGAATCCATTGACAATTTGGACTCTAAATTGCCACATGATTCTAAATTTACAAACCACAAACTGCAGATAAGTACATTGATTCAGGAGGGAAAAGATGCATGTGACATTATTGTGGTGGATACCACGGAGCGCTTTGTATTTACAAGGCATCTCGTCACTTCATAGTGACCTGTTTCAAAAACATAGCAAACGTGTTCCTACTGCAGCTCTCAATGAAACAGTGGAAGCATATCCAATGCTAAACAAGTCAAGATTGTGCACTGAACTATCAATCCTGTATGGAAGACAGGACTTTTATCAGGCTACAGGCAGTGCCAAGGCTTTATATATATTTTTATGTCAAAACAACTTACAGAAATCTTTTTCTAAGACTCATAAGTTATTGAGAATTGTCATTACAACACCTATGACAACATCTGAAGCTGAAAGATGTTTTTACACACTGAAGAGGATACTTTTTTTTTTTTAAAGAAACACTATGACCCAAGCTCGACTAAATGCACTGGCCATGCTGTCAATAGAAAAAGAACTAATAAATCAGATTCCAGAATTCAACAAAAGAACTATTGAAAAGTTTGCTCACATTAAAGAACGGCGTGCAAACTTTCTGTATAAATAGAAACCATGGAAATGCACCTAGTGTTATGAATCATTGGTCCTAGCGAATTTAGTTTTGGTTTACATTGTATTGTAAGTAACATTAAAGAATACTGTAGGAACCTTGTAAGAAAGTAAGTGCACCATTTATTCAATGTATGTTTCAGTATCTTTCATCATCTGAGAGGAATTCAGACTTACTTATCCTTACAAAGCCACATAAGCTAGGTGTTGTTTCAGGGTATTAGTTAATGCGCCTCTCTCTGAACCTTTGTTCAAAGTTCCCCAGCAAATATGGACCAGTTTTGTAAAAATGGTACACTCTGGCAAGGTTTGGACTAGGTACAGCCAGGCAAACTGTGAGCATGTACCTTCCATGACATACTTAAAGATGTTGCATATTGGGCAACAATCAGTCGTGTAAGAAACTACAGGATTATGTTTATTAGTCTCATCTTTACCGAGGGTATTATAGTCGTGTTTGGCAAACTTTAGCTGTACAGCGATGTCCTTTAGGAGAAGGGAGTGTCTTCTGGCTATTCGTTTGATGAAGCTATAGTTGTTCGCTCTTTTCCTAATTGCAAACTTATAAACTGTAATGTTTGCTGTGCTGGTAGAGGCCTGTAGAATCCTGGACATAATTCTTTTTTTATTTACCATATCTATGACTATGAGCATCATATGGACTGATACTAGTGAATTTGTTAATTTTATTACTTGCTTTATAATGATGGACTTAATTTCTGAATGGATATGGTTTAATACCCTTGTCCATGGATGAGCAGACGATTATTTGACATCATTGGATATCTTTAGATCTACACATGACATGTTACATCAAACATGATTGTTCAACAAATCGCAAAAAAGTACAAACAATTATTTAAAGGTGGCAGCACTTCATGTTGACCAAGTGCATTTGTTTAGCAGAATCTGATTCTAATCACCATCTTCAGAGACATAAAATCTATAAGGGTGCACTTACATTTTCATGCAAGGCATCTGAATGTTGGCTCATTTAGGATTGATAAATGGTGTATAACAATGTTTGTATGTTGGCACATGTAGAATTATCTACTAGTAAGATTTTGTGATGGCTTCATAGCTGTCAGACAAGATAAATATGTAAACCCATACAACTTTGAGAAAGTTATGTTTCTTCTTTGCACCAATACAAATTTCATTTCATTATAAATACAGGTTTTTTAAAGTACTGGTTAATCAGAGTCCTCATCAGGGATGTACAACATATTTAACGTTAAAGTATATAAATTTACTTTTTGAACTATTAAACCTTCCCTACACAAAGTTTTTGGTCGTCTTTCTTAAAAAATTATTATTAAAAGAATTTAACCATAATATAAAGTGTTCTACATTACTCGTTGGCCGACTGTCTTAGGGGTGATGGATATTTACTTTTGGTTTTTCAACCAACTGTAAAGCTACCCTGCTCAAAGTGTGGTTGATTTTCTATAAGATTTTTTATTTTATTTTTGCTCCTATATGACTACAACATCATTTCGTAAACAAACTGTAAAGGCAAAAAAAATACAAATAATTGCATTATACACTGGTGTTCCACCAACATCGTTACAGTTTTGTACACACATATCTCCCTGATATTCACTGCAAATCCAATCATCGGTAACTGTAGTTGGAGAGTTCACCACATTTATAGTCAGTAGGTAGGACGTGAGTGGGGCCCAGAAGTCCTTGGGCCTTGATGGCATAGGAAGTTCTTCAGCGTAACACGACAGCTGATCTCTACAATATGTAACGTCTTTCAACCAGTTTTGTTGTCGTGGAACATTTCTACTATGCCAGCATTGGGCCACTTTTCTCTTAGCCAGGAACAGAGCGACCAAAACCAATCTCCTATTTTGCGGTTGTAGATGCCTCACAAGGCCTAGCAAACACAACTGTGGTGTGCATTCCACCGGTTCCAATACGATATCAGACAGGGCCTTGGTAACCAGCTCCCAAAAGGCATGCACCCTCCCACAACGCCAAGCCAAAAGGATAAAATCAGCCTCTTGCATTTTACACCTGGTGCAATTGTCCGATTCTCATAGCCCATATCTCTAACTGCTTGGGTGTATAGTATAATTGCTGAAGAAATTTAAAATGAATAATACGCAAATTACAATTTGCCGTCAGTAACCCTGTGACAAAACCGCTGTAATCCCAGTCTTTCTCCATAAGCGGCGTCTCTAGCACCATATCCCATTTCTCTTTGGCCCTACAGTGTTTCGGTGCAGTGTCAGCCTGCATTGCAGTATATAGTCTGGTTACTAATTTCAGACGGGAGGGATTCGCCAGCATGGCTTGGAGCGGCTTCAGAATTAGCTGTTCTGCAGGATGTCGTGTGTTAAAAACTTTAAGGGCTTCCCTCAGTCTATAATATGTAAATATTGTTAAAAGGGGAGCTTGGTTGACGTGCCTGTATCTCCTCCAATGTGATAAAGGTGCCTTCGGGGTATGCGTCACCCATAGAGACAATGCCTATCTCTGCAAGGATGGAAAGAGCCCAAAGCTCTTGTGCCACAGATATATCTGGGTGCTGCGCCAGCGGCGTGGTCGGATTCGTAGCCAGTGAAGAGCACCGAGGGCATGCTTGGCTGACAAGTGTTTAGATATGCCAAAGAGCAGCCAGGCCGCCGAGTTTTGAAGAATATGCAGTTTCACCAGCAGTGCTTTATTTATACCAACCAGAAGCCCGTTACAGTAGTCCAGCTTAGCTAGAACCAGTGCTGCCACCACTGTTTTCTGTAATTCTGGTGGTATAAACGGAAACATTTTCCTCAGGATTTTCAATGTGAAAAAAGTGAATGTAGTGAGCGCCTTCACATGGTGGGAAAAGGACAGGGTAATGTCAAAAATGACTCCCAGCTTTTTCGCCTTAGTGGCTGGAATGGGAAGAGGACCCAGCTCCGCCAGCCACCAATCAGTGAACCAGAAGGATGTGTCTCTGCCAAAAAGTAAAACTTTGGTCTTATTAGAATTTAACTTGAGGCAGTTCTCCGACATCCATCTGCTCATGTGTCGCATACAGGCGTTAAAATTATGGGCCGTGTTGTGGTTATTATTCGAAATGGAAACAATAATTTGGGCATCATCCGCGTATGACACCAACGCAAAGCCGTACGATTTAATCAATCTGGCCAGAGGTATAACATACAATTTAAGAGGGTTGGGCTCAGGGACGAACCCTGTGGTACCCCACATGGGAGTCTGAAGCAGTGGGACTTGAGACCATCCACTTCGACGAATTGTTCACGGTTTGACAGGAAGGATTTGAGAAGTGCGAGGGCTGTGCCTGCTATCCCTATTTCCTGAAGGCGATTTATCAGGAGGCCGTGGTCTACCGTATCGAACGCAGCTGACAGATCCAGCAGTATCAGGGCAGCCGAGCCTCCTCCGTCAACTGCGCGCCTGATTTCCTCTGTCGCTGCAATCAAGGCCAGTTCAGTACTATGCTTGCTCCTGAAGCCGTACTGTGTTGAATCCAGGATGTGATTGTTATTAATGAAGGTGGCCAGTTCTTGGTTCATATGTTTTTCAAAGATGTTTGCAGGTAAAGGCAAACGAGAGATAGGGCGATAGTTGCCTGGATCAGTTTTATCCAAGTTGGATTTCTTTAAAAGTGGTAAAATGGAGGGTTTTTTTCTCCAAATTTTCGGAAATGTCCCAGTTTTGATGGCTAGGTTGACTAACTGTGAGTGGACAAGCAACTGTCTCCGTTACAGTGTGGATTACCTTGGGGGGGCATGGATCCAACAGTGATCCGGATTTGGTGGCCCGGAGAAGTTTAGTGATTTGCCATAGGAGACAGGCGAGAAATCTACAAGTTGTGGCAGACCGGAGACCTGGGGCGGGTTGGGGACTTTTAGATCTGTACTTGCTGCATCAGATTGTGAGAGCTGAATGCTCTGATCATTTGCAGAGTTGAGGCAAACGTATCATAGATGGTAGAAACTTTTTTGCAAAAAGAGGATGCTAGGGTGTTGCAAAAGGCTTGTTCTATTGCATTGTGTTGGTCTCCAGTGTATGGCTAAGTTTCTGGACCATAGCGAACAATTCTTTAAAATTATTCTTCGCACCTTCTATTTTCTCCGAGAAGTTCGTGATTTTAGTTTTATGGATCAATTCTTTATATTGTGCCAATAATTTCTTATACGATTCTTTTTCCTTGGGATCGTAGAGCTGTCTCCAACGCCTTTCTTGTCTGCGACAGTGCCTCTTCAGAAGTCTTAGTTCCTCTGAGAACCAGGGTTCAGGGGGCGCTGTCCTGCTAATTTTCCCTGCTTTCTGGGGGATTGTTGCTTGCACTGATGTGGCAATCCAGTTGTGATATTCTAAAGATGCTAAGTCTGGGTCTTGAATAAACAGGGTCTGCTCAAACCCAGTTGAGTGCTGAAATTAGTTCTGTCCAGGCGATGCCACAGGTATCTCTTTTGACTTCTAACTGGACAGGGCTTATGGCCAGCTGTAGAAGGCAAGATTAGTGTTAGCATCACTGCTACGTGGTCAGAACAGTGGAGTTGCAGGTAGTTATTGAATTTAAAAAAAGGACAGTCTGTAAAAACAGCGTCCAAGAGGTGCCTGGCTCTATGGGTGGGGCCACCCGTAATCTGCTCTAAACCTGCGCTGGTCACCAAATCCATAAAGGCAAAGGAGTCTTTGTCTTGAAAGTTATCCAGGTGAAAATTAAAATCCCCTAGGATAGTGTAGTCTTGTGTATTAACTTTGTATTCAAGTAGCTGCCCCATAGTGTGAATAAAATTGGCCCTGGGTCCTAGTGGGCAATAAACTAGCAGCCCGTTAAAGGAATATACATGATTAATGGCTAACTTGAAGGAGAGCACCTCGCAGTCAGGGTCTGTAGGAATACCTTTGAAGGATGCTTTCAGGTAATCCCTATAGATAATGGCCAGCCCTCCTCCTTTTTTCCCCATTCGGACTTTCCTGGTGATTAAAAACCCTGGTGGGATGGCTACCACTAGATCAGGGGCTGAGGTCCCATCGGCCCAGGTTTCCACAACAAATATTATGTTGCGGGAATGCGAGTCTACGAAGTGCGCAAATTCATGTTTCTGTTTAATCAGTGAGCATGCGTTTAACAGAGCGCAAGCCATCACTTGTGTAGACCTGTTTCCCAAGGGATCGGATAGATCCTTCCTTGTTCCTTTGTAGGACTTTCTGGGATCGACATTAGTATACAATGTGCTCTTTATATCTGTGAGCATAAGTTTACAGATAGAACATGTCTGTGTCCTGGTACTATTACCACAGCTAAGAATTGGGCCAGGGCATCGTGGATTAGCACCCGATGCCTCCAAAAGCATTAGGTACTAATCATGATCACATACCCGAGTATGTGATCATGGTTTCCAGGATGAATCCCGAACCGGCAGCGTGGCTGGCGCTGAGCGAGGTCCGAGCGTGGACAGGCATAGACAGGCTTGCCTTTTGCGTGACGTGGCGTGCCCGCTGCGCGTTTGCATCAGGGGTGATTTATGTAGTCACTATCCCCCGTGGAGTCTGGAGACTAGAACGTTAACCGCTCAAGATGGCAGCAGTCGAACGTTCCAACCAGCCCAGACCTAGCCTGACTCTCTCCACTCAATCGGCGCTGCCAAAGGCCGTGGTGGACCGGAGAGCGGCGTACGGAAAGAGGGAGGTCTGCGTGTGGAGCGCAGACCACCCGGCAATAAGGCAGAGGTATTAAAAGTAATTAAAATTGCCAGATACTGAGAGAATTCTGTGTGCAAATACGCGATGTGCAAATAGTGGATTAAACAAAAAAATGCTTGTAAGCCGTCTTTCAGCAAACCTCAGAGCGTTTCTGCGGGTGTAGAAGCCTTGAAGCAGTTGTTGTTTCCCAACTGCATCGGGGTTGCTTACCCGCCCAGACCATCCTAATTAAAACAGAGCACAATCTTTCAAAAAAAGCCTTCAGGGGATGAGTGGGGACATTTGTGAACAAATACAAAAACTTTGGGAGGACCGTCATCTTTATAACAGCTATTCTATCTGCCAGTGACAGCAGCAACTTAATCCATCTGCTCACTTGTTCCTCTGTGTGTACTACTGCCCGACCAAAATTCTCTCATATAATGGTTTCAGGATCCTTGTGTATCCATACTCCCAAATATTTCACAGGTTCCACGGACCACTCCAGCGGGAATTCTAGTTCAAATGATCGCGTACCCAGTGTTAACGAGAAGATGGTTGATTTATCCCAGTTAATCCTGAGACCAGATAACCAATCATATGTTATGTACTCTCTGATCAACCCATGCAGTTCCTTTTCAGGATTGCGAACATATAATACCATGTCGTCCGCATACATAGATATAACAAGAGGTCGTTGTCGAAATCCTAGTGCTGCGCTCGAGTGCTTCTGCCTTATAACACATGCCAACGGCTCCATCACAATCGCGAACAGCAATGGGGAGACTGGGCAGCCCTGCCGCGTTTCCCTGCGAATATTTATTAGTTTGGAATGACAACTGTTCACCCGCAATCTAGCAGGTGGGGCATTATACAGCAGTTCCATCCATTGTATAAACGTGAACGGCAATCCCATTAGTCGCAATACATCAAACATAAACCCCCATTTGATGGAGTCAAAGGCTTTTGCTGCATCGAGCAGCACAGCGGCCGCCTCAACATCCGGGTCAATTTGGTGCATGACCGCAAATAATGTACGTATATTATGTGCAGTGGAGCGGGTTGGTACAAAACCTGACTGGTCCGGCAAGACCAATGCTGGGAGTAGCGGGCGTAACCTAGACGCCACCATTTTTGCCAAGATTTTTGTATCAATATTTAATAGTGAAAGAGGGTGATAGGACTCACAATATCCTGGGTGTTTGCCTGGCTTTAACAGGGTTATGATTAGGGCCTCACGTAATGTGGGAGGTAGAGTCTTATTCGCATATGCTTCGCTGTACATATTGTGGAGATGAGGGGCTAGCAGATCTACATATGCTTTATAAAATTCACACGACAAGCAGTCGCTGCCCGACACCTTACCAGAGGGAAGCGACTATCACCTCCTTTACATCCTCAACTGTAAATTCTTGCATTAGGTACTCTCTCTGCCCGGTGACAACCAAGCAAGCGCAATTTCCTCAAAGAAGGCCAGAGTCTCATTGCTAGTGGCTTCCCCCCCCCCACCATACAGATCAGAATAGTACTTCATGAATTGATTTAGTATTTCAGCCATGCTATGGCTCTGAGTACCATCCTGCAGTTCAAGCTCTGTAATGTATTCTTGCGTTCGCGGGGTTCTAATCTTCACTGCTAAGGTGCGACTCAGACGGCCACCCTCCCCATACACTCAAGCAACCCAACGCCTGGACATGTGTTTGATCTCATGGTCTGCTGTTTTGTTGTATTCAGTGATCTGCTCCCTGATTTTGGCTAATGTTTCCAGTTTGTGTAATGTAGCGTACTCATTTTCCAATCTAATTAATGATTTTTCTATCCTGCACATCCGGGCTCTTAGATCCTTAAGTATGCCTGCCTGCAGTCCAATACATGTCCCCCTAATCGTGGCCTTAAATGCCTCCCACAATGTACCTGCTTTTTCCACTGTGCCCACATTTTCGATGAAGAACAGCTCAACAGCCTGTCGCACCCCCTCACTAAAAACGGGATCCAGCAGTGAGGAAGGCTGTAGCCTCCATTGAAAGGGCTGTGATTGATGTTCGGGAATATTCATATCTAGGACCACCGGGGAATGATCTGAGAGAGTGCGTGATAAATGCGTCACTCCCTTAACCCAGGGAGCCGCAGCACTTGATATCAGCCTATAATCCAACCTGGACCATGTTTTGTGTACAGAAGAAATGCGCGTGCCCTCCCGTGCCTTTGGGTTCCGTACACTCCATATATCTAGAAGCTTGTGATTGCGCATGATGTCATGTATGACTTGTGCCGCCCTTTTCCCCTGCCATCCGGTGGACGCACTGCAATCTATGTCAGGATCCAGATATGTATTCATATCTCCCCCTGATAGTACCACTTCTGGTTGTAGAACAAACAGTTTATTCTCCAGTCTCTGGTAAAAACTCGGGGCGTCAACATTCGGGCCATATGTTGTAAGGATTGTAAGGTTCGTACCTCCAAGGCACCCTTGTATTAGTGTGAACCTGCCTAGGTCGTCCGACTATGTATGCATAAATCTAAAGGGAGTAGCTTTTTTCACTAAAATCATGACCCCCTGATGAGGCCGCTTTAACCACCGCCCATTTTGCGCCCACCCTACCCTCTTCCATTCTAGTAAGGTGGGTCTCTTGGAGAAAAGCTACCTGTACCCGATGCCTGTCTAAATAGGCGAACACCTGCCTGATTTCTTTGGGATTCCCCGACATTCCACGTCATTAACCTGATCTCACCTACCATATATGTGGTGCATTTTATTCTTGCATACTGTTCCTCTACCGTGATTCAACAACTGTATCCATACAACCGGTGTGACTAGATGCCAGTGATATACCATGCCTGAAATTACAAACAATAACCCATATACCCCCCCACCCACTTTAGCATCCCAATCATGCCAAAGACATTCCCCCATACCAAACCCATTCAACGTTACAACAGTAGTGGGGACCACCCTCAGGGGGGCTGCCAGGTGCCCGTACTCCCACCCGCAAGAGCGGATGTGACCGGAGAAACATCTTAGTTTAGGAACGACCGTTACACAGGTTAGGAACATGGTACATATCCCCCCGCTAACATCAACCCTCACTAAACAGGTTGTCTCATTTCAATAGTGACTGTGCCATGCAGTCACTGCATACAACGTTGTCCATAAACATTCTCTACAAACGGAGAGCTTGACCCTGCTTCAAACGTTATTATGATGCTATACCTCCATTTCCCACATTCAGCTGCACCTGCATATGTAAAATAAAGAGTGACTCAGGAGCTCACTGTCCTGCCCAACATAGCTCAGGGATCCCTGCTATCCACCAGTCATATAGGTCTTTGGGTGTAGTTCCAGCAGACCAATGCAGCCGATTCTACTTACATTTGTGCGAGGAACCACCCTACCACATTTTGTCCATTCCGAGTGTCCCACATCAGCCTCTATGACGACGAGTGTGTGGGGGAAGGTGACCGCCTCGGACTGTTTTGATTTCATCTATTTCAGGAAGTCCTGAGCTGCTCTTGGCGTTGAGAAGAATTTCATCCTGCCCTCATGTGAAATCTGCAGCCGTGCGGGGTACAACATTGCATAAGAAATTTCCAGCTTGCGTAGTTTCTTCTTGATAGGAGAAAATTCTTTACGTGCCGCTTGGACTGCCATAGTGAAATCCGGGAAGAAGGATACCACATTTCCCTGGTAACTGGTGTGCTGCTTCTCCCTTGCCATCCGTAACACTGCATCGCGATCACGATAGTTCAGAACTTTTGCCACTATGGGCCGTGGGCGCGCCCCCGGAGGCGGCCTGGGAGCCAGTGATCTGTGCGCCCTCTCGATTATTAGAATTGGAGAAAAGTTCTCTGCTCCAAACAATTCTTTAAGCATTACTTCAACATAATCTTCGAGACGCCCTGTGTTGGTGCTCTCTGGAACCCCCATGAGTCGCAGGTTGTTGCGCCCGGAGCGCGCTTCCAAATCTTCGTTTTTAGCTTTTATTACCTCCAATATTTTTTCCATGTCTCGGCATTTGACCATCGTTGCGTGCAACTCATCCTCGACAGATGAAATAAGCTGCTCCGCTGCGTCTAGGCGCGCACCTTGCTTGTCCAACTTGGCAGCCATACTGTCCATCCTGATCGTGAGGGTATCTATTTTCCCGTCTATGGCCTGCAAACTTTGCTGCATTGCTAGCAGAGTGGTCTCCAAGGAAGATGCATTTGTTTGTCCCATATCTAGTTCAGTATCTGAGTGCGCCACAGTAGGCCGCGACGAATGGCGGGACTCGAAGGACAGCTTCGACTGCTGCTTGTCGGACTTTCCCATTGTCCTGGTTTCAATTCAGAAGCTAGGCTACTAAAAGTGTCTCACCGCCCGCTGCCTGAGGAGAGTCTGGTCGTCTACAGTACTCCAGCAGTCGCAGCTCACCATCTGGTTGCCCATGCGTGCGTGTGGCACTGCCAAGGGCCCGAGTATGTCAGCCCGCAGAGTCACCCCGCAGCGCCAAACTGGGTACTCCCAAGCTTGGGCCGTGGTTTGCTGCAGGTTCACTTCACGTGCCCGAGCCACGCTTAATTAGGCCCACAGTGGGAAAGGTATATATGACAGCCCACCATGCGCTCCTGAAAGCTCTCTGTCTCACCACATTCTGCGCTTGCCAGCACGCTTCAATTGGAGCCACTCTGCGCCATTCCACAGTCACAGCAGATATTGTCCTCCTCGCTCCCAGTCTGCCATCCGTTTTCATACATTTGTGGGGCTCTTCACCGGCGCTGCTCGCGCACAGCAGGGCGCGCCCCGCTTCTGTTATCCCCGTTGGGGTTGTGGGCCGCTCCGGATGTTTTCTCACTATCCAACATCGCGGCCCCAGCGCCGGCAAATACGCCTCTATAATGGAGCGTGGCCTGGTATCTCCTAGCAGGCTGGGCACATACCTTCGCTTGTTGGGTGCGCCCCCCAGTCTCGCGGCGCACCTTCCGGTCAGCTCGCAGAGCCACCTCCTTACGTTTTCAGGCTATAACTTTCGTCGGGAGGCATGCACAGCCTACCTCTCCACCGGCGGTGCCCGGGCCTCCTCCAATGCCGCCATCTTGTGGCAGAGCAGGCAGCAGCCTCGCAGGCCCCGATCACCGGCGCCTCCATTGACAGCCGCCGCACTCCGCACAGGATATCGTTATTTAATGCGCACTTACATCAGTTGGACATCGCATACTTTTTCTCGTGTGGATGTGTGTTTGTTCTACTGATATTGACAGGATAATGCCTCCGGTCGGCAGAGCAACACTATTGTGCGGCCATCTTGCCGCGGGCTTTCTAGCGCCCCCCCCCCCGACTTTCTATAAGATTAAATTATTTTTTTTCTTCTTCATATGAATATTTCTTCTATCTGTAGCCAATTATATCATATGAAGATTTCTTTCATCTCCTGTGTATTTGGCTTTGAACAAATGATTCAGAAAAGAAACAGACATGCACTAAAGGTAGGGAAACATTTTATGTGTTGCATGTATATATTTTATCTCTGCATGTTTCTATGTGTTTTTAGTTTATGCGAGTTGCCTTTATGCATGATATTGAGTTTCAATATGTGAACACTAACCAATATATTATTCTATGGAATAAGTAAGCATTTGACTCTGTTGTACCATCCTGAATGCCATTTTATCTCTCGCATGCACTGACTCAGTAGATAGCTTCAACCTATTTATACAACAGCAACATCAGTAAAATTGTGATTATTAGCCCCTACCTATCCTATTAGCCTCAATATATCAGACTGACATGTATTCACAGAGATAAGACAACTCATTTTACAAACATGTTGTGAGGGAGATACCAACCCCAAAACTTCTTGACTGTTGTACACTTCGCTAAAGGAGGAGGTCAGGCTTGTCTAACAGGCCCCAGGACAATGTTTTTTTATTTTAAAAAATTGGGCTGGTGAGTAACCTCCTGAGAAAATGTGTCCCCGCACCGTGCCCCCGTACCTACTCGAACCCCCAACCCCACCCCCGGACCAAGCCCAGCCACACCACTCACAAACCTCACCAGCCGCCACTGGTCCCAATACAACATCTGAGGCATTTCTGGGTTAATATGCGGCACCCTTTTATACTTGCTAGACTCCAAGTAGATCTTTGTGAGATACATTTCAGTGCAGCGTGCCTTTACTTTTAGGGAAATCTGCTGCTCTCACTTTTCGCATTTTGCCTGGATTCTTTAATGATCTGCTAACGAACACTCGGAGGCAATATTTGAAGCAACCTTAGGTTAAGCCTTTATTGTCTCTATTCACTGAACTTGCGGATCGCCAGGAGATAACATCTGAAACCCAGGGTTATGGTCTCTACACACTGCACTTTCTGGAATGCCCAGAGTATGTCTGAGGCAACCTTGGGGCATTCCTCTTTAGCCCTTTGCACACTGCACTTCTCTTTGTACGGCAAAAACAAGTGTAACAATACTCCTGTCATTCCTGTGATGTTTCGCAACTTTGGGATGTCACACCATTGCCCTTTGCACACTGCACTTTTCTTTCTAGCACGTCATAAATGAATGTCATAATATTTTTGTCATACTTATTATGTGCTGCTCGCATTAGGGCTCTCCGTGCTTGCTTGTAGACTCTAAACGTACTTTAGCGGAGTGCACTGAGACAGCTTCTGAAGCATTCTTAAGTAATTTCTTTTACTGTCACTGCACAATGCACTTTGTGGAACGCCAGGAGACAATATCTGAGGCACCTTTGGGATATTCCTTTATTGCCATTTGCACACTGCACTTTTCTTCTGTCGCTAAAATGAATGCCAAAATATACTTGTCATTTATCAAAATGCTGTTTTGCACTTGTCACTTTCTCTTGTACCGCCTGGATTTACAATGGGTATCCAGTGCTTAATTTGTAAAACAAATAAGTACCAGGGCTTCGTCAAGAGGCCGCTGCATCTTGCACCACACATTGTCCCTTGCCAGTGCTGCCAATGACAGTACCAACACAACTACTTGCCATCACACTCCTACAAGTGTGACAATTCTGACTATTCCAGGCCCCCAAAGCTATAAGAATAGCTAGGCGGCAGGTAATAGTAATTTTTCATGTTTATTGAATTAATAATTGACTGTTGTTGTGGTCATCTCTTAATTAGACAGGCAACGCCACCTTGTGGCAGACTGTCACAAGCGCTGGTGTTGACAATTAAGTTCTGAGGCCAGATGTACGACCTGTTTTTGCATGCGCAAACAGGTTTGCGACCCGTTTGCGCATGCAAAAACCTCATGGGCCATGTACAAAGCCTATTTAGCGAGCCGCAATTTATTTGGGACTCGCTAACTAGGTTTTGCGGCTCGCTATTAGGAAGGGGCGTTCCCTTCCTAATAGCGACCGCAAAGCAATGTACCAATGTTTTGTGACCGCAATTGCAGTCGCAAAACACTCGCAAATTACCACACTCTTCAAGAGGGTGGTAATGGAGTAGCAAATGGGAAGTGTCCCCCAGGGGACCCCTTCCCCTTTGTGACTGGCTCAGAAAATATGTGTCTCAGGACCACTACCCTTCCCTTAAAAAATGAAACGAAAACGGTTCATTTTTTTTTTTAAATGCATCCCGTTTTCCTTTAAGGAAAACGGGCTGCATTTAAAAAAAAAAAACTGCTTTTATTTAAAAGCAGTCCCAAACATGGTGGTCTGCTGAGCCCAGCAGGCCACCATACCTGGGAGGGCCTGCCATTCCCAATGGGGTCGCAAATTGCGAGTGGCTCATTAATATTCATGAACCTCGCATTTTGCGACCCCATAGGGAATCGCTAACAGTGTCTCTGACACTGTTGTACATCTCAATTTGCGAGTCGCAAATTGCGACTCGCAATTGCGACGCAATTTGCGAGTCGCAATTTGGGTGGTCGTACATCTGGCCCCTGGTACCGAGCACCGGAAACCATTGGCTCAAATTAAGCACCGTTTTATCCTTGTTTTACCAATGAGATGTTTGTTTGTTAAGGTTTTAATTAACTGTTACTATTACATAAACTAAGAATAAAGAAGTGTGCACTTTCTATGCTTGCCACAACCTGTCAACAGGAGACTTTTCCCCAGAAAAAGCACAGGAAAATATGCTGTACTTCAGAGTGCAGGATGCATTTCAAAACAGAGTATAAATCAGCAGTGCAGTTTAAGTATTGTGCTATCAATTGCAGTATCCGTCTACTCAACAATTTTGAGATTATGCATAAGTCACACTTTAGAAATTTCTCCTAGAGGACACTAGAAGATGGTGAACATACCTGCATCTTCTTTAGCTGGTGCAGCTGATTGCGCAGCTCACTGGTGTTCTGCTGCAGGCCGTGCAGGTGCAGCTGCATGTGCAGTCGGTTTATGGCAGTCTGTTGGTTCAAGGGGGCAGTGGCAGCCTGTGCTGGAGTGGAGTCGGACATGGCCATGCTGTTCCTGTTGGAATGGCTGACAGCTATTTAATGAAAGACAATTAGTATTAAGTGGTAAATGAGAGCACTTAATGGGAAGGGAGAAATTAAAAGTGGGGGAGGCATAGTAAGTGAAGAAAAGTAGAGGCAGTACAAGGGCAGATAAAGAAACCAAAATGAAAATTATAATCAGACAGAAAGAAGTGCAAACAGTGCTATAGGACAAGGAAAGAGGTACTGCATTCACATGCATGCCCAAAGGTCACTGGGCACACAGAGCAATGCCCAAGATAAGAAGCATCTCCTAGTAAAGTGCGCAAAGACAGTTACACAGCAGTTAAGCAGGGTAAAGCACACACCGAGCTGCTCCACTTAACAATACAGAGTACCACATAAGGTAAGTTACACTTCTGAAAGGAACATAGAACACATGACACTGCCCACTTTGTAATGACCACAAAGCACTGCACAAGATTAGTTTGCTTCTGTTGGGCACAATAAACACAGGGGACATTGCTTCTGTAGGAGACACAGAGCAAACAGGGAATTGCATACAGTCAACTGCTATCCTAAGAGCACTGAACATGCTATGAAGAGCACCATATAACAAATCCCCCATCTTGAGACAAGCAGAGGCACAGTCATCCCCAACAATAGCAGTTGTGTGTGCGTGGACACGGAATCTGCCCGTTTCTCTAGTTTGGATGTAGAGCAGATTATGGCAGTTTTCCAAATTCAGTTTCGCTGAGCAGGCAAACTAAAAAGAAAAGGGAGGAGGGCAGATTTTGAATGTTTTTTGTGGCAACATATTTCCCTAACACTAATGTTGAGTGCCTATCTACACTAAATATTTTGATTAATCAGCACACCCAGGGCGCTAAACAATGTAAACTGACCTTGAGGTCCAACAATAAACAAGTCGCTGTGCAGAGTCAGATGCTATTCTGAGCACAACCATGGCTGCTGAATTTGGGAAAACCCAAGGCTAAAGCCATCTCAAGGAACTGAAAGAGATGTTTACATGAATTTTCAGATAATATTTCAAGATGTCCAGGGCTCAAACAAAACAATGGCAGGAAAACTCACAAGAAGGGCCAGCTACCTTGTTGGGTAACATACAAACCATCAACCTAGTCCATAATTCCACATACCACCTCTTCTCTGCTGCCTCCATAATCTGTGACCAGCTTCTCTTTAATCAAGCTACTGCCCCCACTTCTCAAAGTCTCACTAACCTATATTAAACATATATACTCCTCCCATGTCCATCAATCCAGTGGGATTGGACAGGATCTCATTTAGGAAGCATTAAGCTTTAAAATATGAATGTAATAAGTAGCACTGAAATTGCAGGTGAAACATGAATCTCAAAGTTTGCAAAGAATGGGATCCCAGAGAATAAACAGTATTGGGATTTGGACACTTACTACTTGCAGTTGGTCCTACTCCATTCGGCGGCTCTGTCTTTTCACTATGGAGGAAAGCAGAATAAATTAATGTGATAAATCTGCTTACATAATATATTCCCAACCAGCACTACGCAACATCCAAACCTTCCTGTGCACTGGTCAGATTCCGGTCCTTGCACCTTTTTCGATCCATTGATTGGAATGCTCTCACAACTGAGCTAGCCCAACACTCAGGACTTTAAACTAAACAAAATACATTTTGAAGGTCACAGAGATTGAAGGTTTACCATGGAAGAGCCTCACAATGTTAACATGCCTATTTAGGTTTTCCTGACATACACCTCACGCTAAGTGACAGCTCCCCTTCACATTGATATCTTGTAGGTACTCTGCTGTACAGTATTCCAGATTTCTATCCATGCTGTTCTTACTACCCAAATAGAAGCATATTTACTTTTCCCAGTTACACCTTCATTGATTTCTGTAGCGCCACACGTCATCTATTGTCTAATGAACCATATACCTTAATAATAATTTTTCTCATGAAAATGTTACTCAATGCTCAAAGTATAAACATATTTTTGGTTTACTCCTGACATATACAGGTTGAATACAGAAAAAGAAAAGAAAAAAAAAGACTAACAGGAGGGCAATTTTGCAGTTTACGAAGATATATCCCCTGATGTCTTCATTATGTAAGAGACCCTTTTCTTAGGTACCAAGTGTAATTTTCTGGGGCATTTGGTGTTTTGGTTATATTTTGGGCTTCCACACTAGCTGTGAAGGGTGGCCACCATTATTATTAGGTGAGAAAGGACAGTACATTTCTGACTGTGGCCACCCTTCATAAAAAGACAGGCAGGGCTGATGGTATTGGAAATATTGGGGCGACGGGCATTTGTGTGTGTTTACGTCCCATCATTCCTTCAAGATGCTCCCCTTGACTAATTAAATGCACTCCTGATGGAGGCTCCACTTGGCATCACAGTGACTGATAGTGAATGACAGTCATGGAATACAGAATGTGATTTTTGTAGTATACGGATGGCCGCGATCCATCGGGCTTCTCCTCTCTCGACTTGGGTGGCTTCCAATGGCCACCAGAAGGTTTGGAGAAGCTGGCATCCCCAGACTACGGCATACACATTTTTCACATCATTCTTTTTCTCACTGTGCTAATAATTTGTTCTGACCCCTGATCTCCAGTGGGTGTCTGGAGTGCGAAGAGTTTATGTTGAAACCACACCTGAAGACCCCAAACTGGGAACAGCTCTTAAGGCTGAGATTCCCATTCCTCTGGAATGAGCAAGAATGAAAGGCGAAACAGATGAAGAAATTGAAGTCCACCAACCTATTTACGAGGCTGGCTTCTGGCCTCGTGCTACATTTGTTGTCTATGACTGATGAATCATTGTGGGAGAACTCTCTAATGGAGGAAGTGCGGATGGCTTCCATGGCTGTGGTATTGGAAGCAGGCAGCCCTTCTGATAGGTGCGAGTCCTATTGTTTAATTTCCCTTATGAACAGGGAGGGCAAGATCTTAGCTAAGTCCCAGCTAACTACCTAGTAAAAGCGATCCCAGCATTTATATACTCCAACCAAAATGGGCTCATTCAGAAAAGTTTCACTAGACATAACTTAAGGAGACTCCATCTGACCATGGCATCAATGTATGATTTGTCTGACCCATTTGCTATTGTTCTGGTCAACTTTGATAAGGCCTTTGACTCTCTCTTGGTCATAGCTTTTCCTTTCACTAAAATGGGTGAATTTTGGGCTTTCGCTCTTAGCATAAGTCATAATTCAATATTCTGATTTGATGGCTTGAATGAGGGTTGATGGGGGTGCTCTTGATTCCTTATGATTGGTCTGAGTACTCACAAGTGATGCCCCATTTTGCCGCAGCTTTTTGACTTGGCCAAATTGGCCAGTAATCAACTCACTTCAGGGCGGGGAACAGGCAATGTACTACCAGACCAAAGTGAGGCTAGGAGGAGACTGTTTCAAATATCTGTGGTTGCAAGACATCTGGGCAAGGCAGCAGGTTTGAGATCTTAATTTAGTGCTGCTACTGAAAGACGTAAAGAAAGATCTTTGGACCTGGACCTCGCTTCCGATCTCCTTCCTGGGCAGAGTATTTTTATTTCAATATAGTGGTTCTCCTGCATCTATTATTTGCTCTACAGAACTACCCATATGAAATCAGGGATCACTACATTTCAGCACGTGAATACTCCCAAGAATGTCCTTGGCAGATAAACTATTGCAAGTGGCTTACAAAAAGTGAGTCCAATCGATGTAAGATGAGGGTCTGGTGATGGTTGATGCGCAGTTATTAAACTGGGCATGTCAAATCTTGTAGCTAATAATTCGCCGTTTGGGCAGAGGGGAGATCTAGCCATTCGTTCAGAGATTGCAACCTTTGCTGGAATGGATCTGCTAACTATCATGGTAGGCAAACGCATATCTGGTACTCTTCCTCCTCATACAGAAGTAGTGCTTGATTGCTGGTGTAAGGAACTGCACTACACAGAATAAGACCTGAAAACCAGAGGTCCCCTACTGTGAACAGTCAAATGAACAAGATTCTTCATCATAGAATGTCTGCCAGGCACCAGACTGGATCTGGAGAATTCTGTAGCAGTGCTGCCGCATGCTGAAAGGTTGCGTTGTGCTGCTCTGTGCTGATGCTATACTGTCCTGGAAGTGACCGAGCAGAGCTGTATACAAGCACCACCACCTGTATGCAGTTGTGAGATTATTGTCTTTTCTCTTTCTGCACCCTCCGATGCGGATCATGAACAATTTGTGGTAACAGTGTGCTGATCACTAATTTGGGACATTTGTAGATGTTCAAAAGAGAGCACTTCACAGAATGGGAAGGTAGAAAGACTGAGGAATCTGCGATTAGATAGGAGTATCCACCAGAATGAGTGTTAGTGAAGGTAAGTTATTTGTTATTCTGATGGATACTTCTAACCGCAGATTCCTCACCTTGGAATAAATACCAAAGAAGTGCCTTCCAAAGGTGGAGGGTCTGTGGAGTGGACTCAAACCAACAAGTCCTGCAGATCTAAGCAGGTAAAGTGTACTTCCCATCGAACCTTACAGCCAAGGCAGTAGCATTTCGTGAACGTATGCACAGATGCCCATGTCGTAGCTTGGCAGATATCAAGGACCAGCACCCCTGCGCCAACGCAGCAGTAGCAACTTTGGCCCTGGTGAAATGGGCTCTTAGACCTTCTGGGGGCTGAATCTTGGCCAGTGCATAGCAGACCTTGATGCAGAGGACTATCCATCTAAACAGTATTCTCTTCTGCACAGCCTTGCCTTTCTTTTCTCCAGAAACCCCCACAAAAAGTTGATCGTTCACTCAGTGGTCCTTGATATGAGCAATGTAAAGGCTTATAGAACTCGTCGAGTACAACGGAATGAGTGCTACATCTCTTTTGAGAGGTGAGGGGGAGCAAAGAATGCTAGTAGAGTGATTGACTCCCCAACGTGGAAAGGAGTCTCAGCTCTTGGCAAGAATGAGTCCTTAGGATTTGTCTGGAAATAAGGTGGTCTAGGGCAGTTGTACTGAAAGTGCCTACAGCTTACTCACACAACAAGCTGACGTGATTCCAATGAGTTCGGAGACGGAGTGAGCAACAATGCATTGGCTTGAAAGGTGTACACATGAGGGATATCGAGACCAAGTTACAATCATATGGGGACATCAGAAACGGTCGGGAAGGAAACATGTTCGTCAAACATTTAATAAACCACATCACAAGAGGTGATTTAAACAAAGGTGATTGGCATATAAAACAGAGAAAGGTCGAAAAGGAACAACAATTTTTTAGAGTTCCCACTACAAGACCTTGCTTGCCTAAATAAAAGGACTTTCAACAGCTTTGCTTACAAGGGGGTTCATAAACCCCAGCACCACAACAGGCTACAAACTTGTCCCAGCATAGATGGATTTTGTGGAGGGGCATCTGGTGGTGAGGATGACATCCACCACTTCTGACAGCAAATCACGTAGTCAGTTACCTCTGCTCAATCTTCACAAATGGAGATGTAAGTTGCGGATGTTTAGGTGAAAGACCCTGTCCTGTTGCTGAGACAGGAAGTCCTCCCAAAGTGGATGCATGATCGGAGGACAGATGCTGATGCTCAGGATCACACTCTTGTCCAGTTAGGAGGACATGATCCTGCTAATTCTGGATTTTCTTCAGAACTCGCAGCAGAAGAGGTACAGGTGGGAAGAAAGAAAAAAGTTACTTACCTGTAACTGCAGTTATCCAGTGTTGGTATCTTTCATAGATTCACATGCCTGAATCATTCCCTGTCGTCGAAGTGGGAGTCCCACAGTACATATAACAAAGTAGTAAGTAGTAAATTCCATAGGCTATCATGGAGGTAACCATGCATTCCATAGCCTATTAGCCTCCTTTTACAAAAAGGACCAAACTCAAAACATCACCAATCAGCAGCCATCACCTTCCCAAGAGAGGCTGAGTCCCTCAGATTTTCCAGCACAAGTGTAGTTAGTACTGTAATGCAGAGGAGCCTCTCCGGGGAGGAGGGTGGGTTGCATGTGAATCTATGAAAGATACCAATACTGGATAACTGCAGTTACAGGTAAGTAACTTTTTTCTTATCCAGTATTGGGGTATCTTTCATAGATTCACAAGCCTGAATCAGAATAGTAAGCAGTTCCGTACATGTATGTGTATATATATATATATATATATATATATATATATGTATATATATATATATATATATATATATATATATATATATATATATATATATATATATATAAATACAACATTTATGCATATAATGTATATATACATCCTTCTAGCAAGCACTTAAGTGGACTGTGGGTAGTGCTACCCCTGACCTTGACTGGTAGGTCGCTCCCCCACCACACAGCTCCGTCTGTGTGCCCTGCTGCTGCCCCTGATTGTGCTCGTTTTTCCTTTCTGTGCCCCCTTGCTGCCCCTGATTGTGCTCGTTTTTTCCTTTCTGTGCCCCCCTTGCTGCCTCTGGTTGTGCTCGTTTTTTCCTTTCTGTGCCCCCCTTGCTGCCCCTGATTGTGCTCGTTTTTCCTTTCTGTGCCCCCCTTGCTGCCCCTGATTGTGCTCGTTTTTCCTTTCTGTGCCCCCTTGCTGCCCCTGATTGTGCTCGTTTTTCCTTTCTGTGCCCCCCTTGCTGCCCCTGATTGTGCTCGTTTTTCCTTTCTGTGCCCCCTTGCTGCCCCTCATTGTGCTAGTTTTTTCCTTTCTGTGCCCCCTTGCTGCCCCTGATTGTGCTCGTTTTTTTCCTTTCTGTGCCCCCTTGCTGCCCCTGATTGTGCTCGTTTTTCCTTTCTGTGCCCCCTTGCTGCCCCTCATTGTGCTAGTTTTTTCCTTTCTGTGCCCCCTTGCTGCCCCTGATTGTGCTCGTTTTTTCCTTTCTGTGCCCCCTTGCTGCCCCTGATTGTGCTCGTTTTTCCTTTCTGTGCCCCCTTGCTACCCCTGATTGTGCTCGTTTTTCCTTTCTGTGCCCCCTTGCTGCCCCTCATTGTGCTCGTTTTTTTCCTTTCTGTGCCCCCTTGATGCCCTGATTGTGCTCGTTTTCCCTTCTGTGCCTGTTTCCCGCCGCTGCGCCTGCGGCCCCGCACCCTTACTGCCCATTCGCTGCCCCATTCCCTGCTCCTCCCTCCCACCTCCCCATTTATGGCGGCCGCTGCGTGGTGAAGAGAGCGACCCCTGACCTTGACTGGTAGGTCGCTCCCCCACCACGCAGCTCCGTCTGTGTGCCCTGCTGCTGCCCCTGATTGTGCTCGTTTTTCCTTTCTGTGCCCCCTTGCTGCCCCTGATTGTGCTAGTTTTTCCTTTCTGTGCCCCCCTTGCTGCCCCCGATTGTGCTCGTTTTTTCCTTTCTGTGCCCCCCTTGCTGCCCCTGATTGTGCTCGTTTTTTCCTCTGTGCCCCCCTTGCTGCCCTTGATTGTGCTCGTTTTTCCTTTCTGTGCCCCCTTGCTGCCCCTGATTGTGCTCGTTTTTTCCTATCTGTGCCCCCCTCGCTGCCCCTGATTGTGCTCGTTTTTCCTTTCTGTGCCCCCTTGCTGCCCCTCATTGTGCTAGTTTTTCCTTTCTGTGCCCCCTTGCTGCCCGATTGTGCTCGTTTTTTTTCCTTTCTGTGCCCCCTTGCTGCCCCTGATTGTGCTCGTTTTTCCTTTCTGTGCCCCCTTGCTGCCCCTCATTGTGCTCGTTTTTCCTTTCTGTGCCCCCTTGCTGCCCCTCATTGTGCTCGTTTTTTTCCTTTCTGTGCCCCCTTGATGCCCTGATTGTGCTCGTTTTCCCTTCTGTGCCTGTTTCCCGCCGCTGCGCCTGCGGCCCCGCCCCTCACTGCCCATTCGCTGCCCCATTCCCTGCTCCTCCCTCCCACCTCCCCATTTATGGCGGCCGCTGTGCGGCCGCGCAGCGGACGTGCGCAGCGGGCGCGCCGCTGGCGCGCCAAAGGCACGCCTGAGGCAAGCCCGTCTGCGCCCGTCCGCGCCGTGACCGCGCCCAGCGCCAGACCCCCTGGTCCGGGCATCCCCCGCGCCCGCCACATCAACAGACGCCGATACGACGCCAGCACCCTCCACGCACTCAACCCCGGAAAAGATCACGCCTGCTACCAGGCCACCCCGAAGCGCACCCAAGGGCCCTTCACCTGCCGGAACTGCAGCTTCGCCAGCACCCGCCCCGCCAAACCACCGCCCAGGAAAGAACCCAACTACCTCAGATGCATCCTCCTCAACACCCGCTCCGCCCGCAAACACGCCATCGAACTCTGGGACCTTCTCGACTCAACCTCCCCAGACGTCGCATTCCTGACGGAGACCTGGCTGAATCCCGCTTCAGCCCCCCGACGTCGCCATTGCCATCCCGGACGGATACAAGATCACCCGCAGGGACCGCACCAATGGAGTCGGAGGAGGCATCGCCATCGTCCACAGGAACACCCTCAGAGTCTCAACCAACACCGACGACACCCTCAGCACCGCCGAACACATGCACTTCCAGATCCACACCGATCCCAACACCACCCTCAGAGGAACCCTCATCTACAGACCCCCGGACCCCGACCACAGTTCAGCGATTCCATCGCTGACTTCGTCAGCACACACGCCATCGCCTCCACGGACTACATCCTCCTCGGGGACCTGAACTTCCACCTCGAGAACAACAAGGACACCAACTCCACCACCCTGATCGACAACCTCGCCACCCTCGGACTCGGACAGCTCGTGACTACACCCACCCACGCCGCCGGCCACACGCTCGACTCCATCTTTTCCGCAAGCCCACACGTCTCCTTCAACCACACCTCCGAACCCCACTGGACTGACCACCACTGCATCCACTTCACCTACAGGAAGCCCACCACGCACCACTGCACCGAACAAATGCCTCGCCGCTGCTGGAGCAGAGTCACGGAAGACCAGCTAACCACAACCCTCGCCCTGAGCCCACCCGCCGAACCCTCCGACCCCGACACCGCCGCCCGCAACCTCAGACAGTGGATCGACGACTGCGCCAACACCCTCGCCCCGCTCAAGAATCCGCCCAACAGCCACACCAGCAAGAAAGCCACCTGGTTCCCCGAAGACCTCCAGGCCTCCAAACTAACATGCCGAAAACTGGAGAAGATCTGGCTCCACGAACGGACAGCGGACAGCTACGCCGCCTACAAGAGCGCCACCCGCAGTCACCATCACCTCATCAGATCCGCCAAAAGGGCCTCACTCAAAGACCGCCTAGACAACAACGCACACAACAGCAAAGAGCTCTTCAACATCGTGAAGGAACTCTCCAACCCCAGCTCCAACACCAACGACATCCAGCCGTCGCGAGACCTGTGCGACTCACTGGCCACCTTCTTCCACCGCAAAATCGCCGACATCCACGACAGCTTCAACACCACGACCGCCCCGGCAACCACCGAGACCACTGCCCCCACAACCACCAACCGCCTGCTCTCCTGGACCAACATCAACGACGAGGACACCAGCGAGATCATGAACACCATCCACTCCGGTTCACCGCTAGACCCGTGCCCTCACCACATCTTCAACAAAGCCAGTACAGCCATCGCGCCCCATCTCCGGAAAATAATCAACATCTCCTTCGAGACAGCAACCTTCCCGGAAAGCTGGAAGCACGCCGAGATCACCGCCTTACTCAAGAAACCCAAGGCAGACCCCAAGGACCTCAAGAACTTCCGACCCATCTCTCTGCTCCCGTTCCCCGCGAAGGTCACCGAGAAAATCGTCAACAAACAACTGACCCGCTACCTCGAGGAGAACAACATCCTGGACCCTTCCCAGTCCGGCTTCCGCAGCAACCACAGCACTGAAACCGCCCTCATCGCCGCCACCGATGACATCAGGACCCTGCTAGACAACGGAGAAACAGCAGCCCTCATCCTCCTGGACCTATCAGCCGCCTTCGACACGGTCTGCCACCACACACTACGAACACGCCTTCACGACGCCGGGATCCAAGAGAAGGCCCTGGACTGGACCACATCCTTCCTTTCCGGCAGAACACAAAGCGTCCGCCTCGCCCCCTTCCGATCCAGGGCCACCAAGATCATCTGCGGCGTACCCCAAGGCTCCTCCCTTAGCCCAACGCTGTTCAACATCTACATGGCACCCCTCGCCCACGTCGCCCGACAGCACATCATCTCCTACGCCGACGACACCCAGCTGATCCTCTCCCTCACCAAAGACCCTCACACCGCCAAAGCCCACCTCCACGAAGGAATGAAGGGCGTCGCCGAATGGATGAGGACCAGCCGCCTGAAGCTGAACTCGGACAAGACGGAGGTCCTCATCCTTGGTTCCAACCCTTCAGCCTGGGACGACTCCTGGTGGCCAACATCACTGGGAACAGCCCCGCCACCCACCGACCACGTACGCAACCTAGGGGTCATCCTCGACCCCACCCTCTCCATGACTAAGCAGGTCAACGCCGTTTCCTCATCCTGCTTCAACATCTTCCGAATGCTCCGCAGGATCTTCAAGTGGATCCCCACCGAAACAAGAAAAACAGTCACCCAGGCCCTCGTCACCAGCAGGCTGGACTACGGAAACGCCCTCTACGCAGGAACGACGGCTAAGCTCCTGAGACGGCTGCAACGCATCCAGAACGCCTCTGCACGTCTTATCCTCGACATCCCCCGACGCAGCCACATCACACCCCACCTGAGAGACCTGCACTGGCTCCCTGTCAACAAGAGGATAACCTTCAAGCTCCTCACCCACGCACACAAAGCACTCCACAACTCCGGACCAGCCTACCTCAACAGACGACTCAGCTTCTACACCCCCACCCGCCAGCTCCGCTCGACCAGCCTCGCCCTCGCCACAGTCCCCCGCATCCGGAAAACGACCGCCGGCGGCAGATCCTTCTCCCACCTCGCCGCCAAGACCTGGAACACCCTCCCCACCAACCTCCGACAGACCCAAGACCTACTGGCCTTCAGAAGACTCCTCAAGACCTGGCTCTTCGATCAGTAGCAGCACCACCCCCTCTTCCCCCAGCGCCTTGAGATCCTCGCGGGTATGTAGTGCGCTTTATAAGTGACATGATTGATTGATTGATTGATCCTAAATGCAATGCTAATATTAAAAGCAATGACTTGAATATTAAATAGTGCTATATATAAATAAACATATATACTTAATCAGACACCTCCTTCTAATAAGTCCTCCTTTTAAAGAGGCTTACCTTCACTGAAATAGATTCCGTAGTACCGCCTGTCCCACAGATGTGTCGGCACGCTGTGAAGACTCCAGGCAGTAATGCTGCGTAAACGTGTGCGTCGTTTTCCACGTTGCAGCCCTGCAGATCTTTTCAAGTGGTACTCCGGCAAATGGAGCAGCTGATGTGGAAACTGCCCTGGTGGAGTGCGCTTTTACAGTCCTTGATAATGGCTTGCCAGCCTTGTCGTGACAAAACTGGATTGCGCTCGCTATCCATCTGGCGATAGTAGCCTTAGAAACTGCAACACCCTGGCGGCTTTGTCCATAGGCTACGAATAGCTGGTCTGACTTGCGTATAGCTTTAGTCCTTTGTAAGTAGAATTTAAGACATCTCAATGTCTAGAGTGTGGAGCATTCTTTCAGCAGGCGTCGAAGGGTTAGGGAAGAAAGTTCTCAGGATGACGGGTTCCTTCAAATGGAACTGAGAGGGAACCTTCCGGATGAATTTAGGGTTCGTCCTAAGAATGACCAATTCATCAGTGAAGCGTAAGAAAGGATGGGATATGGTAAAAGCCTGTATTTCACTAACTCTTCTTGCTGATGTGAGTGCCAAAAGAAGAGCGACCTTCCATGTTAAGTACTTCATGTCTGCCTTTTGAATGGGCTCAAAGGGCTGCTTTAGCAATTGAGATAATACCACATTTAGTTGCCACTCTGGGGGCGGAGCTCTGATGGGTGGGAAAGTTCGAAACAGTCCTTTCATAAATTGCTTTACGATTCTTGAGGGCCATAAGGACGGACATTTAGGTGATCGCCTGTACCTAGATATAGCAGCAAGGTGAACTTTAACTGATGAGTATGCCAGACCGGATTTTGCTAAGGAGAGCAAATAAGGCAAAACTTCTTCTGAAGCAGAGAGAAAAGGATGTACTTCATTACGCCTGCACCATAGACAAAAACGCTTCCACTTCAGTCTATATGTCTTATTGGTACTGTCAGCCCAGGATCTAGCAATTATGTCTTTGCATTCTTGTGCAATCGTCTGATCTTTAAATTCGAAGAATTCAGGAGCCACGCATCTAGCTGCAGAGTAGCTGGCTCCGGGTTACATATTTGACCCTGGTTCCTGGTCAACAGTGTTGGTAACAGGCGGATGGGCTGAGCTTCCGATAAGAGGAGAAGGTCAGTGTACCAATGTTGTCTGGGCCACCTGGGGGCTATTAGAAGAAGGCGACAGTGTTCCCATTTCATTTTCGTGAGGACCCTGGATATCAGAGGAATGGGGGGAAAAGCGTATGCATAGATCCCTGACCAGCGCATTAAAAGAGCATTCCCCGAGAGTTTGGGAGAGGGAATCTGCTTGCGAAGAATCGGCATTTGGAGTTGTTCTGGGTTGCAAACAGATCCAGCGCTGGTTTTCCCCAAACTGCAAATATTCCGTCCAGTTGGTGTTGTTCCAGTTCACACTCGGGACAACTGCCGTTTGTTCTGCTCAAAGCATCCGCCAATGTATTCTGAAGGCCTGGAACATGCTCCGCTGTTAGGGAGATTGGTAGAGCGTCAACCAGTTCCATAACTGTTGGGCGTCCTGTGATAGAGATAGGGATTTGGTGCCTCCCTGCTTGTTGATATAGAACATGCTTGTGGTGTTGTCCGTGCGGATCAACACCGATGATCCTTGTATTCGAGGAAGAAAAGCCAGAAGGGAGAGAAAAATGGCTTTCAATTCCAACCTGTTTATGTGCATTTGACGTTGAGCAAAGGACCACTTTCCTTGAACTTGCAGGTCCTGTAAGTGTCCTCCCCAGCCTTTCATAGAAGCATCCGTTGTTACTATGTAATCTGGAATAACCGGGAGAAAGGATAGGCCCTGGGATAGATGTGATTTTTGTGCCTACCACTGGAAAGCCTCTTTCATACGTGGAGTGATATCTACCACGTCGTCGAAAGACCCTGTGGTTTGGATCCATTGGCATTGTAGTTCCTCTTGGAGAGGCCTCATATGCAAGCGAGCCAGCTGCACTAAATCGATTGCCGAAGAGAGCATTCCCAGCAGAGACTTGAACACTCTCATGGAAACGCACTTTTTTCTGGAAAGTTTGAGTGCCAATGCGTGCAACCGTTGTTGTCTTTCCTGGGAGAGGAAGGCTTTGTTCTGAATGGTGTTCAAGCTGGCTCCCAGAAACGTCATTGTCTGACTTGGAAAGACAGAAGATTTTTGGTAATTTTTGGAGAGTCCCAATTTGCGGAACAGGGTTAGACAATAGTCTGTTGCAGCTTTTACCAGACGAGCTGATGGGGCCTTCAGCAGCCAGTCGTCTAAGTATGGGAATACCTGAGGGGGCGGAGCTTGCCTGGGAACAAGATGGCTGAATAGTTCTCGGGCTCCGCCGAGCCATCGCAATATTCGCTATTATCCTCGTCAAATGTGCTCACTGCTTACCTGAAGTCGACCTGTCCTTGCAGAGGGAAGCTGCTGTCATAAACCTAAGCCGTCAGGAGTCGGATTTGGAGACCCGCGACTGATGCAGCTGCCGTCTGCAGCGGACACCTAGCTTTGGCGTACAGAGCCTGCGGCCGAGACGGAGGACATCGGCCGGCTGCATCCTCGTGTTTGCTTACTCGATGTGAGCGTTGTGCAGCCTGAATCCGGACCCGCTGAACGAGAGGGGACTGCGGGGTGCCCTATGCAGCTGAGAGCAGAGCCGGTGCTGAGGGAGGGCGCTACGGTGAACTTGGGCGCCTGGCCCGGGGGCGCTCTCCCTGCTGGGGCTTGACTGGCGGAGCGCGCCTTGTTCGGCGGTGCAAGCTCCGGACGGCCTGGAACTGCTGGGCCTCCCCCCCCCTTCCTAAATCCTTGTGCCTCGCATGGAACCTGGGCGGCGGAGGTGATTCTCGCCGCGGGAGGCACTGCTGCGGAGGGTCCGGCCGCGGCAATTTTGAGCGCCGTGGGCCTGGCTGCGCAGACGGCATTCCAGGCGCAATCTGACGGTGAGGAGGTCCGGGGAGGCAGGGCTGCGGCACGATCGAAGGGTGCCGTGCTGGTGAGCGGGCACGGGGAACGGCTGAGCGCCCCAATTTTCACCGCTGTGAGACGATCTGCACTCCCGGGATCTCAGGCGGGTGCTCCCTAAGACCTCACATAGTTGCGGACAGACGGCATAGCGGCCATGGGGCGGAAGGCCCCTGAACTCCTGGACTACTATACGTTATAACCCTGGGACAGTGGCTGTTGGGCTGGTTCACGTGGCGAGGAGAAGACACGGCCTACGCACGAGAGTGTGCCCTGATAGTCTCCAGGGCCCAGATATGGTGGAGGCCATGGCCCTACGCAATGTCTCTATGCGAGGGGTGGTGACAGTGATGTGGGGTTGAACCGACCCAGACTGTGTGGAGACTGTTTGCGGGTGTGGATCCCATCTAACACAAGCACAGCTCGCCCACCAACGGCTGCAGGGGCGTGCAATGGTCATCGGACTGGTGCGAACTATCGTGCAAGTGGCAGTCAAGACGGGGGGCGTTGGCATAGCGTGTGTCACCCAAGGGCCTGGCGCAGAAGAGGAGTCCCTCTGGCTGAGTTGCGACATTCTCCCCTCTCCCCCCTGCTCTTACACCCTTGTTCTGGATAGTGTCTGCGTTTTACTCCAACACCAGACACCTGGTGGAGCTCCGACCTTGTCTGTGCTCCACTACCGAAGATTGGGGTGGGGAGTGGCGCTCTGATACAGCAGACTACGGCGACTCTGGAGGGGAGACGGACGAGCGCTCGCGACGCCGTGGGAAAAGTGGACAAAACGCAGCCTAAGCCTAACTTTGATCAACGGAAGTCCAGACATCGGGAGCAGGACCCTGAAGTTGGGCAGGAGGCGCAAGAGGCAGACCCAGCTGCAGCGGAGTGGGACATCCGTGCTATATTGGCTTCAATGCAAAAAAAGTCTACAAAAAAGTTTGTCCAACATAGATAGCCAGATAGACTCTCTAGCACTTCGCATGGACCGTCTTACCGAACGTATGGATAAACAAGCGGAATGCGAGGATATGACGGAATGCAGAGTTACGGAAGTGGAGGAGGCCCAAACAGAACTTAGCACAGAGCAAAAACAGATGGGGAAATTGCTGACCGCCTTTCAAGACAAGGCAGAAGACTTGGAAGCTCGCTCTAGGAGAAGCAACATCCGAATCACAGGCTTGCCGGAGACCACCAATGTGGGCAATATGGAACTGCTTGTCGAAAAGTTGTTGGAGACGCTGCTTGGCCGTGACACTTTTTCCGCAATGTTTATAGTAGAGCACGCACATCGCTCGCTTGGTCCAAACCCCCCCCCGGTGCGCCTCCAAGGCCGATCATTGCGAAATTACTAAATTACAGGGACAGAGATGCGGCGCTGAAGGCAGCACGAGACAAGCAAACACTTCAATATGAGGGGTCCACAATTTCACTGTAACCGGATTTTACGGTCCGTGTTCAAGAAGCACGCAGACAATTTGCACCTATGAAAAAGCAACTACGGGAACAGAATCTGGACTACGCCATGCTGTATCCAGCAAGATTGAGAGTGAACAGGCAGGGGAACTCGGGCATCTTCTTGGACCCCAAAACTTTACAGAAAGCCCTGAAGGAATGGGCGAAGGAGAGACCGCCACAGAGGAACTCGCCTCTCCATGAAGGGGCCACAGGAGGCGATTTAGATGAACAAGACTGACTACTGAACTATCATGACTCTCAGATAAGTCATTGTGGGGTGGGGGCAATGCATTGCAAGACGTACTAGTCCGTTGTGCACTATTGTTGATCTTAGAAGGAATGTTACGTAAAATGTTTAATGATAGCTAAGGGAATATTGGACACAAACAATTTGGTAAGGGCACTAATGTCGTTTAGGTCAATTGAGATTGCCGGGGACGGGGAGATAACAGTCACTGGCTTCTTAGCACCAATCTGTTTGTTTAAAGCACATGACTTGCTTGATGGCGAAGGGGTTACCCTGTTGCGCCTGCAGCCCAGGTGCAGGACCCAGGCAACATCTGCCCCAGTGTGTGAACCACAACTTGGAAATTTTCTGTTTATTGTTTAGAACAGTTTATGCAGAACAAACGTTAGACGTATTGGGTTGGTTAGTGGGATTCCGCCATTGCAGAGTTGGGGTATGGGAGGCGTGGGAGGGGGGTGGGGGGACAAAAAGACACGAGGTAAATGTTGGCAACGACTCAGAGAACATAACTCGGATCAAGGGCAGAGCACAGCTCAGCATGGTGGCAGAGAGTGCCACACAGACAAAAGAGAGATGGGTTAGAAGGTCTACATGTTTAAACACATGACACAGGAACAACCCAATATGCTTAATTGAAGTTGAGGAAAGTTATGGCACATCTCACCAGACACAAGATAGACATAGCGTTATTACAGGAATCCCATCTCCCGCTGAACAGTAAAATGCTGAGTTGCAGGGAGCTCTCTGGGAACGTCCATGCAGCGGGGTTTACGACTAATGCTCGGGGAGTAAGCACTTGGCTGAACCCGAAATCGGGGCTGCAACTTTGTCCATTGGAAACAGACGTGACGGGAGATATGTGATCACGAGATGTAGTGGGAAAGGAATAGACATAATTGTGGTTAACATATACGGCACGAACTACGATAACCCGGGCTTCTTTGAAGAGATCGCTAGAAAGATGGGACAGCATGAGCGGACTCACCAGTTGTGGGGAGGGGACTTTAACTGTGTATTAAACCCACAATTAGACAGGTCGGGAGGACCGGAGAGACGCCTGACATCGACGGCCCGAGCAATTACAGGGGCGATGGCACAACTGGCTCTATTGGATGTGTGGCGATCGAGATCCCGGGGAGGGGGTGGATATACTAATTATTCTTCATACCACAACTTGCACATCCGCTTAGACTACTGGTTGGTTTCTGACGATCTGTATGCAAGGGTCCGGGACTGCGAGGTGCTGCCCCGCACTTTGTCGGATCACTCACCGGTGCTCTTGGTCTTGGAGTGCCCAAGTAAACGCATCCCTCCCTTCACATGGAGATTCCCCCCTTACTCACTACTAGACCCTGCCTTTAAGGCTGATATGGCGGAGGCGATAGAAAGCTTTTTTGAGCATAATGTAGGGTCTGTGGACACCTTCGCTGTCGTGTGGGAAACTTTCAAAGTGTACATAAGGGGCATTGCTATGACCAAACACTCTGGTGTACTCCGAGCATTGCGAAACCGGCTAGCGGACCTGGAGAAAAGAATTCAGATTCTAGAAGGCAGGCTGCAATCGGCCGCTGATGCTCAGGCGCAGGGGGAACTTCTGGAGTTGCTCAGCGAATTTCATGATACCGCCGACTCAGAATTCAAACACCTAGGCAAATATGCCACGGCCCGAACGTACGGAGAGGGCGAGCGACCGGGCTCGGTTTTGGCCTCGCTGCTAAGAAAGCGTAGGGAGAAAGCGGAGGTGACATTAATTAACGATGAACAGGGAGAACCCATTACAACACCACTACACATTGCAGACAGATTTCGACAAAACTACTCAGCATTGCATGCATCTAGAACTGGTGATATGGATGCGCAGATCTTAGACTATTTGGCGCATATTAAACTCCCTTGGTTAACGAATTCACATAGGGAATATCTTATGCGTCCGTTAGAAAAAGATGAAATCTTAGCCACATTGTCTGGAATGAGAGCTGGTAGCGCCCCGGGTGCCGATGGGCTAACAGTTTCCTTTTATAAAGAGTTTAAGGAGTTACTTGTACCACATCTTCATACCCTATTTGAGGAAATATATGAAAGTGGACAATTGCCTCCATCTATGAGGGAGGCTCTCATAGTTGCCATTTTAAAACCAGATAAACCACCCTCAGAGTGTGCATCGTATCACCCACTGTCATTGCTGAATGTCAATACAAAACTGTATTCTAAGATATTAGCAAATCGCCTCACCCATCTCGTCCCGTTGCTGGTGGCACCGGAACAGGCCGGCTTCGTTCCTTGTAGGAACTTGACGTACAATCTCCGAACAGTATTTGGGGCAATCCAGCACATTAAACCTGAGGTGCAAGCAGTGGCTGTGTTCCTGGATATGGAGAAGACATTCGACTCCGTTGAATGGGCCTTCATGGGACAAGTCTTAACGCGCATGGGCCTGGGGGGCATATTTCTGCAAATGCTGGGAGTATTGTATAAAAATCCGGTAGCTAGAATAAAAATAGGAGACATGGTCACAGACACCATACACATAACTAGGGGGACAAGGCAGGGATGCCCGCTTTCCCCACTCCTTTATGCGCTGACTGCAGAACCGCTGGCCTGCGCAATGAGAGAATACCATAGATACAGAGGTCTCCGCTTCCCGGGGTATGAATTAGTGATATCGACATAAGCAGGTGATACACTGCTTTATGTGCGGGACCCTGACCGGAATCGGTCTCCCTTCCTCCGGTAGGTGGTTCAGTTTGGTGCATTGTCGGGCCTTAAGGTCAACTGGTCCAAATCTATTATATTCGCACTCACTAGCTCCACAGAGCAGTTTACCCCGGAGTTCCCTTTGCTGTGGACCACAGACCCGGTTCAGTACCTGGGAATCAGAGTACACACGGACTCGGAAGTAGTGTTCCGCGAAAACTATGGAGTCACAATCAGTAAGTTGGAAGATGACGTGGAGCGCTGGCTCAGACTGCCGCTCTCGCTATTGGGTAGGATCTCCGTTATGAAGATGTTGGTATTACCTTGGTTTTTGTTTCTGTTTACTAACATCCCGATGGTCCTCCCTGGTTCTTTTTTCCGCACTCTTACAGCGCTCCTGCTCCGGCTGGCCTGGGCTGGCAAACAAGCCAGGGTACGATGGGACGTCTTAACGTTGCCTTACCGGATGGGCGGCCTTGGGGCGCCAGATCTGAATTTATACTATAGGGTTGCTCAGTGTGCACACGCTCATTTTTGGATACATGGCCCAGTAGAGGCACCTCACCTCCAGATTGAAAAAGTTGTCGTAGCGCCGCTTCCAATGCCGGCGCTTTTATTCCAGCCCCCGAATCGCAGAACTGGGACTCTCGATTCGATTAACTCGACTGTGCACGCTTGGCACTACCTTCTTAAGTTGCAGGCTGGGGGCGCTAGGTGGCGCACGGGCAAGATGGCCGCACTGGAGTGAGGCTCCCGCAGCTCGGTGCATTGATCCGCTCACATATCCTGCCCTAATGGTCACACTCGCCCACAAAGTATAGGATCTTGGTGGCTAAGTCCTACGGCATCGATGGAGTAAACTTGAAGTACGCTGTGCGCCGCAAACCCTTGATACAGCCTTGCGGTGTAGGCGGCAGGGCAGAGGACTAACTGGCTGGAGACTGCTGCCCGGCAGGGTGGCCTACGCAGGAACCGCGGCGCCCACGAGGTGACCGGGCCGCACGCCGGGCCGGGCTGGGCTGCGGCCCCTGGCCCTAATACTGATCGCGGTGAGTGCGCTGGCCCCCCTCCACATCTACACCCATTGTCGCCGAAGGGAGGGGAGGAAAAAGAAAAAGCTAACCCCACAGCCGCAACACAATCACAGTGCGGGACACTCCATTCCCCCTGGCTGCCAACACTTACCAGCCGCTCCACCGCCGGGCCTGGGAGGCATCTAAGAGTATTAAATATCCTGCCCTTCCAATGAAAAGCTGCCACGGATAGGAGCCTGGCACTGGAGTGTATGAACCCAACACACTGCCTGGGGAGGAGGCTACGGACCTGCTTGCATCGCCCAGTGGGCGGAATACTACGAGAGCCGCGGTGCCACGAAGCGGCTAGGCCAAAAACAACTAGACCGCTGACTCTGCGGCACTGACGATCTCCCTCACGCCGATATTCACTGCAATACCGCCGGACTGATTGCCACGGCTGGCCCCGCTGCAGATCACAGTGAGGACACTGGCCTCCCCCCTTGTCCACGCTCAACACCACCAGAGCGTAAGCACCGAAACGGCATTGCTTCACCGACATGCAGCCATAAGAGTAACACCGAGTCGTTGCCACTACATTCTTCACCGGTGCACATCAAGCCTGGAGCTACGACCGGACAAAGGCGCTAGTGCACACAAATAAGGGTTCACAACACCCTAAATCTCCAAGGCACTACTGAAGCTGCGAGTACCCTGCCGACCTGTCGTGGCAGAGCGATACCCACGCGAACTATCCACGGGTGCGCTGGTGGTGGAAGAGGCACCAGAAAGTATACCACCCTCTGCGCTACTCGCGCGATTGACTACAAAGGTGCGCGGACTACGCACTAAACACTCATCCCCCTATAGGAGCAAATTGGCCCACCACGAGTCGGGCGCACTAGCTGCAGACTAGGGCACTCCACAACCCAATAAAAGGAAGCACTGCTACCGCAGCACTCGAGCCCAACACACGCCAAACCCTATTGGCTGTGGACGGTTGCTCAGCCCTGCACTCTGCCTGATCTTGAGGTAGCCACACAACTAGAGCAGTGCATCACATCACCCCTACCAGGTGACAGGAACCGGTGGGGGACGGGCGTACCCACCTCAGGACACCAGTCAATACCCTGCAAACCAGTGATTAACATTCTAGGAGATCTTACCTGCTCAAAATATGGGGAAAACGGATATACGGCAGCCACGGCTGACCTTTGAAAACAAGAGGGCTACCCGAGTACAACAGGATGAGGCGAGCGCAGCAGGTGGCGACCATGTAAACGGGCCACCTCCCAATTCAGATGACGACGTGAAAACCCTGTTGCTAGAGATGCGCCAAAGCCTCACCTCCCTGACTGACAAAATGGACACCATGCACAGCCGCCTAGATACTATAGTTAAACTGGAGGGACATGAGGAACGCCTCACGGACGCAGAACAACGCATCTCAAGTACCGAAGACTGCACGGCTCAACTCCAAACCACTGTATCACAAATGGACAAGCTGTTGAAAATCATTGCCTCCAAAAATGAAGATTTGGAAGCGTGCAGCCGAAGAAACAACATCCGAATTCTTGCCATTCCCGAAAGCACAAAAACCGGGAAGATGGAGGAGTACGTAGAGAAGCTACTGAGCGGCACGCTGGGCGCAGAGAAGTTCTCACCCCAATTCATTGTTGAGCGGGCACATAGGACCCTGGGACCTCGTCCGCCCCCGGGAGAGTACACCACGGCCTATTATGTGCCCGACTTCTCAATTATCGAGATAGAGATGTCGCCCTTAAAGCAGCCCGAGAGAAACGCCAGCTGAACTATGAAGGGAACAACTTCGCCATCTACCCTGACTTTACGGCCACCGTCCAGGAGGAGAGGCGCAAGTTCCTACCGGCAAAACAAAAGCTACGTACGGCCCAAATAGACTACGCCCCCCTATACCCAGCACGTCTCAGGGTCACGCACCAAGGCAGACAAAGTTTCTTCACAAAGCCACATCAAGTAGACGAGTTTCTGAAAAACCTCAAACGTGCCGGCAATGCGTCAGCCGCTTCACATGCATCACCAAGGTCGAGATCCCCAGATGCAGACTAGCCAACTCTTGCAGCCACATCATGAACATATCGTATTAACTCCAAGGCCACCTTGCGAAGATGTTCACGGCACGACGGAAGATTACATCCACCTGTGAAGGTCACCAACAATACACACCAGATAAGTGACTAAATGGGACATTGAGATGCTCAACACCGAGCACCTATGCCCTCCCTGAGCCTGGTCACTACATCCCAATAGCTCTCTGAGGGCGAGGTGAGAGCGTGCTCCCACCTAGGAGATCCCCCCAGCGGGCATCCCCCCCCTTTTTAACTGTACTGCGGACTAGCACGCAGATTGTTTTCTTGGAATTGCAGGTAAATTGGGAGGAGGGAGGGACATAGTACTGGCATGTTTGGGATGTTTCAGTGGGAGGGGGAGGGACGGGAGTTGTTACCGAAATTCGCACAATAAGCACACAACATACGCAACAAATAGACGCAACGTTGTACATTTCTCTATCTGCCATGTTATTCCAGATTACTTATGTGTTCAACACCCATGGCCAGTCGTAGCTCATGGCTAATATAACGTCTACCCTCAATCTACACATACTTACTTGGAACGTCAGGGGACTAGGAGATCCACGAAAACGTCGACAAATATTAGCATACTTAGACAGGCATCAAATCCACATTGCGATGCTCCAAGAAACCCACATCAACCCCCAAACTGCAAACACCTTTGCGATTAAATGGGCCGATCATCGCGTATTCTCTTCCTACTCCTCGTACTCCCGAGGCACGGCCATCCTCGTAAAAAAACACACCCCCTTTGCCATAGCTGGGACTGAACACGATCCACAGGGACGATACTGTATTGCATGGGGTACACTAGGCACAGAGTCTGTCACTCTTACCAGCTGCTACGGGCCTAACATTGACTCTCCCGAGTTCTTCACTGCGCTTTGGGGAAGGACCCTGACTAAGGGATCTACTCACATAATCTGGGGTGGAGATTTCAATGTTGCATTAAACCCCGCCGTCGACAGGTCAAACCCCTCACCACACCATTACAATAGATTGTACCATGCACTGCGGGGAATATTGACTGCCCACGAGCTAATAGACACTTGGCGCCAACTACACCAGCACGACACTGAAGGCACTCATTTCGCCACACAATGTGCATCCTGGGCCCGTCTAGATTATCTCCTGGTTACAAGAGGGTTGGGCCCATCAGTGAGTGAGGCTCGGCACCTGGCGAGAACTTATTCTGATCATGCCCGTCAGGATTGCACTCAAACCCCCGGGGTTTGGCGTTCCGCGCAGACAGTGGAGGCTCCCTCCTCTTACACTGACGGACGTGGTTTTTCAGGAAGAGCTACGGGAAGAAATACAAGACTTCCTACAGAGAAACAAAGGCTCGGTCGATAATGTCGAAACGGTCTGGGAAGCTTTCAAAGTCACGATGCGTGGCTTTTGCATATCAAAAAGCGCAGGCGTCCTACGAGCCCTACAGGGGACACTGCAAAGATTAGAGGTCGAGCTCAGGGCGCTGGAGTCCAGACTCCCCAATGACTCGGATGGACAGGCGCGCCGCGAGTTTAGAGACAAGCTCATGGAGTACACAACCACCGCAGACCGAGAGGCGAAGTATAGAGGAAAATACTGGGTAGCTCGCAGATACGGAGAGGGGGACCGCCCTGGGAGGGCTCTGGCTGAAATTATAAGAAAACCTCGCTTCTCCGGATATATCCTGGAGATTGAAGGTCCGGAATCAATTAGGCACAGAGATACGCCCGACATACTCCAGGCGTTCTCCACGCACTACTCCACATTATACACGTCCCACAGAAGGGATACCCTAGACCTGGATAATTATTTAAACGACGTGGCCCTGGCGTGGCTGAACGACTCGCAACGGGAATTCCTATCTGCCCCATTCGAACTGGACGAGGTGCGAGAAGCCATTATGCATACGAAATCGGGCAGGGCCCCTGGCCTCGACGGAATCCCTATTGAATTCTATAAAACCTATATAGACTTATTAGCACCCATCCTGCGAGAGGTGTACGAAGCTTCCCTTGAGGCCAGCACACTACCCGCATCCATGAGGGAGGCACTCATAACTTCCCTACTTAAGCCGGGAAAATCTGCGCTCCACTGTGACTCCTATAGACCGCTATCTCTTATAAACTGCGATACAAAAATACTAGCCAAAATCATAGCCAATCGATTAAACTTGCTCATGGAGCTGCTGGTCCTTCCTGATCAGGCGGGTTTTATCCCTGGACGAGCTACCACACACAACCTCCGCACTTTTTTCTCTGTCCTACATAATGTAGACCCGGACCTGCCGCTGGCGGCGGTCTTCCTGGACGCCACTAAAGCATTTGATTCGGTCGAGTGGGATTACCTGCTGGGAGTACTATGCCGGATGGGTTTCCCCCCCATGTTCCTCTCCTGGATCCAGCTGCTCTATCGGCTCCCCACAGCTAGAGTCCTCATTAACGGCCACCTATCTACAGCGTTCCCCATCACTAGGGGCACAAGTCAAGGATGCCCCCTTTCCCCCCTCCTTTTTGCCTTGGCTATAGAGCCCTTGGCAGCAAAAATACGCCAACATCACCAAGATAAAGCACTGCGCTGCAACTTACGCCAGATATTGATTTCGCTCTATGCGGATGATATCACCCTTTATATTAGAGACCCGCAAGTAAACATAAACCCGCTCTTAAGGGAATTCCTGGTATTTGGAAAGCTTTCTGGGATCCATGTTAACTGGAGTAAGTCACAGATCCTCCCCCTTACTGCTGCGGCCCAGCCACACCCCCTGGACTTCCCACTGGAATGGTGCCAAACAGACGTGAAATACCTTGGCATTCGCATAACCACAGACCGGGATGAACTCATGAGATCTAACTATGGCGTTGCTATGGCCCACATCACCGAATGTGTCTCCCGATGGATAGCCTTACCGCTCTCCCTGGCAGGCCGAGCCTCCTTGATAAAAATGGTAGTCCTGCCGCGGCGTCTATATCTATTCCTTAACATTCCTTACTACCCGGGGAAACCTTTTTTCACAACATTACGAACTGAAATGTTTCGGCTACTGTGGGGAGGAAAGCAGCCACGGCTGCAATGGAACACTCTCACTAGCCCATACTCCCAGGGAGGGTTTGATGTCCCGGACTTCGAGCTCTACTATACCTGCGCTCAAGCGCACTATGCCTATTATTGGTTCTATCCCCCCCGCTACATGCCACAAATAGCAGCGGAACATTGGCTGGCTGACCCAATACCCCTAAACGGCGTGATTCATGGCTCACCAAGGGAAAAGACACCAACAACGGTGACATGCACAATTAAAGCATGGACCCGCATCCAGACTTTATTGCATTGCCCTATGCTTTATTCTCCACTGCTTCCACTATCATACCATCAGAGTATGCAGCTGCTCCAGGAGGGGGGCTTTCACAAGTTTACAGAGCGTACGCAAGTCAAAACATGGGGCGACCTGTATCGTGATGGGCGGTTTCGGGCACTAAACCAATTATTTCAAAACACTCAACCAACAACACTGGAAGTATTCCTCTACATCAGACTCCGACAGGGCATTCGCTCCGTCACACCGGACTTCCCCCAAGAGCCTCCCCGTTAGCACCCTTACAACAATTGCTCCAAGCTACTTCCCCGCGGCAGATGGTCTCCACACTGTACCATACCATATACACGATGATAGAGAGGCCACCCTGCCTCGCCCGCGCACGCTGGAACGCGGAGCTAGGATACGACCTCACAGATGAACAATGGACATACTGCTGCCTCCAAACAGAAGCCATTTCAGCCAGCTCTCGGCTACGCATCATCCATTTCAAATGTCTGCATAGGTTATATTACACCCCAGCCAAAATGAAGAGATATAAACTACAAGACAATGACTGTAATAGATGCGGCGCATCTGCAGCAGACTTTCTACACCTGGCCTGGGACTGCCCTGGGGTGCGAACGTACTGGGATCAGGTTTTCCTCGCACTAGACTTAATGACCATGACAACACTTGAACGCACCCGACTAACTGCCCTACTAGGGTACACCGCACACATCGCCAAACCTTATCGCAGATACACGGCCATAGCCCTGTTGATGGCCAAAAGACGAATTGCTTGCCGATGGGGAAGAGGGCGTGCACCTAAATTTAAGGACTGGCTTACTGATTTAACATACTGCCAAGACCAACTCAGCACCTATGCAGAATTGCTCCCCCCAACGTCCCGGCCAAAAGACATATGGGACCCTCTCAGGAATTACCTCCTCTCCTTTCCGAACGATGTCTCAGATCCCCACTCCGCAGAAGTACACCTTCACTAATTATCATCTACACATTATATACCATGTGTGACGCATAGCTGTTCACGGACACTATAACGGGGTTACAGCACCGAACCTTGCAATACTCCCACCAACTTATCTGCTGTAACACGATTGGTTACTGTGGTCCATATCACTATTCATTGCTCAGCACCCTGCTGTTATGCATTACATGATGTAAATGACGGTTAATATGTTCTATAAATATATGGGAATTACACATACACTGTGGACTGGCTCGCAGGAGAGAACGTCAACGTCTTTGATACAATCAATGTGTGCAATGATCTATGCTTCGTATATGATAGATATATAACTCTGTTTGTTCATTGTTTAACAGAAAAAAATCAATAAAATAAAAAAAAATTAAAAAAAATTGCAGGCTGGAGACATATTATATTCTCCACTGGCTCCTCTGGAGTGGTGTTGCTGGCTTCCGGCATGCACAGATAGGGGGGTAACTCGGGTACTGAGCGACATCAATATCACAAAGATTGGAGACTTGTTTGGGGAGGGTGTAGCTAAGAAGTGGGAAGACGTGATTACACGGGGCCAGCAAGCTACATTACTGCACAGATTTCATTTTCATAGAATGAGGCACTCACTACGGGAAATACTGGGGAATGACTTCGCTGAGCCACCCAAAGTTGCTCCACTCACTACCATGATAAAAACAGAACTGCCAGAGCGGATGGAATCCAGGTTATACAAATCGGCACAGGAATACTGTGCGAACCATTATACTAAATCTCGTCTGGCCTGGCAAACAGACTTGGGGAGGGATATTGATGACGGAATGTGGAGGTACTGTTGCGAAAGTACAAAACGCATATCAGTAAACGGCAGGCACCGATTAATTCACTTCAAGTTCCTGAACAGGGTATACTACACCCCTGAAAGACTGTGTAGGTATGGACAGAGGGAGTCTGCGGACAGCGAAAGGTGTGGTGCCACTACAGCAGATTTCTATCACTTGGCATGGCGGTGCCCGGGGATTGCTACTTTCTGGGCTGCAATATTTAAGACTTTGGGGGAAATTGTAAATGAACAACTCACTCCAGACCCTGCACTGGCGCTACTGGGATACTCTAAACATCTGTCCAAATCGATTAGACGCTTAACAGACATGGGGTTGCTCATGGCGAGGCGTAGGGTGGCTATATGCTGGTCTCGCGGCCCGACTCCTACCATGGCAAGTTGGTCGAGAGACATGGTATACTGCTGCACGCAGACGGAAAATTATAATTAACTCCTCCCACCACGCAATCGCCCTAAGAATTTTTGGGAGCTCTATACAATTTATAGGGCTGCTAAAGACAATGAGGAAAGCAGTAGAGTCCCCCAGGCTTCGACATAATTTTCATGGAGACGACTGGTCGTGATAAGTCAGCTGCAGGGGTCTCCCGGGACTGCTCTTGGGGCTCCATAGCTGTACAACTCTGGTATGCCATGTTGGAATTAGTCTGGCTGTAACAGTTGACTGGGAAGACCTTTCAGTCTCGCAGTCTCCTATATGTTATATTGTAAGGTATCTCAGCTGAATGTACATTTGCTCCTGTGATGTAACTCTCTGAAGTAGAAGTCTGCTATGTGTTGAAAACAATGATATCTGTGTATCTTGGATTATTCTGCTACATTCTCTGTTGTCTCTGCTCGTTATCTTTGAACTCGGATGTACTGCACGGAAGATCTAAATAAAAACATAAAAAAAATAAAAAAAAATAAAAAAATAAAAAAAAAAGAATGGGAATACCCGATGACTTTTGTTCCGTAAGGCCGCTGCCACAGGAGCTAGAAACTTCGTGAAAGTTTGTGGAGCCGATTTGAGGCCAAATGGGAGGACTCGGAATTGATAGTGGGTACCAGCCACTGTGAACCGTAGGAACTTTCTGTGCTTTGGATGAATGGGGACATGAAAATATGCATCATCCAGATCCAATGATGTCATTAAGTCGCTGCTGTTGAGGCATCTTAGGATGTCGGAAAGTGTGACCATCCTGAATGTTTGACTTTTTAGGAATTTGTTTAATTTCCTGAGGTCTAAGATAGGCCTCCACTCTCCCGATTTTTTGCAAATAAGAAAGCGGGAGTAGAAACCTTTCCTTCTCTGAGGAAAAGGGACTTTTTCTATTTCCCCTTTCTGGAGCATGATCTTTACTTCCTTTTTGAGTAAGTGAAGACGAGGGGGGTGCGATCCCCTGGGAGGAGTATTAGGAGGTATTTGGGTAAATTCCAAAGTGTGGCCATAAGAGATGAGATCTAGGACCCACTTGTCTGACGTGATGCTGCGCCACTGTTGGATATGCTTGGAAATTTTCACACCTGTTAGGGAGAAAGGAGAAGCAGCTGGCACCCTGTTGAAATCACTGCTTGCGACCGGAGTCGTGGGCTTGAGAACCTGGCTTTCGTCTGGAGCCGTGTCTAGAGAAACCAGCCGTTGTTGGTTGGCGATAGTATTGCTGCTGGTACCCTTGGCGATATTGCGGCTGGTAGGACTGGTAAGTCTGGGCACGCTGGTAATTCCCCCCTGTATCCAGAAAAACCACGGCCTCGAACTCTGCGAAAGGGCATCTTGCGGTACTGAAGGGTACCTAGCGCTTTGGCAGTATCCGTATCCTTTTTAATTGCGGTAAGAGCCTCATCAATGTGACTTCCAAATAGGCTATCGCCATCGTAGGCCATATCAAGAATTTCGGACTGCACTTCTGGGTGGAAGCTTGTCGCTCTTAGCCACCCCTGGCGCCTTAGAATGGCTGCACCCGCTAGCTGACGGAAGCTGGTAGTGGCAATGTCCATTGCAATGTCTATGATCTCTGACGCTGCTCTTTCCCCTTCCGCAAGAATCTTATTGAATTTATCTTTGTTTTCCTCTGGGATAAGGTCCTTCATTGTCCCCATATCGGACCACATTTGCCTATCGTATCTGCCTAATATGGCCAAAGCGTTAGAAGCTCTGACTGAGATTGCTGCCATTGAGGAAAACCTTTTCCCAATAGAGTCGAGACGTCAACCGTCCTTATCCGGTGGAGATGTGATGGGAGTAGACGGATTCTTTGATCTTCTCTGGGCTGCCTGCGAGATCACAGAGTCAGGCTTGGGATGACCCGTGAGACACGCAGGAGAGTCCTCCGGAGCCCTATATTTTTTTATCAAGTCTCGGTAGCACAGAAACCACCGAAGCTGGCGTTTTCATTACTTTGACACCCTCTTGCCAAATGTGATCAATTATAGGTATTGATCGGACTGTCTTTCTCGATTGCTCCTTAAAATCGTACAGAAAGTAGTCCGATTGTTGTACGATTGTGGGCAAGTGGAATCTGGTAGTGGCTCTGTCCATAATATTGTGGAAACCTCCAATATCCTCCGGAGGCGAGTCAGAAGGACGATGAGGCGGGGGGGACGGTGTTGGTGCTATATAATCATCCCATTCGTCAGTGGGCGGAGGAGGCTCATGGATTTCTCCCTCCTCAGGTTCTTCCTCAGAGGTGGTAGGATCCTCTCTGGGAGGCAGAGGAATTACGGGACGGGACGTCAACCTGGGTGTGGCAGGAGGTGGCAGTGTTTGAGGAGCTACCGGAAGAGGCGGTGGCACTGTGACATTGTCCTTTTGAGGAGGAAACCTCCTTTTATAATCAGCCAACATATTTTGAAGGTCCAGTACTAGTGTTGGAGGGAGTTGAGCAGGTTGCTCTCTAGGCTGTTCAAAGTATCTGCATTGTTGATACTGGGCATGAGGGACAGGATAGTGTTGATAATATTGTTCCTCATCCTCATAGTCATCATCCTCTTCTTGATATTTGACATTGAGCTCAGAAGGGCTATGTGCTGTTCCAAATTGGCCTTCATCCTCATCAGAATCCTCCACATCTAAAAGATGACTGGGAGGCAACGGTGAGATTTTTGGTGTCCTAAATTCCATCTGTGCAGATTGCAGGAATGGAGTTGAAGGACCTGCAGACAAAATTGGAGTTTTTGTCGATGGTGCTGTCGTCGACTGCAAAATGTTTGTCGTCGACGGAGATGTAGTCGACGGTGGTACCGTCGTCAACGGTGGGATTGTTGTTGTCGGCGGGATTGCCGTAGTCGGTGGGATTGCCGTAGACGAAACAGCTGTTGTCGACGATGGAGGGAGCGTCGACTATGGAGTAGTCATTGAGGTCTTTGCCGACGATGAGGTTTTCAGATTTTCGTCCTTGGTGTCCTCGTCGACGGTGTAGTCATCGACAATAGAGGCAACGTCGACGGTATGGAATCTTTGATACTCGCCGTAGACGAAGTTAACGCCGTTGACGGTCCCGACGATGATAGAGTCACTGTCGTCGTCGTTGAAGAAGTAACAGGCGTCGACGGTGAACTTGACGCCGATGAAGATTTGTGGCTGACTTTACCTGTAGAATGGCTTGAAGAATGTAGTTTTCCTTTGGATGGTCCTGAAGAATGAGGGGACCCAATTCTGAGGAGACCTTAGGCTGTTTCTCCTGCTTCTGAGATTCCTTGGTCAGATGAGAGACTTTTGAATGTTTTCCTCTCTTCAGACTGACCCTCAGGCGACCTGGGCCTCTAAAGAGACTTGGAGGACGTGTTGCTCTCAACATCCGATGAAGCACTCTGCTTCTTTTTTAGCCACAATAAAAGTCTTCCTTCCCTATCCCTCAGGGTTTTAGTTGAGAAAGTGCGGCATATCTTACATTGCCTTGTCTCATGGTTGGGATAGAGACAATAAATGCAATCTTTGTGGGCATCATCCACATGCACTCTTTTCTTTCCGCAGGATTTACAAGGTCTAAATAATCCTTTTTTATCAGACATACTTCTTAAAGGTTTAAGGAATAAAACGTATCTTAAAAAGCTGAGTAACTGAGCAGAGCTCAGTGAGACTCCCTTACACACGACGTGCAGTGAAAATCTGAGGGACTCAGCCTCTCTTGGGAAGGTTCTAGAGGGTGCTGGCTGCTGATTGGTTATGTTTTGAGTTTGGTCCTTTTTGCAAAAGGAGGCTAATAGGCTATGGAATGCATGGTTACCTCCATGATAGCATATGGACTTTACTACTTACTACTTTGTTATATGTACCGTGGGACTCCCACTTCGACGACGGGAAATGATTCAGGCATGTGAATCTATGAAAGATATCCCAATACTGGATAATAAAGAGTCCCTTGTCTCATTCCAGCTAGAATGCATCTCCTAGCCAGTATGTTTACACTGCACATCTCAACAGTGAATAAAATATCTAGTCAGGGCTCGCTCCATAAGGCAAATATGCCTGGTGCCAACTCAGGATGTAGACGCCTCTTGTGATCTGCAAATTTACATTTGCTCATTTCATTAGCGCTGGCATTCTGGAACCCTGAGAGATGGTTAGCAATCATTGAAGATGTTCTGGCATTCCAGTCATCTCCAGAGGTGCAGAGCCACAGGGCCACGACCCTGCTCCACCCTGCTTGTTGCATTACCACATGGTGGTAGTGTTGTCTGGGAGAACCACCATCAGCCTCTCCCTGATTGATTGCAGGAAAGCCTTCAGGGCCAAACGATGGCCTCTAACTCCAATAGGTTGATACGGAGCTGACCTTCACCTCCTCCAGCTGATTTCTCCCCTCCCCCCCCCCCAACCCAGCAGCAATGGGTTGATGGAGAGTGGCCCGCATAGGATAAATTGAGATTGGTGAGCCACCACTACAGATTCCAGGCCATCTCCTTCAAGTCTGGATAGTGTCGGAAAGGAGATCTTTTATAGTGGACACACTGGGATTTCATGCTCCACTTCAGGGCTTGCATATACTACCTGGCGTAGTTGACAATGAGGATGCATGAGGCTATGATGTCAAGAAGCTTCACAACCACTCTCACCAGGATCTGGGATCAAGTCTGAATATCCCGGACTCGTTGTCTTTGTCCTTTATTGCCAAAGAAAAGACTATTTATATGAAAGATCTATTCTTTAGATACCCTCCAGCCAGAACTTTGGGACCCTACTACCAGTTTCAGTTGTCCGTCTCCAAATTCAAGTAAACTAAAGTTGAGGGAAAGATGTTTTCTGTAATCATTCCTAAAGTCCGGAATAGAATGCCTTTCCACCTACACTCCCAACCTAATTTGGGACAGTTTAGGAAAGATCTCCAAACCTATTTATCAGAGATCGAGGTTTTGACTGTCCGGATTATGGAGTCTGTGCCGTCTTTTTGCAAAAAAACGTTTTGACAGTTTAAGCCCTTGTTTGAAAATAGGGTGTATTATATGGTGTAGTTGTGTGACCTAACCATGTAATACACTTACTAGATACTGTATTGCAGTCTACTTTAAGTGTATTACATAGAAGTAGGCATAGACATGGTTGGAAAAAACCTTAAACATTACTGTGTCCAGGACCGCTACAATGAACAGAAGCCTCTGTGATAGAAACAGGTGGGATTTTGCTTGTTTTTTGTAAACCCCAGCGATGTTAGGAGAACCGCTGTCATCTGGAGGTGGTCTATGTTTCGAAGGGTTTGCTTATTCAAAATATCTTTTTGAAGTTTATGTTTTTACCCACTGCCTTTGAGAAGTACTGGAGGCCACAGCATGCAAAGTGGATCTGGTATGGCAGCAATACTTGAGTTTACTTAGGAAGAAGCTCCTTTGGCATCAATGGCAAAATATCTTCCACTTTAGCTGCCTGAAGGATATCACCCATCACATTCCCAGTGCTCTGAAATGTAACTGTCTGGACCCATGCTGTCCAGATACTGGGCTGTGGGGCCTTAATTGATCCCTCTTTTAATAACATGTGCGATGGTACAATGGCTAGAAAAGCTAAAGCAGACTGCTTGCAGCTCTAACACATTTACATGCAATAGTTTTCCTTATGGAGACAAGTGACCAGGAGTTAACGATTGCTTAAGATGAGCGTTGCAACTTTCCTGGAGGAGACAATGTTTTTGAGATTTGGGGCATCAATCCACCAAAGACGGCTGTGTACATTCCATTTTGTTTTACAATTTGTCTTTTCTTTGCCATCACTGACAATCCGATACCAAAGGGGATGATGGACGGAGCGCTTAAGCAAATCAAACACTCACCCCCAGTCAACTGATCTGGGTTTAATCCATCATCATTCTTTAGCTCACTCCACCACCCCAGTTCAGACATGGCCATATGCAAATCAGTCTGACCCTGTGCCTCATGGGAACAGTCCAGCCCGAACTGCCAAGCCATGTCTTCGCTGGACCGGAAACAAGCATCCTGGGACCGGTTTCTGGCTATTCAGCCGTCATCAGCCAGGCTAGCTTGAATCCAGTGGCAAAGTGAGCAAGTGACCCACGTCTGGGCATACCCTGCCAACTTAGGGCGAACAAAGCGATACCAAAGGGGATGATGGACGGAGCGCTTGAGCAAATCAAACACCTGGCTGATGAGGGTTTCGAACCCGAAACCGGTCCCAGGATGCTTGTTTCCGGTCCAGGGAAGACATGGCTTGGCAGTTCGGGCTGGACTGTTCCCATGAGGCACAGGGTCAGACTGATTTGCATATGGCCATGTCTGAACTGGGGTGGTGGAGTGAGCTAAAGAATGATGATGGATTAAACCCAGATCAGTTGACTGGGGGTGAGTGTTTTGCTCTAGCGCTCCGTCCATCATCCCCTTTGGTATCACTGACAATCCAACCCATCCTGGACCAGCTCCGCATTCACACAGCAATGTACATAGAAGGCTGTGGGCAACTTTCTCCATTACCTTCGAGCTGAGGGGACATCTGTGTCTCGTATATGTCCTGGATATCCAGTGTGTTGGAGGCCTTACTGGTTATAGCCTTTCTGGTGTTTGTAGATTTTTTGTTTAATTCATCTAAGACTCTTTCTTCTTAATCGAGGAACCAAGCTTCAAGAGGTTTTGTTCCTAGAACATCTTTGAGCATCAGCAGTAATTACTTAGCTTGGCATTGTTTAACCGGTGAAAAAGGATGGTGAAGAATCCAGGACCTTTTATTTCTTTACCATCATTGCATTAATGCTCATCTGGCTACTCAGGGTGAATTCCAGTCCAATGTTTTAGGCAAAGAAAACAGTGTACTGGAATGCGGCCTGAGTAATTACCAGTGGCTGAGATCAATTAAAACATTCCACCCATCATTTTTTGTTTTCCTCAGTAGGATGGGTATGTCCGAACTTGTGTCAGTGTACTACATGAACCAAGATACACCCCAATGATGAGGCCAAGCTAGGTGGAAACTGGTCTGGGTTGCTTGTGTTCCCATTCAGAGGGGACCAGGCATGGCAGTTTGGACTGGACAGTTCCTACTGGAACAAGGCTGATTTGCATATGGCTGGTTTGTGTCTGAGGTGGCATAGTGGCATAAAAACAATGGACTGGAACACGGTCTCAAGTGATTGCCAGTGCCAGAGATTAATGTAAGCATTCCACCCATCCCTGCTTTATTGTTTCTATGATTAAGTTACTATCTGGTCCTTCCTTAGGTTGAGTATGTTGATGAGATATCACCCCCTAGCTACCGTACTTCGGAATCTCAAGAGGACCTTGTTACTGAGGATAACGTTGTGAGTTAATTTTGTTATAGTTGAGTGTTACTCTTTATGGATATGTGCAGTGAATCTGGAGTGTTTATGTTACATGTGTTAAAGTATGACAGTGGAGTGGTAGTGATTCCGGTTGAAGCTGGCATCAGTCCCACTGCACCGAGCTTGACTTAGTGCAGTGCTGCTTCTCTTGTCCAGTGAGGAGTGGTGCGGTCCAGGAAAAAGAGTATCGTTTCTGTACCATTACTTTTTGATTTGGTTCTTAAGATAACAGCGGGGTCAGTGGCTCCTCCACATAAGACCAGATTCTGAATAGTATTGCAGGATACCCTGCTGTCTGTCCCGTAACCTGACAGTAGCTAACCTGGCCAAAGAGGCACATAATCCTTGTGACTCTCATATGTCTGTATGTAAATCACTAATGTTCACTGGAAACCTTTCATAAGTAAAGCGCTCTAATAACTTCGGGTCATGTTTGTGCTATATGAAACTGCAAAAAATTAATACGACTATGCGCTATACAGAAAAGGTAAATTTGCAGTGCATTTTAGCACTTAATCATTGTGATCATGTTGGAAGTCAAATGGTTTCTTTTTCTTGAGACTGCCAAAGAAAGACAATCCATTTAGTTAAATCCAAAAAGTAAAGAAAAACATTGCAATCCTCAGGAGCGAGTTTTTAATGCATGAGAAAAAAAAAACTGAAGTGTAATAAATTAATCTCAGCCACTAATTATGCAGACCCATTCAAGTCTATCATTTCTTTTTTTTTGCATACTATGTGGCCTATTCAAAAATGCTATTTCTGAAAAGTTAAGCTACTTTATGCAATACAAAATACAATTCACAAACTTCTGGGCAGAGATTTCCGCCTCTGACTCTACTATCTTTTCTATACAGAGTTCTCCGCCGCACTGACATCTCCATACAAGTAAGTATAGGATTTAGTAATAAATCTAGGAGGGACTAGGGGAAGTGGTTAGAAAATGAGGAGTAAGTACTCCCAAATGAGTGGGATTAAGGGAAATTGAAGGAGGCCGTTAGGAAGAGGCTTCCTAACACACTACGCATACACACATAAGAGTAAGACTATTGAAATTCACAAAATACATATTTAAATCTACTACTGTTGTACTACTGACAAACCAGACTCCAATATTCTCCAGCCCAGCCTTGGATTAAGTCAAACACCACACATTGTCAACCAATGGTATTGCAACACCCTCCCATAGAAAAATAGAGGAAGGCAGAAACACTAACACACAGGGAAACATAAAATAAATTAAATCAAATAACATTTTACATTAAACTTTATTTAAATTATTTTTAATTTATTATTTTTCAATTGATAACATTACATCTTATTTTAATAGAACCTTTCAATAAAGAATACTTTAAACTGATTTTTCATCAAATATATTATACATGAAACAATACATAGCTTGCAATAAAGATTACGACAACTTCAGTACACATGATACTCTAACGGGTGAAGGAGCATTCAATGTAATAAAAAAATTAATTTAAAATAAAAAAATGTAAATAAGTTAAAATATAATAATATCTTAGGTTTTAGTGTAGGTATGTGGTAATATGTTACTATATTAGCCCTAGGTACAAGGGGTTAGAAAAATGTGTTTTAATATTTTTATTAACAAAAAATAATCTTAAAATTTTTTCAATTGAAATTAATTTTCATGCGATTCCCTATTACTCTTTATAGAGAGATCTGTCTCAACAGTGGTGGTAGAGAGCGCCATAAATAGGTGGCAAATTACTAACAGCAACTACTCAGTCATAAATTCAGTCACTGGTTTCTCCATCCCCTTATTTGAGGAGGTGGAGACTCTCAAATCTACATCAAGGTGTACCTCTACACGAGAATTTGAACGCCATTCCGGAGGAGATTAACAAATAGGTGGAGATCTACACTTGCAAACCTCTCTTTGCGAATAGGGCCGAAGATCTATTGATATAGAGAAAAGTTATAAACATATCAGACTTGGCCCTGCTAAAATAGGAGCAGTCAAGCCCAAACTTCCAAGCAAGGTCTCCTCTAAATAGGAACAGAAGCAAATCCAGACCGGTTTTAGCCATGTTGGACTCCCTAAGTGAGGTGCAGATTGAGACGTAGTTCACAAGCTGCTCCTTATGGGTGTCTTTTTAAAGGCAGAAGAAATGTAATACTGCAGAAGGGAGCAACACTCAGCATGAAGATACCTTTACGTGGCATGCTGAAAAAAATTGAGATACAAGGGCTGCTGGAGAAATTGAAGTTTTAAGCTTCCCCATCTAAATTGGCTGCAGAGTAGCTCCAAACAATGCAGAGAACAGCCTAAAATTATTTGCATTAGATGCGTGTGTTTCAATATAGCAGTGTATTACACTTTACTAGGGTTTCTAGCCTGACATGGTGGCATAATTGCAAACTTATGATGGAATTGATTCAGATTCAGGAGACAGAGTGGGTATGTTTACAAATTGGAAAAGTCAATATCTCCAGGGAAGAGCGCTTCTTTATTGACGAGAACCCTCACTCACCCAAAGGTGACATGCTTCATCATTAGGTTCCCTCCTCACAACAGGACCGCAAGGTTACTGGTGTGGGCTGCGACTCCCAGATGCGGAGGAGCAGAGGTGTTTTTTATTAGATGAGCAAATGTTGGTAGAAAGTCAGGGGCAGAGTGCAGAAAAAAGCTAAAGGTAGAGCTAAAACTACCTCCACTAGGTCTGAACTGAATTTATTCGGGTGCCCTCTGGGATAGGGTTAGAACCAAGAGAGGACAGGGGGATTGACAACAAATATGCCCCTCTATATTGTCAACATGTTTCTGCCAGTTGTCGACCCCAAACCTAAGGCATTCATCAGGACCCAGAGGGTAAGTCACTCGGCTAAATAGAAATAGGAAAATCACCGGCCTCACAAAAGTAAGCCTGGTAGGGACGGGGATGGCCCAACAACACTGAGGGTCCACCGGCGTTCTGTAAAACAAAAGAAAATCAAGTAACAAGAAACGTTCACAATCCATGTATAATAACTTGGACACAGTAATTCTGGTGTAATAACTCAGTGCATCTAGTGCCTTACACCAACCAAGGTGATGCCCAGTGAGAGAGGAAATGGGTCATCTTACCAAGAACAGAGAGATAAAATCCACTCTCAAGCCTATGAGGCCGCCGTACCAGCAGAGCTGTATCAGGGTCATAGAGAAGTAAAAAAATTAAACAGTGCAATCATTCAATAAAACCTGTATACATCATGGCCATGACTTTGAGGTCCTAAGCACAATAAGTAAGAGAGAAGAACATATCATAAGCGATTGACCATGTTTTGGCCATAGCCCCAAAGTGTGTATGTATGGGGAAAGTATCTAATGCCCTAATTCCGTAATGGTTCCACTATTCACTGTGTGCATATATAATGTTGTCCTAATGAACAAGTTACTTTTTCTGATGGATACAGCATCTGCCTGTGGATTCCTCACCTTTTGAATTCTCCCCCAATGTGCAGCATTCCACAGAAACTTTTCTCATCAGATCTCCCACGTCGATGAGGACATCACAATAGAACGGCTCTGCACGCGACTCCGCATGATGTCATCGGAGCCATAAGAAGACCTCGTCGGCGTGCTGACGTCAGTTCCTTTTTTTCCGCGCTGTCGACGCGCAACGGTTTTTCTCAGGCGCTCCATTTCTTGGAGTTTCTTTGTTGCGGATTGTTGTGACTCTGTTGCATCGGGGATGGCTAATCAAAGAAAATCTGGTTTCAAGACATGCAGAGAAAGTGGGGGCCAGATGTCTATCACTGACCCCCATGAAGACTGTCTATGGTGTTTTTCGTCGGACCACGACGTCAAGGAGTGCTCTTCATGCAGGCGCATGAATCCTAAAACGCTGAAGGAGAGAGAGGCCAAATTATTCATGGCCATGGCCAAGAAGCAGAAAAGGGGTCATAGAAGGTCGAGGTCCTGTTTCCAAGTCGCTGACTCCGCATACTTCGAAGTCGTCAAAGAAGCATAAGAAAAAGCACTGCCATGGTTCTCGGCGTCGTTCGTCGAAGGATGAGACTCCGAAGTCGGCGTCACCATGCCTCAGGCGTCATCGAAGGGATGAGATCTCTCCGTCTCCTTCTCCTGAGGGGACTCCGGCCCCGTCTCCGAGAGCGGTTACTCCACTGGCTCCGAGAGAAGCAACGCCTCCACAGTTGCCGAAGCCGACCACTCCGCTGGAACTGAATGTACTGCCTCCTCGAGCGGCTTCAGAGCCTGCAGTGCCGGATCTGATGTATCCTGCTTTCCCGACTACGGGTACGGATCCGTTGCATTTTTTAAATGAGATGTTTGGCTCCATCAGAAACATACAATACTCCGTAAAGGCTGTCCAACTGCCAGAGAAGGCCACTGAGGGTCCCCTTATAAAGAATGCCTAGAAATGACTAGGCCGAAAAGCTAGAAAAAGGGTTTTGGAAGTGCAGCCTCAAACAATACCGGCAGGGGATTGCTTCTAAACCGGTAATGGGAGGAAATACGCAACACTACTGAGCCAGGTTTGGTGCGCATCCTGGTGTGGGACGCCATGTTAGAGTAAGTGTATATTAGTGAAATTAGTAAAAATAGTAATTATATTCTACCAAAAATCCATAAATCTAGACGACCACCACCAGGTAGACCCACTGTCTGCGGTATTGGGTTCCTTGCTAGAACCTCTATCACAGTTTGTTGGCTGGTTCTTACATCTAATGGGCACCGAGATGCCCTCCTATCTACAGGACACCAAACATATACTCAATGTATTGGCTGATATCTCCTTTGATCCCAAGCAACACTATCTGGTTTCTTGCAATGTTGAATCGCTGTAAACAAATATCCCACAGGATGATACTTTACAGACCGTCAAGGAACTACTGAAACAGAGGGAGCGTGATGATCTTATCCCAATTTCTTTTGTGATTGAGTGCGCCACAATCGCCATGAAAGAAAACCTTTTTCAATTTGAGGACCAACTTTACTGACAAATGACCAGGACTTCAATGGGCAGTACACCTTTGCCCCAAGCATGGCGAATCTTCACATGCATCGTTTAAAATCCACCCATATTTATCCAGCTGACAACCCGTACCAGCGGAATTTCAAAGTGTGGAAGGGATATATTGATGATATCTTGGTAGTCTAGGCAGGCGATCCCACTTCTTTGAATGATTTCTCAGAATGACTCAATACGAGAAACACTCATCTCAAGTTCACCTGTGAGTACAGTAAGGTGTCACTTCCGTTCTTGGATCTTCTGCTATACCCGAAGGATGGAGGCATATACTTTGAATTGTATAAGAAACCAATGGCTCGCAATTCCTTATTGTGCTGTAACAGCTTCCAGCCACGGGCACTTCGGAACAATTTACTGGTGGGACAGTTCCTTAGCATCAGAAGGAACTAACTGTCCAGAAATGGTCAAATACAAGGAACATGCAGCTACACTCGGTACCCATCTGTATCTCGTCTGGAAGGCGGCGAAAAGAGTCAAGAATAACAGCGAGACTCTCTCCTCCAGACTTATCCTAAACACAACACAGGCAGACTGGTATGTGTTAGTACGTAAAGCCATCTAACTACCACCGTGAAGGCCATTAACAAGAATTGGAATATTCTTAACACAGGAGATAAAACACTACCCAAACTTCTGTTTGCACTCAAACGGACTAAGAATATTGGGAACATGGTGGACCACACTAGACCACAGTCCACAACTCACAGGATGAACCAAGATGCTATGGTCTTTGCCTCCAGTCAAGCTTATTTTCCAAGCGTTTCCTGTTCGGTGTGCCAGCTGACACAACACTGCCCGCATTGACCTTGGCCTCAAGACACCTTGGGAACTTTCCAACCACACTAAATGTAACAGGGAAGGGGTCATCTACCTTCTTACATGTCTTAGCAAATTGCGATACGTTGGCAAGACCACCCGAAAAGTTAGAACAAGGATAGTGGAACGTGGTAGTTCAGTCAGATGTCAGAAATCTAACACTAAGCTCACCGGACACTATCTCACTTCTAGCCGCACGGAGGATGACATTATGTGGATAGTTCTAGACAAACCCCGCTTTTCACCTAGCATGGGGACCCTAGATTCAGTCCATTTTCACAGGGAGCAGCGCTGGATTTTTAGACTTAAAATCAACACACAAAGGTTGAACAACGATATTCCATGGACTAGTCTGTGATCATAGCGCACGACTCGCTGCCTAGCATCCCCTCCTCTGACATATCTGGTAGTTTTCTAATGACTATTTCCTACTATTGGAATACTCTGATCTTGCTGGTCAGTCAAAATATCTGTATGTTATGCTTCTGTTTACCTTGGTTTCTATCTTTTCATTACTTTTTGTGCATATTGCCCAGTACATTCCCTCTACCCCTGATGGTTAGAGCCACACTCAGGGATTACTAGTGCATTGTGCTTGCCCTTAGCTACCCCGGTCTTTCCTACGCTGATATTTGCGGCTTGGTTTTCATGTTTGGAATAGCACTCGAAGTCCCCTAACCGATCGGGGGCAGCCCATTAAGTCAATCTGTCGCACCGCGTATTTCGACATTATACTAGCTATCATGCCTATCAGTTGCTATAAGGAGTTGCCCGTTCACGGGCGTCTCTCCCTGTGTTCCGCAGTATTCGACAAAGCAACCACAATTCCCATAGGCCCCAAGGTTCTCCAGACCCCTTGGAGGCATTTCTAAGTTTCCACCAATTCCTTAAAATGACGTGCCTGTGATGGAGCTTCCACTCCCGCTGGGCATGCCGAGGAGATTTGCCACGCTGATGCTGCATGTAGGTGGGGGGCACAGTTTGTTTTTATTTTACTTTTTATTTCACTTTTTGAGGGGGGCTACTATTCCTTTGACAAACTTGCATGCACATATTGCATTTTTGTTTGGCTGTACAGTGCACACAATACTCTTTTTCCCTGCATTTCTCAGCACACTGAGACCCGGAGGGGAGCCGGTCTCCTTCCTCCCCTAAGTGTTGGATTCCCACACCAGTATATATACGACTCTGAGTTGTGATCTGTGTCGCTGGCATGCCCTTCCCCCTTGTTACCTATCTCTGTAAGTGGGCAACGGCGATTAGGCTTTACAGCCCCTTTGCTGCTTTTCATAAGCTGGTTTTTGTCCCGGCTGGTTACGCTTGGACGGCGCTCCTCTCCTTTTACTATTTTTTACTAATTTCACAATTATACCCTTATTCTAACATGGCGCCCGCACCTGGACGTGCACCAAACCTGGCTCAGGTAGTATTGCGTATTTCCTCCCATTACCGGTTCAGAAGCAATCCTCTGCAGGTATTGTTTGAGGCTGCACTTCCTAACCTCTTTTTCTAGCTTTTTGGCCTAGACATGCTGTATAAGGGGACCCTAGTTGGCCTTGTGTAGTAGCAGTTGGACAGCCTTTACGGAGTGTTGTGTGTGTTGGGACAACATTTTATGTACACAAAGTGTACATCTAGGTGTCCCATGGAAGCCAGTACGGAATTAGGGCACTAGATACTTTCCCCACACATGCACACTTTGGGGCTATGGCCAACACATGGTCATGTGCTCATGATGCGTTCTTCTCTCTTACTTATTGTGCTTAGAACCTCAGTATGGCCATTATGTATACAGGTTTTATTGAATGATTGCACTGTTGTCTTTTTTTACTTCTCTATGACCCTGATACAGCTCTGCTGTTAAGGCGGCCTCATAGGCTTAAGAGTGGATTTTACCCCTCTGTAAGATGACCCATTTTCTTTCTCACTGGGCATCACCTTGGTTGGGGTAAGGCACTAGATGCACTGAGTGATTACACCAGAATTGTTGTGTTCAAGTATTATTGATGGATTTTGAATGCTTCTGGTTACTTGATTTTCTTTTGTTATGCAGAACGCCGGTGGACTCCAGAGTGTTGTTGGGCCATCCCCGTTCCTATCAGGCTTACTTTTGTGAGGCCGATAATATTACTATTTCTATTTAGCAGTGTGCCTTACCATCTGGGTCCTGGTGAATGCCTTAGAACGCCTTCTGGGGCGGACGACTGACAGAAACATGCTGAACACAGAGGGGGTATATTTTTTGTCAACCCCCCTGTTCTCGCTTGGTTCTAACCCTATCCCGGAGGGCACCTGAATAAATTCAGTTCAGCCCCACTGGAGGTAGCTTTATCTCTATAGCTTTTTTCTGTACTCTGCCCCTCACTCTCCACCAACATCTGCTCATCTAATTAAAACAAGCATTGGCATAGCCAATCGGTCTCGCCTTTGGGGCCTTATAAGTGTTTAGCCAGAGCTAATGACTTTGCCAATGTCTTCAAGCTGTGCTGTAGAGAAGTGTGGCTGCTGTGCAGCATGCTGAAAAGTTATAATAAAAAAGTGTCAGAAGCATTTTTGTTACTTTATATATGACCAAGAAGGCATTATGTAAAACTGAACGACCATATTAAACAAGCATTGGCATAGCCAATAGGTCTTGCTTTTGGGACCTTATAAGTGTTTAGGTATGCAGCATATTATCCTATGCATTGTGTTACTAGGTATTGAATAGTACAATTACTATATATTGGGTTATGCAGTCTGATATATGATGAAATGCTTGGCTCTGCCAACGTAAGATAGTGGGTTTAGTCACCGCTTTGCCCTTTTTAGCCTAGTGAAGCCACAAAAAAAGCTGGTCATCAACTCTGTACTGTCGTGTGTGGTCAATGTCATAGGGCACTGCACGCATGAGATCAAGATTTTGCATATGTTGCTCCTCCTTGTTTGGATATGGAGGAGGTAAGAAAGATGGAGCAGTAGTCTGAGCGAAGTGGAATGCAGGCACCTTTTCGGGTAAGATGAATAAACAGAAACTAACTTTTCTCCGACCCTGCAAACTGAAGTAATTGCCACCAACAGAACTGTCTTTATTTGAAAGCAAATAAATATTGCTTTCATGATTACACATGCATTTCCACATAGTATGGGAGTATAGTATTTTATGAGCCTTCTAATTCAATGCCAATTGGTTATTTTGCAAACATCTGTACACGTTTTTAACTGGAACCACTGTAAGTAATGCAAGCTGATCCCACAGCTCACTGTATTTTCTTGGTGTGCTCGCCATAAAAGCATGCTGGTTGGCAACTAATATACTCCAGTAATATCACATGCAGAGGAATAGCTAGCGCACAAGCCATGCGGTGCAACCTGGAGGCTAAGGAAAACAATTTCAGGCTCAGTCTGAAGCCTGGAAGGAGTATTTATAAAGTGAGCAATCTGTGGGAAGAGTATTCAATTATGAATGTAAAAATGGAGGATAAAAACCACCATGACTGATCTCCTGTTTGACGCTAAACTGTTGGTATGCAAGCATTTTTTTTATTTTAAAGCTTTAGGAAAATAGTATAAATAGTATAAAGTGTTAAATGAAAGCTCTGTTTACATGATCAGTCAACCGAGCTAGTAAATATTTCCATTATGCCCAAGATGAAGCAGCAAATCTTTAATAGCCGTTTAAATCCAGACTGTGTTCTCTAAAAAAAACATTCTAATCTGAAGAAACTGGTTAAAAAACTACTCTACCGAAAGCAAATTGACTGTCAGGATGACTAAAGAACCCGATATTGAATTCCAAGTGCAAAAAAAAAAAACTAAACCTTGATTAAAAGAAAAAAAAACAAATCTTCCTATTATTTTGCAAACTGCAGTGATGGGTGACAAAGGGAAAAAAGAGAAAAAAAATTAAAAAGAGGAAACAGGGCCATGGCAGTCTTAGTCTCTTTTTTTTGCTTCTGTGACAAGCACTGAGTGATGATACATTAGCTTGGGAAAAAACCCTTTCAAAGACCTAAAAATGTAAACAAGTTTTAGAACATCCATGGGAATAGCCAAATAAATGAGGCACACGTTTAGTACACAAATTGTGTAATTGTAGGCTTGTTTACTGCTAATTGCAACACGCTATTTTATTATGGGAGGTAAAAATTACAGTTAATAAAATGGTGTTCTGTGCCTCCATGCAAGTTCAGATTTATTGTTGGTGAATAGCATGTTAAATAGGATCTGCAGAATGCACCTAGTCCTCTTTCTTTTTCTTATTTCATACAACTATAATTGTTGTACAAGTGTGCTAAAATGTCAAAAAATACTAAAGATTAGTGTCACACACCCTGGCGCATAACTTAATTGCATAATATGGCCTTCCATGGCGAATAATTTAGTGAACTTTGCCACATAACTCAGCCCTTTACTGCTGCATGATTCTAGTGGACATGATTATAACACAACAACAGTCATTTATATAGAGTACACAACAAACTGAAGTGTTTTCTGGCGGTCAAATTGGTGTTTGCACACCATGTTACAAAAGCAAGCACAACATGTTACAGGAGGAGGGGAGAGGATGTAGCCTTATGGCTAGAGCTGCTGACTTTGGAGCTAAGGAACGGTTTCCAGCCTCGGCGTCGGCTCAGCATCCTGTGATTCTGGGCAAATCACTTAATCTCCCTGTGCCTCATTACTTATCGATGGTGCGGTAGCTAGCAGGCGTTAATCATGGTCCTTGAAATGTACTGATACCTCTCCGGGAGGCAGTGACTTCTGGTACTGCTCCTTGGAGACTGCTCGTACAGAGAGAGCGCTGCTATAGGGGAATTGGAGACAGCAGGATGTTGCTCAGGGCACGTCTTCCTGGTGCAGTCCCGTGTGATGGAATTGGTGGAGTCCACGACCACCAGAACTCTTCCAGGGCCGCTAGCACTCAATACGTGTTTATTGGAGAATGGGTGTCATTTTTTTGTCCAATGTGATCCGTGTGAACAAGCTCGTTTACCAAAAGTGTTTTCAGAAGCATGCCTTCCTCGGTAGTACACAGCAACACCAGGTCCGAAGCACGTGTGAATGCAGAGTGTGTCCTACACGGGAGCAGCCCCTCAGCTCTGTGTATTCATGCGCTGGTTCCTTGTCAGTTTTGTGTTAACTCCATGTGACTCTTAATAATCCATCCCCGAAAACCAAAACGAGAGAGGGAAGTAGAAGCAGAAAGAGAGAAGTGATAGGTGGGTAGGGGAGGTGGTCTGAATGAGAGCGATAACAGTGGTGGAGGGACAAAAAGAAGGAGGAGTGGTGTGTGAGATGGGGTGCGAGAGCAACATCGAGAGAGAGAAAGAGGGGGTAAGAGAAAGAGGAAGTGACTGTGTGACAACAATGGGAGAGAGGTGTAAAAAGACAGCAGTGGAAAGACAACAAGCATTGGCCGCGCGGCGTAAAAGTAACGCCGTGCGGCCGTGAAAGCGAAAGTCATCGCGATCGCGATGACGCGTGCGCAGCAGTGATTAGAAGAGGCGCGCGCGCTTGTGCGCGTAACCGCACGTTGGTGGCCGCTTTGGGAGCACTTTTAAAAGCCCCTTACTAAAGTCTCGCAGAGCAGCGCATGCGCACTGGCTCAGCGAGACCTAAAAAACCTGTGCTCCTCCCCATCGGGGAGTCGCAGCCCACACCGGGTACCTTGCGGTCCTGGTGTGAGGAGGGAACCCAATGATGAAGCATGTCACCTTTGGGTGAGTGACGGTTCTCGTCCTTAAAGAAGCGCTCTTCCCACGAGATACTGACTTTTCCTGCTGTCCTCTCCTTTTTAGGTCTTGCCTAGCGTTGAAGCGCATGCGCTGCTCGCTCGGCGAGACATATAGTGAGAGAGTAGTTTTGAGAAGGGGACTTGAAGCCCCGCCCCTCATTTTCATTGGCTGGCGTCACCGTTTATGCTAAACGGTGGGCTGCCATTGGAAATGAGGTTTTTTTGTTGCCGCCCTTTCGCCTTTTCGTCCGGCCGATCCGGACAGGGTCGTCTGCTTTGCGGCTGTCGCGAAGCAAATTCTTATCTTTGTCGGGCCATCTGTTTCTAATTAGCAGTCTCAGGTTACTTGTCTTGTTGCAGTTCGTTAGCCGGAAGCTCCGTCCTCTCTCAATCACGTTAGCGCGAGCGATGAAGCAACGCCCGTGACGTCACAGCAGGCCCATCGCTGCTCGCATTTCTGTGTCTGTCTGGCCTGTGTTTCATTTGAGGCCTTTCCTTCACTGCTCTTTAGAAGTTAATTCTGTGCAATAGAAAATTCCACCCCCGGCAGCCCTTTCCCCCATCCCTCCCCCTAACAAAAAAGCTCCTTCTCATACAAGAAGATGCTGATGACAGCGGAAGGCCCTGCAGGACAATTTCACACCGCATTTCCAAGGACGTCAACAGCTTCTAACTGCATGGCCCTGGTTTCAGCCATTGTCCCTTCGGAAGACTGTTTGTTTCCTCGTGTTTACACGAAGCAGGCCTACGTCAGTTTGCAGACGGATTTCCTAATCTTTTAAATTGTTATTTCTGGGAGTGGTGGTCTGAGGGGGAATAATGGTGCGTTGTACACCCCCTGTGAAGCGAGCCCCCATCTTAAACCCCTCCCACACACTGAGTGTTCAGACGACCGGGATTGAAATGCAGCGCTGTAAGCACTATGCACATTTACGGCAATCATTGGACGTCACACTCTGCGGCCGCTATTCACCTGTGCCATTCACTGACCAAAATATCCGCATACGCACGGTAACAGGACACTGCCGAGGAGAGGCCGCCCCCGGAGCAAGGAGGCAAAGCAAAGATGAGAACAATGCCGCGTCTCCCCGCATCAGGGAACCGCACCTGAACCGCTACGTCCTTACTATTGTAAGGGCTGACAAAAACACGGAGTTCATTAATCTGTGTTCAACCACTCTTGGGATACAGACAGGTTTCTGCGGTGGCAAGTCCAGTCACACTCGGTTTCTTCTGTATGCTGTAGCTCGGCTGTGAGGAGATGGGTTGAACTACAGTGGAGGCATTCCTGTTGAATCTGGGGGCTAGTTATGAGTGAATAGCAGAGTCCATTGGCTCGCCACAAAGGCGACCAACCCTTCTGCTGCAGCTGCATTCAACAGAAACCATTTGCAACAGGACAGCTGGAATTTCCTCTACGGAAACTTCTATTCTCGGGGCCAAGCCAATGAAAAGACCACAGAAAACCTTTTTTTGAAGCATTGTTCGGAGGTGGTGGTGGGGGGGTGCCCTTTCAGAGTCATTTAACCATATTGCCACTCTAAACTTTCGCTTGTTGCCTTAAGCTGTCCAGGCCATGTCAAACATTTATCCGATTTTTGGCGCTTCCTTGTGGTTGCCGTGGTAACTGGTCACAGTCCTTACAGTGCGTAGCAAAATGGGGTGACAGGACCTTCAAGGACCCCCTTTCAGTTGTGGGGATATAAAAAATGAAATTAATGAACGGACCTGTCCTAAAACAAGATTTAAAACACAAAACCAAACCGTGACTCCGGGCAACAATGTGTTTTTTCTTTCCTTCAGTGCAAACATTCACTTTCGATAGTTTGTTTGAATTGACTTTTTTTTTTGGCCCTTCTTGCTTTTTAAGGAATTTGCTATTCAGACTAGAAACGTGCCAATGCAAACAGACTCCACTGACAGTTTGCTCTGCTAAAATGTCATGAAGGCGGGTCACTCACCACCCGCGTCTCTCAGCTAGTCTGGGCATACCTGAACGACAGTGCCCGGACTGCAGCGAAAGCTCCCTTTATGAATGGAGTGCCTATTTAAAAGCCTTTTGGCACCCCCGGACCAACACCTTCCCTGCTGCACTCTGGAAGACACCTCAACCGCCCAGGCTCACAGGATGTTGAGCCACGCCGAGATTCAACACTCCACTCCCCTGCTCCAAAGCAGGCTGGTCCGAACCTCCCACTTCCCCTTTCTACCCTGCCATCCACTGCTATTGTCCTGAGTGCATTACCCCCTGGGCCAAAAATCTCGCCCGTAGTCACCTGAGGACATTCACCCCTCTGCCCAGGATCACCGCATGTCAAGCCAATCTCCAGTCTGCCGCCCTGCTCATAAGGCCACATCACTTCCCCCTTTTGTCTCCGCCACTGCCCACTGTGGTCCAGTGGGCCCCACCGACCACTCGCCTCCTACACCGAGCCTCCCGCCCTCCCGAGAGGCCATTCCCTCCCCCCGAGCACCACCCCTACCTCCCAAGCCTCCCCCGCCGCACTGGGCAACAACCATTATCCCCCCCCCCCTATCCACATTGGTGCCACCCGTTGCCATCCCATTCACGGGCACTTCACCGCTCTGCACCATCCTCGTCCTCTGCCCCACCGTATATCCTGCGCGTCGCTGCATGTTGGCGACAAAAGCCCCACACCCATCCCTCACCAACGAATGGCACCCGAATCCCTGCTGTGCCACTCCCACCACTCTGCCCCTTTGCATCCACCCTCAACCCCGTCCGCCCCCATAACACCACACATCCCTATTCTATTCCTTGCATTCACACCAAACAAGGCGCGGGACACGTTACTGCCTCGCTTAATGAAGCCCTCATTTCCACTTATACTCCGCCAGTGTCTGCAGTGCTATAAAATCCTCTCCATTCTGTACAAGTACATATGCATTGTGGTATACTTCATTACCTTTATTGTACATTAAACCCAGTTAGCGTGTAAGCAATTCCGTGCCCCTGGCGGCATTGCGTTACTTCTTCTGGTGATGTTCGCTACTGCTGTCTGCATGTCCTTAATACTGACGCCCAGCCACCAACCCCCTGCAGGCTGCAACACGCCTTCTCACCTACCCTTCTCTTTAACGGTACTTCATCCCTCCCAAGGCCCACTGCTCCCCGAACCCCCGCCACCCACCCCCTCACCTCACACTCTGTAGCAGCAGCACTGTGTTCTTCAGATTACAGGCACACCTCTGTAGCAGGCACACGAACCCACAGGGTGGTCGTGGTGGTTGTTCCCCTGTAACAGACGACCTTTCCCAAGTAGGCCAATTTTTGAACTTTGTATTTTGGGAAGAGCTTGACGGCGAAGGGTTAATAGTCATGATCTTTCATTCCCAATGTTTGCATGTGTTTTGGTGACCCAGGCAGTACTTGAACCATGGCAGTGATATTTCTCAGTTCTGTCCTATTTTCTTTGGCAGTTTCAGAGCATGTTTATTAGTTGTAAGGAGATTTAAGGCCCCATGGCTTTGTTTTCCTGCTTAGAACATTGAATCTCCCTCAGCTTCTGGACATGCCTGTCTTGGTCGCTGGACTGACTGACCAGACCAAATGGTCCCACTCCAGAGAGATGCCTGATCCACTCACTGGCTAGACCAGATGGTCCCACTCCAGCAATATGCCTGATCCATTCACTGGCTAGACCAGATGGTCCCACTCCAGAGAGATGCCTGATACACTCACTGGCTAGACCAGATGGTCCCACTCCAGAGAGATGCCTGATACACTCACTGGCTAGACCAGATGGTCCCACTCCATGGATTCAACGCGGATCCAGCACACAAAGAAACGGAGCAATTTTAAATCACTACACAACACACCAGGATTTTGTCACTCTAAACAGCCTGTAGGAGGTTGCAGAAAGAGCTCGCCATGCTGTAGTGGGAGTTGTGGTGGGTCTCCAGTACATGTAAGCTAAGATTCAAGCCCCTTCCCTTTCTATGAGTAGTAGTGATTGCACCATCAAGGCGGTGTCACTGCTCTATAGGTTCACTCAATAACCGGAAGTACAATACAACCTGTCCCACCCAGTCTGGCCATGGGTATATGTAATATCCACTCAGAGTCCTTATTCCAAAATGAGAGGGTATTAACATTTTTAATGCATTAGATTAATGTGAGAAAAAAAACATTAATAAAAGCCAGTACCATTTACAATACAAAACTCACACTAGTACAAATGCAATGCAATAGATTTCGCAATTACAACAAAGTGAGCTATTGCCATTTTGCATTACACCATTTAATTAATGCTTCACGAAGGGAAAAAAAAACAATAACATTTACAATGCCATTAGGTCAAAACAATGTCATTGCGAGACCTATTGCATTGTAAATGCTTGTTCTCTTTGGGTACCAGAAGTACTTAGTGTCAGTTTAATGTTATTGAGGGAGTTGTACATTTCTGGCTGGGCATCTCCCTATACTTCCTTTGTGTGCGTTTAATATGTTTACAAATTAGAAGCCTGAACAGTTGAGGGAATCTTTAAGGATGGGAGGAAAACAAAACTGAACAGTTGGGACTGGGGCATGGCACTGCGAGTGCTTGAAAGATGGCTGCCTTAAAGGGCAACAAGATTTAAAATGCAGGTCCTCTCGGAATGGTTTGCTTTTTTTTTTTTTATAAAGAGACAAATTATTTTCATATTTTTTTAAATATTTAACTTTCACATTAGTTATGCACTTACGTTTAATAAATATATTGTTGCGGGATGTTTTAAATCCATGCTATTTCAATCCTTTTTCAGAACTTTTTATGTGTTACACTTTTATTAGATGATTGGCAGTAAACTCTTATTCCAAGACAAGTTTGCCACAATGCTTACAAAAAATATAAACCTTATCTAGAAAATGCAAAGCTACATAAAAGGCCAGTAAGGCTCCCTACACAAATATCAGTTCATGTTGGCAGTCCACAGTCATGCTCCTTCCATCTGCACCAGCGTCAGTCTATGGGACTTGCTCTACTCTGAGTCTTACTTAAAAGTAATCAACATGATTTATGCTTAAATTGAAGTACAAATTATGGCTTCATACCTGGGATTCTCGCCTTCCGATCCTCGAAACAAGGCACTCTGGACCAGTCCTGTCAAGCTGGCAATTTGCTTCTCCATGGCTTCCATACGCTCCCTTTAAAGAAAAGAGAAAGAAATTAAACTGTAAAATCATCTCCTCGGTAATGAGTCCAGTATTCAAAAAGAAGCAGAAGAGGAAGGAAAACACTACAGAGAATTTAATATAGCATCAACAAGACACCCATTAACAAAAGTGGCACCTGTGAAAGGGAGTAACAAGCTCCACCTGACATAATGACTGTTTCAGTTCACACAGATGTGAGTGTGCTGAATATGGCATTTTTTTTGCTGCTTCGTAAAAAAAAAAAAAATACTATACATCTATGATCTATCTTCAGTAAGTCCACTGTCCATGTTTTACGTCCTCGCCCTGCTCGTCTATACAGTTTCATGTGACTGGCTCCGCTTCTCTATCATGCTTTCGCGTTCATGCACCTTTCTTATAATTCCCATAGTCAAAATGCTCTACCTTATTCTAGCTTACCCCAGCCCCGCTTGTGTACTCTGCTCCTTTATCCTGCTTTCATCTGTAGCTCCCTCTTCTATCCTGTTGTCATTTCCTGGCATTCTGTCATTACTTCTCCTTCTAGCTCTTTATTCCTGCTCGCTCTTCTATGTTGCTGCCACTTCTCTCACACTCCTTCAGGTCCATCAACATTCCAGACAGTGATGTCTCATCTATCCGACACTCACTTGCACGGACAGCCGCGCCACCCCTATCCTTATCCTATCTAACTTCCTCTCTGGTCTTCCCAAACCCCATCTCTCCAGTTTCCACATACCTGTATCTCTCATATTATCTGTCACATTTCTCTTCCAAGCTCCCTCACCGCTATCTCACTCAATCATCTGCCACTTTACATTTTTCACTATCAGATGACACTTTTACCCTTTGACTCATACCTATATATGTTCCAATTTTCACTTCGGTTAGCTCATATTCTTCATTTGCTTGTGTCTCTATATTTCATGATCCACACATGCCCATCTCTCTGCCATCACCATTTACCACTGCATTACTTTAGTCTTCCCGTTATGTCTCTGCCCTTTTCTTCACTCTTTCTTGCACTGGCTGGATGGCTATTGCTCCATTTCTTTCATCACCTACTTCCTGCTCTTTCTTAGCTTCCCTCACTTGGCCTCGCTCTCACGTTCTCTCTCCGTTGTTTCTCTAAACCCCCTCCCTTTCTTTCTTTTTTCATGTCCTCTATTGTCCTATATTCCCTCTGTTAATGTTTAGGTTTTTCTCTTCAACTTTTCCTTCCTATCCAATTTTCATTCTTGTTCATTTTCTCCTTCCATTCTGCTCTCTTATTTCTTTCCACCCCCTATCATTTTTTTTGCTTTCCTCTTAATTGTATTCTTTTTACCTTGCCGTCACATACTTGGTCTTACTTCTGCTTTTTTGTTTTTTTCTCTTTCACGTTTTACTTCTCACTTCCATTCTGTCTTTTAGTGTTGACCCTTCTTTTTCTTTCCTAACTACTTCTCTTCAGTTATTTGCATTTTGTTCTGCTCCATCTTTTATTGTTTTGCTTTTTTTCGTTCTTTATTTTTTATGTATCTCCATCTCTACCCCTTAGCCTCATCCTCCATTATTTTTCTTCTCTGCTCTTATTTATCTTTATATATCTGTGTCCATGCTTAGTCCATTTCTCCCCTTTAGCTGATGAGCACTGATGGCCTTGTTAGTCAGCTTTCGCCCTTAAACAGTTCCCATGTACATGAAGGGTGGCAGAGTGACTGTATAGCGGTTATTCAGAGAGAGTTAAGTTTTACTTTTGATTCAGGCAGTATTTCAAAAGACTATGACCGGTCATAAGTGCAGGCAGGAAATAACACTAATAGCGGTGTGTCACCTCTGTGTACACTAGGAAGCAATGTGTTCTTATCTCCCGGTGCCAAGCAGTTGCAACGGGTGGTCTCTGAGACCATGGAGGGCTCCCATGCTGCCTGGTCATGGGCAAGCTTTAGTTATGCCTTAGCTAAAGCCCCACTAACCATTGTTTAAGATTTTATGCCTAGGGGTGTAATGCTATGTCTGGGAAACTGATGATGATATCAGGTAACTTGATGCTTTTGCATAGGCATTTGAGACTGAACTTGGCTGTGGTGCTGGACTATGATAACTTGCCTTTTGGGCTATCACGGTTGAACCTCTGACATACCATGCCAGCACTAAGCATTCATTTTGGGTTGAAACTTCAAGTTTTATCTGCTTCAGTATATTTTCTATTTTTAGGGCAATTAGCTGTTATTGTAGGCTTTTGAGTTCAATAATGTCACTTCATGGAATGACACCAGTGTCAATTGTCGTGTGAGGTCACTTCCTGTGATGTCATGAGGTGCAAAGAGTGTGATGCCACTTCTGATACCGCTGGATTTTGGTGAATCGACATTCATGCCAAGGTCACTCATTCCACCAGGTTACCCCATGTTTTTTAGGCGAGGAAGTGAGTAATGTGCATATGTATGTGACTTGCAGGCCAGCTTTACAGAGAAAAATGTATCAGTCTATATGTGCCTTTGACTTAGAAACCTAGATATATCCGTGCGTGTGAGTTAAAGCTGAAATTTGCAAGGTAAAATACATTTTACACTGGCATAAAAGCAACAGATGTTTTTCAAAAGCCACATGCTTTTCAAAAGCTACATCTTGTTAGTGTCAATTCAAGCTTTTCAAAACTTCGAGGACATGCAAATTCCTCATTTGGCTGAGGGTTTTTTGTTGTGTGTTTTCTATTTAACTCTTGTGTTTTTGTCAGGTGCAGAGTATGAAAAGTGCAACTGAGGGGACTGAGCATCTAACATGCACAAAGAGCAGTCATAAGCTGACGGTATGGCTTGCATTTTCCGTTACAAGCCAGGCAAACTGACTTTGACAATGCTTCCTAAAAAAAACAACAAAAAAACGAGCGCAAATGGCTTTGCCAAAGCTTGTTGCATGAATGTGAACACAGTAATGTTGGTGAATGCCTTTGAGGATAGCCAAGTTGTTGCCTTGCAAATATCCATGAGCATGATGGTGCCCAGGAAAGCAATGGTAACCCCGTTTTGCAAACTGAATGACCTTATGGAATGCCTGCAAATTGTGTCTGTGTGTACGATAAACAACCCTGAATGAATTGTACAATCAAGCAAACCATATCCCAGTTTCGAAATATGGTACTAAAGGTGTGTGCGCACAAATAAAACAAAGATGTTTTGCATAAAGGCTTAGTCCTATCTGTGTTGTACACAACTGCTCATTTGACATCTGGGAAATTCAATGCTCTCTCTACTCAGCTTGAGGGTTTTAGTAATGAATAGTGGAAGTCCAATTGATTAAATGAGGATAAAATGTGATACAACCTTCGAAAGAAAATCATGGATGTGTGCGCAAGACCACCAAGTCTTTGCGGGCATGAATGCAAGGTTCTTCCACTGACAGCACCTACATTTTGCTAACACTACACAATAGAGATTGCTGTTAGAAATTGAACTTTCTATTTTAAGGCATCAAAATGTACGTGAGTGCAGCGGATCAAAAGGACCCTTGTGTCTTATTAAGACAATATTAAGATCCCAAGTATGCACCGGAATGCTCTTGTTGGAATGAGTCCTTTTAATACCCACTGTTTCGGTAGACACTGTTCTTCTACAATTGCTTATATTATGTTTGTGTGAAAAAAATTTTGATTAGTGAAACGTTTAATGAGCATAAGAGATCATAATTCTCTGACAGTTGTGATAATACTCGCTGTGTCCAAGTTGGCTCGCAGACCTGGTTCCTCACAAACTCAGCACCAACAAAAAAAGATTGAAGACTAGCCTGGAACCTGCCTAAAACATGTGTGCTTTTGAAGTCTTAAGTCAACAGCCATCTAAGTGCACTCAACATGCATCTTTCAGACCAGGGTGCCAATGACGGTATTTTAGAATCATTTATTAATTTGTGTGCCACGGTAAAAGGCTTACTTTTGAAACTGGCCTACCATCCTAAGGAATAGTTGCCTAGACGGTTGAATGCAGCCTGTTCCTCCTCAAACAAATGTTTAAGAAAAGCACTCTAGAAGAAACCAAGTAAGAGGTCATTGCTGCCAGGCGCGTTATATAAACACTCATCGAGCAAGGCAGAAAGAAATTAAGAACACAGTCCTAATTAACACGAGTGAGCTGAAAAGTTCCAAAGAGTTCTGGCATACAGTCAGTCCTATTAGAACGGGAAATAGTGCTTTGACCAGCATTAATTCTCATATCTCTGCCAATAAATGGGTAGCACATTTTTCAAGTATTTATCATCTTAGTTCCAACAATTACAATCAAATCAGCAAACCCAGTACTCCGGATTTTAACTCCACTTTAGCAGTAGAGATTCACAAAGTTATTGCAGCCTAACAGGAATACCCTTCCAGCAAAGCTCCGGGCAAGATAGTGTACCCATCTATCTGTTTAAATGTAACAATGAGTTATGGGCCCCATTGTTTACTAATAGTTTGAATAAATATGACTTGCCTTCCTTTTGGTCCACTTCCGTAATTGTACCCATTTAAGAAAGGCAATCGCTCAGACATGTGTTACTATAGGCCTATTTCTCTCATTGATCATCGGCCAGGAGAGTGATTTTTACCAGAATAAGAGCCTGGGACGGCGAACAAAATATTTTTAGATTTTGCCAATATGGATACAGAGATGGGCCTAGGTACAGTGGAGCAGGGCCTGAATCTTCAACTTATTATTGGCAAAAATACAGTAAAAAAGCGCTGCCCACTGTACCTGGTCTTAAAGGACCTTTAATGCGCCTTTGATCACGTTAATAGATCCAAACTGTGCGCTATGTTGTTAGAGTTAGGCTTAGACTTGACTCTCTCAAATTTTCTTTCATATTTACATCGTAGCCTGTCTGCGAGAGTCAGGTTTTGACCCAATGGAGAATGCACAGATTCTTTCAGGTTAGGCGGAGGAGTGCGGCTGGGATGTATCTTAGCACCTCTTTTATCCATCTTCTACATTAAAAAAATTGGGCTCCTTTTTGATGGAATGTGGGCAGGACGTTCCATTGATAAATGGGCTCCCATCCCTGCTTCAGCATTTGCAAATGACGCTGTGCTATTGGCACGTAATCCCAGGAGCCTAAAAAATTGGGAATGGCTATTTCTAATTTCATGTCGGGGCTAGATATGGATATTAACTATTCTAAACCGTATATAATGGTTTGTGATCCAAAGAGCTTGAATGCGTGCCCAATTTCTATCAACAGCAATAAACTGATGAAAGTGTCTGGTTTTCCATATCTATGGGTGGTGTTTGATTCTTCATATTCTTGGAATTCTAACATTGTAGTAAAATAGCAAAGACTGTCCAATCAATCAACTCACTTTTAATCTGGCTATGCCAAAAGGAGGCAATCCGATTGCACCAGTTTTCAATATATAAAACTCAATACGTGTCTGTTGCTACAGATGGAGCTGGAGTATGAGGTTATACTAATGTTCTGCACATACTGAGAGAGGGGAACCGATTTTGTCGATATCTCCTCTTCCTTCCTCCCCGCAGCCTGCATTTCATCTGTCATGAAGTGCTAGGATTGGCTTTTTTTGAGGATCTAATAAAACTTTCCCTGCTGGTGCTTTGGCTATCCATTTGGAGTAATCCTTATGCTATTTTTAATCAGCAAGTCATCATGGATTGCCATAACTGATCTATGGCTTAGTATTCCTTGGTTGTCCTATGTTAAGCACTCTTTGGGTCACCTGGGAAGACCATCACATTTTTGAGAATCCTCGCTCTATTAAAAAAAAAAAGAGAGAAATCTTGGCTTAAGAGTACTTTTCATGAAGTTAGACTTCTTGAGAGAGAAGACAACATATTATTCAAGCCTATAATTAGACAGTATATTGTTTTACAGACCACTTCTGGACTAAGCCTTATTTGCTGTACAGGCTAGCCACTAGGAAAGGGCTTCATTAGTTAGATTTAGATAAGGCTCTATACGTAATTTGCTCTGGTTTTTTTGGGCCAACTTGAAAGCGATTATTCTACCGTATGCCCCTGCAAAGGTTTTTCAAAACAAACCTTGTTTCAATTTACGATTTTTGTAGATTCTATGAAATTTACACAAAGCAATTTCTATTACCTTTATTGAAATCTAAAAATTTTAGGACATGTAGACCAGCATTTTATTGCTAAAGGCTATTTTCTTAAATTAATGTTCGCTGCTGCAACACTATATTATTTTAATGTATTCTTTGTGATTTTTTTTTAATGACTGTACTTTTAGAATTATTTTGCATAATCCAATAAAGTTTTTATGATGATGAGGAGGAGGATGATGACTACTCCTTTTAATCCTTCAATGTAGGTATATTCCAAACAGACGTATTATCTGTTTTGCATATATGGCTACAACAGATAAAGGAACTCAAAAAGTGTAGCCCTGACCTGATTCCTCACGGCAATAAAGGTAACACGCTATGTACAGTGGGATGTACAGACTTTCATTCTCAGTAACATACAAAGTGTCTCTATTTTGCTGCATAGTATGTCTGAGTAGTTGGATGATATGCTTTAAGAATACTCAAGTTCTGATGGTAAATTAAGGTACCCAAATTTAAAGATTTCAGGAGCCAAATCACTTGATTGAGTGACAGTGAATTTGGAAGCTAAATTTAGCCACCTTGCTTGGTCTATAAATTTAGGTACACTAATACAACTGTATGTACATCTTGAGCAATTGGGACTACCATACTTCTCAGCCCATGTTGGTTCAACTAAGGTCAGTGCAGTGGCGTAGCAAAGGGGGGGGTGAGGGAGGGCAGGGTTGGTGGCGAGTGCAAGGTAAGTTTTCTCTCGCTCGTCGTCAGTAACCACCCCCCCCCTCGCATTCTTACCTCCACCGGCCGTCCTTGGGTGGCAAACTCTGGGATCGACCCAGGCAGCAAAAGCGCTAGCTACACCACTGGGTCAGTATCATGGACTCTCGTCTCATTCTCACCACTTTTTGGTAAAGGAACATATGCGAATATCCCTGAACAGTTTATCTACAGACTATTCGCATGGGCAAAGGGTGTGGACAACTACATTTGAAAAACTGGCATTTTTTGCTTTGGGCTATCGTGAACAGATCTCTTAATCTCGGCTGCCCCATCTTTGAAAATAAGAGTAGAGAATTTGGGGACTGAGTTCTCACTCATATGAGTTTTGATTGTGCCTACCGAATAGGTCTGCAAAGCTGTGCCTGGAAGAATCGTGCCAGAAGGTGAATATGGTGTTTGAGAACCCAGAGCCACACTTCCTATGCAATTTGAGATGCGTAGGGAGTGTCCCTGCCATTTTCCGAATATACAAAATTGGTTACTTACATGTAACTCCAGTTGTCCAAGTTTGTAATGTTTTCAATCAATAATTCTTTATTCGATTATTAATCAATAATCATAAAAGCACAATTAAAAACAGTCGAAATAACACATCATAGAGCAAAAGAGCCATAAATAAATATATAATAGTTAAAAACTATATAAAACAGGATCTAAAAACCAGAATAAAAGAACATCCTACTTTAGTGCATATAGTTGGATATTTGCATGCGAGGAGCAGAATTCAAATATAAGGCACTTTTTAAGAAGGACACAACTGCAGCTATAATAGCTGAGTCAGCCAGCATCTGTAAATGGAGAAAAGCTGGCCTGAACCGATAGAAACCTCTCAATCTTAAAATGTGGAGCTAATAGCTTTTGCGTGTGTAGTGGTACATCGGACAGAATAATACCAAATGATCCAAGGTCCGCAGCGCGATGCTATCAACTGGGCAGGTTAAAATAGAATTACAATCATATTGTCCAGGGGTAAGATAAGACTCAAAACCAGGACTGGATTTTATTATCTTACAAGCTCTCATGATCTGTTTCTCCACGGTTCTGGTTTCCCTCGCTTCCATGACTAAGTTAGCAAACATCTTTCATCCTTTTCCCGTCAGCTTTGACAATGTACTGGGGGAATAATACAATTCAGGATGCACCAGTTTAATGGCAAAATCTCTAATATAAGTCAATGTTTTATATATTCACACGCTTGAATCGTTCCTAGTCGTCAAGCTGGGAATCCCTGGTACATTAAAATAGCAGTATAAAGTGTTAGAATGGACCTAGGTCTGACATTAAAATTATGTATTTATTAGCACATCTACCTCATTTGAAAGAACCCAAACATCAGTCAATGTGGTGGAAGCTTAAGCTCTCCTACTGTCAATAGAGACCACCAAAGCTCAGGTTTCAAAGCACAAGTGTGAGAAGAGTAAATGATGAACCAGCCTCTGACAGGGGAGGAGAGAGAGTCTCGTTTGAATATATAAGACCAATGTTGGAGAACTGCTGTTACAGGCAAGTAAATCATTTCTTCTCCAACATTGTATATTTTATATATGCTTGAACCAGAACAGCAAGCAGTACATCATATAATACACAACTAAAGTGGGAAGCACCTTTATCGAAACAGGTTTCTCAGGACTGCTTGTTCCACTGCTGTGTCAGCTTCTGCGTCCACATCTAGGCAGTAATGCTTTGTGAGTGTGCCTGCGCTTCCAGGTGGCTGCACGGCAGATGGTTTACAAGGGCACACCAACATAGAGTGCCACAGTTGATGCCATTGTGGAATGCACCCTTACTCTTTCATAGAGTGGGCACTTAGCCTTGACATGACAGACGGTAATGCAAACTGATAGTCAACAAGCTACCCCCTGTTTGGACAGGGGAGACCTCTGCATGGTTGTCCAAAAGATACAGACAGCTGATCTGATGTGCGAATGTTCTTTGCGTTGTCTATGTTGAATTGGAGACATCTATGCAAGTCCAACGAATGGAGTGATCTTTCTGCTGTTGTAGATATATTTGGGATGAAAGATCTGAAAATAACAGGTTAACTTAAGTGAAAGTCAGTAGGAAAACTTTGGATATGAATCTAGGGTTGGTTCTCAAAATTACTTTATCTTTTGTGAGCCAGAGGAAAGGTTCCTTGATGGTGAACACTTAAATTTCACTCACTCTTTTCACAGATGTCAAGGCTAGGAGAAACACTGGCTTCCATGAGATTAATTTCAAATGTACCTTGTGTATCGTTCCAGAAGGAGGTAGCAATAACTGACTGAGTACAGTATTAAGTTCCCATGGAACTGGAAGATGTTGAATAAGGGGGAATGCTCTGAAGAGCCCTTACATAAACTGTTTTATGATCTGCCGGGTGAAGAGAGTAGATGATGACAGTTCAATTCTCTTGAATCTTGAAATTGCAGCCAGATGGACTCGGACTGAAAAATATTTATGTCCTCCCTTAACCAGATCTAACAAATATGGAAGAATTTGATGAGGTATTATTCAAAGAGGGTGATGACCTTTACCCTTACACCAGATACGGAAACATTTCCACTTGGCAATGTAGGTCTTTGTGGTCTCTGGGGCTCAAGTCTGTGCCAAAATATTTCTACAGTCTTGCAGTAGGTCCAAATGGCCAAACTCTAAGTGGTCAGGTACCATGCTGTCAAGATCAGCGACTTGGGGTCGTGATGGAGAATCTCTCTGTGGTGTCTGATAACTAAGGTAGATCACTGTACCAGTATTGGCGTGTCCATGGCAGAGCAATGAGGATTAGAGTGCAATGATGTATCTTAGCCTTCCTCAGCACCATGGGGATCAGAGGAAAAGGAGGAAAAGCGTTAGCAATGAGTTCGGAACAACTGATCGAACGGGCATTTCCCATCGCCCTTGGATGATAAAATCTGCTTCTGCAACACCGGCATTTGCTGTTGTATGGAGTGGCTAACAGATCAATCATAGGTCGACCCCATCAACTGAATGTAAATCACTTGGTCTAGGTGTAGTTACCACTCGTGACACTCCGAAAACTGCGGACTGCGTGTATCCACCTGATCGTTCTGGCAGCCCGGCAGGTGTTCTACAGTGATGTCGATCTCGTGAAAAATCGCCCAGTTCCACAGCAGTTGAGCCTCTTCTGAGAGAGGTCTGGCCCACGTTCCTCCTCACTTGGCTATGCAGAACATAGGCATTGTGCTGGCCGTTCTGACTAGGGCTGGGTGACCTGCTGTTCTGGGGAGAAACACTTGTAACACAAGCTGTATGGCTCGGCGTTCCATCACATTGATGTGGAGCATCTACTGTGCATGTGACCAGAGGCCTCTGGTTGAGAGCTCTTGCAGGTGAGCTCCCCATCTGATCATGGACGCATCTGTTGTAAGTATTATCCTTTCTGCTATAAGTAGAGAAAAAAAGTGCTGCATTTAAATTTCCTGGAATCCTCCACCACAACAATGCTCGTGTCAGACGATTTGTGACACGCATCATCTTCCCATGAGCCTTCGATCTGCTTTTATTGCAAGTACAATTCTTGTTGATTAGGTCTCATGAAGGGTCTGCATAAAATGAGGCTTATACATGAAGCCATCAGACCGAACAGAGAATTGTAGTCTTACTGTGAGTGATTGTTTTGCAGAAAGACTCACTCTTTCCCATTGTTTGCAACTTTCTTACTCTTTCCGTCGATGGGAAAGCCTTTCCCAATTGTGTGTTGAGTAGTGCACCCAGCAATTGCATTTTTGTATGGGGTTCTAAACATGATTTCTTTCTATTCAAAGTGAGACCCAATCTCCGGAAGAGACTTATGCAGGCAGTCGTAGAAGCATGTATTCCTTCCCTCGATGACGCTTTGAGGATCTAGTAGTCCAGGTATGGGAACACCTGATGACCTTCTCGTCTGACAAAGGAAGCAACTGGTGCGACAGAGGTGGTAGAAGATGAAGCCTTGAACTGATAGTCCCGCTACCAAGAATCAAAGGTACTTTCTGTGTTTTCTGTGAATGGGTATGTGGAAATATGGCCCCCAAAGATCCTGGGAGATCATAAAATCTCCTTCCTCCATCATCAGGAGGACTTCATGGAAAGCAATCATCAAAAATGATGCTCTAATCACCGCCGCTGCCCGTGTTTGGCTTTGCTGCAGGGGAGAGACTTCCAGGACCAGGCTGCTTCACGGCAGGGGCCACGTTGAAATTTCGCGCCATCCGGCGCTTTAAAACCCTGCCTCATCTCCTGCAGCGCGGGACGCGCGCGGGCCAAGCCCGGGCCAAGGGCGGGCCCGTCTGAGCCCGTCCGAGCTCGGCTGAGACTGGACTGGGCCACCCCTCTTGCTCTCAACCCAGGGCTCCCCACGGCACGACTGAAGGTAAAGTGAACTTTATTGCCCCACATGCTAGACTGTGTGTTACTGAGCCATATCACAGGCGGAACGAACTGACCCCCAGAAATGTCTAACCAGAAAGGGGTAGTCGGGACCTTGGATGCCTTCATCGTGAGGGCAGAGTCTCTCCTGACCCATGAAATTGAAATTACGGAGCGCCGATTGTCTATGGACCCTGCCACACTGTTCTCCAGTTTGTCACAGGGCGGCTCAAAACTGTGAATACATCATGCGCATCTCCTCGTAGGTTACCATCTTTGGAAATTTGCGCCGTATCACCCGCCCTGTTAGATTCATCATCTTCAATGTCATGCCTGGGAGCCGTGAGTCAGGTCGCAGCAGGTATCAATACCAGAGCACGAGCGGCATACCCCCATAAGCCCGCCAAACTGAAAACACAGCCACCTAAACGCAAGAGGAACACCGGGAGTGATGGGTTGCCTAAGCCCAACGCAAAGCCTAAAAACTCTAAAACCGATCATGTCAATGCTAACAACCCGGGAGCTACTTGCACAGTCTCAGTGGGGATACAGACTGATTCCGTTTCAGACCTCGCCTGTAATAACATTAATCTAGTCGCCAATATAGGCGTCGAGGGAGGCGTTGCCGTTTCTCCTGCGGTTACTAGGTATATTGATACCACTCTGGGCGACATTAAGACTGCACTTGATAAGACTTTTAATCTAATGAAGGCGGAGTTCGAATGTTTAAAATCTGCACTGATCAATGTCGCCGACAGGACTATGACCTGTAATGTAGTATCCAATAATGATGTCGGCAGTTTACTGCCCTCACTAATTAGTCAAATGAGTAACACACCTGGGTCAGAGTCGCATCTTGGTCCTGCTATTCAAAAAGGTCCCATTACTGCTACCCCGCGCCTTAACTGTAGTCATATAAACACAATTCACAAGATAAACGCACATAGTAAGCAAGGGGACAGAGGGGCTATCTCACCAAGACACACAGATAACCTGAACTCTGTACCAGGAAGCAGCTGCCCTATAGATCAACGTCTCAGTACACCCACATGTGATATTAGACCAGCTAGGGATATTCCTAATTGTTCTAGGAACGGCTCCTTGAGATCTAATCCCGATGTACTCGACTTACCCCCAGCCTCATGCCCATATGTGTTAGTCCTGGCTGGGGTCCCTTACCTATCTGGGGAGCAAAGGGAATCCTGGGCAGACCTGCGCAATAAGGCCGTAGAATGGCTTTGTAAATATAAGGGGTTCCACCCTTCCAAAATGAACGACATTATCATGGCTAGAAGAGTCGGGTGGGTTGGCCATTCTGTCAAAAACATAAATGGCGACTGCATCGTTCTTCATTTTCGCAGACCCAAGATTGTTCGCCATCTATTGAATATTTTTGAACACCCCACCACTCAAAACACTCATATTAGTGCGCTCCCCTTGGGTTATTTTTACAAGCCACCCACTAATCCTTTTAGGGATTCCCCTGTCTTGCCTTTGATAACGAACAGGTTTAATTCGCTATCCAACCTAGATACACAGGACTGACAATTATTACCTATGGACGCTCAGCCTTCCCAGCAGTCCCTTCTGGAGCAGCCCCCTGCTAGTACAGTTACAACCATTACCGACAATGGCAAATGCCCACCCACTAGTATTAACAATGGAGCTGATCTGAACATCCTCAGCTGGAATGTAGCAGGACTGCTCTCCGAGCTCGATGACCAGGATTGGTTGCGCCTGGTCAAAGAGCAAGATATTGTTATGTTCCAAGAGACCTGGGCCACACACGATTCATATACTGAAGGGTTTCATTGTATTTGCGTCCCGGCCTCCAGCCATAATATAGGTCGACCATCTGGGGGCCTTCTTATTGGTCTTAATGTAGCGACTGGTGGTAGTTATAAGATATTCCCAACAAACAGCCCTAACTTCCAAGTAATACTCTTTAAGAGAAGAGTCTCTCTTTATTTGGTAAACTTTTACAATAATGATTTTGCATCAGTTCCCAACAAGAATTTTATTGAGCTTTTTGATTTTATTTCCAACCTAGACTACCAGGCATCCGGATGGAACACTATTGGGATTATTTTAGGCGGGGACTTTAATGCAAAGTTTTATGACAGGCATTGTGTCACGGAACCACATACTATGGGCCCCTCGTTTCGCAGGGGAACAGAATTGGCAGCTCTACTGAGCTCGCTTAACTTAGTTAATGTTATGGAGCAGTTGGGCACACCTCACGCGACTAACAACCACCTCCCGACCCTTAGAGGTAGGGGATATTCGTCCGTAATAGATTTTGTTTTCATCTCTTCTTTACTCACGGATTACTTATTCACCGCAGAGGTTGTTGCCACCACTCAGGGGATCACAACCCCATTAGAACCGCTTTCAGATTAGCACCCCGACACGTGTTCTCAATTGAATGTGGGGCTAAAGATCTAACCCCATCTACTGACAATCTAACACTGTCTTGGAGGGGCATTGATAATGGGGATCTGTTTAAATTATTAGTGAAGGATAACTTACCCCATATCACCTCCTGCTTGTCATCTGAAGCCCCTCATCAGGAGGTAGTTGGTGGCTTTTCTAAACTCTGTCAGGCAGTTAAAACCCTCCTGTCAAAGCCCGCCTCTTTGAGGAAACCGGGCCCTAGATGGTTTGATTCTGCATGTTCTGCTGCCAACAGGAACCTGCGTATGGTTTTGTCAGCTGACCCCAGGTGCTCCTATGACGTAAAACTGGCCAGACAGATGTACAAACTAGCTATTACTAACCGGAAAGAGGCACTCTTAAGGGATCGCTGGGAAGCCCTATCGCAGGCTGCCACGGAAAAAAGGGGCAACCTATTCTGGACTGCTGTAAGGGATCTTAGATCCACGGGACAGCTATTAACACCAATTAGCTGTACAATCTCGAGTCAGTCCTGGGAAGATCATTTCTCAAATATTTATGCTACCCCGCAGGGAGAGATTGAACAGCTGGAGTATAGTCTCCCTAATACTCTTCAAATTACACTCCCTGAAATAGAAGAGGCCATCCATCAGTCTATCGGGAATAAAGCCCCTGGCCCGGATGGGCTACCGATCGATCTCATTAAATGGATCCCGGACTTCTCGGGTCCCCTTCTCCTGAATGTTTTCAATCACTGCATGTCGGGTCCGCTCCCTGATACTTGGGCAAAAAGTATCATAGTCCCAATATTTAAAAAGGGGGACCGGTCACAGCCCATTAATTATAGACCAATATCGTTGATTGATAACACTCTCAAAATACTGGGCAGAGTCCTATATAATAAGATCCTGGAATGGTCAGAGGAACATGGCATTTTAGAGCGCTGCCAGTTAGGCTTTCGTAGGAAGGTTGGTACCATCGAGCAATGTCTCAATCTTAGCCTTGTAATTGGGAAATATACCATCGCCCGTAAAACCCCTGTCTACCTGGCCTTCATGGATTTGTCCTCAGCTTTTGATTTTGTCAACAGGTCAAAGCTGTGGGCTATCCTGTTGGGCCATGGTTTAGACGCTCCTCTGGTTCATTTCCTGGCTTATCTCCATAAGGACCTTCAGGCACAAGTGAGAATTGGCAGAGGTGGTGAGGTCTCAGGGCCCATCAAGGTAGGAAGGGGGGTCAGGCAGGGATGCGTTCTGGCCCCCCTTCATTTTATTATTTACATTAATGGCCTTTACAAATCATTGATAACTGCAACCCAAGACGTCCCTATGATCAACGGCAAACCTTTGCCGGTGCTACTTTATGCAGACGATGCGGTGCTTATAGGCCGCACCCCAAACTCACTGCGCATCTTAGTACAGTCGTTTGTTAAACATATGGACAGTCTGGATTTAAGAGCCAATTTAAAAAAATCATTTTTAATGTCTTGTGGCCCACGGAAACACTCTTTTACCTCTATCACCGTTGGCAGCCAAAAATTAATGTGCACTGGTAAATTCCCCTACCTTGGTGTGGTCTTTGCTGCAAACGGCTCCTGGACTGAGCATCTTTCTCACTCCAGGAGCAAGTTCTCAAAGACCATCAATTCATTTTTTAGTTTCCCCCGTCCTAAGAATACTGGCGTTATTTTAGCCATCTTAATTTTTTTTAAATTGCAATGCGTCCCAGTAGCCACTTATGGAGCGGAGATTTGGGGCACCACAAACAGCTCCTGCATTCAGCGGGAAGAAAATAGATTTTGCAGGAAACTGTTGGGCACCCCAATCTCGACATCTCATTATATTTGTCATAAAGAATTAAATTTAAATTATGTCACTGATTTTATACGTGCTCGTCCGGCTCTTTTCTGGTGGTCTGTTTGGAGGAATGAGGAAGCTATTCTGACTAGAGATATTATCATGGACTGTTTGAAGTGTGAGAAAGGGATGGATATCCCTTGGCTATCCGGAGTTTACCGGAGCTTATGCAGTATTAATCAGGGTTGCATCTTTAGAAACCCCAAGAAAGTTGAAACGCTACGAAAAAAAGATCTTAGAAATGCACTCTACTTATCCTACAGTACCGAGCGTATAGCTCAGGAATCACAGAAAACCCTTGTCTCTAGTTACATGTCACTAGTCCGATATTGTTATCCCCTACCAAACTACCTGACCCTACCTATGAGTCATTGGGAAAGAAGTCTGTTATTCCGTCTCAGAGCAGGGACAGTCAAGTTTGCATTATGTTTTCCCTCGGTCACCATCCCAAAATTGATTTTGTACCCTGCCCATGTGACGGAATTAGCGGACAGACAACTCTGCATTTTTTATTCTTTTGTAAATATTATATGAAATATAGCAAGGGGATACTTTATCCCTATTTTAAAAAAAGGAAACCTGTTAGCTTGGATCTGGCTTATACAAGCATACTTGCTTTGATTGATGAGGAGCTTGTCTTTCGCTTAAGTACTTTTCTGAGAGTTGCTATTCGGGCACGTAAGTCCATGCTAGACCCTTGAATTCTTAACTGTGATTGGTCACGCTGTAAATAATGCTTTTTATTCATTATATTCTAACATGTGACACTGTGTCTTATAATTGCTATGCGGGCACGTATCGTCCATGCAAGACCCTTGAATTCTTAACTGTGATTGGTTACGCTGTAAATAATGCTTTTTATTCATTATATTCTAATATGTGACACTGTGTCTTATAATTTCAACAGTCTTTGTATGGTTGTACTTTTATGGATATACTGTTTATCCGAATAAAGATCATGAATTGAATTGATTGTTTCTTTAGAAATTTTAGTTGCCCGAGATTCAAGATTGGCATCCAGTGACAGGACTTCTTTTTGATAAGGAAAAACCTGGAATACAATTTTTGATTTCTTTGTGACTTGGGGATGATCTCTACAGAGCCCCTGAGGTGAAGCATGAACATTCCCAGTTGAAGCTCCTTCAGATGGAGATGACGTTCCTTCTTGGGTGGACATACTGTGGGTTTCTCAACGAACTTCAAGGTATGACATGAATGAACAATTTGTCTCACCGACTTGTCCGATGTTATATCCTGCCAAGCTTAAGCAAAAAGGGAAATTCTCCCTCCCAACTTCAGACTACCAAATGGAAGAAGGGGCAAAGCCATAGAGAGTCAAGCTCTCTTCTGATTGTGATTGGCAAGCGTTTGTGAAGAACTTTTCTTCCTCTCTGAAGATCTCCCATAAGATTGTTTTTGATTAAGATTAGAGGTGTATAGGAGCGGGCAAACTCCTTGCTTGGAAGAGTAAATCGGACCGAGCAAGGAGTTATATTAAGGAGATTAGAAATGAGAAGGGTACTTTAGTTACTGATGAGGAAATTCGGGACGCCTTTCAGGTCTTTTTTCAATCAATTTACCAGGAGGGTGGCAGCGTAGATAACTACAGTGCACAGAGGTGGCTTGGGGATATTTCGCTTCCCTCCCTTAGTTCAGAACAACAGCAATATCTAGACAGGGCCTTTACCTGTGGTGAGGTAAGGGATGCTATTTTTAATGGTAACAATGGGAAGGCCGCAGGGCCGGATGGGTTACCAATTGAGATCTATAGAGTAATAGGGGATCAGGTTATTTCTATCATGACTAACTTGTTTAATCAGATCTTGCAATGAGGACTGATCCCGCCAGATTCATGAAACAATGCTACTATAGTCTTGATTCTGAAACCAGGGAAAGCGGCATCAAATTGTGGGTCTCATAGACCCATATCTTTATTGAATGCTGATTATAAAACCTTCACCTCTATATTGGCAGCAAGACTGGGCATAGTGGTAGGAGACATTCTGCATTCTGACCAGAAGGGATTCGTAAAGGGCCGCCAGCTATCGCACTTAACATATGATCTAATTGGGGCGATTGATCTGGCCTCCACATATTCCATCCCTCTAGCAGCTATGACCTTAGAAGCCACCAAGGCCTTCGACAGGGTAAATTGGATATACCTGTCGGAGGTCTTGGAAAAATTCAATCTTGGCGAGAAGTTTCGTCGTACAATACAATCTATTTATAGGAGACCTTCGGCTAGACTTATGGTAAATGGCAGTATCACGGAGCCCTTTAATATATCTAGGGGCACTAAGCAGGGCTGCCCACTCTCCCCTCTCCTTTTTGATTTATATATTGAGCCATTTGCTCAACGGCTTAGAGAGGATTCCAACATTCAGTCTTTCAAGTACGGAGAGTGGGAAAGGAAGGTAGCCCTATATGCCGACGATATTTTAATTTTTACTGCTGATTTAGATAAGGCATTTCCAGCTGTGATCAGCCAAGCCCAGGAGTTTGGACTTGTCTCCGGTTACGAAATTAATGCTGCTAAAACTGAGATAATGGTTTGGAACCAGGTGGCAAATCAGTATCAGCACCAGATAAGCTCCAGAATGAGATACCTGGGGGTAAACATTGTGCGAGATATAGCTAAGATAGCCGAAACAAATTTGACTATGGTAGCGAAAGAATGTAGGAAGTTAATGAAAACCTGGGCTTCACTCCCCCTCTCTGTCATTGGTAGAACCAATTTGGTCAAAATGTCAATCCTCCCGAAGATTACCTTTTTCTTTAACTGTATTCCTCTTCACTTTGAGAAATTACAAATTGATAAAATTCAGAGGGATATTAACTCTTTTGTTTGGGGATACAAATTCTCGAGGATAGCTTGGAAAAAGCTAAGACGTAGGAGGGAGAAGGGAGGCCTTGCCTTGCCAGATATCCAGCTTTATGCTTGGGCCTTCCAATTTTCTCACGCACGTATGTTATTGAAAATGCCGGTCAACATCGGAGCAGGAGGGATGTTTTTAGCCATGCTTAAGGGGGAACACTTACCGGTGGAGGGTTTTTTGTTTAAATTTGGAGATGCTAAGTTCTTTAAAAAAGTTAGGCTTAAGGTTTTGCAGGGCCTGGGTAAAACATGGGCAGATTTGAGGAGGTCGGTCGCTCTTGGATACTTCTCCAGCATGGCGCCCTTATGGGATTTTCCCGGGGGTCCAGAGTGTCTGAGGGATAGCTTGGCGGCTCCTCTGAGGGAAGCCGGTTTGGCAGTTTGGGGGGATTTGATCTTAGATGGTACCCTAGTAACATGGGAACAACTTAGGGAAAGGGTTGGGGCCAGCCTTTCTAAATTTAAATATCTCCAGTTGGCTAGTTGGGCTCAGTCGCACTTACAAACAACTTATGGAAGCTTATTAGGGGGAGGCAATGATTTGGAATATAATCTTGTGACTAGACCCCGAGGAAAGAAGGAAGTTTCCTTTTGGTATCAGGCAATTTTGGAGCAAGTGGATGGTGATTTCAAACTGGCCAAGGAATTGTGGGGAAGCATTTTACCAGCTTTAGATTGTGACACATTGTGGCAGGATTCGTGTAAACTCTTATATGAAATTGTAAAACCAGCGTGGTTAAAAAGGAACCATCTCTTCACAATTCATAGGGCTTATTTCACCCCACTGAGGCTTTCCAAAATCAATAAAGAGTCGCCTGTATGCTGTAAGAAATGTGGACTGGCCTCGGCTTCCGACATTCACATGTTTCAAGAATGTCCAGCTCTGTCTTCTTTTTGGGACAGCATTGAGAAATTTTTGTCGGACATAATGGGATGCCCTGTTATTATTGATCTGCCCTTGGTTATTTTTGGGTTACAGGATAGTATCAAAGGCCCTGCAAGGTCGTTACTTTTTTATGTTATGCTCCTAGCTAGGAGACAAATATGCATGAAATAGACAGAATCTATCCCTCCCTCCTTTTTTGATTGGCAATCTTCCGTTCTGGCGACTTCCAAGTTGGATTTATTGAGAACAGGCAGCAAAAAGAAGAGAATATTTTGGAATATACTTAAGCAAGATGGGACCCGGAGTTGATTGTGTGGGGATATTTCTCCCCCCCCCCCCCCACCCCTTTTTTTTTTTGCCGGGTCCTATGATTATGCTGCCTTAATACTCTATGGGCCAGGTCGGGGATTCCCAGTATAGAGCTGGAATTCTTAAGATAAAGGCCATCTAGCTCTTGGAGCTTGTAAATAGAGTTCTCAGGTGTTGTCTTTGTGTACATATAGGAAAGTCTAGGTGCCGGTAGGCGGGCTTTCTCAATCCTTAGCCGCTTACGCCTCTCAGCTTGCTGATTGGGGGTATGGACTGCTTGAGTATGTACTCGAAGCGAGATTGGTGGCGAATGAGGACAAAAAAAAATAAAATGATTAGAGGTGTATGCTTGATCTTATCCGGATTTTCTCTGGTGGTTGTATGTACACACCTGACCTCCATATTGGGTGAATCCTCCTCCAAAGTTTTGTGATCTTCTAGAGCCACGAAAATTAGGCGTTCAAAATCTATGGTATTGTAGAAGGCCTAATGCCTTTGTGGCGTCAATGTCAGTTTTAAGACCTTGTACAGCCTCATCTACATGTCCACCAAGAAGAGTACAGTCATCGAATGGCATGTCCAGAATTTTATAATTGACCTTGGTACAGAAGGCTGTGGACTTTAACCAGCCTCATCTCCTTAAAAAAGTACCTCGTCCAAGTTGGCAAAAACCTGTGTTCAAGGCATCCATTGCTGCATCAATGTATTCTTTGAGCTGCTGAAGAGATGGCCGAATCCGATTTAGTATGACCACTGAGGCATGCTGGAGCCGACTCCGGGGCCCCATACATTTTCCTTCAGACGAGGTATCACAGCTGGAACTGTAGCCAGTGTTTTTATTAATTGTAGGCCTCAGACTAGACAATCAAAAATGGGTATAGATTTTACAGACTTCTGTGACTGTTCTTTGAATGCGTATAGAAAACATGGCTGATGTACAGACGTCACTGGTAGATTGAATTTCTCGGCAGCTCTTTCCATTAATGAATGGAATTTAGAGATCATCTGTTTAACCCTGTGCATTTTGCTCCTCATCAACACCTCTTGGGACAATAAAATCAGGTCTATTTTAATTTTGCCTTCCATAGTCTTGAGGGTGCTCTACGTCCTCATCCATATCCAGGTATACTTGATTACTGGATTCATCATCACTTCTCCAAGGCCTGGAAGATGGTTCCTTTGGCGGTGGAGGGGTAGGTAGTGCTGATGGTTGTATAGGTGGCATAAACGGTAAAGGAGCAGATGGAGGAGGTAGCAGAATTGGTGCAGGTAACGATCTGAGGATTATTAGTTGAATGTTGTGGTAATAACTTATTAAAAGTATGCATCATCTGCTGCAACAGACAAAAAGGCCATAGGCATTTGAATCACATCCAGTTCTCTGCACAGTCTAAGAGGTCTTTTTCCCATTCAATATTGAGAGGTGTGAGGCATATTATCCTGTTGATAATCATTCATTGTAGGATTCATTGTCGTCCATTTCTTTTCTGGGACTTATCTGACATCTAACTGTGCATGGATGTATGCAGTCTGTGAGGCATAACCATTATCCTCTTCTTGGTCTGACTGTAAGATTTGAGCTGGGGGTAAATTTGATATCTTCACTGGTGAAAAGATAGGTCCCTTTAAATTTGCCATCGATGATGTGTCGCTATCTGTCAAGTTGACGTCAATGGTGTTGTCAACGGTAGGGCTGTCATCGACGGTGTCGACGACCGAGTAGCCACGGACTATTTCGTCATCGCCGGCAGGGTCATCATTAACAGTGTTGTGAACAGCAGGGTTGACGGTGTTGTCGCCGATGATGGGCTCGTCATCGCCGAAAGTGACTGTCGTTGAATAAGTTCCCTTTGAGGATATGTCCTTTGAAGATCTTTTTTACTTTATTACTGGTTGATCTTCCTTATAGTGCATAGAGGTATGCTTGTCGTATTCATTAGTTGAGGTGGCAGCAAGCGCTGCACCAGGTAAGTACAGTTCATGAAACTGTATAAGTCTCCTTTGGGGAAGTGCTCGGAGGGGCACTTTTCAAGGAGTCTTTTCTTGAAGAGGGGGCATCCCCTTAGAAGGGGGGATATTCTCTTTAGCCATAAGAAATAATGCCAACCTCCTTTCTCTGTCCTTAAGAGTCTTAGTAGTAAAAGTCTTGCATATATCCTATCTTGATGTCCTATCAGTTGGGTAAAGACAATAAATACATTGAGAATGTGGGTCGTCAGAGTGAATCTTATTGTGTCCACAAGATGAAAAAGGTTTGAAAAGAGATTTCTTCTCTCTGACAACCATGATGACAGTTGACTGTCCGATAAAAAGATATCCCTGGTCCAGAAAAGTCAGAATCTACCTGTAAAACAACTCACAGTGCTTCAGAGCAGAAGATAGGGCTCGTTTTTATCCATGGCACATCAAAATAGTAACAGATTCAGGTTAACAGAAAGGTTAGAGCAGAGCCCTGCCAGGGGACTCCCTCACATACAATCTGCAGTAGAAATCTGCGCTATGGTGGCCTCTAGGGGGAATAGGAGTGCTTAAGCTGCCACCTCATTGGCTGAAGTTTGGTTTCTTTCAAATCAGGTGGAAGTGCGCCTAAATAGACACTATTATATTTCAGACCTATGGCCATTCTAACACTATTTACTGCTATTTTAATGCACCAAGAATTCCCAGCCTGACAACTGGGAATGATTCAAGCATGTGAATATATAAAAGATCTGATGTTGGAAAATATATGGTTGTCTGGTGTCACTGAGTATCGATTTACATTTTGCTGAGCAAGTGTGTATGGAATGCATTTATGCTAGAAATAAGACTTTCGATTCCAATACAATTACATGAAGTTGTTGCTCTACATTTTGCCTCTTTTCTTGAACTGTGAAATGAGACGTATGTGCTCCCCATCCCTTAAGGTGAGGTAAGTGGTAATGTGTGTCTGTGGAGCTATAACGTGTTGGCTTATTGTGAGATTATGCATGTTCCACCATAGTACTTTGTGCTTGATTTCAGGTGTCAACACTACTAGATCTTTACAATCCTCAATTGGCTGCATCCATTGTGACACCAAACACTCCTGCAAGGGACACATCTGCAGACATTCATTGGGAAATAACTAAGCAAAGAACTATCATACCCAACATTTTAATCACCATTCTCACAGTCAGAGAATGTGACAGCCTGAAAATAGCAGTCTCAGAAATGCCTATAATCTCGTCATTGTTGAAAAAGCTTGAGCTATCTGGGTAAGCAGCATTGCTCCCAAATACTTTTGTGTCAGAAGTGGCTGCAGAGAGGGCTTTTTCATACTGATGGTGAACACTGGGGGGAGGAGTTGGCCCAACGGCTAGGGCGTCCGACCTCTAATCTGGGGAACTGGGTTCGAGTCTCGCCAATGACGCTGAACATCCTGTGATTCTGGGCAAATCACTTAATCTCCCCGTGCCTAACAAAAATGAATGTGTCCTCATGTACTGCAACTGGTGCTATGTAAAGCGCTCTGATACCCGATTCGGGTCTAGTTTGCGCTATATAAAACTCTGTAAAAAAAAAAAAAACTGATGAAATTGGGACACTGTTTTCCGTGTCCGAGGTAGAGATTGCTGAGCCGTTTTCCCTTTCACCAGAATATTTTCTAGATAATGGTAAACATTAATTCCTTGGTGGCAGAAAGGAGTCATCACTATGGCAAGCCATTTGATAAATACCCTTGCCAAAGAATTTGTACTGAAAGGTAAATCTTAACTAAATTATTTGCACCTGTGACAAAATAAAGGTACTTGTGATGAGCCCAAAGCATCACAAAATGAAGCAATTCTCCTTGAGTTCGAGGGCTGCCAGCAAGTCGCCTTCTTACTGAAGTGAGAACCCTTCCTGTCATATTGTTACCTTGGAATGACATCTTAGTAGCAAGGTATTCAGGACACACAGATGCAAGATGGGAGGTAGTGTGCCATCATGTACACTGCCTGACCTCTCAGACATAACAGCAAGTCCACTATTGCACCCATGCTTAGCAACAAGCAAATCACTTCCAGCAACAATGGGACATTTTCTCTGCTGATTTTGTGCTTTTGTCGACGTAAACTAGGGGTGGGGGAATATCAACTCTATGAAGTAGCTGTACAGCGCTGTAAACAATACTTTGTTTTTCTCCACTGCAGACCATCATGTATTCTCCACTCATGAGGGATGTCCTTAGCTGGACTATGACCAGTATTTTTGTAGTGTTCTACTCTTTCCTCGCGGGACTCTCGTGCTTGAGTTGCCTCGCGAGGAAAGTGTAGAACCATGTATACGTAACTGTTTGGCTTAACTCTGAGCTTACCTTTGAATTTGTAAAGGCACCGGAGGGAAGTTGATTGTAGCTGTCAGCTCCCGGAGGCTCGTCTTCTTTGTCTGGTCGAGTAATTCAATAAATACTCTTTTTATCCTTAATGTGTGGTTCTGGAAATCACTACACATTTACTGGCGACTATCTCGGCCAGACCGGACCCTCGCATTCTCCAATTTCCTAGACTTGGTGACTTCGGCTACTTCCTTTCTGAAGAAACCCTGCGTTGCGTCGTTTCAACGGTTTTCATTAGTGCAATTTTCGAAGGCTTTCATTGGAGCAACGAGTCATTCATCGTTTTCATTGGTTGGTACCATGGAAACCACGTCCTCTCTCAACGTTGATAACAAGGCACCTCCTTTCTTTAGCCCGCTCTATGCTGAAGCGTCTCAGTCCCCGTAATGCGCAGCGTTCGTCTCTTTTCACTTCACGTAAGCTCTGCAGAGGTGAATTTGACTAACTACTGCGTCGGTGGTGAGTTCAACGAGGTGTCATCTGGTTATTGAGAGGTGAGAGACAATTCTTAACGTTTGACTTGCTCCGCTCTTCTACTACCTTCATTATTTGTTGTGCCACATTTGACTGTGCAGGTTCTTCATTTTTGCGCTGATTCACACAGCTTTCATGGTGTGAACATATCTACAAGCTTATGTGCACCCCCCTTTGCGAGTCAAATTACACTGATTCGCACAGCTTTCCAGCGAGTCTATACTATTCTGTCACTACTTCTGTCACGTCAGTTGCTGACTTTTCGTCGCGAATCCAGTCTTACGCTGATTTGCACAGTATTCTGCTTTGTCAATTGTGTTTAATAACAATCTTTTTCTGCATTTACCGTCGCTGATTCGCACAGCTTTTCAAATACTATTACATGATATTTTTTCAACGCGAATCTAGGACATTAATTTTTCTTGGTTCTAGTTAGAGGCATTTTTCCTCTATTAATTCGACATTGCATTCCTTGTGCTACATTTGTAACATTTTAATATGTCTACGCCAGTTACCAACATTACTTTAACCCTCCCAAGGAATCTATGTGTGTTTCAGGTGATCCTCCTATCCCCTGGTTACAGTGGAAAGATTATTTTATTAATTATTTATTTACTATTGACCATGCTAATAAGTTATCTGCAGACAGAAAAAAAAGTTTATTAATGCACAGTTTAGGACCTGAAGGGCTAAGAATTTATAGCAATCTCAATAAAGATACTGTTGCTGGGGATCATAATGTCTTTAACCAAGCTATTAGGCAATTAGATAATTACTTTTCACCCAAAGTATGTATTGGAGTAACTCGCTTTAAATTTTTCCAAAGGAAACAACTTAAGAATGAATCATTTGATGATTTTGTTACGGCTCTTCAGAAACTTGCTAAAGATTGTAGATTTGGTACTATAGAGGAAGAATTAATCAGAGACCAAGTTGTGATGCAAGCGTTTGATACTTCCATACAAGACAGGTTATGGGTTAATGGTGATAACTCGCTTAAAGATGTTCTTGCTGTAGCTAGAAAAGCAGAGTTATCTGGTAGGTGTGCTAAAGCGCTCAAGAATGAGAATCCTGATTGCGTACAACAAGAAACTGTTGCCAGAGTTCTTTCTAATAAAACCAAAGGTCACCCGTCCACTAAGTCTTCTGTCAAAAGGAAGATATATCCAAGTGACAAAGAATTCAGATGCTATCGTTGTGATAGTAGACACCACCTAGCTAATGATAAAAATTGTCCTGCCCTTAGACAAAGATGTACTGTTTGCAGGAAAATGGGTAATCTCAGCCGGGTTTGCCATGCTAAGAATTTTAGAAAAGATAAAGTCAAATGTATTGAGGAAGGCCATGTTTCGTCTTCTAATGAAGATAGTGACGACGAAGTTTGTTTAACATCAAACTCCATGGGTAACGTTGTCCTTAACATTGTGCAGGATAATGATTCTAACAAACCCATTTGTTTAATATCGTTAGGTGGTGTTGACATTCACATTGCAGCTGATTAAGGGTCTCCATTCACCATTGTGAATGAGGCTCTATGGTTTGAAAAATTTGTTATGAAACTTGGTCCTTATCTACTTCAACCTGATATTGCTCCACAGAGTTACACTGGTGAACCAATTGATCTTCTGGGTTTTAGGAACCTTATTTTTAGATTCAAGAATAGAAGCGCACTTTGCAAACTTTATGTTTCCAAGAAAGGTCCATCGGTTCTTGGATGGAAAGATCAGAGGAAACTCAACATGATTTTGGATCCCAATGGTATTGAACAAGTTCTTGTATTGGATGAAGGTGAATGTTTAGGTAAAATGTTATGTGAAAAATTTCCGGTTGTTTTTTCTGGCAACTTAGGTAAATTAGAAGGTTTCGAACACCTAATTCGCCTCAAACCGGATGCTTCTCCCAAAATTCATAAATTACACAATATCCCTTTTTATGTTAGGGATGAGGTAGAAAAAGAATTAAATAGGTTGGTTGATAATGGCGTTATTGAACCTATTGAAGCCTCCCAATGTGTTTCTCCGTTGGTCGCAGCGAGGAAGGCCAATGGAAAGCTCAGATTATGCATCGACTTGCGCCATCTTAACGATAATATTTTGATTGATCAATTTCCATTACCTAAAATTAACCCCTTCGATGCTTCTGTCGGCCAACGGCCGTCGCGAGCACTACCTCCGTAGTGCTGCGCACGTCCGTTGGCCGACGCGGCCCGCCCACCTAATAAAACCGCCGCACCGCGGCGGAATTCGCGCCGCGGTTAATGAAATGATTACAAAAACTAGGGGTATGGAAGTTTTCTCCACCATTGACCTTTCTCAAGCTTACCATCAAATTCCCCTTGCTAGTGCTTGCAAAAATCTCACTGCTTTCATTTCTCACATTGGTTGTTTCCAGTACACCAGAATGCCGTTCGGCTTAGCTTCTGCTGCTGCGGTATTCCAACGTTTGATGTATAAAATTTTTGGCCATTTAAATTATGTTCTCATTTTTCAAGATGATATTCTTGTGATGGGTAGGAACAGTGAGGACCACAAAACCAAATTGCTTCATGTGATGTCTCTTTTAAACAAATTTGGTTTGACTATTGAGTTTTCAAAGTGCAAGTTTGCAGCCAACAGGGTGAGCTATCTGGGTCATGAAATCAGCGCTGTTGGTATTCATCCCAAAGCTAAGTTGGTTTCGGGAATCACTGATGCCCCTAGTCCCAAAAACAAAGACTAAGTTAAATCCTTTTTGGGACTAGTGGAGTTTTTTTCAAAGTTTGTTAAAAACTTCTCTAACAGAACATTTCACATAAGGGAACTCCTTAAATCCAACGCTAAATTTGTGTGGTCTAAGGCTCGTCAAGAGGAGTTCTCTGATATTAAGAACACTATTGCCTCTGCTCCAGCTCTTCAAGGCTTTGATCCGTGTGGAATAAATATAATCACCACTGATGCCAGCGGTACTGGCATTGGTGCTGTTTTATCACAGATTGATAAAAAATGTGTTGAATCCATTGTTGCTTATGCATCTAGATCCATATCTCCTGCCGAGTGTAAGTATGCTGTAATTGAGCGTGAAGCACTCGCTTGTGCTCGGGCTTTAGAACACTTCCGCACATTTGTTTGGGGCAGCGAAGTCACTGTTAAATGTGATCATAAACCTTTAGTCAAGGTCTTATCTAATGTTGGAATGATAAACGTTTCTGCAAGATTAGCACGCATTTCTATGAGATTATTGGATTTTTTATACAAAATTGAATACTTACCAGGTAAAAAGAATGCTGTTGCAGATTTCTTGTCACGCTTACCAATTCAAATGGTGGAGAACCAGGATGATCTTATGGATAGCGTTCAAGTTGCTTGGTTATGGGACCATGGTCTAGATTCATTTCAAAGAGAGGAATGGAATGAAGCTTTGACTAAAAAGAGTTTTTGAATTTGTGAGCAATGGTTGGCCACGCAAGATGGATATTAAAGATGTAAAACCTTTTTGGGAAATTAGAGATGAATTATCCACTTTGGATGGAAATCTTATGAGAGAAGATATGATTATTCCTCCTTTTGACTTAAGAAATAAAATTATTTCTTTGTGCCATGAGGGGCATTTAGGGATTTCAAAAACCAAGTGCATTGTCAAGAGCAGATATTGGTGGCCTGGTGTGGATATTGCAGTGGAGAGAGTTGTGAGAGAGTGTGGTTTGTGTTCCTCTGCCGACAAAACTGTTAAAACATTAAGGCCTCCTATGGGTGACTTTGTGTGCCCAGATGCTCCATGGGAGTGTGTCGCTGTGGACATCATGGGTCCTGTGGGCAGTTCTGAGAAGTATGTTATTTCCATGATGGATGTGTTTTCCAAATGGATAAGTCGTCTGTTTTACCTGATTTTTCTAGTTGCCCACAGTTTCATCCTGCTCAGAAGACTGAAGTTATCGTCTCGCATGATGTTTCTCCGGATGAAGATACCAACACTCGTGGGAAAAGAGTCATCAGACGTCCTATTGCTTTAAATGATTTTGTTTGTGAATGATGCTTAATTTGTTGTAAAGGAGGAGATGTGTAGTGTTCTACTCTTTCCTCGCGGGACTCTCGTGCTTGAGTTGCCTCGCGAGGAAAGTGTAGAACCATGTATACGTAACTGTTTGGCTTAACTCTGAGCTTACGTTTGAATTTGTAACGGCACCGGAGGGCAGTTGATTGTAGCGGTCAGCTCCCGGAGGCTTGTCTTCTTTGTCTGGTCGAGTAATTCAATAAATACTCTTTTTATCCTTAATGTGTGGTTCTGGAAATCACTACAATTTTGTGACCAGGGAATGCGCTGAGTCACTACCTGGTTGCAGCAGAAACTCTGTGAACGGGTGCCTCTGACTTAGCTTCTATTGTTTCCTCAAAACCTTTCCTTTGAGAAAAAAAACAGTTTTTGTAGGGTTTGTATTTTTGTACTTATAGCTAAGAAGACTGCCTTGAAAAGGTTGGTCTATTAGGAGGTGTGACCCGCCATGTTTGTTTACACTACAAGAATGGTCATTGCTGTTGGAGGGCGCCCTTGGACTTGCATGGGTCGGTGTCCTCTTTAATTTTTTAAGAGGCCTCAACAACATGCTGGCCGGAAAACGCACTATTCTATTTCAGGGCAAAAGCCTAAAATATATAGCTATGCATGGAGACAAAAAAATGACGCTGGTGTTCATCTGGCAGCATGCCTTACTGCTGCTGCTAAAGAGACGCAGTATGCGGGCACCGGAAAGAATTTTCCATTGTTCTTTTGGGTCACACTGGAGAGGAAAGACCACATACTCCGACACATATGTTATTAGCTGCAAGACTGTCTACTGCAGATTTTTGGAAACCAAATGCACCACCACCTGTGAGTTTGTGGTTGACTAAACTGTGGAATGTTTATATCGTAGAAAACTAACAGGAGTGATTCATGACTATCCCTAAATTTGAAAGTGTGGTTCCCGTATATAAATTATTTTAGGGACTATAAAACACCTGTTAGTACAAATTTATATGTACCTGATATCATAAGGTGATTGATCTAGGTTAGTTAGAATACCTCCTATTGATAATATCTGATAGAAAAGTGAGGAGTGTGTCACATTTTTTGCAATGTGAAAATATATTGGTTGGTGTATTGTGAATTGCCAGATATACTGTTAACAGTTGTGAAAAGTGTGTAAATTATGAAAAATATGCTGCACACTGTGGTCAATTTGATAAAAGAAAATTGGTTAAATAATTATATTCCCTTCAGCGACTATTTCTTCATCCTTTCTGTATTTTTCAGGAAGGTGTTCGAGGTGACCTTCCATTTCTTTCCACTGGTGTTGGAGCTCTTTCATTTCCTCCCACTGAAAATGGTCTTGCCCTGAGGAGTGCCTGGGTGTTTGAAATTTACGACACGGTTGATGTACCCACTGCCACGGACCTCCATCTTGCATTAAGGCTTTTGCTCTTTGTCTGGAGGTAGCTCTTCAGTGGTACCTTCATTATTGGTTCTTTTTCAGTTTGTCTGTGCCATCATAAAATCAGGAGGCACGTCTCCAATTTGAGGATCCTGAGATGTAATAGTGATATTTGTGTTCCACTCTAGGTTTATTCACAGGATTTTTAACATTTTCTGCAGAGTTCTTTAAGACTGTTTTTAATATGGGTAAATATTGGACTGTACTCTCAGTTCTAAGGAACTTTTCAATGATAACCCCCCCCTTCTCTTATTCTATAGCCATAGTGACCCCATGTTGATGAGCAGCCAGTAAAGGTACAGCATTGTAGGCTTAAGTTGGGTCTGGGGGTGAGGCTTTAATGGGATACTGCTCTAGATATTTTCCCATTATCTGACTATGCTGAGTAATTCTTCCATGTATTGTCAGAACATGAAACAAGGTCTTGATATTGTTGCCCCTGGTCCTCCAATTCATCGGTGTACAGCGTATGCATGTGATGACACAGATGGTGAATATAATATTGGGTCCTGTGGTGCATGTGCCTTTGGGCTTGTCTGGTTCCGTAGCCTTTGTCTGTTTAGGAATGTGATAACGGAGTATCTTCAGTGAAATAGCCTCCTCAAATGTGATCTTTCACTTAGCATCAATATCGCCAAAAGGTGATGGACTTTGTGATGAAGGACTGGTTGATCTGGCCATGCCCCCTGTGTCTAAAGATATCATTTTGTGGTCTTGCTACATTATGGCTTGTTCCAGGGTAAATATAAATTTATTTTTATCCGTAGGAGTTCTGACAATCTGCTTTGTCTTCATGTGACTATGGCAAGGAATCTTGATTTTTGTCCAGAGACTTTCTTCACGGTGGAGGATGTTTTCAGTGTCTAAACTCTATCAGTTCAGTAAGCAATACGTAAAAAGGTTATGCCTTCAGATATGGACATTCAAGGCTGATTCCCTTTGGAGTCAAACTTACTTTCCTGGGATGAACCAACACGTTACTTACATTTGGTAATGCTCTTTCTGAAGGATACTCTAACTGCAGATTCCTCACCTAACATATATCGCCAGACTGGATCCAGAGAATTTTCCAAGTAATGCTTCATCATACTGATAGGTTGTGGTGTATGGCTCTGCATGACTGTGTACTACCCCAGAAGTAATAGAGAGGAGCCACATAAAACCCCTGCACAGTGTCAGTTTCTTTATCTTTCTCTTTCCGTGCCCTCAGACGTGGAGCAATTAGAGCAAATTAGGTGACAGTGTTCCAAAATCTAGAAAGGAACCTAATTAGGATGTTCGGGAATCCACTCCACAGTAGTTGGAGGCGGAAGGGCAGCAGGAATCTGGTTATATAGAGTATCCTCCACAAAGAGAGTTTTAAATGGTAGATAATTTGTTCTTCTGCCGGGTACTTCTAACCGCATATTCCTCACTTTAAGACTCAGACCAGAGAGTCTTACAGGACCGAGTAGGCAAAATGGCCATCCCATCTGAGTTATCAATGCAGTAGTGTTTTGTGAATGGGTGCACTGACGCCCATGTCACAGCGTGGAAGATGTCCTAAACCAGCAACCCTCTTGCCAGTTCAATGGTAGTGGCCTGCACCCTGGTGGATAGGGCCCACAGGTATTCAGGGGATTGCACCTTGGCCAGCGCATAGCAGATTTTGATCCAAAGAACTATGCAGGTCGACAAAGTCATTCTCTGCACTGCCTTCCTTTTTTGCCCAAGAGAAAGAGCAAATCATTCACAAAATGGTCCCTTGTGCAGTCAATGTAAAAGCTCAAAATCCTTTTGGGGTTCAGCCGATGGAGACTCTCCTCCTCTTTCAAAGGTTGAGGTGGAGATGGAGTGAAAAACGTTAACAAAGTGATAAATTCACCAAAGTTGAAAGGCGTTACGACTTTGGGTAGGAAAGACCTCAGCACTAACTTGTTCGGGAAGAAGGTGGTGGAGGGCAGTTGGACCAAGAGCACCAGCAGGTAAATCACAGAGGTCATGGCAATCAGGAAGGCTGTTTTGAATGCCTGTAGTTTCAGTGAGAAGCTGTGCATTGGCTCAAAAAGCATGCACATAAAGAATGTCAACAAGAAGTTCAAGTCCCATTGAGGCATGACGAATGGCTTTGGGGAAAACACGTCAGACAGGCCTTGTATAAAACTTATCACAACAGCACGTTTAAAGGGAGATTGTTGATCAGATATACACAAAAAGGCCCGACAAGTGACCTTAAACTGTGCTAGTCTAACAATGAAACAAACATTAACATCTGAAAGTTTGCTCTAAAGAGGGCCAGTATGACGAGCACCACAACAGGCAACAAACATTTATTAGCACCCAGCATAGATGAACTTTGTCAAAGGATGTTGGGCTGCAAGGATAACGACGACTACTGCAGTCAGCAGATCAAAAACATTTACCTGTCGCCACTCAATCTCCATGCATGGAGATGTAGGTTGCAGAGACCTGGGTTCAAGACTCTGCCATGTTGCTGAGAGGTGGTCTTACCAAAGTGGTAGTCGGATCTGAGGGCAAATGCTCATGAGCTCTGACTTACAGACTCTCCTCACCCAGTCTGGAGCTATTGGTCTACCCGGACTTTCCTCCTAACTCAAGGCAGGAAAGCGTACAGAAGCCCTAGTCACATTGCACCTGCATGCCTCTTCTTTTGACTTTCCTGGAGGGAACTCCAGTGCGCAGTAGGGTTGACACCGTGTGTGCTTTCCTGCAGCGAACAGAACAGACCATGACATACCCCACTAGTCAAAGATGCCCCTTGCCACCTAGGGGTGGAGATGCCACTCGATGTTGGCTCAGCTCCTCTGCTCTGACATTCAGAGACCCTACCAGATGGTTGGCGAGCAGAAAAATGCTCTGCTGGTTCAGCCACTTCCATATGCATAGGGCCTTCTGGTTTAGGACCTAGGACCCCACTTCACCCTGCCTGCTCCAGTACCGCATGGCGGTTGCGTTGCCCGTGAGGACCTGCACTAATCTCCCCTTGATGAGTGACATGAAGGTTTTCACACTAGACGTATAGACTGAAGGCCCAAAAGAAAGCTGTACAGGTGGTTTTCCGCTGGAGATCAGAGGCCTTTGATCTCTACCCTTCCCAGATACCCCCTACAAAACCAAGTAGTGATGGGTCAGTCACAACCGTGAAGTGTGGATGGGGAAGGTAGAGTGGCTTGCCACAGGTCACGTTGATGCTTATCTACATCCACAGAAGATCCTGAGCTGCTTTCAGTGAGATATGGCTGGAGTTCCATAGGCAGTCCTGATGCAGAGCCTACTGAAACCTGGGGTTCTACTGTAGGACCCACATGTGCCATCTAGTGTTTGGAACAAGGAGGATGCACATGGCTAAGAGTCCAAAAAGCCTCAGAACCATCCTTACTGGGACCCATGATTGAACCCAAAATATTGGGATCACAATCCTTTTTGTCCCATACTCACTGCTGCAGTGAGAAGGGCCTGAAAGCCACGGTGTCCAGGACAGCCCCAATGAAGGAAATCCTCTGTGTATGGTACAGGTGAGACTTCTGCTCATTGATGGAGAACACTAAAGATAATTGTTTAGGTCAGGATGTCAGGAGTTCGGACATAATCTAGAGGTGGTTATCAAGATACAGAAACACACATTCCCAACCGCTCATGGTGGGCAGTGACCAACACCATCACTTTTGTGAACACCCAAGGGGCCAAGATAAGGCCAAAGGAGCACATAGTAATTGGAAGATTTCCAGTCCCAACTTGGACCACAGATAATGCCTGTTGGACTGCAGGATGGATAAAAGAAAAATAAGTCCTGAAAGTCCAGAGATACCACTCAGTGTCCTCGGTCCAGAGCAAAAAGAATCTAGGACAAGGTGAGCATCTTAAATCTGTCTTTCCACAGAAAGGCATTCACTGGGTGGAGGTTCTGCCCTTTGGTAAGAGGAAGTAGAACGAATAGCACCCCTCTCCGTATCTGAGCCGGTGCCCGCTAAATGCCACCTAGGCCAGCAGAAAGTCAACTTCTGGGAGCAAGATTGCAGAATGTTCCGTTGCTGTGATGTGGGGCAGGAAATAATGTAAGGGTGTAGCCCCTTTGAATGATCTGCAAGACTCACTGGTCCTGCTGCCACCGCCTCAACCTCTCCCCTGAAAGGACTGGACCTTCTGCTACTGCTCAGGTTGGGAAGGCTGGTGTTTTCTAATCCCTTGCCCCCTAGAATACCCTCTATATATTCTGTACTGTTGGTGGAACTGCTTGGCGGGAGATAAGAGGCCCTAGTATTGTGCAATCAATCAATCAATCAATCAGTGGTTTGTAGAGCGCAGCTACTCAAGGCGCTGAGGGGGGATGGCTGCTGATCGGTGTGGGGGTTCAGTCAAAGAGCCAGGTCTTGAGGTCCTTCCTGAACTGTGTCAACGACGCGGATTGGCTGAGGTGGAGGGGCAGGGTGTTCCAGGTCTTGGTGGCGAGGTAGGAGGAGGATCTTCCTCCGGTTCTGGTCTTGTAGATCCGTGCGAAGGAGGCTAGGGCAGATTGGGAAGAGCGGAGTTGTCTGGCAGGTGTGTGGAAGGCGAGGCTGTGCTTCAGATATTCTGATCCTGTGTAATGGAGAGCTTTGTAGGCATGTGTGAGGAGCTTGAATGTGATTATCTTGTTGATAAGGAGCCAGTGGAGTTGTCGGAGGTGTTGTGTCATGTGGGTGCGGAGGGGGATGTTGAGGAACAGTCTGGCTGCGGCGTTTTGGACGTTCTGTAGTTTCTTGAACTGTGTCTCGGTGACGCCGGCGTAGAGTGTGTTGCAGTAGTCAAGTCTACTGGTGATGAGTGTGTGGGTGACAGTCTTTCTAGATTCTGTGTGGAGGCATCTGAAAGTCTTACAAAGTAGGCGGAGCGTGTGGAAACAGGATGCGGATACTGCATTGTACGCTATGATGCCATGGTTGCGTGCGTGGTCCGTGGGGTGGCAGGGGGGAGGGGTTCCTAGTGCGGCGGGCAACCAAGAGACGTCCCACGCTGAGGGGGTGGGTCCCAGGATGAGTACTTCGGTTTTGTCAGAGTTGAGCTTGAGGCAGCGGTCTTGCATCCAGGAAGGGACTGCCTTCAATCCGTTGTGAAAGTTGGTTTCAGCGGTTGTGTGTTCGTTGATGAGGGAGTACAGTAGCTCGACTGTCCTTAAATCGCCATATCAGCCTTCTCCCCAAGAAAAATCTGGAACCATCACAGGACATGTCCTTAAGGAATGGCTGGACTTCCCCCTGAAAAACCGGCAGATCGCTTACAAGCATTCCTTCTATAAACTGCATTGGTGTCAATAGCTCTGGCCAAACAGTCTGTGGTGTCCAAACCAGTATCCAAAATGTACTTCGCCCTGTCTTGGCCATCATGTATCGTTTGAGCCAGTGAGGCCTTGAGGTCTTCCAGGATAATCTGCAAGATTTCAATGGCCATGTCCCATAAAGCATGGCTAAGCCTGCCCAGAAGAAACGCTGCATTTAAGTATGTTAAGGCCAAACTGGTTGAAGAGAACAATCTCTTTCCGAAGGTATCAATATGTTTCGACTCTCTATCTAGAGGATTAGTTGGAAAGGAGTAACTTTACTTATATCATTGAGGTATTAAGCATAGGGTGCCTTGTAAGAGAATCAGGGTCACCAGGGGCTGGCCTATTTCGCGCGGCAACAGGTCGTAGGACCAGAGAGCCCAAGCACGGTTTGGACAAGTAGCCATAAGGGTGTCCTGTAAGAGCCTCGTAGAATGGCAATAATTGCTTAGAAGACGTTGGACCTGGTTGAAAGAACACAGATAACACATTTTCTTTGGTTTCAACAGTAGGCAACTGTAAATCAAGCACTTCTGTTGCCCTTCACACAACTACTGTGAATGAGGCCCTTGCATCCACTGGTGGCCCACGTGGTAAGTCTAGCTCAGTCTTTGGGGATGGATCTAACTCACTGGCATTTTGTAAGTCCAGGTATGACCCATTATCAGTATAGTGAGAAAGGAGGAGGGCGACCACTTTCCTGCTATTAACAGTATCATGGGAAGCATGCCAGATTTGGATCCAAATAATGCCTCTGACCTCCGACAGTACTGGTGTCAAGGCAGAACCTGAGGATTACAGTCTATCTGTAAAATTACAGATTGCATCTTTGTGATCTCGTAACGTGACAGAGGCCTAGAGTCAGCAGATGACAGTTCTTGGTCGAACACCAGAGTTGGGATCAGGTCCTGGGTCAGCAAAGTTGGCATCAGCACAGAGTGACTAGTGTAGATCCTACGGCCACAGTGGAAGCATGAAGCGGCGTTGCAAAGGACCCAGGCACAGCTACCACAAACGCTTGTTGACGAATGAGGGCCCACCAGCACAAGCCCAACTGGAGCACCTCATGGCTCTTTGGGCCAAAATGTACGCCAGAGGGCCTGCTTTAAGGCTGCAATTGGCTGCTGGGTTGACATGGGAAATTCAGGGAGCCCTAGTATCAAATGCGGGACCAGATCAGAATCAAAAGGCAGTAGTGGGGTATGACCCTTTCAATGACGCTCGAGTTCTGTTAGGCTTTTTTGTGCTTATGGTATGTCTTCGACTTATCAGAAGACTTCGAGTAGGAACGGGTCTTTGCGTGGGATCATCTCCTTGAACGGGATCGCCAACTGCCCAGTGGCATGGAGCAGGAGTGCGGTCTATTTTCGACTTTGACCGCTTCTTATGTTCAACGACAGAACATTGCCTTCCGCTCCCAGATAACTAGTGGGTGCATGATGGTCAACTTTGAGTCATACCTAGAGCTCAACCACCAAAGGCACACATTGTCATGGCATGATTAGAGTCCTGTCATTTTCGGGGGAGACATTGTTCCGTGACACATTGTCTGTTTATTTATTTTTGAAGTCATCGGAAAAGTGAGAAGTTAGGACCAGAGTTCAGAATCAGCTTTGAAGCACATGGAAAGTAAAGAGCTGATGCAAGTGCACAGGGGTGGTGTTTATATGCAGCTCCGCTCTGTCACCTCATGGTCATACAGTCATAGAAGAGCCACATAAGCAGCACCCTTCTGCACGCAAGAGCACTGCTGGTAAAATTCTCAGAATCCAGTCTTGTGCCTGGGGACATTCTTAAGGTGGCCAATCTGCAGTTAGAAGGACTATCAAACTCCCTGCACTTTGAGACAGGCTTTTAGGATCCTTAAGTGGCCAGAGTGGCCGTGGTGTGCATGTTCTACAACCTGAGGTAGTCTCAGGTTGTAAAACAAGTGGCTGGGGATTTATTTTGGTGTCATTACAAATTCTTTTCACAGACCCCATAAAAAACTTGAAAAACTGACTTTGTCATCCAGTTTAATTGCCATAAAGGAGCCATATTTGGCATCACAGCCCCCATATATCTCAGGAGCAACTTCATCTGGGATATTTTCTGTGAATTCATAAACAGTAGAACATCTCCATCTACATGCTGAATCCTGGAACACAGTTTTAACAAGATCTTTTCAAGTATTTTTGCATAGAAACCAAGGCAATAAGATGCAATGGTTTCGGTCTTTAACACGTCCAACTTCAATTTGTAAATCAGTGTTATAATTTACGTTAACAGAAAAAAAAAAATTTCAATATTCTCCTACCAAGGCAAAATAAAGTACAAAAGGTACAGTGCTATAGGCATTGCTTTTCAGAGGACATTTGAACCTGTTCCCTTACAGAAATTCAAAGAAAATACACAAGATGGAGAACTGGTATTACACACGAGTAGCTTTTCCTTGTCCATCATATCGTTGATATTCATAAACAGTATAGTAGAGTAGCAAGCCCATCCCACTTCAGGAGATAAGGAGCAAGTAAAAAAAAAAAAAATTTTAAATTACAAAGAAGGTTGGGAAATAAGGCTGGGACCCTCATACTATCCACTATAGCATCAGAGTGAAACCAGTAATGCTTGGCAAAGGTGCGCACAGACCTTGAAGTTGTGTTTTTCCATATTTCAGAAATGGGCATGCTCCTCAGGAAAAGACCAGTGTGTTCAGTATGGGAGTAAATTACGGATAATTTGGTTCATAGTAGGAGATCACTCAGAAAACTGATCCACGCAATCCAACAACACTGAGTCACATCCAGCACTATCAGCCTGACGCATGATAAAGGACATATGGAATGCATTCTTTCCTATGGCATCCATGCAATTACTCTGATGGGAGAAGCACACAAGTCAGTAACAACACATTAATCTTCTTCTACACCACAGAGAAAATAGGGTAACATGATGAAGGTTTCTTCATTACTGAGAAATGGACACTTCTCAGGGGTATTTAACTTATTCTGATGTCTCTATGTGGTTGTGCCTGGGGGACATGGTCTGGATATCTCCATGGTTGCCAGGTAAACACAGGACCAAAGACACAAATGGTCTTGGGTTTAAGTGTCCAATATGATCACTGTTTCTTCTTGAGGGAGAACTTCATTACTAATCAGCTTTTAAGATGAACTTTAGTCACTTCTCACGAATGTTTCCACCTCTACTCCGAGATTCTGGAGTTGACCAACTCTGCATCTGTGGTGAGTATTGTTCTAAATTGGAGTTGGTATCTTAATCCAAGGTATAGAGTGGAATGGGCACAGACGTGGCTGTAATGGTGCTACCTCTGTCCAAAGGGCCTCTGTGGGTGAAGGAGGAAGAGGGACCCACAAGTTCAAAGGAAGGGGGAAAAGCATCCCTGTTGCTTGAGCCAGCTTTGGAACTCAGAGTAGACAGTTTCCCTAGAAGGTTTTACTTCCTAAAAAGAACTCCTGCTCTGACCTTCAGACTCCTATATGACATCTTCAAAACATATTGTAAGCCTCAACATAATGGGAGCAAGAATACAAAAAATACAATGTGTTTGTCTTTCCTGGACTTCTTTTCACAACAAAGGACATTTATCAAAAATAACTGGCTTAGTGGTGAGGATAGGTAAGAAGAGGTTCTCCCTGACAGTAAAGACCAGGTGAATTAAAGGAAACATTGACTAAACTCTAAAGATGCAGAGTGAAACCATTTCTTGCCAAAATACATTTTAGATGAGAAATGAAGTTTGAAAAAGTTGCAGTGTGTTCAAGAAACCTTACTACATGAAACAAAGTTGCTAACTGATCCTGTACAAAAGGCCATCATTGAACATGGAATATTGTCACGTTTCTTTTCCATGTCAGCAGCAATGCTTTTTACACCTTTTCTTCTTTGTTTTTCGTGATGGCAGAAAGGTTACCCCACCCCCAGCCAAATAGGACTGGTTTCCAAGTCACAATTCAGCATGTTCAAATACGGAAATGCTGCATCTTGTACACATGGTTTCTATGCATTAAAAATGTACATTTTTTAAACTAAAATGTATTATAGAATCCCATTCATGAGCAGAGATAATTTACTGTCACAAAAATCCCAAAACTGAGAATTTGCAGAGCTAGCAAGAAGTAGCCTATGGGTTAGGTAGATAGATTTAAAGAAGACTATTTGCAATAGGGATATGTATGTAGATTTAACACAGGACTGATGAATCTTGATCAAACTTATACAGCCACATTAGCTCTTTGGCAGGAGAAATTTGAATTAGCTGGAGCTGATGAACCACTTTAATACATGCCCTAATGATAACGATATTGCCATAGTCCAGTCTGAAATGCACAAATGGTTTTGCCATGATTACTCAACTGCTCAGGAAGATGCCATTAACAGTAAAGGTGATAAAGTGGCATTATATGAATCTTGGTCTCTCCTTCCCCTCACCAAAGATGGTATAAGAATAAATGTTCAACAATTCTAAACATTTACCATGAAACTTTTTGGGGTTTGAATAAAGAAGCAAACTCTCTGTTGGGTGTCTTAATTAACCTAAAATACCTAAATGTTTTTACAGTTGAGATTAGAGACTCAAATACCAATTATTCTGCTGCACTTCATAGTGTGCATATGTGGAACTAGTCTGAACTCACAATTGCAATTAGATTTTAACAACCCTTAGCTTTCTCACAATAATGGCATGAGCTGCTCATACAGGAGCTAAACTAAGCAGAATTTCACAGAAGGCTCATCCCTCAGTGTAACTTAAAATTACATAATTAGAACTTGCTGTAAAGAGTTTAACATTACCTAGTCTCCACTTCCTTTGTAGGCACAGGTGAGCTGAATCCAGACAAAGGACGTTCTCCAGGCCCTGGAAAGATCTCTGGGGGTCCAGAGCTACTGGAGTTTCTGGTTTTATTTACAGGACTGTCCATAAAGACAGATGAGGAGGAATCTTTACGGAAGGATTGGCGGACAGGAGAGGATCGGCTGGAAGGTCCAGAATAAGTGCTGTGCGGGCTCTGCCCCTGCTGAACATCTACCAACCTCCCATCAGTCATTTTTTGTGGGGAGGAGGGAGGCATCCTGAACCCTATGCCTGGTCCATAGGGATCGCTGTACATTTGGCTGTTCGATTTGTACAGACTGTCTTCCAGTTCCGACTGCAGAGCAGCAGCAGAGTAAGTGCTCAAAGACCTCACCGAACCACGCTTGTAAAGTCCCCCTGGGTAGGCGAAGGGATCCCCCATTCCTGCTAAAGATTGTGTGGAGGAAATGCTGAGTCTGCCCTCATGCACCATGCCATAGGGATCAGCGTACAGTCCTTCGTTCTTTACAAGTACCACATTCTTGTTGGCTAAGTCTTCATCTGGCTTGACATCTCGACGTTCTAGGATAGCGCTTGGGCTTGGAGAGACCCCCTGGGCTGGCGGGAGGTTGGAGTGTCGCTCAGAATGGTGTACAGGACTTCCAGCAAAAGAGGGGGGACGTCCACCGCTGTAAGACATGCGGGACCTTGCTGGGGAGGAAGACTGAAGTACTGAGGGAGGGGAACCAGATGTTAGGTGGGAAGCTGGAGACATGTTGTTCAGACGTCGAGTTGGTGAGGAATCCCTGGCACTGTAAACCATGTCTCGCTGTGGGAAGAGGGAAATGTAGATCTGTTAGAATTCTGTCTGTCAGTATAACCACAGCTTCTCCATTGCCCACTCCCATACACCATCCCTCCCACACTATCCTCTGCAATATTATCTCCTCTCGTCAATAAAAAGGCCCATCAGGATCAGGGAAAAGGTGGAAATCAGGGCTATGAAGCACTGGGTAACACCAACCTCTGAAGTGAACAATGCAGCTCTATCCAATGAAAATGCAAGTATTTACAAAACAACGCAGCAGTAAGGTCTCAAAATGTCAAGTGCACTCAAAGTGGAATAACAAACAACTGAGAATTTCAACTTAAAAATGCCCACTCCGAATGTCAGTCTGGAACAAATTTAGTGCTAGGCTTTAGTAAATCCCCTTTCAGACTCTCTCAAGTTAAATAACTATCTTCAAATCAAGGAATACTACCCACTAGTTTCCAGCATAAAGGAGACCCGTCCTAGATGCTTTCACTTCCAATCACAGGCAGGGCTAACAGGGAATAAGCACTGAGAATACCTCTCAGGTATTCTCGGTATGCCATGCTAGCAACTGCAAGGCTCTCTAAGCTTAGAAATCACTTACATGCAGTCTAGACAGACTAGAACTCTTCTAAGTGATGGAATTCTACATGAAGTAATAAACACTTCCCAGAAATCCTCATAATAGCATGAATAATTACAATTCATATGATAACGCACTGCCTTGCACACTCCCAAATAGAATCATTCCCTCATAAGCCATACAAACCCAGACTAATCTTCATAGACACAACCAGACACAATACGCCCTACTAAGGTACTCCTATCATGAAATCAGCCTATACCTATAGATTTCACAAGAACAATAGTTCCTTACTTGTAACTTGGCTTATGGGGAACTTTTGCTTTAGGTTCCTTGTTTCAAAACTACCAGGTTAAGTCCCACTAATGTGGCTAAAGGAGGCTGTGGTCACAGTGCATCCTAAACAAGTGCTATGCACTGCAATATCTCCATCACTCTAGAGGGGACTTGTATAATGGCCCAACATGCTTTCCCTCAGGACTGTACAAGATGATAAAATAGAATAAGTATGGCCAAGTTGCCCGGAGAAAGTACAAAAGGCAGAATGGTTACCAACACATACTAACATGACTCAGGAACGTATAGTTACCAGAACATTTTTGTATCCATAACTAGATAATCTAGGCAGATTTCCACTTTATGAAACACCTCAATACTAGTGCCAGACCAGATTATATATATATATATATCTGAAAATGTATACGTACATACATAAAGACTACACAGTGGTGGTTGCCATGATTTAGTTATGATTGAAATGAAATTTGTACTTGTAAAGCGCACCCATACCCCCAAAGGGGTGTCCAGGCACTGTACGCATACCGCTGTGGAACCCTTCCTGGCTTTTCCCTGTGAAATGTCCACTCCTGGGCACCCCCAGGGTGAAGCCAGGCATCCCAGCGCTGTTGGGGCCGTTGTGGAGATTAAGCAAGCTATTGCCCAGAGTTGCAGAGTGGGACCCATGATTAGAATAGGCACCGAGGCGAGAATTATCAGGTCCGAGGAAATTGAGCCCAAGACCCGCCGAGGCGGGAATTGAACCCTGGTCCCGGGCCAGATCTCTGCATCAGGGTCTGCCGCTCTAACCATTGAGCCACACTTCTCCATTCAGTTGCACATTCTATTGAAAAGGCATTTTATGATTTGCCTGTAACTTTTGATGTCATTGGCGGATATACACGAAATTTAGCAACTATCTTATTTAGCTGATGTTTCACATGCCAAGTTTTGTTAAGATATGAATAAGACTTAAAAAAAAAAAAAAAAGTGTTATGCCAATTTAGCCCCCAAAGAAAAGCCTGTACCACTGAACGTATTTACACCAAATTTGCCATTAAGGTACAATTTAACGAAAAAAAGCGTACTTTTGTTGGTTTGATATAAATTAATTCTGCCGTTTGAGAAATAAAAGGTTAACTCTGCTGTTTTAAATTGTGTGTCATGACCTGTGACTCCTATCAATCACATTTTGCATTTTTTAGGTCTCGCCCTGAGTCAGCGCTTGCGCTGATCTGGGCGAGACATTTAGTCAGTGGGCTTTCAGAAATGCGACCACAGCTTTTTGTGTGGCATTCTGCGCGCGATTACGCGCACAGGCACGAGCGCCATCGGGCTTTCCTTTCGCTCTCCCGCGCGCGCCTCGCTCTGCCTCTCTGTCTTGCTCGCCCCTCTCTCTCCCCCACCAGAGCTGCCATCTGGCTTTCTCTGCACGCACCACTCGCGTGCTTGTTTTAGTTCACTTTCGCGGCCCCGTCACTTTCGCGGCCGCGCGGCCAATGCTTGTTTGATTCTGTGGCATGACCGAAGGAACTTAAAAGCCTACTATAGTCCCATGATGAATAAAGGTTCTTGTTTGTAACATAGTTGTCTTTGCTAAGTTTTTAAGTCGGACCATAGTGGTTTAGCAGTTTTGCCGGTCTCGCTTACAGGAAAAAAAACATAGAAATAAAAAATATGTATATTTATACATACATAGGGGCCTTGGGTCAGTCGTCTCATCCATTCATCTGTAATGAACATTTTGCTTCCGCCCATCACAGCATGCAGTATGTGGCAATGGATCGGCCCACTTCCGCCTTTGTCAGTTGCAGTTTTCCTCATCATATGTGCAATCTGCCTAAAAGAACTCGTTAGTGCCAGGGTAGCCAATAATATGCTTTGCCTGACCCTTCTTCTTTCTCTTATTTATCCTTTTTATATCTGGATTTGAGATTGCTTTAGTTGTTTCGTCAAACTATTCTTTTCCCAAGAACTTAGTGCATAATACATACATAGGGGTGCTTTTGGTAAGTGGACATCATTTATTGTTCTGTTCACTTTATGCAAAGAATTAAAAAGTGCTGTTTTGCCAAAGCGCTACACTGCACTTAATACCCAATAGTTGATACTCGGTTATGCATCTGATCTAGGTATGAGCTCTTTCACTTAGTTAACGAAAATTCCAGAAACACAAGGCATGTACGTCCCAAGATGATGCAGTTTATTGTTTGCTAATGCTAAAAATCTAATAGAATATTAAATGAAAGTTGTTAGAAGAACAGATACTTCAAGCCAAACCTTAATGGTGTCTCTGTTTAATGTTAACTGGGCGTTAAACCTTGATAAACAGGTTCAACGTGTTCAGTCATCACATGATTACCCCTATGAGGTGTCTCGCAGCCCTAGGGCTTTTTCAACGTTTGGTTCATCTGAAATGATCGCTTTATGTTCAAAGTCCGGGATCTGACTATTGGAAATAATTTATCTAAAAGTTGAGAGTGGTTACCGTCAAGTTCCGAATACTGGTGCCTATTAACTCATAGCAAGCTTTTTAAATGTTTCTGACGCGGATCCGTGTTAAGTTATGTGGTGATTTTTTTTCCATCTTATTTTTAAATGTGCTGTTCTAAAGTGCTGAAGTGAAATTGTAACTTTATATCTGACAGACGCTTGAGTGCTTAGTTAGGAGGGGGGGTGTTATTCTTGTTTTCTTTACAAATAATAACAATAATAATATGAATGGCATAACTGAAAGACTCATTTTTTTTTTTAAATCACTAGTAAAAGGACTGCTTCAGAGAAGGTTTTTAATTTAAAAAATGTATTGCACCTTTAGGTGGCTGCTTGTGTTCTTTTTTCTTTTTGTGTATATGCTTTCAATAAACAAGCATTTGCAATGCAATAGGTCTCGCATTTGCAGAGTTTAAGCTATTGGCATTGTAAATGACAATGCCTTTATTTATGTTTTAAAATTCAACACATAAATAAAAGACATTGTCATTTACAATGCCAATAGCTCAAACGCTCGTAAATGCGAGACCTATTGCATTGCAAATGCTTGTTTTAGATATACAATTGGCTGCAGAAGGGTGCTGAAAATGTTTTTTTTTTAAACTCATCTTGAAACTCATGCGGTTGAAAAAATTTTGGGACACCCTGGGGACTACCATCAAAGGTGTCCAAACCCAAGGGAGTTCAGCGGGGAACCGAGAGGTGTAGAAAATACAAGCACTATAAAACGCATAAACAAGCATGTGGCTCGCAAATCACATGAGCAACCATTTCAAGTAGTGGATTCATTCAGCATTTTCTGAAAAATTGCAAGTCACATATGACTCATAAGTTTCATAATGGGTTAAGAAACCAAAGAGCCTGTAAGGCAGAGAGACAGGGGTTTGGCTAATGCCAGGGGCTGGAGGGTCGGTCTTGCCGCAGGCCAGGCTCTGCACCCAACCCTGCTGCGGGAGAGCTTATAGCAGGGGTTGGGCTCCTTAACCACCTCTGTGCATGGTGAAGGGTCGTGTGCTACGGGGCTGGCTGAGAGCAAGATGCTGGGCACAGGGCTTGGCTGCAGACCAAGTCTGATAGAAGGGGGTAGGGTGCAGGGCCTAGGCCCTGGCAACTGGACAGGCCCTGCATCCAACCCCCAGAGCACACACCCAAAGGTCGTGCACAGCAGCGGCTGGCTGAGGGCAGGAGGCTGGCTGAGGGCAGGCGGCTGGCTGAGGGCAGAGGGCAGGCAGAGGGCAGGCCACAGGCTGTGCACAATGGGGGTTCAAAACTAAGTACATCATAAAAAAAGCAATGAAAGTTCTGAACTATGTTGTTTTCAGTGCATGAGTAATGTTATGGCTCAAGCGTGACAAACCACTGAAATTCCATCCATCAGTTTGTTCTCATTTGATCCTTTCTTTGTTTCTGTACGTTTTGACAATTGGTATTTTAAGCATGGTGGTTGGAGCAACTTATGGCATTGTTGTGCGAGTTAGTAACTACAACTGGCAAATTTCAGAGCTAGAACTAGATCAGGGGCACCCTCGGCTAGCGTTCTCTAGGACCACGTCCAGCCTTCTGCAACTTCATCGCCGACTTCCTTGCCCCCCCTCGCCATAGACTCAAACTACATTTTCCTCTGCAACCTGAACTTCCATCTCGCCGACCACAATTACATCAATACTACCAAGCTGCTCGACAGCATGAACAACATTGTACTCGCCCAACTCATCCACGCCCTTACGCACACCGCAGGCCACATGCTGGACCTCGTCTTCACCTCCAGTGACCGCATCAGGTACAGCCACGGCATGGAACTCATCTGGACCGACCACTCCATCGTCCACTTCAACGTCACCAGCTCATGGAACCCTGCCCCCAGACTGCCGAATGCCTCCCCCCCCCCCCACACAGTGGAGAAACGTCTCAAAGGACACATGGATCAATGCTCTCAATACCACCCACCCCATCCTCCAACTACCTAGACCAGAATGTCAGAAACTTCAACAATTGGATCGCCAACTGCGCTGACAGTGTAACTCCCATCGGCAACAACACCCGCAGAAGGTCAACCAAGCAGGCTTGCTGATACACTGAAGACGTCAGAACTGCTAAACGACACTGTAAACACCTGGAAAGGAGATGGCACACAAGCAAGGAGATGACAGACAGACAGCATTCAAGACAGCCCTCAACCGCTACAAAAGAGAGTTGAGAGAATCGAAGAAAAAGGTCTTAGCCTCACGCATTGAATCAAGTTCCAATAACAGCAAAGAACTCTTCAACATCGTCAAAGATTTCTCCAACCGCTCAGCTGCACTAAACAACATTACCCCCTCACAGGAACTTTGAGACAACCTTGCAAACAACTTCTAAAACAAGATTGCCAACATCTACAGAAACTTCAAACCCCAGCCCAAGGCCACGACTTTTTCAAGCAACACAAAGACATCAGACTAGCCAAATGGAGCCAGCTCGCCCCCAAGGACACCGCCTCCATCATGAACTCGGTCCACTCAGGGGCCCCAATCGACCTGTTCCCTTCACCACATCTTCAACCTAGGCAAAGCCAGAATCAGCCACATACTCACCACCTTGTTCAACATCTCAATTGTCACGGACACCTTCCCCGAGGACTGTTAACAGGCAGAAGTCAATGCTCTACTAAAGAAACCATCGGCATACCCCAGCAAACTTAACAACTACCAACCAAGCTGCTCCCGTTCCCGGCCAAAGTATTAGAAAAAGCTATCAATCAACAACTCTCCTCACATCTGGAACGGAACCTCCTACTCGACTCCTCCCAATCCGGATTACGCAGCAACAACAGCACTGAGACAGTCCTTATCGCTGCTATCAACGACATCCAAGCCCTTCTCGACCAAGGAGAGACTGTGGCTCTGATCCCTGACTGGCCTACGGCAATGCTCTCTACACAGGAATCGCAGCTCACCTCCTTCAAAGACTACAGACCATACAGAACACCACAGCCAGATTCGTCCTGTATCTCCCTAGATTAACCCACATTACTCTCTACCTCAGGGAACTCAACTGGCTTCCTGTACAGAAAAGATACCAGTTCAAACTCCTGACCTATGTATACAAGGCCCTATACAACTGCGGACACCCCTACTTGAACCACTGCCTGAACTTCCATCAGCCCACCAGACACCTCCGTTCCAAGTCTCTCTCTAACCTTCACCCCCTGCACCCAATGTAGCAGATGCAGCAGTGGCATAACGAAAGTTGAGGGGGCCCCCCCCTGCCAGGTGCACAGAGGGGCCCCTGCTCTGGATTTAAACCGGAGCTCGCAGGCCTGAGTTCTGTGATGAGGGGGCCCCCTGCAGCTCGGGCCCCCCCGCACCGCGGGGGCCTGTGTTACGCCCCTGAGATGCAGAGGTCGCACCTTCTTCTACCTAGCAGGAGCAACATTGAATGAGCTGCCCTTTCATCTATGGACCTCCCCATCTCTTTCAGAGTTCTGAAAGACCCTTAAGACTTGGCTATTCTGCTAATCAACTGGACCCTGCCAGCGTCTGGATACCCTCACAGGTGACAAGAAGTGTTCTACAAATCTATTGATTGATTGATTGACTGATTGAGAACCATAACTTAGTGTTAAATATATGACTTAGGAACAGAAAGCACAAATTCAAAAAGAAATGTGAGTGGAAGATCATGGTGGTAAAAAAAACACTACAAATTTCAGATCCTTGCATTATTAATTTAAGGCCTCAGTAATCAAGAATAGCATCCACTGCATAACATCTGATAGTCCTAAGGGTGCTAACCTACGATGCATGCATTCTCAGATCCTCGTTGATTGTATCACTGATTATCAAGGGATATTATCTGGGCAACTCAGAGTTCAAAATATTACTCCATCCTGTACATGGGCGAAAGGGCATGTGTACGAATCAATTGAGTGCTATCATCCCCACTGGCTATACAAAGTGGTAAGAGGCAAGGATGTTTTCTTTTTCCAGTAAGTTTCATGCTAACTGACAAGCCTCCCGCGGCATGGAGTTATGCTGACTCAAAACTGCTATTAGATAAAACTCTGATCTTGCTCCAGCAGGAATGCTAATAAACTTGAAATTTTTATTGTTGCCTGAAAACTGTAGGACACACAACAAACTCTGAAGCAGGTGCTTTTAAACTCATAAATTAATTCTAAATAGAGCGCCCCCAAGTTTAATGCCAGGTGCGCCTCCACTGGTCGCACCACCCTAAAGTCAGCCCTGGCGGTCGAGATGTGGGCAGCGTATGTGAGCCTCCATCATGAACTCGGTGTAACGGACAAGTTATTTACCTTCGGTAACGCCTTATCTGGTAGAGACATATGTTAGTTGTAGATTCCTTACCTTAGAATTTCCCCCAGGCGTCAGTCTGGATCTGGAGATTTTTCTTTAGCAATACCCCTGCACGTCGGTAGGTGGCACCGGTCGACTCCGCATCCGTCGCCGGCGTCGTGGTTGCCGGATGACGTTGCGGTGCCTACTTAGACGCCACCCCTGCGCGCTGACATCAGTTCTGACACGACTTTCCACACCAGAAGCAAAGAGCCATGAAAGACAGTGACAACTGGTGCGCCACAACAGGGCCCTGTAAGGGAGTCCCTATCCCTAGAAATCAGTTCGCAGAGCGGGGAGGATGGGAGGAGCAGTAAGGAATCTACAACAAACATACGTCTCTACCAGATCCATCATTACCGAAGGTAAGTAACTTGTTCATCCGATAGAGACTGTTAGTTGTAGATTCCTTACCTTAGAATAGATACCCCAGCAATACCATCCCTGGAGGAGGGTCTGCGAACCAAGTTCATACTAGAAAGTCCTGGAGGACAGAACGGGCAAAATAGCCGTCCCTCCGGACTTGACTGTCCAGGCAATAGTGTCTGGTAAACGTGTGCAGAGATGCCCACGTTGTCAGCTGGCAGGTATCAAGGAGTAGGACTCTACATGCCAATGCAGTGGTTGCTGCCATAGCCCTAGTGGAGTGAGCACGCAACCCCAGTGGAGGATCCTTCTTCGCTAAAGTATAGCAGATCTTAATGCAAAGGACAACCTTTCGAGAGATGGTACGTTTTTGAACACCCCAGCCTTTCTTGGCACCCACATAGCCAACAAAGAGTTGATCATCCACCCGGATGTCTTTTGTGCGGTCAAGATAGAATGACAGCTCACGTTTAGGGTCCAGGCGGTGAAGTCTCTCCTCCTCCTTGGAAGGGTACGGAGGTGGAAAAAAGGTGGGCAAGGTGATAGATTGTCCTACATGAAATGGTGTAACCACTTTAGGAAGGAACAAAGGCTTCGTTCTAAGCACCACTTTGTCCGGATGCACAGAGAAAAAGGGGGCTTGGAAGAGCCTGAAGCTCATTCATCCTGCGAGCAGAGGTGATGGCAACAAGGAAGGCAGTCTTGAGAGTGAGGAGCCGGAGAGGACAGTTATGAAGAGGCTCGAAGGGAGAACACATAAGAAATGTGAGGACAAGATTCAAGCCCTTCTTTATTATGGGAGGTGGAGGAAACAGATGAGTAATGCCCTTAAAGAATCTGTTAACAATAGGAGACTTGAGCGAAGATGGCTGATAACCTTTGAGAGTGCCCAGAGCAGAGCCCTGCTGGGCCAAAGAAAGTATATACAGAAGGACCTCTGAAAGAGGGGCAGAAAGGGGATCCACAGCCTTTGCTGTGCACCATGCCACAAACTTGTTCCATCTATAGGCGTATCCCGATTTAGTGGAGGGACGCCTGGCTGCCAAGATGACATCACAGACTTCGGGCGGAAGGCCGAAAGCTGTCAACTGTCGCCGCTCAATCTCCACGCAAAGAGGCGGAGACTGGACAGGTTCGGGTGAAGAACCATCCCCTGCTGCTGCGACAGATGATCCTCCCGAAGGGGCAGTCTGGTCGGAGGATCGATGGCCATGCTCAGAAGCTCGGGGTACCAGACTCTTCGTGCCCAGTCCGTAGCCACAAGGAGAACTTGGGCCCGGTCGCGCTTGATCTTCTTGAGCACTCGGGGCAGAAGTGGTACAGGCAGAAAGGCGTACAGGAGGCCGCAGTTACACTTGCGATGAAAAGCGTCGCCGAGCGAAGGCCGCCTTGGAAACTCCAACGCGCAATACTGCTGGCATTGGGTGTTCTCTTCGGTGGCGAACAGATCTAAGCAAGGCTCTCCAAAACAATGAAAGAGACCTTGCACCACCTCCGAATAAAGACGCCATTTGTGATCGACCAAGCACGGACGGCTGAGTTTGTCCGCCCTGGCATTCAGAAAACCCGCTAAGTGTTGAACCACCAGGGTTATGCCCTGATATTCCAGCCATGTCCAGAGGCAGAGAGCCTCCTGACACAGGGTCCACGACCCCACCCCGCCCCGTTTGTTGCAGTACCACATGGCGGTGGTGTTGTCTGTGAACACCTGCACCACTTTCCCTTTGAGAGAGGGAAGGAATGCCTTCAGTGCCAGTCTGATCGCCCGGAGCTCAAGCAGGTTGATATGGAGCCCGGACTCCGTCAGAGAGCAGACGCCTCTGATCTCCGCCTCCCCCAGATGGCAGCCCCATACCAGAAGTGACGCGTCCGTCACTACCATTCGATCTGGTTGGGAAAGGGAGAGGGATCTGCCTCTGACCCAATCTCGGTTCGTTAACCACTACTGCAGCTGTGTCAAAGTCCCCTCTGAGATCTGGACATAGTCGGAAAGATTCCCCTGCTGCTGTGCCATTTGGAACTTCAGGTCGCGCTGCAGAGCCCGCATATGCCACCTGGCATGATCCACCAGCAGGATGCAGGAGGCCATGAGGCCCAGAAGCCTCAGAGTCATTCTCACCGAAATCTGGGAAAGAGGCTGAAACATCGGTATCATAGCCCGAATATCCCAGACTCGCTGTTTGGGAGGATAGGCCGAAACTGCACTGTGTCCAGAACAGCTCAGATGAAAGGGAGCGTCTATTAGGGAGTCAGGTGTGACTTTGGCACGTTTATAGTGAACCCCAGGGAATGCAGGAGGTCCGCCGTAGTCTGGAGGTGGGAGACGACAGCCTGGGGCGAGCCCGCCTTCAACAGCCAGTAGTCTAGATAGGGGGAAGACTGGAACCCCTGAGCTGCAACCACCACCATTACCTTTGTGAACACCCGAAGGGCACTGGTAAGGCCAAATGGGAGCACGGTGAACAGAAAGTGCTTGTGGCCCACAGTGAACCGTTAATAGCGTCTGTGGGCTGGCAGGACAGAAATGTGGAAATAAGAGTCCTGCAAGTCCAACGCCACTATCCAGTCTCCGTCGAGGGCACACAGGACTTGAGCTAACGTGAACATCTTGAACTTCTCCTTCCAGAGGAGGCGGTTGAGGGCCCGTAGATCTAGAAAAGGACGCAGGCCTTTGTCCTTCTTGGGCACCAGAAAGTAGCGGAAATAGCAACCACAACCTACTTCTGGAGCAGGGACCCTCTCTTTAGCTCCCTTGGCCAAAAGAGCGGAGACTTCCTGACGAAGAAGTGACTAATGATCCTCCGACATGCGATCGTAAGACGGTGGCATGGAAGGAGGGGAAGTCTCGAAGGGGAGGGAGTAGCCTCTTCAGACGATTTGCAGAACTCACCTGCTCGACGTGATGGATTGCCAGTGGAGGAGGTGATGGCGAATCCTGCCTCCAACTGCCTGAAGATGGGCCTGGAACATCGGACTAGGAGGATTTGGAGGCAGTGGCGGGGGGGGAGATGGTGGACTGGCTCCTAGACCCGCGAGTATGCTGGGTCCCACGTCCACTGCCATGCAGAGGCTGGGCAGCTTGCGTAGCCACAAAAGAGACGAAAAACAGACTGGAGTGGACGGGAAGGCGCAATGAGGCCTAAATCTCTGGCCGTAGCTCAAGAGTCTTTAAAGCGCTCAAGCGCCGAGTCTGCTTTGTCGCCAAAAAGACGATGGCCGTCAAAGGACATGTCCATCAAGGTTAACTGGACATCCCTGAAAAGCCAGATATCCTCAACCAGGCGTAGCGTCTAAGTGCTACCGAAGTGGCAATCGTTCTTCCCAGTGAGTCGGTGGTATCCAGTCCACACCGAATGGCAAATTTGGCTGCGTCTCTCCCATCCGCTACTGCCTGGGAGAGAACGGCCCGGGCCTCCTCTGGGCACTGAGGCAGCACCTGCGCGACCATATCCCAGATGGTATGAGTGTAGCGGCCCAAGAGGCACGTGGTATTCACTGACTGCAGTGCCAAGCTGGAGGAAGAGAACATTTGCTTCCCAAGATGGTACAGCTTCTTGGATTCCCTGTCTAGAGGAGCGGAAGGGAATGTGCCCTTAGAAGAAAAGGCGTGGACCACCAAGCGCTCAGGGGAAGGGTGTTGGGTCAGGAACACTCGGTCGCCCGGTGGCGGCGGGAAATTGTCCTCTCCACAGGAGCCCCTGTGCGGGGCTTGGACCAAGTGCCAAGGAGGACATCAGTAAGGGCTTCATTGAATGACAATAGGGGTTCAGAGGAAGAAGCCGCAGGCTAAAGCGTTCAAATACAAGAGGTACCCCCTGAAATTAATTATGAGGTCTGGGAGAAAGGGGGAAAAACAGAAATATATATATGAAGAACCTCCCACTCGACCTACATCTATTCGTCAATGGCTAACATTAGCTCAAATGGGCTATCCCTTGCTGTGAGAATCAATAGATACAACAATAATGCATTTATTTATATCTTTGTTTATTGTCAATCCTTATAATAGATTAATCAAGTAAAGTAAAACATTTTTTTGTCATATATTTTTTGTATATTAAAAAGACATAATTTTTGTCTTCATATATACAGTGAATTTCATAAATGAATCCCCATGTTGTGCTACAGACTGACATCACATCACACCTCACATCGCATCACATCCTTTCATGCCAAACGCACACATTCACACATCACATACATTGCTCATCCAGCTTGGATTGGCATGCAACAAAACAACTCCTGGCGAGAGCCCTTCAATAGTGTCCATGGTTATGCTGCCAGCTGGAGAACCAACAGGCCAACGTACCTTTCAGTGGTACTTGAATCCACCTTCTTCAGGACCGCTTGTTTTCATTAATTTGTACAGCAGAGGTTGGATAGGGAATCAGTAGTTCAGGCTGGCTTGATACACATGAATGAAAACATGTATGCAGGAAGTTTAGGCGCAACTGAGGCCTATCCCAATGGTGGAAGTGATTTCCCTTTTTCCAGTGGTAGCTCCAGCGTCTATGCTCGCTTATCAATCATAGATACATCTTCCAAATTAATTGATCAGTGGTTGATTCACTTTGTCCCAAATTGCGTTGACGGAGCCAGTACTGTTCAAAATGGCTACTTGATGTTCAATCCTTAGTCTTGGTGCAGGTTCTTTGTGCTCCAAATGTTCTTCTTTCACCTGGTCAGAGCCCCGGACTGCCGCCGTCCCGCTTGCAGAGAGAACCACCTCTGTCAGGAGGTTAGTCCTGACTGCCACCGAAGCGAGCCCAAGGCCTAGGACCTCGGCCGCCCTTCTCACCACCACAGCATAGGACGCTCCCTCCTCCGTAGCCACGGTAGTGGGAGAAAGCAAACCAGTGTTTGAAGAGGTGTCCAGACCACTGGCATCACCCAGGTCCTCTCGCCAGTCCGGTTCTTCCAGCTGGTCAGTTAAAGGGTCCAGCGACCCCTCCCAGTCCTCATCACCACCCTTTGGTTGATAGGGAACACCAAGGATGAACAGGGGAACAAAAGTACCCTCCGACGTCGGTCCGGCTCCGTGTCTAACTCAGGGATGAAGATGGGGGCGGCTCCAGCCAGGGGCACAGCCGGCGCCAGGGGAGTCGTCGTTGAGATTGGCGCCGGGGAAGGTCGCGTGAGATCTACTAATGTCGATCTGGATCCGGGCCTGGATCCGCGGGTGCCCTCCGGCGCCAGAGCCGCCGGCATCGAAGGCCCGGGACCCCCGACCCGCTCCGCAGGGCCCAAAGGCGCGCTGACGAGATCGGGCTGCCCAAAGACAAGGTGTAAGGCCTCGTAAAATTGTATAAGTTGGGCAGGAGACGCTCCGGCTCCCGGAAAAGGTGGGAGGAGTCATCCCTGAAGACGGAGCCTTCGAGCGACGATGCTCCGAGTCCCGCGTCCCATCAGCCGACTGACGGGAAGAAGGAGGAGAGCGCTTTTGCTTCTTCGCCTTTTTGTGCTTCGACTTACTCGAGGACCTCGAGGATTTGGAGTACGACGAGGAGTGGGGGCTCCGCGAACGGCCTCGTGACCTTCCTCTTGAACAAGAACGACGCAGAGCCTACCGCCGGGCCTCCAACAACTTTCGGGACTGCTCCGGCAAAGTCTTCTGGTGCAAGATCCGGCAGTCGGAGCACGACTTTGGGTCGTGGTCACACTCCAGACACCACAAGCACACAAGGTGCGGATCCGTCACAGACATCGTCTTGTGACTGGAACCGCAGGGCTTATAGCCGGTCCAACGTTGGGACATCCCTCACGCACCAGGAGTCCAATACTCAAAAAAGACGTTGACAAAAGTTGCCAAAAAGCTAGCCAAAAAAATGGCTAAGGGGTAGCTTTGTCCGGATCTGCGCTAGGCTGGCGCGGAAAAAGAAAGAACTGATGTCAGTGCGCAGGGGCGGCGTCAAAGTAGGCACCGTGATGTCATCCCGGCGACCACGACGACGGACGTGGAGTCTACAGACACCACCTACTGACGCGCAGAAGTATTGCTAAAGAAAAATCTCCAAATCCAGACGGACGCCTGGGGGAAATTCTAAGGTAAAGAATCTACAACTAACAGTCTCAATCAGACATACCCTTGCGCGCTGGTAGGTGGCATCGGTCGGCTCCGCGTGACGTTGTTGGCATCATCTGTGCCATAGTGAAGTCCACATCACCTATACCACCTCTGTGCGCTGACGTCAGTTACTTTTCACGACTTTCCACCAGAAGCGTGGAGCCATGAAGTGCACTGACATTGGTGTGCTAACTAGGGCCCTGAAAGGAATCAGCCCCGGCCCTGAAAACCTGTCCGCAATGCAGGAAGAATGGGTGGATCGGTAAGGAATCTGCAGCTAGATCAGGTCTCTACCAGAAAAGGCGTTACAGAAGGTAAGTAACTTGTCCATCTGATAGAGACATCTAGTTGCAGATTCCTTACCTCTGAATACATACCCAAGCAATACCATCCGCGAAGGAGGGACTGCGGACAAGTTAGACCAGGAAGTCCTGCAGAATAAAGCGGCCAAAAAGGCTGTCCCTGCAGACTTGACTGTCTAGACAGCAGTGCTTGGTAAACGTGTGCAGGGATGCCCACGTTGCTGCCTGACAAATGTTGAGGACTGAAACTCCACGTTGTAAAGCCATGGTAGCAGCCTTAGCTCTGGCAGAGTGAGCCTTTAAGCCTTCAGGGACTGCTTTTTGGCCAGAGCAGAGTAAATGCAGATGACGACCCATCGCGAGATAGTCCTCTTCTGCACCACATGACCTTTCTTTGTTCCAACGTACCCCACGAAGAGTTGGTCATCCACCCGGAACTCTTTAATGCGGCCAAGGTAGAACGACAACGCTCTTTTTGAGTCCAGACAGTGGAGTCGCTCCTCTTCTTTAGAGAAATGCGGAGGAGCGCAGAAAGTGGGCAAGGTGACAGATTGCCCCACATGGGATGATGTTACCACTTTCGGAAGGAAAAAGGCCCCAGTGCAAAGCACCAATGTGTCAGGGAATATTGTCAGTTAAGGAGGTTTGGAAAACAAAGCCTGTAATTCGCTCACCCTCCTTGAAGATGTGATTGCCACTAAAAAGGTTGTTTGGATGGTAAGCAGCCAAAGGAGGCAGTTGTTCAGAGGTTCGAAAAGAGCACACATCAGGATGGTGAGAACCAAATTAAGGTCCCACTGAGTTTTAATGAAAGGGAAGGTGGAAACATATGAACAAGGCCTTTGAGGAATCTATTTACAATAGGTGATTTAAATAAAGAGGGTTGGTCTGGCAGCCAAAATAACATTGCAAACTTCAGGAGGAAGGTCGAATGCTATCAACTGCTGCCGCTCAATCTCCACACAAGAAGGCATAGAGTTGACAGGTTTGCGTGGCGGACACTCCCCTGCTGTTGCTACAGAAGATCCTCCCGAAGAGACAGCCTGATTGGAGGATCGATGCTCACTTGGAGAAGTTCGGGATACCAGACTCTCCGTGCCCAATCTGGAGCCACAAGAATGACTCAGGCCAGTTCGCTCCTGATCTTCTTGAGCATTCTCGACAGGAGTGGTATGGGCAGACAGGTGTTTAGGAGGCCTGAGCTCCACTCGCGACTAAAAGTGTTTCCAAGCGAGAGTCGCCTTGGAAACTCCAGCACGCAAAACTGCTGACATTGCGCGTACTCAGCAGGGGCAAACAGATCTTACCAAGGCTCTCCCCACTGTTGAAAGAGGCCTTGCACCACATCCGGATGGAGACGCCATTCGTGATCCACTAGGCATTTAGAGAACCTGCCAGGTGCTGAACCACCAGGGATATGCCCTGCTGTTCCAGCCATGTCCAGAGACGCAGGGCATCTTGACAAAGGGTCCACGACCCCACCCTGCCCTGTTTGTTGCAGAAACACATGGCAGTGGTGTTTTCCGTGAACACCTGAACAAGCTTTCCCTTGATTGAAGGAAGAGAGGCTTTCAATGTCAAACAAATTGCTCAGAACTCCAGCAAGTTGATATGGAGTCCAGATTCCGCCGGAGACCAGAGTCCTCAGATTTCCACCTCTCCCAGATGGCCGCCCCATCCCAGGAGTGACGCATCTGTCACTACTGTGTGATATGATTGGGGAAGGGAGAGAGGTCTGCCTCTGGCCCAATCGCAGTTGGGCAGCCACCACTGCAGGTCTCGTGCAGTTCCCTCCAAGATCTGGAGCACGTCAGAGAGAATCCCTGAAGCTATATCCACTGGAAATACAAGTCCCACTTCAGAACCCGCATACGCCATCTGGCATGTGTCACTAGCAGGATGCAGGAGGCAATGAGGCCCAGCAGCCGCCTCAGCATCAGTCTCACCTAAATCCAGGATAGAGGCTGAAACATCCGTATCATAGCTTGAATATCCTGGACTCGCTGCTCTGGAGGATAGGCCCGAAACTGAACTGTGTCAGGAATAGCTCCGATGAAAGGGAGCGTCTGAGAGGGAGTCAGGTGTGACTTCGGCATGTTGACAGTGAACCCCAGCAAATGCAGGAGGTTCGCCATAGTCTGGAGGTGGGAGGTGACAGCCTGGGGCGAGCCCGCCTTCAACAACCAGTCATCGAGATAGGGGAACACTGACACCCCTAATCTGCGCAGATGAGCTGTGACCCCTGCCATCACCTTGGTGAACAACCCTGTGGCACTGGTAAGGCCAAAGGGAAGCACAGTAAACTGAAAATGCTCGTGGCCTACGGTAAACTGCAGGTAACGCCAATGAGGAGGCAGGACGGGAGTGTGAAAATAGGCTTCCTGCAAGTCCAACACTAACATACAGCCTCCTCGGTCCAAGGCAGACACGACCTGAGCCAGAGTCAGCATCTTGAACTTTTCCTTTTTGAGGAAGTAGTAGAGGGCTCGCAGATCTAGGATAGGACGAAGACCCTTGTCCTTTTTCGGGACCAGAAAGTAGCGGGAATAACATCCACAGCTTACTTCTGGCGGGGGAACCCTCTCTATGTCTCCATTGGCCAACAGAGTCATGACTTCCTTCTGAAGCAACGTCACTTGCAGTCGACCGCCGCCACCTACTGGCGTGCAGGGGTCTTGCTCGAAGAAAAATCTTCTGGATCCAGTCTGACGCCTGGGAAATTCAGAGGTAAGGAATCTGCAGCTAGATGTCTATCAGATCTACTGCTGTACTCCCCTGGTCAGCTCCATGCTACCTGTTTAAACTACATCATAACTGTATTGTACGACCTCATTCACTTTATTTAACTCACACAGAGGAAATTTACAGAGAGGAAAAGATAACCCACCACTCTTCTGTAGTTCCTTGCAGTTCTTTATTAGTAAACTTCAGATGCCAACCACAAAGGGCCATCAAAGAAGCTACTCAAGGGCTGCATTTGAGCTGAGTGGGTGCGATATTGTGGATTACAATTTGAGGCTGGTTGAAAGTGTGCAGTAGTCATTTATAGCATGCAGGACCAAGCTAAAGTGTTTACGCAGACGTGGGCCCCCTTTCTATGGGACGCCCCTTGAGGTGAGAGACGTCAATGCTACCCCCTCCCCTGTTACCTATCTGGTGTGCCGAGGCCAGCATACTTGGGGGCCATACGGACAACCCCTGGCATCTCCTAGGGAGGCCTCACGTCAGGCCTCCCCAGCCACGACACCCACATACTGCTGCATCCCGCCCCCTACTGCAACCCCTACTCCCTCTGTCTGACACGGCCCTCCCCCTCCCTGCCCTCCCCCCACCCCCAACCACCACCTCAACCCCTTTCCCTCTCCCCCAACAACCCTATATCACCCCACTGTTTATTCCTTCTTATACTACACTGTACCCATGTTATGTATTTTTGCTTCAATAAAAAATTACGACAAAAAAAAAGAAAGTGTACAGGAGAAAAAAGAGAAAACTTTGAAATAATTTCTAGGGTTTTGCAAATTGGTAGCTCTTTGTACAGATATAACACAGTTATAACACAAATAGGTACAGTACATCTAGCTAAAATGCAGATGCTCCCTCTTGTAAAGGCTATCAGAAGCCTGTTACATGTCTGATGAAAAACTCAGATACCCGATTTTTTTTCCACATTGATCCTGATTCCGGGAAACTGGAGACAAAGGCAGAGCATTTGCTGCTTCTCCATTTTGTGGGGAGGTCAATACTTGGGATGCTCGTACAGCTTAAAAGGTCGTCCACCATCACTTTGTCCAGTTCTCATTTGTGCAACTTGGACCCTGCTTTGCTGAAGTTGCCTGCCCTGGCATTCTTAATGTCACGCAGGTGTTTCATCATCAAGCCTAATTTTACTTTAGCATTCCACATACCGATGTACTTCACCTTCCTGGACAGGGAATGAGCCCCCCTGTTTGAGGGTGTACAACATGTTTGTTGTGTGAAATTCTCACTGAAGCCAGGAAGGAACACCTTGGTGCAAATTTGACTGTCTTAAGTTAGAGGGCAGTGATGTACACCATCTGTTCAGAGTTGGGCCCATAGGCCCATGGTCAAGGAAAGCCTAGATGGACCCCAACCTTCCAGGGATGCATTTTTAAATAACTGTCACCTGGAATGTGAATCTGGTGGTAGATCTGACCTTAGAAACTGAGGATCTTGGTCAGGAGGCTTATACTTCTTTGAGAGCCTAGATGGGGCTGAATGCATTGATGCAGGTAAATAAATGCACTGCAGGCTCAAGAAGACCTGGAACCAGAGGAAGGAGAGGTCTTGATGACATTCTTTGATGTAATGTCTCAAAGATGACTGATGTAGATGAGTTGGAGTGGGCATAGTAATATTCAACTTAGCTGCACCCCTTAATAACACCTCGTTAAAAGTTGTTAGGTCATCAATTGGAGATATCCTTGCTAGAGGTTTGTTTGAAAGAATCGGGGAATAATCTCTGATTGAAGATCTTGACGTAGTTGTCCATGATGGAGACCATGTTCTGTGTTGAGCTAGTGACCTCCTGCTATTCCTTGTACTGGATCTCCCTGATCTAGAGTGATAAGACTAGAGTCTTTCCCTAGTGCATCTTCGAGATCTATGATTGGATCTGGACCTCGAGCAATGTCTATGAAATAACAGTGGACTGTACTGTGTCCTTGTGGGAAGAGATAGAAAAGTAGGGAACATTCTACGTGAAAGCCTAGATGATGTTACTGAATCTGGAGAGAAGTTAGGTGGCGTCGCTGCTCCGGGTTAAGCTGTACCAGAAATTACTATTTCCGATGCATGATGTGAAGGAGAGTATGTTTGAGAGTAATCAGTGCCTGAAGTTGGATAATTTTCTTGACGAAGTTCCTGTAACCATCTTGGAGACAGTTGCATAGATGGTGACAGGGATTGTGCTCAGGATATCACTTTTGAACTCTGTGGTGGCTGTGAAGTCAAAGTTGGTGGTCTGAACGTAGATGAAGGAGGCTTTGGTGCAGAAGGAGGTGATTGACATCAACTATAGTCTTTACGTAAAGGAAGGTGTTTTCGGTGTTGACAGTGTTTTCAACTGCGACTTTCGAGGTTCCTTCGCCGTCAGGTGCCTCAATGTTATACCTGATGATGCAAGCAAGTGGGAAGGTTTCCAGTCTTCAACGCTATGTTGCTCAATGTCCTGCTACTCGTCGACAATAGGGAGTGATGCCTCCTCCTCTGAAGTCTTCTCTCCTTGGATCTACCTCTAGGGGACTCCGTGGCGGGAACAAGCAGCTTTGGCAGACCTTCTCCATGGCTTTAATAAGATTTGGTAGCATGTTAAATTTCCTTTCTTTGCTGCAAACCATGCTGTCTGATCTTATGTCTATCCTTCAAAGTTCTTCTTGGGAAGGTTTGACGAAGTGTGCAGGAATCAGGGATATGAACCTCAGGAAGATATAAAATGCAAAGCCTGTGGAGATCTGACCGTGACTTCTTTCTCCCATAGGAAAGGAACTTCACAAATAGTGAAGGCAATTGCTACAGACAAAATAGCTATTTTTCGTTCTGAAAAGGGTGTAAACATACCCTAAACATTATTATTATAAAGCTTATAAAGCGCATGGTTACTCCAACAGAGTGTCCCTGCGCTAAGACATCACAATCCATGACACCAAAGCCCTAATTCCCCCCCCCTCCAAGAGGCCGCTGGCCCCAGCAGCGCGGTAACTTCGCAACCGGAGTGCTTAACACCAATCCCCCGGGGATGACTGAAAGAACCAGGTTTTAAGTTTTTTACGAAACATTGCCTCAGATGGATACATCCTCAGTTCCATAGGTAGGTTATTCCAGGCCTTAGCCGCAAGAAAACCGAAGGATCTGCCTCCCGAATGTGCCTTTTTGGACTTTTGGCACTACCATAGACCTACCCATAGACCTAAGATTCCGGGTGGGTCTGTAAGCAGTAAGTAACGGGCGCAGGTACCTTGGCCCTTTCTCATTGAAAATCCTGTGGCAGAAACACAGAGCCTTGAAGGTAATTCTGGCCTGTACTGGAAGCCAGTGTAATTCCCTCAAGGTTGCTCCCACCGATGCACGCCTAAACATCAAGTGAAGTCGAGTGAAAACTCTAAATACAATGTTTGGAAAGATTTCCAAAAGATTTTAGCCAAAAAGGCAGAGCTCAGTGCCCTAGGACCTTGTTTGCAAGAGCCGGAAAAATTAACAGACCCGTCACCTGTGAGGCATGATGGGAAACAGGGTGCACTGTGAGATTCTTAAAGGCAAAGTGCCAGTTTTTTCTCTACTATGCTTTGCATTGCAGGTTATTGGCTATCAATGTCTCATATTCCCTTTCCTTTTAAAAAGGTTTGTGAAAAATTATTCACGGTCACTTTTTTATAGTGATGCTTGCTATGCAATGGCTTCTTTTTAAAATGAAAATTAAATGCAGTCTGGCAATTCTTAGCCTTACTTTAGGCTGCAAACATATGTAAGGTACTATGTTACAAAGCTTGTTATACATATAGGCATCATTCTTAAAAGAGCTCTGGGATCCCAGAGTGTGAGCGGAACTACTCAGTGCGCATGGGCTGGAGTCTTTAGTCTCTGGAAAAGAAGTATAATATCAGTCGGAGCAGGAGAAAATCCTTAGAGAAATGCTCCAGGGAGAAGCAGGTAAAACCAGTGAGGCCTTGGGATTAATAGGCTCCCCTGACTGGAAGACACATTATCCTCTCCAATTGTGGCAGAATCTAAGATCTGTTCTCCAATAAGGAACTCTCTTGGAAGCCATTTTAGACAAATCCTTGATCTTTTCCAACTTACACTTCAATTCTAAGTACATTATTCTCAATACTTTTTGATGTCTTGTCCCCATAAAGGAGGACATGCAGATGTCACATTCCTCAATGTCATGACCAGCATGCAGGCAGTTCACACAGTCTTTGTAAAGGTTCTTTACAAATATTTCTCTGGCTACACTGAGCCCAGGTCTTCAACAAAGCACTCAGCCTAGCGGAGTACCATTGGAGGTTAAAACTACCAGACACCTACCAGCAGTCTGGAAAAAATTAACGGATTCAAAAATGGAAGATAAAAAGCGGAGCTCAAGAAAGCCTCACAATTAGCACATGCACTAGGTATATATGAAATGGAAGTGCTAGAGGGAGGTATTCATGAAGGGCAGGGAGATGTGAATAAAATGTTGCTCAATTTATTCTACAAAAGAATCACACTTTGGGGCTTTACGTTTAATGACCACATGCTCAACCTGTTAATATTACTGGAGGATTTCCAGCTTGAAGTGACAGATTATTCACAGAGTAGCTCAACCTGTAGGAGAACAAATGCGGGAGAGAACCTCCTTAAAAGACATGACTGATATTCTCTATGCAGACACCTACAAAACCCATAATCCACCTTACCACTGTTTGGAGCTAGAAAACCCCTATTCACAGTCTACCATACAAGGGATAGTACTCTTCATTGTTACCCCAAAGGAATAAAAATAGTAGCAGGAGTTCACATCTGAGCAATTATTTCTCCTAGGAAGTTCATGACTGTGATGCGTTTACCATCCGATGGTCGCGCAACATGAAATAAACTTCGGTTTCTAAGAACAAAATGGGGCCAGAAAGCCTTCCCAACATGATTAGCTTATTGGGTTTTTTCTCATACCCATTACCATACTGCTTTTTCTCCTATTACCTTTCCCATACTGGGTTGTTTCCCCCTACCTAATCACATGGGTTCTTCCCTCATATTTAACCCTAAACTGGGCTCTTTCCCCTATTCAGTCCCATGGTGGACTATTTGCCCATACACAGTCATATACCGGATTTTTTCACTTTATCCAATCCCATTCTAGATTATTTCCCCATACCAAATACGATACTCAGTTCTGTATCCAGACTCAAACTCATTCTGGGTTATTTCCTCATTCTGAATCCCATGCTCGTTTCTATACCCATATCGAGTCCCCCTACTGGGTTATTTACTCCTTATCCAATACCATAGTGGGTTCTTTGCACTTACTAAATTCCATACTGGGTTCTTTCCCTATACCCAATCTGTACCTGGTTTATTTGAAATCTACTACAAAACTAAAAGATAAAGAACATTAATCATTCCTTACTCTCAGGTCACCGTTGGTCATATGCGTCCCCGGGAAGGAGGCATACAGGGGTTCTTTACGGAAGATTTTTATAATACTTCTGTCCTGGATATCCCTGTAAAAAGAATCAAATGATTTGTACAACAATATGGCAATTCACTGAAAGCAACACATCAACTGCCACATCCAAACAATGGCCACAACACATTGATTAGACAAAACAACACCCTGACAGGCATTCAGCCATAAAATGCAGCACAGACATACATGGGAAGCCATCAGTAAGGTTCGGTATGTACATTGTTGTAAATTACGCCAAAACTACTAAGAGACACACAGGCACAATACAGAAGGAATGCAGAAACCTCAGCAGCATTCAAGCTAATGGGCAAACAGAAAGAAGATACCTTTAAATACATAATCCTATTTAAGATACACATGTTCATAATTCTCTTCAAAGAAAAAATACCATGTGCGCTAGCTCAAAGGATCCATAAATGCAAACAAGAAACATTTAGCACTATGAAAAACTAGACTGTCTGTCAAAACAAGGAGATCTGAAGTATCATACACACACATTTGGGGCAAGTTGCTTACTGTAGCGACTCTTGCACTCCTAGCCCCACTAGGGGAGATGGCAGCACTTTGCCCAGTCTAGATAACACATTTTGGAAGCTCAGGTGCATGAACAGCTACTGCTCTACCCACTGCACTGCCCAAAACACACCTGCTGATTGCTCCTAAATTACTTTCTTTGCTCTCCCTCTCCATCATATTGTATATAAAATGTCAGGGAGTGACGGCTGCAAGTGCATTGGCAGAGGGGCAGAGGAGCAGAGGAGCAGAGGACAGGTGTAAAAGAATCGCTGTTAATGGTATCTTTTCTGGAACTGTGGAATGAATAAAATGTATGGATCATTCACAATTAAAATGGGTGGAGGCCGAAACTTCAATTCTCTAGAGTATTTGACACCATTTTTTATGTCTCTAGCTCAGCCAAACTTTGCATCTGATATGAAGTGGATGGTCACAGAGTGTGCCTAGCTTCCAAAGTAACTGCTTTACAATAAAAAGAAACTTAGTACTAAAAAGCTACCGTTATTGTTGGTGCCTTGGCACTGTGTGAACATAGATACCACAAGCAGCTTTCTATGGGCCAAGCTTTCGAACTGGGGTATCCCAAATCATTTGCTTGATATGATTAAATTGTTATATACCAACACATGGGTTCAGATCAAAGTCGGAGATGGTAGAAATACAACCCGCCGACTTGAAACCAAGTCTGGTTTGAAACAAGGCTGTGTCCTGGCTCCATGCCTTTTTAATCTTTTTATGTCTGATCTCCCCACACATTTTAAAGAAGTTAATGCACACTCCCCCACTTTATTAGGCAAAGACATTAAATATTTACAATACGCTGATGACACAATTTTATTGAGTCATTCCGTCATAGGTCTAAGAAGATTAGTCGACTCTTTTAATCATTATATTACCCTTAACGGTCTAAAAATAAATACTAAAAAGACAAAAATAATGACTATAGGTAGAACTAAATTAGGAATGAAAGAATGGAACATCAATGGATTATTTATTGAAACGGTAAAATCATACAAATATTTAGGAATTACATTTGATGATAATATGTCATTTAGGCAGCACTTTATTAACCTCCAAGCAAAGGCAACAGCTTTGTCATTTGCTTTCAGAAAGTTGAGGTATAAGATATCATGTCCAAACCATGAGCACCTGCTGAAGGTCATGAAAGCAAAGCCGATTCCATCTTTGGATTATGGCTCAATGATTTTCCGAGGTAAAGACGCAAAAATCCTTGATGACATTCAAATAAAAATTTATAAATCAGTTTTTAGGATCCCCAGATATATAGGACATGCCAATGTAAGTTTAGAATTTGGTCAGAAAAGGCAAACTGTGGTAAGGCAATCTGCCTTTCTAAAAATTTTACTATCATTATATCGCTCAGAACAAGGTTCCCTTGCGAATCAGTGTTGGCATGAGATGATGAGGAAAGAGTACGCGAGTAGTTGGAGAATATTTTTAAGTGAGTGTTTACGTAATTTTGAGTGCCCAACTTTAGAAGAAGAATTTAGGAGCAAAGCCGTTTTAAAAAAATAATAAACCAATCAGCCACTCTACTATCGACCATAATAGATAAAGATGAGCTCAGGAAAAAACAACACTCCTGGTCAGTTGCCAATTCTTTTAATAAATTGGAACCTCAACTATATCTGTTGACCCATTTAAAACCGTTATTAAAGAATACATTTATGCTATTACGGTTTGGGAGATATCCAACTAAGGACGGAATTCCAAAATGGGAAAAAAAATGGTCCTCCAAACTTTGTAGGTTATGTGGCTTACATGATGAAACCTTAGTACATATTGTAACCATATGTCCCCAATTGCTAGAAGAGTGGAAGTCCCTTTTAAGACCTATTTTTAATGAATTAGGGGTGAGAACTTGTAGAAATGCCATTATTATGTGCCTTACTGGGGCTACGCCCCGCCTGATTTAAGTTCATTTTTATTGCTGAAAAAAAACTATTAACCCAATATGATTCCGATTTATAATACAGTAACATTTACTATTGACTTGAATGTAAATATGAAATGAGAATGAAGTATTTGTTTTTAAATATCATTTTTTTTTAAAAGGTCCTGTATATGTATTGACATTATAGTTTTAAGGCTTGAAATTGTTATAGCATCAGTTAAACAAATTTAATCATATTGAACAAATGTTTGATTGATAGCTGGGACTTTGCCATTCAGCCGTTAGCAGAAACGCACTTTACTTCCTGCTGCTCTCTATTGCTGCTAAGTCAATTGCTGCTAAGTTTTCTAGTGTAATGTGGTATGCATATTTTATGGATATAATGCTTTACCATATTGTGTGAATATATAATTTTAAACCACAGCCGCTAAAGATTTGAATTGGTTATAGGGCTGGTCATTCAAATTTAAGACCAAAGATAATGTGTTTAAAAAAATTTAAAAAATTGCTGCTAAAATCTCTGATGTAATGTTATCCTATTTTAATAACAAAATGTTTTATTTTATTATGTGTATTTTTCCGATTGTAACGATTTTTATTAATCAACAAATAAATAATTCACCCACAAGCAGCTTTCCCTACTAAAGAAAGAGAAGTAGTCCTCCTAGAAAGCAATTTCATAACTGTTGTTTAACCCCTTCCATGCTTATGACGAGCTGGACTCGTCATGGCACACAGTGGTCGTGTGCTCATGACGAGTCCAGCTCGTCATAAGACCCACCCACGGGGGAAGCGCTGGCGCTCCCCCCGTGGGAATGCGATGGTTGGTTTTTTTGGGGGGGAAGGCAGGGGAAGGGCTTCCCCTGCCTCCCCCAGCCACCCCCATCAATGACGTCAGCGCGCGAGGCGCGCTGGCGTCATTGGGGTTCCCTTTCTTCCCCGACGCGCTGGAAGCCATTTGCTTCCAGCGCGTCGCGAAATCAGGTGAGTTTTGGCTCCGGGGAGGGGGTTTGAAACAAAGAGGCATCGAGGGAAAGAAAAGGGTTTTCCTTTCCCCCCGATGCCTCTTTTGTGCATTCCTGCTGCACGATCATGCGATCGTGCAGCAGGAATGCCCACTAGACACCAGGGAATTTTTTTTTTTTAAATGTTAATGAAAATACTGTTTGGGGGAGCGGCCCCTTGGGCAAGGGTCGTTCCCCTTTTGGGGGCCATATGTTTTTGTGCTCTGCCCCCCTGGGGGGAGGGGGTGAGGGGCAGTTTTTCGTATTGTACCCACTAGACCACCAGGGAGAAACGGTGGGGAGTGGCCCCTTGGGCAAGGGTCACTCCCCTTTGGGGGCTTTGTTTGTGGCCGATCGGCCAAATGATAGTGCCCTTTATTTTATTTATTTATTTTAATTAATGCCTTTTTATATAGCGTGGACTTTACCCGAAGGTGTCAGAGCGCTTCACAATAGGACAGTAACATTACATGAGGAGAAGGTTACAAGTGAGCATAATACAAAAGGAAGCGTTACATTACATGAGGAAAAAGTGACAATTGTGCAAATAACAAAACAAACAAGATACAAAAAGAGGTATGCGTTACAAGAGGAAAAAGTGACAGGTGTGCATGATGATACATGAGATACAAAATACAAATAGAGGTATAATACTGCAATAAGTGGCAGTCACTCAGAACACACTGGGAAGGCACTTCTATAGGCATGGAGTACAGAATTTCCTATAGTGGAAGAACTTCCTTGAGGGAGTAGAAAGGGCGTGAATTAAACAGGAGACTTAAAATGAAGGGTACACAAACATAAAATCCAACACAGCACGCAAGGGTGAGGAATGTACAGGAAAAAGTACAAATTTACAATGAAGAGCGAACTTCCTAGAGGGGGCTGAGAGTGAAAGTATTAGTTCTGAAAGTGTCTTTGGAAGAGAAGAGATTTGAGGTCAGCTTTGAAGATCCGGGTAGAGGAGGTGGCACGGAGCAATGGGGGAAGCGAGTTCCAGATTCTCACCGCATTTCCTGAGAAGGATTGCGCCATCGATCTTTCCCTTTTGAAGATGGGGGGTGCTCAAGCAGAAGCTTTTCCGCATTGCGAGAAGGGCGAGAGCCACCGAACAATTTCAATTTATTTGCCAGGTAACGAGGGGAGGAGGTGTGTAAGGCTTTGTGTGTGATGCAGGCAGTTTTGTAAATAGATCTTGCCTCGATCGGAAGCCATCGAAGAGAGGACAGGATAGGAGTGACGTGGTCGCTTTGTTTAGACCCTGAAATGAAGCGAGCTGCTGAATGGAGGATGGATTTGAGAGGGGAGAGGTGGGATTTGGGTAGGCCCGTCAGAAGAGAATTGCAATAATCCAGTCTTGAGAGAACCAGAGATTGTACCAAGGTTTTAAGTCTTTCTCCGGGAAGAACCGACGGATCCCCCATAGAAGGCGCAACTGGTAACGTGCGTTCTTAGCAATAGAGTTGATGTGGGAGATTAGGTTGAGTCTTTTGTCAAGAATGACACCTAGGGATTTAGCGCTGTCGACAATGATGGGTTTGTTGTTGAGTAGGTTCAGCTGATCCATCCAAGATTGAACAGGAGGAGGTGAGAGAGAGGTAGAGAGGAGGAGGAATTCAGTTTTGGCGGGATTCAGAATGAGTTGGTGATCTAACATCCAGTTGTGAATAGAGTTGAGAGTAGAGTTGAGTAGTGAGAGATCGTGTGCAGAAGATACCTTAAGGTATCTTCCCACTAGTCCACCAGGCATTTATTTGTGGAGAGTGACCCCTTGGGCAAGGGTCACTCTCCTTTGAGGGCAATATTTGTGGCTGTGTCTGCCCCCTGGAGGGCAGATCGCCATGTTTTTTTTAAAAATTGGGCCACTAGACCACCAGGGATTTGTTTGAGGGGAGTGTCCCCTTGGGCAAGGGTTGCTCCCCTTTGGGGAGCATTAATTTGGCCGTTTCTGCCAACCTGAGGAGCAGATTGGCTGATTTGTTTTTTGTAGGTCCACTAGGCCACCAGGGGTTTTTATGTTGGGGAGCGGCCCCTTGGGCAAGGGTCGCTCCCTTTATGGGAGGATGATTGTGGCCATTTCTGCCCTCTTTGGGTGGCAGAATAGCAGTATGTTTTTAGGCCCATCTGCCCCCAAGGAGGGCAGAAGCCAGTAGACACCAGGGTTTTTTAAATTTTTGTGTTGGGGAGTGGCCAAAAGGGCAAGGGTTGCTCCCCTTTTACGGGGGTGAATTTTGTATTTATACTCTTTGGCCCACCTACCCCTTAGCTTGGCTGGTGGATTGTGTGTGGACTGGTGCATTATTTGCATTTTATGATTGTAATGTTTTTTTTCTCCTTTTTATTCTAGTGTAAAGCTTTTGATTCCTGTTTGCGGTTTCGGCAGTGGTTGTTCTGCAGTTTTGCGTAATTGCATTTATTTGGTAAGAAAAATATGTTTGTTGTGTGTACTCCAAATGAGTATTATTGTCATGCATGAATGAATTTTTTTGTAAGTGGTGTCATAATGGCAGCATATTTGTTAGTGTTCAGAGCATGAAATTCTTTGCGATGTTTTGCATTGTCTTATGTGTAATTTTTTTTTCTTCTTTTTTAGTGGGATATTGTTGATCTTCACTGTGTCTGTGCAGAGTAGGTGATGGTGAGTCTAGCTGCTTCTGTCACGTGAGTGGTATAGTGTTGGAGTATATAGGTCTTTGTGATAAAGCTACATTTTGTTTATTTCTTTTTTTACAAAGGGTTTGTTGTTGTTGACTTGTTTGACAAGTAACCTTTATTAGTAAGCATTATGGCTAGCCGTAGAATGACTGCTCAGCAGGTGGTTGGTTTGCTTCTTGAATCTTCCTCTGAGCAGGATTATGAGACTGACAGTGCGTCTGAGGGAGAGGAGGGAGGGGAAGATTCAGGCAGTGAGTTTTCTCTCCACATGGAATCATCGGATGATGAAGGTACTCTCAGTGCAGATGAAGGTACTCTCGGTGTGGATGAATCTACTCTCAGTGCGGATGAAGTGCCTGTTTTAGAGGAGGATACTACGGTGCCGATGGTGCAAGAGGCATCTGGATTGCAGCCTGGGGCTGCTAGGCTTCCTACTGGAAGTGCTGGACTCTGGGTTGATCCAAACATGGTGCAGCCGGTGTTGCCTGCCTTTAGTGGTTATGCAGGGTGTACAGTGGATTGTGAACATTATTTGCCTATACAGTATTTTCAGTTGTTTATGGATGATGTATTTTTGGGTGAGATTGTTGAGCAGACTAATTTGTATGCTGAACAGTTTTTGAGGGACAACAGTGCCAGACTTAGGCCCCATTCTAGAGCTACCCGGTGGAGTCCCACAAATCTGGAAGAGATGAAGAAGTTTTTGGGTTTGACTATTTTGATGGGTTTGATAAGGAAGCCGTCCATGGGTTCATATTGGTCTACCAGTCCCTTGATGGCAACGGCCATATTTCCTGCAGTTATGACTCGTGATCGGTATTTACTTTTGCTTCGGATGCTGCATTTTGTTGATAATGGTTTGGCATTGCCACGAGATCACCCTGAATGTGACCGTCTTTTTAAGATTCGGCCTGTTCTTGATCACTTTGTAGATCGATTTTCAGAGATCTATACTCCAGGGAAAGAAATATCTATTGATGAGTCTTTGGTCCTGTTCAAGGGCCGTTTGGTTTTTAGGCAGTACATTCCTAGCAAGAGGGCACGCTATGGAATTAAGCTGTATATGTTGTCTGAGAGTAGGACAGGATATGTTTTTAATTTGCGTGTGTACACTGGTAGGGATTCCACTATTGACCCCCTGGTTGTCCGTCCACTTTTGGAGTTTCAGAGAAAATTGTGTGGGATCTTGCTAGAGGACTGTTTAACAGAGGCCACCATTTGTACCTTGATAACTTCTACACTGCTGTGCAATTGTTTAAGGAATTGTTCAAAGTGGACACTTTTGCTTGTGGCACAATCCGCTCTAACCGTAAAGGTTATCCAAAAGAGCTTGTTTGCAAAAAACTTCAGAGGGGACAGTGCAGTTCCTTGCGTAGTGATGAACTACTAGCTGTGAAATTTGTGGACAGGAGGGATGTGTACATGCTGACTACCATCCATGATGAGAGTACTTCACCTGTGGCTGTTTGGGGTCAGATTGCTGAAGTGCGCAAACCTGTGTGCATTTTAGACTACAATAAGCACATGGGTGGTGTTGATAGAGTAGATCAGAGGTTGGAACCTTACACTGCTATTCGTAAGGCTTACATTTGGTATAAGAAGTTGGCCATCCATCTCTTCAGTTTAGCAACTTTCAATGCTTTTGTTGTGTTCAAGGAGTGTTCTCCTGCGTCAAAGTTGACTTTTGTTCAGTTTCAGCAGTCTGTCATAGGCAGCCTTGTTGTTGTGGAACAGGCAAGTGTTCCTAGAGTTGGAGTGGTGGAGGATGTGGCTCGATTGAAAGATCGCCACTTTCCTGATCACATTCCTCCTACATCCTCAAAAGACTTGCCCACTAGGAGATGTAGAGTCTGTTGGCAAAGAGGTACGCGGAAGGAGACTCGTATGTACTCCCCCGAGTGTCCTTCTAACCCTGGGCTGTGTGTGCCTGCTTGTTATAGAGCATACCACAAGCAAAAGAATTATTGGGAGCAACCATGAGTGGTAAAGTGAACTGCCTGGTCTGTAATGTTTAAGAATTGTGGTTCTGTTTCAAGGTTGGCATTAGTGCAATGTATTTAGTTTCTGATTTTGTGTTAGTAGATTTGTATCTATTTGCAATTTGTTTGTGTCTTCTTTTTTGTATAAAAAAATCCTAAATGTGATGGTGGTGTGTGTGTAGGCTGGTGCTTGGCTGGCGGTGTGCGTGGAGTGGCGCTTGGCTGGCGGTGTGCGTGGAGTGGCTCTTGGCTGGCGGTGTGCGTGGAGTGGCTCTTGGCTGGCGGTGTGCGTGGAGTGGCGCTTGGCTGGCGGTGTGCGTGGAGTGGCGCTTGGCTGGCGGTGTGCGTGGAGTGGCGCTTGGCTGGCTGTGTGCGTGGACTGGCGCTCGGCTGGCGGTGTGTGAGTAGTGACTTGCTGCTGGTCACTACACACACTGCTAGCCGAGCGACACTCCACGCAATCCATCAGCTTGTGTGGTTGCTGTGTTAGGAATGTGGGCGTGTGAAAGTGATGGGCCCTTGAATGGCGCGGTCTGCTGGTGTGAGTGTTGTAATGTGATGGGCCCGCGGCTGAAGGTGTGAATGGTTTTGTATGTGTCACACGTATGAAAGGTGTATGAATGGCCTCTAAAGAGGTTGGTGCCTTGTCGTGGCTTTACAGCTCACAAGCTGTGAGTCAATGGTTCAGTTTCTCGTCCTTTCAATTATTAACAGTGCATTTCATTTTTGTGAAATCACTTGTTAATACAATTGTATATACTGAACCATCACTCACCCTCGTGCCAAATCCAACCAGTATGTGTGTGTGCTTGAGGATTAGATGGCTGTGCAGTAATATTTTTTTTTTGTCTTTCTCAAGCAGGGTGTACCTTGTCCCTTTTTGTGAATGTTGTAATGTGTTTGTTTCGTGCCTGGTGGTGTGAATGGTCTTGTGTGTATCACGTATGAAAGGTGTGTGAATGGCCTGTAAAGCGGTTGGGGCCTTGACGTGGCTTTACAGCTCACGAGCTGCGAGTCACTGGTTCAGTTTTTTGTCCTTTCAATTATTGACAGTGCATTTCATTTTTGTGAAATCTCTTGTTAATAAAATTGTATATACTGAACCATCACTTGCTCTCGTGCCAAATCCAACCAGTATGTGTGTGTGCTTGAGGAATAGATGGCTGTGCAGTAATCTTTGTCTTTTTAGTCTGTCTGCCAAGGTGGACATTCCGTCTAAGAATAACCTACCAACTGTAGATATTGTCGTAAACCCATGGGAGTACATGGTGATACTCTCTTGTGGATCACAACAAGTTATGTTACCCACAATGTCCTGCAAACCTCAAAATGTCGGTCACATTTTCCTTGCAATATTGTGCCAAAATTTTCACGCTGCAGAAATAAACACATTATCTCAAAACGACCTGGTTTTGCAAGGGGGTCACCTGGGTTTTGGCCCGGGGCTCGGCGGCCACCTAGGGAAACCTACCAAAACCACACATTTCTGTAAAGTAGACACCCGGGGGATTCCAGGGAGGTATGGCTTGCGTGGATCCCCCAACGTTTTCTTACCCAGAATCCCCTGCAAACCTGACATTTTGCTGGAAAAAAATCACTTTTTTCACACATTTTTGTGTGGTAAAGTTGTGGCATCACCGGGCTGACACAAATTTCCTACCACCCAGCGTCCCCCCAGGTCTCCCGATAAAAATGGTGCCTCACTCGGGTGGGAGGCCCAAGTACCCGCGACAGGCAAGGGCCCACAACGTATTGAGGCGACCTCAAAATGGCCTTTCACAAAACGACCTGGTTTTGCAAGGGGGTCCCATGACGTTTTGGCCTGGGGCTCGGCGGCCACCTAGGGAAACCTACCAAACCCACACATTTCTGAAAAGTAGACACCCGGGGATTCCAGGGAGGTATGGCTTGCGTGGATCCCCCAATGTTTTCTTACCCAGAATCCCCTGCAAACCTGACATTTTGCTGAAAAAATCCCTTTTTTCACACATTTTTGTGTGGTAAAGTTGTGGCATCACCGGGCTGACACAAATTTCCTACCACCCAGCCTCCCCCCAGGTCTCCCGATAAAATGGTGCCTCACTTGTGTGGGAGGCCCAAGTACCCCCGACAGGCAAAGGCCCAAAACGTAGTGAGGCGACATCAAAATTGCCTATCTCAAAACCACCTGGTTTTGCAAGGGGGGTCACCTGGGTTTTTGGCCCGGTGCTCGGCGGCCATTTGGGAAACCTACCAAACCCACACATTTCTGAAAACTAGACACCCGGGGGCTTCCAGGGAGGTATGGCTTGCGTGGATCCCCCAACGTTTCCTTACCCAGAATCCCTTGCAAACCTCAATTTTAGCTGAAACTAATTTTCAATTTTTCCTATATTTAACTGTTAGTTTCTATAAAGAAACTTTGATGGATCTACACAAATGACCCCTTGCTGAATTCAGAATTTTGTCTACTTTTCTAAAATGTATAGCTTTCCAGGATCCATTATTGCTTTCATACCCATTTCTACCATTAACTGGAAGGAGGTTGAAAGCACAAAAAATAGCAAAAATAGGCTATGTCCCAGAAAAATGCCAAAACTGTGTAAAAAATGTTGGTTTTCTGACAAAAGTCTGTCATTCCCTAAAAGCTGGGAAAATGGTGATTTCAGCCCCACAAACCCTTTTTTGATAACATTTGCAGGGAAAAACCCAGACGCTTTCATTTGCAACCCGTTTTTCCCATTTTTCAAAAAAAAATTCTGGGACCCCCTCCAGGGGAATCCACAAACCCTGGGTACCTTTAGAATCCCCATGATGTTGGAAGAAAAGGACACAAATTTGGCGTGGATACCTTATGTGGTCAAAAAGTTACAGGGGCCTAAGCGCGCACTACCCCAAATAGCCAAAAAAAGGCTTAGCACAGGGGGGGGGAAATGCCTAGCAGCGAAGGGGTTAAACCCTCATACTTTTGCGTCTAGGTAGTAGTGAAGCCCTGCTCTATGGCCTCAGACTCCACAATGACTCTCCCCTAGGAGGAAATATGGCAACATCCCTCCCCCTTGGTAGAACTGCACTGGCTCAACTTTCCAACCCATGCCGCCTTCAAAACCAGTTTATGTATAAATGCATCACACCCTGCCTACCTGTCGGGCAAGCGCATTATCTCTGGTGAATCTCAGCACACCAGCAGCCAGAAGACTATCACACTGAAGACAAGTGAAAAATAGAAAAAACAAGGCAACAGCCTTTTTCCGTTTATGACCAGAATCTGAAACAACATACCCATACATTAGGATCGCCACCAAATTCCTTCCCAATGTTCAGACTGTGAAGGATTCCTGCTAGCACTAAAGAGAGGCACATTTTCTGAATGATGTCTAAGTGTATTATAATGTTTGAGTAGCAATGAAGTATAAGTCCATTAAACCATTTTACTCCTTTTGAAACATGGTATGTGACTTGTCACAAAGAAAGTTACTTTTCCTTCTGACTGAGGTCAAAGCGATCTTCCATATCACCAGTTTAAAGCCACTGGAGGCCATGCACTGCAAAGAGGTATGAGCCAACAATACGAGAGCAATATTCAAATTTCAAGCAGACTGGTATCTCCGGAAAAGGAGATATATAGGGAGGAGCCAATTGAAATGTTTACTGCAGAAAAAAACACTACACCTTGGGATGGAGATCTGAGGCTGGCTTTAATGGGGACCACACTCACATTTTCAGAGGCTAATTTAAGGCCCAATCACACTAGTGTATATTAAAATGAGAAGTAAAAAGGTGTAATCCATGAATGGGACTCTCTTAGGTTCTTTACCCTGATTCATCACAGGTGTCAGTGTTGGAATCCATATCTACTGGAGATGATGTGTACTGAAGTGGTCACCCTGAATAAGCTTCGAAGAACAGAAGTGAAAACCAAGGAATTCTGAAATGTGTGATCGAATCATAGGTCAGGGTACAACATGTCCAGCAGGAATTATCTGATGTAGGTTCAATTAGTTGGTCATATATTGAAGAACCCCATCATTAAACATATACCTAAAGTTTCCAACAGGTGGTCTACAATGCAGGTGACTAAGGTGCAGGAAGTTGAGAGCTGCTTGTGCTTGCACTGTCCATCACCCACAGCCTTGAAGGAAGAGTCTGGGAATAGCAATACAGTCAAGTGGTGATCTGGGTGCTTGACCTCTGCTAATACAAACAGCTCATATTGTATCCATGTAACAATTTGACCCTAAGAGTTTAAATCAGGCCAGGCCTTGGCACCAAAGGCTTATTACTTTCCCCAATAAAGGCAAGAGGGACAATACAGAAGGAAGCCAAGGAAATAGAAAACTTGATGTCTCTAAAAAAGAGTAAGTGAATAATAAAGCAGGAATCTTCAAAGTGCAGCAATCCTTTTTGCAAACTCCTGCACACAGACACATCGGAAGCATCCTGAAATGGAGCACCTTCACGAGAACCCACTAAACTCCTGGGTGGAGTTTCAGACATCTTCAAATGGAAAGGTAGATTTACTAGAAGAGGGCAGGAAAGACCAGTCAAGCCATTGCAAAGCAAACCATGGGTGCTGGTTCTAATCAACTTGCAGGAGACAGTTATCCAGCTCAGGCTGGCAAGACAAGAACGAATGAACCAGGATCTTAAACACAATTCTATCCAGTGGCCTTTGAATAAGATCCACGCTAGCCAAAATACTACCTGTTCCAATAAGCTCTTTGTCCAGCATGAATGGTATACCGTGTGCACAAGAGGATTCTGTACTGATGTACAGTACTAGAGACTCTGATGCAGATACCTTAAGAACAAGGAAAGAGTCAGGCAGCGTGGAAACTCACAGACGAGCTGCAACCAGAAATGATCAATAGACTCTGTTCAACATCAGGAATTCCCAACAGGATTTTTCAGGTTTGCAAAGCACCTTGTAAGACCATCAAGAGTTACAACAAGTCAGGGAAAGTCAAGCTGGCAGACAATCAAAGTATTGTAGGGTACGCCTTGTTGTAAGGCTGTCCGGACAGATTGAAGCCCAAGGCTTCGGTGTCAGATTAGAGCGGTACCTCAGAGTCACTCCCGTATGGAGCTCAGTAGGGTGGTGCATTTTTTGACTGTGTGAATCCTTCTCCATCTTAAAGGGTCTCTCTGGCGGTACAGGTGACTGGGACTGGGGACCAGTTAAGAAATAATTGCTTATCTCTTGCTTCTGTACACTAAACTTGTGGAACCCCATAGGATGGCAGAATTAAGATAAGTACCCACGAGTCAAGTCAATTCTTTATGTGAGCAGTTTAAGACAATGATGTTAAAAGTCTGCACACTTACACAATACTACCGTGCGAGCATAACAAGCGACAGGTCAGATTCTAAGAACAAAGGACTGATATTCTTTAGACCCACTTACTGGTTTAATATGTAATAGTACAGGAGTGAATGCAAGCAAGAAATACCACTACTGTAACCGCCTCTTCCACCACTACCTCCTCGCTTTTACCTCGTCCTCCACTATTTCATTAGTGTATAGATGGCATCGAAACACGATTAACTCCTTAAAACTTTTACCATGAAGCTAATGTCTAACCCTAGGACTTAAGAATAATAAATCTTTATTTTAATATTAAATTATATTAAATTAAATAATGAACCCTAATGGTAACTACAATTAGCACTAACCTGTTTCAAATACTTAACTGTGCTGAATATATTTACTCTTATAGCCCCTAATACTATCACTTACAAATTATAAATATTTTATTATTTTATTAAAAGTTCTTTAAAAAGGAAACCATTATCCTAGTCCTACTATTGCCACACACTATTAATTATTTAAACTCAATTTAATCTGTAAAAACACAGATGCCTAAATCTAGCGCTAGTCCTCACCTGAACTCTAACCAGTGTTTAAAAATTGTATTAAATAACAGTACACTGATTTTTTAAAAGGACTATTACAATAACTGTAATCCAAACTCTAACACTTACCTAAACAAAGAGTAAATATCTAATTATATTTGAAATAAATTTAAATGACTACTGAGAAAATTAAAATTGAAATATCTTGGAAGAATATGGAAATCTTAATACCACCCCTCACCTTAACCAGTGGTATTTATTCAATTGAGTGCAGTTTTAATGAACCAATTACATTACATATAAACGCTTACTAAATATTTTAACCTTCTTACACTTAAACCTTCATCAAGGTAGTGGTACACAATGAAACAGCAAAACTGTTCATGTAAATTTAAGGAGGTAATAGCTACTACATAAGATAATGGTAGGCGATATAACAGGAGCCAAAAAACCCACCCTCATGTAATGAAGGCAACAATGCTCCAACAGCAATGAGTATCCTTAAATGCCCATGGAGAAAATGTGCTAGTAGTTAATTGCCCAGCAAGATGCATGGATCGTTTCTGGTCTTCTCAGTCAACAAAAAACAGACAGACAGTACAGAGAGATTACAAGATGCTACTATCTTGGAACAAAAATTAGACCCAGAAACTCTGAGGAGATGCCTACACTAGCCCAAAACCTAAGAACGTGAAGGATCTTTCCTTGAGCGCAACTTGGAAGCATGGAGGACTGTATTCCAATCAGTGCTCTCAATAAGCAAGGTGTCAGAAACTCAAGAGAGTGCCCAACTTGAAGTTGCCATTCCTCATGGTAACTACTTCAAGCTCACCAATAACATATATGCCAATAGAACCACCATTATTCAAGTCAATCTCAGGAATATAAGGGCCTTTGATGAGATCTTCCGGCAAGTCAAAATGATCAAACATGAGGCTGCTTAAAACTCCAAAACCCACCCACCCAGAGCCACAGACTAACACTACACAATTGCCTCTAACTTCACAGCCAGGCACTAGCACAAAAGCATCAGCCAGCCTCCTTAACCTCCTTCCCACACTCCTGTTCCCCCTACAGTGAATACACTTGCCCTGGAAAAAGTACTTCTGAACAATTTCTTTCTTATTTTCAAGCATACCATGCACCTAGCCAAACCATATGAGGCCCACAAACACCTCCTGCTGCCACTGAGCGCATTAGTTACTTCCAACCCACTCAGGCTCCAAGCTCTTTGATAAAACTAACCTTATGAATACCACTGAAGAGTTCAATAAATACAAATTTATAAAAAATTTAAAAACATATTGAACACCAATTCACCCCCAAAGCATGCGCTAGACACGCACAATATCCCTTCCGACGCATATTATCTTTTACTTGAAATCACTGAAACTATGTGTGGTGACAATTATATAACTGTAATCAAAGACCTTCTCTCTACTGGCCCTAACATCACCCTGCCAGAGCAAGAGAGGAAATGGCGTAGCACCAGCATATGTCAGCTACTTAACCTGCACCAACATCCAGACATAGTGCATAGCTGCTAGCTGCTGCATCACCCCCAACCACTCTCTCATCACAACAGTGGTCTATAGTCACCGACGGTACACCCCCAAATTCACAGAGGACTTTCGCAAAATGACACTTCATTTACAGACTAAATCTAACAAAGACTTGTTTATGGGTGACTCTAATCTTTATGTTGGCAGGCCAGTTTCAAAACCTGCTAAAGACCTTTTTAAGAATAAGTATGACCTTGGCTTCCCACAAATTGCGAGCGTCCCAACACACACTGAAGGGCACACAGTGGACCTTATGGTCACCCATAACCTTGAAACTTAAAATGTTAAATTTAGTGGTGAAGTCACATATAGGGTGAGATTATTGCTTTAAGTCCATCAACCTGAACAATCTGGTTTACAAACCTGCTACACACAACAAACCCACAACTACTACTCTTTTAAAACATGCCAGTAACATTACCAATGAAAACTTTTATTTTCCTTGTTACACTGTGAAGAGCAACAGTTAGTCTCAAAAGGCTCATATGGACCTGAGACTTCTACATCAACATATCATGCACCATATCATACACCCTAAATATCCAAGTACAGGGAACTAAAACGTGTTGATCAGAATTTAGAATTTCAATTTCGCAATCCAAGTTGGAAGAAGATAAAACCTGATACAAGATACAATGCAGAGGCTGCAAAGGAGCACTTAAGCAAGCTAAAAAGGACAACTCAGCAAACCAAGCAGCTAATTCTATCAAGGAAAAATTCAATATTTACTTGAACAATCCAATGGTGTCACCCTGAAGAGCTATCCATGCGCATTCAGACAACATCTCAAAAATGTACTGGAGTTCTTAGGATCTAAAATTTAAAAAATAAAAAATAAAATATCACTGGCTACTCTCCAACACCCCAGAACTACTTCTCTGTCCCTTCATTTCCCCACCACTGTTACAATTTGTCGAATTCTCCTAATTCACACCATTGAAGACCACGTAGCTGATAGGACTGCTTACCAAAACCAAAGTATACAATCCACAGATCCATCGTCACACTGCTAGTGCATGAAATTCCTGTCTCTTCCTTGGAAACAGATACAACTAACATAATAAATGGCTGCACAGGAGTTGTGCTCAGCCTTCTGAAGCATACCATCATCACTCCCACCTAAAAAAAAACAGCTGCTGATCCTACCAGCTTGTCAAACTACTACTTAATCCCCAACATCCCATTTCCAACGAGATCACTGAAAGGGGGTTGACGGTCAAGTTACTTACCTATGGTAGAGACTATTTGGTTGTAGACTCCTCACCTTTTGAATATTCTCCCAGTGTCAGACTGGATCTGGAAACTTTTCCATAGTACCGATGCGCACCGGAAGGTGGCGCTATGTAGCTCTGCAGGGATGCAGTTTAGCTCCGGAAATGACATGCGGGCCTATTTAGGCACCACTCCTGCGAGCTGTAGTAAGTTGGTTCAGTGGCGTCACTAGCGGGGTGCGGGGGGTGCGGACCGCACCGGGTGACACCATCACATGGGGTGACACCGTGAGCCTCTGCTTTAAATCGCTACATAAATCATGTAGCGATTTAAAGCAGAGGCTCACGCTGTCACCCCATGTGATGGTGTCACCCGCCCCGGTGCGGTCCGCACCCCCGGACTTGGGAGTTACCGCACTGGGTGACACCAACCCTAGTGACGCCACTGAGTTGGTTTCGAGACCGCCAGCGCCTCCTGACCTAGAGCCTCAAAAGCAAATTGAAAGATCGGTGTGCAGATTCCTAGACTTAGGATATTATTTATGGGTAGAGTCCAAAAACAGAATCAGGAGGAAGGGAGGGTTGATGAGGAATCTGCGGCTAAATAGTCTCTATCAGAAAGAGCGTTCTTGAAGGTAAGTAACTTCTTCTGATAGAGACTTTTAACCACAGATTCCTCACCTTTTAAATAGATACCAAAGCAATACTTAAGAGAGGTGCACTGTGGCTTGACTTAAACCAGAAAGTCCTGGAGGCAGAACTGGGCAAAATGCCCTTCTCAGCAGACCGGCCAGTCCAGACAATAGTGCTTCGTGAACATATGGCGGAACTCAAATGTATCAATGCACCATCAACCCAATGACTGACAGAGGACTATCTTTCCATTTTACGACAGGAAGGGCAAGCCCTTTTGGCTAAAGGGGTGTGGTTGTTATTCCTGCTGCTTTCTGGTGTCCAAGAAGGGCCGAGGTCTTCAGCCTATTCTAGATCTGCGCTCTGTCAATGCCTTCCTCTGCAAGGAGAAATTCGAAACGCTCACCCTGGCCCAGGTCTTTTCTGCTCTCGACCCTAGTGACTGGATGGTGGCATTGAACCTGCAGGATGCCTATTACCATATTTCCGTCCTGCCAGCCCATTTGTGCTATCTGTGGTTTGTGGTGGGAGAGGAGTATTTTCAGTTTGCTGTGCTCCCGTTTGATCTCATCAGTGGTCCTCGTGTGTTCAGGAAAGTAATGGCAGTGGTGGCAGCGCACCTTTGGAAGTCAGAGTTGCCAGACTTCCCTACCTTGATGACTGACTGTTGAAGGCAGGCTCGCCCCAGGCTGTCGCCAACCACCTCCAATAAACAAGAGGTATTGATCGATCTCAGGACCAAACTGGCTGAAGAGAAAAAACGCTACCTAAACTTCTCCACTTGACTTGATTCCCTGTCAGGAGAAGTGGTAGAAAAATTGTTAAGGTTGGTCTGACTGGTGGAGGCCTGCACTACGAGGCTCTCTGGAGAAGGGGACTGCAACAAATAGACCGGGTCACCCACAGCAGGGCGAAGATGTCTGGCGATATGTCTGTTAACCGGGGAGGGCACTAGAAGGCTGTGCCCAAGTCCTTAGGGTGGTATCGATCAAGGACTCATTGAAAGGGAAGAGGGGCTCAGAAGCTATCTGGCCCAATTGGAGGTCGTCAGTCAATACATTCGCTTTTACCTCCAATGTGGGAAGCTGAAGGTCAAAGACTTCAGCCGCCCTATGCATAACCATAGCGTGGATGGCAGATTCTACTGTGGCTGGGCCAGGAGGGGAGAAAAGGGCCGTCTCTGGGGAAACGTCTAGCCCATTAGCCTCCAGCAAGTCCTCATATCAATTGTCCCCTGCATAGGGCTGAGCGGACTCATCATTGTGGTCATAGTGATTATTGCAGTTGGTCCCAAAAAGGGAATGAAAAGAATGCAGTCTGCCTTGTGGTAATGCAAGTGCAGAAATGGGTGCCTCGATCAGATTCAGAAGCGTCAATGGCCGAAGTCAGACCTGTATCAGCTCAGAGAGGACAACTGGGGCCACCTCTTTGGGTGGCGAGGTCAGCATTGAAATACTCTGGCCTTACATGGTTTTGGGGGCCGGGTACGGCACCAGAACTGGAGCAGAGGGCAATAGTGGTTTGGAGGATCCAGCTTGCACCGAGGGCAAACCCACCGGCGGTAGTCCAGGTGGAAGGCCTCTAAGCTACGTGGGGTCCAAAGGTGTACCAGAGGGACGGTAGAGAACCGAAGATCCGAAGCATAGCCGTGCGGAACTCTTCAATCTGGTGGGATGTGGCTAAAGCCCATCAAAACTCCGGTTGTTCCAGAACCAGCTGCGGAATTGGCTACGAAGTTGACAGAAAGTGGGAGTGAGACAGTTGGCACCACCTATGTGCTTCGTAAAAGGGAGTGGGAATGGCGAGAAGGCGCGTAACTCCGCTTCAACTTCTTGAGCTTTTTGTGCTTATTGGAGGACTTTGAGCGCAAAAAACTGGAAGTAAGACCGGCATCGAACCTTGGACTTTGAGCGGGACTTGGAGCTGTCCAGACGCTGAATCTTCTTTTGCTTGGCGACCAAAGTTCCCCTTCTGTTCCCTGATGGCCTTTCGGGTTCATTGACACGCAATCACCGTAGGTCTTGGGAGTCGTAGCCTGACCCTAAACACCATAGGCAAACCTGGTGGGGATCTGTCACAGACATCTGCTAGCTACAGTCCGTAAAGGGTTTAAAACCTGCTGTCTTAGGGGGTAACAAACCTTGCACACTGGGTAAATTTTCAAAGAAACGTCATGAAAAAAGAGTCTCTCAGAGAGAGGAAAGCTCCAGATCAAAATCTTGTGGTGCAGAAAGGAAAAACTGATGTCAGTATGCAGGAGTGGTGCCTATATAGGTCCCGCACATTTCCAGAGCAAAACGGCATCAGTGCATAGCCGCAAGGTGCCACCTTTTGGCACACAAAGGTACTATGGAAAGGTTTCTGGATCCAGTCCGACGCCTGGCGAATATTCAAAATGTGAGGAATCTGCGACTAGCAGTTACAAATCCAATAATATAATGAGCTAATCAAATACGCTATGACCATCAGACTGAAGCTAGGCCTCAAAGGGGCACCGAACCAATCCCAGCCACCATAGGGGTGGAATTCTTCTTTTCCATGGATGAAGACAAGAAAACTGAATTGACATTCCTCGACTTATGGGAAATATTACACTGTCAATCAGACAATACTAGAGTAAAGGCTGGAACAATTGACAGAAATTCCTGGATGTGCTCGGTCTTGTATTTGAACCTTTATTTCTAATCCCATCCAAAAGTTTAGGATTGGGTCAGTTGAATTATACACATCCCTGGGGCCCTCATGCATCCAAAGGTAATCCATCTCCTGCAATGAATGCTTCTCTCGTGGCCCAGCTACTCAATAAATCCAATTAAACTTGTAGGTGTATGTGGATGACATGCAAATTTGCTTCCATTTTGACAATTCAGATAACTCCATCCTCATCACCTCATGCCTGAGCCATGTACTCCTTCGGATGCAGAGCGTATTTTGTATGATGACAAAACACAGATCATTAGCCCTGCCCACCAGCAACTGGTCTTTAGAACTAAGAACACCCTTCCATCAAACAGCCCCAAAGCCCTGAAACCAAGGAACACTTTTTGGCTTAGACATTTTGTTCCTCCCTTGCCCCTTTTAACACCCCCGCCCCCCTCCAAAAAAAAAAAAACATACAGTGCTGGATATTCCTCTCCAGATCTTCACTCTCTGCAAACGTCTCCCACTGATCATGAGATGTAGCTCATAAGAGCCCTGTTTACAACACGACTGCACTACTGTGACATCTCAATTGGCCCACAAGAAACCTTTTGCCAGTCTACAAAACTACAGAACACCTCTGCTGCCAGACTGTGCCTAAATCTCTGCAATCATGATCACATTAATCCCACCTCGAATGCTCACTTATATTCCAGCAGAAGCCAGGATCAAGTGTAAAGCTCTCTGCGCCATCCACAATTGGCGCCTACTGACGGAAAGGCAGAAAAAAAACTGCAAAAACTAACCCCCTTTCCACACCACAGCCAGAGATTTCAGATCAGTGATCCCTCTAAGATCATACAAGTTGTCGATACATGGAAGGAGATCCCTGTGAGTGCAGGGTCCCAAACTACAAAATGCCCTCAACCCCTCCCTGTGATCCAAATCAAACTTCCTATGATTAACCTGAAGAATACTGGATAATATAGGAACTGCTTCCCTGACTGGACTCCAAACTTCCTTGTTTCTCATCTCTTCAAACAACGGTTTTTCTAGCACTCCACCCAACTAAAAGGTAACATGTAGAGCTATGTAAGGCTCATAATAAAAAACGATGGATGGGTGGTATGTGGCAGTAAACAAATGGTTTCCATACTCCTGGAGCTAAATATTATAAAACACTGGACTACTACACCTCTGGAGTGGATACTGGGGTGATCTACTGTGTAAAAAAATGTAGGGACTGGTGCTGCCTGAAAGAAAGAATGGCAATGGCATAGGAGATAGGAGAGGCTAGACGGATTCAATTATTGTTTTGGAATCTAATTGTAACCGTGGTCTTGATTTCTGTGGCCTCCCTTAAAGGAAGGCTGAAACATTTAGGTCCTCACCTGACATCTTCTAGTTCATAGAAGACGTTGCGTGATTCGTCCTTGATAAGGATGGCTGTGTTGGGGGATTTGAGCATCCCCATGGTGAGCTTCTGTGGGAACATATGAACGATGAGGGCATGGAGAGTGTCCATGCTGCTGATCTCATGAGTGATGTGCACCCGCCGCGATTCATCCCCAAACTGCAAGAAGAGGACCCCTACAGTGCAACAAAAACATAACAAATCAGTGCTTTTCACATATGCCTGATGCTACGATACACACGTACCACATCATGAATCCTCTACTTTCCTAAAGTTCAGATCTTTAACATACAAAGCTGGCTTCTGCAGTGTGAATCCACAACACGCAAATGAAACCCACAGTGAAATCCACAATTCACAAGCCACTCTTTCCTCAAAAGGATATCAACACTTAAGGCAAGTTTACCTCCGTGCAAATTCATAACTCACAAGACAAGCCACTCATAGCATGACCGTCCGCAAACAAAATCAGCTTTGTAATGCATGCTTTGCTCCACATCAGACACACTTCTAAAACGTGCTTTCTGTAGACAGGCCATCATCTTGGGGGTGTGAATATCTGTGCACAAATAACTTCCCAATCTCGTCAACTCATTGCTCAAATCACTTTTTACACAATAAGCTTTGTACTGCAAAAGGAAAGCTTCCCATATTGTGTGCAATGTACGGCACAGTGACTTTCATAAGAATCATGGAAGGTTCCCAAAATCACAAGACTAGAGCATTGAACTGGCAGGCCTATAACGCATGAATTGGAGCAAAAACACACTAGTGGGCACACGAAAATCTCATTAATCAGTACATGATGGAAAAGGATAGGGGCAGTTCATGTAGGCTAGCACAGAGCATGACACTTTTGGAGGTTGTTGGAAGGTTCGCTAAGAACAGGTGAGTTCAAAGAGGATTCCAAAATTAGTGGAACAAAGAAACACGCCCTTTCAACAGCATGGTGCAATACAAAATACCCTGAGAGCATGTTGGCATAGGAACAGATGCTTTTTAAAAAGACCTGCTTCTTACAACAGCATGGCAGGAGTATTCTCCCAAAACAGGCTGGAAAGGGAGGGTGCCTTGAAAGCTTGATCAGAAAGGGTGCAGTGACAACAGAGGGCACAGTAAGCATATGCTGTCACACAAGAGGGTTTAGTGACAAGAAAACAGGATAGGAGGCGACAGTGAGAAAAAGGCTGTGAATGCTAGGGTGCAACACATCATCCTAACAGAGGAGAATGTCCTTACCCGGTGATCGGAGCTTTGTTTGGCTGGTAGACCGGGATAAGGGCAGGCTTTGCCTGAACCGGTTCATCCTGTTGAACCCAAGGGGCAGGTCCGCTTCCGACATGGTTTCTAGAGATTCTGCTGAAGCAAAGGACAGCTTGGCCGCTTGATCTGCCAGGCCGGGCTGGGATCCCTGGGAGTGCCGTGTGCTTCGTGTCTGGAAGAATCAAAATCAAACCAAATCAGATATAGATGAATTTAAATCCCTTTTCGGCTGCCACAACACCTACAACGTATGGTAGACAAATCATTTGCTTTGCATAATTGGATATAACAATGGATGTGATTCAAATTAGTTAAAACAGTTCACTTACCCCATTTATTGGGCAGGGACAAAATCAATGAAATAACTTATTGTTGAGATGGAAATAGCAAAATTGCAAAACTAAATGGTTTGGGAAAGATACGCTCTAGGATCTTCAGGTAGTGAGAGGGTGTAGGTCTCATGTTTCAAGGCAGTAATAGTTGAAAAGAGGCATTGAACTTATTTGCCAATGTATTACCAGTGGAATTCCAGACGTGAGAGATCACGCGCTAGTGTAGCATATGTGGGTGGACTGGACTCAGTCCTCAAACTTCATGCAGGATTAGAGGTATGAAGTCAGTCTTCAAATGGAATACAGATGCATGTGGCAGGGCTTTCCTGATAATGCATACCTGTTACATAGAATTTGAGCCCAACTGTATGTTAAGCATGATACACACTAGCTCTTCAGAGAGTGAATGTGTAAGGCTTGGGGCCTAGGGGACTAATAGTATTGAACAGTAATGATGGCCGAGTGTGTGCAAGATCGTGATATTTATAGAACAGATTGACATTAATCGCACTAACAAAAATAACCGAAATGCAGCAGAAAGGAATCTTCTATTCTGCTGTCTAGCGACCTAGGTGTGCGTGATTAGCGTTACAAGGCCATCTGTCCATGCATGGAATAGATTTGGAAAGAAGCAACGCTAGATACATTTGCCTGCCTTATGGACATGTCTCTGACAGAGAAATGTTTTGTTTCTTACAATGAAATGGGGGCGGTCGACCTCGAATCTGGGGAACTGGGTTCGAGTCTCGGCAATGACTATGAACATCCTGTGATTCTGGGCAAATCACTTAATCTCCCCGTGCCTAACAAAAAAAAAAATGAATGTGTCCTCATGTAATGCAACTGGTGCCATGTACAGCGCTCTGATACCCGATTCTGGACAAGTTCGCGCTATATAAAACTCTGTAAAATAAAAATAAATAAAAAAAATAAATAAATGAAGATAAGGAAAAAAACTGCACACCAATTTCCCCTCCTCTCTCTATACAGAATCACCTGAAAGAATGGTAGAAAGATCTGAGAAGTTGGGAGGATTCGACACGTAGACTGATTGCTCGAGGGGATGTAAGGGGTGCCGACTGTAGGCCAGACAGCTTTCCGGTGTATGAAGGAATAAGTACACGACTTGGCATGAGCAGAGAAATTATTAATCGTACAGCCAATATAATAACCTTGAGGGGGGGCGTGGCTTGCCTGACTCTAAGATGGCCGCAGCCTGAGGGAGCTCCGGCAGCCGCCCAAACGATCCTGCACTTATCCGCGCCATCTGGTCAGCTGATGGCATAACAAGTAGTGGATGACGTGACACAGGTGGCGTATTGCGTACTGTGGCAGTCCGGTGGTGCTACTCGGCGTCCGAGTTGTGCCGTGTGACGCAGCGGCGATACTGCGGAGGCCTGCAGTATCCATTTTGAACAAGCGGCCGTGTTGCGGGACCTTCTACCCCGACTCTGGGTCTAATTGCTTGAATCCGTGGAGCGGTGGATCCTGGCTCGCCTCACCTGGCAGGGTGTGTGGCCGCGGACCGCAGAGTGAGGGTGCCATTGTTGGAGGCAAGGCTCCGGTAAGCCCGTGCGGGTGCTGCGGAGCGTGTGGGCCGGCCTGCTAGCGTGAATACGGCCGCTGCGCTGTTATTGCGCGGAACACCCGACTCAACACACATTGATCCGGCCTGTGGGGGGAGTTGTTCCTGCGGCCCCACCTGATATAAACCTTTGCTGGGGCACGTACGCGCGTGGCCTTCACTCGGTCTGCTGAGGACAGAGACCTTCCCCGGCGGCTTCCCCGCACGGCCCTAGATCTGGTGCGGATACTGTGAGCCTTGTGCTGATCCAGTTGGCGGCCTGGGCAGCTGTGGACCGGGCGTGTGTCTTGGGGGCCCTGGCACATAGGGATCTACTACGACACGTCCATTAATCCCTGTGGACTACGCCGGGCAAAACTGCTACATCTGGGCTACCCTGTGTTACATGCGGGGAAGGCTTCCTGCCCCTCTTCCTCCCGGTATTGCAGGGGCTGGTCACCGGCGTGCGCCCCTTCCTTCGCTGGTCGGCACTACGCAACAGGGCCCGTGTTTAGCAACAAATACTCCATGCTTCAGACACTGTTGGGGAGATAATCTTTTGGAGCCCCGGCTGGGCCTCAAGGAGTGACTCATGCTGTGCACCTGATAGGACCTTGCCGCTACGTGGACCATCCCCGATGGGCCTGTTGCACTGTCACACACAGCGGTGTAATAACTAGCTGCGGGCAAAACAATTATAAAGAACTTGCTAAATTACTGGCAGCGGCCGGGGCACATAGACCTGATTCCCATTCAATTGGTGCTTACCTGAGGCGGGAGTCATGGTGAAAGGCGATAAAACGCAGTCGAAACTCCAGTTTGATCAACGCAAATCGTCCAGGCATAGAGACGAAGACCCCAGCCCTACAGTGGCGGAACAGGATGAGGACCTTGCAGCACCTGATGGAGATATACGGCAAATACTGTGGGCAATGCAGCGGAGCCTGTCATCCATCGATGGTAAGATAGACTCTTTGGCTTACCGCATGGATCGAATGTCTGAGAGGGTTGACAAGCATGCCGAAATGCTAGATATGGCGGAACGCAGGATCTCAGAAGCTGAAGACTCCTAAACTGAAATGGGGACAGCACAAAAACAAATGGCGAAGTTAGTGGCAGCAATTAAGGACAAGGCCGAAGATCTCGAGGCGCGCTCCCGGTGCAACAACGTGCGCATACTAGGACTGGCAGAGACCACAACTACTGGTAACATGGAAACTTTTGTGGAACAACTGCTGGTACAACTACTGGGCAGTGAAACCTTCTCTGAGGTTTTCGTAGTCGAGCGGGCACATCGCACATTGGGCCCCAGTCCCCCTCTGGGCGCGGCGCCTCGCCCCCTGATTGCCAGAATATTTAACTATAGGGACAGGGATGCTGCACTGAGGCGTGCAAGAGATTTGAAAGTGCTCAAATATGAAGGTTCAGATTTGGCCCTTTTCCCGGAATTCACACCGCAAGTTCAGGAGCCACGAAAGAAATTTGGGCCTGCAAAGCGCAAATTAAGGGAACTTCAACTGGACTACGCAATGCTCGGCTCCGGGTAAATTTCGAAGGCAAATCCAAAATATATGGTGACCCTAGCCAGTTGCAGCAGGACCTCAAAAAGTACAACGCAGAAAAATCGAGAAAGTCTACACGGACACCATTGGCGGAGAGAGATGTCACATCAGGGGACGCTGAGCAAGAGAGTCTGCCGGGGTCGAGTACACCGGCCTCGTAAGTGTATCAGGGACACTGGACTTGGCTAAACGTATTTTGGACACACCATACTCTGAATCACCTGTGTTGTAGACGTCATGCTGTAATCACATTGTAATGTATCATTTTTTGCACAACCACTACATGGTTATGCTGTATAAATATCCAGACGCCTAGATGGCAACACAGTGAGTGGGCAGTCATAGGCTATCTAATAACACCACAGGTCTGGCTGCCACCGCCTTCGTGTGTATTACACCTGGGTAAATCTCTGTAGGGGATTTGTTTTAAAGGGGGGTGGATATACCTCCAGGTGGGAGGGAGTTTAGTTGGGGGGGTTTTACAACTGCCATGTCTCTTTCTTTTGATATGATGTGGGTGGGAGTTGGGGAGTTATTTTTACACAGCAATCCCGTTATTCTGTTTGTGTCAGCAGGAAAAATGCACTGTGAAACTCTATGTTACATGTATATGGTATTGTGTGTCAGTTTGGATAAGTAAGATCACACATGTCGCAGCCCCTTAAGAATCAAGCTACTATTAGATTTCTGTCCTGGAATGTCGGAGGTCTCAATGACTAGAGAAAACTACGTAAAGTGGTGGCATATTTGTATAGACAGTATAGATGTAGCTAATCTGCAAGAAATGCATCTTTCCCCAAAAACTGGGCTATCTCAAAGAAGAATGGAAGGAACGTGCATTGCATCTGGGTTTACTTCGCAGGCTAGGGGAGTACTCATTTGGGTTCGTAGAAACTCAGGCATACAGATACAGGCTATGGAGGCTGATGCTGACGGCAGGTATGTCTTAGCCAAGTGTCACAAAGAGAACTTCAGCGTTCTGCTAGTGGGGGGTCTATGGGCCAAACTATGACGACCTTCAATTTTGTCATACCTTGCACTATAAGATGAGGTACTCCCATATGTCTATACTTTGGGGTGGCGACTTCAATTGCGTACAGAACCCTGAATTAGATAGGTCAAAAGGAGCCCCTAGACCTCCATCGCGCGCTGCTAGAGCTATAGCCAGTATTGCCGAGACGGAGGGGCTTTGGGATGTCTGGCGTCATCAGGCCCCCCTAGGTAGGGAGTACACACACACTTCATCAGTTCGGAATATACATACGAGTATAGATTATTGGTACGCCTCCAGTACGTTACTTTCTTCATTACAAGACTGCTCACACATGGCCGTACCCTGTCGGACCATTCCCCTGTACTTTTACAGATAGGGCTAAATAATGTGAACACTAATAAACATGCTTGGCGTTTTCCTCAATACTCTTTATTAGACACAGTTTTTCGTACAGAGCTCGGCACGGCGATTGACGACTTCTTCATTACAAACCTGGGCAGCGTCTTGACTATGGGTTCCATATGGGAAGCTTTCAAACTGTATATAAGGGGAATCACGATTTCTAAACATGCATGGGTTCTCAAATCTATTCGCACCCAATTACGAAAAGTTGAAAATACGCTTAAGATACTGGAAGGTAAACTCCAAGAAACAGGCGATTCGCAGATACTCGCACAAATTAGAACACAAATTGACGAATATAACGAACTTGCAGAAACTGAAATTAAACATTTAGGCAAATATGCTGTAGCCAGGTCCTACTCAGAGGGTGACAGACCTAGCGCTACCTTGGCCGCGACAGTTAGACCCGCCAGAGGCGATAGCTACATCACAAATATTTACAATACTAAGAATGAGCTGGTGGACAGCACACCGGATATTATGGAGGCTTTTGCCGACTATTATACAGGTTTATACAGCTCTAAGGGGGCTATTGCCTCTGAATTAGATGAGGAATATCTAGCTCATATAGCAATGAAATGGTTGGAAAACAGTGATAGGGAAAGACTTATAGGCCCCCTGAGACCCACAGAAAAATAGCTGCATTTAAAGAAATGCCTAACGAAAAAGCCCCAGGCGCCGACGGACTGACACTCGCTTTTTACAAGGCATACCAAGATAAATTAATTCCCCACATTGTCAATTTATTTGAAGAGATGGCCAAAATGGGCAAAATGCCACCATCTATGAGGGAAGCTACTCTAGTTACCCTACTTAAGCCCGGGAAGCCTCCCAAACATTGCTCTTCCTATAGACCACTATCATTGCTCAATACAGACACCAAATTGTTCGCAAAGGTATTGGCAAACAGGTTAGCACCCCTTTTACCCAAGTTAGTGGGGCCAGAACAGACTGGGTGTGTCCCTGGACGGTCATTAACTAGCAATTTGCGCACCCTATTCGGAACCATTGCACGTATCCATCCACAGGTTAAAGCAGCAGCGCTATTTATAGATATTGAGAAAGCATTTGATTCGGTAGAATGGAGGTTTTTATATGCAGTCCTACGTAGGGTGGGAGTTGGGGACGTTTTTCTGAAGCTAGTGGAGGTTTTATATGCGCAGCCGGTGGCGCAGGTCAGGATTAACGGGACACTATCTCGTCAAATAGTGATAGCTAGGGGAACAAGGCAGGGGTGCCCTCTTTCTCCCCTTCTGTATGCCCTGGTGGCAGAGCCACTAGCGTGTGCAATGCATGATTATCATGCATACCGTGGTATCCTTCCCCTTAACTATAACCTCACCATTGCTGCATACGCTGACGATACTTTATTATATATTCGTAACCCAGAGCAAAACCTTGTCCCGATGCTACAAGAAGTGGAGCGATTTGGACAACATTCAGGGCTATACATCAATTAGCATAGGTCAATAATTTTCCCGTTAACTGCCGTTACAATCCCAATGCAGACCACCTACCCCTTAGAGTGGACTACATACCCGGTAGGGTACCTGGGCATAAAAATACACACCGACCCGGAGGTCATACTGTCTGAGAATTACGGATGTGCGTTACAAAGATTATCAGAGGTCATTGATAAATGGATCAAGTTCCCGTTGTTGCTGGTGGGTCACGTCGCCCTGGCGAAAATGGTGGTGCTTCCTCGGTTTCTATTTTTCTTCGCAAATATCCCCATTAGTCTGCCCAAGTCTTTTTTCCGCAGTTTGCATACATTGTTGACACGTCTTGTTTGGGCTGGTAGGCAGCCTTGTGTAAAGTGGGATACCCTAATAAAGCTGTACACGGAAGGCGGGTTAAACGCCCCCGATATGGAAAGATATTACAGAGCCGCTCAGACGCTGCATGCGCATGTCTGGCTACATGGCCCTAATAACTTGCCGCATCACCGCATAGAGTACAATATGGATTACCCCGTCCCATTGCCAAAGCTGTTGACTGGTGCTTCGCGGAATACACCACGCATAATAGACCCTGTGAATTGCACTGGATTTCAGTTATCCAAGATAGCTAGCAAGCAACGGCTAAGTCTAAAATACTCTCCCAAGTTACCTGTGCAGTGGTGTGATTGGTTTCCACTCAGTGATGACGGAGCAACGATGCAAACTCTTACTACACTGGGAATAACACACATGGGAGACATGTTTCAAGAAGGAATTGTTAAAACATGGGGTCAGGTATCCTCACAGGTCGGGGTGGGGGGGTGGGTCACTGCACTGGACACGTTTCAGTATTACAGGGTCCGTAGGGCAATCCACGTGCTGTTGGGTTCAGCTATGCAAGAACCGCAAAAAATGAAACCACTGACATATTTGCTGCAGGCGAACTCTCCTCAACGTGGTATTACAATACTTTACACACTATTCAAAGAGCAGGACGCGCAGATAAAACTGAAATCTCAACTGGAATGGGAGGAAGAACTTGGGATAGAAATTACAATGGCGCAGTGGTCTTGTTGCTTCAGAAACATTAAATCGATCTCGCAGAATGGTCGGCACAGATTGCTTCATTTTAAATACCTTCATAGAACCTATTACACGCCAGTGCGGCTATATAGATACGTGTTGAGGGAGGACGATAGATGCGTGAGATGTGCTGCAACAAATGCTCACTTTACACACTTAGCCTGGGAGTGTTCCCGAATACGTGCATTTTGGGGTGAGGTATTCTCTGTCCTGTCTAAAATGTTAGATCAGGTGCTACCAGAATCCCCCCTGGTTGCTCTGCTGGGGTTTGATAAAAACATACCAAAAGATGTGCGTAAGCTGGCCGCCATTGGTTTACTGCTGGCCAAGTGCAGAGTTGCAATGAGATGGATGCGGGGCCCTTTGCCTACTATAACAGAATGGCACATTGACTTAGCATACTGTTCCACGCAATCTGAAAACTACAATGCGTTGATGCCTGTTAAATGTAGACCTAAAGATATTTGGGGACCATATCAGCAGTACCTGCTGGAAAAAGCTGCAGAGGATGAAGCCCAAGCAGATCATGCTCGTACTGGAGTGGGTTGAGTAATGTGCCGATGTGGGGATCACATGTGGAATTGGTTGGCTATACCACAACAGATCAATTACGCATTTAGTAATATATTCATGTTTCTGGGAAGCATAGTAATTCTCTTTGTCATTATGCTGATGGGTGGCAGACTATGTGTTACAAATGAGATGCTATTACTATTCTATTGTCGCATTGATTACTGTACATGCTATAGCAAATGCACGGTGTATATTCCGAAAATACTGCTGTAATGTTTTTTCTTGCTCTTTTTTCCTCTGGAAAATCAAAGAAAGTTTTTTTTAAAAAAAACCTTGTGGCTGGTACCAAATATGTACTTGGGTGTTAGATAGGGATTAGACTTACCTATTACAATTAGTAGGGATATGCTATGTAAAGTTCAGTTCCTCCTGGATATAGACTGCTGGGATTATAATATCTACCATTATTCTGTTACATAAGGCTTGCACACTGATAGCCCATAATAAATAACCTTTTATTATAAAAATAGCTGTGTGTGTCTACTATTTCTGGGGCCCAAAGTGAGGGTTCATACCTCTATAAATAACTCCTGTGAATAAGAGTTTTTCTGGCAGGGTTGTCTGACTATGCCTGAATATGGATGTATAGGGAAAAGTGAGAGACACCTGTCTTTTCCCTTTTTCTTCGCAGGGAATGTGCACACATTACCACTTGGGACGTCCAAATGGGAGGTTCCCAACAATACAGTTTCTGAAAGGTGGTAAAGGGTCAATTATTGTACTGGTTGTAGCAACAAATGGTGGGCTGGAACTGGTCATTACACACTGTACGTAGTGTCAAAGGTGTGGGCCGGATCTAATTTTCACATTGGTTGATGTACCAAAGAGCTGGACTGGAGCTAGTTCGGACACCACTTCAATAAGGGTGGTTTGTACTCAAATATAGATGTAATTCGAAAATGGTGGACTGTAAGTAATACACGAGCTAGATGCATTTCTCACACTGTATAAAGTCCAGAATCAGCATCATGTTGAATCGGTCTTATGAACTGATGCTAAAAGGAGTCAGGGATATGATGCATTTGCATTCTCTTGTGTATTTGCCAGAACTGTCTGAACTCTACAACAATTCCGACCAGATCACTACTAAAACGTTTTGAACCTGCTTTGTATATATTATGGCAGTGACATGTATTATTAGACGGAAAGTTAAGGTCTTTACAAAATGCTTGGCTGATATTGAAGATCAAGCATTAACTAAATTATCAAGCACTTGTATAACATAAGGCTCCCTGCAGCTGAAACTGAGTCCTTTACATTTTTCAAAAGACCAACCCCAGAAAAGTAAGGTTTACATTTTTTTCCATTTAAGCAGGACTCAATTTGGGGTTCGTGGCTCTGGTGCAATTACATAACGCAACATTTGTATTTGTAAAGCACACTTTCACACGTGGGCATCTTGGCGCTGAACAGATGTTTATTGCTACCCAACAAATGGTACTCATTTTATCGACCTCAGAAGGAAGAAAGGCTGATTGGACCAGCCAGGATTAGAACCTGTGACCAAGAGATCAAACACAGGCCCCCTACAGTGGACACATTAGTCCACTAAGCCACCAGGCCGGGTACTGCAGCACAGCTGCAGGGTCCTGATTCAGGGACTTTATAGGAAATCACAGCTCCTTGCACTGACAAGTGAGGAAAGAGGAGAAAGACTGGTCCACCACCATGGAACATGAAGAAGACTTCAAATCCAACAGAAAGCGATGGATAATAGGGGATTGGGAGACTACTACCATGAAGGCATGGCCAAAAGGGAGGCGCACAGCAAAGAACACCTTGATCCTCCTTTGGAGTCTACTGACCATGTCCCAAGGCACCCGTATGGACATCACAGAGACTTGATATGCCCTGACGGAGGACTGGGAGGAATGGTGAGCCAAAATCATCCGGAGGAGGACTGGGAGGAATGGTGAGCCAAAATCATCCGTAGGAGGACCGGGAGGAATGGTGAGCCAAAATCATCCGTAGGAGGACTGGGAGGAATGGTGAGGCAAAATCATCAGTAATCAGATACAAGGCTTGGTGCAGAAAAGAAGGCCCGGAGAGGAGAGTGCGAGGGTCAGCCATGGAGGGAAGATTTTCAAGACATGGCGGGGGAACAAAATGAGACATATACAAACACCACAGAAATCTGGGGTATGAAACCGAGCTAATGACCCAAAAGAAATAGGGGTACACCGCTTGTGAAATACTCCCCTAGCACCCTGGTAAATAAATGCCAAGGAAACTGATCAGATAAGTGAATGGCTAAAGCACTTGCCTATGTACAGCGACATAAGTGGTCTATTGTGCCACCCCCTAAATATCAGAAGGGGTAAACATGCAACTAGGGTAAAGAGCACATGCACATAGGGTGAGAGATCCTATAAGCACTGAGCAAACCAATCCAATAAACCTCTCAGAACATAACAGTAGAAACAGAGCAAAAAAAACCTTCTTGATATCTAGTAATGACAAAGTACAAGCACAGGCGCTATGATGTGATGTGATAAATCCCCTCAGCTGAGCTGCCACTGAGGGCCTTAGGTAACTAAAACCCGTCAGCCAAAGGAAAAGCATGAGAGAGAGAACACAATTTTGCCACAGCATACGCATTGCCATACCCCGACTGAGAAAACATCGATCTGTAATGAAACTCAATGTTTAAAGAGAGAAAAGCACCTATTGGAGAAGACATCATAACATTTCTGACCACTAGAAAGAGAGAAGATAACCAGGCCACAGTAACTGTAGTGGCTTCAGAGAAAAAGCTGGCAATGATTAAGATAGGAAGGCTTGCCTGGTAGATATGCAGTCACATCTTGTAAAGACTATCTCAGACAGGCTATCAGCATTGAGGTCAGACCTAGGCAAGGACACGACATAAATAAAGGCTGGCATGTAATCCCCAAATTAGAGACTGGAATCAGTGGAATCCAGATTAGAAACCAATGCAGCCTCTGTGAAACTATTCCACACGTCCATAGCAAACCTTGAGGCACAAACCAAGCTACTACAAATAAACAGAACTAAACAGCAAGTCTCGCAGAGCTAACATCCGAGTCATTAATCTGAGAGAGGGATTAGCACCACATGGTGGTGGTTTTTTCCATGAGAGCTTGAACCAGCCTTCCTTTAATGGTCATCAGGAAGGCCTTCAACACAATCGAATGGGCAACAAATCCAACAGATTGCTTTGGAGTCTAATTGCTACCACAGATCGGAGTCCTCTTATCTCCACCTCTCCAAGTTGGCCTCCCCAACCCAGCAGCAATGCAGTGAACCCCTAATGAAACTTCAAAAGAGGCGAAGCCGCTGGACCTACTACTGCATGGGCGCAGAAAGGCCTAGGAGGCATGCAGCGGCTTTCCTTTCTTTGAAGCCCTCCAGTGCCACGTCTGTCTTATCTCCTAGGAGACCGGTACCAACAAACAGCATATCTATTAATGCTGCTTGGACGTCACCACCAAAGCTTGTGAATCTTATCCACAAGTGGCGCCAAAGCACCACGCTGGTATAGACTGCGCTGCCTAAGCAGTCAGAAGTATCCTGTCCAGAACTGATAATTTACTTCGCTGCATCCGGGCCATCCTGTATGATCTGTGCCAAATTGGTGAAAAATTCTTTAAGTATTGTCGCCAAAATCTTACTGTCCATATTCCACAATGTTTGCTAGTATTTCCCTAGGAGGAAGCTAGAACTATCAGAGTGAAAAGCAAGACTTGCATAAGAAAACACTAATTTTCTGAATGCTTCCATACATTTATATTCCCTGTGAGGGGGAGTTATAGGAAATGAGTTCAGGTTGAGCCTGCTCGTAAATGACTGGACAACCAGGCTTTCAGGTGTAGGATGTTCGGTAAGGAAGGCAGGGTCTCCTGAAGCAGGTCTATGGCATCTATCCACTTGCCTATTTAACGGTGGGCAAGGATAAGGTTTTGCCCTGGTGCCCATTAATGTGTCAGTGAGAACTTTGTTAAAAAGTAGTAGAGGTGCCGGGATGGACCATATGCAGTACACCACGACTAACTTAATTACACATTGCAGAAGACATTGGGGGTAACCGATATGAACGTCCCTTACTGTTTTTAGGGTTAACTTTGGCCAAACGAGACATTGCTCGCTCTTGGAAAGCACACTCTCCACCGCTATTAGGGGTTTGGAAGCGGGGTGTGGATTTTTGCATGGGGTTGGAAGAACCTGTATTCAAGGCCCGGGGATGCCCCTAAAAACACACACGCATATGGCGGCGCTGGGCAGACTTCAGAGGAATTGTATTGACCCCACCAACTCCACCACCTACATTGCTGGATTTAGAGGTTCTGCCCCATACCTAACTTTGTTTCTATGTGTACTGCCATCGAGTTATTGATGGGGATGGTTAGCCGAGGCAGTATCCAGGGACTCGATCACCTCGTAATGATATAATTCCTTTCTACTACGATCACAGCTGGTTGTTTTTTATTTCTGTTCTTGTTTGGTCATATTGTTAAATTATACAAGTGCAATTCTTGCTTACACATGCCAGCACTATTTCTGTATAATATGGCTCTTGGAGCATGACGTTGGCAAACAAACAAATTCAATAAAGTAGGTTTATAAAAATTTTAAAAAGTAGTAGCGGTTCCGTAAGCGCATTGGGCTTGACCTCATTGATGGCAACTGTAGGTCAAAAACTTCAGCTGTCTCCCGGATGACAACAGCAAAAGAAGTTGGTCCCTCTGTTAAGAGGCTGGGGTGGGACTCAACCCAATGCCAGGGAAGGTGCCCAAATCACTGGCCTCCTGTAAATCCATGAACAGAGTAACATTATCCTAATGTTGGGCATCACCCCATCGTCTCGATTGTCATTTCTGAGATCATGCTGACTTTGGGCAGAGTCGGATCCGAAAGGGAAGTGCCCTGTCAGAATTAGAATGAGGCTGGACCAGTTGTGGCATATGACGCGACTTTAGTCGAGGTTGAATCAGATTTGATTCAGTCAGACTAAATAATCGGGTCCGCTTCCGATGTCGGGCCAGCATCAATGTGGTAGGAACCAGTGCCTTGACACCTGCATGACTTCTCTGGTCGAGACTGGCAGGACAGGGATTAATTGTGTTTCGACTTCTTGCTTTTCTTTTTCTTAGACTTACCTTAGGACTTCAAATGGGAGGAGGATATGTTGCAAAAAGAGCTTTGAGAAGAGGAGTGGGTCCGCGCCATTGACTTCAACCGGGAGCAGTACTCGCACGCCTTGCATCGATGTTTGTCAACAGAGTTTGGCTTTGCGGTCCCAGATCACTTTATGGTTAATCTGGGGCGCAATCCTCGCAAGCCTTGGAGTCGTGCGATGAACCTTGACAGCAGAGCCAGACATTGTAGGACTCCATCAGACATCTGCTTATTACAGTTCCTAAAAGGCTTAACCCCTGTCTTTTTATGTGGGAACATGTTACCATGTACACTGTAGAATTTAGAAGCATAACAAAAAAATCTATTCAGAAATTAGGACGTTTTGGGTGCAAGCTCGGGATCCACCTACAAAGGTGTGGAAAGAAAGGAACTGATATCAGCACAGAGGGCTGGTGCTCATATGTGGCTCAGATATAACTTTCGGAGAGGGATGAAGCTGACAGAGTTGCACTATGGTTAAAGAATCAGCTAGCTGAGTAAATATATGATTTGTTCAGCATAAACAAAGCAATCAGGTGGGATGTATTAGAGTTTACATTATGGACAGAGGCAATGGCAATAATGGACACAAAGAGAAATGGAAAAAGGCTAACAGAAGATAAATTAATGGCAGAACTAAAAGCGCTTGAGAGATTATATAAGCAAACCTCTTCCCTAAAACATTGTCCTCAGAACAAACAGGGTAGAGTTTAAAGGTAGGTCACACTCTACAACAAAGGTAACAAAGAGGGAACTCTGCTAACCCAGAAAATAAAGCTCCAAAGAATGACAAAGGGAATTAAGCTAGCCGAGGGATCATGGACGACCACCGAAGATGAGAAACAGGGAGGCTCCAGAATATTTTTTTCCAGGTGTACCCCCCCTCAGGAGGATATATTTCAAATCGGACTTAGTGAGTAACTGTGGGATTCCATGCCCACCAATAAGCTGGAGGGAGCAACTAGACTGTAGGAAGGTGGAGTATTATGTGGTGATGCTGGTTAGGCTTCACCATGCAAAACTGTCACAAACCCCAAACATGGTCCTTGGATTCATACTAATAAATGCTTAGCTCAGTACTGCTAGTATGGCAAAGAGCAGTCAGGCTTTACTAGAGGAACATGTGATAAGCATTTCAGAGTACCAACATGGACGATAAGTAATTGACATGACTCGTGAGAAATCAAATACCAATTTATAAAAATACAGTGTATTTTTATTTTAAGTTAGACACCAAAATGAACAGAATAACATACTTGTAACCAGAGTTATGGATTGTTGAAGCAATATAAAATCAGTGCAAAATAATACAGTGAAACATTATCATTGTCGTCAATGGGAAAAACCACTAGTGACAATTGGTCACTTGCAGGTTGAGTTGCGTGGTACCCTTGCAGGGTATAGGTGATGCGGGTCTCAGGACCAAACCACGATAAATTTTACCTGGCCTATGGAGCCTAGGTGCAGAGTTGTCCTGGCTGTCCCTAGTGTTGAATGGAAGCCGCTTGAGAGCTACTTTTACCGCTGAAATGGTGCTGCGGGGAAAAAAGATGCAAAAACAACAGGGTGGTTGCCGACGTCAGTCAAAGGTCGGATAGAATTCACTCTAGGTGCAGCGCTGAGTAAAGAGGACGGTTGCAAGACTGGCGACCAACAAGCTTAGGCAGTGGTAAGTAGAGCAGAAGGTTACTTCGACGTCAGGTGCTCCCAGGGAACGTGGTAGCTGTCTGTAACTTCGTGGAAGGCAGGACTTGAGTTCCCATAATGCACTAGGACATCTGCATTTGGCCGATCCCTCAAAGGGGCCGATGGCCAGTGATTCTTCGGATCCAGAGCGTTTTTTTACCTGCAGGGGACTAGTGCCACTAGTTCAGGGGAGTCTGAGGGTGCTTCAGGCTTCCACAGGGGTCCCTCTGTCTGGGGCAACCAAGAGATAGCCTAGGACAAGTCTCGATCAGCAGTTCCAGGAGAGTTGCCACAGTTGCAGGGTATCCCTTTTTTGCTTCGTGCAAGTCCTGTTGTCGCAGACATAGGTCTCTTCTATTGTCCTCTTTGATGCAGGTTGATCAGAATGGAGGTTCTGGTGTCACGGGTGTCCCTTAAATCCTAGATTTAGGGGAGTTAGGGGTGTGGGATCAAGCAGCCAATGGGCTGCTCGTCCCTATAGCTAGTCCGACCCTGAGATGACCACATCCGGGGGTGTGGGTCACCCTGGAGGTGTGGCTAGCCTTCTGGGGGTGTACACCTTCTCGACTATCTAATTTCCCTCATGCCCGGGTGCAAATATGCCTGGGGCAGGGGGAGGGCTGTTTCCTCCTCTGGGAGTCAGCCCTGATGTTTTGACTTGTTTTGATATGACATTGTACACATATACAAAACACAATAAAGAAACAGATTATAGTAAAAAAAAAAAAAAAACATGTTAGGGCTCATGGGCAATTCTAAACTGTAGGCAAAAGACTGGCAACTCCTTTGTGGTTCTTTGGAAACATTTTGTGTAGAGTCAAAGAAATATTGTATACAAATAGAGGGTGGGTGTTGGGACATGGCCTCCTTGGGGGGAATTACCCCAAAACGTTTTGCTTTTACCTCCTAGTATGTGCCGACTCTCTCTGCTTAACCTTAGGAAACTAGCACCTTCACCTGTACGAGTGAAGGTGAGCGCTCCTGCCTCACCCACATTGGGCAAATACGATGGGGCTTTGATGCCCTGCCTCCGTGTGCCCTGTAAAACAGGTACATCACATACCCGGTGTGGAAACGGCACGGGCTAAGCAGTGGGACGCAGCATAGAATGCGCCACCCACCAGATAGCCGTCAACAGTTCACCGGGTCTGCCATGGCAGGCCTGCGGGGCCCCATTGCACCCCTGCCTAAGTTGCCATCACTTACGCCTCGGCCAACACAGAATGGGTCATCCCATATCATGAGGGCATCTCCCAGGGAAGCCCTGAGGATACCAACAGTCGTTGGTAGGCTGAATGGCAGGTGGGCACATATGGATGTTCCCTGCCCGGGAGATGAGGAGCCCCCAATGGGGTTTTCCCTGCATTAGAGTTCGACTCTCCCCATGGATACTCCTGGGTAGTTACCGTATCTCTGGAGTGGTCTCAGGGCCCTCCGCACAGCCTCACTGTTATAGCTGTGGGGAAGTGCATGTGCCTGCCTACACAGGTTAGGAAGAGGCACTGATGTGCTGTTCATTAACATGGGTTGGTCTGCCAATGCAGACCGAGGTGTGCGCACTGGCCCTGATGTTGTTTTGGATACGTGTCCCGCCTGCCGTGGCACCTTTGGCATGGTGGATAGGTGCCAGGCCTGCCATCGTGAGCTGATGAACGTATACCCGCAAGTCCGTTGTTCTAACCTCTGGGTCAGGCCTGCCAGTGCAATCCTGCGTCTGCATGCTTGCATCCATGGTGCTAGCGGCAAAGTGCCTGGTCCTCTGTCGCAGACCGAGAGTGCGCCACCGTACCCGTGAGGGTGTCCAACCATGTCCGGCTGGACCGAGCAGGGTGGTGTGTGTGCACTGGCACCAAAGATGCTCGGGCCTGGGTAGGCCATGTGCCCGACCTGTTCTTGCCACGTGAAAGCCCATGCTATTCAAGGTGGGAAATGGTGATGATTCCATGTTATAAGACACAGGCCGATCTGTCATTGCAGACCGGTGGGTGCGCACTGGTATCTATCATGTAGGCTGCTGTGAGTGCGCACCCACCCCCATGGTGCCCGTGACTGTGTGTGCCACCTGCCAACACAGGTTAGTGCATGCGCACAGACACACGTATTGGTTAAACCCATGTCCAGTCTGCTGTGCAGACTCGGGCGGGTACATTGGCACCACTGGTGCAGAGAATTATGTGTCCCTCCTGCCATCGTAGTTCGGGGTAAGCAATGTACGTGCGCCCAGGTAGTGAGGAATACTTATGTGTGTTTTCACTACCTATGAGGCCTGCTTTGCCCATAAGTTAATATGGGGAAGTGGTTAAAAATACTTCAAACTGCAATAATGAATCGCTGTGATGCAGCATCATGATGTTTTATATCAATGGAGTCGCAGTGCCAAACCATTGGTAAAGGGGGTTTTGGCATAACTCGCTTAGAAATGCCACTTATAGAATATGGACATTTCTATGCTCCAAGAATCTCGGGGACTGTGATGTCTGGCTCCAGTGGACACCAGGGGTCGGGGAGAGCACATTTGTGCATTCCCCAATCGACAGCCATAAAACATGGGCATCCCACGGGAACGGCAGACCTCTGCCATTTGAGGGCTGAATGGGACAGATTGAAGATAGAGGTTGTGACACTTAGCCTCTAGGGGCCGGATCATGGCCCCACTAAAGATTAAGCTCTCCATTTCAAGGCCCCATGGCAGACAGGCCTACAATTTATGGGAGACATCTGTGGTTCAAAGGGAAAACAACTTAAACCACCCAACTTCAAAGACACACAACCGTATAACTACGGGTGCCATCCTCCAGCAAAGGGTGAGATACGCTTGTGGGGACTCTTGTGCACATGTAGGATAACTGTCCAAATAGAGACTGGCCTGGGCCGAGGACCTGCTGAAGTGTGGTGCCCTGAAGTGTGCTCTCCAAGGGCTCGACGGCGTGCCTCCTGTTCTCCCGGAGATCTCAGGGACATCACAGATCTCTGCTGAGGGACCTACACAATCTACCTGTGACCTCTCAAGTGCCCACCTCGGCTCCTAAATCCAAACTGGTAGCGTGGTGTGAGCGTGGACTTAGACTTGTGTCTGGAGACGGGATTGCCTAGTGTGGAGCCCTAGAAATATTGTCTGCATCGGAGGTGTGTGGTTCCTGTACTGCGGGGACCGCAACACTCAAACATCTAGTGGTGGTGAGCGGATTCACCGGGTGCGGGACCCCACAAGGCCCATTTCATTGATCACGCCGACTGCAAGCTCATTGCCTGCGGTGTCCTATTCAAAGGGTGCGACCCTCGGAGGTGGGGGTGTACCTGGAGTAGTGCCTCATTCTACCTCTTGTGGCTATCCTGAAATTGCGCCTGTTTGTGTATGGCCGGACTTGTCTGGTGCAACCTGTATCATATTGTGCCATGGACGTTGTGCCTCATTTCCAAAGAGGTACGGGATTGCAACTCTTCGCTGTGTGTGTGACCGGAATTGCCTGGTGCAAAACCAACTCGACGTGCATCAGTCCCTGTGCCTCCTTACGAACGAGGTGCGGAATTTGCAACTCATCGTGTTTGAAACCTGAAGTGCTTGGTGCGACTCATCCCTACATGCACCACTCCCTGTGCCCGGATCGCCTGGGAACAACCCAGTTCATCGCGTACCGATCGGGGCGCTTCATCCTACAGAAAGACTCACGTGTGTTACTCTCCATTCATCGAGTGTTCCCTTGTTGGACCTCACCGCGGCGGACCAACTGTCCTCTCCACACCTGGCCCCTCCCGAAGACATCTTGGCACCATGTAGTAGCGAGAGAGAGATTGACTGGGTTGAAGAAACGCTTCAGAGACAGTTCAGAAGCGGGTCAAGAGACTGCGTGACTACTTTGTGTTTTGAGACCTGTGGGTGAACTTCCCGGGCGGCTGCTAACCTTTTCCCTATTTAGGTCTACCTCCTAATTACAACGGTTACATATTCCCACCTGCTTCCCGAGGACCCAGACTAAGGGCCCGATTCCGATCTCGTTCGGAAAGCATACCGACCGAATCGGTTCAGGAATGCATTCCGTACGACTCGGATCGGGGGGAGTCCAACCGAACAAGCCTTTGCTATGGCCTACTTAGAATGGCTCGAAAGGTTCTGCCTCTCCTCCAACCTCAGGCCAAAAAAGTATTGGTCCAATCACTCATACTGTCTAGATTGGACTATGGGAATGTTTTGTACCTAGGAGCTCCCATCTCAGTAGTTGCCAAACTTCAATCGGTCCAAAACAGCGCTGCCAGACTATTAACTGGCACAAGCAACAGACAATCGGCAAAACCTGCTCTTCGTTCTCTCCACTGGCTCCCAGTACAGGAGCGCATTAGATTTAAGGCCCTTTGTCTGGCACATAAAAGTCTATGCAAGGGATAGGGCCCCCTATTAATTCAACTATGATCTGCACATACAAAGCAAGCAGGAACCTCCGGTCAAATAATCTGTACTTAGCAGAGATCCCGAGGATCAAGAGGTCCAGAAGTGGTGGTCGGCTGTTTTCTTATAACGCCGCTAAACTTTGGAACGCCCTGCCCCTACATCTTCGGACAGTTCCCGCCCACCTGGCCTTTCGTAAACAATTAAAGACAGGATTGTTTTCTTAGTGCTCTGACCTCCTCTGTATTGGCTCTATAGCGCTGGGAAGCCTAAGGGTAGCTACGCGCTCTATAAATGTCCTTCCATTCCATTCCGAGTACGATGCATCCGGATACGATTCGGTAGGACTCCTATTGACTTCAATGGAAGCCTGTGTCCCGAACGTGAACACAGGTTCCCATTGAAGAAAGGGGTGGGTGAGGAAAACCTTGCACCCTGTGGCGGGCACCCCATGGTGCCTGCCACATTGTGCATGGTTGGAAAGGGGGGACCCATGGGTACCCCCCACGGGCCCGATTCGGAGGGCCCTGGGTGAAGGGAGGGGCCTGCTATGGGCCCCGAAAGATCAATTCCGGCAGCCGTTTCATTCCGGGCAAACCAATTCGGAAAGGCTGTCCGAATCGGTCATCGTACTCGCTCGTTCGGAAACCAAGTCCATAGAGCTGTACAAATCGGCTCCGTAAATGCCTTTCGGAACCAATCTGGTCAGCCCGAAAGGTTTCCAGGCATCGTACTTAGTCGATTGGAACTGTGAACGAGTCGGTCAGAAACTAGGGCTCCGGATCGGATTCGGCAAACCCAAATCCGATTTGGAGCCCTTCCAACCGACATCGGAATCGACCCCTAAAGGTGACTTTGGCTGCGTGCGGCCCAGTGTCTGGGAGGCTGGGCTGGTTATCTTCCATTCGGGGGTATAGGACAATAGGGGTGAACTTAAGGGTGGGGGGATGCTTGGGCCACGGAGTCTGCAGAGGGTGACCCATATCCCTGCTGGGTACCAGTGGCACCGTATTAGGGTGCTGAGTGAGTATGTGTATGTAAGAGCGTGCCGTACGGACTGGCTGATACCTGTCGTACCGCGGAGTGATCGTGTGCGAACCGCCTGTGATTCACAACACTGGTCGGTGATGCCACCTTGTACGTTGATCGGTGCCGAAAGCATAATACAATTTGGCATTGGGTTTCTCCTGCGTGGCTTCGGCCCACGGTGCTGCTAAAAAGTGTTCTATGTTTTGTGTATGTATATAATCTTGATATTGTGCATCGCATAAGGGTGCTCTCTCTCAATGGGGGGGGTTAGATTAGGATTTGTCCACAGTGTGCATACTAGTGAAATAATAACAATACGAGTGGGCCTAGTACTGCTAGCACTATGTAACGAGGCGCATTAACAACGCAGACAATTCAAGCAGAGAAGTATTTAAGGTGGTTAACGCCTTTCTTAAGCCGCAAGAATTAGAGATGGAAGTGCAATCGTCCCGCTCACTGTGTGTAAATATCTCTGACTATTTCGATAGTAAAATTCAGAAAGTCTATAACTCTTTCTCAGTAATAACTGAGACTGATAAATCTGATGTGAATGAAAATAGCAAGCCTGAGATCTTCCTTACGGAATTCCTCGACATCACTCAACAGGAAGCACTGGCAGAGATCCAGAGATGCAAGTCAGGGTCACCAGAGGTCCCTTGCCCCCCTAAACTATGGAAAGAGCTGGCTCACTCTCTGATCCATGTGTTAATCCACATTTGGAATACATCTCTTACTGTGGGCATCTTCCCTGACACATGGAAACATGCCATTCTCCTTCCCCTCAGAAAAAAACCCAATGTAGATCCAGGAGATTTGAGCAACTATCTCCCGATCTCACTGTTACCAGCCCCGGCAAAAATGCTGGAAAAAATGGTGCAGCGACAACTTGCCAATTTCATCGAGAATCATGCTATCTTACATGATACCCAATCTGGATTTAGGCCTGGTTTTAGTACGGAGATGGCTCTACTAGAGGTAGCAGAGTCAGTGAGAATGTCGGTGGATTCAGGGGCATCAGAGATGCTGGTGCTCCTGGATCTATCTGCGGCGTTCGACACGGTAGACCATTTAATGCTGGTCCAGAGACTCCAGGACATCGGCATTGGTGGGGCGGCACTGGCCTGGTTACAATCATTTCTTAATCATCGCACACAGAAGGTCGTCCTTCAACCACATCAGTCAGAACCTAAACACCTTTGGTGTGGAGTGCCTCAGGGGTCGGCGCTGAGCCGCTCCTTTTCAATAAATATTTGGCCCCATTGTTCTCACTCATAGCCAACTGGGGCGTGAAGGCGATATCATATGCAGACGATACCCAGTTGGTGTTTTTGTTTAAAGAGCAGTCGGAGGACTCCTTCAAGAGTTTTAAAGGCTGTCTGAAAGATATTGCCCTATGGATGAACAACAATAAACTCAAACTTAATGCCGAGAAAACGGAAGTGTTGTTCTTCGGCAAGAACCCACCACCGGCATCAGATTTATGGTGGCCGGTGGAAATGGGCTCTCCTCCCACCCCAGCTGTCACAGCAAAAAATCTAGGGGTGAAGTGGGAGACAGATTTATCTTTTTCGGCCCAAATTCGGCAGGTGACAGCCTCCTGTTTTAGTAAATTGAGAAACTTGCGAACATTTTTACATCTGCTACCGGATGACTGCCGTCGAGTCATAGTTCATGCCACCGTGACATCTAGGCTGGACTATGCCAATGGCCTCTACTTGGGCCTGCTGGCGTTTCTAGTCAGAAGACTGCAGATGGTACAAAATGCGGCTGCGAGACTGATTAGACGTGTACCATTCCGTCATCATATCTCTCCGCATATAAAAGAACTCCACTGGCTGCCGGTAGCTAGAAGAATTGAGTTTAAGGCTTTGACACTGGCATTCCGACCAATCAAGGGGAACTGCCCTAGCTACCTAAAACAACGGCTATGCAGATACAGGTAGAATCGTCTGTTGAGATCCAATTCGCAAAGTTTGCTCTGCACTCCACGATTTAGAAAAGACCGGCTTGGTGGCAGATCCTTTACGGTCAATGCCGCCAAACTTTGGAACTCCTTGCCAAACTATTTACGGCAGATTGAATCAGAGCCACTATTTAGGAAGGCAGTGAAAACATGGCTCTTTGGCCTAAGCTAGTGTTCTTGGGCTCCGTCTGTACGGGCCTCCACCGCTTGAGAGCGCCGGGACACCTCTGTTTGAGGTAGCTGGTTGCGCTTTATAAATGTCAGTATTATTATTTATTTATTATTTCCGATTATGTTTTATGCCCAAAAGTACATGATGGGCATACTGGTGAAATAATAACAATACGAGTGGGCCTAGTACTGCTAGCACTATTTCCGATTATGTTTTATGCCCAAAAGTACATGATGGTCATGTTATAATGATTGAAAATGTGTGTAGAATATAAATATTTTTAGATACATCCTGTGTGAAGTCTATTTTGTGATGCTCAGTGCATTTATCACGAGTGGCTGCTGTGCCTTTGCTTTACGCATTGCCTCTGTAGTGAGCCTCACTGTTCAGTGCTAAGCTACCAAAGGGTGAGCACAGGTTATACAGCGAGTGTAATCACCTGCCCTTGAAGGAGCGCAGTAGTTCTGCCTGGCTGGGGGCATCCCTTTAGCCAAATAAGTGGGTATGACACTACACTTCTCGATTGGCAACATCACAAACTTTAAACTGGACACTCTGCTCACTTAGCAACCAATAGAGGGTTTGGAGCAAGATTATACTTCTGAGACCAGCTCGAAGGCTGGCAGTCAAATTGTTAACAACTGCAATTGTTCCAGTGGAAGTTTAGAGAGATCCAAATAAACAGCATTTCCACAATTCAGGAAAGAGCTACTGTGATAGTAACCAGAGGAACGTGACTGCCCTACTGACCAAGGTAAGATAAAATCATTTGAATCTCTTCAGATGGCAGGAACAAGAGGCAGCTCATGCCTTGTTCTGAGAAGTTAGATATCTTGATTTCGAGGCAAGATAATTTACCATTGTTACCGATCAGGACAAAAGGAGGAGCTCTGCTATCATAATCACGGTCATAAGACCATCAGGGTGATGTAAGGGCAGAATATTCCCTGCATGCAGGTTAGCATGCCAACACGAGATGGAAGAGTTAGTTAGGGAGAAGCACGCCTTCTAGCTTTAGTAATCACAGATTAACATCAGTCGCCAATGGTGACAGGTTTCTCAATAAGAATCTTGTTACCTTGTATGGTAAACTGTCTTGCTGCTATGATTAAAGCAGTCTTGTAAACCCTGCTTGTACCACAATGGAACAGAATCTATAGGAATGTTGATGCAGAGTTTCGCTATTGCCGTGTATTATTATAAGCTTTGGGAGCCATAGGCAAAATAATGCATATATTAAGAAGTGTTTGCATGAGGGAAGAGACCTCAGATAATGTTGCACTGAGCTCTCTCCACGATCACTAAATAATGTATTGTTGAACTCTTTACCCGGATGCTACGAAAATCATTTTGGAGACTTCTCTTCAACACTACCCAGTTTGAGTCTCATCCACATATTGTAGGAGCGCATTAAATAGGATAGGATTAGCTTAACCATTTATAATGAGTACAATGGGAGGCAATGAGGGGTTGTAAAGTACTCTGAAAGCCAAAGTACGTTTCTGCAGTTGTGCTAGTCGATATGTAATGAGGAGAGAAAACTGCCTGTGAGGGAAGACGTAGGCAAGGTAGTGCTAACTGATAGTATGAACTCTCTTGGGTATCCAACTATGATATTAAGATTGCTACTTATGTACTTAACATAATTAGTGTAGTGATACTGCAGCGATAAGTAGCAATTTGGAAAAAGCCAAGCACAGAGAATACCACGACTCAACAATGTCCCTTAAGCTATAGCGTAAATTCTCAAAGGCCTTGTGAACACAGGGAGGAGAGAAACCGGCACAAAGTTGGAGGGATCCTGAATCTATAGGAATGACCTTTTAAATAACAGAGTAGCAGACACATTTTTAATCTCTTGGAGATCTGTTACCAAGGAATAGAAAAACAGTGGTTCTGACCCAGATAAGATCACAATTTGTGACCATGTCTTTTGTAAGGCAGATTGACATTTTATCTTCTTTAAACAATAAATATGGTACAACATACGTGGTAAATTTATTAGTTTGAAATACATTGCTTTAATTATTCTGAATGCAAAAACAACAGTTGGACAGAATGAAGAACAATGTCATACATTCACCCCAGTACAGAGATCTGGGCCTAAATCCATCGTTTTTTTGCTCACATGCCATTCCAGTTTGAACCCAGCCATATGCAAATCAGTCTTGACCCTGTGCCTCATGGGAACAGTCCAGCCCGAACTGCCAAGCCAGGTCCTCCCTGCACTGGAAACAAGCATCCTAGGACCGGTTTCGTGGTTTCACCCCTTTTCAGCCAGGATAGCTTGATTCCAGTGGCATGGAGAGCACGGGATCCAAGTCTGGGCATACCCGTCCCACTCGGGGTGACAAATGCAAAAACACCAGTTGATGGACAGAATGCAGAACAATGTCATACATTCACCCCAGTACAGAGATCTGGACCTAAATCCATCGTTTTTGTGCTCACCATGCCATTCCAGTTTGAACCCAGCCATATGCAAATCAGTCTTGACCCTGTGCCTCATGGGAACAGTCCAGCCCGAACTGCCAAGCCAGGTCCTCCCTGGACTGGAAACAAGCATCCTAGGAGCGGTTTCGGGGTTTCACCCCTTTTCAGCCAGAATAGCTTGATTCCAGTGGCATGGAGAGCACAGGGTCAAGACTGATTTGCATATGGCTGGGTCCAAACTGGGGTGGCGTAGTGGGCAAAAGAACGATGGATTTAACCCAGATCTTTTGACTGGGGAGAATGTTTGCATTGTCAGCATTCCGTCCATCATTTGTTTGCTGTAACATTCATTATTCTGAAAGCACACTGCTTTTACAGAACATTTGCCATATCTTCCTTAAAGAAGAAAGCACCATCAAGGCTACTTGCCATTGAGGATCAGATTGAGTTCCATTAAAGATTCCTCTTAACAAAACAAATATCATTGTGTTAGGAGTCCCAGCTGATAACTTTCCTAAAGAACTAGTATATTGGAACACCGGTGACACAGGTTAAAAACCTAGGAGTAATCATGGACTCACAATCTACAATGACACCGCAAACTTTAAGCGTGGTTAGAGCTGATCTTTATAAGAACCAGTTCCTGCACTTTCCTATATTATCTCAATTGTGTATGCTGAGGTAGTCCAGCTACAGCAGTGTAAAATCTGCTGAGGCTACAAAACATTGCAGCCCAAGCTCAGGGTACAAGGATTAGGTTTCCACAACACTTATGTATTTCATTTAGCATCGGCTGTACATGCACAACATATAACGTTTGTGTTTTATAAGTTGATAGTACATCAGTTATTCAAAGATGTATCAATCTGATTTATAATATGTGCTTTAATTTAGTGAAGGTGCAACAAATTTAATATGCAAATATTTGCATTTTACATCATTTATTATGAGGTCTGCCCTTTTCAACATAATCAGAAAAGTGTGCTTAAGCCTTGTACAGACAAGTATTAGAGTGGAATCTTCAGCTTTGAATCCTGGGAGACTGGGTTGTGAGAGCTGAACTACAAACATCACTAATAAAGGTCATGGGCTCCTTGGAGCAAGCACAGCCTTATCTCGCTCTGGAACAACACAACTAGGAAAGAGAGACAGAGAGCAACCTTCTCGAAGAACAGAACAACAGGTTTGTTGTTCAGCTATGGTATGCATGCTAGGCTCCACCTCAAAAAACTCATGCAAGCACTTTTGGTGCTAAGACAGCTTAGCTAGGGGCTAGAAGGGAGGGGTTGGTTAACAAAGATTGATTCCATGTAATGGACTACTTAAACACTGTCACAATGTTGCAATTCTTTTTTATATTTTGCTTATTTGTAGCTTTCATTGCCACAACTGTGTTTTTTTTTTTTATAGCTACATCCATACATATTATCTGCACTTGAATAGGATGTTGATTTTAATAAAAGTCTTAAAATGATATAGTGTGGGTTTCTTGCGTGTACCCATCCATCGTGAAAGGAGTTTCTGAACTCATTAACCAATCCAAATAATCCTGTAAGTCTCACAGGACTGATCATTGCCCAGAAAGCACCATTTTGAAGTAATGCACAGGTGGTTGGTGGACTACAATCCAACAGGTTCCCTTCTCAAGTTGGTAATTTGCCTTTGACCCTTTGCTTTAGCCAGAGGGTCTACGGACCTAAAACTGGGCCGTAGTTGGCAAAAGCTGCATAAAAGTATCATCGCCTCTCAGTGATTGCAACAAACTCAGGATCATAGATAACGTTTTTAAAAATTTGCAGCAGGAACATTCTGTGAACTTGCACTGATCAGCGCACTCTAAAGTATAGTAGGATAGTTAGAAATGGTTTGACTAATCAGAAAGGATGAGCAAGGAGGTGCAACAGAAAAATGTATCAAATGACCCAAGGGAAGATTACTTTGCGGAATAGTTTACTGTGACTAGAAGGTCCATAATCAGAGCATTCACACAACAAAGGTGGTTTGCCAGTAAAATTAAAACTCATGGCCACTACAGTGGATTTGGCTTTAGAAAAACAAATGTCTAATGGGTGGAATTATTAAGCTCAGCCACTGATAATACATCAAGTTAATTTTGTTCCTGTAATGATCTGAACTGACCTTGCACTTTGGGCTGGACTGTTCCAACTGCAGCAGGACTATGTGTGATTTCCAAATGGCTTGTCTCAGTCTGCAATGGCATAGTGCACAAAAAACAACAGCCTGGACTATAGCCTGGGTAATTATCAGTATCTGATAATAATTCAAGCATTGCATCCATCACTATTGTCATTTAGTTTTCTAAGTGAGATGCAATAATGGCAACAAAGTTTGCAGAGATGTGGATCCCATGCTCATTGTGTCATTTGGCTCAAACCCAACCCATTTCTGCCAGTTTGGTCTCAACAGTAAGGTTGCTTGTGTTCCTGTCTAGACAGGCAGTTTGGATTGGACTGTTCTCCTTGCAGTAGGACTACATCTAATTTGCATATAACAGAAGCAATTGACTGGAAGGCTGGCTTATGTAATTATCAATGGCTGAGATTAACAAGTTTACTTACCATCCGTAAGACGGTTTTTTGTTGGATACTCTTTCTAGCCACAGACTCCTCACCTTTTGAATATCCCCAGGTGCAAGACTGGCTACGGAGAATTCTTCAGTAATGCTCATGTGTGCTGGTAGGTGCCACGATGTGGCTCAACGGTGACTCCATACCACTGCAGCAGTGATGGGACTGGAGCCGAATGTAAGTGCCACTCCTGCACTCGGACATCAGTTTCTTGTATCTGTCTGCTTCCACGCCCTCAGATGCAGAGTAAAGAACGAAATGTCTGAGACAGTGTTTTGATTCCTAACTTGGGACCTTTGCATGATGGCAAAAAAACACTACACACAATGGGAAGGTGGGAGGACAGCTAGGAATCTACTGTTAGATAGTGTATCCAACAGAAATAGTGTAGCCAAAGTTGTTCTTCTGATGGAAACTTTTAACAGCAGATTCCTTACCATTAGAAGAGACAACAAAGCAGTACTTCCAAAAGGTGGAGGGCCTGGAGTGTGGGCTCAGACCACAAAGTCCTGCAGAAGCAAACTGTGATATAACGTGCCAGCCAGGACCTGACTTTAGTAGCATTTTGTGAACGTATTCATAGAAGTCCACGTCGCAGCCAGGCAGCTGTTTAAACAGTTACCCCTCTTGCCAAAGCCACTGTAGTGGCCTTCACCTTTGTGCAGGCCTTCAGAGGGCTGCTTCTAGGCCATGGAATAGCAGATTTTGATGTAGAGGATTATCCAACTTGACAGGGTCCTCTTTTGCATTGCTTTGTGTTTCTTTGCACCAGAAAACCCCACGAAGAGCTGATCATCCACACAACTGCCATTTTTGCAGTTGATGTAAACGCTCAGTGCCCTCTTAGGTTTGAGGCGATGGAGTCTCTCTTCCTCTTTCAAGGGGTGAGGTGTGGCAAAAAACCCTGGCAGAGTGATTGATTGGCCAACGTGGAAGAGAGTCATGACTTTTGGTAGGAAGGCCACTTCGGTCCTGAGCACCGATTTGTCCTGAAAGAAGGTGGTGTAGGGCGCTCGCACTGAAAATGCCTGTAGTTAAACCAAATGGCATCATATCTCCTGACATAATTACAATGAGAATAACGGTGTGCAGAGTCTAAAGCCTTAGGGAACAGCTGTGCATAGGCTCAAAGGGTGTGTGCATGAGAAATATCATGACCAAGTTCAAAATCTACTGGGGTAAACAAATTGTTCAGGATACATCTTACATGTTAAAAAATGTATCGCAACTGGTGACTTGAAGACAGTTGGCCACGTTAACACAGAATGGTCTAAAGGGCTGACAAACAACCTTGCAATGTGCGCACTGCAAGGCCCTGCTGGATTAAGACAAGAAAAGAATAACAAAATGTTTGACCTGTAAGGGTTCAGTGTTTCAGGCACACCAGTCAAAAAATGTGTCTCAGCACCCACTATAGATCGACTTTGTGGAAGGACTTCTGACCGTAAGGATGCCATAAATCACCTCTGCTGCTAGCAAGTCAAATGCATTTAGGTGCCACTACTCAATCTCCATGCATGGAAGTGTAGGTTGTGGAGACTTGGATTCAGGAACCTGCCCTATTGCAGAGAAAGAGGGTCCTCCTGAAGTGGAAGCCTGATCGAAGGGCAAATGCTCAGGCTTAGGAAGTCTTGGTACCACACACTCCTGGCTCTCTCCAGGACGATAAGATTGACGTGGGCCTGGTCTGCCTGAATCTTCCTCAGAACTCAAGGCCAGAGAGCTAACACTGGAAATACGAGCAGCAGTCCTTATATTCCAGCTGGAATGCTACTCCTAACAAATGCCTTGGAGGAAATTAAAGTTTGCAGTATTGTTTTCTCAATGCTGACAAATAGATTCAGCCAGGATGTACTCCACTGTTCGAAGTCGCCCTGTGCCACCTCGTGGTGAAAATACCACATATAGTTTGCCAGATGACACCTTCTCAGTTTGACTGCTTTTGTGTTTAGAGACTATGCCGGGTGGTTAGTTACCAGGAAGATGTTCTATCGGTCCATCCATCTCTAAAGTCATAGCACCTCCTGACACAGGACCTAGGCATCCAATCTGCCCTGCTTAATGCACGACCACAAGGCAGACCTGCTATGTGACCTACACCAGCCTCGCTTTGACAAATGGCAGGAAAGCTTTAAGGGGCAAATAGATCACTTGAATCTCCAGAAGATTCATATGTAATTGGCTCTTCGCAGGAAACAAGAAACCTCTGAAGACCAGCACCTCTCTTAGGTGGCCTCCTCAAGCTAGTGACGATGCGTAATTCTGGTGACACTGGGTGATGGACAGAGAGTGGCCTGCCGCAGGTCAGGTTGCCATCTTCCACGAGATCTGAATGGAGTCACAGAGGCATCCCTGATGGTGTGCCCACTGGGATCTGAGATTACACTGCAGGGTCCTACCTGGCATTCGGGATGAGGAGGATGCACCAGAAGAGAAGGTCAAGAAGTCTCGGAGACATCCTCCCCAAAATGCAGGGTTGATCCCAAAAGATCAGGATCATAACCTGAATGTTTCAGACTCACTGTAGGGGAGGAAAAGCCCTGAACACCACTGTATCCAGAATTGCCTAAATTAATGGGAGTATTTGTGCAGGGCTCAGGTGGGACTTTGGCTGTTGTTGGAGAAATTCAACAATGACAGGATTTCAGCTGTCATCTGAAAGTAACACATGACCGACTGTGGTAAGCCTACCTTTAGAAGCTAGTTGTCGAAGAATGGGAAAACGTATACTCCCGACCTCCGAAGACAAGTATCACGGACCACCATAACATTCAAGAACACCTGAGAGGCCAAAGTAAGTCCTGTAGGACTACAGGACTGGTGTAAGAAAATTTGGTTCCTGCAAGTCTAAGGACATCAACTAGTCTCCTGGGTCCAGTGCCAAACTTGTCTGAGCCAGCCTGCATTTTGAACCTGCTCTTCTTCAGAAAGATATTCATCAGAAGGAGGCCCAAAATAGGCCTAAGGCATTTGCTCTTTTTCAGAACAAGGAAGTAGTAAAAGTAAAATACCCCTACCTCTGACGAGTCTGACACCTACTCGATGGCACCTTTGGATAACAGAAGGTTGACATCCTGCATGAGAATTGCAGAGTGCTCCTGCAAAAGTCATTCCAATATGAGAGAACCAATGCTGGGGAGGAAACGAAGGGGAGGGCATTGCCTACTCTGAACAATCTGCAAGACCCATCTGTCTGCTGGATGGATCTCCAGCTGGGGAAGAAATGCTATATTCTGCTTAAAACTAGTCAGGTATGTGCTGGGGAAGGCAAACTAAGGTGTCTGAGTAGCTGCTGCAGCAAGGGAGGAAAAACTGGAGGACTGCTCTTACTGCTTGCCCTGCAGCCTTGAAAGGTCTCTGTTGGTCGCAACGGTACAGGTTGGGAGAGTTGGCGCAGTCTGTAAGGTAGGCCACCTGGAATAGCCTCTAAATGTGTGTATTGATCAGGAATTTTTTTAGCTGGCGTCAATAGCCTCGTTTTGTGGCACAACTATCTTTGAATCGGTCTAGCTTTAAATCAGCCTTTTATAAAAAAATAGATTGGAGCCAAGGAAGGGCATGCCCACTAAGGACGCTTACACGTCTCCAAAAAACCTAGTTGATCGCATCCAAGCATGCTTTCTTAGTATGACACTAGTGCCAATAGATCTGGTAATGCAATCTGTAGTGTCCGGGCTAACCGGGAGCACATACTTGGCTGCGACCTGACTAACCTGTATAGTTTGGGCTATTGAGGCACAAGGTTCCTCTGGAAAGGCCAGCAAGAAGTCTCTGGCCACACCCCATACTGGGTGGTTGTACCTCCCCAAAAGGAAAACTGCTTGAATAGATCTTGACTGTTTCCATCAAGGACTATGTAAAGGCTATATGAACATAACCTCTGGGAAATCTCGAATAAAAAACAATATTTGTAACTGTTGATTATTTTTATTGTATTATAACATATGAGATCACCACAATTAGTAATAAAAAAATACCAGTACTTTAAAAATATTTCGTTTTTGTTCAAAAAGACTTTTTGGATTATTTGCCTGTGAATTATTATATAGATATCTAAACATACGGGTTACACTATTCAACTGTAGTGTTTTATAAACTTGAAGAGTGCCGAGGTAAATTCGTGTTACATGAACTAACATAGGAGTCCTTTGGTACTCCAATAGGGTTGCATCCGTGGTAGCGGGATGTTTTGATATTACCTTGAGTGGCACCAACACTGGTAGATGTTTTAAAAAATAATCTCAGAAAAAATTTGTTCTACAACTGAGGTGCTACCTTGTATTCCACCGCTACCTTTGTCTGTGCTTTACTAGATCTTAGTGCTAGACTGGCTGAAGAAAAAACTTTTTCCAAAAGTATCCATTTTTTTCAAATCCCTATCCAGAGGAATTTGGATTAACCTTACTTGTCAAATCTTGACCGACCAGGCTCTCCAGTGTAGGGTGCTTAGTTAGGCAGTATTGGTCACCAGGGTTCAGTCAATGTCGCCTAGATAAAGGTCGACTAACTGGCAGGCATGAGTGCTGCTTAGATCATGTAGCCAGAAGGGCATCAATAAGCGCTTTATTAAATAGCAATAATGGCTTAGATGAAGCTGGTCATGGTTGACAAATCTCAGACAATACATTTGTTTTCATATCTATAGTGGATATCTGCAATTCTAGTGTTTCACGTGCCCTCTGAACCACCACTGCAAATAAAGAGCTTTCTTCCTTTGGTGGCTCAGGTGGCGAATCTATCTCCATTTCAAGATGTGTTCAGCCCACTGGCAATTTGTAAGCCTAACTACAATGAAAGGTCAGTAGGAGCAGGGAGCAACCTGTCCCCTTCCTCATCATTATCAGTATCTTCGGGGAACCTGGGTGGTCCCTGCACTTGGTCTGAATCAGCACCAAAAATAGCATGAATCCTCTACTGGTACCAGAGTCACAGCAGAGGTACTGGACTGCATCCGGCAGTATACCCACCGGTTATGCTTTTGTAAATTCACAGTGCAACATAGGTCTAGATCGGGCTGATGTTGGCTTAGGGTCAGAGATTGACATCAGGATCAGATCATTGGTTGGTGTGATACAATCTGTGATGCGCTGGTAAAAAAGAACCAACATGAACCTTGGAGCCAGGGTAGAAGTCAGTGTCAGAATCAGTCAGGGCCTAGTAGCGGGTCCTGCAGCAACAGATGGAGTTAGAGGCAGACCCACCAGCAGAAGTCCAACCACAGCGGCTCTGTCGGGCTTGAAGGCAAGACAGAGGGAGCCAGATTCGCACCAAAGATCTGCAGTGTGGTCTCTTTGAAGGCAGCTACCTGCTGTGTGGTTGAAGGCCCAAGAAATTTGGGGCACACCAGGGCAAATTGGGGGAGTAGCTTTGATTTGTGGGGAATTTGATCTTTATTGTGATGCCCTCAGGCCTTCCCACTAGACTTCAAGTGGTGGGATGTGAACGCGTCTTGCTTGGCTGTCTTGTGCTGACTTCGATTTAGACTTACCGAAAAGCAGATTTTTCATGGGAGCAGTCTCATGACTGGGACCACGACTGTGCCTGGGGCAAGATTAATGCTTTAACTGCGACCTCTTCTTGTGTTCTGTGACACAGTTTTGCCTCCCGAACTGCTTTGGGGTTCATGAGGACACACATTTAGTATGACTTAAAGAGTAGTGTCCACGACCATGTCCTGAGCGCAAGCACCACAGACATACCTCGTTTAGGCCTGTAACCTACTTCTGCTTCCAGTAGTCTCCGCATGGCTTGAACCCAGTTGCTTTGGTAGGGACATTGTTCCATAGCACACTGTTAGAAACAAACTAAGTAGTCTGTGAAAACCTTTAGGAGCTATCTGAAGCCTGATGAAGGTGGGAATAGAGCGCTGGACCCACACTGAAAGGCGTGGAAAGAATCGAACAGACGTCAGTGCGCAGGGCTGGCACATATATGCTGCTCCACTCTCTACCTTCAGGAGCAGTACGCAGTCACAGCAATCACTGCAACCACGTACTGGCGCGAGACCATTGCTGAAGAATTCTCTGGCTCCAGTCTAGCGCCTTGGGCTATTCTAACGGTGATGAATCTGCAGTAAGATAGAAGTATTCTTCAGAATATTACCAACATTTGAGTTTCCATGGCATATGTTTGTTAGAAGAAACCGAGCTGTGTCCATCCTGAAATGATTTGGTGTCACAAACCCTCTCCTGGCTGACTGGGTGTTATTGGCTACAAATGAAGTCACACTCTGGCGCACTGTCTCATTGCATTGCTGAAAGCATTCAGAATATAACAGAACGTATTTTAAAATAAGGACGACTGCTGAACACTATAAATGAGTGCAACTGCTGCTCTCTTGCGGTTTTTCTACAAACAATATTGACCAACTATTCGTTTTGCTATATTTTACGAACTCGGATTGGAATTTGCATGGCACGAACTCGAAGGATACTTTCCTTATAATGTTTTTAATGAGCAGAGAAGCCTGCACGTCAAGCGATAAATAGCAAGTGTGGTACCAGTAACGGGTGCAGTGCCAGGCCTCTCTTGTAAGCGGCTGCGTGCCCTTCCCCGTCCCTGTTGTGCACAGCAGCAGTTGTATAGCGCTGCACGCGGCTCGGGACACCGATTAATCACCCCTCTCACGGCTAAGCGTTTGCTGTTGCTCCCGGCGACCAGTTTGGTCTCAGGAAACTGGAGGGTGCGAGTGCAGACAGAGTAATTCAAGGCCTGCGCGGCGCGCACGAGCACTGCAGGAACAGCATTAGTCAGACACCCTTTACTCTCCGAGGCAGCCGTGGCGCGCAGGGAGAAATGAAGGCTTTGAGGGGGGAAGGAGGAGGAAAGACGGACAGCAGGCTCTGACTCTGGGCATGGGAGACTGCTAAACAACCTCGCACTGCACCTCTACCCCTGGCACACAGTGATTGGATATCTTGGCTTTTAGGCAAAGCCAAGGTCAAAAGGGCCAAAACGTGTGCCAGGGGCTGAAAGGGCAAAAGTTCGATGTGGGATGACGAGTGAACCTACACCGCAAAACCCCAGGCAGAAAGGCAGCTCTGCTACAAGGAGCCTAAAGCCTCAACGCTAAAATGCCAAAGCAAAACCAATTTTGACAATTGAGGCCAAACTTTGACCTTAAATATGTGAACTGTAATGATGCCTTGCAGGGAGGGGTAAGGCCCATGTGCTTAAGGTGCAGGTTTAATAATAGGTCATTCAAGGTACGTACTGCTCAGGAACTGGAAAGCCTTGCAACCCTGAAGAGTGTTACATTTACATGTGCACAGTTTGTACAATGCTTTAATAAGTAAATTTTAACACAACCAGTTAAGAGGACCACACTAGCTAGAAAGATTATTATTGTAGCCATTTGCTAGAGTGCAAATCGAATTCATTGGAGCAGCCTGTGGCCATCGTGCAGTGATGGTACGTGACCTGATTCTGAACCCAGAGATCTAGCCTCTATTGACTTGAATTATGGCAGCAGAAGAGCTCTACTGGGAGAATACCTGGAGACAATAAACTAGGCGTATACGTCTCCGAAAGGCAGAATCTATCTCTTTCACATTCCAATGAGCATGCCAAGAGGAAAGGACTATAATTTTGTAGGTCTCTCTCTCCAGACACTGACGTTTTCCTCCTAGGAAGGTACAGTTGAGAATTGGGTTTTAGAATCCTCCCAACTCTTGGAAATCAGAAGGCTGCTTGGAATTTGGGAAAGAGCCAGAGAAGCCTCGCAAGGACTCTTTGTAAGCAAGAAAATGGATCAACTCTGCTGTTGATCACGTCTAGGGGACTAATGAAGTTCCCAGCTCCTAGCTTATATCTCTTAGATTATATGTGACTCTCCTCTTAGAATTGATAGTTCCAATTCCCATTTTAAAGGGGACTTTTATGGACGTTGTGTACTGCTCTGGGATAGCCTGACTGTGCTGGCCTATGGATGAATGGACAACCCAGACGGGCCTGTTGCTAGGCACACAAGAGGTTCTTTTTTTCTTTTGAAGACTGGTGAGGTGCTGTGCCTTGTACAGCGAATTTTCCCCAAATTGAAAGAGCTGGCACACTGCAGTAAGGACACAAGTGGACTGCATTTCTAGTGCTTCCCTCGGTGGGATGTTTGCAAGAAACTGTGACAGAGCAGCTAGGGGCAAGGCAGACCCTCCTCCTACCCTTTTTCTGAAAGAATCATTTCAGAGTTCGTCTAATGCTCTTACACCTAGCTTGCAATCCCATTACTCACAGGGGCTACTTAAGGGTATTAAGTAAGCAATATTATTCAAGGGGGAGGACACACTAAGGAAGTTAGAGGGCCCAAGATGAAGTCAAGAGTCCTTCACTTCTGTCAACAACTACCTGGGAGTGCCTGCCCCTTGGATAATATTGCTACTGTAAACCGTACCCTTAAAAATTTGGAGTGACGTTTACACAATTGTTATATAGTGTATTTTCATGGGATTATTTAGGTGGAAGGTTACAAGAAGAATACCTGTTCGATTTTGTTCTGGTGATAATGCATTTTTTGCATGTAAATTATGAAAGGTGCTCCAGAAGCCAGAAAGAGGGCAAATTTCTCATAAATTCACAAATATCTTCCTCATCCACATGAGACAAATGTCTGACATGCTGACTGAAACATGTACTTCCAACAGCAGCAGCTTGTCAATTAATCCCCCAGCGGTCGACTGCAGCTTCACTACAGAGTGCCAATGAAGAACTAGAGCTATAACATTCCGCATTCATGACATAGTAAGGTACTTCTGAATCCCAGGTTTGATTTATGTTGGAATAGGAGCTGTAGAATCAAAATTCTTTCCGATGGAGGAGACTGCAGTAAATTAACAAAATGAGGGGTTCGAAATTACGGTTAGTACTCCAGGAAGATAAAGTAAGGACATATTTTCTATACATTCTCAAATAACTTCCTCATCCATGTCAGAAAAAAGTCTGGCATACTGTGTGAAACATGTACTTCCAACAACCAGCAGAGGTCTGTCAAGAAACTCCCAAGTATTCTACAGGTTCTTTATCATAAAGTCAGTGGCAGCTGCTCCTGCAAATCGTTGGCGGGGGTGTGGGCGCGGATGTAAAAAAATAAGATCATTTACCTGCCGGCCGGTCGGCTGGCTGCCTCCGTCCTCTCAGTCCTCTTCCTGGCTTCTCGGCTAGCAGGAAGCACACACGCTCCCTAAGCCAATCACAACGCTGCAATGCAGCACTGTGGTTGGTCTGAGTGCTGCGGCTCAGCGCTCAGACAGGGAATGTGAGCCTGGGCATGTTCTCCACCCTGGATGTAATGTAGCCTGGGTGGAGAACATGCAAAGTGCCCGAGATGGCCGGCCAAACAGACATGGGCACTTGGAGAGTGCCACCACTCCTCCCCCCGGCGCTGCCCAGCCGAGCCCCGCCCCGCAAAATTGCCTCCGCACAGGAAAATAAAATGATAATAACCTTGTGTTATCATTTTATTTTTCCTTTTTTGTAGTGAAGAAAGGCAGTGGGGCGACACTCCTCCGCCGTAGCGGAGGAGCCGCCCCCGGCATAAAGTTCTAATTTACAACTAGAATACTAATATTCTGTATTCAAGACAAAAGTGAAGCACTAAACGTAAACGAGAGGAACCCATCCCTAAGTCAGCACCCCCTTTCAACATGTGTTTACTCCTGCTGCCCATCCTCTCTGTTGATTAATATCTCTTGAGTTTTAAAATAATAATATTTTCGTAGACAAACATTTTTTTAATCTTCCATTTCAATGTAGAACAATAGACCTTTTTTAGTGGTGTCAGAAGCTATTTAAAAGAAACAGATTTGTGCTTGAATGAGTAGTGAGCCCCTCTGAATGAGCGGTTTAATATATTTTTAAGTTTTTCAGATTTCCTCGTCAGTATTTGTATCTAAGTGCATGAATGTGCACTGTCTTGAAAATAATTTTTATTGGGAGTTAAATATACAGAAATGATAAACAAAATTTAAAACCATATATTTATTGTCTATAGAAAATGTTGCTCTGTTTAATTTAAAAACAACTTCATTCAAGGTTAATTATTGAAAACAAATGTTAAAATAGGTAACACTGTATATCAGACTGAAACATAAGGCTCCTTTTTTAAAACTAGTTGAAAACCGTCAAGGACAACATAATTGTCACAGATTTAGAACAATTAAAATATGTAATACAAACAAATGGAAAGTAATGTTTTTAGGGACATCTTTATGCCAGAAACTTGTAGCACAAGAGTTAAGAAATTATGATAAACATTTTGCTGTCCATATTCAGCCTAATACTTAAGAAAGTGAATGATTCTAACGCTGTCTTCTCTGGCAACACGTCTTCCAGTGTAGACAAATTATGGGAGCTGTGTGAAAATCTAATTCTTTATTATTACTCTGATGTTCGCAGGCAGCTATTATGGGAAGAAGGTGTAGTGATATGTGGGCTGATTCAGTAATGAGCTTGTTTTAGATACTAGTAATGAATCTCACCGGTAGCTATTAACCAGCTAGGATCCAATCAAAATGCAGCATTTTTAGTACTATACAATTTTAAGTATTGTAGTATTATACAGATGCCCAATTACAATTTTTAGTACACCATTTGTCAAGGCTGAAGAGAAAAGGCACCCATGAGGAGCCAAACAGGGCTGACCTGCTCTTGGTCTCATTGAGGACAATGCATTACTTGCCGTTGAACCAGTGTGAAGTAACTTTCTTGGGCAAAGTCAAAAGGTGTGAAAAGCACTGGGCTTTCAAACGGAGGTTCATCATCACAAGAGTGCCTCTATTCATACAATAAGGTCAACAGCCAGGACGAAAGCCACATACCGTGGATGCCATAAGGGCTGAGATTAAAATAGCTTATAAGTAACTTTTTATGCCCTATTACCAGGGCCACTAGAATTGTGTGGCAGGGGAGGGACAAATTATGCAGCAGGATTGAGTAAATTATGCAGCAAAAAAAGCTAATTGAGTGGCGTAATGTGACACATTTTGTGGTAGCATTACTTAATTATTTTGTCATTTTTACACATGTTAACACTGTCTGGGCATTGTTTGTACCTCAATTATACCAGTTAACACCTAAATAAAGCAATAAGCAACAGGAAGGTGACCATTCAAGCTTTGCAAAGGGTCAACTGCCTGGCAACAAATCGCTGCGTTTTTAGTAGTTTTTGAACCATTTCAGCTAAAAACAAATTTTATTTTGTTAAAATCTGCAGATTTTGCAGCAGATGACGGATTATGGGGAAAATGCGGCAAATCTACAATTGTGCGAAAAACGCTGCTGCCGCACAATCACATTATTCCAGTGGCCCTGCCTATTACACACCAAAGAGATGGAAACCACCCTGCCAAATAAATATCAACTGCATCACTTTCACAACTATTTTACATTCACACATCAAAACCTATGGCCCTACCAACAAGGAGTTATGAGTCTACACTTTAATTAACAAAAGAAGTTATAATGTGAAAGGCTGCCCAGTGTCTTTTTGTGCCAACACAATGACAAGAATAGAGGTTAGAGTGAGAAAAATGGAGATTAACTTTTCTTCCCACCTCATTTAAAAAACAAACAAAAAAAAAACACACAGTTGTGTTGGCGCAAACAGCCCATATGCACCACTTACATTACATCGGTGTACTTTTATAAAAATAAAGTTCATGTTAGGTGAATGCAGGGGAGTTAACTATAATTAAAAAAATTCTGGTACAGATAAGGTCACAAGTTTGTGAACTTCAGTCAGTATAGGGAATTCCCTGCCAATAGTAGCATGGTGTAAAGTACTATGAAATGTACATTTTGGGTGTTAGTTGTGCAACTGAGAAATCCCACCAGTACCGCGGAGTGCTCTCTCCAGTCTGCACAGCACCCAGGGCACAGCGATGGGTGCAGACGCGATACAAACACATTCAGGCTCTCCTGTGGCACACTCTGCTCTCTTCCGTAAAGCCTTGAAGACCTGGCTTTTTACACAGATCCTAGTCTGAGCATATCATCTTGTCTGCACATTTGGTCCCGCAATAGCGCCTTGACGCCCTTGGGCAAAGTTTAGCGCTCTACAAGTTTAATATTCATTCATTCATTCATGCAAGGCCCTACGTCAGCACCAGGCACTGCAGAGTAGGCTCTGGCCAGCCGGCGGCCGGTATAGCCATCGGTACTGGGTCATCGCACACTGACCCCTGGAGACAAACGCCGGCCCGCCCTGAAACGGCAGGTGCACTCGTCCCCTTCGCCCTCTGAAAGATCCGCACTGCCAGCCTCGATGCCAGTCCATTCTCACCGTGCAGGTCAGCGAGAGACGAGAGCTCATCCGTGGCATCACATTAGCGGAGAAATGAATTGAGATTTAAATGCTAAGAGCCTTGCGGGTGCCTGTCCTTGACCTCCAAAGAGCCATTACCAAGTCTCTTCAGAATGCCTCTTTATTGTTTTCTAAAGAGGGATTAGATTTGATGGTCGGTTAGTTAATTACCTGACATCCCTGTGCCCCTAATCCAGCTGGTATCTGCAGAGCCTGCTTCCTGCCTCTCCCCACGGAACCAACAGGACAACTTCTGAGGGTCCAAATCCTGCATCTTTTCTGTTCCCGTCTTTAAATATTTCACTAAAGAAATCTGAAAGGAGGTAATAGGGTGGCCAATAGCGTCCACTCTGAAGAAGGCATTGATTGGGGCCTTATTTTGACTTGGAGGCTTACGTGCAAATATATGATGCCCATCATCATTGCTAAAGAGATATCGCACGAAAGTAGCCCGTTGTCAACTCATCTGACCTTAAGAGCTTATGGCCCTGAAAGTCCCAACCTAGCTCTAAAGCCATATGCTGCCCACAAATAACACCGCAAAATATGGGGCGACATAAGAGGCACTGAGATACAATGAGGCTGTGGGAACTTAGGACCTACTGGCTAAATAATTATATGGTGATCATATATTGCAGCCCGAGACATGGGAATACGTTGAGGAAAGTTTGCTGGCCTGCTATTAATGTGCGACAGCTCTCTATGACTCTATACTTCATTGACCATATACGGGGAATGCCAGTACTATAAATTATCTTGAAAAATGCTAATAAAGCTGTTTATTAAAAATAAACATTCAACTACACAAACCCACTCTCTGTTCCATTCGATAAGTCTTCCTCTGAATTTCACCACCTGGAAAAATGCATCACGTGCTCAGGAACCACTTGGGTGGACACATCACCCTGTGAGAGGGCTCCTCCTTGCAAGTCACCTCTCTGTTTCTGCAAGAACCGCCACTCTCCTTGAGGGAGTATGAATCTCCATTTAGGGGCACCTAAATCATTGTGGGTGACTACTAATCTCCCTGCAGATCATCTTCCATGTAGAGCCCACACCCTCAGATTAAGTGCCTCTATGCAGAGGCATCACAGCATCTGTGGAGCAGGTTGCCTTCTTCTGTCAAGCCAGCATGAAACAATGCTTACATTTTACTCAGTATGCTCACACGAAAAATTAGGGTGCGTCAGTACACATATTGAACACACACGTGAAAAATACCACATACCACTGCACATCAAAAAGACACCCTCTCAGCATGGAATTAAAAATGCTTCTTTTATTATGAAATAAAGGCCATAGTGCTAGTGCTAAACAAACAGTGATTAGAGTGCCTAATGCCTTTCTGCCAGCTCCCTGGTTTATCTCAAAGGAAGAATACAAGTGTTTAATTGGAGGAGGGGCTTAAATAGAGCGAACATACAAAAACCTGAAAATCACAAACATATTTACAATAGATTTGTAAGTGACAATAACAAAACTGAAGACTGCACTCTAACCATAATGAAATAACCATTCATACTCATGCCCCAATCTGTATTTAATTTTTCCAAAATCTCCAACAAAATGGTTGTAATAAACCCCAAAATTGAATTTTTCATCTAAATTGTCATCAGAACAATGCTGAGTAATGATAATATGACAAGAGAGAAAATCAATAGATATTAAATCTGACCTAATGGCCCAAGTTTGTAACACTGAAAATAGTGTTGTGTGTGATGACAGTTGTTTTCACGGCAGCAAAAAAGAAAATGCATTTCTATTTCACAAAAAGGCTCTTATTTAACTGCAGCAAACGATTTACAAAATTACATGTACTGAGATGATTTTTGTGCATTTTTAGCATAATCCTAATTTCCATCTGCCTTAAACATAATTAAAAACAATCTCATTTTCATTCTCTGTATAAACAAACTGTCTTAATCTGGGACAGATCACGTCATGTTTCTGCAAAATGAAGAGCAAATGGGTAATTTACACCAGTTCTTAATTGCTCTAAGATGTTCTAAAATTCTCAGTTTCTTCATCCAAATCATGCTGCTTACACACATACCCCCTCAGGGACACATCAGCGTGTATACCACATAATATGGAGAACAATTTATGGTTGATTTAATTTCAAATCTGGCTCCCCTAAAGATATTCTCCAGACTTTTACATCTGTTGACTCATAAATTGCATATCTTACATTAGAAATAATAAACGGCAGCTGATACATTTCAACCACTTACTAGTTTTTTTGTTCACAAAATGATTATGTGATCATACCTCCAATATAATCAACTTCTCAGTATATGGCCTGAGGGGCTTTACAGATGCAATCTTTCAAATCAGACGTCACTGGAGTGAAATGCACAGTGGCTCACATACTCTCGTAATATCCTCTGTATATTTAGTGATAATTCTGTACTGCCCTTGCATCCCAGCATGTTTATTTGAAGAGACTAACAGAGTAGCACTCATCAGTCCTGACACTCAAGATTTAGGCGAACTAGTTACTTAACGTGAATATTCTCTGGAGAAGAATGTTCTCTATCTTAGCCGTCTCAGGAATAAAATCAGTTGTATTGAAACAATTACACCATGCTCCAATCATTTCCCCATAAGGTACACTTGCTATTAATTTGTGAGGATGGCAGTTTAGAGCATGTAATACTAAATTAGTGAAGGTGGACATCTACAATAACTTTGCCCGTAAGTTGTCAGACTACAAACTGATATAAATTCAAAAACTATTTATTTTTCAAAAATAGAAGTGCAAATGAATTGTAGATTAAAATAATTGTTGAGAAAGCTCATACACCCTCAAGTCAATAATGACCCCTCTCAACTGAGGTCATCAATATTCCTGAGTCATAATGAAAATCTTTCCTGTCATTTCTCATATTGATGTCCCCAAGCCAAATTCCTTTACCAATAACCCATTTTTTTTTTTTTAACAGATTTTATTGATTTTCCAGTAGTCATATTTAAACATCACACATATATGATTGGGATTACGCATGAGTCTCATTTTACAGCTTAAAGTAGTTAAGTAGAGTAACCTCAGGATATCCAGCTACAATCGACCATCAGTCCCTCTAATGAGCAAGAAAATAGTGTCCATCAAAGTCCCAGGCTGATCTCTAACCCTTTGCTCTTTAGTGCTTTGCAGCGTATGCTATCAGTAATGAATCTCCTCGAGGCTCTACCTCTCGATCAATGCCCCAACAGAGTCCCTCCTACCTCACCCCACCCCAACTTCCACCCTCCCCACCCCCCAGGCATGCCGCTTTGTTATCAAATCCACCTCATGTGGGCGCTGGTCGATCCAGCAGTACACACAGTACGTTCTATTCCATCTAACCTGACCTGCTGGGAAAGCAGTATGGGGTGCTTGCGATATCAATCAGCCCTAGTATACGGTCAGCATTCAGGGACGGTAGATGCGCCAATTGGTCAAACTCCCGCATTATGGTCCTCCCTGTCAAGGTTTTCATCTTCGTCAGCAGTCGGTTGCCGTAGTAGTTCCACTAATGCCATCCATGCCCTCGCTGCCTCCAACGTCTTTTCATTCCCGGTTCTTTGGGCCATTTTCAGTCTGAATGTCCCCTCGCATTCCGCCCACTTCACAAACTCCCTCAAGAAATATTTTGTGAGAAGCAAGGAACCTCTTGGACTGTGCCGAAACCCGGGATTGAACCAGGGACCTTTAGATCTTCAGTCTAACGCTCTCCCATCTGAGCTATTTCGGCCCGCCAACTTTACCAATAACCCATGAGATTAGCACATTTGTGGGAAATATTGGAGTACACAGCTACTTCATGTTTCTACACATTTTGCCATCAAGCAATAAGAAATTCGTATCCAAGACAAAGTTCATCATTTCAATCAACATCTTATTATGCAGATAAAAATGAAGCTGATCTAGTCTGCAAAAAGATATTCAGCTTCCAAACCCTTTGAATATTCTAACTTAGAATATCCATAGAATCACATACATCACACAATACACTTTGTACACAAAGAAGCAAAACTTAATTCAAATAATGAGAAAGGCACTCAGTCAAATACCCTATGATCCAAACAATTGGCCTTCCTGGTAGTTTAAGAATTGATTTATGTACTTGTGGCAGAACATAAAAGGTGAGAGTAACCAACTGCTTAATTCTTACATTTGAATAGGATGCCACATCATTGTACACATGTATTGAGCATTCGCAGTATTGAAGACCTTCCATATAAGGAAACAAAAATCAATTCAAACTTGTCAGTAGTAATATATTAGTGTCTTGCCATTTTATCAGCATTTGTTCTAGTTTCCCCATACAATGCACTGCTGAGCCAGATCTTAAAAGTGAGTAGCATTCATTGTCATTTAGTTGTTTAAAAGCTTCCACTTGGTAAATGTTGACATCCCATATAATAATATTCCCATATTTGTCAGATGGCTTAATAACTATGGGATCATCCTTCAATGAGTGTAAGACACTGACTTTTTGTAAGCTAACAGGTTTGTGGCCCTTTATGCTTAGAGTGTAATTCTGAGTCCTCAAGTACTCACTGTCTCAAATGCTTTGATCAGATGCTCAGTAGTGATGTTGGGACAGAATATGAATTTCAACTGCAGGGCACATTAATACTCCATCTCTCAAGATATCCCAATCAATATCTTATTCATCCACATTCCCCCAGTTTATTAAAACTGGGCATACAAGTATCATTATGTAAGTAACTTCACGTTTGATAAGTGCCTTCTGATCTGTAAATGTCCCACTAGACTTAGATTGAGAAAACTTCTGTTTGTAATCCAAAATGACACACATGTTCAGCACTAACAGTGTATGTATTTACTCCAACCTAACCGAAGATTTATCCAGACCTGAATTAAACATATCCCTTTGGCGCAGGTGTTCCTTTGGATCTGAAAAGATCAGCACACTCAAAATATTTATGTCAAATAGGCAGCAGTCCTATTTTAGGAGCATAACAAGCAATAAGGGTTAGCATTTTGCATATACTGAGGGAGTCACCACTCACTCACATGGAATACCATTCTTGTAAAAGAGTTAAAACTGTGCCCTACCCTCCTCTAATTCCCACCCATGAGCCATTGTTAGGTGTGCTTTTTTCAGATGGATCACTCGCTATTCTGTTGATTTAATTTGTGTCAATTTCAGGTACTTTCTTTACTAACAGTCAAACAGGTTTAGCGTTTTCTCAACCTTGGAGAGGGAGGGAATGTTATTTCCCTATAGACTACAGTCATCTCCTTATATTGAAGCACATGGCTATCTCAAGATGAAATCATCTTTATCTTTCACCCGATGGTAAGACAGCCTCTCCATTGCAATTGATTTCCCAACTTTAGGATACCAAACATTTAGCATTGGAATGAAGGGCAGCCCGTTTACACACTTGAGCTAATCGGATATCAGTTGCGACCAGTAATTGAAAAATCGGTTTACATACATTCTTTCACAAGAGTTTCCATTTGCTGGCCTTAATCCCATATATACTGCTCATGGGTCTTCAGGAATCTGGCAGCTTCAATTTCATAACTGTAGATAGAACCACTTTCCAGATAGTACCACAAAATATACAATGGATGTCCCTTTTTTCCACAGCCCCTTCAGCATCTATCTCTATTGTCCACAGACAATTTATTGAGTCTTTCAGGAGTTAAGTCTCAAAATGTTATTACCTTAGGGGTCATTCCCTGTTTAGTATATATTTGTTGTTAGTAGTTGTATACCTACAATAGGTCATCCAATGAGCTAGGATCTACCACTTTTCGCAACATAGTTTCCCACTTTTTTAACATATAACCAAATCATCTTTATGCATTTTTTCTGAGTAATTTATATATTTTTTAAACTATTCCTGTAAGCCCTTCCAGAGACATCAACAATTTCTCAAAATCTGTCAGCTGTATTATTACCACTGCCTTTTTAATGGGGTGCAGTTTCCAATGTAGTAGCTGTTGGTTTCTGAATCTTTCTCAGTCAAAGTAAAAGTTCCTTTGCAGGATTCGAAGGACCTAAAATAGTCCCCTCATATAGGTCCACAAGTATCCCACATACCTGTCTTACTTCTTGTTCGTTTTTTGACAAGGTGAACTGTCTTCCTGAAGTTGTCAAAGATTTGTCTGTCTCGGGTAAAACCTGACTGAGCCTTGTGTATCACACTTGGTAAAATTGGAGATTTACTTGTGTTCATTGATGTGATGTATGGCTCATGCTCAGTATTCAGCAGGTCAAAAGGTATATAGAATTTGCATAGCCCTTCACTTTTGCCCTGTTCCTGGAGAATCTCTCTCCAACTCTTGTATCCAGTATCTTCCTAAGCAAGTGTGAAGTCTCTAATGCAGTGTAATAGAGAAGGGAATTAAGTAAGGTTGTGAATGTAGACAATGGAGTCCCAACATCTAAAGCTGTGCTGTGCATGTGATCGGGCTATATAGTATAGTCCTTGGGGCTATCGCTATGAGGTTTTGGGTGACCAAATCATGTCCAACAGCGATATCAGCACTACTGCTCTATCCATGTAGATGCAGTGTCGACTTCATGCCCTCAGCGATCACTCACCCAGGGTTCTAAGCTGGGGTGCTCTACAGTAGTTTGGGATGACTGGGAAACCCATCCCATCCTTTGGTCTAGAATCTTCTGAGGGACCCTCAGCAGCCTCTTTTGTCATACAAAGTCTAGTAGGGACCTAAGTAGGGATCAAAATACAGAGTTTTCAATTTGTATCGGAGAGCCTGGAAGACATAAAGCAATATATGGTCAACTACCATTTTAATCGCTGTTATTCTGCCCATCCAAGATAAAATATAAATTCTGTCATTTGTACAAGCTTTGAGGCCCTCGATTAAGAGTGCAATGTTTACACAGATCTGAAATACACATGGTTACGTGTAACCATAAACAGTTTGAAGAGTTGTTATAGATGTTTTGTTATTTCAGTGTATTTCTCCTATTCTGTTTAGAATCAATACAAGTTAAGTCATTTCTGGGTTAATCTTCTATCCAGAGGCTCCACTAAAACCTGTAAAGAGTTCAAATAGTGGGGTGGAAGGCTGGGACATGGGGGAGATGGGGCATCAAATGTGTCAGGTCGGTTAGGTGCACCAAGAGGCAAACAGCAATGTTTTATGGCTGTTCAGCTCAAGTCCAGCCCGTTAATATCTACGACCTATCTTACTTCTTGTTCGCTTAGTTGACAAGGTGAACTGTCGTCCTGAAGTTGCCAAAGGTTTGTCTGTCTCGGGTAAAAACTGATTGATCCTTTTTATGGTACATTTGGTCAAATGGGAGCTTCACTTGAGGCCAGTGTCATTACGTATGCCTTATCGTCAGTTTTTTAGCAAGTCATAAGGTGCATAAGATTTGCATAGCCGTTCACCTTTGCCCTGTTCCTGGAAAACTACTACCTCGTCGTCGCCCCTTTATCAGCTATACCCTGAAATAATTATGTCAGCTTGGGCATGAGCTGGCTCACAAAGGTTTTAAAAAACACTCACTGTGAAGCAGTCTGGGCACGGTGGTTTAAACGATTTAGTAACAGTAATAGCTGTCCGCACTACTGCTTTTGTACTGGGGGCCGACAGCGACTTTCTTTGCTATGCTCAGAATGTTTAAAATTGTAATCCTTTCAATATATTGGTCTGAGTCTCAAATGTTTCATTTACACAAGTGTACATGTCCTTGAAGAAATGCTTAAATAACTCTCCTTTCTTCCTGTATTCACTTACTATGGCGCAATGCAGACCTGCCAAGTAGCCAGTATTCTACTTCTATCCTGTTTGGCTTTGTAGTGTTCTTGCTAGCAAGGTGTGGGACTTTTTACCATATCTGTATTTTTGTGGGACTTTTTACCATATTCGTATTTCTTCTGATGCAAGTGCTCCTTCCGCCCAGTTCACTGATAGTACAGGTATTTGCCTGTTAATGGTCCCTATCCTTTAAGTCAGCTCTTATCAATTTCCGTATTGATCTCTTCGGCTATTTTCAATTGAGCTTCAAGCTCTGTTTGTACCAAGTTTTGATTCCTCTTCTCTGCTGCTAATGCAATTAGATTTCCCCTGGCACCCATCTTTGAAGCTACCCATAGTGTTCCTCTGACTGTTTGGTGTGTTGTTGAGTTCACGGTATTATTGTAAAGTCTGTTTTACTTCAGCCCTCATGGCTCGTCCAGTTTCATGGCTCGCTGTCCCACTTCACACCAGGCTCTGCTGGACCTCCGCCATTTCTTGCTTTAAGCCGCTCTGCCATTCATTGCGAAGATTTTGTATCAGGCTTTTGATGTAGTCGGAGGCCTCCCTTCTTTTTATACCGGCCATCTCTGTGGTAGTACTGCTTGCTCTATATCCTACAGATCTTTAGCTGTCTTGCCTGTGACCTTTGAATAATGTGCCCCAGTTGTCTCTCTGTCCTTTACTTTTGGGCTTACTACTCGTTCAGATAGTCCAATAGTTGATTGGGATCGTGAGTTCTGTCTACCTCATCTGCCTGAATATAATGCTGATGCCTCTTTGCTCTCATTCTTCTATTGGACAGTTGTGCGAGTATATATATAAGAGAGAGAGATGGTATTTCTATAGTGCACAGCTATAAAGCAACGGGGTGCTGTACATTACATGGGGGTGCAGCTAGGAGACGATCTACAAGATCGTGTACATCAAGTGAGGATTACACAAATGCATTTCAGGCACATTACACTTTTCATGTTAGACACGGTAAATTAAATGATTTGCCCAGAATCGCATGATGTTGAGCCCAGAGCCGAAGCTGGGATTCGAACCTCGGTCCCCCAGGTTTCAAAGAGGCAGCTGTAGCCCTACGGCGACATTTCCTCCCTCCATGCTGTGTCGATAAGTTTAAGGTCACATTCTCCGCCCTAGTGTGCTTTTTTGTATCAGGAACTTGAATAAAACACCCCTCGTGCGGTCTCTCACACAGGGGGTAGGGGCCACTTCTACCCATCATCTGCACTTCCCCATAACTGGGCCAAGGCCTTAGCATGCCACCAGGACCTGTACTTCAGGGGTATTTTTGGATCCAGGGATTCGCGGATACGGAGCTCCACAGGCATGTGTGTGCCGTCTTGATGGCTCGGCTATGCCTTCCCTGTAGTTAATTTCTATATTCATCCAAACTCACAGACAACATACATCACGACTGGTTAAACTTACTATTGTAACTACAGTCTTCGCATGTTTGGTGGCAACTGGTTGATAGTGGCATACGGTATAAGTCACAATTTGGGCAGAAATATTTAAGGAGAGATTTTGTTAGTCTTTTGGAGTGTTTGTTTTGGGGGGAAAAATGTTGCAGCCTATGTTAACACATTCTACTAACTTTGAGGCTTAAGTGCAGAATTGCTGTCTCCATCCATCTTTTACTACAGGTTTGCATCACTCTAAACTCAAGAGAGCTGCCTGAGACATTAGACATATCGAATACATTCTTTTTGATGAAGAGCCACTCTCTTCAGTGCATTACAGTGAAAACAGATTGAAAGGTTTTTATGTTAAGACGGCTACTTTAAATCTTGTGGCACCAACCTTTGTATGGCTAATGAGGAGCAGTAGTCGCCCTCATAATGTGTGTCCTTCCTGGGTTAGTTAGCAAACTAGTCACCCATCTCCAGGGTGTTGCCAAATCTTGGACTTCTAGCACTCCTGGCTGGAACCTATTTAGTATTCTCACGCTGTTTAAAAGCCCCTTCAGGACATGGACTTTGATCACTCCTTGGAGAACATATATACCAATCATTAGTTGCTTAAGTGTGCTTCCACAAATCGGGCTTAAAGTCACTCCTGGGTGAAGCCCACACACCATTCACTGGTTGCTTAACCGTGCCGCCAGAACCTTGGTTTATGTCACACCTTGGTAAACAACATATATCATTGATGGGATGGGAATGTCCCCTTAAAGGTATTCGAGCATGCACCTCTGCCTTGAGTGAAACGACTCCACGTGAAATTGGTATCCTGACTTTTTGTTGGCTCAGCTGTCATGCTAATATAGCCTGTGCGCTGAGACCTCAGCCTGTTCGTGGTTTATCTGATGTCCAGCTCCTGCTCTCTGACCAGGAGGGCCACACCAAGCATGCCCTTTTTGCTGACTTGGGACAACTGTTCATGTGTAAGTTGACAACACTAATTGGTGATGGTAGTCTACTGATTTTTGTGAACAGTCCTGTGTAAACTTTTTTCTGCTCTGGATAAGACAGTGGCATTCCAGCTTCATTCATCTAAAAGTTCTATGTACGATGTAACAACCAGACCCTTGCACTGACATTCTGCGTGTGTTGAGGGAATGTATGTATGATAGCAGGACTCTGCGTGATGGTGAGAGTTTGACTGCTGGGACCAGTGGGGTTTATTCTGGATTTGGAACACACAAAATATGGAGAAGATTTATTTTAAACAATGTGTTTCTAAGGGCCTACAAGAATCCAAATGATTTTGGAGAAGACGCCTCACCCACGAGCAGCAGCCAGGGTAAATGTAGGTGTTAATGAAGGCACATCCTCTTGACGAATGTGTAACTTCAAGGGAGTGCCTCCTTGATGTGAGCAGTAGGACTCTGAGCCCACCCATGAGTTAGGGTGCCTGTCTAAATGGAAGAAGAAAACGAAAGGTATGAGAGCATTAGGTCACATGATTGGTGCATAGCATGAACGCTTAAATAGGCAGGGAGCATAGGAGCCCTGATGAAAGCCAGAGACCTTTATGGGCTTATTAAATGGCCGAAATATGCTGGCATAAGTGATCGGCTATACAAGCCATTGAACCTCATCTGATATCAGCTACACATGATTTTGCATCACATCTAAGAGACCCAATTAAAAAGGATACTCCTTGAGTTTTCATCCAAGTATTTCTACCAATTATTTGAATCCCTGCAATAATCCAGCTTGCACTTATATAAGAATTCCAGTAATTGCTGAGTCTTCCGAAGTGTTATTTATTTACCTAACATGATGAAGCATGCCACGATAAGCTGTGGGTGAGGTGTCTTCTACGAAATCTTTTGGATTCTTGTAAGCCCTTCGAAACACTTTCTTTCGAAAAAATCTGCATATTGTGTGTTCTTGTTTCTGTAGGGAGGTTATGATCAGATTGTTCTCCTCTCTCTCTCTTTCTCCCTCTCTTGTGATCTCATCCATTCTGGATTGTTCCCGGCTGAGCATGGAACAAGAGGGAGGATGGGATACAGCTCCCTGGACAGGGAAAGTGTAATGCCTGCATTCCTAAAGCTGGAGGGTGGAGATTCAGACAGTGAAGTGAGGGAGGGAGGATGGAGACAGGGCTACCCTTGGAAATTTTGAGGAGTTTTAGCAGGGGACTGCGGATTAATACTTCCTAAGCATTGAAACCTGCTGTTAGAGCCATCAATTTGCACAGAGGCTGCATCTGCACTGCAGTAAAAGAAAACATGGTCATCTCAAACCTGTTCCAGGACAGTAGACAGCGGACAACATCCCCTATTTGGAAAATAATTATAAAATTGGGATCCAAGCCATGCCAGTTTGCTCCAGTTCCAAGTTCTTGATCAAGGAAGGGGTGTTCTACAGAGCAGTCGAAGAGCAGCTGTGAGACCAGGCCTTGTGCATGCATGACAGGCAATTTCCCAGAGGCACGGGGACACTGCCTGAACTGTGTACAACTTTCTGACGAAGCTGTGGGTCTGCCTGGAATCTAGAAGCCTGCCTGCCTGCTCAAAGAGGAAAGGACAGTCCCTGGTCATGCAGAAGTGTCCGTCTAGAAGGTGAATGTCAGCTGTGTTCCCAGCAGGTGGAGCACCCAGAAGAGCTGAATGTCAGCAGAAGCGTAACTGAGTCAGTCCAAGTTGTGAAGGGTTCTTAAGCCTCCCTGCACGGCTCATGTGGCAAATTATTAGTAACTACATGCCCAAACAACAGCTTACTGTCCAGCAATCCTGAAGTTATGAGGGACTTGTACTGGTGCTGCCTTGACATGTGGCACACCACTGCCAAGGTCAATGTTGCTACCGCACCAGAGGACATGCCCCACTGCCTAATGTGTACTGCAGCTGTTCCAACATGTGGCACCCCACTCCAGGGTTAACGTTGATGATGAATTGAAGAACCTGTTCCACACTCTGGAGGCCACAACTGTTGATGAGCATCCACCAAAAAGGCCTTCCAGAGGCCCAAGGGAGGCATAAAGCTGCCATCCGCCATCCTGTACAGCTGAAGAAGATGCCAAAGATGCGACTACGACAAGCGCACATCCCATGCCAAGCCACCTTTATGCTGAACAGGTAAGAAGGGGCCTGCGACTCAAAGACTGAGAAACTTGTGATCTGTGCAAATGCTACGAGGGGGGGGGGGGAGAGAGATTATTAAGAAGTGAGGGAATTATATACAATTGTCAGACCTGTCAAACAGTCCCTCCCTAGTCCCTCACAAATGGAGCTAGGAAATTCTCAAAGATGTCTTTCACAGACTTTCCCGACCATAGTATGGACTCTGGAAAACTTAAATTCCTCAATTATTAATATTTTGATAATTCTTCAAAAATGGACACTAAATGACAGTTCATGCATATAAACTAACTTGCTTCGGCTTGACAAACATTTTCTAGGCTCAGAGAGGGAGAGTGATGGAAACCACAACTGCAGACATCCGAGATGATCTGCAGTTCTCAATCGATGCATGTCGTACTCAAATGGTATGTAACCTTTTTTGATCTATCACAGCATATGACACCTTCAAATACAAAATATTAACGGATAACCTGGAGAAATAAATCGGGATGACAGGTAAGTCCCTGCACTGGTGTCACTCCTTCTCCAAACAAAGCCAAAAATGCAAAGTGGATTCCTAGTCATCATCTCTATCTCCCCTTTTATTCAATGCATGAAACTACTCACCCTGTTAATATTGTCATGCCAGCTACATTTCAAAACATATGCTGATGACATTTAGCATCCAAGAGAAAAGCTATAAGGAATATTGCAAAATCATCAACTGCTTTAAGGACCTGTACCTGGGGATGAAGGAGAGCTATCTCTCTCTAAACAGATCAAAAACTGTAATCTTCCGAGTTACTGAGTCTTTTTTCAAACTGCGAGAGTACACAGGCGTAATATTGACACCTAACAATTAATAAAAAATCATGATCCACTCCGAACGTTCGTTCAATCATCGTGCTACAGCAGTGACCAATAATATTAATTTCTATCTTATGTTGCAGAGAAGGATCCGACCCTTACCTGAGCTCCCTCAACTAAATAGAAAATAGCTTTGGTGTTATTGAGTTTGGACTTCTGCAACCTTGAATCTGCAGTTGCCCTAAAGAAAGTACCACAAAAACTCCAAGACTGTAAAACCAAGAAACCAGACTAGCTTTCTATTTAAATAACTATTCTTATATCACACTGATCCTTAAAGAATTGCACTAGCTTCCAGTGGTGCCGATCAAGTTTGAATATCTTATGCATTGTTTTCAAAGATTAGGCAGGTATCAGCACAAAATATCCTCAGTCCCTGTTAAATTACTACACTCTGAAGGGAAATCTTAAACATTAAATCAACCAATGAAAATGTGCATTTTTCAGGCCAGAAACAAGCAGAAAGTCCAAGGTGAAAAGTCAATCCATGTCGATGAACAAGGATTAAAGAGTCATGTTGAAAATAGGCTTATTCAGAGAAGCCTTGCCATTCACCCATGAAAACATCATCTCTATTCCCTCCTCCAAGAAAGGATAGGGAACCTTTGCAAGCAGTATTATTTCTATCATTACATAACATGGGTATTTCTAAAGCACAGGTTAACCCCTTGGAGCATCTTGGCACTGAAACAACACACTTACTATTCCAACTCAATGGTATTTATTTTATCAACCTCGAAAGGATGAAAGATCGAGTGGACCCACCAGGATGCGAATCAGTGACCACAAAGCCAAATACAGATCCCTGGAGTGGATGAATTAGTACACTGAGCTACCAAACCCGTAAAGCTCTTGTCATCCAGGACCACCAGACCTCACATGCTACATCCTTGGATGATGCACACAAAAAAAAGATAACCTGAAACAAAAAATGTACTGCTTTCAGTGCAACAAAGTGGCACTTCCGCACAGGCCATGCTTTGCAAGACAAATGGCACAGAGGTCATTGCTAACAGTCAGCATGCAATTCTCAGCTCTTTTCTGTACCCAACTGGCAGACTGTCTTCAAGAGTGATTTCCGGACATTTGGCAGTCTCTTCGTGGGCTCTGTGGGTGACTTCTTCGCTCGTCCTGAAGTCTTCTTTTGCTGCCTCCCTCCCGTCTGAGGTATTGGCACACACACACAGACTGTATGCAGGGTCCCCAGAAACTAGGGCTGAACAGCAAGGCAAGCCAGATTTCTTCCCTGAACAGACTGTGTCCATTTCTCTATAGGACGAAAAGGATAGTATCTCATCTTCTAAGCAGGGAGACAGCTTAACACACCCTGTTTCACATTAGAGACCAAGCCTGTTTGTCTAATTGTTGTATGTTTGTAGTCCTTACAGGACCAATGACAGATTGTATCCTCACTATGCTTTCATAGCACAGTGACATCACCAAACCGAGAGAGAGAGAGGGGGGGGATCTGGCAACTCAAATCCCAGGTCTGCCTTCAAGCCTGGCTACATTGCCTGCTATATGCGTTGCTGAACTGGACCACTTCACACTGTGAACTTCATTTTTTCGAGGTCATGTCTCAGAGCTTTAGAAATATAATAACTAAATCTGTACAGAAAACATTCTATTACAAAATCTTTTGGAATGTGTAAATAATAGCCCTAGTCCCCGCCTGTGGGTTGCAAGAGACTCCCAAAAAGCAAAGGAACCCACCGCTGGGCACCGTCAGACCTGGATCTAACTTCCTGTTGATGAGATCAAAGAAGCCAGCGGTGCTAGTGTCACTTCTGCATTCCACAATAGTTTTCCTCCCGAGGCCTCCTCGTAATGTTCAATATCACTGAAAGGGAACCATGAAAAGGGACAAAGGAGTGTTGGACTCACTCTGCGTCTTCATCTTATCCACCTTTGCTAAAAGACATGAATACGGGGATTTCAAGGCCCCACCCCTGGCATACCACAGACATGGAGAACCCGCTCCAGTGCAGACCGTTTGATTCAGGTCCCACAGAAAACAGAGGCCTAAGTTTTGCTTGCAATGAGAAATGAAACCCTATTTTGCAAATGGTGGTGATTGCTATTCAATTTGTAAAGTGAAACTTGCAAAATACCTTCTGAACGCTTTAGTTAGAGGGTATATTCTCAACCTCCTTTAGTTATCAGTGGAATAAGTTATTTTAGTCTTGTGAACTGCTGTGTGAGAAATGGCCATCCCTGAAATAATGTACTACTGTTGGTTTGCGGAGATGTATACATTTTTAAAACCTGTAATTAAAGCAGAAATCAGTTATATTTGCTGATAATTAAAAAACAATGAGCACTCGTCTTTTTGCTTTCATCTGCAGCTATAATCCAAGTAATCAAAATGTTCATGTACCTGAATAGCTTTAAATATTGACGAATCTAGGCAAGAGAATAGGCTAGATATGCGATTTAAAAGTGTAAGTTAAAAGCTGGTGTTCAGGGACAGGGTTGGGAAACAATGTACACAAAGAAACCAGCACATAGAATAAGAACTTCTAAATCATGTAAGCATGCTCAAATAACATCAATCATTGCAACAGGTCCACTGATTCAGGCATCCTTCCTCATACAAACTATGCTTCCATTGCCATCCCATATAATCACACACACTGCACATGGTCAGTGATTCCTAAATTATCTTTCAATAAGGAACAAGGTTCAAGTCCACCGGTAGCAACTAAAGTTCTCCTTGTTGCAACTTTTTCACCTCCGGTATCCAAATCTCAGGGACCATACAGGATCCATATCTTGTAAGCCACCAAGCAGAGCTAAACTGTTTGGTCATGGGTAATCCAAAGTGCTCCTTCTGTTGATGTACTCAGTCATGGGGTCTGCCTTATTTCAACATCTTCCCTATCTCTGTTAGTGAGTAAAGAAACTGGAACCATGCATGTGTGTGATACCCACCAAAAGTGATGCTTGTCACCGTGATCCACCTCTACAGGGCCAGCTCACCATGCCTCAGAAGATTATCTCCGCGCACCATACTAACCAGGTTTCTGACCTGGAAACAGCTCAGACACTGCCACCATAGGAATCCTAGATGAGCTACTACGCATACTTAATGAAGGAAACATCTGCTTATTCATCCTTTTGAACTCTCAGCAGTCTTTTATAGGATTGGCCATGGAAGATATTCTTTTCCATTAAATGGCCTTCAAGACAAGGTCACAGATTGGAAAACCGTTGCATATGGTGCCATACAGTACTGTTTTTCAAGCATTAAAGCTTATGCTGAAATTTAAAAAATATACACACAGCACTTAATACATCATACTAGATGCAAAACACGAGCTGGTCTCAAACACAATAGGTATCAATCAGAATGAATCAATTTGAATGATGAATTGAAATAAATCAACATTGGTTCAAAAACATAGTGCTGGTGAGCATGACCCAAACAGTTATAGCTTGGTGGTCTTAATATTATTGGTACGGCCCCTTATCAAAGACTAAAGCAGGTCTGTGCAACGGAGTCACTCTGCCAACTTCTGTTTGGATACAAGTTCATTCATCGGGGTCTTCATTTTTTGACCAACATAAAATATGCATTAAACCATTAGAAAAACAACCTGTGAAACTGTCCAAATGTCGCACGATGTTCCCCAGGACTAATAGTCTGCCCACTCCCATAAAGTTTAACTTCTGGAAGGAGCTTTTGGGCTAGATATCTATTTCTATCAGTATAGAGGGTCCCGTTAAACATATTTAAGTTTCTTATGTCAACATCTCTCATCTAAAGCCTGCCTCTCCAAAATCAATACATTCATTGCAAAGAACGTGCTGAACAGAGATCCATAACAAATGAACTTCTGCATGCTGTCTCAAAATCGATTTTCCACAATACCAACCAATAGGCTAATACCTTCAAAATTATTCAAACACCGCTGTAAGAATGCAGGGCAAATCCCTTGGATTAATACAGACTCCAATGTCAAGTTCATCACACACATCAGTCAAATGCTTAAATCAGCCAAATTATAGCTGCATCTACTCCGAGCTCAAGCACTTCATTACTATCAAGACTTCACATGCCCCGTCACCTCTTCTATTGATTTAATGATCGCCATCCTTTCTGGTCTTCTTCGCTCGCACTCTGTGTTAGTAACATTAACCCTGCACACCACAGTTAGACTGACATCAGCAAAAAAGAAGAAGAAGAATGTTTGTTACATGGTTTTTACACACAGACTCTCTGGCTTCAAGGGACAGAATAAAGTCTACGATTTGTGGTACCTCCCAAAAGATAGAATCTGTTGAGGAGTGTGGGTCACACAGCCTTCCGGTGACCCAAATAAGGCTGGGTGATGTTGGTTGCAGAGTGAGGTTTGCTTCAACAGCTGCTTCTTGTGCGAAGAAGGCGAACCTATAGCTCATGCCATGTAAGTGTGAACTGCAGGTTTTCTCTGTTTAGTGTACCAGAGGTAGGAGCAACGGGGATGGCATTACGGCTCCACCTAAGGGGCAAGGGTGTGCAATCTGCGGAGTCTCAGAGGTGTCTCTGTATAAATAACTGCTCTTGTGCCTTTCAACATAACTTGCTTGGATGTACATTAGAGTCGTGATGATGATATGCTTGTTCCCTATTTGATTTTTGTATGGTGTATTGGCTTACTGGAGTAGGTTATAGTATTTTTTTTTTTTTTTTTGTGTAAGTATCAAGGACCCCCTGTATGTATAATTATACTATTCCTAGGACAGGGTAAACAACCAAATGCATATATCATTCCTAGGTAATAGACATATAAAATTACAATAAATGTAATCAATGCTAAAAGACAACGAAGACAGAAAAGGATGAAATTTTATATAAAAACTGAAAATATTTATTCAGTCAAAATTCATGTATATGAATCAAATATAACAAAGAAAGGAAATGTTAGAGGAATCAATTCATAGATAATATGTATAACCTAATTATATAATACATTCATTAAAATGTTATACAAATTTTATAAAATACAAAATACGTGTAATAAAGTTTTTCAAGTGGCAAGAAATGAATCTTCGACGCGTTTCGGCGTAAGTAGCGCCTTCGTCAGGAGGAGCCACAACAACTGGACAACTGATACTGCTTGATGGAGATGGACGGGGTTAGGATCCCTCGTTTTTAATTATGCGATGAAACAACATCAAGGAGTTAAAAAACATGAGAGGATATAATACTCTCAATGTATAAAACAGAACTTCTGGGCAGATTAACGGATCCCTTTCTACACAAGACGCGATCATTGCCCTATATCACATAGAGTGAGGCCCGATTCAGCTTTTCCTTGTGATAATAAGATTCAAGAATATCCAATTATTTTCACAGAAGTTCTGTTTTATACATTGAGAGTATTATATCCTCTCATGTTTTTTAACTCCTTGATGTTGTTTCATCGCATAATTAAAAACGAGGGATCCTAACCCCGTCCATCTCCATCAAGCAGTATCAGTTGTCCAGTTGTTGTGGCTCCTCCTGACGAAGGCGCTACTTGCGCCGAAACGCGCGTCGAAGATTCATTTCTTGCCACTTGAAAAACTTTATTACACGTATTTTGTATTTTATAAAATTTGTATAACATTTTAATGAATGTATTATATAATTAGGTTATACATATTATCTATGAATTGATTCCTCTAACATTTCCTTTCTTTGTTATATTTGATTCATATACATGAATTTTGACTGAATAAATATTTTCAGTTTTTATATAAAATTTCATCCTTTTCTGTCTTCGTTGTCTTTTTAGCATTGATTACATTTATTGTAATTTTATATGTTTATTACCTAGGAATGATATATGCATTTGGTAGGTTATAGTATTGACATTGGAAGCCAGTCTCCATAATTCCCAGTCAAATTTAGGTTACTTTGATCTGTTCTCATCCAGCTCACTACTGTTCGCAAGTTGCTTGTCACTGTGCTCTTCCCCTGTTCTTAGGTAGATCGAATGCAGTCATCTGCTGCCATTCAATCGCCACACATGGAATTGTAGACTGTGCAGGTTCCAGTGTAGATCCCTGCCCTGCTGCAGCGACAGAAGACCTACCGAAGTGGTAGCCTGACCGGAAAATAGCTCATTGCCAGAAGTTGCGGGTACCACACTCTCCTGGCCCAATCTAGAGCCACTAGGATGACTTGCGCCAGGTCACTTCAATTGTTTTTCAGAACTCAGTGCAGAAGAAACAGGGGCGGAAATGAGTAGAGGAGTCCTGTGCTCCACTCTAGCTTACATGAGTCTTCTAAAGACATTGTTCTTGGGAACTCCAAAGCGCTAAATATTTTACACTTAGCGCCATCGATGGTGGTGAGAAGTTTCAGCCAGGGCTCTCCCCACTGCCGGAAGATGTCCTGCACCACCTCAGGAAACAATCGCCATTAGTGATCCACCAGACATCGCCAGCTGAACTTGCCCACCCTAGCATTATAAGATCTCGCCAGGTACATGATACACGGTACATGATCAGGGAGATGGTACATGATCAGGGAGATGCTCCAGCCACTTCCAGAGGGGCAGCGCCTCTTGGTACAATCCCCAGTCCATCCTGCCTGTTGCAGTACCACATAGCGGTGGTGTCGTCCATAAGAACCTGCACTGGCCTTCCCTTGATGGACGGCAGAAAGGCCTTCAAAGTCAAGGGATTAGCCAGCAGCTTCAACATATTTATGTGGAGCCAGATTTCTGCCAGAGACCAAAGTCCTCTCAGATGGCCTCCAGCAGGGATGCATCCATTACTATCCATTGGCTTTAGGTGGAGAAGGGAGAGGGGTCTGCCTCTTGTCAGTGTTTGTTGAGTAGCCACCACTGCAGGACTTGTGCCATCTCTTCTGAAAGCTGGATGACATGCAAAAGGTTTTCTTGGTGCTGGGCCTACTGAGACTTCTGAGCCAACTGCAGACCCTAATATGCCACCAGGTGAAGCGGACAAGCAGGATACATGAGGCCAGCAGGCCAAAAAGCATCAGAGCTGCTCTCACCGTCACCAAGATCCAGGGCAGAGGCTGTATCAATGGCCTGGACTCGTTTGGAGGGAGGAAAGGCCTGAAACAGCACCACGTCTATTAGAGCGCCAATAAAAGGAGGCCTCTGTGAAGCAGTGCACTGTGACTTGAGCTCGTTGATCAACAACGTCTAAGAGGTCAAAATGTTCGCCATCGTCCGGAGGTGGTCTACGACTGACTGTGGGGAGCCTGCCTTCAACAGTCCGTTGTTGAGGGAAACTGGTATCTCCAACCTCTGAAGATGTGCAGTGACCACTGCGATCACTTTTGTGAACATCTAAGGGGCGCTGGTAAGGCCAGAGGGGAGCAAATCGAACTGAAAATGTTTCTGGGCTACCTTGAACCACAGATAATGTCCGTCGGAGTGCAGGACAGACACATTAAAGTATACATGAAAGTCCAGGGGAACCATCCAGTCGCCTGGATCCAGGGCACTAGCCATCTTTTCTATGTGTAATGAGAATATAGCTATGAATGCTTATGAAATTATATTTGTTTTATATATTTATTTACCAAGCTTATAAATCCTGGATGTAACAAAAAATTGAACAGCACTTAAGTCATGAAGCATGCTGTGTTCAGTTGGAGGTTGTATATTAACTTCTAGAAGAGAATTGTCAGTATGTTTAACAATGTACAGGCATGTTTTCAATTTTCATCTTTTTGTTTACTTTGAATTATTTGTTTATTGACAACCCTGAAGAAGTTCCTCCTTCTAGAACGAAACGTATTGGCTGTATATTGGAACTCTAAACAATACCTTGAGTCTGGGAGGTTATCTTTCCAAGCCTCTTACTCATTGATCCTCTTGTCTCTCTGTCCCCGACTTTCCTGTCCATCTAGAATCGCAGCTGCAGATCTATCATGCCTCTGATTTAGCTTTCTGCGCCTTCTTTGCCGCTATGTTTTGTTGTTTAAGAAGATGATTAGGTATCTAGCCAATAATTTAGTAAAGACTGGCTCAGAGCACCTTGTTCATGTAGGAGTTGCATCTTAAGTTAACACTGTACAAACATGTATTTTGGAGTATGGAGAGTGAAAAATGGAGCGAGGTAGTTTTGCTAATGCTGCTGCTTTTCAGTCTCCGAGTTCATATGTTTTGGGATTTAATAATAAGATTATATATCAGACTAGTGGTATTGAAGACTCTGCTTCCATATATGCTGTCAGTGTAGGAGAGGCATTTCATTACTTAGACCCTATGTAGCATGGAGGCAAGTATGAGAACTCGCCGAGAATCCTGATTGTCTAGCAGGTCAGATGGCTTGAGGTTTACTTTTTTTCTGCTGTGTGCATGATTAGGACTCCCTCCGGTAATAGCAGATTACCTGCATTTAAGATCCTCTGCTGAATGTCTATAGGTATCTGTATTTCGTTTGTGAATTGTCCTTTATGCAGGTCTGGGACCAACTGTTTCTGTGCCCTTCGCTAGCGTTTGGTGTTGCCTTTGCCTTCATGCACCTGCATTTCTCTACTCTTTCTACGTCACTCAAAGGAAATTTTCTATTGAAATGTCTCATGTGGCAAGTTCTACCATGCCAGGGTCTCCCCCAGCATGTTTAACTTTCAATGCAATTAAGAACGCCACACCTCCTTAGCCATTATACTAAAAATTTTAGCAAAAGAAAAACATGAGAAGCAATTTCAGTCTAAGAGAGCAGAAACATAAGCTCAAACCCAGAAAGATGATATCAAATTATTCGCTGGATCTGCAACCTACATCTGCCTTGACTTTATGAACCAAACGTTCTTTGTTTAATTCATAAATCCACTTAAGACGATTCTCTTGTGTGAATACCTTGACAATGCGTAATCTTCTCTCCTACCGTTTCGTAGGTATCCTCGGGGCTGCACGCATTGCTTCTTGTAATGTATGCTGATGTACCACTCCATAGAACGTGCTATAAATACCTTTCTGGTTGAAGTGCCCGGCCCTCATGGTAAGGTGGTGTCCTGTTTAGCCCACTGAATGGGGTGTATGTTTCCCCTGGTGGGGAGGTGTGTTACTCAATGGGCGAGAACTTGAAGCCTGACCCAGTGAGCTGGGGTATGAGAAGTTGCATGAAGGCTATGACCTGCCAGACGAATGATGGACAAGTGGTACTACCCGCTCAGTATGGGGTATAATCTGATGAGTGAGGAGTGAGCAGGGCCTGCTAAGGGGCACATCCCGCTGTACCAGGGTGATAGGCCAGAAGACTAGGTGCAGTGCCAGTAGAGTGAAGGGCACAGCTGGTTACCCGAACAGTAGGACAGGCGGGTGTGAGGGACTGGGCCACCTGGGTAGAGTTTATAGCATGCTTTGAGATGCCACTGAATGAGATGCATGCCCCCCCTCTCACTTGTACAACCGTAGATTCATTTTCGGTTAACAACACGTGACGTGTTTATTTTGAAGTTTTGTAATGAGTCCGCGTTGCAAGCCGCCTTTCGGACACTTCAGCGCGCTGGCACTAGCAGGCAGTTAGAAAAGTGAAAATAAAGACAAGGGACGGGTGTAAACACATGCGGCACTTGCAGTGCAAGGGTAGTCGAGTGAAGTATCGTCCGTAGCCCATAACTCCGCCAGTTAGCATCACGCCAGCTTCACTCCCAAAGTCAAAGCCCACGAAGGGATGTGCAAGCGCTAAGAGTAAGGGCAGGTGGCACCTTTAGTCTAGTAGTCTGGTTCTGCTACGTATGAAGCGCTCTGTTGCCCAAAGGCGAGGTCGGTGCTAGATAAGAGATTCATGATAAATATTACAGTAAACAGCATCAAGTAATAGGAAGAAAATGCGCCCCTCAGAGGGTGGGTTATCAGTAGTGGCTCAGCGCACAATAGGACACTGGGAGACGAGGGAAGAGCACCCACCGGAAGAGACATCCCCCTTCTGTGGAGAAACGCTCGGGCTCCGCTGAGGAGTGGAATACCTGTGGGGTAGGTGTCAGGAGTCCAGGCGGAAAAATGAACTGTATTCAAACAGCTTGTGTTGTTGCGAGCTGGGGTGGGGGGCTGGAGGGGATTGAACGAGTGTCAAGGCACTCTCTCTGGTAATATTTGTTTAATGTAATAATGTTAATTGTAGGTGTACTCGACTTACGTCATATGTTATCTTTAGGCACGCACACTCCACTCCCACGCCAGTTCACCCCCTCACGACCCCATCCAAAACCCTTCGCTGCATGCTGCGGGCATTCAGTTCCAGAAGCACAATGGGTTAAACTTCAGTAACTACTCTTCGATGAAAGTTAAGCGCAACGGTTCTGTTTTCGGTTTTCTGACTAAGACAAACATAGCATAGCCATGGGAAGTGAACACTGCGGAGGGGTCGAGCCGTCGAAAGCAACACACGACACTTCACTGACCTGTCCCTTCAGCCGCGAGGTGGGGGGCGAATCTGGTATCCCGGCAAACGTCACTCTGGGGCGCGAGGGGGGCTCCATAGCAATGCACTTCTGGGGGGAGACCCCGGTGTCCTGGGGATTTACACTGAGCGCGAGTGGTTTCCTGAGGGGACGGTGGGCTACACTAAGCCCCTATCACCAGTGACAGCAGCTGCTGGTGAATTCGTGATGAGAGTAGAAGTGCGTCATACGCAGCGGAGGTGAGCGCGCTATCGCTGGGCTAGCCCGTCAGCCACAGTCGCCCTCCACGCGCCAATGCCCAGGGTGTCGGCTGTGGGGGGTCTGGGTACCTCGGTGAGAGGCCGCAGTGGCGAACAGGCTGAGGCCCTCGGTTGGCCAGTCAGTCGCAGCAGGGTGTAAGCGGTCACAGGCCTTGGTACCTATGTCAGCGCCAGCAGAGGTGGTCAACAGTCTGCGATCCTAGGTTGGCCAGTCAGTCACAGCATGTCTCTGCTAGCTGTTCATGCCCAGGGTGGAAGCGGTCACGGGCCTGGGCAGCCAGAGGCAGCAGTGGTGAATAAACGGCGTTTGGCCAGTCAACCACGGAGGTCCTCTACCTGTTCATGCACAGGTTGTAAGAGGCGACACGCAGCTGTGCAAACTCCTGCCAGGCCAGGCATGCAGTCTCGAGTCACAGACGGATGCTCTTCATAGCGTACATCAGGTGTGTCCAGCCCCGAGGCTTCAAGGCACAGACTGCAGCACTTCTCAGGTTCCTGCTCAGGGTGGGTCGTGTGTCCAGTATTCAGGTAAAGACTGCAGATATTCATCGATTCCTGCACGGGGTCAGGTGCGTCTCAAGCCTGAAGTCACACACAGCAGCTTTTCATAGATTAATGCCGGGCTGAGGCATGTGTCCAATGTTGAGGCCTTAGACCGCAAACAACCCTTCACAATGTATTGCAGGGGTGAAGCTTATGTCCAGTCCTAGGTCAGAGACCGCAGCTCTTCACAGATCCCTGTCCAGGGAGAGACGTCTGTCCAGTTCTCTGGTGACAGACTGTAGCTCTTTCCAAATTCCTGCCCAGGGTGAGGCGTGTGTCCAGTCGTCAGGTCACAGACTGCAGCTCTTCACAGATTCCTATCCATTGACAGACATGTGTCCATTTCTGGGGGCACAGGCTTCACCTGTTCACGGACTCCTGGCCAAAGTGAGGCATGTATCCAATGTTGAGGCCTTAGACCGCATACCACAACACTTCACAATGTATTGCAGGGGTGAAGCTAATGTCCAGTCCTCATGTCACAGACTGCAGCTCTTTCCAAATTCCTGTCCAGGGTGAGGCGTGTGTCCAGTCCTCAGGTCACAGACTGCATCTCCTTAAAGATTCCTGCCCAGGGTGAAGGGTGTGTTCACTCATCAGGTCACAGACTGCAGCTTTTCACAGATTCCTATCCAGTGACAGACGTGTCCATTTCTGGGGTCACAGGCTTGAGGCTTCACCTGTTCATGGACTCCTGGCCAGAGTGAGGCATGTGTCCAGCCCTCAGATCACACACTATGGCTCTGATCAGATTCCCGCTTATGGTTAGGTAGATGACCTGAAACCTCCGGTCACAAGTTGCAGCTCTTCACAGATTCCTAGCCAGGGTGTATCGTGTGTCCAGTCCGGAGTTCACAGGCCGCAGCTCTTCAAAGATTGCTGTCCACGGTTAACAGGGCTAGACAGCCATGAGGCCAATAACGAGGCAGCTACAAGCAACTCTTTCCGATTCCTGCCCAGGATAAGACGTGTGATCTGCTTGAGACCCCCAGGGAGCCCACATCGGGCCACGCGGGTTCTGCCCAGGGCGAGGCGTGTGTCCAGTGCTGCGGCCCGAGGTCAGTCAGTCAAAGCAGCCTTTTCCAGGCGCTAGGCACACACTGGGGCCTGGAGACGCGAGCAGCTGCTGCCCGTCTTCAGAGAGCTGACATGCCAGACAGACACCCCAGCCTCCTCTTTTCACACCGCATTCTGTCCCAATTCCCAGCGATAATGGCTGGCGTGCGTTCAAGGCAGCGCGATTAGCTATAAATTCCGAGCCTGTGATTTTGTTGTTGTTGAAAGAGGCAGCACCTCATGCCCCATTGGTGACATAACTAAACTATGCTGGGATCCCTCCGTGAGCGAGGTGACCCCTGCCATCCGGCTAAGGGGGCTGGGGTCTGAAAGGATGAGGTACCCCCAAATTGTATATAAATCATGTCCTCGCTTGCAGTGCGAACGAGGAAACGTGCTGAATTGACTGAAATCTGCCGGGACAGATGGTGAAAACCGGGACATGACCCCACTGTAACCTCAGTAGCACCTGCTGAAAGCCATCCAACAACAGGTTTCTAGAGAGGACAAGGGGCCCCGCGGCCCCGACAGACATGACGTAGCCCCGGGGTTAGTTTGTTTCTTCACCTGTGGCGGGAAGGCTGAGCCCTGCTCATAGAGTCTTTCGTGGGAGCTCACACCGCACTCCCACGGTCTGCCGTGCGGCTCCCACGCACCTTTAACACAGCACTCAATGTTTTAATAGACGTCTGGTTGCTGCAGAGGATTACTGCTCCTGGGTACACTGAAGTGTTGAGATATTTAAAGAGCTCCTCTTCGGGGCTGTTCGTAATACCCACGTCTTTTGAGCCGGTACATTTAGAGAACCTGGCAGTAAAATTCCTAGTCTAGCCCGTTTTGTCAAAAACAATATTTCGGGACCCTGAACCCCTACCGCTACAAAAATCTTAATGGATTACGAAGGGGGGTGGGTTCACTGCGCTCGCGCCGTTTGGGGGTGGCATTAACTTAAGCAGTTTCCATGCCCCGGCGGACGCCCGCCGTAAGATTTATACATCAACAAACGACCCTAATAGCTCTGAACGTGGAGTCTCAGGTGATGGTCAACGTCCCCCCCCCCCCAAGTTGGACGTCAGTTCCCCCATCTCCACTAAATCCATGAAAGCTAACTTTCAGAACAAAACTGTCATTTCCCTATAGCTGTAACCAGCTGGACAGAGGAATTGTGACCAGATGCATTATGTAAATTAGCTTGTGTTCCCCCCAACCTTTAGCTCGCCCTCTCTGACCTCGACCTGCTGAATGCACCCTGTCTGGGTCACAATAAATGAGCGACCACCAGGAAAAGTGCTCTCTAGGGTGCGAACCCCGCCCTCCCTCACCCAGGCACACCGAAGGCTTGTCTGCAAGCCGGAGCCCAGCCTCGATGACCGTGAACCCCAAAGCCTGCTCTTGACCGGCCTCCTGGTCTCATTCAGCTCAGCGACCCCCTGGACATCAGTGACAATGAAGCCCGCCCGGAGAGGGGCAGGTAAACAAATCTCGCAGTGGGTGGGGGGCACAGACTAGGTGCCGACGACCTCCCACCCAGGTCGCTGCTGATTAGATGCCTCCAACCCTTTGTGCGGTGGAAGGCCTCGAGTGCTCCAAGAGTCAGATGTACCCCTCATGGGCAGGGCAAAGGCTGCCAGGTCTCAGAGCCTCGCCCATACGACACGAGGCCCATGAACCAGCACACGCACAGATCATATCAGGCGGACAGGAGGTTGTCCTATGTACACCCTGCCTAAACCGAGCCTTGTGCCCTCGCCCTTTAAACATCGGGATACAGTGGGTTTGCCCATCACAAACCTGCATAACCAAGCTTGGCTGCCCTGCGCCCGCATAAACTGGCTAATTAAGTTCTTACAAACTTGCTGCCTCTTTCTCGATGACACCTGCATTAAAAGACCCATCACACATCTGCAAGCACTGGACCCTCTACCTCGGCCACGCCTCTCTATAAACGAGGCCCTTCTGTTCGTCCCTGACACACATGGGCTCCTAGGGTCATCCAATCACACCTGCGTCCACGTGGCTGTCCTGCTCGTCCACTCCCGAACAAATGGGGTTCTTTTGTTGTTCATGCCACAACTACGAAGGCGAATGGTTTACAAACAGCAGCATTAACTCAGCCCTTCTGCAGGCCCACCATCAGGGCTGGCTTTAGCGCTGGTGGCGCCTAGTGCGACAATATTTTTTGGTGCCCCCCCCCCGCCCCATGCAGTGCCCCTCATCTCTCCATAGCCCCTCTCTCACTAGCATTTCAATTTGTTTTATAGGGCTACTCGTGCCAGTGTATGGTGTAAGAGCACTTTACACCACACACATTTTATACAGACTCAATGAATCATACGAGTGTAAACAAATCCATAGGAAATGTTACATAAAACAATAAGGATTACAAGGTGTAGGAATCGCATGTCATCCATACTGTAGGCAGTATATTTTAAGAGTGTTTGGTCTGGTGAAGTACACACAAGATTGAAAATGTACCACAGTGGTTGGGGTTGGCTTTAATAATAAGAATGTTTTCCTACCCAAGCGAACCATTACAACGTTCTATCCGATACCATGCAGTTTGCTTGCAGCTCTTTCATGACAGTTCATGGGCTACGGTGCTGTAGTACGATTGTAACTTATGAACTGCAAGTGGCAAAAGGATCCCTGTGACAAAAGCAGTAACACACTGAGACTTGCACATAAAATACACTTCAGAGATCTGCAGGGTAGACGCTCTTGCACTACTTTATGAGGAGCCAAAACGGCCACTAGACAAAACTCTAATCTCTCACCAGCAGGAACATTAATCACCAGAGTTGTCTTGACCATTTTATTGTCGCCTAAAACTGAATAACACACAAGGAACTCTAAAGCAGGTGCCTTTAAACCCATAAGGTATTTCTAAAAAAAGCAACTTCCCCACCCCCTCAGAGGCTAGAACCGGTCGCACCGCCCTAAAGCCTGCCCTGTCCCCACACAACTAAACAGGCCAAGCTTGTGTATTACAAACGAAAAGAAAATGGATAGTTCTGTCTGTCTATTACACACATGCATAAACTGGTTAGCACATTGGCGTCACTGCTAATCCACCACAAAACTGCAGACACTTGGCCCTTCAGCTTAAGAACATACTTGCATAAACCAGGCCCTTCTGCTCAAGCATACGACTGCATAAACCAGATCCTTCTGCTCAGCCACACATTTGCATAAATTGAGCCCTTCTTCTCAGCCACATACTTGCATAAACCGGGCCCTTCTGCCCAACCACACAGTTGCAAAAACTGAACCCAGCTCCTCAGCCACACACTTGCATAAAAGAGACCCTTATGATGAAGCACACTCTTACATGAACTAGGCCCTTCTGGCCAGGCATACACTTGCATAAACCGAGCCCTTCTGCTACAGGACATCCTTCCAGGAGCCGGGCCCTTCTGCTCAAGCACATCCTTCCAGGAGCCGGGCCCTTCTGCTCAAGCACATGTATGCATGGACTGGGCCCTTCTGCTCAAGCACACCCTTGTAGGAGCCAGGCCCTTCTGCTCAAGCACACGTATGCACGGACTGTGCCCTTCTGCCCAAGCACACCCTTGTAGGAGCCGACTCAAGCACACCCTTGCAGGAGCCGGGCCCTTCTGCTCAAGCACATCCTTCCAGGAGCCGGGCGCTTCTGCTCAAGGATACTCTTGCAGGAGCGGGCCCTTCTGCTCAAGCACACGTATGCATGGACTGTGCCCTTCTGCCCAAGCACACCCTTGTAGGAGCCGACTCAAGCACACCCTTGCAAGAGCCGGGCCCTTCTGCTCAAGCACATCCTTCCAGGAGCCGGGCGCTTCTGCTCAAGCACATCCTTCCAGGAGCCGGGCGCTTCTGCTCAAGCACATCCTTCCAGGAGCCGGGCGCTTCTGCCCAAGCACACGTATGCATAGACTGGGTACTTCTGCTCAAGGACACCCTTGCAGGAGCCGGGCCCTTCTGCTCATGCACACCCTTGCAGGAGCCGGGCCCTTCTGCTCAAGCACACCCTTGCAGGAGCCGGGCCCTTATGCTCAAGCACACCCTTGCAGGATCTGTGGCCCTTCTGCTCAAGCACACGTATGCATGGACTGGGCCCTTCTGCTCAAGCACACCCTTGCAGGAGCCGGGCCTTTCTCCTCAAGGACACCTTTGCAGGAGCCGGGCCCCTCTGCTCAAGAAAATGCATGCATGGACTGGGCCCTTCTGTTCAAGGACACCGTTGCAGGAGCCGGGCCCTGCTGCTCAAGCACACCCTTGCAGAAGCCAGGGGCTTCTGCTCAAGCACATCCTTCCAGGCGCTTCTGCTCAAGCACATGTATGCATGGACTGGGCCCTTCTGCTCAAGGACACCCTTACAGGAGCTGGGCCCTTCTGCTCAAGAACATGTATGGATTGGCCCTTCTGTTCAAGGACACCGTTGCAGGAGCCGGGCCCTTCTGCTCAAGCACACCCTTGCAGGAGTCGGGCCCTTCTGCTCAAGCACACCCTTGTAGGAGCCGGGCCCTTCTGCCCAAGCACACCCTTGTAGGAGCAGACTCAAGCACACCCTTGCAGGAGCCGGGCCCTTCTGCTCAAGCACATGCGTCCAGGAGCCGGGCTCTTCTGCCCAAGCAGACGTATACATGGACTGGCCCTTCTGTTCAAGGACACCCTTGCAGGAGCCGGGCCCTTCTACTCAAGCACACCCTTGCAGGAGCCGGGCCCTTCTACTCAAGCACACCCTTGCAGGAGCCGGGCCCTTCTGCTCAAGCACACATATGCATGGACCGGGCCCTTCTGCTCAAGCACACCCTTGCAGGTGCCATGCCCTTCTGCTCAAGCACATCCTTCCAGAAGCCGGGCGCTTCTGCTCAAGCACATCCTTCCAGGAGCCAGCCGTTTCTGCACAAGCACACGTATGCATGGACTGGGCCCTTCTGCTCAAGGACACCCTTGCAGGAGCCAGGACCTTCTGCTCAAGCACACGTATGCATGGACTGGGCCCTTCTCCTCAAGCACACCCTTGCAGGAGCCGGGCCCTTCTGCTCAAGGACACCCTTGCAGGAGCCGGGCCCTTCTGCTCAAGCACACGTATGCATGGACTGTGCCCTTCTGCCCAAGCACACCCTTGTAGGAGCCGACTCAAGCACACCCTTGCAGGAGCCGGGCCCTTCTGCTCAAGTACATCCTTACAGGAGCTGGGCGCTTCTGCTCAAGCACATCCTTCCAGGAGCCGGGCGCTTCTGCTCAACCACATCATTCCAGGAGCCAGGCGCTTCTGCTCAAGCACACATATGCATGGACTGGGCCCTTCTGCTCAAGGACACCGTTGCAGGAGCCGGGCCCTTCTGCTCAAGCACACCATTGCAGGAGTCGTGCCCTTCTGCTCAAGCACATCCTTCCAGGAGCCGGGCCCTTCTGCTCAAGCACATCCTTCAAGGAGCCGGGCCCTTCTGCTCAAGCACATGTATGCATGGACTGGGCCCTTCTGCTCAAGCACACACTTGCAGGAGCCGGGCCCTTCTGCCCAAGCACACGTATGCATGGACTGGGCCCTTCGGCTCAAGGACACCCTTGCAGGAGCCGGGCCCTTCGGCTCAAGGACACCCTTGCAGGAGCCGGGCCCTTCGGCTCAAGGACACCCTTGCAGGAGCCGGGCCCTTCGGCTCAAGGCCACCCTTGCAGGAGCCGGGCCCTTCGGCTCAAGGCCACCCTTGCAGGAGCCGGGCCCTTCGGCTCAAGCACACCCTTGCAGGAGCCGGGCCCTTCTGCTCAAGCACACCCTTGCAGGAGCCGGGCCCTTCTGCTCAAGCACACCCTTGCAGGAGCCGGGCCCTTCTGCTCAAGCACACCCTCGTAGGAGCCGACTCAAGCACACCCTTGCAGGAGCCAGGCCCTTATGCTCAAGCACACATATGCATGGACTGGGCCCTTCTGCTCAAGCACACCCTTGCAGGAGCCGGGCCCTTCTGCTCAAGGACACCTTTGCAGGAGCCGGGCCCTTCTGCTCAAGAACACCCTTGCAGGAGCCGGGCCCTTCTGCTCAAGAACATGCATGCATGGACTGGGCCCTTCTGTTCAAGGACACCGTTGCAGGAGCCGGGCCTTGCTGCTCAAGCACACCCTTGCAGGAGTCGGGCCCTTCTGCTCAAGCACATCCTTCCAGGAGCCGGGCCCTTCTGCTCAAGCACATCCTTCCAGGAGCCGGGCCCTTCTGCTCAAGCACATGTATGCATGGACTGGGCCCTTCTGCTCAAGCACACCCTTGTAGGAGCCGGGCCCTTCTGCTCAATCACACGTATGCACGGACTGTGCTCTTCTGCCCAAGTACACCCTTCTAGGAGCCGACTCAAGCACACCCTTGCAGGAGCCGGGCCCTTCTGCTCAAGCACATCCTTCCAGGAGCCGGGCGCTTCTGCCCAAGCACACCCTTGCAGGAGCCGGGCCCTTCTGCTCAAGCACACCCTCGTAGGAGCAGACTCAAGCACACCCTTGCAGGAGCCGGGCCCTTATGCTCAAGCACATATATGCATGGACTGGGCCCTTCTGCTCAAGCACACCCTTGCAGGAGCCGGGCCCTTCTGCTCAAGGACACCTTTGCAGGAGCCGGGCCCTTCTGCTCAAGAACACCCTTGCAGGAGCCGGGCCCTTCTGCTCAAGAAGATGCATGCATGGACTGGGCCCTTCTGCTCAAGCACACCCTTGTAGGAGCCGGGCCCTTCTGCTCAATCACACGTATGCACGGACTGTGCACTTCTGCCCAAGCAACCTTTCTAGGATCCGACTCAATCACACCATTGCAGGAGCCGGGCCCTTCTGCTTAAGCACATCCTTCCAGGAGCCGGGCGCTTCTGCCCAAGCACACGTATGCATGGACTGGGACCTTCTGCTCAAGGACACCCTTGCAGGAGCCGGGCCCTTCTGCTCAAGTACATCCTTACAGGAGCTGGGCGCTTCTGCTCAAGCACATCCTTCCAGGAGCCGGGCGCTTCTGCTCAACCACATCATTCCAGGAGCCAGGCGCTTCTGCTCAAGCACACGTATGCATGGACTGGGCCCTTCTGCTCAAGCACACCCTTGCAGGAGCCGGGCCCTTCTGCTCAAGCACACCCTTGCAGGAGCCGGGCCCTTCTGCTCAAGAACACCCTTGCAGGAGCCGGGCCCTTCTGCTCAAGAACATGCATGCATGGACTGGGCCCTTCTGCTCAAGCACATCCTTCCAGGAGCCAGGCGCTTCTGCTCAAGCACATGTATGCATGGATAGGCCCTGCTGCTCAAGGACACCCTTACAGGAGCCGGGCCCTTCTGCTCAAGAACATACATGCATGGACTGGGCCCTTCTTTTCAAGGACACCGTTGCAGGAGCCGGGCCCTTCTCAAGCACACCATTGCAGGAGCCGGGCCCTTCTGCTCAAGCACATCCTTCAAGGAGCCGGGCCCTTCTGCTCAAGCACATGTATGCATGGACTGGGCCCTTCTGCTCAAGCACACCCTTGCAGGAGCCGGGCCCTTCTGCCCAAGCACAAGTATGCATGGACTGGGCCCTTCTGCTCAAGGACACCCTTGCAGGAGCCGGGCCCTTCTGCTCAAAAACACCCTTGCAGGAGCCGGGCCCTTCTGCTCATGCACACGTATGCATGGACTGGGTACTTCTGCTCAAGGACACCCTTGCAGGAGCCAGGCTCTTCTGCTCAAGGACACCCTTGCAGGAGCCAGGCCCTTCGGCTCAAGGACACCCTTGCACGAGCCGGGCCCTTCGGCTCAAGGACACCCTTGCAGGAGCTGGGCCCTTCGGCTCAAGGACACCCTTGCAGGAGCCGGGCCCTTCGGCTCAAGGACACCCTTGCAGGAGCCGGGCCCTTCGGCTCAAGGACACCCTTGCAGGAGCCGGGCCCTTCGGCTCAAGCACACCCTTGCAGGAGCCGGGCCCTTCTGCTCAAGCACACCCTTGCAGGAGCCGGGCCCTTCTACTCAAGCACACCCTTGCAGGAGCCGGGCCCTTCTGCTCAAGAACACCCTCGTAGGAGCCGACTCAAGCACACCCTTGCAGGAGCCGGGCCCTTATGCTCAAGCACACATATGCATGGACTGGGCCCTTCTGCTCAAGCACACCCTTGCAGGAGCCGGGCCCTTCTGCTCAAGGACACCTTTGCAGGAGCCGGGCCCTTCTGCTCAAGAACACCCTTGCAGGAGCCGGGCCCTTCTGCTCAAGAACATGCATGCATGGACTGGGCCCTTCGGTTCAAGGACACCGTTGCAGGAGCCGGGCCTTGCTGCTCAAGCACACCCTTGCAGGAGTCGGGCCCTTCTGCTCAAGCACATCCTTCCAGGAGCCGGGCCCTTCTGCTCAAGCACATCCTTCCAGGAGCCGGGCGCTTCTGCCCAAGCACACCCTTGCAGGAGCCGGGCCTTTCTGCTCAAGCACACCCTCGTAGGAGCAGACTCAAGCACACCCTTGCAGGAGCCGGGCCCTTATGCTCAAGCACATATATGCATCGACTGGGCCCTTCTGCTCAAAGCACACCCTTGCAGGAGCCGGGCCCTTCTGCTCAAGGACACCTTTGCAGGAGCCGGGCCCTTCTGCTCAAGAACACCCTTGCAGGAGCCGGGCCCTTCTGCTCAAGAACATGCATGCATGGACTGGGCCCTTCTGTTCAAGGACACCCTTGCAGGAGTCGGGCCCTTCTGCTCAAGCACATCCTTCCAGGAGCCGGGCCCTTCTGCTCAAGCACATCCTTCAAGGAGCCGGGCCCTTCTGCTCAAGCACATGTATGCATGGACTGGGCCCTTCTGCTCAAGCACACCCTTGTAGGAGCCGGGCCCTTCTGCTCAATCACACGTATGCACGGACTGTGCACTTCTGCCCAAGCACACCCTTCTAGGATCCGACTCAAGCACACCCTTGCAGGAGCCGGGCCCTTCTGCTTAAGCACATGCTTCCAGGAGCTGGGCGCTTCTGCCCAAGCACACGTATGCATGGACTGGGACCTTCTGCTCAAGGACACCCTTGCAGGAGCCGGGCCCTTCTGCTCAAGCACACCCTTGCAGGTGCCGAGCCCTTCTGCTCAAGCACACCCTTGCAGGTGCCGGGCCCTTCTGCTCAAGCACACCCTTGCAGGTGCCGGGCCCTTCTGCTCAAGGACACCCTTGCAGGTGCCGGGCCCTTCTGCTCAAGCACATCCTTCCAGAAGCCGGGCGCTTCTGCACAAGCACACGTATGCATGGACTGGGCCCTTCTGCTCAAGGACACCCTTGCAGGAGCCAGGACCTTCTGCTCAAGCACACGTATGCATGGACTGGGCCCTTCTGCTCAAGCACACCCTTGCAGGAGTCGGGCCCTTCTGCTCAAGCACATCCTTCCAGGAGCCGGGCCCTTCTGCTCAAGCACATCCTTCCAGGAGCCGGGCCCTTCTGCTCAAGCACATGTATGCATGGACTGGGCCCTTCTGCTCAAGCACACCCTTGTAGGAGCCGGGCCCTTCTGCTCAAGCACATCCTTCCAGGAGCTGGGCGCTTCTGCCCAAGCAGACGTATGCATGGACTGGCCCTTCTGTTCAAGGACACCCTTGCAGGAGCCGGGTCCTTCTGCTCAAGCACACCCTTGCAGGTGCCGGGCTCTTCTGCTCAAGGACACCCTTGCAGGAGCCGGGCCCTTCTGCTCAAGCACACCCTTGCAGGAGTCGGGCCCTTCTGCTCAAGCACATCCTTCCAGGAGCCGGGCCCTTCTGCTCAAGCACATCCTTCAAGGAGCCGGGCCCTTCTGCTCAAGCACATGTATGCATGGACTGGGCCCTTCTGCTCAAGCACACCCTTGTAGGAGCCGGGCCCTTCTGCTCAATCACACGTATGCACGGACTGTGCTCTTCTGCCCAAGCACACCCTTCTAGGAGCAGACTCAAGCACACCCTTGCAGGAGCCGGGCCCTTCTGCTCAAGCACATCCTTCCAGGAGCCGGGCGCTTCTGCCCAAGCACACCCTTGCAGGAGCCGGGCCCTTCTGCTCAAGCACACCCTCGTAGGAGCAGACTCAAGCACACCCTTGCAGGAGCCGGGCCCTTATGCTCAAGCACATATATGCATGGACTGGGCCCTTCTGCTCAAGCACACCCTTGCAGGAGCCGGGCCCTTCTGCTCAAGGACACCTTTGCAGGAGCCGGGCCCTTCTGCTCAAGCACACCATTGCAGGAGCCGGGCCCTTCTGCTCAAGCACATCCTTCAAGGAGCCGGGCCCTTCTGCTCAAGCACATGTATGCATGGACTGGGCCCTTCTGCTCAAGCACACCCTTGCAGGAGCCGGGCCCTTCTGCCCAAGCACACGTATGCACGGACTGTGCACTTCTGCCCAAGCAACCTTTCTAGGATCCGACTCAATCACACCATTGCAGGAGCCGGGCCCTTCTGCTTAAGCACATCCTTCCAGGAGCTGGGCGCTTCTGCTCAAGCACATCCTTCCAGGAGCCGGGCGCTTCTGCTCAACCACATCATTCCAGGAGCCAGGCGCTTCTGCTCAAGCACTACGTATGCATGGACTGGGACCTTCTGCTCAAGGACACCATTGCAGGAGCCGGGCCCTTCTGCTCAAGTACATCCTTACAGGAGCTGGGCGCTTCTGCTCAAGCACATCCTTCCAGGAGCCGGGCGCTTCTGCTCAACCACATCATTCCAGGAGCCAGGCGCTTCTGCTCAAGCACACGTATGCATGGACTGGGCCCTTCTGCTCAAGCACACCCTTGCAGGAGCCGGGCCCTTCTGCTCAAGCACACCCTTGCAGGAGCCGGGCCCTTCTGCTCAAGAACACCCTTGCAGGAGCCGGGCCCTTCTGCTCAAGAACACCCTTGCAGGAGCCGGGCCCTTCTGCTCAAGAACACCCTTGCAGGAGCCGGGCCCTTCTGCTCAAGAACATGCATGCACGGACTGGGCCCTTCTGCTCAAGCACATCCTTCCAGGAGCCAGGCGCTTCTGCTCAAGCACATGTATGCATGGATAGGCCCTGCTGCTCAAGGACACCCTTACAGGAGCCGGGCCCTTCTGCTCAAGAACATACATGCATGGACTGGGCCCTTCTTTTCAAGGACACCGTTGCAGGAGCCGGGCCCTTCTCCTCAAGCACACCATTGCAGGAGCCGGGCCCTTCTGCTCAAGCACATCCTTCAAGGAGCCGGGCCCTTCTGCTCAAGCACATGTATGCATGGACTGGGCCCTTCTGCTCAAGCACACCCTTGCAGGAGCCGGGCCCTTCTGCTCAAGCACACGTATGCATGGACTGGGCCCTTCTGCTCAGGGACACCCTTGCAGGAGCCGGGCCCTTCTGCTCAAAAACACCCTTGCAGGAGCCGGGCCCTTCTGCTCATGCACACGTATGCATGGACTGGGTACTTCTGCTCAAGGACACCCTTGCAGGAGCCAGGCTCTTCTGCTCAAGGACACCCTTGCAAGAGCCAGGCCCTTCGGCTCAAGGACACCCTTGCACGAGCCGGGCCCTTCGGCTCAAGGACACCCTTGCAGGAGCCGGGCCCTTCGGCTCAAGGACACCCTTGCAGGAGCCGGGCCCTTCGGCTCAAGGACACCCTTGCAGGAGCCGGGCCCTTCGGCTCAAGGACACCCTTGCAGGAGCCGGGCCCTTCGGCTCAAGGACACCCTTGCAGGAGCCAGGACCTTCTGCTCAAGCACACGTATGCATGGACTGGGCCCTTCTGCTCAAGCACACCCTTGCAGGAGTCGGGCCCTTCTGCTCAAGCACATCCTTCCAGGAGCCGGGCCCTTCTGCTCAAGCACATCCTTCCAGGAGCCGGGCCCTTCTGCTCAAGCACATGTATGCATGGACTGGGCCCTTCTGCTCAAGCACACCCTTGTAGGAGCCGGGCCCTTCTGCTCAAGCACATCCTTCCAGGAGCTGGGCGCTTCTGCCCAAGCAGACTTATGCATGGACTGGCCCTTCTGTTCAAGGACACCCTTGCAGGAGCCGGGTCCTTCTGCTCAAGCACACCCTTGCAGGTGCCGGGCTCTTGTGCTCAAGGACACCCTTGCAGGAGCCGGGCCCTTCTGCTCAAGCACACCCTTGCAGGAGTCGGGCCCTTCTGCTCAAGCACACCCTTGCAGGAGTCGAGCCCTTCTGCTCAAGCACATCCTTCCAGGAGCCGGGCGCTTCTGCTCAAGCACATCCTTCCAGGAGCCGGGCGCTTCTGCTCAAACACATCCTTCCAGGAGCCGGGCGCTTCTGCTCAAACACATGTATCCATGGACTGGACCCTTCTGCTCCAGGACACCCTTGCAGGAGCCAGGTCCTTCTGCTCAAGAACATGCATGCATGGACTGGACCCTTCTGCTCAAACACACCCTTGCAGGAGCTGGGCCCATCTGCTCAAGCACATCCTTCCAGGAACCAGGCGCTTCTGCCCAAGCAGACGTATGCATGAACTGGGCCCTTCTGTTCAAGGACACCCTTGCAGGAGCCGGGCCCTTCTGCTCAAGGACACCCTTGCAGGAGCCGGGCCCTTCTGCTCAAGGACACCCTTGCAGAAGCCGGGCCATTCTGCTCAAGCACACCCTTGCAGGTGCCGGGCCCTTCTGCTCAAGGACACCCTTGCAGGAGCCGGGCCCTTCTGCTCAAGGACACCCTTGCAGGAGCCGGGCCCTTCTACTCAAGCACACCCTTGCAGGAGCCGGGACCTTCTGCTCAAGCAGACCCTTGCATGGACCGGGACCTTCTGCTCAAGCACACCCTTGCAGGTGCGGGCCCTTCTGCTCAAGGACACCCTTGCAGGTGCCGGGCCCTTCTGCTCAAGGACACCCTTGCAGGTGCCGGGCCCTTCTGCTCAAGGACACCCTTGCAGGTGCCGGGCCCTTCTGCTCAAGGACACCCTTGCAGGTGCCGGGCCCTTCTGCTCAAGCACATCCTTCCAGGAGCCAGGCGCTTCTGCACAAGCAAACGTATGCATGGACTGGGCCCTTCTGCTCAAGGACACCCTTGCAGGAGCCAGGATGTTCTGCTCAAGCACACGTATGCATGGACTGGGCCCTTCTGCTCAAGCACACCCTTGCAGGAGCCGGGCCCTTCTGCTCAAGGACACCCTTGGGGGAGCCGGGCCCTTCTGCTCAAGCACATGTATGCATGGACTGTGCCCTTCTGCCCAAGCACATCCTTGTAGGAGCCGACTCAAGCACACCCTTGAAGGAGCCGGGCCCTTCTGCTCAAGAACATGCATGAATGGACTGGGCCCTTCTGCTCAAGGACACCCTTGCAGGAGCCGGGCCCTTCTGCTCAAGCACACCCTTGCAGGTGCCGGGCCCTTCTGCTCAAGGACACCCTTGCAGGAGCCGGGCCCTTCTGCTCAAGCACACCCTTGCAGGTGCCGGGCCCTTCTGCTCAAGCACACCCTTGCAGGAGCCGGGCCCTTCTGCTCAAGCACACCCTTGCAGGTGCCGGGCCCTTCTGCTCAAGCACACCCTTGCAGGTGCCGGGCCCTTCTGCTCAAGGACACCCTTGCAGGAGCCGGGCCCTTCTGCTCAAGCACACCCTTGCAGGAGTCGGGCCCTTCTGCTCAAGCACACCCTTGCAGGAGCCGGGCCCTTCTGCTCAAGCACACCCTTGCAGGAGCCGGGCCCTTCTGCTCAAGCACATCCTTCCAGAAGCCGGGCGCTTCTGCTCAAACACATCCTTCCAGGAGCCGGGCGCTTCTGCTCAAGGACACGTATGCATGGACTGGGCCCTTCTGTTCAAGGACACCCTTGCAAGAGCTGGGCCCTTCTGCTCAAGCACACCCTTGCAGGTGCCGGGCCCTTCTGCTCAAGGACACCCTTGCAGGAGCCGGGCCCTTCTGCTCAAGCACACCCTTGCAGGAGTCGGGCCCCTCTGCTCAAGCACACCCTTGCAGGAGTCGAGCCCTTCTGTTCAAGCACACCCTTGCAGGAGCCGGGCCCTTCTGCTCAAGCACATCCTTCCAGGAGCGGGGCGCTTCTGCTCAAGCACACGCATGCATGGACTGGGCCCTTCTGCTCAAGCACACCCTTGTAGGAGCCGGGCCCTTCTGCTCAAACACATGTATCCATGGACTGGACCCTTCTGCTCCAGGACACCCTTGCAGGAGCCAGGCCCTTCTGCTCAAGAACATGCATGCATGGACTGGACCCTTCTGCTCAAGCACACCCTTGCAGGAGCTGGGCCCATCTGCTCAAGCACATCCTTCCAGGAACCAGGCGCTTCTGCCCAAGCAGACGTATGCATGAACTGGGCCCTTCTGTTCAAGGACACCCTTGCAGGAGCCGGGCCCTTCTGCCCAAGGACACCCTTGCAGGAGCCGGGCCATTCTGCTCAAGCACACCCTTGCAGGTGCCGGGCCCTTCTGCTCAAGGACACCCTTGCAGGAGCCGGGCCCTTCTGCTCAAGGACACCCTTGGAGGAGCCGGGCCCTTCTGCTCAAGCACACCCTTGCAGGAGCCGGGCCCTTCTGCTCAAGCACACCCTTGCAGGAGCCGGGCCCTTCTGCTCAAGCAGACCCTTGCATGGACCGGGCCCTTCTGCTCAAGCACACCCTTGCAGGTGCCGGGCCCTTCTGCTCAAGGACACCCTTGCAGGTGCCGGGCCCTTCTGCTCAATGACACCCTTGCAGGTGCCGGGCCCTTCTGCTCAAGCACATCCTTCCAGAAGCCGGGCGCTTCTGCTCAAGCACATCCTTCCAGGAGCCAGGCGCTTCTGCACAAGCAAACGTATGCATGGACTGGGCCCTTCTGCTCCAGGACACCCTTGCAGGAGCCAGGATGTTCTGCTCAAGCACACATATGCATGGACTGGGCCCTTCTGCTCAAGCACACCCTTGCAGGAGTCGGGCCCTTCTGCTCAAGGACACCCTTGCAGGAGCCGGGCCCTTCTGCTCAAGCACACGTATGCATGGACTGTGCCCTTCTGGCCAAGCACATCCTTGTAGGAGTCGACTCAAGCACACCCTTGCAGGAGCCGGGCCCTTCTGCTCAAGAACATGCATGAATGGACTGGGCCCTTCTGCTCAAGGACACCCTTGCAGGAGCCGGGCCCATCTGCTCAATGACATCCTTTCAGGAGCCGGGCCCTTCTGCTCAAGCACACCCTTGCAGGAGCCGGGCCCTTCTACTTAAGCACACCCTTGCAGGTGCCGGGCCCTTCTGCTCAAGGACACCCTTGCAGAAGCCGGGCCCTTCTGCTCAAGGACACCCTTGCAGAAGCCGGGCCCTTCTGCTCAAGCACACGTATGCATGGACTGGGCCCTTCTGCTCAAGCACACCCTTGCAGGAGCCGGGCCCTTCTGCTCAAGATCACCCTTGCAGGAGCCGGGCCCTTCTGCTCAAGAACATGCATGCATGGACTGGGCCCTTCTGCTCAAGCACATCCTTCCAGGAGCCAGGCGCTTCTGCTCAAGCACATGTATGCATGGATAGGCCTTCTGCTCAAGGACACCCTTGCAGGAGCCGGGCCCTTCTGCTCAAGAACATACATGCATGGACTGGGCCCTTCTTTTCAAGGACACCGTTGCAGGAGCCGGGCCCTTCTGCTCAAGCACACCATTGCAGGAGTCGTGCCCTTCTGCTCAAGCACATCCTTCCAGGAGCCGGGCCCTTCTGCTCAAGCACATCCTTCAAGGAGCCGGGCCCTTCTGCTCAAGCACATCTATGCATGGACTGGGCCCTTCTGCTCAAGCACACCCTTGCAGGAGCCGGGCCCTTCTGCCCAAGCACACGTATGCATGGACTGGGCCCTTCTGCTCAAGGACACCCTTGCAGGAGCCGGGCCCTTCTGCTCAAAAACACCCTTGCAGGAGCCGGGCCCTTCTGCTCAAAAACACCCTTGCAGGAGCCGGGCCCTTCTGCTCAAGCACACGTATGCATGGACTGGGTATTTCTGCTCAAGGACACCCTTGCAGGAGCCAGGCTCTTCTGCTCAAGGACACCCTTGCAGGAGCCAGGCTCTTCGGCTCAAGGACACCCTTGCACGAGCCGGGCCCTTCGGCTCAAGGACACCCTTGCACGAGCCGGGCCCTTCGGCTCAAGGACACCCTTGCAGGAGCCGGGCCCTTCTGCTCAAGCACACCCTTGCAGGTGCCGGGCCCTTCTACTCAAGCACACACTTGCAGGTGCCGGGCCCTTCTGCTCAAGCACACCCTTGCAGGAGCCAGGCCCTTCTGCTCAAGCACATCCTTCCAGAAGCCGGGCGCTTCTGCTCAAGCACATCCTTCCAGAAGCCAGGCGCTTCTGCACAAGCACACGTATGCATGGACTGGGCCCTTCTGCTCAAGGACACCCTTGCAGGAGCCAGGACCTTCTGCTCAAGCACACGTATGCATGGACTGGGCCCTTCTGCTCAAGCACACCCTTACAGGAGCCGGGCCCTTCTGCTCAAGGACACCCTTGCAGGAGCCGGGCCCTTCTGCTCAAGCACACGTATGCATGGACTGTGTCCTTCTGCCCAAGCACAACCTTGTAGGACCCGACTCAAGCACACCCTTGCCGGAGCCGGCCCTTCTGCTCAAGCACATCCTTCCAGGAGCTGGGCGCTTCTGCTCAAGCACATCCTTCCAGGAGCCGGGCGCTTCTGCTCAAGCACATCCTTCCGGGAGCTTCTGCTCAAGCACACGTATGCATGGACTGGGCCCTTCTGCTCAAGGACACCCTTGCCGGAGCCGGGCCTTTCTGCTCAAGAAAACCCTTGCAGGAGCCGGGCCCTTCTGCTCAAGAACACCCTTGCAGGAGCCGGGCCCTTCTGCTCAAGAACATGCATGCATGGACTGGGCCCTTCTGCTCAAGCACACCCTTGCAGGAGCCGGGCCCTTCTGCTCAAGCACACCCTTGCAGGAGCCGGGCCCTTCTGCTCAAGCACACCCTTGCAGGAGCCGGGCCCTTCTGCTCAAGCACACGTATGCATGGACTGGGTACTACTGCTCAAGGACACCCTTGCAGGAGCCAGGCTCTTCTGCTCAAGGACACCCTTGCAGGTGCCGGGCCCTTCGGCTCAAGGACACCCTTGCAGGAGCCAGGCCCTTCGGCTCAAGGACACCCTTGCAGGAGCCGGGCCCTTCGGCTCAAGGACACCCTTGCAGGAGCCGGGCCCTCCTGCTCAAGGACACCCTTGCAGGAGCCGGGCCCTTCTGCTCAAGCACACCCTTGCAGGAGCCAGGCCCTTCTGCTCAAGAACATGCATGCATGGACTGGGCCCTTCTGCTCAAGCACACCCTTGCAGGAGCTGGGCCCTTCTGCTCAAGCACACCCTTGCAGGAGCCGGGCCCTTCTGCTCAAGCACATCCTTCCAGGAGCCAGGCGCTTCTGCTCAAGCACATCCTTCCAGGAGCCGGGCGCTTCTGCTCAAGCACACGTGTGCATGGACTGGGCCCTTCTGCTCAAGGACACCCTTGCAGGAGCCGGGCCCTTCTGCTCAAAAACATGCATGCATGGACTGGGCCCTTCTGCTCAAGCACACCCTTGCAGGAGCCGGGCCCTTCTGCTCAAGCACACCCTTGCAGGAGCCGGGCCCTTCTGCTCAAGCACACGTATGCATGGACTGGGTTCCTCTGCTCAAGGACACCCTTGCAGGAGCCGGGCTCTGCTGCTCAAGGACACCCTTGCAGGAGCCGGGCCCTTCGGCTCAAGGACACCCTTGCAGGAGCCGGGCCCTTCTGCTCAAGGACACCCTTGCAGGAGCCGGGCCCTTCTGCTCAAGCACACCCTTGCAGGAGCCGGGCCCTTCTGCTCAAGCACACCCTTGCAGGAGCCGGGCCCTTCTGCTCAAGCACACCCTTGCAGGAGCCGGGCCCTTCTACTCAAGCACACCCTTGCAGGAGCCGGGCCCTTCTACTCAAGGACACCCTTGCAGGAGCCGGGCCCTTCTGCTCAAGTACACCGTTGCAGGACCCAGGCTCTGCTGCTCAAGGACACCCTTGCAGGTGCCGGGCCCTTATGCTCAAGCACACCCTTGCAGGAGCTGGGCCCTTCTGCTCAAGCACACGTATGCATGGACTGGGCCCTTCTGCTCAAGCACACCCTTGCAGGAGCCGGGCCCTCCTGCTCAAGGACACCTTTGCAGGAGCCGGGTCCTTCTGCTCAAGGACACCCTAGCAGGAGCCGGGCCCTTATGCTCAAGCACACGAATGCATGGACTGGGTCCTTCTGCTCAAGCACACCCTTGGAGGAGCCGGGCCCTTCTGCTCACGCACACGTATGCATGGACTGTGCCCTTCTGCCCATGCACACCCTTGTAGGAGCAGACTCAAGCACACCCTTGCAGGAGCCGGGCCCTTGTGCTCAAGCACACCCTTGCAGGAGCCAGGCCCTTCTGCTCAAGCACACCCTTGCAGGAGCCGGGCCCTTCTGCTCAAGCACACACGTATGTGATACACGGTGGTTAGAAACCATCTGAGCCCGTGCCACGCTGTGTTGTCTTTGTTGTCCTATTGCGAATTTTTTTTTTGGAGTTGTTAGTCATTGTCGCACCTAATGTTTAAGTATTCAAAATATTCTCATATGTTGTAAACATACGTGAAGGGAGACCGATTGGCTTCTGTAAAATGTATCAGTTATCATTGAATTATGATTGTCTTTTCTGACATTGTGATTTTAGATTTGTGGATGTGTTGTGTGCATGTGGACACGCTTAAAGTGAGTATTTAATTTAGTGTTTACTTATTTATAACAATAAACTATATTTTGTATTCTTTTATAAGAATTTGGTTCTTTCGAGTTTATTGTGCTACTTTAGTGCTGTCGAATATAGTTTAAGTTGCCTTAAGCCTTTGCACTTATACACGGTGTATATGTCATATTCGTTATATGGATGCGTGCATGACACCAGCGTGCATAACCTGGGAATCAACAGCTGTAGAAAAAGTTTCTGGCCTCACCACTAGGTGGCAGGCTTCCCATATGGTTGGGAACGGAAAAAAGTCAGGACATAAGAATAATGAAATAAACATAATTTATTCCGTGCTTTAAAATACCACATCTTTTTTTCTGAAAGTCTCTGGAGATATAAGCCCTCCAACCAGATATTTCTGTCATTATGGACAACAGCAGCGGCGGCGGCTGCCTGTGTACTTATTACACGTGAAATGTCATAACATTATCATAACATTAGTGTTGATTGCTCGCGGTTATCGGCCTGGGTGTGGGATAAAAGACACAGGTGGGGGCAGCTGATCTTTGCAGAGACCGTCCTGCGGTCTGCTCGGCGGTGCCTCGCAAGAGCTGGGAACTTTCCGCGCTGATAACTTCGAAGGCCAGGCACCGGTAAGTCACCCCCGGTCAGGCACAAAGGCCTTCGTGAAGCGCATCCCGCATGGCACTGCCAGCGTGAGAATGTCTCCAAGGTCGGGGACACGGGAGGCTTGGAAGCATTCTTCCCGTCCACATGGTCGCAGCCAAGGAGGGCTTCAGACTGATAAGCTAGGGAGCGCCCGGCCAGAGCTCTCTGCAGTATGGACCAAGGCCGGGGCGGAGCCCCACGAACTCCTGAAATGATAACGCGTGCAATTGTTCTCTCTCGCCAGTTGCTCATTAGAACTATTTCAGGTGATCTGATGCGTACAGGGCTTTAAGTGGGATGAAAAAAGTGGGGGTCTCTAAAAGGATGTGGTCTATGTAAGTAATTGCGTGGCTTAAATATGTAAACTAAATTACTACGCTTCATATAGAGACTACTTACCCAGCGCTTTAAATGGAAATATAGAAGTACTGGTACTCGCTATCCAGAGTACCGGTCACTCTTGAAAAGTGCCGACACTCTTCCGTTTAATATATTGGAGGCGTACTGAGAAGGGCAGGTACTCCCTATTTCAAATGAAAGGAGTGCAGGTACTCAGTACTTCTCATTTAAAGCACTGGTGCAACGCGACCGTATGTCGACTCCTCTTTGAATTTAGTTACTGCATCCAGACATATAACACAACAAGTGACATACACCTAAAACCTGCCCGGTCTATTGGCTTTGTCAATGGTTGTTAGCTGTTGAAGATACATGAGTAACAACGATTTTTTGTAAATAATTAATACTGAAAATTTTTAATTTCTGAAATTGTGAGACTGAATTAAACATTACTGGGGCCTGTGGAAGGAATAGTGGTTCTCAGCCACTCCTGTTATTTTCACTCTGCTAGACATATACATCCTTTTTCTCTCCACATCTCCTCTACCTGCATATCTCACACCTCTTCAGCACCTTCTTTTCACTCTCTCCTGAATGCACTTTCTCCCATCTCCTTCACTTCACCACCCCCAAACACACAACGCACCCAATCATCTGCAAGCACTGCATTTTCTTTTACTTTGACAATATTTTAAAAATTGTTTAACTCCTTCACACATATTTGCACAGAATCTCAATTGCGGCTAGAATACGAGACCATTGCTCTGCAGCCTTTTAAACCACCGATAGACACTGTGAGACACTTGCAGACTCCAGAGCTCTCACTCCTTCACATTATAAACACCTGGAAGTGACGCAATTCAAAGTATGCATATAGGAGAGTAATATGCTACACGAAAAGAGAAACACAACATCCTGGAAATAGCTAACACTCTTAGGGAATGCAAGATTATGTAAAACGTGAAATATAAACAGGAACTAAACCGCTTCCATGGATGACCTTAACGTTTTTTCTTCCACTCAAATTACTTTCATATTTCACTATACTAATTCACCACTAACCCTTTAAGGGTTCCGGAGTAGCGTGCTACTTGCCGGAAAATCACTTCGACGCCTCGTCAGGGGTAGTAAGCACTATATAAATGCAATTACAATACAATACAATTGTTCAGAAATTGATCAGAATCTTTGCCAATAGAGTAAAGGACTTGAATATAGGGCCAGATAATGACCCATTTCAATGTCCGTTTTTAATTACTACCTGGTCTGAGACCCCAAGGGCCCAGGCTCACAAAGCCCTGGGTGCGCATATGCACAGATACTATATGAAAAACTTAACTACGTGCTAGGATAGGTCTTCGTAACCGGCCCTGAATAATAGATTTAAGGTAGTGCTGCGCAAGGCATCCTTTCCTACGGTTCAGTGTGGGGTGTGCCCGATGGCCACATCGATGCCGTGGCATCCCCAAGGAGATTAGGTAAAGTTTGGATTATGTGGACATAAAAGAAACAATGCACCATTTCAAAAGATTACTAGGAAATGCGTTCTTTCACATCTTCGCAAATTTTGCAACAGCTTATATTACACATTTTTCATACTATACACTTTTTAAATTGTGTAACCGTCATACTGTGCGTAATAACTTTTAAACTAATGACTTGCATATACATCATGGTTATTGTCACAAGATGGAACGTCATAGCATTATAAATAAACATCACTTTTCCCCAGTGCATCAACCAGGATTTAAGTCACTGACCCTCCAGTTACACACATAGACATCTGAATTATGTATGTTAGCATAACTAACTAAGCTTTCCTACCAGAACAATGCATTTCCAGAGATCAGTTCAACTTGCATTCATTTTTCATTTAAGCTGTGAGCATTAAATTTTATATTTTTATATTCAGTTACCTGTAGGGTAAAGGCCAATAAAGTAGTTTCAGAATACTTTGGTCTTTTTACCTACTTGACTGACCCCCTCCCTACACTCATTGACCCTGCCCCATTGTACCAGATATCAATTCCCATTCTTTCACAGTCTTCTCACCTAACATTGGCCACAAGAACATACCCTTGCAGCATCATTTTTTTTCTCTTTTCAGATCTGGACTTTGTTTCTAGAGTCATTTTACCGTGTTCTATGAACAGGGCAGCCATGTTCATAAAACATGCTGAATTGACTACAGAAATAAAGCTGAGTCACCAACATAGGCCAAAAAATAGAAGCTTGAGTAGCTCTATCAACTGCAACTCTTGGTTGATGACGAGCTGCTAGTGGCTCGTGAGCTGTACTTTTAGTACCCTTGCCCTAACTTAAACATCATTCGAACCTCAATTGTGAAGAGTAAATTTAATGTTCGCACCATCAACTGTCCAAACCAATTCGGACCCTCAACAGCAAAGCATTTGATCATTTGCTCTTACCTGAAAATTGTTTGTCAGCCTTCATGAAATCCTTAAATACTGATGGAGGTATAGGAGAGTCTTATCAAGTGTGTTGTGCTTGGTGGACAGACGTCATGGCGCCCTGTATCTGGATCAGCTGTTGGGTCAGAGTCTTAAAGCTCCGCAGTGCAAAGCTGAATGCTAGTCATCAGCGTTAACCTGCCAGAACCAAGACCCAATCCCTTTTATACTTACAGAACCAGCCAGCCCTGACCTTTGGATGACATGCACAAAAGCTGTGCTAATCCTCAGACACACATTTTCAGCTGAAAACCCTGCAATTCACAAAATGACAGGGTTTGTGACTGCAAAATGTTTTTTTTCTATCTAATAAACCAATTTGGTGAGTTGAAAAAACATTTCCAATTTGCAAAGTATAAGTTACGTGCCTTCGGAAACCCTCTTTCTGGAGGGTACACTTACTGCAGACACCTCACCTTTGGAATATTATCAGGAGCCAGACTGGATTGGGAGAATTCTTCCTGAAGTGCTCCCGTGCACCGCAAAGATGGCACTATATTGGTCCATGATGACTTTATACCGTCCCTGAAGTGATGGAGCGGAGCCACATATAAGTGCCACCTCTGTGCGCTGATGTCAGTTTCTAGTATCTTTCTAATTTCAAGATACAACAAACTGTCTAAGACACTGTGCTGATTCCTAACGAGACCTTTTTAGATGGTAAAGAGACCACTCCACAGAACAGGGAGGTGGGAGGTCAGTAAGGAATCCGTGGATACAATATCCACAAGGAAGAGCATTACTGAAGGAAAGTGACTTGTTCTAATGGATACTTCTAACCTTTAGAATAGATACCATAGCAGTACCTCCCAAAGGTGCAGGGCATAGGGAGTGGACTCAGAACAAAAGGTGTTGCAGAACCGAGAGGGCAAAGTGACTTTCCTGCCAGACCTGACTGTCATACAGTAGTGTTTGTGAATGTATGCACCAGTGCAAACATAGCAGAGTGGAAGATGCCTAGAAGAGTCACCCCTAGCTCTAAAGCCGCCATAGCGGAATTGGTCCTGTAAGAATTAACATGCTGCTCATTGGGGGGCTGCTTTAAGACCAGGGCATAGCAGGCTTTAATACAGAGGACTGTCTACCGAGCCAGGGTCCTCTTTTGCACAAATTTCCCTTTCTTTGCCCCCAGAGAAACACAGAGAGCCGATCATCTGTGCAGTGGCCTTTTGTGTGGTCGATGTAACCCTGAGAGCACTCTTGAGATCAAGTCGATCAAGCCTGTCCTCTTTTGAGAGGTGAGGCGGGGAAAAAAATACTGGCAAAGTAATCGATAGGCCAACATGGAAGGGAGTCACGACCTTCAGTAGGGACACCACCAGGATCCTCAGTACCAATTTGTCAAGAAATTAGGTGGTGTGAGGTGGTTGTACTAAGAATCCCAGCTACGTACTGAAGTAATCGCAACAAGGAAGACAGTTTTCAGCATCAAATGTCATAAAGAACAGCTGTGCATCAGCTCGAAGGGCATGCCCATGAGAAATGTCAAAACAAAGCTTTCACGAAAGGATAGGAAACAATGCTGCTGCAGAACACCTAGACAACTTGTAGTTTCTGTGTCAGTTTTAAATGACTGGAGGGCGCAATTGACATGTATGCCGAATAAGGCTTCCCCATCGTACAGCATATTGAGGAATTTTGACTGTCATCTTAGGTCTGAATACGGTTGCCTTCAACCAGCTTTGATGATTCAAGACTGCCGCCCCAGATATTTGCCTAAATCCTATTGAAGCTCTGTCCATTGCCGTGCCTATAATTTCAGCAGACGTCCTCTCTCCCTCCTGAAGGATCGTCTTGGCTTTCTTTCTTTTATCTATTGGTAGCCAATCAATGAATGCCCCCACATTTGGCGATGTGCTTACCACATTTGGCGATCATATCTGCTCAGTATAGCTAGGGTGTTGGAAGCTTTTATATTCAGGGCAGCCATGGCGTAGAATCTTTTTCCAGTGTAATCAGGGCGCCCACTCTCTATCATGTGAAATGAAATGAAAATAGTATTTATAAAACGCGGCTACTACCTGGGGGTGTCTAGGCGCTGACTACTGAGGAGTTAATGGGAGATGAACGACCCTAACAGTTACTGATTGAACAGCCAGATTTTCAATTTATTTCTAAATTCTCTCAGGTTCTGGTTGTTTTTAATCATAGGTGATAGAGAATTCCACAACCTGGAGGTGCTGAAGATGAAGTTCTTCTTGTCCCATCTGACAGTTTTGGACTTGGGGAAGGCGAGGTTGCCACTCGAAGAGCAGAGAGATCTGGACGGGACATAGGGTAAAAAAGATTGTGTAAGTTGAGCTGGGTCAAGGCCATGTAGACATTTGAAGACAATACACAAGGCTTTAAATGTAATAAGTTTTTCGACTGGCAGCCAGTGTAACTGGATTATGGCCTGAGCCGCAGACTTGTGTCTTGGAATAACTAGGAGAAGACAGGCCGCTGCGTCCTGAAGAACCTGCAGCTTCCTTAAGCCTCTGTTATGGGTGCTGGTAAAAAGGGCATTACAGTAATCGAGTCTTGATGATATGAATTCTGTAACTACGGTTTTCTGCAAAGCCAATGGTAAATATGAAAGAACCTTCCTGAGAACGTTTAGGATGAAAATATATGAGGGGGTAATGCGGTTGATCTGTTCATCAAAAGATAGTTTTGTGTCAAAGATTACACCCAGGTTTTTACCTTTGCACTGGAGGATGGGAGAGGTCAAAGTTCAGATGGCCACCACTTAGGGGACCAAAAAGATGGATTATTACCAAAGAGTAAGATTTCAGTCTTTGATGAGTTTAACTTTAGACAGTTGTCCAGCATCCAAGAACCTACATGTAGCATACAGTTGTGGAGTTGTTGTATCTGGGCTAACTGTTACCGACAACGATTTGAGTATCGTCGGCGTATGATACTAGAGAAAATCCATAAGGTCTAATAAGGTCAGCCAGTGGGGTGACATATAGGTTAAAAAGAGTTGGGCTCAAGAAGGACCCCTGTGGTACCCCACATGGCAAGGCGAAGGATGGTGATAGAAATTCTCCCAAGGCCACTGATTGGGTACGATCTCTAAGAAATGAAGATAACAGGGCAAGGACTCTATCCTTGATCCCCACGAATGCAAGATGGTCGATCAACAATTGGTGAATGACTATCAAATGCGGCTGACAGATCAAAAAGGATCAAGGCCACATTTCCTCCATGATCCAACGTCTGCCCCAGTTCTTCGGTAGCTGTGATTAAGGTAAGTTTCGTGCTATGCTGGGCACGGAACCCGAACTGGGAAGGGTCAAGAATTTGATTGTTGTGAATGAAGGCCATAAGTTCTTGATTAATGGCCTTCTCAGCTACCTTTGCTTGAAATGGAAGACGCGATATCGGCCTATAATTGTTCGGGTCGCTAGCATCTAAATTGGATTTTTTCAGGAGTAGGGTAATTGAAGCTTTTTTCCACTCTTTTGGAAAGTAACCTATGTTATGTTATGTTAATTAGTTTATAAAGCGCACAGCTGCCCCAACAAAGGGGCGTCCCGGCGCTAATACAGAGTCTGAGAAGGCAAAAGCTAAGCTGTGGGAAACAGGTGAGTTTTAATGGCCTTTCGGAAAGATAGCAAGCAGTCTATACGACGAGTCTGTACTGGAAGGGAGTTCCATAGTTTGGCAGCCAGACAACGAAAAGACCTGCCCCCAGCCCTGATACGTTTCACTCGTGGGACAGTGGCCAAGAATTGTTCCGCAGAGCGTAGCTGGCGAGCAGGGACATAGGGGACCAACAAATTGGATAATATCTCCGGGAGGAGAGCTTGAGAATTTTAAAAGCCAGACATAATGTTTTGAATTCGATCCTCTTGGAGATAGGGAGCCAGTGGAGGCGGCGTAGAGCGCCTGACACAGAGCATTTTCTAGGGAGTCTGAGCAGAGCACGAGCAGCTGCGTTCTGGACACGTTGGAGACGGTTTACTTCGGCCTTGTTGGCACCTAACAGTAAAACGTTGGCGTAATCAAGTCTTGATAGAATAGTCGCCTGGACTATCAATTGACGTGTAGCCGGATCAAAAACCCCAGAATAGACCTCAGCCCCCGTAGGAGACCGAAGCAGGTACCGGCGACCTTCTTAGTGTGATCCTGGAATCCAAGAGTGGAATCGAGCCAGATCCCTAGATTCTTAACCAACAGCTTAGGTGTTGGAGCGAGGCCCAAGGATGCCGGCCACCACTGTGTACTCCAAAGCCCCTTATCATTCCCCACCAATAGCACCTCAAATTTGTTGGCATTGAGCTGAAGGCAGTTTGTGGTCATCCAGCGTGCAACCGCCTCTAGACCATTCCGGAACTGTATAGCGTCCCGAGGCTGGTCACCAGAGAGGGCTACCACCAGCTGAGTGTCATCAGCATAAGAGACCATGAATATAGGCGTAAGGTGTATGGCTATTACCTCCGGAACCATATGTAAAATTCTTGGGGGACGGGGATTCCATGGTGTACCCGATTTAACTTGTTTTATAAGTGTTAATTTCTGGTCCACCGTTAAAGGTGGGAGACTTGACAAGGTGTGGTTTGACATAGAGGCAATTGTGGGGGGGGAGGGGGAGTTACCTGCGGAGATGCCTGGTGAAGTATTCGATCCATTGCTTGGAGAGGAACTGATACCTGTTGTGTGGCTGGTTATGAGAGAGCCTGCAATGCTTGAGATAGAGAAGGAGTCATATACTGTTTTAACCTTAACTTGGAACGCCACTGCAAAGGTGCAATAGAACTGTTGGCTAGCCACTACGTTTTTCTCCTCAGATAGTTTAAATAGTTTTTTTAACGGTGGTAAACAATTCTTTGGATGAGTTTTTAGAGGCTTCTATTTTGGCTATGAAGTATTTAGATTTTTCGGCATGAATCATATTTTTATAGAGATGTATAGATGGCATGTATAGTTCTTTGTCAGTTGACTTAAAGTCTCCTTTTATTTCTAGTCTGCGACATTTTTTTGTTTTTGAAGTCTGATATTTTCGTTAAACCAGGCTCAGAGGGAGAGGATTTGCAGTTTTTGCCGTTTCTAATTGGAGCAAGCAGATCTATGGATGTTTCCAGCCAATGACGGTAATTATTAATAGCTAGATCGAGATCCTTGGAGATCTCGGGGGCAGTCTGAGTAAGTTTTAGAGTTAACTGTTCGGCATAGATTTTGTTCCAGGGTCAGCGTAAATTTAGTTCAGAAGCAGTATCAGGATTGACATTATTAGAGGAATACAGTACACACAATAAAAGAAAGGGGGAGAAGGAACAACCCTACCTCATCCTCCTCAGAAACGCTGAAAACACACAAAAAGAGGTAGAGCGAGTAACAGTCGTCCTATTATTGTTTACCGAATGTAGTATACTAGGGGAGCACAACCACTTTGTAAAAACTGCCCTCACCCACAACAAGTTGTGGCATGCTTCATCATAGGGCTGCTACTGACGCCTCTGCGCAGTCCAACGCTAGAGGTGGAGCAATAGGGAGGGGTAGACAATAAAACAGTGACAAGAAAGAAAGGAAAAGACAGGATCCTAAAAAGGTGCAGATGTATCGTGAATTAAAACTGGCTATGGGATATCTATATAATATTTTTACTCCTCGATTCCCTAGTCAGAGCTAAAATAGGTACAATAAATATACCTGCGGATGGTGGTGGTGTGAGTAAATTAGGTACTCACCACCCCTCCGTTCTGCATAGCGGTCAACATGTTTCACGGCACTGAGAGAGACTTACTAAAGCGGCGGCGTACCACTCTTGACGAATGTGTGACTACAGAGGGTCGCCCTCTACTCCAGTGCCAGTTTTAGAAATTCTACCTAATAAATTCGTTTCCATTGGAAGAGTAAAGTTACCAACAACTCCAAACTTACAGGTGGAGTAGAGCCCAGAAAAGTGGGTCTTCTAGAGGGGTTTAATTGGAAAAGTAGCATAGGGATCCTGTTTGTCCTGATGAATGCCGGGCAATGAACCTAAAACCGGCAGAAACATGTCGACCGTTATGCAGAACGGAGGGGTGGTGAGTACCTAATTTGCAATCTTGAGATTCAGAGAGAACCTTGAAGGAAGTTTTGAACTGACGTCTAAGAATTATCGCCAGTCCACCACCTCTTTTTCCAACATGGTCAAGTCTATGGATGTTAAATCCTGCAGGTACAGCTGTCAATAATTCTGGATCTGAAGAGGCCTCAGCTCAGGTTTCCATGATAAAGGCATATCAAGGAAGTGTATTTCTATGAACAAATGAAAATCCATCGTATTTTTGATAAGGGATCTAGCATTGATAAGTGTGCATAGGTTCAGTGACAGTTCACTCCCAGAGGAGTATCCCAGCACTAAAGCTTCAACTAGAAGTAAATTCAAACTCAGGTCTTAGAATATCCAGGTAAAAGGTTTTTTTAAGTTGTGAAATTTTGACAGAGGTAGCATGTTTCAATGATACGAAGCCAAGTCAGAAAAATATCGCCCTTCCCTGCAAGTCACTCAGATACGGCAGTGACATGCTAAAGCAGAATATGCAGATCTAAGACTCCTAGATGGATAATAAAACCTATCTCTAGACTGAAGGTCTGCCTACCCTTCCCTATACAAGGCTCTTTGGGCATGGCAGAGAAGCTTAAAGATTCAGCTTTTTTTTTTTAATGAGAAGCCAGTGTAGAGATCTTAAAATTCGACCGGATGATGTGCAGGAGAAACACCACAGACCAACCTGACTGTCGCATTCTAAATCACCTTTAATCTTATAATAGTGGCTCATTAATTGCTACTAGGAGAGCATTACCATAGTCTAGGTGACTAGTTATAAGTGCTTGTATGATGGGCTTTCTGCATTCGATAGGAAGCCATGGAAAGGCTTTCTTGAGCATACAAAGGGTTCCATAACATGTGCCACTGATTGGTTTAACCTAGTTTGCCATACATAGCTCATCATCCAAAAGAATACCAAGATTGTTTACTACTAGTTTTAGGATAGGGGCCTGTTACCAGCTCAGAAGGCCATCAGTCTTCTGTCTAGAAAATCTTGACTTTGCCAAACAGCATAATCACAGTCTTACTTCCATTCAGTTGTAAACAATTTTGTTTCATCCAGGAAGCAACTTCCTTCATGTAGTCTTGGAAACTAATTTTCGTTACCTCTAGGTCATGCCCTACCAATTTTACTAGCCGAGTATCATCAGCTTAGGCATCAGCAGAGCCACGTTAATTTAGATTTGCTTGTATAATATTACTATTTAAGTGCAGGGTATTCGATTTCCACTACGGTAGCCAGACTTAGACATTCATGATCAAATGGAGAAGATTGTATGGAAGGTTGGAGAACAACAAACATTTGTCATTCAATGCCAAGACATCCCCTTAGGAGAGGATGTGCTTTACAAATACAAGTTATTAATCGTCGACATAACTGCACCTTCAGTCTGAGGCATTTCTTAGCAATACAAACATGATTAAGGTTTTTATAAAACTCAGTTGTACTCATTTTACCGGCACCAAGGAGAATAAAAGTGTGTGGACCTGATGGGATTTGAACCTGTGAACAATGAATTAGACAGACGCCTGCAGTGGGTGCATTAGTCCTCTGAGGCACCAGTCCAATTTTACTGTGCAGTCTTAGTTACATCACGCATCACAATATACATGTCCGTGAATTCTCTCCACATCATAGCATGGTACAATTTTTAAAAGAATGAAATGTCTGGCAAAAATATGTTTTCCAGCACTATACGATAAAATAAATATTTCTACATTCTGAGTACCTATACTAAATATTCATATAAATTCATGTTCATGGATGGATAAAGAATGTCCAAGTCACTTAAGCGCTGGGGGTTAATAGACCATTAATTTTATGTCACGGTCCTCAGAAATATAGAGGCTGCAATAAATTGGGTTTCAAATGTTGGACTTTGCAACATGATTGCACTACCTCCCCAAGGTCATTTATTCCATTCATTTTGAACAAGTGACTCCAGTAACTTTCAATGGGCCAGAAGTGTGGAGAAAAATTAATACATAATGCTTTCTATGGTGTCATGATCACACATGTGCACACTTAAGATATTAGTGGGGTTTTTCCATTTGGAGTTTAAGATCTCAACCGAAGAACTCCAACCTAAATACAGCAGCTTCATACAAAGGCAACCCACCTCGATAAGGTCCTTTTCTGGGTGCCTTTCCTTTCTTTACACCTGAGAACTAGACAGAGGTGGGCATCCACCCAATGTTCTTTCTTCCTTGTTTTTGTAGAAAGTAAGGGCATGCTTAGGATTCTAGTCGCTCCTCTTTCTTAGAGGAATGTGCCAGAGAGAAAATAGTGCAGAGAATGATGCAGCCAAACATGAAACGGTGACACCATCTTTGGCAGAAGGGATGCTCTAGTCTAAACTTGTCAGTGAAAAAGGAGGCATATGGCAGCTGAACAGACAAAGCCTGCAATTCACTGACGCAACGTGGTGACATCATGGCAAGGTGAATAACCATCTTGAGGGTCAAAAGTCTCAAGGAGCAACTGTGCATCGGCCAAAATAGTGCTTATATCAAAATGGTGAGGACCATATTATGATCCCTCTGAAACATGATAGACGGAGCAGGGGAAACATATACGAAAGCCCTTTTAAGAAATGTATCACAATGGAAGACTTGAATAAAAAGAGCTGGTCAAGCAAATGAAAAAAGGCCGATATGTGACCCTAAACTGTACCCAGAGCAAAGCCATGCTTAGCCAGAGACAAAATAAACAACAGAACAGCTGTACTGCAAATATGAGCCGCAACTACCAACACCACTTTCAAGATACCTGGAAGGCCAAGATAAGAAAAAAGGGTATAATGGTGAACAACTGGAAGAGCTCTGACCCTCTGACAAACCAGGGAAGCGCTTGTGGGAGAACAGGATCAGAACATGAAAGTAGTGGGTCCTTCAAGTCCAAAGGCACTATCTAATCCCCAGGATCCAATGTCGCCAAGACCTGGCCAACATCTGCATTTTGAACTTGTCCTTCCCTAGGAAGATGTTCAGAAGCCCGAAACACCATTGTGGGCCAAGAAGTACTGGGGGAAGCATCCTGTGCCGCTCTTCGCCTCAGGCACCAATTCAATAGAACACATGGCAAGCAGCATCTTAACTTCTCTAGCATCGATGGTTGCAGATTACTCTGCAGGAGTCTTACTAAAAAACTGCTGGAACATATGAAGAAGCATACCAAAAAGGAGAAACGTAGCGAAGTTGAACAATTTGAAGGACTCACTAGCACGAAGTAACTGCATGACAGTCGGGCAGGCAAAATCAGATTCTTGCTTTTACCTTTTCCATATGACCCTTGGAGGGGGGGAACTAAAGTAGTTTGGAGATGGCTGCCGCTAGTGACGAAGAATATGAGGACTGCTGTAGACTACAACTCCTGCCACTCTTTCTCCCTCTAGAGCTTAAAAAAAAAAAAAGGCTAGACATGCTGCTGGCAAGGCTGTGATGGATGCCTCTGCTGGTAGATAATGCCCCTTAAGTACCTACCGAAATGTGGGGTACTGTTGGTGGAACTGGCGAGCTGGAGAAAATGAATCCCAGGGAGCAGGCCATAACCTGGCAGTCAAGAACGCATTTGAATGCCAAAATCGCATTTGCGCTAATGAGCCTAGCTCTGTTAAAAGGCAAAAAATGATGGACTGAGACGCAGCCTCAAGTAATTACCAGTGGCTGAGATTAATTCAAGCATTCTATTCTTCACTGTTTTCCTTTCATCAGTGCAATGCTTAAGTGCAACGGGTATTCCGAGACAGGAGTCCCATGCTCACTTGGCCATCGGACTCAAGCTATATCCAACTAAAGAGGCCAAACTAGGCTGAAACCAGGCTGGGGTCGTTTGCATTCCTGGTCAGAGGTGACCTGGCCAGGTAGTTTGGGCTGGACTGTTCCCAGTGAAGCAGGACCAAGACTGGTTTGCATATGGTTGGTTCCTGACAGAGGTGGCATAGTGGGCAAAAAAAAAGAGCCTGGGATGCAGCTCCGAGAAATGTCCAGTGATTAAATCAAGTATTTGACCAAACACAGAGTTGCTTTCTTTAGCTCCGTTAAATGGCATATCCATCAATGATGCCTGGACATCTCCGGAAAATCCAGTAGTATCCATCCAAGCATGTCATCTAACAGCAACGCTAGTGCCCATAGCACTGTCATCCCAGTCCATAGGGTCCAGATTGCCCCAAGGATGAATTCGGCAGTAACCTAGCAGTTATGTTGATTTGAGCAAATGAAGCCATTAAGTCCTCAAGAAGAATAGCCAAGATCTCACTCGACATGTCTCAATGTCTCAAAGTGTGTGTGCACAGCAACCTGAACCAAAAACACAGCTTGAAATACACAGGGCCAGACTAGCAGAAAAAAAATCTTTTGCCTGAAACATCAGTTTTATTGGATTCTCTATTAGGAGGTGCAGTAGGGAAAGCTTTACGGTTCACCTTGCTCAACAAGCTGTACTGACTACACTCTCCAAGTAGGATACTGCATCAGGAAAGATGGTTACCCAGATGGAGGACTGTGGTGCCGAGCAATTTAGCAGCTCACAGGTGGTGCCGAAAATGGTGTTGGTGAAGTAGCCATTACAGCCTCAGTAAGGGTCTCATTAAATGGCAGTAAGGGCTCAGTAGAGGATTGACCAGGTGTCAAAATATAGGCCAGTAAGCTCACCTTGGTATCCACAATGGGCAACTGTAAACCCAAGACCTCCGCAGTCCTGCAAACAACCACCGTAAGAACACACATCTCAGGTTAATCCAATTGAGTTTCAGGAGAAGACTCTGGACGGCTAGAATTTTGGAGGCGGAGGTAAAGGCATGCATCACTTTAAAGAGGGGCGAGTAAATTGTCTAGCTCAGCATCTTCGTTGTGGGGGACCTGCTTGAGAACCTGAGCAGTACTGGAGTTGGAACCAGAAATGGTTTACAGCCTCCAAGAGAACTGGCACCAAAACAAAGTAACAGTACAGGATTCCGCCAGAGAAACACACTGCTATTTAGTTACTTTCTAATGTAATACAGATCGAGATCTGGTTCACAACAATTCTGGATCAAACATCATAATCTGGACAGTCTAGAGCCGGAGCCGCTGAGGATAGAACAGAGCTTGGCACTCTGGTGGACCCTGTGCACAGGTGTCAAGGCAAGGTCTGATGCAGACTAAGGCGGAACATGGTCAATTGGCACTGGCGAAAGGTCCGCTAATCGAAGTTCACCTGTTAACATCAACGGGTCCCTGGGGTCCAAAGGAGCACCAAAGGGAGCTGGACCCGTGTAGCATAACCGCAGCATTACCAACCAAAAGACCTAAATCTGATGTAGAGCCAAAGATGGCCCTGGAAATTAAGGGTGCATGTGGCTCCCATCTTGGAATTAGGTATGAGTCAGATGCTGCCCCTGGAGTTGGAGCTTTTAAGTGCCGACTGCGCTACTACTCCCTGGAATGTGATTGGCAGGATGGGGTCCAGCTCCGCTTGGCTTTCTTAGGCTTGCATTGAGATTTACCTTTCAACTTCATCTTGGACTTACTAGAGGACAGTGGCCAGGAGCACGAATTGGCTCAAGACCTTAAACAGGACCGACCCTGCTTTGCATGTTCAGCAACTCAGAACTTGGCTTCAAGTACCCTGACTGCCTTTACATATAGTATGGACCATTTGTCACAGGTCATCGAGTTGTTTTTGGAAGCAAGGCACAAAAGACAGATTTTGTGCAGGGCTGTGACTGACAGCTGTTTCATACAAGCGCCAAACAGCTTAAATCTTGTAGCTTTAGAGGGAGACGTCCTTGCACACTGTAAAAAGAACTTATCTGAAACTGGTAAAATGATAGGGCTCCGGATCAACGTGAAAGGGCATGGACCAAGACGAACAAAGAGTAGAACAAAGAGTAGAACACAGGGATGGCTCCTTTATGCAGCTCTGCATCATTACTCCAGGAGGTGGGATTAGCTGTCTCGGAGTTTGATGGTGCAACCTGCCAGCATGTAAGTGCGATTGCAGAAAATAATTCCACATCCAGGCTAGCGCTTGGGAGGATTCAAAAGGGGAGAAATCTGTGATCAGAAGAATCCGTCCGAAAATTAGATAGTTATAAACAAAGAATAAGATTTTTTATTTCATCCCAAAGAGACTTTATAGTCTACTAATCGTATTGGAAATGATGAATAGGTTCTCCTAGATTTTCCTATCAATTTTTTTCGCATAATGTACCATATATAAGGTTAAAATCCACATGCTACGGAACCACTAACATTCAGAGACATCATCTTGCAGGTCCTTGATCCACATGAACCGCAATCTACAACCGAGACTAGAACCTGTCGATTTCCTAGGTGTATTTTCAATTCTTGTACACCATTTCTTAGGTACATTTCTTTCCGTCTTAAAGGAAACAGCACTTTTGATGATGACCTCCTGAGAAAACAAAATGATGATTTTGAAGGATTCTAAACCCAGGAGACAACACTTGACTTCATCCTCCCCATCAGGGGAGAGGATGTGGCCAGTGGCGGCTTCTCCGCTAAGGCGGTGGAGCGTCGCCCCAATGCTCAAGAGGGAAAATAAAATGATAATAACATATCGTTATTATCATTTTACTTTCCCTATTGCAGTCAGTGGTGGGGCGGGGCTGGCCAGAGCAGGGGAGGAGTGGTGTGAACTGCCTAAGTGCGCGTGAACTGTTTGGCTGGCCCTCTTGGGCCGACCAAACAGTTCATGCGCACTTTGCATGTTCCTACCAGGCTGCATTACACAGCCTGGTCAGGAACATGCACAGGCTCCCTGTTGCAGTCTGAGCGCCGATCCACGGCACTCATACCAATCACAACGCTTCATTGCAGCGTTGTGATTGGCTCAGGGGACAGAGGACGGAGGAGAGGCGGCGCCGGCTGCAAAAGGTAAGTCTTTTTTTTATTGCAATCCTTACCGCCCCACCCCACCACCCACGTCTGATAGCCGCTACTGCATGTGGCGCAGCAGCCAGAGCTGCCGACTCAGGAGCTTGGGAAACTGAGTTCAAGTTTCGGCATTGGTGCAACATCCTGTGAGTCTGGGCTAATCAACTAATCTTCCGGTGCTCATGGACAGCACCTGGATACCCTCATGGGTGATAAGCTGCGCAATATAAATCTACAAACAAACTAACCAACCTCATTATTTTGTGTGCTTTTCAAAAACAATTTGACTAAACGAGGACAAGCGTGGAAGGAGAAATAAGGGCACAAACTATTTTTTTTGTTGATTTCTATTGCTTTTGTTTTAATATAATATTTGAATTTTGGATCTGGCTGTTCAGTTCACCTGTGAATTTACATTGCGATAACTATCTGTTATCATCCCTGCTTTAAGGTCCCCCATGAACCCGACGACAGGCGACCAAATGAAGCATCAATTGACAACTTTACAAAGTCCGGACTGCTAACTACTGCAAGGTTTAACTCTGGCGATGACTCTGCCTATGGAACTTTGAAGTCCCTTCTGGAGAAAGGCACAGGTTAATATCGTTCAATTAAACTTTGTGGTGTTCTGGTTCAAGGCACTATAGTTAGAGCAATGAAACAACTGGAATCCCAGCTCAGCTGCTGGACACTGATCTTACTCTCCGACTCCCATGTTTGGGGAAAGACAGGGCCACTGGAATTATGCGACAAGACAGCATCAAAATATGCGTCCGGGTTGACTAAATTATGCGGCAAGAAATAGCAAATTATGAGGCATAATGCAGCACATTTTTTGAAATATTACTTCTTTATTATTTTTATACACTGTAATGCTATCTGGGCAAATATTTAATCTCATTAGGAGCAGTTTAACAACCTATTACTAAGAAAATCGATGCGTTGATCGATGGAAATGAAATCTCCTCATTAACAGAATCACCCGTAGTTAACTCCACATCAAACTCGAATCGTAAATATGTAGTCAAACAGGCCTTGAGACCAAGACCCTGGATTGCTGATTGATAGGTCACAGGTAGGAGTGTACGTAGCTGGCAGGTAAACACTCAGGTAGGAAACTCTTCATCAATCCCACAGATAGGTGCAGCGACATTACAAGGGTTAAGGGAGATTGCCCCGAAAAAGCACACATGGCCGGAGGAAGTATGCAGGCTCCTAAAACACCATAAAAAAATCGATGCCCCATGAGTTAGGAACACATAGCCAATCAGGACCTAGCACACGCAGTGATCACGGGCTCCCCATGTGGGACATCTGGACACGTTATCCACTGGCCACATTGTGTCCACATGAGTTCGAGACCCACCTATGGTAACTGTTAGAGAATTAATTTACGACTTCAAAAGCAGCAACCAACATTTCTCACCATATATGGTATGCCGAAAACTTTTATAACCCTTCATGTTTTGTATAAAAGGACACATACTGATTGTAAATTGAGACAGTCCTTACAACTTGTGCCTGTAAATGTTCTTCCGGTTGTGATGTTTAATTAAACAAACTGTTCCTGGTTTGCCAAACGCCTCTTGTCTTCTGTTATTTAAGATATTTCAAACTCAAGCAACAAACCAAATACATGAATAAGCAACTGAAAGATGCTGTGGCTGTAAACTGGCAGTAAGGTTTTACTCTGGCGGTGACTCTGCCTACGGAACTTTGAAGTCCTTTTTGGGGAAAGGCATTGGTTAATATCGTTCAATTAAACTTTGTGGTGTTCTGGTTCGAGGCACTATAGTTTGAGGAATAAAACAAATGGAATCCTAGCTCAGCTGGTGGACACTGATCTTACTCTCTCACTTGCACAATTTGGGTAAAGACAGGGCCAACGGAATTATGCGACAAGTCAGCACCAAATTATGCATCAGGGTTAAGTTATCCAGCAAGAAAAGGAAAATTATGAGGCATAATGCGGCGCATTTTTTTGGTATAGTATTTCTTCATTATTGTCATTTTTATACACGGTAATACTGTCTGGGGAAATATTTAATCTCATTCGAACCGGTTTAACAACCAAATACATAAATAAGCAACTGAAAGAGGGCTATAGTTAACCTCTACAAAGGGTCTTCCAATGCTCACAAACACATATCGCCACGTTTTTGTAACTTTCGATACGTCTGAGCTAGAAACAACATTTTGATTTGGTCAAGTTTGCAGATTATGCCGCAGATGATGTATTATGTGGCAAACCCTTAATTATGCGAAAAACGCAGGGGTCGCAGATTCACATAATTCCAGTGGCCCTGGGTAAATACCATGTTTCTACTCTGACGAGTGTGCAGAGATACAATGCAGGTCTTTCTCTGCCTCCCGGCCCTCTGGCTGGCGATCAGCGCGTGCATCCAGCATGAAAAATACACGTTTTTAGATCACCGACAGTCGCCTTTAATCACTGGGATAAATACGGCTTGGAAGCACATTACGCAGACCCATCCTCTGCCCTTTCAGAAGATAAATCAGACCTGCGAAAGCGCTGGCAAAAACAAGCCGCCGTCCATTCCCTTCCTCGGTGCTCCCGTTGCCAGGCAACAGCTAGCCCAGCGTTACCAGGCAGGGTGGGAGCAGGGCCTGAGGAATTCTGCATGAACTTGGCGCGCAGAGGGAGCCCGCAGACCATGAACCCGAGGCAGCAGGGCAAGCCGAAAAGACCTCGGGCATCAGTGAGGCTAGGCCGAACAGCCATATACGCAGAGCGTTCAGAGTTTTTAAGCACTCCAAAAATACTTAGAATTTAACCGCGAGTGCCTCTTGCTCGACGCATGAATCAGCTGTATTATTCTAGACCCCGACGGTACACCTTTTAACACACAGGGCAGTATTATTTTCACCTATACGTAAACAAATATCTCTTAAAAGTGAGACGTTCAGCACGCTCAGTTCTGCTGGCTTTTTAAAGATATGTTTCTTTGGTTTGCAGCATCCGTTTAGTCTTCCTTCCCCGGCGGTCTAGGTGCGAGGCAACAATGAGGTCTCAGAGAAGGAAGGAGGTCGGAGGGTGGCCGGCAACGCCCCCGGAGTGGACTCTGCCCGCACTTTCCAAGGGAGACTAGCATATACGACCTCCACTACCCCTTCCCCGTTATGATCCCACGAGACTGGTGGTAACGTCATCTCTTAGTATTACCAAATGCCTGCACCGGGGCGCTTCGAAGTGACCGAAAGGTGACGCTACAACGCAACAAACAGAGTGGAGTGGAGCTTCTCTGAAGAATGAAGGCTACCAACACGGTTAGTGCCACCAAAGGGATTTTACACAGGGTGAAAGAGAAATTGTCATTTTCGTTCAATAAAACTCTCCATACAGACAGCCTCTCTTAAAGGACCATGGGTAGGTGGAACCAGAAGACTGAAGCAAGTCTAGAGGAAAACGTGCACAGGCACCCAGGGCTTCTCAGCAGTAGTGCTGTATGTAGTATGGGCATTAGCTAAAGCTTATGCATGACGGGCGAGAGGACTCAAGCCGGTTCACGAAACGTAAACTGCATATCCAAGTTTCACTCAAGTGTGCAAGAAAATCAAGTTTTACTCGTGCAAAGTGCACGTACCGAGGTGTAGCTGTTCTCCTAAATGTATGCATTAGGAAAGGTATTGTGCGTGTTATTGTAAAGGTGACAACATTTTGCAGAGAACATCCACAAACTCGGTTTTGGGCATTCATAAATAATTTGTTGATAGTTTCACAATCTGAAAACGCACATAAAATTACTCCTGCAAAAAACACCCCCCACACATTTAATGGACGTGCAGATGAACGTATTGCTACCCCCAAAAAACTCTGGATAGCCCCCTCCCCCAGCTATAGGTTGAAATCTACATTATTTACTCGTGCAGTTTTCAACCTGATGGAAATTCCACAGTGGAATAATGGATTTCAAGCACTACGTTAGGTTTTTTTCTGCTCCTTCTCAAGCAGACTTAGGCCCCGAATATCATTCAGCAAGGTTCGAGATGTCAGTGTAACAAGCTTCGTAAGAGGTGGCAGGACCAAAGCCTTGCTTCAAATGAGAGGTCATGATACTTGTAGCTAACTAAAAGGGATCTCTCTCTGCTGCGGATACTTCTAGTTTAGCCAGGCAGAGGATAACTACTGGAAGCAAATTAATTTTGGTAACCACGAAAATATACAAAAAGGGATGTAATGCTTGAATTATTCCCAACCACTGATAATTTCTCAGGGCTGCATCCTAGTCCATTATTATTTTGCACATCGTGCCACCTCAGTTTGGACCCAGCCATATGAAAATAAGTCTTCACCCCGCTCCAATAGGAACAGTCCAGCCCGAACGGCCAAGCCTGGTCCTCCCTGAACCAAAACACAAGCAACCACAAGCAACCCAACATAGGCTTCGTCCTAATTGGGGCTCGTCAGTCGGTGGCATGGAAAGGACGTCTCGGCATACCTGTCACACTTAGAGCTTTGCACTGAATTGTACAAAAAAAAAGTGATGGATTACTTGGGGCCGCAACCTAGTCCACCACTATTTTGCACACCATGTCACCTCAGTTTCAACCCAGCCATATGTAAATCAGCCTTTACCTTGCTGTAACAGTAACAGTCCATCTCGAGCAATGGGTTGGACTGCTACACTGAGCGATTGCCAATGGTTACGCGTATTGCAAATATTCCTCCCATCACATATTATGTGTTTGATGTAACACCCTAAGTGGTCAAGGGTAAACCCAGAAGTGGGTGCCATGGTCATTGTGTTAATACTGGTACAATCAATGCCAATGCTACATTCGTACACAAAAATTAAATCGCATCACTATTATCAAAATTGTCCCTCAAACTCTCCATCAATGCCGACTCAGAAATATGTAGTCAGGCAGGCATTGCAACCTAGGCCTGAGGTTACTGATTGACAGGTCACAGGTGGGGTGGCATGTAGCCGGCAGACAAATACGCGAACAGGAACCTCATGTTCATCCCCCATATAAGTACAGTGAGTCTACAATGGTCCAATGAGATTGGCCCCAATAAAGCACACATGGCCAGAGGGGTAAGCACATTCCCAAAGCGCTATAAAGTCAGATGCCACATGAAGTTAGGGACACAAGGCTAATCAGGACACAGCACACATAGTACATGCAGTGATCACGCACCTCTCAAGCCAGACATCTGGGCACGTTACCCACTGGCACACACTGTGTCGAGTCCTACCTACATTTGTTATCAGGGGCCTTATTTATGACTCCAGAGACAAGGCAAGCATCCTTTTACCAAAAAAGGATCTACAGAAGTACTTTATTATGCCCAAAGAAGTGTATAAACCCTGTTCAGATTTACTGTACTTTGAGACAGTGATTAGACTCGCTTCTGTAACTGTGCTCCCGGCCGAAGTGTTTAATTAAACCAACAGTTCCTGTTTTGCAAAAACACCTCTTGTCTTTTGTTTTTTCAAGGTAAATTCATATTCGAGCAACATTTTGGTGAGCCAGATAGGAGAGATTGGTACCTCGGACCAGACTGCAGCTGAAGGAAAGAAACCCAGACCAGACAGATTCACATTTGCACAGCAAGGAAGGTGGGCAGACACCGCAATTGATTGGAAGTTCTGCTGAATCCGCGGGGCGGAGGTTCATCCTGAAGCCTCCGTCAGAGGGTAAGAGACCACATCTGATCTTTAGTCCCAGAATTTGGCCTATGGCAAACTAGAAAGAAGCGCAAACATTTTAGCTGAGCGCCCTGCAACTGACAGAAATCTGGCATGTTACCTATTTTATGTGTCCAAACTGAGTGGTTGCAAGGCGACCGTGGAGGCGTTCCTGCGGTCACCTTTTTCCGATAGTCAGCACGCTAGGACCGGTGAATATTGGCTTTTGCTTGGATTGCGGGGCGTCACACAGATGGTAACGCTTGTCCCCTGGTTGTGGTACAGGGTTGAGGCCTCACCATTTGGACTGCTGGGTGTGACACAGATGGTACGCATGGGCCCTGGGGTGTGATATAAGGCTGGCACCTCAATCTTATTTTTTTAGTCTAAAAGGGTTTTTTCAGTACTACTGGTTTCTTAAACACTGTTGGTTTCTGAAAAAAGTGAGAGGGGTTGTTCACTTGGACCGCTGGGTGTGAAACAGATGGTACGCTAAGCCCCTGGGTGTGAAACAGGGTGTAATTAGGACGTTAGGGACAAAGATTTGGATCTGGGAGATCAGGTGTAGCTTGTGTTTGGATAAGAGAGACCTGTGGTTCTTCCGAGTTATTCCTTTTCTCCACGAAAAAATTGTAATTTTCTTTGTCCCGGAGCAGATATTGACAGACTATCGGGCTCACTTAGTCCTGTGTACCACGCAGAGCTTCCCCTGGTCACAGGATACCATGCGCTAGGAGCAGGCTAAGGTATTTTTGACAGTCATAATTTTTTTTCTGTCAGTTTTTTCTTATTATAGTATTGAGAGTGATGCAAGGTATATTTGATGTTGTGATGATTTGATGCTGTGGAACTGGTAAACGAATGCAACTGTTATTTGTCTTGAGCACTGTGTTTTGTCGATGTCTCAATGTGTTATATGAAGGCGTTGCTATCTCTCACAATTGTTATTTCATATCAAATTAAAGCCTGCTATTTCCTGCCAAAGTCCATGACGTTTTAACAATTGCATTTTCTTCCAGGTTGTAACACTTCATATGCATTGCTATTTGTGTTGATGCATCTGTAAAAAGTGTTGAGCTCGTAGTAAGTAGTTAGAACCAGCAATTCCTGTGTATATATTTTCACACGACCAGAGTAGAACTTTAGATTCCCTAAAATTAGTAAAACTAGGGTGCATCTTTCCCTTAGAAAAACTACCCAACTTACCATGGAGTCGCCACTAAAACACATGCAAACCAGGTTCTCCACAGAGGCTAAAAAAAAGTACCAAGTTTTGCCCCGAAAGGCACGCACACGCTAAGGCACACGTGTTTCCCTGGCCAAAGGAGGGAGCCTTCGACACTAACACAATCGAACACATGAGAACACACATACAGACCAAATATGTAGGGCAAAAGTAGGACAGGAGAGAGAGGCACTATTAGAACTATGGGTCATCTTCCAGGAGGCCCAGACCGATAATCCTATCCCACAGACAATAAGCAAGGCATCCGTGCCTTCCCCGCCATATGCAGAAATGGAGGTGCTCCCCCCGATGCCCGCTATTCCTGCATTAAGTTATACCAGCCCGCCAGTTGAGGGAGCCCGAAGGGCACCCTACCAAACGACAAACTGTTAGGTCCAAGCGTAAGAGTCTAACTAGTCTGCAGGCCCAGGCAATCCCAGCGCCACCCCAATCCAGTGCTAGAGCTCCCCGAAGGTCGACCCCCCCCGTCCGTCGTGTTCAGCCCATCGAACCCCATCAACACAGAGAACATGCACTCCCACTGGTTCAGGTGAACACACTCTGGTAAGAGGGAGATTCATAGCGGTTCTGGACAGTGACAACAAGCGGGGGTGAGCCAAGGGGTCCCAGTCCTCTGAGGTCCGATGAAGAGGTGGAAGCTACAGGGTTTGCTCAGGTAGCCAAAGAAATTACGGGAATCACGTTTGAAGGCAAGTTGCACGCAAAAACAACAGCGCATAGCTCAGAGCGAAGGAAGCAATCTAGGTGGGATTTAGAGGAAAGGCGCAAACTAAGGAGGGAGAGAGAGAGAGTTTGCACCATGGAAGCACAGCAAGAATGCAGAGCAGCGTGCCTGCCACCTGAGGAGGACGGGGGTAGGTACAGAGCACCGTTCGGGGAAGAGTCTGAGGCAGAACTAGAGGACAGACTCTCGGCTGGGATCCAAGCCTCACCAGATCGTCAACGTAGGAGAGGGGCAGACCAGGACCTGGTGCAAACTCAAGACACAGGAGAAGTAAGATGGCACCTTTGTGTGCGCACAATGGGAGCAGCGATGAAGACGTATGGGCAGGGCAGTCAAACTGACCCTAAGGGAGATAGTGGCCCAAGAGGAAGGCAAGATCTTCGCACAGCCATTTTGCCACCTGCTAGCCCGCTGGACTGGCGGATACACCAGGCTGGAGGAAGGATCCTTGGAACCAGAGGATATGGCCGTTGCGGAAGACTGCATCCGGCATGGAGGGGGGGGATCCCAAATGGAAATTCCCCTACATGCAGGATTGCCTAAGAATATGGGAACGCTATGTTAGGGAGAGATCAGTAGAGCTACCCCAGCCAAAATGTACCCGCTACTACAGAAGGGCACGTCAAGGACCATCTATGTGCTGTGGGTTCAGATGGATAAAGAAAGGCTAAGGACCAAATTGCCACCCTTGCTGGATAGAGCAGGGTAATTGATCTCATGTTTTGAGAAGGACACCCCAGGAGTAAATCTAGCGATAGGCGATGTCAAATGTCTGTTAAGCAGCCTCATCAGAGAGCAGACTAACCCAGTGTTTGCCTGAGCTCGCGTCCCAGCAGTCACGCTGACAAACACTGAGCATGATGGGATGATGGGGCAGCATTCAATTTGTACCAGCACCAAACATGGATGGCCCGGAGGGAAATGTTCCCTGACTTGCCAGATGGAGGAGGGTTAATAGCGGAAACTATAAAGCCTGGGGAGACCATGACTGATTTTCTGGCTAGAGTGAGGAAACGATGGGGACAGGAGACAGGACAGCCATGGACTGATACGGGCCTGCAAGTCACATTCTTTTATAATATCCTCAAAAAGGGGCTGCCCACGGAGATACAGAGCGGTTTGGACAGCGTACTGGGGTTAGATACCAAACCCTGGGAGGAGATACAGGTCCACATACTGCACCATTATAAAAAGAAACAAGAGAAGGATAGGGGGAAACAGGAGCAAACCCAGAGAGACACCTTTAAGTTGGTCCAACACAAATTAAAAAGGACCACACTCGAGGGGATCGCATTGGCTGTAAGTGTGCAAATGGCACCAGCCTTGAAGAGGGCTCCACCGCAAAACCCCAGAGGGTTTCAACCTAGCTATAATGGCAGAATTCAGGGAGGTAGGTAGCAGCTAGCCCTCAGAGAATGTTACTATTGCCACAGAATGGGCCTCATGGCCAACTGATGCCGGCTAAAAGCATATCCTGAACAGAGGTCCATAACCCTGGGCCAGTCCTTGCAGAATCCCCATCCACAAAACCAGGCCCAGAGGAACCTGAATGCACCTTGCACACAGTTGCAGGGAAGCCAGTCAGCCACCGCACCAGGAATCAGGTAGTTGAACAAACGCGTGGTAACAGCAACAACAGACAGGAAACCCAGCGCAACAGGGGCCGGGGCCACAACCACAGCAGGAAGGGGTAATTGTCTGGGGAGGAGATACCTTCACACAAACACAGAACCCAAATGTGCAGTAAGTCAAAACCCCCAATGAGAAGCATCCATTTCATTCACACCCCAAAATTTACTGTACCAAAACTCAAAAGAAGGACCAAAGAGAAAATATTAGGAATTCAAGCCTTTACTTGCGTTTGGGAATTCAGGGCTGCTGTATGTGCTTTGTCGATCTGGTATCCTCACTAGAGTCCACCGTTCAGGGTGCCTGTGGGAGCCTAGGCCCCACTCTGCTACTGATCCCCTAGGGTGGGGCTGACTACCCACACCCCAGGTGGAGGGCATTCTGACAAGGGGGGCAGGTGGGTTCCCCATTCAGTCCTTTAAAACAGACACTCAGGTCCCCGCACCCACAAGTCAATTGGGATGGGTTTCAATTACCAAGTCAATGGGACCCCATTCTCAGACACCCAGCCCGGGACCAGAATTCCTGATGGGGTAAGGTTCCAACTGCGCCCCCAAAAAGTTAGCAACCTCCAGCAAATGGAGGCTCCCTTTTAAGTTCCAAAACGAAGCTGTCCTCCAGTGTTGAGAGCCAGATTTCTCATACACTTGGGATAGTGAAAACCCCACAACCTCCACAGCACGCACACAAGATCAGACAGGTTGCAAACCGCCGCACGGCACCGAGTCAGTCGGGAGGGGGGATTCACCAGAACAACCAGCTATCCCAGTCCATCACCATCATTAGGCGAGTTTAGTCTAATTCTCAATCAATCAATCAGGGAATTGTAAGCGCGCTACTCACCCGTGAGGGTCTCAAGGCGCTGAGGGGGGGTGGTCCGCAGATCTGTTTAGCCGAAGAGCCAGGTCTTGAGGGACTTCCTGAAGGTGTTCAGGGAGGGGGTGCGTCTGATGTCTGCCGGTAGCTCGTTCCAGGTCTTGGCTGCAATGTGAGAGAAGGATCTTCCGCCTGCTCTGGCTCTGTGGATGCACGGGGTTTCGGCCAGTGCGAGGTTGGAAGATCGGAGGTTTCTTTTGGGTACGTGGAAGTTGATTCTGTCGTTGAGGTATTTGGGTCCGTTGTTGTGTAGGCATTTGTAGGCGTGAGTGAGGATTTTGAAAGTGACTTTTCTCCACGGGGAGCCAGTGGAGACTTCGTAGGTGTTGGCTGATGTGTTCGTGTCGGGGGATGCCGGGGACGAGTCTGGCGGCGGTGTTCTGTATTGTTTGGAGTTTGCGGAGTAGGGACTTGTTGATGCCAGCGTAGACTGCGTTTCCATAGTCCAGTCTGCTGGTGATGAGTGCGTGGGTGACTGTCTTCCTGGACTCAGGGGGGATCCACTTGAAGGTCTTGCGGAGGGTGTTGAAGCAGCTGGAGGTGACGGCGTTGACCTGTCGGTTCATGGAGAGTGATGAGTCGAGTACGATGCCGAGGTTCTTGGCGTGGTCTGAGGGGGTAGGTGGGCTTCCAAGGGCGGTCGGCCACCAGGTGCTGTCCCATGCAGAAGGGGTGGTACCGAGGACGAGGACTTCTGTCTTCTCGGCATTGAGCTTCAGGCAGCTGTTGGTCATCCAGACTGCGACGTCTTGCATTCCTTTCTGGAAGTTGAGTTTGGCAGTGGTGGGATCTTTGGTGAGGGAGAGGATGAGCTGGGTGTCGTCGGCGTAGGATATGATGTTGAGGCCGTGTTGTCGGACGATGGCTGCGAGGGGGGCCATGTAGATGTTGAAGAGGGTGGGGCTCAGTGATTAACCCTGTGGGACTCCGCAGGTGATTTTCGTGGGGTCGGAGAGGAAGGGTGGGAGTCTGAGCCTTTGGCTTCTTCTGGTGAGGAATGATCGCATCCAGTCCAGGGCTGTTCCTTGTATGCCTGCGTCGTGTAGTCTGGCGACTAGTGTGCGGTGGGAGACGGTGTCGAAGGCCGCTGATAGGTCGAGTAGGATGAGGGCTGCGGAGAGGCCTTGGTCCAGGAGGGTGCGGATGTCGTCTGTGGCGGCGAGTAGGGCGGTCTCTGTGCTGTGGTTAATTCGGAATCCGGATTGGGACGGGTCGAGGACGGCGTTCTCTTCAATGAATCGTGTCAGTTTCCGGTTGACTGTTTTCTCTGCAACTTTGGCTGCGAAGGGGAGGAGCGAAATGGGCCGATAGTTCTTGAGGTCAGTGGGGTCAGCTGTGGGCTTTTTGAGCAGGGTCTGACTTCTGCGCGCTTCCAGTCGTCTGGGAAGGTGCCCGTTTTGAAGGTGGTGTTGATGGTGCGTTGTAGTTCGGGTGCGATGGCGGCCGCAGCTCTGTGGTAGATGTGAGGGGGGCAGGGGTCGGAGGGGGCCCCCCCGAGTGGATGCTTTTCCTGGTTGAGGCGGTGTCTCCGGCCGTGATCGGTGTCCAGTTGGAGATGGTGGGCTGGCTGGTGTTTCTGGGGGGCCGTCTGTGGCACCTGGTGGATGGTCGATGAAGTGGTCATAGAGGTTTTTGATCTCGAGGTGGAAATAGGTTCCAAGCTTGTCGCAGAGGTCTTGGGATTGTGTGATGTCTGTGGCTTCGCTGCGTGGGTTGGTGAATTCCTGAATGACACTGAAAAGTTCCTTGGAGTTGGTGGAGTTGGCCAGGATTTTGTTGTGGATGAAGTTCCTCTTGGTTGCTCTGATCTGGTTATGGTAGTCCGTCAAGGCGACCTTGTAGGTGGTGTGGTTTTCGGTTGTCTTGGTGTTTCTCCAGTTCTTCTCCAGGCGTCTGCAGGTGCGTCTGGCTTCTTGGAGAGCGGTGGTGAACCAGGCAGCTTTCCTGGGGCGTTGTCTGTTGGGGTTGCGTAGCGGGGCGAGCTCGTCTGCGCAGTTGAAGATCCAGGTGTGGAGTTGTCTGGCTGCGTTGTTTGCGTCATTTGCGTCGGGTGCCCAGGTGTGGTTGTCTCGGGTGAGGGTGGAGTTAAGTTGCTCGTCAGTAACCTTGCTCCAGTTCCTTCGAGGTGGGCGTGGGGATGGTTTGGGTGCCTTGGGTTTGTTGATGGCGAAGTGTACGCAGTGGTGGTCGGTCCATGGCGGCTGCGTTGTGTGGCTGAATTGGACGCTGTTTCCTGCCGCGAAGATGGGGTCGAGGGTGTGTCCTGCTCTGTGGGTCGGTGTGTTGACTAGTTGTTTAAGTCCGATGCTGGCGAGGTTGTCACGAAGGATAGTGGAGTTGGGGTCACTGAGGTTGTCGAGGTGGAAGTTCAGGTCTCCAATGAGTATGTAGTTTGCTGAGGCGATGGCGTGGGGTGCGATGAAGTCGGTGATGGTGGTGGCGAAGGGTGTTCGGGGGCCGGGGGGTCTGTAGATGAGTGTTCCTCGGAGTGTGGCTGTGGGGGTGGTCTGGATCTGGAAGTGCAGGTGTTCGGCGGAGGGAAGGTTTCGCTGGAGGGGGTGAGGCGGAGGGTGCTCTTGTGGGCGATGGCGAGGCCCCCTCCTGGGTGGTTGGGACGGTATTTCCTCTGGATCTTGTATCCGTCTGGGATGGCGGTGCTGATGTCGGGGGGCGGAGGATGCGTTGGTCCAGGTCTCTGTGAAGAAGGCGATGTCGGGCGAGAGAGAGTCGAGTAGGTTCCAGATTTCCATGGCGTGTTTGTGTACAGAGCGTACGTTGAGGAGGATGCATTTTAGGGTGTCCCCGGTGCTGGCGTCGGCGGTGTTGGAGGCCGGGGTGGCGGTGAGGGTCGGCGGCAGAGGAGGCAGGAGAACTGGCTGTGGGGCGTGCTCGGCGAGGCCTGTTGGCATTCTCTAAGTCTTCCAGGGTTGAGTGCGAGGAGGGTGGTGGTGTCGTAGCGATGGGTAGTGGGAGGTCCAGAGTTCCTGGCGCTGGCCGCGGTCGGGTCGCGGACGGGCGCAGACGGGCTTGCCTTTGGCGCGCCGGTGGCGCGTCTGCTGCGCAATCGCGCAGCGGCCGCCATTAAGTAGGGGAGGTGGGAGGAAGGAGAGGCTGGGAGGCGGGAGTGGGGGAATTCCAGAGGGCAATTCCGGTGGGGAATTCCGGGGGGGGGGGCGGGGTCTAAAATCTCAAACTCTCCATGCAGCAAGGTTTCTCTTCCTTTCCCCCAAATCATTCAACTGTCCAAAGTCTGTTCACCGGGTCATGTCCCTTCAAAACAATGAAAGAAATGTGATGCCGGTTAGAAGTCCCTAGCCACAGCCAGGAACCACATGTCCAAACACCCTGGAAAGGACGTGGTCCAAGGGAGAGGGGCGGCGCCTGGAAGAAGGGGGTCCGCAAAGTCCATCCATCACAGCTCCAAGCGAGAACACAACACAGAACGCGCTTACCTCCATACACCAACACACAAGGCCTTACATGCACCATCTAGAGAAAACAGTTAGCCCAGCCTCAAACACTGCACAACAACACGTGCAGGGGTACACAGGGCCATGGAACAGTTTCCCAACCACCTCCCCTTTCATAAAAAAATAAGATAGCACATCATGTGAGAATTACGGGGGCGCCCAAAAGACCAACAAAAAAAAAAAGCCCAAACTAGCCCAAAAGAAATCCCCAGAAAAGGGTGTAGCCAAGACACCGGGCGCCACGAGGGTCACGTTGCACACCACATGCCAGGACTAGAGGGGTATACACGTGACCTTAGGGCACGTTGCGATAGCCAACAGCATTCAGTTGCAACACGCCCCCTCTTTGTACATCGCCCCGCACACGTATAGGTCAAAAGACACCACCTGCACCGATAAGCACCCCTATGCACACACTAGGAGAGATAGGATACTGGAGGGCTGGCGTCACCCACAGAGCACTAATTAATAACCGAGACCATCCGCATGCACAAAAAGCTCACCCCGTAAAATATCTTTTCAGTCACGTGTGGGGGGGGTGGGCAACAACCCATAAAAATTCATGCGTCCCACTCTTTAATGTAACCCATCAAAAATAGATACCCAGACTAGGGCCTCCTTCCGGTGCCACACTAAAAATTTGCGTGAAGTGTGGCGAGCACACCCTTAAAGAAAAGAAGTTGCTTACCTGTAACTGCAGTTAGCCAGTATTGGTATCTTTCACAGATTCACATGCTTGAATCATTCCGCATTGTCGAATTGGGAGTCCCACGTTACCATAGTAAAGCAGTATAATATAGTGACATAGGCTAAAATGGCAATGCAAAGTCACTTTAATAGCCTACCTATGCCCTTATTTAAAAAAATAACCAAACTTGAACAATAACCAATCCAGAGACGGCATCCTCTAGAACACTGCCAACAGAGGCTGAATCCCTAGATTTTAACGCACAAGATGGAATAAAAAATTCCGAGCTATAAGGGGAGCTTCTTAGGGGAGGAGGGTGGGTTGCATGTGAATCTATGAAAGATACCAATACCGGATAACTGCAGTTACTGGTAAGTAACTTATTTTTTATCCAGTATTGGATCTTTTATAGGTTTGCATGCTTGAATCAGAATAGCAAGCAGTGTTGTAGGTAACTTAAGTACCCTTATAGGATGGTGGGTATAAAAAATATACCGCTGTATTAGGTGATAAGACCTAAAGTCTACCTAAATATGCATATAAATCTAGATGTAAAAAAAAAAAAAAATATATTATATATATATATATATATATATATATATATATATATATATATATATATATATATATATATATATATATATATATATATAAATTCACTGAAAAAACCATAGGTTTTAGGGACAGTTATAGTTACTTGGACATTGCACTCGTACAAAACCCGTGAAATTCCCCCGTTATAGTTAGTTCAGCTAACTATAACTCGCGCCCGCAATGCACTGCTGATGACGTCACATATTACATCACTCATGACATGGTCAGTGACATCACTGATGACATCACTGATGACATCTCAAATGACATCACTGATGACATCATCCAGTGACTGTGTGTTTCTGTAAAGTTTAAATATTTTTAAAATATATAGGAAAAGACGTATTGAAGAATGAGTGGGTGTCTAAGTGTCTGTATGGATGATTTAGTAGGTGCGTGACTGACTCTATAAGTGAGTGATTTAACGTATCTTACTGAATGCATGGGTTAGTGACTAAACTGGGTGTATGTCTGTATCCGTCTGTCTGTTGCTGTGTAAGTGGCTGCATGCGTTTGTGAATAGCTAAATGATTTTCTATATGAGTTATTGAATGCTTGTCTGTGTATCTGTATGGGTGCCTGAGTGTTTGTGTGGGAGGGGTGTGTGCAACTGTGTGCATAGATGTGTGAGTGGGTGATTCACTGGGTGGATGGTTTCAAGAGTGCATCTGTGATAGACTGTATGGGTGGGTAAGTGTGTGTAAGAGTGTGTTAGTGAGTGAATGTATGTCCCAGTGGTACATGTGTGAGTAACTACATATGTGAAAGGCAGTATATATGTGTGTTGGAGTATATAAATAGCTATAAGCAAGAGTGAGTGATTGATTGTGATAGTGGCTGTATGGATGATTGTGTGCTTGTATCAGTGATTGTATAAGAGCGTAACAATGTGCTACTATTTGTATGAGTAAGTGAGCTGGTGTGTGTATAACTGTATAGGTGAGTAAATGGCAGTGTGTTTAATTATTTGCATGACTGACTAGGTGTGTGAGTATCTCTATGGATGAGTGGCGTTGTTTGAGTGTCTATATAGGAGTAAGAGTGCATATGATAGTCCTGTACTGAGTGACCGTAAGTATGAGTGACTGTACGGGTGAGTGAGTGGATGTGTGTGTGTAGACCTAAGAATCAGTGAGTGGGTATGTAGTTATTGGTGTTGGAGTGTCTATGGTTTTGCGAATGGCAGTCTGTAATTTAGAGTGGGTGTATCAAAGATTATATTAGGGTGTGAGGAGGTGCATCAGATTATCACGTGGATGATGTCATCAGTGATGTCATTTGAGATGTCATCAGTGATGTCATCAGTGATGTCACTGACCATGTCATGAGTGATGTAATATGTGACGTCATCAGCAGTGCATTGCGGGCGCGAGTTATAGTTAGCTGAACTAACTATAACGGGGGAATTTCACGGGTTTTGTACGAGTGCAATGTCCAAGTAACTATAACTGTCCCTAAAACCTATGGTTTTTTCAGTGAATTTCAAAGGTTTTTTAAATGCTAATTTGTAACTATAACGTGTCTGAAACCTATGGTTTTTTCAGTGAATTTCAAAGGTTTTTTAAATGCTAATTTGTAACTATAACGTGTCTGAAACCTATGGTTTTTTCAGTGAATTTCAAAGGTTTTTAAATGCTAATTTCTAACTATAACGTGCCTGAAACCTACGGTTTTTTCAGTGAATTTCAAAGGTTTTGTAAATGACAATTTTTAAATGTATTAATTGTTATATTAATTTTTTTCATACTGATTTACTACATTTTTAGAAACAATTTTTTTTTACATATTTTGTCAAATTACATTGTAATTACATTATACATTACATTACAAAAAATACTTTCTCAGAATGAATTACTTTAGTTTAAATACTTTGCAGATAGGCAATAGACTTTTAAGTACAGTAGTTACAGTTGTTGCAATGGGCAACACATTTTCAAACACAATGCAACATTCAGCTCAATGTGAATTTCTAGTTAAATGCAATTAGTTACTTTATGGATTACTTTTGTAACCACAGGACTGGATCCTAGATTCAGTCCTGGTACATCTCCTGTAAACAGTTGAGTAAAAGCGTTTTGGTTACAGTCGTGATTTTTAAGGAATATTATTGTATTTTAAAAGTTGACACTTTGAAACTTTTTCTCATTGAATCACCAATGTTATCCTATGGAAGGAAATTCACTTAGCAGGTAAAAACTGTTATCGTTACTTTTTCTTACTCAGTGTTGGATCCTGGATCCAGCACTGGTGCATCTCCTGTAAACAGTTGAAAGAATGCGTTTAAGTCATACAGGCGATTTTTAAGGAATATTTGTAGTTTGTGAAAATCAACACTTTGAAACTTTTTGCTGAAAACCAGTCAATGTTAGCCTATGAAGGAAATTCAAGTTAACGGTAAGTACGGTTAAAATTACTTTTGAGGATCAGTACTGGGCTGAAACATGCAGCACTGAGGTCTCTCCTGATAACAGGTGAGTAAATCGGAATTCGTATTTCGGCTGATTTTAGAGGAATATTTTAAAGTTCCAAAACTCCACACTTAGAAGAATTTCCAAGTGAAACCAGTCAATGTTAGCCTATGGAAGGAAATTCAAGTTACTGGTAAGTACGGTTAAAATTACTTTTCAGGACCAGTACTGGGCTGAAAGATGCAGCACTGAGGTCTCTCCTGATAACAGGTGAGTAAATCGGAATTCGTATTTCGGCTGATTTTAGAGGAATATTTTAAAGTTCCAAAACTCCACACTTAGAAGAATTTCCAAGTGAAACCAGTCAATGTTAGCCTATGAAGGAAATTCAAGTTACCGGTAAGTACGGTTAAAATTACTTTTCAGGATCAGTACTGGGCTGAAAGATGCAGCACTGAGGTCTCTCCTGATAACAGGTGAGTAAATCGGAATTCGTATTTCGGCTGATTTTAGAGGAATATTTTAAAGTTCCAAAACTCCACACTTAGAAGAATTTCCAAGTGAAACCAGTCAATGTTAGCCTATGAAGGAAATTCAAATTACCGGTAAGTACGGTTAAAATTACTTTTGAGGATCAGTACTGGGCTGAAAGATGCAGCACTGAGGTCTCTCCTGATAACAGGTGAGTAAATCGGAATTCGTATTTCGGCTGATTTTAGAGGAATATTTTAAAGTTCCAAAACTCCACACTTAGAAGAATTTCCAAGTGAAACCAGTCAATGTTAGCCTATGAAGGAAATTCAAGTTACCGGTAAGTACGGTTAAAATTACTTTTCAGGACCAGTACTGGGCTGAAAGATACAGCACTGAGGTCTCTCCTGATAACAGGTGAGTAAATCGGAATTCCTATTTCGGCTGATTTTAGAGGAATATTTGCACAATGGTGAAGGGAGGGGCGGGGCCTGAGGTGACATCTTTGCAAACGCGCCCCGTGGCGCGTTTTAAGTTGAGGGATTAAGTTCCCTTGAATCCTGAGGGTCCCTAGGGGCCAACTAGACCACCAGGAACCTCCAATATGCGCCAGGAGGCTGCGTTGCAGAGACGTGTAGAGAGGCCACACCCCTTTTACACCTCTCTGCAACGCAGCTCTGTGGCGCTTTCTGGATGTACCTGTTGGGCTAGTTGGCCCCCAGAGACCCTCAGGATTGAAGGGATTTAATTCCCCATCTTAAAACGCGCCACGGGGCCTGTTTGCACACATGTCACCTCAAGCCCGCCCCCTCCCTTCACCACTGTGCAAACGCGCCCCGTGGCGCGTTTTAAGTTGGGGGATTAAGTCCCCTTGAATCCTGAGGGTCCCCGGAGTCCAACTAGCCCACCATATACCTCCAAAAGCGCCATAGAGCTGCGTTGCAGAGAGGTGTAAAAGGGGCGTGGCCTCTGTACACCTCTCTGCAAGGCAGCCCCTGGCGCATACTGGAGGTTCCTGGTGGGCTAGTTGGCCCCAGGACCCCCAGTATTCAAGGGGATTCGTTCCCCTCTGCAAACGCGCCAGGGCGCGTTTGCAGAGTGGTGAAGGAAGGGGCGGGGCCTGCGGGCCCGATCGTTTTTTAAATTTTTTTTTTTTTTTGGGGAGGGGGCCGCGTGGCCCCCTCCCGAGCCCTACTTGCCCCGGGGACCCCATCCCCCGGGGCTGGCCCTCTCGTTGGGGACTGTGGGGGGTCCCCAATCCCCCACAGTCCCGCCGGCTCCCCGTGTCCTACGGGAGCCGGCATTGCTTACACATGGGGAGCTGCTAAGATGCAGCTCCCCATGTGGAAAAGCAGTCGGCTTTGGATATTGGAAGAGAGAGCAGGTTTCCTGCTCTCTCTTCCAATATCCAAAGCAAGTTTGCAATGACAGGACGGGAGCCGCGAGGCTCCCGTCCTGTCATTGCAAACAGCAGTGTCCCGGGGGTAGGCACCCCGGGACACTGCAGGAGCCGGCCCTGGGGGTGGTGGTCCCCAGGGCCATCAAGGGCTCCAGGAGGGGGCCGCGCGGCCCCCTCCCATTCAGTGCACAGGCCCGGGAGGTGGTGGTCCCCGGGGCTCTGGGGGTCCAAAACGGACCCCCATTGTAATTTTCTTAGTGCCCCGGGAGGTGGTGGTCCCGGGCGTGTGGGGGCTGGAGCCCCCACACAGGTTTTAATAAAAAAAAAGAAGCCCCGGGAGGTGGTGGTCCCGGGGCTGCGGGAGGGCTCAGAGCCCTCCCGCACCATTGTACATAAAGCCCCGGGGGGTGGTGGTCCCCGGGGCTTGGGGGCCCTTAGAGGCCCCCACACATAAAATTAACCCCCCCAGCATGCCCCCGGGACTTGGGCCACCCGGGGCCAATTAACTATCGAATCGCGGGAGACCGCGCTCGATTTTTTTTCGGCAGGTTTCGCGCACCCTGAGCGCATCCTGCCGATTTTTAAAAAAAATTTTTTTTTTGCCCAGGGGGTCCTTGTGGGACCCCTGAGCAAACCTAGGGGGTCAGGGTGTTTCTACCCTCCCCCTTTGTGCGCTTTGCGCACTTGTTTCTGTCCCTCGGTTCTACCGAGGGACAAAATGGCTGCCAACATTTCCTGAATCGGAATGTTGACAGCCAGCTGACAGCCAATTAACATGCAGCTCGTGATCGGGACGGTGCGCGCAGGGTGCGCTCAGGGTGCGCGAATCCTCCGTGCCCATAGATATATATGTACTTTTACTTTTTGATTTTCTCAGCAACTACTGAACGGATTTACACCATTTAACAAAAGGGTTCTTTCTGAACCAAGAACTACCTCTTTGCCAAATTTGGTGTAATTCCGTTCAGCAGTTCGGGCTGTAGCCGTGTCTAAAGTTTCCTATGGGAAAATGCATGGGGAAAACGCGTTTTGGGACCCCCTTTTTCTCGGCCCCCGCTTGACGTATCACCCCGAGACTTTCAGGGTAGGAGCGGACCGGAGCGCCCCACGAAGTTTGAAAATTTCGCGAAGATACGTCAACCGGCAAGAGAGTTATTTCAAATAGAATGTCGCGGATTTCCTATGGATAATAGGTTGTAACTATAACTATCTACTATCTATATGCCTAAACAAGAAAACATGACTAAAACAAGGTTATAAACGTTACCGGGAAATATATATATCTTTATTGACGCTATGTGCGAATATAATACTATACTGATATGACTGTATAAGTGCTATAAGCATGATAGAAGTAGTGTGCTTTCTATGATAGAATTATATAAATATGGATACAAGTTACCTTGTTCATAAATACCTTAGAAATAGAGGCTCACCTTGTAAGAACAAATGCCTTAATCCACCTGCTTTATCGCTTGTAGTACTACAGTGTGATGATTCGAATCCGTAGACTTGCGCAAGCTCGTATGATGAACTCTTTCACTTTGCAGTGAGGCTGATCCTTTCCAAAGGACCATGTGCAAACCAGGTTAGCCAGGGTGTAAACCAGGTTTGTATAGTGTGCAATAGCACGTTACTGTTAGAAGCCTGCAGTGATGGAGTGGCGAAACTGAATAGTTGCAGAAAAACATCTGGCAATGGTTGAGCTTGTAACTTGAGTACCTTGTGTAGATGAACCCCTACGACGACAGTAGTAGATCCTACTGTCCCAATTGTTTGTTCCGAAATAAACAGAAGCACCTGAATGAGGATGAGAACATCGTTAGATATCTAGGGTATAGAGCGAATGTTTAGCTGGTGATAATGGAACTGGGACAGAAATATGAAATACGACAGGTTTATCAAGATAAAATCATGGTGGAAACTTGGAGATAAATTAACATTCGTTCTGTGATAAAGGTGTTGCTCAGAGAAAAGCGCAAGAAAACTCTTGCGCTGTGAATGCTTGTATTTGGAGACTTCGCGAGCTGAAGCAAGATTTTATAGAAAATGGACCTTCCACTAGAGATATGTGGGAAAGGTCAAGAACTCCAGAAGGAGAGGGGGGGGGAAGGAGAGAAGAAGAAGGAGAGAAGAAGGAGAGAAGAAGAAGAAGGAGAGAAGAAGAGAGAGAAGAAGAAGAAGAGAGAAGAAGAAGAGAAGAAGAGAGAAGAAGAAGAGAGAAGAGAGAGACGAAGAGAAGGAGGAAGAGAGAGAAGGAGGAAGAGAGAGAAGGAGGAAGAGAGAGAGAGAGGAAGAGAGAGAGGAAGAGAGAGAGAGAGAAGAGAGAGGGAAGAGGAAGAAGAAGAAGAGAGGTGAATATCAGTCTCTAGAAATTGCTGCGAAATAAAGGTTGCTACTGAGTTAGTAATCGAAGGAAGACAAATCAGAGTCCACTATGGTGATGCTTCCAAAGGGTGTACAGTACACTGTTGATGCTATAAGCAAAATTGGTTCTATTTAATTTGGACGCTTTGGTCGTTATTTTCTCTATTTCCTAGTATAGGATATGTGATGCTCCGAGGGACGAGTATGATCCTGGACTGGTAAACCTTAGTAGGTATGTGGTAAAGTGGGAAGACTAGGAGTGGTCCGGGTGAGACCGGGCGCTGATTCGTGGTAATAGGACTGGCGTGGCGGATATGCCTAGGATTGGAGTCTGAGAGCAGGAGTAGCTCTGTAAACTTGTGTTGCTGGCCTCCTGGGAGCGTTGAAGATGTGGCGACAGTGGTTCATTTCTCCCGTTGGTGGGAGCCACCGGTATAAGCGATAAGGGTAAATCAAAGTATGTAAAAAGAATTCAGGATTATCTGAAGAAAAAATTCACTCCCCTACGACCTTGGAAGCGTGTACACATTGATGTAAAACTGGTCTTTATTATTTTGAGCGTGGAAATAAATGTTGTGGTGATTTACCCAAGTGAAAATAGTCTGTATAGTTCTGACGGATCCAGTTTCCATTATGGCAGGTGCTCTAGGCCGTATAGAGAGCAAGTGCTGAAGAATTACACAGGTTAGACACCCGTTAGGGTGTGGCGATACTTTGGGACTTGGCGGCTAGCTTCACAGCTCTTGAACTTCTGGGAAGTGGTGCCTGATCGAGCACTTCTTGGAAAGAGATATAGAAGCGTTGTCATAGATGTCCGTACATTGTTACCAAGACATGGAACCACCTTCCCCTCCAACTCTGTACAGTCTCCTCGCTGGCAGAGGTCAGAAAAAAGACTGAAGACCAGGCTCTTTGATGGAGAAACATAGCCCAGATACCCACCAGGGTGACAGTGCTGCGCTTTCCAAATGACTGATTGATTGATGCATTTGTCGCCCTAAATGGTAAGGGGATGCCCAAATGTGGGTCCCATGCTCGCTATGCTACAGGTTACAAGCTAGCCCGGCTGAGGAGGGGTAAAACCCCGAAACCAGCCCTAGTATGCTGGTTATCTGATCAGGGAGGACCTGTTCTGGCAGGTCAAGCTGGACTGTTCCCACAGGGAGCAGGATGAATGCTGATTTGCATATGGTTGGGTCTAAACTGGGATGGCGTGGCAAGCAAAATAACAATGAATTTAACCCAGATCTGTGAGTGGGGAAAAAGTTTGACAATGTTCAGCATTCAGTCCATCCTCTGATGGTGTTATATAGATGTTGCCAGTACCTTGGAACAGTGACAGCCAAACATATACAGAGATTCTGTTTATAGAAAAAACATATGCTAATGTTTGTGACCTCAAATGATATGAGCTGCGTTGAAAGTTTAGCAGCGCGTCATCCATGGTTGGGAAACAGAATACCGTATTGCGCAAGGGTAGCTGGTACGGACATCATGCAACTGGAGAATGTGAGATAATGTGGACATGGGCGTCTTGCAAGTCTAGCTATGCCGTAAAGCTTGCGCGGTTTAGAAGACATGGATGTTCGAAATTTAAGCTGCTAATATGTATAGTTTTCTGCATTGTAGACGATGCGTGCAGAATTTGCAAGTCATGAAAAATGTGCGGCTAGAACTGTAGAGAGATCCCCTTTGTACAGAATTAGAGAACCGAGGAAGACCTGAAGGCTTCTGAGAAGCGAGAAATTTGAGAAACATCGCTCTAGAAATTTCATCCTTATCAGGGTGATGCTTAGGACATCCTGGAGTGATCTGTCCAATTGCATCCATAGGTTTTGAAGTTCTGTTTGTTACGGTTCCAGACTGTGTTGCGGAAGAGGGTTGTATTGATTGCGAAGGATATAGAGCCTAGAACAACCTGTACAGACATACTGAAATGGACCTTGCATGAGATAGAAAGATTGATTGATTGATTATTAACCGTTCGATTAGTTAAAATCATTACAGTAAAAAGCTAAAATTAGAACCCCACCCCCCTTACCCACCCACCCTTTCCACCCCCCTCCCAGTGCCTCCTGTGAAATTAAAAACCCCGTTCCAACAGTCAGTCTTGTGTTGCAGGGACCTTTCAGCTTTCTATCCGGGTACTTAATTTTGATGCGGCAGGGTTCCCGACAGAGCACTTGAAGTAGCGGGCGAGGTCTTCTTTGCCCATTTTTGTTTGCAGAAACCATTTGTTGGCACATTTATCAACTCTGATTTTGAGAGCTTAAGGACAGTCGTTTTTTTACTCTATAGCATCTAGAGCTGGACCAATCTGGTAAATAAATTTTGCAGCTCTTGCAAGGTGGTGTGTTTTTGTTTCCGAGAAGCACCAATCTGATGCCTCCTTGCAAGTTCTGATGCCAAGGGCTCTTAAAATGGGACGAAACAGCCTCTGTCGTTCGTTGATGAGTTTTGGACAACAGCACAGTAAATGAAGCCAAGATTCCCGTTGGTAGTTGCATAGGCGACATGAAACGGCTCCGTCTGTTCGTGCCCATGCAGGATTAAAATCCCAAATTCTGAGGGCCGTTAGCCTCATAAAAAGGACTTTCTTACGGGCCTGGGCCCCTAATGCTTCCGTTAGGTATGGTTGGACTTTCCCCAGGATGTAAGATTCGTCCAGTACCTTCGTATGGGTGTTGTATCGGAGTGCAGTTAGATCCTTTTCATAAGAAATGGAGCGGACCTGCCGTCTCATGGTGTTCAACCAGGCCTTGTGTGGGATTTCTATTAGGGGCAAACTGTTTCGATCTATGTTTAGGGTCTCTATTGCTTTACCCAGCTTGGTGTGCCAGGGGGGGGACCTCTTCTTTGAAGATTTTTGCCAAATGATGTTTTAGAGAGTTGTGCAGTGCTTTAAGGACTCCAATATAATACTTTATTAGGTCTCCCTGGAGGGCCAGTTCCGGTCTGGCGAGCCCTAGTTCCAGCTGTTATCTCGTGTTCCTAGCATTCCTGGGTACTTGCAGCACGATCTTGGGGGCTTTGACCTGCGCTGCTGCTATAACTTTGTCTAGAGCTCCTGGAAATGCCGGGTGCTCGTAGTTGATGGCTGGGATTAATTTTGCCCTAAGGACCTTCAGCATGGGTTCGGCTTTGGGGCTGATCAGGCGTTTGCTTAGTCGTCTTATTGAAAAAATTACTCTGTTGATTTTAGCAGTTAGATGTTTTATATGAGATGCCGATGTTGCCCTCTCGTTTAGCCAAACTCCGAGATAGTTGTAAGCTGCGGTGGTCCCAATTTGGTGGTCTCCCATCTTCCAGACCGCTTGTTTTTTGGGCGGGTATCTGCCAAATATCATTATCTTCGTTTTACCTTGATTAACTGTCAGGTGATTTTCCTTGTTGTACTTCCCTAACTCTTTAAGGGCTCTTTGGAGACCTACCCTTGTATGGTCCATCACTACGGTGTCATCTGCGTACTGTAGGGTTGCCATTCTCGCCTTGCCCAGTCTCGGTGGAACTAGACTTGCCTCTTTCAGGGCTGCCCCCATGTCTGCTGTATAGAGTTTGAATAGTAGGGGGGCCAGGACGCAACCCTGCTTCAATCCGTTGTTGGTTTCAACTTTTGCTGATAGAGCTGTGGAGCTTATCTTGACTTGTACCCAAGTCTCCTCGTGAAGGGATATGATGGCCATCAGTAGCTTAGGAGGTACCCCCCAGGATGACAGTTTTCTCCAGAGTTTGCCCCTATCGACTATCAAAAGCCGTGCTGTAGTCAATAAAACAGCAGAACAGCGGTGGGTGCTTGACTTTCACAGCACGTTTTGAGAGGTAGGCCAGGGCCATGATGTTATCTGTTGCTGCGCTATTTTTCCTGAAGCCAGTCTGGTAGAATGGGAGTATGTCGTTATTATTAACCCAATCCTCTAGATCTCCCAGTAGTAGTTTAGCAAAAGCTTTGGCTTCTACATCCAGCAGGGCCACTAGCCTATAGTTTGCAGGGTTGGAGTGGTCGCCTTTCTTGTGAATAGGGAAGAGGATGGATACTTTCCATGAGTGTGGAATTACTGCCGTTGCATATGAAAAGTTATATAGGGAGGTGAGGACTGTGGAGAAAAGCGTTGGAGCTGTTTTAAAGACCATGGCTGGAATGCCGTTTGGGCCTGGTGCCCAGTCATTCCTCATTTTCCTGATGTCCAACGTTATTTCAGCTTTCGTAAAACCTGCGCCCTCGAGCTTCATTTGTCCTGCTTCGTCTGGGTGCTTGGGAAGAGTGGCTGTCTGGGTGCCTACTTCCCGGATGTTCTTCAGTGGGGCTTGCTCTGTAGCTGGTGTACCTCTGGTATATAGTCCCCTTACGTATTCTTCCCACTCGTTGCTTGCAATGTTGTTCTCCTTGCTCCTGGGTTGGGAGCTCAGACGGTTGATGTACCTCCATAATTTAGCGTTGTTCTTTTCCTTTAGAAGGGCAAATACCGTGATCTATTTTTGTTCCATCTCTTTCCTCTTTTGCTCACCTACTTTCCTCCTAAGGGCGGCTCTCAATGCAGCTATAGAGTCCCCCTCTGCCGATGTTCCTCCTTTCTTCCTACTTCTAAGTGCCTTCATTAGCGCTCCTTTGCATTGTCTCAGGCACTTCGGTGGCTGTGGGTTCTTTAAAGAATTGGCCTTGAGACAAAGTTTTCTTCCAATGATTTTTGCCCAGCTTCCGCCATAGGTCTTCTGTCAGTTCTTCCCAGAGACTGGTCACCTCTGATTCGGTCTCCCATGGACCACGGGCCTGCCACATTGATGCCCACTCCTGCATTTTCCCTTCGAGAGAGGTTGTCCATTTTATTCTTCTAATGGCTCTGAAACGTTCGTCCCCTGTGGTTTCTCCCAACATTTTCAGAAGCTCTGCTGCTTCCGTTCCCAAGTTAAATCTTGCGCATAGAGGCCTGTGGTCACTTTCTCCTCTATCATCGACCTGGAATTCTTCCAGCCTGTCCGCTGTTTTTTCATTGATTAAGATTAGGGCTCCCGGTTTTACGGTATTTATTTTTGGGCCATTTCTGTCTGTATTTATCCATATTTAATTTTGGGCCATTTTATCTGTATTTATCCATATTTATTTCGTGTTTTGCGTATAAATGAAGTTGTAAAACTGTACATTTCCATAACTATTTACCTGATAGACGCGCGCTCATACTTTGGTGTCTGTCGTGTTTTAGCTCTTTAAGCTGCCAAATATTACACAACAATACATCCACTGGTAAATGCTAGTTTTATACCATAAATGTATGTTGACATATGCCATTATTTAAAGAAATTGCATCCTGTTTTTAAATTTTCTATGCTGTCCATCTGCTCTGCTGCTGGCCTATAATTCATGAAAGACAGCACGGAGAATCACTTAACCCGTTTGCTGCGTGCGTCGGCCAACGGCCGTCGCGAGCACTACCTCGGTAGTGCTGCGCACGTCCGTTGGCCGACGCGGCCCCGCCCGGTTAATAGAACGTTCCGCACTGGCGCGGAACGTTCGGAGCAGCAAACGGGTTAAAAGAAGCACAATTTTCTGTATTTATCCACTTTTAAAAATAAATGCAGACAGAAAACACATTGTTTTCTGTCTGTATTTATCTGTATAAATCCGTAAAAACGGAAAACAGGGAGCCTTAATTGAGATGTAGTCTATGGTGGATATATTCCGAAACGATGGTTTAGAGCACCATGAGGGTGAACGTAGTTTCATCAGGAAGTGGGTAGAGTAGAGTTTGACATTATTAAATAGACAGAGCAGTGGGCTTGCCTTGTGCCCTTTAATTTGTTTTCCCGGGGCACGTTCCAAACCTCTCAAATTAAAATCTCCTGCGATGATTACGCTGTAGTGCTCGTATTTTATTAATATATCTTCCAGTGTGTTGGTGAGAGATTCCATGCAGGCAGTGGTCAGATGGGTTGATGTAACAGTTTATGAGCAGCAGATTAAACGGCAAGTGGCCCTCCCTTAGCCCAGCAATTGTCATTGCTTGCAGATCAGGGGAGTTTACTCTTATTTCTGTGGGCTTGAGTTTTCTCGCATGGCTTATGAAGATGGAGAGACCCCCCGATGGACGACCAAAGATGTTTCTTTTTGTCGCATTAATGCGATGTTCGTGAAATCCCGCTATGGGTGTTGATGTCATTGACCAAGTTTCTTGACAGCAAATAATGTCCCCTTTTGCAAAGTAGTCCTGTACTTCCCTGATCCCTACTTTCTTATTTAACCCTGCGATGTTCCATGATATGAGGGTTAGTTCTTGGGGGAGGTCCGAATTTTGGCCTAGGTATTGATCTTCCAGCACCACGGTTGCCCTTCCTTCTCTAGCGAGCGCTTGATTTTGGCTAGGGGTGCTGTTGCCAGCTATCGCCTCTTGTGGCCTGTTTCGGTTGACCCGTTAGCACTCTTCGCAGGTTGTCACTTTGAAATATAGAAACGTTTATTGGAGTTTTCGAGCGATCATTTGTATGTTCTCCTCGTTTCCTGTTGTGGGTGGTGCCTTTCAGGATTGATGTAGGCCCCGACCTCTCTTTTTGAGGTATGAGGACAAAGGGATAATTCGATTAGATGGGTTCTGTTGCTTCTATGCCCCAATTTGCGAGTTGTTGGGCTTCGCCAAGGACTGCCCGTTGGAGGGGACGCTCGCAAAAGCCCAGGACGGTTGAATCGCCATGGCTGTCTCCCTGTGTCCTTCTGAACTTTGCCCACTCTATATTTTCCGATGTGATATGGGACAGTGATTTGACATGGCCAAAGAGTCGGAGGATATTAGTTCTGTTTAAGATGTCATGAGGCCCTTCCATGTGATACCTAGGGGTAAGCACTACCTCGTGTATTGTTGGTGGTTCCACAGAATTTATTGTTTGTATTACCCCCCCATTGCACTTGCTGTTTGATCTCAGACTGTGGGGGGGTTTAATACAGGTTCGCCAATGTTGTTCCTCTTCCACCCTGTTGTTAATTCCCAGCGTACTAGCCATGTGCATTTGCTCCATCAGTGGGGATGTAGTGTACTCCATAGGGCCTTTGTGGCCCTCCAATTCCAATAGGTCATAGAGCCTGATTTGTGTGGCGGCGTCCTCCTTACCCTTGCTGACCCTGTTGGTTATCACCTGGACGGCCGTTGGTGCTAGCACTACTGAGTGTGATAGGTCCGCCTGGTCAGCCTGGATTACTTGAACCCCGCCACGTTGTATTAAGTCGTCCCTTTCTCTTTCTTCGGCTATTCCTGTGTCTGCCGGCAGACGCTGGCACTTGATCTTTTGTTTGAGATTAAAAATCGGGTAGAGTGGAAGTGAGGCGTTTTTCTCCTCAGGTCTGTGTCTGTTCAGCATTGCCGGCAGGATGGATCTTCTTTTCATTTTAGATCTCTTCAGCTGTTTTTTCAGCTTTTTCTTCACCCTCCTTGTCAGGGGTGCTTCTGTTCTGGCGTCTGTTTCCCCCTCCATGGTCTTTCTGCTCTTCGGCTTCCTTTGTAACCGGACTTGCCAGAGCTTCCTCGGTGTCACTCTGTCGGGGATGCCAGACTCTCTTGGCTATTCATCTCATTCTCTAAGGCTTTTATTTCCATTTCCCTTGCTCTGCCGTATTCGCCCTTGGAGGTCACTTTGGGGTTGCCCTTTCCAATAATTCCGTTATTCCTGTTTTTTTTAATGATTCGCCACTGCTCTTGGTTAGTGCCACTATGTCCCCCAATATTTCTGGCAATTCGGCCCACTTTTCTATTATGGCGGCCCTTGAGCTTGTCCGGGCTATCATTGTCTGATTATGTTTGATTGTTAGCTCCATTTCGTCCAATTTGCAGCCCTGCTTCTCTAGGCACTGGGCTATTGATTGTAGGAGGTCTACTTGGATCTCCATTTTAGTTGCTTGCCATATCAGGGCCTTAGCTATTGACTTCTGAGCTTCTCTGATCGTTGTCAGAAGAGAGGAATCTTCTTGCTCGTCTTGATCCTTCTGGTCTGTTGATACGGACGTCCCTGCTCGTTTGTTGCCCTGGTTTTCTGCCGCTTCCCCTCTCCCGGTAAGGAGGGGGGTGAGGTCCAAGGTCCTTTCGATTGTCTGCTCTAACTTCTGTAAGAAGGAGTGGGTGAAATCTCCTGTCTCTGGTGAGTCGAGATGTCGGCGCCCAGATGATGAAACCATTGAGCTTGTTCGTGAGACGTCTCGTGGACTGATATGCGTTGGATCTTTGCCCTCCAGGACATCCGACATGTCTTCCTCCTGGGGCCGACGGATCAAAACTTTAATTGGTGAAAGGATGTGTATCAAATCTATAGGCTTCATTCCGATCCCAGCGACTGTTGTGAGCCTCTCGGAGTCACCAATCCTTTCTTTATATATTGTATTATTTTCCTCTGTGTCTTGTGCTTTGCGCCCGCTGATCAGGGGCGAGTTTTGATCTCCCTGTACCGATGTGTCCCAGTCCTGGCCCCCTTCATTAGGCAGGAGATAGCCTCCCCCGAGTGGGGGTTCTTTGATGTCAAGCTGCTTGATGCATACCTGGCCGGGTCGGAGTGCTTGAGGGTTACTTGCTGTGAGCTCTTCAGTCCCTTCCGTCTCTTCAACCCCCCTGGCAAACATGCCGGAGGGTGGCAGGCTACCCGGCGTCTGTAAATAATGGGCGATGAGCCCTTGTTGAAGGGATTGTAAAAAGGGGCTCCCGGTGTGCGACTCTTGTCTGGAGCTCTGAGCCGTACTCCTTGTGACCCTAGTTGCTTGGCCCTTGTGGGTTTCTTTGTCGAAGACAGTGTCCATCCTCTTTGGTTTAATCTATTTCCCCTTAAACATTATCCTCCCCGAACCAGGAGAAGAAATTTGAGGTGCTTGCTAGGTTTTGGGATTCTTAAAATATCTCTCCCTTGGTTTTTAGGGCTATTTCATTTGATCATCTGATCACTCTTCTATGTGCGCTGCCTGGGCCACTCTCCTCACCACGTGTTTAGGCTGGTTGGGCTGAGCTAAGAAGCGGGATGCCTTTGCTCCGGCGGCCTTCTCCGCTATTACGCTGCCTTTAACCCTTTTGTACGTGCATGCGGGCACCACCAATTGCTCCTTTGCCACACAGCTCACACCGAACCCCCAGTCTATAACCACCACCACTGTGCTCCTTTGTCCTGTGTGCTCCCGGTAAGAGAAAGCACCCCTTCCACTTTCCTCAGCAAAGTTTGGTGGGGCTGAGCAAGGTCCGGGCAGCGTGGGGGATGTGATGAGGGTATGAGGATACGAGGGAATGTAAAAGGGATGTGAGGGAGGGGTGGTGAGCGTTCAGGCTTCACAGATTCTCACTCACCCACTGGCCACACCTGGTGCTTTGTGCTTTATGCTGCAGCCCCGCTCACCGCTGATTTCTGTGCCGCTGAACTGTTATGCAGGGCTGGGCCAGGCTGGGTGTTGCTCTGGCAAGTTCCAGGTTTGTCGGGTCTGAGCTCTCTCCAAGACCCGCTCCACTCCCAAGCTCTCACCGCTCTCCCGCGGTTCCTGATGCTCGCGACCCCGCGCGGCTCACCGGGGCTTCCTGCAACCTCCTGCGGCTCTTAATGCGGCTCCCGGTTCGCGGAGCACCCGGTTCGCGGAGCACGGTTCTTGGCCCCCCGCGGCTCTGCTCCCCTGCCGCTGCTGGTTACCGCTGTTCTCCCGCTCCCGCGCTCACACAAGGTCTCTCGAAAGACCAGGACTGGATGGAGTGCTGGATAATCTGTGATACATAGAAAACATTTGTGATATCTAAGATGGACCCCCTTTTTGTTTCCAGAAGTGAGAATAGAAACCTACAGGTGTACAGGCATAGGGCACACTGTGTATAGCTCCTTGAGAAAGATGAGGGCTCCCATCTTCAAAAGTGAAGAAAGAAAAAAGAGGAAGATGTTCCCCTGATGAACTGATCTTTAATGAAACTGCAGGGAATGTGCCCAATATAATACCTATTTGATTGAAGATATTCTTTCTCTGGGTAAGATGGGTGGAAACGTTTACACGCATGGTATGAGTGGGGCTAGGAGTTATGTTCTATTTCATCGCTCTCCGGAAAATGAGACTAACACGCTTCCGCTACTCCGGTCTGTTTCCTCAGGCAGTTAGCGATGTTGTTGCTAGCAAATGGGCTTTAGTGATCAAATGGGATACAAGATAGGCTCTCCTAAATGATGAGAAAAGTGATGCTTGCGTCAATTAAAAGGGCAACCCTTTACGTGAAACTTGCCAAATAATGCGGCAGCGCCTGTTACCATGGAAACCACGTATGTTCTGGGAAGCATTGTCCAGGTGTCATTGCCATATTGGTGACACTTGCAGCCGATGGAATGCAGTAGTGTCCAATAGATATTTGCCCAGAATCACCTGATGTTGAATTATTAGGGCAACCATGTCTGATGACAATAGATGGTCAGTAGGACCCAAATTGGAAACAGAAATAGCCGAACATAAGTTAAATTAGCCCCAATCAAGACAAACCTTTGCAACATTATCCAGGTGGCTAGCCCAATCATCTGGTGCAGCCAAGTATAGGGGAATCATATGGTGACCCTGAACCACCTGGGTAAGTAAATATTGCGACGTAGGGTGACTCTAAAGAAACAAAACGCTCCAAGTCGTAACTATTTGCGTCAATGCAGCCACAGTTGTGGCTAGTTTCCAAAGTATTGTCACGCCTTCTCCCCAAACATAAAGCACTATGTAGGCAGAGCATTAATGATGCTGGTTAGAAAGGCACGGATCTTGTTTAGAGGCAAGTCCAACGTGGACCAGGTGAGGGTGGGATAGTGGGAAGATAGCTGTAGTCTTCAGGACATATTTTATGTTCCAGAATATTGCAGGTGAAGAGTCTTCCTTAACATTTACAGTATGAATGTTATTGACATGCCTCAAATCAACTTAGAAGCTATGGAGATGGGTATAGATCGTTTACTAGTACTTCCAATAAGGAGTGGATAGATTCACCCTGTGAAAAAAAAATTGCATATACTATGGTGTTGAAGAGGCCGTCGACAGCCGCCGTCAAGCAGTCATCAAGGAGGACGAGTCTACGATGCATCAAACCGCCACCATTGATTACTGCCGTAGAAGATGGCCTTGACCACGAGAGTCAGCGACGATGGAGAGGTACGCCGATGAGATGATCGTCTTTGCCAAGTAAGTATTTAAATCCTGGCTCTAATAGCATGTCCCATGTGTAATAAGGGCTTTCGTTGAAAGAGGCTGGCTTGACGAAGTCCTAGTCAATGGGATGGGTTCTGTTGAGGAGGCAATTAGAGGAGTTCAGTAGGGCTGACAACATTGAGGCATCTATTAGGATGTCGACGACGACGTGACTGACGTCATTAGTGTTGTTGAGGTAGTAAAGGTCTTAGATTCAGGCCTTGCTGTCGACGTATGGAGCCTTAGGAAGGGTGAACTCCAGGTGAAAACATAGGAGTTATAGCCCTTGACAGCGAAGTTTTTGAGAGGTCTTTGTGTCTTTCCTTTAAACTGTCCTTCGGAGACTCAAGAGGAGTCTTTTTTAAGGACGTTTGAGAGGGTCTGGGGTACCTTGCAATTTTGATGCCCATTTCAAAGCTCCATAAGAGTTAGTCCTTTAGACTCCAAAATGCGTTTCTCCTTTGAACTGTCCTTCTGAGACTCGAGATGAGTCTTTTCAAGGACGTTTGAGAGCTTCTAGAGTTCTTGCTCCTTTGATGCCCATTTCAAAGCTCCATAAGAAGTTATTTCTGTAGATGCCAAAATGCGTTTCTCATTTGAACTGTCCTGAGACTCGAGATGAGCCTTTTTTAAGGACGTTTGAGAGCGTCTGGAGTACCTTGTTCCTTTGATGCTCTCAAAAAGCAGCTTTCCCTCCTACCGTATGATGAGGGTAAAGGCAAATAATTCCCTGAAAAAAGAATCTGAATGAAGACATTTTCCACTACAGCCATAGTGTTAGAGAGTCCCTTCAATGTAAGGTGCTTTCGTTATTATGATAATAAAAATGCATTTTTTTTTAAATAGTAGTTGCTATATAGCTAAGAGCTCAGAGAGACTTCCTTCATACGACGTGCAGTAAAAAATCTAGGGATTCAGCCTCTGTTGGGAGTGTTCTAGACGGTGCTTTCTCTTGATTGGTTATTGTTCAAGTTTGGTTCTTTTTTAAATAAGGATATAGGTAGGCTATTAAAGTGACTTTGCATTGCCATTTTAGCCTATGTTACTATATTATACTGCTTTAATATGGTAACGTGTGACTCCCACTTCGACGACAGGCAATGATTCAAGCATGTGAATCTATGAAAGATCCAATACTGGATAAGCACAGGAACTCCGAAGAAATAACTGACGACGGCACATGCTTTGTTATTTAATCAATGAACACAGCTCTTATACAACAGGTCGGCAACCGAATGTCCAAGTGCATAACATTTTCAGCAGCCACATCAGCATCCCAACAGGACCTACAGTGTGCGAATTAAGAACTACGAACTGTACTGTGAACTTTTTCCTCGAACTTTGTTAACTAAAGGTACTCCCAACTACCAGAGGATTACAAAAAAACACCCATTGATTCATCCCAAGACCTGCAATGTTCAATAAGTTATGTATTATTCCATTTCTATGTACCCTCTGTTTATTATGGGTGCTGTCGCATCCATTCATCACCAAAGTACTGCCTAGTCAAGTGCACTCCACCCCGAAGCTATCACCGCGCTTGCGTAGGGACCTCTCCCACATCACTTATAATTACACCGAACCGAACACTAACATTCCACACACACTACACAGCGCCCTCTTATACAACACATGGCATCAGCACATGACTGCCATGGGCTCCAGAGACAACCGCCAGGTTATGTTACGTCTGTTCGCTGATACCACATGCAGAAGGCGGAGACAGGCTTTACTTGTCCCAAAAGGTATCCCCCGAAAAAGCAAAATGCATTCTCCACCTCTACCTATGTAAGATTAGGGCCAAAATACAGCCCAACAGAGTAGAACCCCATAGAGTTGTAGTGAATCTGACCCGATAGGAGACCAATCCCATATCCTTGTACCTTTTCACCGAGCCTAGCGACATTCAAACTGAGCTATGTGGGATGTGCAGAAGGGGCACCAGAGGGGAGGATACTGTTTGGCCCCGAGACATTCCACAGAAGAGATTATTGAAGGTAGCAAAGCTACCACTCCAATGCATGAACACATCCGCTCCCGCTTCTATCGGTTGTCCTAGGGTGGCCTTTAGCATATCTGGGGCCGGCTTCTTAAATAACAAATAGACCCCAGACATGGAGTTCCAGTGTAGGGCCATCCACCTCAATGATACGAAGGGAAATGAGTCTCGTACGGGAGGGTTGAACAACGGCATAGATACTACATGTAAGGAAATCTGGGATACTGAGGTGAAAAGATATACGTGGCTAGAAGGGAAGGGGCAACCCCTAATTGTACAGAAACCTACACTGTATTCCTTGTGTTTCAGAGGAAAAGGAACCATTCTAGTGGGAATAAAAAAAAACTGTGGCACAATACTGCACATTCCAGACATGAAATGGGGCACCTCCACGCTGATGGACACTTACTGGAATTGCAGCGAGTTTGCCTACACCCAGCTCTTCCCCAGATGGCATGGCCTCTGCTCCTTCGTCACCATACACCCCCAACCCTAGTCATTCCCAGAGAATATCTGTCAGAGTTGCACCAAACTGAAAAACATCAAGTCCCCAATAATTGACTGTCATGAAGTATGGGTTAGATAATGTAGTTGAAAATTCAACTAGAGGGGGGAATGTTAATATTGATAAAATCAATGCCAATGTTTATAATGATACATTCATACATAAAAACGAAATTACATCACTATTATCAAATTTGCTCATCATGGACCATCAACCCCGACTCAGAAGTACGTGGTCAGGAAGGCTCTGCGACCTAGGCCTAAGGTTACTGATTAACCGGTCACAGGTGGGGTGAAACATAGCTGGCAGACAAACGCACAAACAGGAAACTCCGGTCCATCCCCCGATGAGTGCAGCAACACCACAATGGTTCAGGGAGATTGACCCCAATAAAGCACACATGGCCAGAGGGGTGCCCCATTCCTAAAACACCATAAAGTCAGATGCCACATGAAATTAGGAACACACAGCCAATAAGGACACACCACACAGTGATCATGCACCCCTCATGCCGGACCATCTGGACACATTACCCACTGGCTGACATTGTGTCCACGCAAGGTCGAGGCCACCTGCATTTGTTATCAGTGGCCATATTTATGACTCCACAGACAAGGCCCTTATTCTTTTACCAAAAAAAGGATCTACGGAAGTACTTTATGATACCCATGTATAAAACTCTGTTCAGATTGATTGTACTTTGAGACAGTCCTCAGACTCGCTTCTGTAACAGTGCTCCCGGTCAAATTGTTTAATTAAACCAACTGTTCCTGTTTTGCCAAACGCCTCTTGTCTTGTTTTTTCAAGGTAAATTCATGTTCGAGCAACAACTGTGCACTGGAACCAAGGTAAACCCCACTGATGAGCCCCAATAATGGCGAAACCTGTCTTGGGTTGCAGTGTTTCCGTTCAGGGGGGACTTGGCCTGGCAGATCAGGCAGGAATGTTCCTATTGGAGCATGGTCAAGTTGTATTTGCAATATGGCTGGGTCTAAACTGAAGTAGCATGGTGGGCAAAAAAAACAATGGGTTGGAATGTTACCCCAAGTGATTGACAGCGGTCAGACGTCTAGCAAGCATTCCTCCCATCACCTTTTGTGGATTTGATGTAACCTACAATTAGCCAAGAGTATGCCCAGATGTGGATCCCGTGCTCACTGTGCCACTGGAACCAGGCTACACCTGATTAATAAGCCCCACTCAGGATAAACAAGTCTTTGGTTGCTTGTGTTCCAGTTCAGGGAGGGCCTGGCCTGGCAGTTTGGACTGGACTGTTCATATTGGAGCAGGGTCGAGACTGATTTGCATATGGCTGGGTCCAAACTGAGGTGGCATGGTGTGCAAAAGTTGGAATGCTATCCTGTGTGATTGCCTGCGGTTAGACTTAATGCAAGCATTCCTCCCAGCCCCTTTTGTGTGTTTTGGTGGTAGGCAAGTACTGTTCCATCTCCTTCAGAACAATTTGCTTTCATTCGTATAAAAGCTAGTAGTGGTGATCTTTGTCAAGACAAGAACAGCACTGGATATATGCGATGTGGTCATGGTTTGGGGAAAGCCTCTTTCTTCCTTCTTGCAGAGGTGAACAAAAGCAGTTATTTGGTCGGAGAAAGACTATGTTCTCATAGGGAGGAGCTCCTACTCTGGACACAGGCTCTTCCATCTGTCTTGTGTGGAAAGTAAGACATTTATAACAATGCAAATAAAGTGTCTGTTTTAAAACAAACTTGACACTCCAGGCCACTGCACTCTCCCCTAAGAAGAGAGAGACCAGCGTACGCAGGAAAGTTGACTCCAAGTCTCATAAAGGTCTTGACCAAAATGAGAATTTAATCATTAGCATTCAATATTTCAGATGATTTGGTTTATTTATACTGTAAAACTATGCATCAGTGCAAAAAGAAACAGACTATGATACAATGAAAAATTGTAACAGCTTAAAGATGCATTCAATTTAGATACTAGTTATAAAATCCAGTGGCGGCTCCTCCACTAAGGTGGAGGAGCATCCCCCCACTGCTTTAAGAGCAGTGCATCAGAAAAATAAAATGATAGCCTCACCAGGCTGTAATACACAGACTGGTGAGGAACATGCCCAGCCCCCCATCCCCCATCTGAACCAGAGCGCTCAGACCAATCACAACGCTGCATTGCAGCATTGTGATTGGCTTGGGGAGGAAGCCTTGTGCTTCCTGCTTCCTTCCGCTACCGAAGCAGAGGAGAAGGCAGCATGTGAAGGGACCGAAGGGGAGAGACGGCAGCCAGCAAAAGGTAAGTGGATTTTTTATTTTATTTTTTGTCTCCCCACCCCCTCTCCACCCTGCCACCCCGTTCCCTGCCAGCCGCCACTGATAAAATCCTAGCTGCGTTAGTATGTACATATTAGGACTAGGAACAGCAGGGAAAATGCAAAGCTTTACGGCAAGACTCAGTTTCACTTCAAATCAGCAATAGGTTAACATATCTACCAAAGTGGTTTACAGAGCACTGTACTATCCGCTGTTTAGACGTGTAAATACAAAGGTTTCAAGCAGGTGATGAAGCTCCTCCTGACAGCACAAAAGAAAATGGAAAGAAAACAAAAACCTTCATTTGGCAACACTCAAAACAGGACTGGCACTCACAAATAGCCTTCAGCTGTGGGTTTCAAGTTAAACAAGTCAGTACCCTCCCAGTGCATTCTGGTCGACGTGGTCCATCTTTTGTAAGTTGCAGTTCTTCCAGTGAAGCAAAGCTTAGTAACTATTAATTTCTTTCAATATGCAATTAAATTATAATATTATAATATTTCTTTTTATAGTGTTAAATATAATATTATAATATTTCTTTTTCTTAGCCTCAGACATGTGTTTCTCTCTTCGTGAGCTCTTTGGTGAAGCAAGGCAGACACTGACTAACAAACCTGTTCCTGCCTGAACATTCACTTGCCATGTGGCTAGTTTTCCCAATTTGCTCCCGGTACCAGGTTTGAACCATGAAGCTTGCGTGTAGGCTTATGTGTGGTGCTGTTCTATTCACCTCAGTTGTATCAGGAGCTTTATTTCTGTATACTCCTAGCACCCTCTGAGGCCACTCTAGCTGGAAGATCATCAATGCATCCCAGTGAATCTGAGAACTCCCTAGTGAATTAAATACATCCTGTAATGCTAATCCTGAAGAGGCAAAAACGTAATTAGCGGACCCAACAAACTACAGATATACATCGAACAGTTAGCATTATCCACTCAGATCTTAGATTTCCCAAAGCAAACCAACCTCCTCTCTCCAATAGATGAATTGTTTTCCGACCTAGAATAGACAATGAATGAGCATAAGCTGCAAGGGTATTTGATACCAGGGCTCATATCTCCTTTTAACATGTATGTACTTTTTATTGATTATTACTATCTGCTTTTATTTACGCTTCTGTAACCATGATATGTCAATTTTATCTCCGTAATGTATCTGTTAAACTTTTATGGTTCTTGTAACCGAATAAAGTTATTTTGATGATGATGATGACAATGAATGAGCATAAGCTGCAGGTTGGGACAAACTCAAAAACACTTTTCACTCCAACAGTTTAGACACGCTCCCACTTGACCTCTTAGTAGCGTTTGACAAGGTGGCCAATCAAATGCTATTTTAAAGACTAAACAATACAAGAATTCATGGCACGGGCTAAACTTGCTTACATCCAACCTAAAAGACAGAGAACAAATTGTGAACATGCCTCCTTTTTGATTAACGCAAAAGAAACAATTGATGGACGGAATGCTGGACAATGCAAACATTCACCCCCAGTCACAGGGATCTGGGTTAAATCCATCATTCTTTTGCTCACCACACCACCCCAGTTTGGACCCAGCTATATGCAAATCAGTCTTGACCCTGTTCCTTGTGGGAACAGTCCAGCCCGAACTGCCAAGCCAGGTCCTCCCTGGACCGGAAACAAGCATCCTGGGACCGGTTTCAGGGCATCACCCTTCATCAGCCAGGCTAGCTTGAATCCAGTGGTGTAGTGAGCACGGGACCCACGTCTGGGCATACCCTTCCCACTTAGGGCGACATATGCAAAAGAAACAATTGATGGACGGAATGCTGGACAATGCAAACATTCACCCCCAGTCACAGGGATCTGGGTTAAATCCATCATTCTTTTGCGCACCACACCAGTTTGAACCCAGCTATATGCAAATCAGTCTTGACCCTGTTCCTTGTGGGAACAGTCCAGCCCGAACTGCCAAGCCAGGTCCTCCCTGGACCGGAAACAAGCATCCTGGGACCGGTTTCAGGGCATCACCCTTCATCAGCCAGCCTAGCTTGAATCCAGTGGTGTAGTGAGCACAGGACCCACGTCTGGGCATACCCTTCCCACTTAGGGATCAACAGCAACTTTGCAACAGGTAAGCGTTTCCCGAGGCATAACCATTGACCTTATTCTTCAATGTATACCTTGCCCCAATCTCTGTGCTTATAAATTATTTTAAGTTTACCCGTAACAACAATGTTGAACCCCGATTATTTTAAAATTGAAAAGATCACCCAACCTAGACCCATCATACTCCCCCTAAAACCTACAGGTACTAGAAGAGTGGATTCTCCAAAAATTACTTGAAACTCAATTCCTCAAAAACAGAGAGGGTCACATGTGAATTATGGAAAACACATGACCCTTGCATAGCAGTGCAAAAGTAGAACGAATCTCCCCATCGCCTCGACTGAAATAAAGAATCTGGGTATGATTATGAAGTCTAAAGCTTCACTCCATAATCAGGTAAGTAATGTAACAGAGGTGGTTCCAACTCAACACTGAGACCACCGCAACTTATCTTTCCTTATATGCATTTCCCCTACATGATCTAGGCTGTCACATCACTAGTAGCGCCAAGTATTTATCATGCAAACGCACTTTACAATGTGTTCACAAAGCGCAATCAATGAACTTCATCAAATCTAAAATGCAGCTATCAAACAAGTTATTAGCCGGACACAACAATATCACACATGCATTTAATGCCCTGGTCTGGATAGAAGAGGCAAAAAGAATCTCTTTTAAAGTTCTCTACATCACTGTCCTGCCAGTCCACAGTACAGGGCCAATCCTTCTACAGTGCAAACTTAGACTACACACTAAAAGGAAGAATCTCAGATCAAGAATGGTATTGCTGCTGATAACACTATGCTCCCCAAACGCAGAAGACCCCATTAGGAGGAATCTCCTTCTCTGACAGACTTTCAATCTATGTAACACCATGCCATAGAAAATAATGGATGATACATGATCATTTTGAATTTAGAGGAGGTATAAAGAAAAAGATCTTCTCAAAAAATAAAAAACAAAATAAAAAAAATGCAGAGCAGAACCCCGGCCCTAATACTACATAATGCAATCAATATCTAGTGGGACTGTTCATACACTCGCAGATGGTGCTTCAGCCACTTCCAGGTGGACTTTCTATAGGGCCTCCTTGATGGTTTCAAAGGTGCCTCTAGAATATCATGCTCTATAGCGACACTAAGGGGACACTACATAACAAAGGGCCTACAACTCGGTGGTCTCTATAATATATCACCGGTGGACATGCTTCTGCTCACCAAAGGCAGTCTCTATGTATGACAGGGTTCACCCATAGGATGGTAAGTAGATGCATGCACAACTCCTCCCATTCTAACACTCTCTGCAACACTTCATTCACCAGGACTATACAACACCTTCTCACCTCATGCACTTCACCCAACGGACCCGTATACGTCAGATGACAATCCGCATTATTTAAACACTGCATTTGAAGGCTGTGCAGGAACCCAATATACATCGGAGCACTTTATATTTTCGGGGTATGACACGCTATATAATGAAACAAATGGAGTAGCTACTTTATAACCAGAAAAAACTGCTTCTGACCTCTCAGGGGGCATGAAAGCGCTGTACAAATATAAATCATACACTTGTATTTTAATAGCCATTTGGCCTTCTTTGCTGCTATGAATACTGGAGCATGTTAGCTTTCAGTCTTATTGTACTTCTGATTTCCAATTCAGTTCATAGTTCAGTTTAGATTTACATAGCTTTCCAGGTTCTAGTGTCAGTTACTGGCACTGAAGAGGATATTGCCTTCTCAGCTTATCTGTGTTCTCTCAGTCCTCTTATGTGTATTCTTCTAGACTTGCATTGTTTCACTTGTTCTAGCCCCGGACAGTCCTTGCCGTCTTTTCCCTAGAACTCCTTCCACGTCGTGTTCTCCTTCTCCCAGACTTTATCTGCTCACATTAGTGGGAGACTTTGCTGGTATTTAGTGCATTTTTTAGCCAAAGATACATGCCAAGTGCGATGGTCCAAGTGTGCCCCAATAACAGTAACAAACTACCATTTACTCACAATTGGTCTTTCAGCCGGTCTTTAACTAGATCTCCTGTTTACATTTTCCACTCTCACTCGTCTGTTCAGCCTTTCTATTCATCTCCCAGCGTTAAAAGGTTAAAGTATTACAATTGTATGTGTCACCAACTCCAATTATCATTGCCCCCCCCCCCCCTTCCCATGGCGAAGCACACCCAAGGTTCATCCTCTTGCCTGTCTCCTACACTGGTTCAGTCCACAGTTACTGGTACAAGTAGTCATGTCTGTCCTGCCCACTGCTTTACTGTCAAGTGTAGCATGTCCCGCATGACATAGGCTAAAGTGCTTGACATACTGAATTCCTGAATGCCCTACATATCTACATGACCTGTATCCAATGATATACCCCGACACTCGAACATGTGAGTTCTTTGCAATGAAAACATTTCACAAATTTGATGCATTACAAAGAGTTTATAAAACATTTTGCCACAAACACGTTTTAAAATCAGCCTTTTGATGTTTTCATCTGAAAGTGTTAGACCTTGTTCATACATCTTCGACTGGACATCCTATCAAACCTCATAGAATGCTAAAGATCATTTTCAGCATAAGACAGTGATGTTGCAGTCAGACAGTGCAGGACAGTAACCCAGCTCATAGTTATGGCGTCAGGCACACGCAGTATATTATTTTTTGTCTTCACATCTTGGCTTTTCAGCATCTGACACAGCCTCGTAGTCAAAAGTTCATCCAACTAAAGGACAATCATCTGCCTGTTAGTGGGTGCATTTTGGGAAAACACAAGCCAATGTTTATCGTAAAGGGCAAGATCGAATGGATAGTTGAATGAAAACTTGTGCAAAGAGAAGCACTGCCAAAGAGTACAAGTTCTATGTGTTACATAGCATGAATCACTACGGGCCTGATTTAGATTTCGGCGAATGGGTTACTCCATCTCCGCCGAAATCTAAATCAGACTCCAAGTGATTTATGCTAGTTTTTCATGGTACTGGTAAGAATGGCGTAGTGAAGGCAACTATACAAAGCGGCATCTGAAGTTGTAAGCAATCAAAAAAAGTTCCAGCTAGCTACTTGACTCAAAGCCCACTTCACAAAGAAAGACACTGCTTGCAATGGACTCAGGATTCAAGGTTTGAACAGCTCTGTGTTTACCCAAAAAGTACTATGTATCTAACCCCACTGGAGGAAATCTGAGATCGTCCAAGACCGACTCTGGTGTTGGATCCTGGAAGGAGAGTTGATCTCCTGAGATGGACTCTGGGTCTTCAGCCAGATAAAGGAGATCTGAATCGTTCAGGACAGACTAAGGATGTTTCCTCTGGGAGGAGGCCTGTGTCCCAAAATGGACAAATCAGATCTAGCCTTGGGCTAATCATGTCCAAGATCATATTGGACAATTTAGAGAGGTTTCCTTACAAGAAGGTCCAAAGTACTAAGTTATGGACTACGTGTCTTGTGCATGGGATGTACAGGTTCAAGGTCAGTCAGAAGTAAAGATGTAGGTTTCCTTTGGAAGGAAGTCATAAGGATGGCCTTTGTGTCTGGCCTAGAGGATGATCTTTGCACATGTATGAATAACACTAAATATAGCCTCTAGCAAAATGTACAGCACACCACCACCAGCATTTGTCAAATAATCCAAAACTAAAATAAATGGATCTAGTACAAATAAATACAAAAATTAATTGAACTATTACCAGTCTTTCAACCCACAGTCATTCACATTGTGTAAAAAGCGCATGCATTAAGGTGGAAAATCAAAAATACTGACCTTAAAACTCCAGTAGTTGGGTTGCTAACAAAAATAACAAAAGAAAATACCATTAAGAAACTGTCGGTTATTGAGAATATATATATTTATTAACCGTATGAAGTCCTCTTGCTAAGACAAATTCATCTGACCTCTATTATCATGGATAGGATGTTCCAGGACTGTGTAATAGCATCTGGAGTATTCTGAGAATGGGCCATATTGGAAGTAAGTGGTGAATGGAGACAAGTGTTACAAAGCTGTTATCCAAGCATTTGTAGACTTATGTTGGGTGTAGATCTGCTTTGAGGATGGGTGTCAGACTGCTTTTTGAAAGGTGTGATCTGGTTTGATGATGGATGTTAAAGGAATGGTTGAAAGGTGTGATTTGCCTTGGCATCACCATAACAATCTATTTAACCCTCCCAATTTTTGCACCCTCTACTGGAACCAAGAGATTAGCGTCTGATTTAGCTCTTACGATGGTTTGGCTAGAGAATAGGACATTATTTAAATGTTATTTTTGGGGCTAAGGAGTGAAAAATGTATATATTAGTCTAAATATAGTTAAAGATTTCACTTTCTAATCTAGAAGCTGCCAAGCCTTCATTTGGATTTTAACCAGCAAAAGTGGGATTATTAACTGTATGTGAATAATTTGGCTAACTATTGCCTGTCAAAATGGCAGCATGCTTTAAAACCATGGTTTATCAAATAGTAAACCCAACAGCAAAGGAGAATAAAAGTATTACATGGGATCACCTAATCAGGGATTTGTGATGCATTAAACAAATTGTATTGTACCTTCATTAGGAGAAACTGGGAGAAGAAGGCTGACAGTGCATCAACAGTGTACCCAGCACACATGGAGGATAAGCAATGGGAGCAGGTGCATGTAACCCAAGGACAAACTAAATTAGGAAAAACTTAATATTGGAACTCCCAAAAAGATAACACTTTGCAGTGATGCTGATAAGAAGTTGGACTCTGAACATGAGACAGAGAAAATGATTGAACACTAGTGAGATACAAATAATGTAAAACGAGTAATGTTATGAGCCAAAGTGGCACCAGGGAAGCAAGGCATGGAATAAGGAATATTTTCAGATGAAATACAAAGCCGATGTTGAGGAATATTGCATATGTAGGGTGGAGGTTCTGGCGAGAGGCAGCACACTGAACCAGACACAAGGAATTTCCCGAAAACCCTTCTGGAAAGAAAGGAAGCCATAGATCCAGGAACAGGTCCATCAAAAGAGACACTATGGACAGTCAAAACATGAAACAAGTCGTGGGGAATGTCCAGGATCCAATGCGGACAGAAAGCATGAAATGAGCATGAGGGTTTTTCTATGAAATGCCGATGAGTATTCATAGCTCATGGCATGCATCCTTCCAGGCGATTAAAGGTACTTCTTTAACTCTTAGTCCTTGCTGTGCCTCCTTCAAAATCGTTTGGAAAATAGATTTTTAAATATATCAAAACTATGATAGCCTTCAGAAAAATGTCTCTGTTTAAAAACCCTAGACCCCCCTCGTGCATCACTAACATCCAACTGCCTGCTCTCTTCTTTCTTTTGCCAAGCCCACAAAGTTATACCACATGCCCAACAGAATGGCTAGCCAAGGGAGTGAGGGCTTAGAATACCCGAATCACAATGGTGGTACTTTTTACTACTGTGCTCTACTGCATATCCCACCATTTGAGAACGATTAAATACAAAAGAGGGACAAAAGGAACATTTGTAATCATGCATATAATCTGCATAATTTTCTTTTAAAAGTAGCACCACGTTTGCAAAAAATATCCACAGTATGCACTCCACAAAAAGGTGTTTACAGTACCCAACTTAGCAACTCTACAGATTTCTCTGTTATGCAGATGAGTTTAGGAAGCCTACATATTTTGTACTGACTCTTCTGGTGCAGTGAGTACCTATCCTGCCTGCAAGTGGGTTTTTTTTTTTTTTTGTGCTTTTAAAGTATGAATACATAACAGGTATTATTCACAGCGACATTCAGCAGACATAATACAATGATAAAAAAAGCAATTTCAGCTCCACACAGGTAAATATATGGCACGAAGCCTAAGTGGGTGAAGTATAGGCATGTTACAACAGATGGGTACATTGATTGCTCTACTCAGGTCTAAAAACAGGTGTCTGTCATGTATAAAGATATAGTACTCCTGGCCAGACAAGGAAACATATCAGGGGCTGTTATTTCTCATCTTAGATCGTCATTGGCCCTTACAATATATAAGCAGAACTTTACGCATCTCTCACTGGGTTCAGTACAATAATCAGACATTCATGGAATGGTGAAGGCAACAGATATATCTTAATATAATATGCTGTTCCTCACTACGGCAGTGTCTCTGGCAGATCCACTTGAGAGTCCGAGGAGTGTGCTAGAAGGTAGCTTTGCAGCGGACTCCATATATCCCTTGGCCTTGAGGCACGAGGCAGTGTTTCAGCATACAGAGTCAGTTGGTCTTGGCAGTATATTAGATCAGTCAGCCATTCCTTAAATTTGGGCGCCCTCCCCCTACCCCACCTGCACGCAACTCTATGTTTAGCTAACAACAATGCTATTGCTAGATATTTGCGACATGACCTGGGCATGGATTTAGTGTATCCTAACAACGCTATTAAAGGTGTACGGTCTACAGTAATGGGCACCATCTGATCTAGGGCATCTAAAACCTGAGCCCAATATTCATTCACTCGTGGGCACTCCCATGACAAGTCTAAGAAATCTGCACCCGGTCTTCCACATCTCTCACAGCAATCCGTATTTTTCAATTTAAAGCGGAACATTTTGACAGGAGTATAATATAGACGTTGTAGGAATTTATAATGCGTGACCCGCAATCTACCACTAGCAGAGATCTGCTCTGTTTGCAGGCAGCAGTACGTCCACTGATCATCCGTTATTTCCTGCCCTAATTCCAAGTTCCACTTCGCACGGGAGGAGCTGGGAGGTGCCGACCGTTGAGTGTGAATTGTATAATAAAGTGTGGAAACCAGATGTCCCGGCGATGCATTACGAAGCATTGTATGTAGGGGAGCAAGTGCAGGAGGTTCTTGGGGGAAATCTGAGGTAATTGATTGTATGCCCTGGCGGAGGCGGACGTAAAGAAATATGTCCAATGAAGAGGGTTGCATTTCCCGGAATACGGACTCGGACGATCGAAATTCCCCATTTTGATCAAGATCTCCCCATGTGGTAATGTGAGTGCGCTCACAGAGTCTGTGGAACCCTGCTTCTTGTAGCAATGGCATGCGAGGATGATATGAGAGCGGAAGTAACGGCGAGTATAGCATTGGGCATTGAAGAAGCAGTAGGATACGGTGCCAGGCATCTACTGTACATGCGATTGTAGTAGGGGCATTGTCTCCTGTTCGGGGGGCGTGTACAATACACCATTCAGTGGAATGGGATCCGCTAGCCAATGTTCCGCTGCCACCTGTGGCATATACCGATGAGGATGGATCCAGTAAAGAGCATAATGGGCCTGTGCGCACGTATAGTACAATTCAAAATCTGGGATATCAAAGCCCCCCTGCGCATATGGTTGTGTGAGTATTTGCCATTGTAAGCGTGGCTGTTTGCCTCACCATATCAACCTTACCATTTCAGATCTGAGTGTTTGAAAAAAGTGACGACTGGGATAGTAGGGAATATTTAAAAAAAAGGTATAGTATTTGCGGAAGGATCACCATCTTGATCAATGCAGCTCGTCCTGGCAGAGAAAGCGGAAGCGATATCCATCTCGTGACACGGTCTGTAATGCGATCTATGGCTGTACCATAATTGAGGCGCATTAACTCCTCCCTATCCTTGGTTACAACTATCCCAAGATATCTGAGATCAGAATCACACCATTCCAAGGGAAAGTCTAGGGGAAAGCGAGTTGTTGCTTGTGTCAGCGGAAAAATTTGCGACTTCCCCCAATTGATTTGGATCCCAGAGAGTTTTCCTAATCTTATAAATTCGCGCAAGAGCGGATTTAAATTATTCTCTGGGTCTCTCACATAGAGGGTAATATCATCCACATATAGTGATATGAGGATCTGTCGCATATAGCATCTCAGTGCCTTGTCTTGGTGATGTTGCCTCAATTTAGATGCCAACGGTTCAATTGCAAGCGCAAAAAGTAGGGGCGAGAGTGGGCATCCCTGCCGCGTACCTCTAGATATGAAAAATGCATCAGATAAATATCCATTGATTAGTACTTTGGCCGTAGGCAACTGATACAATAATTTTATCCAAGACAGAAATACAGGAGGAAATCCCATACGTTGCAGCACTCCCAGCAAGTAATCCCATTCGACAGAATCGAACGCCTTTGTGGCATCCAGAAACACTGCCGCCAGCGGCAGTTCAGGAGCGACGTTCTGTAGAATGGAAAACAGGGTATGTAGATTGTGTGTAGTTGCTCTGCCTGGAACAAATCCTGCCTGATCAGGGAGCACCAACTTCTCCATAAGGAGAGCCAGGAGATTCGCAAGTACTTTTGCAAGTATTTTTGTGTCGCAATTAAGGAGGGAGAGTGGCCTATAGGAATCACAATGAATAGGTGATTTGCCAGGTTTAAGGAGGGAGGTAATAAGAGCCTCTCTCATGGAAGGCGGGAGCGCGCCAATTTCGAATGACTCTTCATATACCTCCTTTAAAATCGGGGCCATCAGATCTACATAGGTTTTATAAAATTCAGCAGGCAGCCCGTCCAGGCCAGGGGCCTTCCCAGATTGCATCTGCATGATCGCTTCTCGTATTTCATCAATTTCAAATGTGGTGCTGAGAAATTCCCTCTGTGTGTCGCCAAGCCATCCTATTGCCACATCTCCAAGGAAGCTATCTAATTCAAAAGAGTCTCTTCTCTGCGAAGTGTACAATGCCGTATAGTGGGCGGTGAAGGTGGTAAGTATGTCAGCGATGTCGTGCTGTAGTATCTCCCCAGGACCCAAAATTTCCAACACAGAGTTGGAGAAGAGAGGACGCCTTATGGTGTCAGCTAGGGCCTTACCCGGTCTCTCCCCTTCACCATAGCGTCGGGCTATCCAATATTTCCCTTTAAATTTCGTTTCACGATCGGCCGTTGAAGCATATTCCGATAACTTTTCCCAGATTGCATGCTGAATATCGCTACCGCCCCCCATAGCTAGTTGTGTTTCTAGAGTCTTAAGTTCTGCGTCCAGCTTGCGGAGTGTTCCTTGTATGTCTCGTAGTACCCCATAGCTTTTAGAAATACAAAATCCCCGAATCGTAACCTTGAAGGCCTCCCATATAATTTCTACAGTGTCAACCGACCCTCTGTTTCTCTGGAACAAATCTTGGATCTCGTCCCGTAATTCACTATGGAATACCGTGTCAAGTAGCGATAAGGGTTGTAGCCTCCAATTACTACGTGGTTTGTCATATCCCGGTGGAGTGAGTGTGAGTTTAACTGGGGAGTGGTCCGAATTGGTTCTGGCCAAATGCGTGGCATTTTTGATTGAGGGACCTAGTCCTCGAGATAGCAGATAATAGTCAAGGCGCGCCCAGGAGTTGGCATGTGTCGTGTAGTGCGTACCCTCTTGTGTAGCTGGGTGAAGATGACGCCAAGCATCTAGTAAACCATTATCTGATTTAATCCCCTGTATAGCGTGATATGTTCTATTATAGTGATGTGTAGCAGGGTTAGATCTGTCTGTTGCAGGGTCGAATGCTACATTAAATCCCCTCCCCAAATTATATGAGTAGAGCCTATTTCCATAATCTTTCCCCATAACAGTGTAAAAAATTCGGGTGTGTCTACATTTGGGCCATAACAGCTCACTAGCATAACTGAGTCTGTGCCCAAACGACCCCAGGCAATGGCGTATCTGCCATTTTGATCAAGTAGGGTGCCACCAAGTGAGAAAGGGGTACGCCTTTTAATAAGTATGGCCGTGCCCCTAGCTTAGGATGAGTATGATGAAAACAACCGATGGTCTGCCCACTTGGTAGCAAAGGTAATGGGATGTAATGGATTAGTATGTGTTTCTTGGAGGAGGGCTATGTGTATCGGTTGCCTATCCAAGTACGCTAGTAGCTGACGGCATTTTCGTGGATCACCTAGCCCTCTCACATTCCAGGTGATGATGTGCAAGTTCTGGTGTGTAGTCTGATCAGCCATCTGCGTCTACTGCATACAATAAACAGTAATGTACTCTTTGCAGACGTCGCGTCCTGTATGTAGCATGCACTGAAATCACGTATATTTGTCTGTCGTGCTGTATCTTAGGAATACCAGTGAACAGTAAAACATCCCCTTGCCCACCCCCCTCCCACTGAAGCATCCCAATCATGCCAGACATAACCATCCCCCCCCCTCCCTTGCCCATAAGAACTCAATAACCAAGGCGCACATAGTAGCGCAGTCCAAAGTGATAGGGAAATGCCCTTGTGGGGGAAACTCCTAGGGGCTAGCACGGTTTCCCACGCTTCCACAGAGCCAGCGAGATGATATCAGCTGTCCCCAAGGGAACGAGGGTGTTCGGCATACCCAGACATATTTATCCAGCATACCAGTATTTCAGTTCATAGGAGACGTAGGTCAACCGCTGGGAATGCACAGATCAGTTCCTTGAAGGCACCGTTTCATCGCAGCATCTTTAGCCTTGTAGGTAGAGCTTTTTTCACCTCTGCTGTTGTATTCCGCTTTAGGGGTCCGTATATAGCTTTTCCTGAATCATGTCCTTATATAGGCACAATTCGCCTTGCCCTTATATAGGCATAGAATCCCTGTCCTTATTTAGGCATTAACCGTGCACTCCAAATACAGGCATGGTCACCGACATCCGTCCACCCTAACGTCACGACGAGTTCTTAGAAACCAGACCCTTAAGCTTCGGGAGTTTCCCTAGCACAGGACTATTGATTTCTCCAAGAACTCATCTATTATGTATGAACCGTTATACCTTAAGGGTTCATTCCCGACGTCTTCCTCTGTCCGACTTCACGTCAATGCTAACATTCCAAGACACCTACCAGGTATAAATATACCTTCCCTTGCCCAAGCAAGTTAGAGGAGACCTCGACTTCAGAGGAGCCCGTATCCCGGCCTGACGCACTGAGAAGACGCTGTCATTTCCTGCACGCAGAGCGAATCCAGCTTCCAGTGTTCTGACTCCCTTCGCGGGGTGTTAGAGTTCCAGATCCGGCAGGAGATTCCCACCTCTCTCATTCTCAAGGTATGGAGCTGACTAGATCCTAGAGGGACTCTTGGCATACTAGACTTGGCATACTAGACTTAACATACTCTTAGTCTACCATACTAGAGAATACTCCACCTACTTCTACCTTTCCCTACACCTAGACTAGGTTAGGTACATTGGGATAGAACTAGCTTAGAGACGCATTGTATGAGTACTCGCATTTTTAGCTCATTTTATTTATGTACGTGAATATATGCTAAAAGATAATGCAAGCGCAGTATTATTTATTTCTACTGCTTACGCTGTACGTTATTTATCTTGCATACTGTCTTGTGATCATAACAGCACATATCTCTTACACGAGAAACAAGACTGTTCAATAAAACCTTTTTATTGAAAAGCCCGTCTTTCCTTTCTGTGTAACTCTGTAGAAACTAAGCATGCACGATTTACTGAGTGAAACTGTTATCTATTGTTTCCACGATTCTGAGACGTGTTCCGATTCTAAAGGGAACAAAAGTTATCATGTTTTTCGGTTGCCAGAAACTACTCCCTTCTTGTTCTCAAGGAGTTTCTAGTGGCCTCTGAGCTAGCTGGCACAAGTAATTAAGTTTAATATACTCGATAGGGACATACCGACCTTAGTCCTATGTCAAGCCTATAGGTTATATTATTCCAATGCGCAGAGCCGATTAGGGAAACAGGAACTACACTACATGGCGCCCAACGTTTGGTAAGGCAGTAATTTAACGCTAGATACTGAGTAACTCATTCGTGCTTTTCTCAGAGACCCCTACTCACATACTCCATAAGACGTCTGGAGTGGGTAGGGTTAAATATCCGCCATAACTAAATAGGAAGCACCCTATATATTAGTTGTTTGGTTTGTTCAACGTTGAAGGATACAGTGTTCCAAAATATTGTGCACCTTATCTTTTCTGTTTCCTTGAAACTTGTTCTACATTTTCAAAAAACAAAATGCCTGACTCCGACAACGATGAAGTTGCGGGTCACCCAGCATTAACAGCTTATAACATCACAGGTTTAGAAGGAACCGAGGAGGGTGTTATAGACATCAATCCAAACTTAAGAAGAGCCATCACTCTAAAACTTATAAAACACGGCCTACCACCAAGAGGAGGTAGAGCAGTTTTTGTGATAGAGGCACACAAATCCTTTCAGACAGAGGTATTCTATTCATGGGTAATATTTCCTGAATCAAATTCAGTAACAAGACTGTTTCACTTCTACAAAGAAGATGAACCACCAGAGGAATATATTCCTTTCGAGGATATTGAAATTCCACTAACACACCAGGAGCATCAGCTCTGGTTTAAAGGCGCCCTAAAACATCACAAAAACATTACCAGGCTCGGTCCACTAGGTAGACCAGGAGCAACATGGCCAATTCTAGCCGGCTACACTCCTCATCCTGACATCGAAATAATGTCAGACGAGGAATTACTTACTCAACTTACAGAGTTGATAAAAATTTACAGACAATTAGTCCAATAGGTCATGCGGACTTTCACAGTCCAACTACCATTAACCATTCCAAATCAAACTCCTCAACAGGGGAATACACTAAAAATTACACCACAGACTCTATATGCAGTCATGGGAAAAATGCCCACAAAACGTGAGCCAATTCCTTTCTGGATAGCTCAAAAAATTACTCAAATCGAAGCAGTATTTCCAAATACTAGCCCTTATGAGAAACAAAGAATACAAACAATCTGTTTACCAATGGGGATCACACCACAACTGGAAGACTGCACCACTTGGGGCTCAGTCTTTGCTGCCATCTACACAAAAACACATGGTATTCCATCAATTGCAGTAATACCAGATGTCCTGAAACAAATTCAAAACGAATACGGGGCAGAGCCTGCACTAAATTTAGGTATGAAATTACTGAAAAATTTCGACCAGGTCTCAACAATAATATTATCTAATATTAATGGGGAGGCAGCAGCAGTGGCGATCCGCCAACGATTAAGGAATTCGATGTTACAGATCAAACAGAACTACCCAGAATAATAGAACAATCTTATGCAGAATTAGGCAGAGATAGTTTGGGTGGAAGACCAGTGAAGCCAAAACTATCTGAAAGTCCTGAGAAGGACTCTATTAAACAAACTCCTACATCTTCTAAAAAGAAGTGGGAAACTAATAAACATAATTCAAACGAGAAACGTTCTCAATCCCGAGGTAGGTCTCCTCAAAGGAGCCCTCTGAAAGGAGGTATAACCTCAGGAATAGGGATAATTTGAAAAAGCCTGACAGGTATCAAGATACTGATACACGTTCCTCTCGTACCTTTCAGATCTCGTCACAGACATCGGAAAGAAGAGGACGGTCAGAACATAGAGAAGAACGTGTGAAATCGAAAGACGACAAACACGTTCTGAAAAATAAATCAAAACCTCAATTCTCAAAAAAGAAGGTAGCAGGTCTGAAGATCAGACATGCCGAGGATACTGAGAACACAACTCAAGAACGGAGAATGGGCTCAGACAATGCTGGACAGTGCAGCAGAAGTCACAATAGCTCGCCAGAACCTGAAGGAACTTCTGGAGACAGTGGACTTGAATGAGTACATTACAGTTGAGACTGTAGACACCAGGGTTAGCACTCCACAAAAGTTATATGAAATAACACTCCGGATGGAGGGAGACATACCTAGACAGGTGAAAGCACTCTTTTGGGAAAAACTTTCAAGGGGCTATGATATACTTATAGCAGAAAAAAACTGGCCACCACAATTTGTCAGGGAGTGCCCACATGGCGAGGACATTATTATGCCTGCTTTCTCTAACCATATTCAAATTCACCTAAAATATACTTATGCCAGGAAATGGGAAGTTGCCCAAGCCCCAGCATTATACAAAAATCATGTAGGATGGGATGAGGATTCACCTCACCATAAAATACATCTAAAAAATGAACCTACTGCACAAAGGCAATATCCAATAAAGCAAGAAGCTAAAAAACAGGTCAGGGAGATCTTAGATCAACTTGAATACCAAGGGTGATTGAAACATGCACCTCTTCAATGAACAATCCTTTGTTTCCTGTCTCCAAACCAGACAATACATATCATCTAGTTTTGGATTACAGACACTTAAACACTTGTTCAAAAACATTTGCAGTGCAAAATGCACACAGTACAGCATTAATGAAGAACATTGTGCGTAAAAAATATAAAACCACATTGGACATCTCAAATGGTTTCTTTTGTCAAAACATAGCACCTGGAAGCAGGTACTTAACAGCTTTCTCAATAATGGGGACCCAGCGTCAATTTTGTCGACTCCCACAAGGGTTCAAGAACAGCCCGGGGTTATTCTCAGCGAGGGTAACGGAGTTACTACAAATTTATGACAATGAGGCATTGTCATATGTCGATGACATCTATCTGACAGACGATGACCTGGACAAACACTTGAACAGGGTGAGCACCATTATACTGGGCTTCACCTCTGAGGGCTATAAATTCAACTTCAAAAAGTCCAGAATTGCCCATCTCAATGTCCTTTTTCTAGGATATGAGCTTTCAAGTGAAGGCAAGAGCTTGGCAGCCAACTTTTAGAAAGGTGTGCGCTGCTCCAACCTCCAAAGACGCTGAAAAATTTACAATCCATCCTGGGTTTCCTAAATTTTGGAAGAACTTACATTCTAAATTACGCAGAAAGGGTTAAACCCCTCTACGCACTAATCAAACCTGATTTTTCAATCAAAAATTGGACACAGGAAAACACAGAAATCTTGCGTTCACTCCAAGCTAACATGTTAGCAACAAATCACTTACAAACACGCGTAAGTCAACGCAATTTAGTCATCCGAATAATTTCGGGTCAATGCGGATTCACCTACTTAACATTTAATGAGGGTGAAAAAGTACCAATTGCATACAAATCACATTTGTATACACAAGCAGAAATGCGCTTCACTTCAACAGAAAAAATTCTGACAGCAGTTCAAACCGCTGTAGCAAAAGAAAGAGCTCTAGCCCAAGGAAACTCATTATTGTCGTAACCCCTGTTCCGGCCTTAGAGGCGGTAACAAAAGCGAGCATTCCAAATGCTAAAGCATTACATCCTAGATGGATACAATTGGTTAATTCTCTTGCTGCAACAGATGTTGAATATGTTTTTGATCCTGATTTAAAAACACAAGCGTTCCTGCAATATGAACATGAATGTCCTCTGCCCACTGCGATTCTGCCTCTCGATCAGTATGAATTCATAATTTACACTGACATCCGCACAACCCGCAACAGGGAGTAAGCAAGCTTACAGTGCAGCATGCGCAATCGTTAAAGGTCGCATGCGAGATGGCAACTTCAGACCTATGGTCACAAAAACCCAATCTCTAGGAGATTGCACAGCTCAGCGAGCTGAACTACAAGCTTTCAAACTGGCACTTGAAAGTACAGATCGAGAATTCCCCACACTAATCGTGTGCGATTCTTTCTACTGTGTACAGTCGTATAATGAATATATACGAACTTGGCTTGAAAACGGGTTCAAAGATGCAAAAGGTGGCACAATAAAGCATAAAACGCTTTGGGAACAAGTAGTTCAGTTAAAAAGCGAACTACCAAAGGCTCACGTGATCCATACACTGAGTCATCAACGTGATGGCGTTCACGTTGCAGGGAATTCATTGGCTGACGAAGCCGCAAAGGGGGCTGTTCAGACGGCTTCCGTAGCCGCGATCACTCGTTCAAAAACGAGAATAGACAGTGAGATAATGTTGGCTGTCAATGCTACGAGCAAAGGCAGTGGTGCAGCGTTACCAAAAGGTTTCCACTCAAGTACTCTTATGTAATTGATGCGAACAACGTTCCTTTTGCTCGAATCCCTGGAGTGGGGGATAGCGTAATTCCAAACAAGGAACGCAGATTAGGACTTATCCTAGCAGCACACGAAGGGATAGCCTCTGCCCATGCAGGCATTTCTGCAACAGTATCTTTACTGAAACAAAGATATTGGTGGCCTGGCATTAGGAAGCAGACCAAGAACTATGTTCTGGAATGTGAAATATGCCAACAGATGAAAGTCTCCACAGTGAAACGTCCTGCGCAGACACCCCTGTTAATTTCAGACAAACCATTAGCTTGTGTTTACCTGGACCACTGCGGTCCCTTGCAAAGGGACGGTAACTATAAATATATCATGGTCGCAGTGGATTCTTGCTCTAGGTTCCTATGGATATGGCCTCAGCGCTCGGCTGACGCTCGAACTGTTATAAAAGATTTGCGAGTCTTTATCGGCACATACGCAATAGGCACGCTACATTCTGACCAGGGCCCTGCGTTTAGCTCTCGGGCTTACAAAGAAGCCATGGCCAGTCTGGGCGTTGCATTGCGGTACTCCTCTCCGTTTCATCCTGAGGGAAATTCGGTTGTGGAAAGGAAAAACCGGGACATAAAGCAGTCTATAACAGCTAGGGTATTAGGTTCGGGTGATGGGTGGGTCAAACATCTTTATGGGGTCCAACGCTCATTAAACAATTTGCCAAGAAGTTCTCTAGGGGGTCACTCCATATGAGGTCCTATTTGGGACAAGAATGTGGGTGCCAGATCTGGAATGCAGTGGCACAATGGTGGAAAATAAACCCTTTGATATCAAAGATCGTTTGGCTGTTTTACAGGATCTAAATGAACTAAGATCGAAACAAAGCAACGTGTTCCTGCAGCCAACCACCACTGGGGAAAAACCGGCGGTCCCAGCAAGGCCTGTCTGGATTCCAAAAGTTGGGGATCTAGTCAAGGAGAAAATTGCGGACAAGAAGGAATTTGGACCTTCTTACAGACAACCAGTACCTGTCCTAGCCATACACGGAACAAGAACAGTACTTCTGCCGCCCCTTGCTGGAAAAAAGGAGAAAAGATTTGTGTCCATCGACCTCATCAAACCACAGTATGTGGCCAATACTAAATAGTAGGCCTTGTGGACTCCGACCTAGTAGCAGACACACTCCTCTCGCTACTATCCAAGAGGTTCAGACTGAAAGACTGATAACCATCGAGAATTCAGCAGTAGCAGATGAAGGACTGAGCAACAATGCTATGGAACTCATCCCTCTTGAAACACAAGTAACAGTTCGTCCAAATACACCCGTCTACACCAATGTAACAAGTGATCAACTGGTTCCAGCGATTTCTACAAATCCTGATGCAATTCCAACAATTGACAGAACTGCTTCTGGCTATTTCATTAACTTTGATACGTTTTCTGAGGATCTGAGTGAGCCTGAGACGTTGCCAGCATCAAAAACTTTTAAACAGCAAATACAAGAGTTTTTACATTTTTTGAAAAAGACTTATCTGGTTTCACCATGGATTGAACTTTGGGTTATTTCTGGAATATTTTTCTTCCTGCTTTGGCTAGCTGTGGTTATGACTATGAGCGTGCTTATAAATGGCAGATATATCCATGTGAACACTGAAAGAAAAGAAGCGAACTTACTTTTAAAACCTCACAAATCATCCCATCGTGAAACGAGAGACTTGTCTGCAGTGAACATCACAGCCGTTCCTATACAGGATGGTATAGTGTGGGACAAAACTGATTTTTATATTTTTGGCCCGACGGAACATTTGAACATTCCACATTTATTTAAGATCTCACTAAGTGATTTTGTTTCATCCAGTACCTACTCTGATGATTGGGACTTTGAGACTGTAAATGACATGATGTTTGACCTAGAAAGGTCTGCTGCATTTTCTAATAATGAATATTTAGAGGGTTCATCAGACTATGAACAGCTGTATTGCTATAACCACTATGGTCATCATTTTCTGCATAAATCTGCAACACCTAGAAATGTGTTTATGTTTAACCAATGGGAGCATTGTCCTACACCACCAAAAGGTAGTTCAAAAACATTTGCTAAAAGTTTCCATATTTTTCAGGATACATCTGAACCAGAAACATTTTACTATAAAAATGTAAACAAAACAGGACTGAAAATTATGTTAACAAATACAAAACAGATTTACTCTGCAGCATTTAATGCCCAACTGTCTAGACAGGGTTTCGACTTATGGAAAGACACAATAGACACAAAATCTGTCTGGGGTACTAAAGATTGGCAAGTGCAGGGGATAGAAGCTTTATTTAGAGCCTGTATCGTCCCTCAGCAAATAATGTTTTTGAATGACACGGTCCAACAAACATCTTGCCTTGGGTTAGCCAAGATTAAAGACATGAACGCACCTTCTGTACCGACACCTGCAAGTGATAACAATACACAGGCAGCGGTTACAGTTGACACAATACTACAACTCAACAGAACAAATCCTGATTGGAGAAAATGGTTGATCTAGCCCACAGACACAAACAACTGTCAAGAGAGATTCCTGAATAAAACACAGGGGTTTACTATTCATAGGCCAGACCCACGATACGTCCAAAGACAGCATCCGGGGGTAGTAACAACATACAGTGTAGGAAAATTATGCCTACATTGGCTGCAAAAATCTACACTTAAGGATGTGAAACAACACTTATCTTTACTTAAAGAAGACGCAGACCTAAGGGAATTCTTGCTTGGACCAAGAAAACCGCGTCAAAAACGTTTCATATATGCCGGCATTTATGCTGCTTATAATGAAGCATGGAAGGTGTCACAGATGGAGGCCGCAGAACGAATACGTGAACTTGATCGTATTAACTTAGAGAAAACTCTCTCTGTGGTCGACAATGGGTTAACAACTTTGTCCTCCAGAATTTATTCATTGGACAGTATTGTATCCTCTGCTATCGACATACTGGAACAAGATTTAGCCATGTTACAGCAAGGCCAATCTCAGTTGCGTTCTATTATGTTATTAAGCCGGACGCTGCAATCTTTGCGTGCGGGCTATGTGCCTTGGCGTTTTATCAACACAACGGCTCTGTTTGCAGAATACAATCTAACTGATAAACAGATCGAACTGGCACAAAGGGGAGCAAAGTATACAGTACTGAGCATTGAAAAACTTGAAAAATTACCATTCATTCACAGCGGCAGAAAAACCAGCTACAGAATGGCTCATTCATGGCAAAATTAGTCTACCTGTGACTACTTTCCAGTTTCAGTATTGCCTTAAACAGATGCAAGCAGGCAAATATGAAAGGTTGGGTAAAGAATACATTAAGACATCCTGGAATTTACCTTACACCTATAGATGTTGGAGTGGGGATCGTGAAGTGTTTCTAAGCGGTACACACTGTGAAAGTGCACTAAGCGGTTCACTGATTTGTCAGGAAATTTCTTTACACGGGGCTTGTAATGGTTCTGTGGCAAATTTGTCCTGCCACCAGCAGGGTACACCAGCTGCTGTGATTAATCCAACGTTTGGACAACTTTCTAATGGGAGTTACCTCATGTTGAATGATCAGAGTTGCTGTGGCATGTTGCCAGGCATCCCATATCTAGTAACGGTGGACTCCAGGGTCACTTGCTGTATGCAAGTATTGTTTGCCCCAATAGACACAGTCAGGGAGTCGCCTCTATGGCCTTCGTTGAATGTCTCTTTTATACGATTTGATACTTTAAGCAGAATGAAAGCCATGCTTATACAACAATAAGTGCTTTTGACCTCGGCCAAAGAAACCTATGATCTACAAGTTGCAAGGACTTCGGCAGAGATACAGGCTTTAATTCGTACAAACTGCCCTATACATTTCGTAGAAATGATAGGACGTATCTTTAACATGTCTGATACAAGCGGAATTGTACATGTATTTAAGACCATCTGTTCCGGACTATTAGCACCTTTCCAGGCTGTCCTCGGAATCATCCCAAACTTCGCACATTCGGTGTTTGGTGGTGTGCCGTTAATTCTAGCACTTGCTGCAGGAATACGGTTTCTATTCCTCCTACTACGCTATGGCAAGCCTCTTCGCCAACATCACTCCGAGCGATGTGGAGAGAGCCCTCCTTGAACGGAAATGCTGTGAGCGAATAGTACAGCTTTTGGGCATGCCTCGTCTAAGGGAACTTAATACAACGTGATTCCTGTCATTCAGACCAATCTGGCAAGATTGCATCTTACCTGTTCTACGCTGCCTGTTTTGCGGTGAAGAATGCGTGCTAGACACCTGTCTAACACTCCCATCAGTCATGCCAACGGATATCGATACTCTGCTGGACCCGATAACGGCCCATGCTGTGTGTTGTCCCCAGAGGCTTCCAATCCTGATGGCGGCATTCATTGAGATCTCACAGAGGCTTCCGGCTGCTGCTGAGGTACGAGATGGATCAACGGGCACACAGGTAACAATGGACGCGAACATTGCTTCTTCTGCTGAAGGCGATGTTTCTCATCTCTGTGCAGTTAACCTTCTAAACGAGGTGTTCCAAATGTCACCAACTTCGGTAGACGATATTTTGGCTACGGAAATAGATGATCTAATGTTTACGCCAGACCCATACACTGACTTTGATTCGGCTCACAGTGTACCAGGGCAACAATGAAATTTGGCCTTCATATTTTTCAAACTTGAAACTTTTCCCAGAATTGAACTTTTTTCTTTTTAAATTTTTGAAATGACATGGCTAATGAACAATCTGCTTATAGTAGAACTAGTCTTATAAAACGGACTTCTTTGAATACTTCCAGGGACACATTGTCACCTTACTTGTCTAGCATTTCATTTAATTCTATGATATGCAATGGTTTTGAGAACTTATCGACCATTTCGTCATATGTATATATTTCTGTTTCATTCATGTTGCATTGTACTTCTGTTACATGCTTAGAATGAAAACGATGCTTTATATGTACAGTACCTATTGCATTTCAACAGTTTTGAGTTTCTTTTAAAATGCTTTTAGAAATGTTTTTAGCAATATGTGGTACTCAATTTTATGTTTAGCATTTAAAATGTTTAGCATTTAGTATTATCGTTCAATCGAAGATGGAGTGGGTGTTGTATTCCGCTTTAGGGGTCCGTATATAGGTTTTCCTGAATCATGTCCTTATATAGGCACAATTCGCCTTGCCCTTATATAGGCATAGAATCCCTGTCCTTATTTAGGCATTAACCGTGCACTCCAAATACAGGCATGGTCACCGACATCCGTCCACCTTAACGTCACAACGAGTTCTTAGAAACCAGACACTTGAGCTTCGGGAGTTTCCCTAGCACAGGACTATTGATTTCTCCAAGAACTCATTATGTATGAACCGTTATACCTTAAGGGTTCATTCCCGACGTCTTCCTCTGTCCGACTTCACGTCAATGCTAACATTCCAAGACACCTACCAGGTATAAATATACCTTCCCTTGCCCAAGCAAGTTAGAGGAGACCTCGACTTCAGAGGAGCCCGTATCCCGGCCTGACGCACTGAGAAGACGCTGTCATTTCCTGCACGCAGACGAATCCAGCTTCCAGTGTTCTGACTCCCTTCGCGGGGTGTTAGAGTTCCAGATCCGGCAGGAGATTCCCACCTCTCTCATTCTCAAGGTATGGAGCTGACTAGATCCAAGAGGGACTCTTGGCATACTAGACTTGGCATACTAGACTTAACACTCTTAGTCTACCATACTAGAGAATACTCCACCTACTTCTACCTTTCCCTACACCTAGACTAGGTTAGGTACATTGGGATAGAACTAGCTTAGAGACGCATCGTATGAGTACTCGCATTTTTAGCTCATGTTATTTATATACGTGAATATATGCTAAAAGATAATGCTAGCGCAGTATTATTTATTTCTACTGCTTACGCTGTACATTATTTATCTTGCATACAGTCTTGTGATCATAACAGCACATATCTCTTACACGAGATACAAGACTGTTCAATAAAACCTTTTTATTGAAACGCCCGTCTTTCCTTTCTGTGTAACTCTGTAGAAACTAAGCATGCACGATTGACTGAGTGAAACTGTTATCTATTGTTTCCACGATTCTGAGACGTGTTCAGATTCTAAAGGGAAACAAAAGTTGTCATGTTTTTCGGTTGCCAGAAACTACTCCCTTCTTGTTCTCAAGGAGTTTCTAGTGGCCTCTGAGCTAGCTGGCACAAGTAATTAAGTTTAATATACTCGATAGGGACATACCGACCTTAGTCCTATGTCAAACCTATAGGTTATATTATTCCAATGCGCAGAGCCTATTAGGGAAATAGGAACTACACTACACTGCGCTCCATGGGTCATTCAGTAGTCGGCGAGGAAGCTCTGGAGGAGGTATCAGGCACTTTGGAATCATAGTTCTGCCATTTTAACCGCTTCAGGAATTCCTCCACTTGCTGCGGTTTGGTGTAAAACCACTGCTTCCCTTGATGCGTAATTCTCAATCGGGCCGGGTATAGAAGTGCGTAGTCAATTTGAGCTTTTCTCAACTTCTGCTTAACTGGTATGAATTTTCGCCTCTCGTCTTGCACAGTGGCCGTGAAGTCAGGATACATTGTAAAGGAATTCCCTTCATAGCTGAGCTGCCGCTTGTCTCTGGCTATTTTCAGGACAACATCCCTATCCCTGTAATTCAAGAGCCGCGCGATGATGGGCCTGGGCGCGGCTCCTGGCGGAGGTTTGGGACCTAAGGACCGATGAGCTCGTTCAACTATGAAATGTGTAGAGAGAGCTTCAGCTCTGATTGTCGCTAACAACATCTTCTCCACATATTCCTCCATTTTGCCAGTGTTCGTGCTTTCCGGAATGCCAATTATGCGCACATTATTGCGCCTGCTCTCCTCACTTCAATATCTTAATTTTTGGCAGCAATGACTCAATAATTTATCCATTTGTTCCACATTATCCTGTATATGAGAGGTCGCATCTTCGGCATCTGAGATTCTGCGCTCTGTTTCTTTAATGCGTTCGTCATGGGTGTCTAACTTGTGCACTATGGCATCCATGTGCGTGGTCATAGCATCCATTTTATCAGCGATGGTGGTGAGTCCCAGCCTGACCTCTTGCAGTAGTGTCTTCATGTCATCATTTGGAGATGGACCCTCCTGCATTGCGGGTTGTTCCATGCTCCTCTCGTCCTCCTCTTGTTGCAGTCGTGTATTTTTCTTAGCATCAAAAGTTAGCTGGGTCTGTTTCGTGTCAGTCTTCCCCATAGTTGCTATATATCGCCTCCTGGTGCAGCAGTGGCAGGATTCACTAGCGGGTAATCTCCTTTAACGAGTATCGCCTACCCGGGTGTTTACTCCATACCCATAGCTTCACCCTTGCAGAGTAGTGCAGTAGGAATCTCGAGGAATCAATGAATTATAGTTCTGCGAACTTGAAACCGTGGCGGCGGAATATAAGTTGGTCAAGGATTCCCTGTGCAGTCTGCCAGTATTCAAAACTGTTTCATATTTATACCTTCTGGGCACAATGCGGTGTTACAGCTGTCTAGAGGTTCTAGATCCACCACCTATTGCACGTTTCTGTGGAAGGATTGGGCACAGTGGATCGTGTAGGTGCAGTGGGAGGGTGAATGGAGGGCCCACTACCACCGTAATGAAGTATGTTGAGGTCAGTTATAATCTAGTAGTGCTCAGCAGTGTCTCTACTTAATTGCATCAGCTGCAATTTGCCTCAAATACATTGAAATCCTGGCGGCAATAATCTCCTGGCTGTGCTATTGCAGGTACTCTACCCTATGAATCGGATCAGTGTAGGCGCGAGTTGCGTGCTCCTGTGCCCTTTAATAGCGCTATTAGTGGCAATCCTTTTACTCTTCAGCGCGCCTTCCACTACCTCGCCATCCAGGCGTTTCACTTTCAATATGGTGGCTCGATGTTGAAGCGGCACTCGCACACTTCCGCGCCCGCAATGCCGGCGGTTACCGACTGTCTCCCGGGGTACTCCTTCACCTCCCCTTTAGCGGGTAACAACAATCGCAGTTCTTCTCTATCTAGCGTATAGCATATGACGTGCGTTTTTATCAGGGAATCGAACTGCCGTCAGCGCGCCAGAACGCCTGTGGCCGATCCGCCGCCCGGACAACAAGGGAACAATGCAGCGTCGTTGGGCAATCCTCGAGCAGCGCGTGTGAATATGCCTGCTTCTTTGCAAAAGGGGCGATCGCTGTGTAATATATGCGGGGTTGACTCTCACCTCCCTGTTAGCAGGCTGCAGTCGCTGCGATTGCCCGGCGCGGCCCACGCGCCTCATGGTCAGCACCGCAGTCTAGTGACTCTCGCAGCCCAGCGGTAGTTCCACACTTCAGCACACCTTATTGCGGTGCAGACTATGCTCCTCACCAGCAGTTCCGTATAGTCTTGTAGAAGCGGCAAATTCACACCCTCGTTTCACCAGGCATGTATCTGCAAACCGCCGCGTCTTTCGTGCCTGGATATGTGACTGGATCGGATAAATGATCGGATTAAGACGCCGATCGGCAGGAGCCTCAAACATAAGTGCGGCCATCTTGCCAGTGCGCCACCTAGCGCCCCCGCCTGCAAGTGGGATTTATGAACAACTGAAGGTCTAATCCCATTTCATAAAGTGAGCAGTGCAGCGTGCTGAGCCTGGTCGAAATCCAATATCTGCATAGCTATTCTGTGAAGAAGACTTTGTTCTTCTGAATAATGTTCAAATTAAGCATGGTTGTTTTGTCTGCTTCTTCTGAATGAGAGAAGGAAGGAAGTTAAAGGCACACACATTTTCACCCCTCTGTTTAGAGGTAGTTAAAGTGAAGGGTAAAATGATCTATTTGTTCGCCAGAGAAGAAATTACTTACCTGTAACTCCAGTTCTACAACATTGGTATCTTTTATATATTCACATGCTTGAATCATTCTGCGTCATCAGGCGAGGAATCCCCGGTACATTAAAATAGCAGTACATAGTATTAAGTGTGAAACAACAACATTTGTTTAGTAGCACATCCACCTCATTTGAAAGAGCCCAAACTTCAGCCAATGATGTGGAAGCTTCAGCTCTCCTACTCCACCTTGAGGCCCCCATAGCTCAGATTTCAAAGCACAAGTGTGAGAAGAGTAAATAACGAATATGTCTCTGACTGGGGAGAAGGGAGGGTCGCATGTGAACATATAAAATATATCAACATTGGAGAACTGGAGTTACAGGTAAGAAACTCATTTCTTCTCCAACATTGGATCTTTTATATATTCACATGCTTAAATCAGAATAGCAAGCAGAACACATTATAATACATAAAAGCGGGAAGCAAGGTCACCTTAATTTGAATAGGCTTCTCAGGACCGCCTGTCCCACTGCTGCGTCAGCTTCTGCGTCCACGTCGAGACAGTAATGCTTCGTGAACATGTGCCTGCTCTTTCAGGTGACTGCATGGCAGATGTCTTTCATAGGCACATCAGCATAGAGTGCCGCAGTTGATGCCATGTTTCTGGTGGAATGGGCCAATGCACTTCCCTGGAGCGGACACTAGGCCTTGTCATGACAGAAGCTAATAGCCAACAAGCTATCTTGTTTGGACAAAGGATGACCTCTTTGTGGTTGTCCAAAAGACACAAGCAGCTGGTCTGATGTGGGCATGTCCTTTGTCTTAGTTATACACAATAGCAACTGATTATGTCAAAAGATTTAGAAAGTGGAAGAGAATAGGATTCTACTGTATATGAAGATATTCTCTCTCAACCTCTTGAAACCAAAGATATTGGGTTAGACGCCTCACTCACTTATCGTGACATGCTTCATCATTGGCGCCTATCCACACCCTGGTAGGATGGTACTACCAGGGTGAGCACATTTGGTGACTATCTGAGACGCTGATTTGAGACCGAAAGGAAGAGCCTTTAACTGGTAGTGTTGTACCTCTACCAAAAATCGAAGATACTTTCAATGTTTCCGGGGAATGGGTATGTGGGTGGAAGTACACATTCTGAAGATCTAGTGATATCAAAGTCCCTTTCCTGCATTAGCATGAGGACTTCTTGCAGAATTATCATCCAAAATGACTGTTCAACTGTCTGAGATCTAGGATTAGTCCTCATTAACCCACTTTTTTTATGATTAGGAAGAATCTGGAATAGAACCATTGACTTCTTTGGGATTTGGGTACAATCTCTATGGCACCATTGAGGAGAAGTATGCGAATTTCCTTTCAAACTCCTTTAAATGAAGATGATGTCCTTTTTTGGGGGGGGGGGGACAGATTGGTGGTCTCTGAACAACTCCAACGTATGGTCTGTGGTAATAATTTGCCTCACCTATTTGTCTGATGTTAAAGTCCCCAAACTGGAGCAAAAAGGGAAATTCTCCCTCCCAACTTCAGAGTACCAGATGGAAGAGGAGGCAAGGGTGGAAAGTCAAGCTCTCTACTGATTGCCATGATGACGTGCTCTCTTCTTTCGTCAAAAGCGGGATGGTCTAGGAGTATGATTGTAGGAGTATCCTTGATCATATCCAGACTGTCTTTGGGGAATAACATGAATGACCTTGACCTTCACATTGGTTGAATCATCCACCGACATTCTGCGATCTTCTTAAGCCACAGAAATTAGCTGTTCCAAATTTACAGTACTGCAAAAGTCCCAATGCTTTTGCTGTGTCCAGTTTTGAAGCCTTGAAGAGCCCCATCTACATGTTTTCCAAAAAGAGTTAGACCATCACAAGGCATGTCTATAATCATAGATTGGATCTCAGGCAGAAGGCTATGGGCTTTAACCAGCCTCGTCTTCTAAATACAGTAACTCCTGTAAGATGGTGAATTGCAGCGTCAATAATAAATGAGGAAATAAGTTTGCCTTCCTTAAGAATATTTCTTGTCCTTTACTTTATTTCTTCCGGGATGAGTTCCAGCAGTGGGGGCAATGTAACGCCATGTCTGCATCAGGCTCCCTGAATTGTCTAGGTGTCATTGCAGTCAAGCAAGCTGATGATTCTATTCGCCGGACTCGTTGTCATCCATTTCTTCTCCAAAATCTGGGACATATCTTACATCTAGTTGCGTTGGACTCTAAGCTGTTTGCGAAGCATAACGATGAGCATCATCTTCCTGGTTTGACAGTAAAGTTTGTGATGGGGTAAAGTTAACATTTTCAATGGTGAAACAACAGGTAACTTCAAAGTTGGCGTCGAGATTGTAGTACTCAACGGGGCTTCGTCGATGGCATGGTCGATGTCAACGATGCCGTTGACGGTAATGTTGCCATCTTTGACGGGTCTGGCGTCAAAGGAGTAGTTAGTAATGACATTGATTGTCTCATTGCCGACAGAGCAGATCTCCTCACTGATGGGATCGCCGTCTGAGTTGTCAACATTCTTAATGATGTTTTCTTAATTGAAGATATGGTTTTTGAAGGCTTTTTCTTCTTTTCCACTGGTTGATCATCCTTGGATTGCTTACAGGAATATTTTCCCTGTATAATATTTGAGGTGGCTGCAAGCACTGTACCAAACACTTAAGTTCAGGAAATTGAATAAGTCTCCTCTTTTGCACTGCCTCGTGGAAGTGCTTGGAGAAGCGTTTTTCACTGAATCTTCCCCTGAAGAGGGAGCATTTCCCCTCTAGGAGGAAAATTCTCTTTAGCTATGAGAAATAATGCCAACCTCTTTTCTCTGTCCTTAAGAAAGACTTACATAAATCACATTTTGATGCGTATTGAGATGGATAAGGGCAACAAATACACTGAGAATGAGGATCATTAGTGTAAATCTTATTTTCACAAGATGAACAAGGTTTGAAAAGAGATGTTTTTTCTTTGTTAACCAGGATGACATTTGGTGACCGTTAACTATCAAATAAGAAGTTCTTCCTGGCCCAAAAAAGACTGAATCCTTCCTTAAAGCAACTTGCAGTAATTCAGTGCTGAAGATAGGGCTGATTCAAATCCAAGACAGATCAAAATATCAACAGATTCAGGTTCAATAAAAGGTTAGAGCAGAGCTCTGCCTGGAGACTACCTAACACATGACATGCAGTATAAATCTGCACTTTGGTGGCCTCTAGTGGGAGTAGGAGAGCTGAAGCTGCCACCTTATAGGCTGCAGTTTGGGTTCTTTCAAATGAGGTAGATGTGCTAATAAACAAATGCTGTACAGGTCTATGGTAATTTTAACACCTTATATTGCTAATGTACCAGGGATTTTCCAGCCGGACAACAGGGAATGATTCAAGCGTGTGAAAATATAAAAGATTCAATGTTTGAGAATCCATATTTTTATCTCACTAAAACACGGATTCCGATTTTTTCTCATGAACTTGGCCAATACCATCAGTCATAGAATTCAGATTTTTTTGACTTTATAAAATGTGGCGAAATGTGGCGGGAGCGGGAGTTTGGGGATGAAAACAACATGACAAAAGAGCTAGCCAGAACAGCTCTTATGAACTGCAGCGGCTGAAAGGCACTTAATGTGACACAGCATTTTATACTGAAGATCCTGAAGGTGCTGTGATCATCAATTTGTCTTAGTAGGGGTATAGGTGATCTCCCTGGACAGTAAGATTAGTTCTAATAACTAAAACCGTAATGAAAGTCCCACAAAATGGGCTCTGCCCAAATGGGAGACATATGTAAAAGGGGCCACGCTGCCGATATTGCTCTGGTGTTTGGGATGAATCTGGTTCCTGCTCTCCTAGCCTCATCGGTCTGCTGCCTAGAAGAGATTTTGGGTCCAAGCTACTTTGTGGGTTCGCCGCCACGGTTGTTACGGCTGCCGCAGGGGACTGCATGTCCCAGAATTCCCCTCTCATCTACACCTGACCCCAATCCTCGCTACAAAAGGTGTGGTGCAGTCCTGTGCCCAGGGTGGCACGCTACCGATATTGCACTGGTGTTTGGGGCGAGTCTGGTGTTCTGCCCTCCATGCCTCATCGCTCTGCTGCCTAGAAGATGATTTAGGTCCAAGCTATTTCGCTGGGTCGCTGCTGCGGTCATTAGCGCTGCCGCAGGGGACTGCATGTCCCAGAATTACACTCTCGTTCACACGTGTTCCCAGTCCTCGCTGCAAAAGGTGTGCTGCAGTCCTGTGCCTCGGGGGGCCGTGATGCCGATATTGCTCTGGTGTTTGGGGCGAGTCTGGTGTCCTGCTCTCAATGCATAATCGCTTTGCTGCCTGGAAGAGGATTTGGGTCAAAGCTACTTCATGGGGTTGCCACCGCGGTCGTTACCGCAGCTGCAGGGGACAGAATTCCCCTCTCATCCACACCTGAGCCCAATCCTTGCTACCAAAGGTGTGCAGCAGTCCTGCAGCACGGGACGTGGGCAGAGCCCGGGCCAAGGGCAGGCCCGTCTGTGCCAGTCAGAGCTTGGAAGAGGCTGGGCTGCCCCCGCTCCCCTGGCTGGTGTATGGGGCCATACGAAGGTACTGTGACTTTGTATTTTATTCAAACAACAAGGCCCTGGTTAATCTAACCCTGTGTTTTGGGCTCAAGTCACTCTGCAATACTTTGTTATAGTGAACCACCATGTCACCCCATTGGACTAGTTTATGAGTTAATCTTGTGACACTCTGCCCCTATTATCTTCTTATTTCCCATTAGCCATCCATTGGAACATTGCTTTTATTTCTTGTGTAAATCCAATGGAGTTATGGGATACAAGCTCGGGGTAATGGGTAAATAAAGAGCTTTGGACCAGGCCCAGGGCACAGCTAAACACCTCAAACATCTAGCAAACTCGAATGCAAACACTTTTGAAGAAACAGCCCATTTGATAGAAGAGGTTGAGCAGCTGATTGGCCCCGACGGCTCTAAATCTGAACAAATTATGGTTAATTCCAAACAAAAATGTACCCCTAAATCTTTTCCCCATACAGGGGCTATTCCTAAAAAGCTGGGTGGAACCAAAAGGCCAGACGAGTCCTATCGAACAAAACAGGCGTTAAGCTCATTACAATTGATGGGTTCTTATCGTGGCAGGCTGGATCTAAAGCCAATTTTCCTCCCGCCCCAAACAGGGCCTAAGAACCTAGCAACTCGAACCCCAGTCCTTTACCTCCCTCCCTTCCAATTCCCTGTAGCAATCGTTATTCTCCCCTTGCTGATCTCTCTCAACTCATGATGCCCTCAGAGCCAGCCCTAGAGCCTGTACCCCAAACTTTCCCCCCTCGGAGGCCTCAATAGCTCTACTATGCCAGCACATCGATGACCTCAGGGGTGGAGATTGGAGACCTTAAAGCAATGGTCCTTCATCTATCCACCATGTTAAATCATGTTCTTGTGAGCCCTCCTTTAATATCTAAACATCAAGGCCCCCCACCCAGAGTCACGAAACCATAGCAGAGAAGTCAAATATCAAAATATCACTGATGCTTTTCGGGGGCCCTTACAAGCTCCTTTTCATGAGCCGATCCCAGTAGAAAAGCCCAGAGTAATTGGAGGAAAGGTGGGGGCAGGGGGGGGATGGGGTGGGGGGAGATGGTCCTTACCACAGTTTTTAGGGACACCCGAACATGTACTCCCTCAATTCCTCACCCTGGTTCCATTGGTATGATTCATAGAGGTAGCCAACCACCTAGGCCCCTATCCATCTCAAGTTGTTACCCCCCACGTCTGTCTGAGCCAGGGGTTTCTGGGCCTCACTGCTCAATATTTTTGATTAATGTACCTAAGCTCCCAGCGGCCTCACACAAAGAAGATGAATTCATGTTAATTAATAAATGTATTCATTGAATTCGAGGGGGTGCCTCACAATAATTGGAGAGAACAAACAGGCTGCCCAAAGGCACTTCCATCAAGGTTCTCAATTTGATAGCATTGAACTAACAATTAGCCTAGGGGACTTAGTTGACAACTTAGCGGACTTTGATGACCGCACCCTTCATCTGACAAAATCATATATCCATTTTAAGTACAATTGCCCAGTGACTATCTCTCACCCATCTCGGGTTATAGATAATGTAGGGTCACCTACTCGGGACATTGATCAACAATCATCATTGTCTCCTTTACCACAATTTCCAACTCCTATCATCAGTGATTCCTTGATTCCCTCTCCCTTAAAATCAAACCTACATGATTCCGGCGTGGCCCAAATTGCTACTGATCAAAAAAGTTTGTGCGTCAACCTGATAGGCCAGGGCCCAGTTATAACCCCACAAACCTCTATTTCTAATCTGTCTAAGCCGCTGCTGTCCCCGGCCTCATAGAATATAGCTGGTCTTAGATCAAAAGTAGTATCCCAAGAGTGGAACATCTTCATAGAATCCTTCGATATTTGTTTGTTCCAGGAAACCTGGTCAATGGAACCATTATTTAAACATGGATATTTAAATTTCTTGGTACCCGCGGTACGCGGCCGCACGGGTCACCCAGCAGGGTGTTTGACAATATAGATAAAGCAAGGCATAAGTTTCAAAATTCGAGAACCACATATTAATGATTCTGACATCATGGCGATTAGTTTGTTGGTAAGCAACTCTATCCCAACTAACGATATGTGGCATGTTAGGTGGCCCGGGGTTGTGGATAATTCAGATACACTGCTGACTATAAAAAAGATGTTACATCTACTATAGTTGTGATGAACGCACTTTTAAATAGCAAGGAGGATCGTGCTGAAATTACGGAAATCCACTATAAGCTGCTTAAGCAAATAAAATAATTTTTATTCCTATAGTAGGAAATCGCAGGCGCCCCCTGCCCAGAGTAGTTGGTTTAATAAAGAGTGCAGGCAAGCATGTAACTCACTGGTAGCAGCCATAATAGACAAAGGACCCAACTAACCAGGAAACATTATTAAGTTAGTCAGGCCAGGGCCAAAAGAAATTGGGACAACGAGAGATGGCTAGAACTCAAAAAGGGTTGCCTATCTAAACTTTCAGCAATATTTTGGTCACTTGTTAAGTGGGATAACAGTGGGAACCCCCCTCCTATAATTTGATTGCCCCCGAAGCATGGGTAGCCCAGTTCACGCTTCTGTGCTCCGAGGCGGACGAATCGAATGTCTCGCCCAATATTTGCCCCCTTATTATGGCAGTCCATCTATTTGACCTAGCTGACATATCAGCAGCCCTAGATGCAGTGTTGAGTGGCAGAGCGTCTGGTCCAGACAGTATCCCTTCAAACTTATTTCTCCATGATAGAGGAAATTGGTCTAGATACATCCTGACCTTAGCCAACAATAGAGCACGTGGTGCCCTGATACCAGACTCTTGGCAGGGTGCAGAGCTAATTACCATTTTCAAAAAAGGTGACAAATCCTTGCCAGGCAATAATAGGCCTATAAGCCTTATTGACTCAGTTCAAAAAATCATTGCGTGCCTGGTATTCGCTAAAATACAGAAGGTGATTATAGAAAACGACATCCTTTCTCCCTTTCAGGCAGGATTTCGCAAGTGGGTCAGCGTGCTATACTAGCAAACAGTAGTTATCAGCAAGGGCAGCATGTATGCCGCCTTTGTCGTCCTCAAGTACACCTTTGACTTGGTCTCCCGAAATAGGCCTTGGTCAGTTTTATTCGAATTAGGTATTCCTCTGGATTTGCTATCTCTACTAGTTCGACTACATGACTACAATTTCACCCAGGTTCGCTGGTGCGCTCAGGGTGAACTTACTGACCATTTTCCCATTGCTAAAGGGGTGCGTCTTGGCTCCCACACTTTTTTCATTGTTCCTCAATCTAATAGTCCAGTTCCTCCATTGTCTCCCCAGTAATGCCCCAACATTGGCAGGCCTAAAAATTCCTATACTAATGTTTGCAGATGACACCCTTTTCATTTCATAAACCCCAAGTGGTTTACAGCGTGCTTTTCGATGTTTCGAGGAATTCTGCAAGATGCGGGGGCCTGGTAATAAATTCAGACCCGACTAAATATATGACATTCAATCAACTTGGGTAACGCGCTAGCCTCTATTATGTCTTGGAACCACCAAGTAGAAATAATGGCCATGAAACACCGACAAATTGCTGGTGTGCTGTTGAAGGAATTTAACAGCTCCTTTTCTAAGACTATTAGCCCAGTCCTCCAAATCTATGATGCTAAGGTTCTTGGCTCGATCCTCTATGGCTCTGAATTATGGAGCTTCTATAAAGTAGCCACTCTTACTGTTTCTGAGAACACGTTTCTGAGGAACGCTACGTGCCATCCGCAAAGCACGCCCATAAAACCATTGTTGCTAGACCTTGGTAGGAAATCGGTAGCCAACAAAGTTAGACTTCGTCCAATTTTATATTGGCGAATACTCTGGTCCGCCCCTGAATTGGTCCATTATGCTACAGCTCTAAGGGATGTCAGACGCCGATCGTTCCCATAGGCTCGGCTGACTTCGTAATGCCAAAAACATACTGACAAATCTGGGTCTGAAGGAACTATGGGGCAATCCTACTGGAGCCCCTATTCCCTCTGCAGAAAAACTGACAGAGCTTCATGTGTTAACCACCTCTCTTGAAGAGTACCGAGCGGTAGAAAGTTCTTCTTTGACTGGGAGGTTCCCTGAATTAAAATCTAACTCTTCCCTAGAAGCATATTGGGGCATTATATCTTTACCCCTAGATAGAAAACTCCATTTCCAATACAGGGCTGGTTTGCTTCCTTCAAAATCCTACACTAATAAATTGAATTCGAAATCAGACTGCTGCCCCTTTTGCTCTGCTTCCAGGAAAACCATTTCCCATGTTCCGACTGTCTGTCCTGCATATGTAGATCCCCGCAAAAAATGGTTGAAACCTGTATGTAAGTCTCTAGGGACAAGTAGCAGCTCTATTGCATTGAGGATTCTAACGACCGTCTCACGCCCACTCTTCACATGTTCGGTTACTAAGTTCTTAGGCTGGATGTGGGCCATAAGACGCAAGAAGTTATCAATACCACCCCTATGCGAATCTAGCAATCCCAAGCTCTCCTTTAGTTAGTGCCTTGATGGTGTTAATCAGTAGCTCTACTGGACCATAATTTTTGATGACAGACTCTTGTTCATTGCATTTTATATGCTTATGGCTTTTATCTGTTTTTAACAATTTTTATATACTTATGGAATATTTTATTGTTTGCATTTTTATGATATCCACTGATGCATTTCACATACGAATATTACTAAAATTATGTATGATTGTAATATTTAGTCTTTCATAAGATGTAGATTGCATGTCAAACATTCATTTTTATCTATTCCTTTTTTATCAATATTGATTGTGGTACTGGATTGCTTTTATGACATACATTACCAAAATAAAGCCAATTGAAATGAAATGTAAAAGTAACAGCATGTGATCTTGGAGGCATATTGGAGACATGTTCTATATTTTTTAATGATGGTAAAGTGGAAAGAATCACCCTCTAGAACGTAAGACTTCAGCCAGTCTTCTACTTCCCATACTTACAAAATTCAAGAGAGTCCTAAAGTGAGTGGTCCCTAATGGCAGGCCATGATTTCAATTGTAACGGTCTAGGGATAGGCCTTTTCGCTGCTAGAAATCCCAAAATAAGTATTTGTTTTTAGTTTATTTAAGAATGTCTGGTCTAGATGTTTGATGTCTGGAAGGTGACAGAAGAAGAACAGAGGTGTTTATTAATACACCACGTCTATCATTTAAAACCTAAAGGCCTTTGCTTCTATGAATGACTTTCTTTTCTTTAGGATTTTCTGCTCCATTGTACCTTCTTGCTTTAGGCTACTTTTCTCTGTAAACTCTGTTTTAAGCTAACCTTTTATACACAAAAGGTGAGATTCCAGGCTGTTAATGAACACTATGAACAGAGCTCCAAGTAACCTCTGCAACTTTGGTCTTTTTACTGTCCCTTGATAAACATCTTTTCACCATTCAATTACCATCCTCGCTGCTTCTCTTCAAACAAAGATCTTGTCATTTCTTGTTCACTACAGACTCTTCCACATAACGACCTCCCCCATTATCAAAATTAACTTTCTTTGCCCTGCACAATAAACCAGGGCAACACTATTTGGCTTCCTACCCATCAGCACCTCAAACACAGTGGTGGAAAACAATAATGGTGTTCAATTGCACTATGTCTTTTACGGATTCCTTCCAGAATGTCTCACAGGACGTTTCATCTACACACACTATTGTACCATCCTATAAAGTGCTCTACAACTCTAGTGGCTTATGGTTAGCATCTGCTCTTTTAACATCAGTCTTTGCTTGTTGAAACGAGTTGCTGATTATTGTTAATAAGACTCATATGATACGCGTTGCTACTAAAAATCTTCTCCATGAAACTACCTCTTTGGCAAGATCAGCTGTCACTTCAATCTCAGGCCATTTGCAATGGACCAGCCAACATCAAAATGAATTCAAAAATCGCCTTAATGCTAACAGATGAACCCTATAACTCAACCCCACTTTCTTGCTTGGCATTCTTGGTAACCCACCGCAAGATAAATGTGCTGTGAATGTTTTCTGCCGCTAGTTAAAACACTAAACACAATTGATATTGAGATGTTTTACCCCTGTCAAGATCAGGTCACCAAAATTCATCTCTAGGTCACTGCAGGGTGCTGGGTCTTTGACCCTCATGGGTTACAGCTGTCCGCTTATAAGCCTGCGCCTTATCTTAAACATTGGTAGATAACAGGATTCCCTAATAATCTGGGCTCCCGGTTTTATGGTATTTATTTTTTACTTTTCCATTGGAATATATACATACTTGTTGTTTGATCATTGCTATCAGTATTGATGCATAACTAGAAGCTATAAATAGTAGGATTTCTCTTCTAATTCACTGATGAGGCACACTCACACTTGGTGCCATAAGAAGACATAATGCATCACTTCAATGAAGTAGGTTCATATGAAATTGTTACCACTGTAGTATAAACACATGCACATCAGCAACTTTTTAAAGCTTTATTAGAAAAGCTTGTTCCTTTTCGTAACCACTGTGTTTGTCAATCGGTACAGCCACTGACCTGGAAGTCATGATTAACAGCACTGAAAATTTCTAAAACAGACATATTTGATATGTTTTTGATACATTCGAAAATAAATACATAGAAACAGGTGATGTCTTTGTATAGTTTTTGTATATTTATGTGTAGTCCAGTAAATTTGTACCCATGAAAGTCAGTAAAAACAGAAAACTTGCTGATAATGAAAACACATTCACCACACTAAGTTCCTTTTTACACACTTGAAAAGCTTTACTCAACAACTAAGGGTCAAAATAACCATCTCCACAAAACGGAGAGAGGCACCCTTAAACACCAAAAGGGACAGAGTAGATAAAAATCTGAAAAAAGGGTTCCCTTTTGAGCAACTGACTCGAGTGGAATATGAATTTTCTAATCAAGAGGCTATGAAATGCACTAAACACTGATGTATACAATCAAGGAGCCCTATCAAAATATTGTTTGAAAAACTTAACACTATCTTGCCGTATACAGAGAATGCCTACTTTTATTTTGTGCAATTACATTATATGCATTCCATAAAATCATACATATTTATTTAAAAACATATTACACACATTTACCCTATTGTTAATACAGTTTTTGTAAAAACCTTTTAGATTCACACAGGTAAAAATACGGAGCACCTGAGTCCACAACCAGTCTTTCCTTAGTCTTATTTTTCTCTTTAGTTTTAATTGAAACCTATGGTGCATAGCACAGGAATTCTACCGATCCCACCAGAATTAGAGAGTGGAAAAGATAAGGGATTTGGTTGTAAGAGTGGCAAGTTTACGTATACATTATTAAGTGGAAGGACAAGTCAATCCCTGAAGGAGAAAGGGTCTCTATGTTAAGCATACCTATCTTTGTCTGCAGAGTGGTTACACGACGAGATGGGGGTTTAGTGGAACAAATGAATAAGCACAACACAGCATCACAGTAGTAAGGTACATGCTCTCTAATCATATTAGGAATGGAACAGGAGTTGAGGCTGTATTGAATATTAACACAGAGCTCAATTATGGTTACAGAACTCGGACCCGGACTTTGTGGCAGGCCTTTGGGAGAACGATGATATTAGCACATCCCCACAGTACAGCAGTAAGTTACAATTTTGAATAAACTTTTTTCGATAATAAAAAGTTCAAGCTAAATAACCCAGGAAGGTGTGTTCTAATATTTTATTGTCTAGAAAAGATCACAAATCCTGCGTGGACTGATTCAGCCACCACTGCATGGAAGGAGACATAGGGCCTGATTGCAACTTTGACGGTCCTCCAGTGGCACCACGACTGTGCCGTCCGCCGGAGGACCTCCAAAGCCATGGTGCACCTGCCCGTCGGATTAGAAGTGTAATCCTGGTCAGGCAGGCAGTGCTGAGGCAGTCTCACGGTGGTGGTATGTTAGGCTCATAGGAGAGCTTAACATTCAGACCACCGCCGTGAAAGCGTCTGCAGCACGTTCCTGCATGGTGTGGCACTGCATGCACAGGGGTGCAATTACAAGGGGGCACACCATGTGTCCCTCTCCATGCACCCCCAGGCCCAGGAGCAGCAGGGAGCCCTGTTAGGGCCCCCTTATTTGCCTCTCCGCCACCCTTTTCATGGTAGGCTCTCAGGGAACAGGGAACTCAGAATATGCTCGGTGGTGCCGCAGCAGCAGCACCACCAGCATATTCCTGCTCCTAACCGCTGCAAGTCCGCCGCGGGATCCTGGATCCCCGGCGGATGCAGCAGTCCTGTGGCAGTTCAACCACCACACTCTGAATACTGCGGGCGGGCCCGCAGTATGGCGGTACTCAGACTGCCACCACGAGAACGGCGAACCTATAGACCGCCGTACTCTTAATTAGCCCCATACTGTCCAGGCAAACAAAAAAGGTAGTGATATGACTTATTGGGGCCAACCTACTGGGTAATATCATGATAGAGTATAAGCTATTTAAATAAAAATCTACGAACCCTAGAAGAGTACTTGCTCCCATCATACTTTACTTAAGTTGGAGCAATAGATTAGGAGATATCACTGCTCCCGCTACATATGTAAAGTCGCAAGTATAGAAACTGACGTGGGTATGAGTTGCTAAGAGGAATGATCTGCACTAACACAGTTGAGCCTAATTTCTGAACATGTTTATTGCGAGACCAGAGAATAGGATATTGAATTAGATTTTTTGTCTCCTAGATATTGTATATGTTTTGTAATATTGTGTCCTGAAGAAGGTGAGGTGAACCAATTCGAGTACCACTGAAACACTGCGTCAACAGTACATTTTTTTAAAACATTGCTCTCTATGAATCGTTTCAATGAATAGTTTTTAAATTGTGTTATATTTGTTTTAAAATTGTTGGATAAGAAGAGATTATTTACCTCTGTGAATCTAAAAGGTTTTTTGACAAAAAATGTATTAATGGTGAAAATGTGTGTAATATATTTTTAAATACATATGTATGATTTTATAAATTGCATATAATTTGATTGCACAAAATAAAGGTAGACATTTCTCTGTACACAGCAAGATAGAGTTCAGTTTTTTAAACAATATTTTGATAGAGCTGCAATTATTTCCAGCAAGTCCAGCTCACCTACACGTTTTTGTTACTGTGCTCGACTATTCCTAAATTACTAAAAACACAGTGGCACATGTTGCCATGCAGTGGAAGGATCTTCACAAACTTTTACTGGTCATCTTTCTGTTGCTTACTGCTTTATTTCGGGGTCGAACTGGTACTCACGAGTTGCTCAGTGTTAACATGTCTAAAAATGACACAATAATGAAGTAATACGATCACAAAATACGCCACATTATGCCTCATAATTTCCCTTTTCTTGCTACATAATTTATTCAACCCTACTGCATTATTTAGTCATTTCAGTGGCCCAGACTATAGACCCTCATCTATTAGCATTCCGCTGTCTCCAACGTACTGCAAAAAATCGTCACCTCTTGGAATACCTTGCAGCCAGTTTTTTACTTCATGAATCGCAATCTGGATTCAGGCTATAGCGTAGTACTGAATCAGCTCTGCTTGCAGTCTCAGAACACATTAGAGCCATTTTAGATCAGACTACTCCTACATGTAAAGCCACAAGCCCACATCTCTCCTGCCTTGAAGGGCCTACAGTGGTTACCGGTTGCCAGAAGATCCACATTCAAGCTGCTTTGTATCACCCACAAAGCGATACATGGAACAGGGCCGCTCTTCATCAGGAATAAAATCACCAAATACATTCAGAACCTCTGCTCTAGATTGGCACCTCACCTCAAAAACCCAACATACAAGGAAAAAAGACATCGGTGGCACATCCTTCGCTGTTAAAGCAGCCACCGAATTATGGAACTCTTTACACCCAAACATAAAATCCATGGATAACTATCTTATCTTCAGAAGACTACTCAAAAGTTGGCTCTTCCCCACATAACTACCATACTCCAACATAAGTGTACAGCAAATCCCTGTGTATATAAGCATTTATTTGGTGTATATGTATCTAGATATGGTTATTTCTATAAATGTGTATAATAATTATGTTTATAAATATACAGACATTCATTAGGTCTGCTTAACAAATGTACATATGTTATGTTAACTGCATTTGTACAGCGCATTTCTGCCCAGAGGCTTTTAAGAGCTATTCAGTTCCGGCTCAGTGTCGCAGGTCCGCAGAAGTTACCAGGACCTGAACAACTAGGTCTTTACAGCCTTCCTGAAGGCTAGGACACTGGGTGCTGTTTTAATGCAGAGAGGCAGTATGTTCCATGCTTTAGATGCTTCCAGCACTATGCTCTTTCCACCCAATCGTACTTGTTTGTAACTTGGTAGTATTACTAAATTAGCATATCCTGATCGGAGATTTCTGACAGGGAGATACTGTTTGAAACGGACTCAGGACCGAGATTATAGAATGCTTTATAAACTAGACATAGCACCTTAAATGTGATTCGTTGTTTAACAGGAAGCCAAGGCAATTTTTTAGTTCTTGAGACACTGAGCAGTACTTGGGAATTTTTAACAGAAGTCTAGCTGCAGCATTTTGCAGAACCTGAAGTTTGTTGATATTATACTTGTGGGTGGTCAGAAGCAGACTGTTACAATAGTCGAGCTTAGACAGAATTAATGAGGTGACTAATGTCTTTTGTAGTTTGGGTGGTATGAAAGGCAGAGCCTTTTTAATTATTCTAAGAGTGTTGAAAGTAGATGTGTGAGCTTATTTATCTGATCTGTAAAATTAAGTTTTTTTTATCAATGATGACGCCCAGGTTTCGAGCCTTTTCCACGGGGGGGAGCGGGGGAGGGGGAGGGGATAGGACCCATAACTGGCCAGGGTTGCTGATCCCCAAAAAGAGACAACTGGGGTCCAAAAAGTAGGACTTCTGTTTTTCCTGCATTCAATTCCTGTCCATCCAATTGTGGATAGCCAGCATGCAATCATGAAATCTAGGCCCTATGCCTATCTCGTTGTTTCCTATAGAGGCGACAATTTGTGTGTCGTCAGCATAGGATGTAAGAGACAATCCAAAGCTTCTTATCAAATTTCCTAATGGAGAGACAAATATTAAAGAGGGTAGGGCTCAGTGAGGACCCCTGTGGGTCCACATGGAAGGGAAAAAGGGTGACTTATTACTTAATACTTGTGGTTATATTATTCTATGTTTAACATCTAGTTAGGTCACTGCATAAATACGTACATTTTTATCATGTCTATTTATCTACAATTGCCTCACTACTGAATTATTAAAAGGAAAAAACATTAAAACCAAATAAATTAGCTTAAAGTACAGCAACACATGAGTCTGAGTTTATTAAATACAACTTAAATCTAGATATATTATCTTCCTTATACATATATACATTCAATGTACTTATGTATCTTTATATTTATTACTTTACTCCTAATTCAGCATCTCCAATGCACTACCCCATATATCTCATCCTATACCTCTCTCAATATATTCTCAACCTCCACTCTCCGACTCATCCCAAATCCCATTCTACTACTATGATCTCCAAAATAGCACCCTTTCTGGACTCTTCCCTCCTCTACCACTCCTTGAATCATTTCAAACCTCTTTTACTATTCAGATCTCCCAAACAAGCCTTTCTAAACCCTTCCCTCATGTATCCCTCCTAGACTCATCCAATACCTCAGCTCTCCCCCTAATCCACTTCTAGAGACTCTTCCCTCCATCTCTCCTTTACTCATCTCAAACCTCCTCCTACTGCCATGATCTCCAAAATAAACACTTTCAAGACCCTTCCCTCTTCTACCCCTCCACTATTCTTTTTAATCCAAATAACAGTCTTGCATGTTCACCGCTCAAATTAATCTCATATTTCCCTACACTAATTCACCTCTAATACTTTTTGGGTTTCGGAGTAGCGTGCTACTCGCCAAAAAGTGCTTCAATGCCTCGTATGGGATAGTAAGCGCTAAATAAATGTAATTACAATTACATATGGCTGCATTTCAGGGAGAGTCAAGTTCAGCAATATGGTACTAGACATTAGAATATAATGATAATATTGTATGGGGGGCCAGGCTGAGCCATCTAGTTCTAAACACATAAGCAGAGTGATGGTCTCTTCAGTTTTTTACATTACTGTACACCGAAGCAATGAGGTTCTACTTTAGATTCCCAGGTACACTGGAGTCAATAGGTCACTGCATAATCACGGGAAACGGCCACTACAACGCGGCCGTTTCCACGCATAACTTAACCACGCATGCATTACAACGCATGCGTGGTTACTACAGAGCCTTTACCACGCATACCTTTACTACGAGATACGTAGTAAAGACGTGTGTTAAAGACAAAAAATAAAAAGGGGGCTTGAGGGGGTCTCCCCACCTCCACAAAAAAAAACGCGTGAAAAAGGGGCTTGGGGAGTTTCCCCAAAAAAACTCACCAGAAAAAGAAGCGAAGAAGAGGCAATCGGCGTCGTTAGAGGAAACGGAAAGACACTTCCGTTTCCTCTTTACGACGTTCAACGTCAACACGGAAGATGAAGAAGCCACGACGTGGAGAGGTAAGGGGAATTTGAAGAAAGAAAAAAAAAAAAAAGTCCGATTTAAAGGTTAAGGGGAGGGGAGGGGAATATGTAAGAAGGGTTTAGGGGTGGGGGAATAACCATTACCAAGAGTATGTCCTTACCATGCATACATTTACAACGAAAATCGATGTAAAAGTATGCGTGGTAAAGGAATATTCGTGGTAAAGGTTATGCGTAGGATAGGCATTCCGTTGTAACGCATGCGTGGTAAAGGCATGCGTTGCAACGGAATGCGTTGTAACGTCATACAACCCATAATCACATGGTCGGACTCGTGCAGCAGAAATCTTCCTAAACCTATAAACAGAAACATTCTCCACTAATATAGAACCCAGAAGATGGGCTCTAAAGGAGCTGACTTCAGGAACAAGTGTCAAAATGCTTTGGTAGATTGAGGAATCTTTTGTCATCTTCCACCAAAACATTAAATTCACCCACAATGATGAATTACGAAAAAAGAGAGTAACAGCTTAATGAACTATAAATGTTGGTCTTCAAAAATGCTATTTGCTACTGGGCATATGAAATGATGATAGTGTGAGTTTGACCATCAATGCTCCAAGCAAGCAATGACACGTATTTAGTTGTTTAACTTGGAAGTACTCTATCAACATTCCCCACTGCTTTCTATTGTGTTACATGTCTTTAGGTTTATCACGCATAAACCACCAGGCAGTATAAAGGTAATAAGTGGTTATGAATAATCTTTTAAAAAGGTTTCCGCAGTAGGCAGGTCTACATTTAAATTAAAAAGATCAAATATGTCTGCAACGTAGTTAACAGCACATGTGGCATTGTTTAAAGCCATTTGGATAGGGATGTTTCCTAGTTTCAGGATGACGTCTGTAATATTGAATCCATGCTGTTGATATTGCTTTACTGTTATGTCTATGATCTTTTAAAATATAGTCAGTATGAGAACCAGAGAAGACTTGTTGCAAAGTTTCACTGAAGAATAGCTTATGCCAGAAACTGTATAAGGGAGGGTAAGATTGGCTGATTTATGGATAAGAGCAGTGCTTTAAATGGACGGGTTTTTGAAATGTAGAGGGCTGTCCCTTCTCAGTAGCACACAATAGATAGTTATACCTTCTAAATTTCCATTTCTTGCACTGGTTGTATCGGTATACTTGTAACTGAAGATAATCGTTTTTTGATAACCCCAAACTAACTCTTGAAGGTGTCTTCAACGTAGAGCGAATGGCCTTCTCAACTGTCAAAACAGACACCATTTTGAGAGCCACAAGAAAGAACAAGCACTGCTGAATACAGCATGTATGACCTTTGCAAGCAGGTGCAATAGTTATTTCTTGCACCCTGACCTTCAGTAACACCAGCCACGGACTTCTGAATGAAACTTTGTAGAGGAGTCGGTGCCGGTGGAAAAAGTAAACAGTGATAACAACCCATATGATGGCGTATATACAGAGGGCACTGCACAACTGCCTCTCCTCGTATAATCAGATGATGACATACTGCGCACTACCACTGGGTGGCGCTTTGTAATCATACCTAGTACAGATGGTACCGGTTGGTTGTGGTGATACTATGCTGTAAAGATACTGATTTTGTTGAAAGAGTTTTTCTTCTTGATGTTCTGTGCTGAGTTGGAGATTTATTTGCTATTATCAAACTGCTGCACAGCCGATCACTGGTGAAAGTCCAACAATGAATTAAAGCCAAATAACATTTAACCAGTGGCTCTACACAGGGCTGCTCACCGCCCTCCCTCCCTTTCTGACCACATACACTGTTGCTAGGTAACAGCAGAGGCATAAACTCTCACAACGTGCTCACACATTCCCACCAACCCTTTTAGTGCAAACAATACACTTCTGTATGAACCATGGTGATAATCTGCATGACAAATCAACAGACACTGAGTAATCGGATAACGTGCTTTAGCTATAAACTGCAATAAATAAAAGCTAATGTCCCTCTTTTCCATCACCATCTAAGAAAGAGGAATATTAAAATTCCGGTGAGCAGAGCTTAACACCATATCTTGATTTGCAGAGGTTTCAAAGTGTATACAAGCACAAAACTCACAGGCTGAAAAAACGGATTACTGGTTTGGCCACCTCAATCTTTGGTACAGTATCTATTGTTAAAATGGAGGAGGCTCTTCTGAGTGCTAAACATGAGGTAAAGCTGATCATCACTGCAAGACCCACAATGCTCACTCATAAAATGAATTAACGTTGTTAAGGAAGGATCAGTAATCCCTACTGACCATATTATCAATTATATTTTGCTTCTAAAAGGCTAGACACAATAGACCCACAACTGCAAGTGATAGCCTTGCTGGAGAACAACGAACACTGGATTTCTAGGCCCTGCAAAAGAGTGGTTGCCAACACAGACATTTTTGGACCGGCATGTCAACTTTGTGAAATGTTAAAAAGGGAAAGGCAATGTTATTGTTCTGAGTGCACTGGAATCTCTGCACATTACAGGATGCATCTAAAATCAGAACAGATTTCTCTGCCGCGCTTCACTTATCATGAGATTGTCCTTTTCCTTTAGTGCATGGAGACTCACTGCACGCGAACTGCTGAAACTTAACTGTTACAGCAACAAGATTGGGGGGACATACATTTTATTTTAAATCTCGCAAGAGCACTGCATCTGTTGTCATTTCCCTCTTGGATGGCCTTACATTGTAGATCAATGGTAAATGTGTGGACAGAGCGAGTCTCCTCGATCTACAGCTGCATTTGACACCAGCGACCATTCCATGTAATGGAGCGACTCCAGCAGGCGGTTATCACCAGAAGGCCCTTGAGTAGATCGGATTCTTCTAAACAAACAGTGCCCTAGCAATTTCTTACTTGAACAGCCATTAGCGTGTTAGTTGTAGGTGTCAAATTCAGCACTGTCCACATTATTATGTAAGGATCTTGACCTGCTACTTAAGTTCAACCACACCTTTTGTATGTATTACTTACTCCAACAAGGATGAGGATACACAAACTTCATCTCCATAGGCACATAAGAAAATGGCAACTATGCCTTCTGTCCGTTGACAATAAGTAATTGAACAAGTAAAAAAAAAAAAAAAATCTAAAAATGGATCCAAATAAAACAGAGAATGGTCATTAATGATCTGGGCAATTAATGAGACACGTGAAACATTTGGGAGCTATTAAAGACATCAAGTTGTTACTTAGATTTCATCTGTGACAAGAACAGGTCTTTTCACCTAAAGATCCTGAAGAAGGGCCTTTAATTATAACAGAGCACAAAATGTACAGGTAATGATGGCCTTTGTTTCATCCAGAGCAAATTTAAATAGAGTTTATTCTGAGTAGCTCAGTATCTTCTTTACCACGTGCAGAGATGCTAAAATGCCGCTCTAAGGCCTACATTGTAGGGATGATTCATCAGAGCCAGTCTGGTGGCTTAGTGGAGGAATGCGTCCATTGTAGGGGCCCTGTGTTCGACCCCACGGTCACAGGTTCAAATCACGGCGGGTCCACTCACCCTTTCATCCTTCGGAGTTTGATAAAAATTAGTACCATTGAGTTGGGTAACAAACATGTTATTCAGCGCCAACGTACCCTTGGGTGAACATACGCTTTACAAATACTCATGTTATCTTATTTTATGTTATGCTATTTAATCTCTTCATTGCTTATCTATTCTAGGAACAGTTATTTAGATAATTCACAGAGTAGACAAAGCACATTACCTACTGAGCCTTGGACTGAGTGGGCACTTAAGCTCGATGTAATTAAGGCTACATTCCCTCAATTCTCTGCACCGCTTTTATAACCAATAGTCTAATAGCTGGCAAACGTGCTCCACACATTTATCATAACATACAACATATTCCTAGAGTATGGTACCAATTCCATGAAGAATTTAGAGATGTAGTGATACCGTTGCTGAAGTCAGGCAGTGCATTCTAAAAATGTGATTGGTTATGCGGTGATACTGCATGTTGTAACACAGTTTACCACAGCTTTAGTGGGAAACTGGCACCGAATAACAACAATGGCAGAACAAACCATCAATTTAACAGCAGTGTCACAGTATCCAAGTGCACTGTGAGATGTAACAGCAGTGCTTTCTTTGATAAGCATAGGCTTAACTAACGATCAAAAAGATTTTTCTGCATAATTGTGTTCAATAAAACAAATTATGAGGACTGGGCTTGTGAAAATGAACAGCAGCAATTGTAATGCTACAAGTGGCTTCCAGTATGGCAATGATTGGCATTTGAGCCATTATTGTTCGTTTTTCTAAGGGTGACAGATGTTTCACGCCTGCCTTTGGCCGGTGGGTACTTCTATGGGTCTTTTCAGTTCTATATGATGTCAGAACACTTTAAATCTGTCACTTATAATACATGGAGAATGGCCGGATACTGGCATATGGGCCAATACTGCTAAGCATTAAATAGGTGTGTGAGGGAATTTCATAATTGCAGAATTACCCATTATCTCCTGACTTTTCGAATCACCTTACTCTATATGCAAACCGAAGTTTGAATGATACATAGGTTAACTGCTGACTGTTGTTTAATCTTTATTAAAAATGGTCCACTGATGCTGTGCCAAAAAATCTACAAATAAAGATGGGGAAAATGCATGGGTGTGTACTACGCCTATGCATGTTTTGCAGTTCTTGAAACATGTGGGTGTGTACCAGGTCTGAGCATTGAGTTTGCATGCTTGTTTTTGCATTTTTGTAAACCATTCTCTCTGTGTGGGTATATTTGCAGTTCTTGAAAGCAATGGTTGTCTACATTGACAGGAAAACACATTCACCATTTTATGTTCAGGATGTTTTTAATGTATATGTACTGGCTGGTATTGCCTGATGGTAGCAATTATCATACGCTATTGAAAAAAGAGAATACTGGGTGCCACGATGGTTCGCAAAACCCCCCTCATACTAAGCGTCCCTATTAAAACCAAGGAGAAATTAATCCTAGATCTTCCAGGTCACCAGAACAGCCGGTATCCTGCACGAAATTGAGTTCCAGAACTCAACATGATCAAGCTCCCAATTCACTGAAAATATTACATTCCACTGTCCTGCTAGATCCCTGACAAACTCCCAGCAATATCTACTAATCACATCTAAAACTAAATTGCTATCCAAGGCAAATTAATTGCTCACTAGGTACCTGATTTTGGGAATTCCCGTAATCTAAACCTGCACCAGTTAACTTCTCTTGTGACCTTCAACTAAAAATGAAGAGAAAGAGTTATGTGCTTGTAATACTTGTTCTCTACCATAAGCATTTTAAATAAATTCATGAGCATCTGAGCATGTGTATGACAAAAGAACATTTCTTCAAAAGAAAAATAAATCTCTCCAACTATATGCCATTTTATTCGTCATCCTAACGAAAGGAGCACATTTTAATACAACTCACCAGGAAACTGAAAAAGGTTTAAAAATACAAGAAATTCTATTGCTGTGAAAATGTAACTTTTCTCTGTTTTAAGATAAAAGAAGCATTGGCTTTTAAGTAGTGTTGTATGGTAATGTGAAGCATTCGAATTAGATAGATTAGGAATGGGTATGCTTCTGTGCAGAAGCAAAGAAATGTAGAACAACATTGATTTAAGTTAAAGGTCAATTGACAATTGCACTGTCAAGCCAGATCTAAATACCCATGTAGGTTAATGACTGCCCTCCTCCCATCTGTGCTGCTGCCAGAGAAAAACACAATAAATTACTATCAAACTAAGACTCTAATGGCTTTACAATGCCATGTGTGTGGCTCCGAAAGTTCAAGTTCAGGCAGCTGGATAAATAAACAAAATGATCACAGCTGTGTGGAGGGCAAGCACTTTTCTGTGGAAGCACACAACTTCTGCCCATTCAAAACATGTACTCCTGGCTCCCAAATGTGGGTGGAGTCAAAGCCCCTCTCCTGGTAATTCTTCTCACATAATTGTCTGGCAACAGCTCATTGTCAGACCATAAAAACTGAAAGGAGACTGTCCCGGAGATATGACGTCATCTCAACTAATGGGGAAAAAACGTCACTATAAGGCAGCCAAGATGCACCATAATCCCAGCACGCATCATAGCAGCAGTACCCTCGGTTCATTTTCATGATCTCATTAAGGAACAAATTGTAACAGGAGCTAAAATGGAAAGCACTTCTTTTGTGGCCACTCCATGATCCCCACTGAGGGCAAAGTATGTTGCGTTACAAGAGTGTGCGTAAGATATAATTTAATTTGTGTTCAACTTTTTGGGAATAATAGCAATCCAGGAGCGGTGACAGACCCAGCTGTTAATTTGGGCCCAAATCAACGTCTGGACTGTGCTCTCTTATATCCTCACTTCCTGGCTGTCCCAACATTTTAAGAAGTGTTCTAGTTGTTTGGGGATGCTACAAGGAAGATATATGAAGCATCCACGCACCAGAGACAAAGGCAAGCCCATCTGCACCCATGTCGCAACAAGTAGTTGGGAATGCTAATTCTCGCACATCAGGCATGAGGGTAAACTGAGTTTAAGCTATTCATCATGGGGATTATGCAACATCGTCCCCCTGAAGCATTAAATAACATCACTTGGGCTGAAGTACTTGAGTGTTTAGATCTGCTAACACCTTTTACTAATCATGCAGTCAACCATTCTCAATTTGCTAAACATACAGATGAAATATCAAGATATAGTATGCCGATGCCAATGGGTACACAGATAAAGAATTTTCTGGTGTTTTAATTAAAGCATACTTAGCAGTAAAGAATTGTCATAATATTTATGATATGATTATAGAAAGATTTCGACCTTCCATGTTTAACACCTTCGCCGCGATCGGAATTCCGCTCGTGTGCTGGACATTCCGATCGCGGGCGTGACGAGCTCAGCTCGTCATGCGCACACGCCCACCGCGCAGCATGACGAGCTGAGCTCGTCACGCGCATCGAAGGGGTTAACTGAATCCAGGTTGAGAGAGGACTGTGACACTGTGCTGAAGAACTTAGCCCCACTACTAGACTATCAGATCATTTCTGCCTGCCAAGAAGATAAATGTGGAAGTAGCCAGCAGTAATTGCGAAACAGTTAATACAATATATGAAAGTATTAAACAACATTTATCCTGACCTAGAAACACTTGAGATTAAACTGACTAGATGAAGTTAATTTAGCATTTACTGTTGTGCTATAGATCGCCTAGGAGTTATTCTAAAGCAGCACCTGACCATCTGAATTCACACTTAAACTCCATTTCCGACAATGTGAAGAACGTTGCAGTGGAAGACTTAAATATTCATTGTGATGTTGTGTCCGACTCATATAAGCAAATTTCGGAGAATCTTAGGTTCTGAGTAATTTAAATATTACGGAAGTCACTCAAACGCATAAAGGGGGTCATATGTTGGATATTGTCTGTAGTGACAACGGTTTGATTAAGAATGATCAAGCTTTTGCTGTACCTTGGACCCACCATTTCATATTACAATTTGGGTGGGTTATGAAGCCATTACTTAGCAATAAACAAGCAGCTGGAACAACTGACTTAGTCGGAGACTGGCACTTTTGATGTTAATAAACTTATTGCTAAAGTGCAACCCACAGGCAGATTTAGTATTAAAGATGATAATTCTAACCTTCTGCTAAAACAGGACAATCAGTTAGCCGAGACAGTAGATGAATGATCTTGTGGCAGAAAATTCAATGCACTGAGAGGCCTAGATAGAATAAGCAGTTCAGTGTGGAGGTGGCTATGCTAAGACATAAATTATGCCAACATGAACGTGGATGACGACCAGGTTAGGTAACGAAGGAAAAAAAAAAACGGAATGGCTTCTTAATGCTCTGAAGCAACTCAAGGTTCGATCCCTGAGATTTCTTTGGCTCCTGTAGGGTTGAATAACCCTTCCCTGAACCTTGACACATTCTGGACAAAATCGTTGGGTACTTGGTAACAGGAGGCCTGGGGGTTTCACTATGAGTTTACTAAGACACATTGGGTGGTCCAACCTTTGTGTGGAATGGGAAAATCCCTTGGATAGGGACGCCTCATTTCCTCACTCATTAAAGAGCTTCCAAGCCCTGTAGTTACCTCTTTTCTTTTTAAAATGCAACCAAACATTTTCAATAGTAGGAAGACCTCCTTTACTCTGCATGAACATGCTAGGTAATGCTTCAGTTGTGACCTCAAAGAGTCACTTAAGTCTTCTGCAGAGGACAGTGTTATGTTCCACATAGGTACCCCAATATAGGCTCAGGTAGCAACCTACCCTTTTACCTATATTCTCCCCTACCATTAAACTACATAACGGTTCTTGGGACTGACCTTTTACCTAGTTAAGGTATTGCTAACAGGACGTGGGGTTTTCCCTGAAAACTGGCCTCATCCATTATGCATGAGGATTCTTGGAAACTCAGCAGGACTACCATCTCCTGCATAATAACTATGTATAAGGGTCATTCCTTCCGTCATCCTAAGTCCGACATGACACAGCAAGGTAGAACCCCTGAGGGTATCACTTTGGGTATATAAACACCATATCTTGCTGAGGTAGTGAGAGGAGAAAAGGACTTCCATGCCGACACACTGACACAAGACGCTGAGGTTCCTGCACGCAGATACTCCAGCTCGCAGTGGTCTGACATCCCTTGCGGGGGTGTCCATCTCGAGACCAAGACGGGGTCCCACAGTCTCTCACTTCAGGTAATGGGGTTGACTTTATCCTAGAGGGATTCTTGGCTTTACACCTACATATATGCTAGGTACACTTAGGTACATCTAGTAGGGTCGCATCGTAGGAGTACGCATTTTATTGTCATGTATTTTTATACTTGCCTGTATTGATGGTTTTGGCACTATGGTAGAAATCTACCATCCCTTTACTCTGTTGGTGGTTACGATCATTTATATCTGCTTCTGTCTTGTGGTTGTTTCAGCACATCTATTTTACATTAGAATGACGCTGGTTCAATACATGCTTATTGAAAAACTTCCCCACCGTTTATTCTGTGCATCTCTCTGAGACAAAGTGAGCACGAGTGACTGAGCTAAAAGTATCGCACTGTTTCCACGATCCTGAGGGATCAGGGTTATCATGTTCGATAGTTGCCAAGAACTATTCTCTCCTTGGTAAGAGGGGTTTCTAGTGGCACTGTGAGCTAGCTGGTCTACAGGTTAACATACCCGGTGGGGGTGTCTAGAATCAGTCTGGACACCAATCCTACAGTGTATGTTGTCTAAACGCGCAGATCCTGTATAGGTTTATAGAAACTACACGACATGGCGCCGCCAACGTTGATTTGGTACTTATTTAACAGTCAAATCGGAGTAGTTCAGTCGTGCTGTTCTCAGAGACCCCTACTCACATTTCCCCAGAGATGTCTGGAGTGGGAAGGGAACTACCTGCTACAGCTGAGTAGGCATATCCTATGTATTGGCTGTAGGTTGATCAAGCTTGAAGGACAAATTGTTCCTGTTGCGCATAAAACCTTATCTCAGTTTCCTTGAAACCTTTTCCTTCTGCAAAATAATGGCTGACTAAGACGCCGCTGCACCAGCACAACGTGCGGTTGCAGCAGGGGAAGAGCAAAAAGGGGAAATAAAAATTTAGGAAAATGTTAGAACTGCCTTTACTCTAAAACTAGCAGACTATAGAGTCATAGCTAGGGGTGGGACAGTAACATTCGTGATTGAGGCACACGAATCATATAGAACAGAGGTATTCTATTCATGGGTTAAATTCCCACAAGCAGGCGTACAATCACATACATTTCATTCTTAGTTTGAAGATGAAACACCAAATGAATACTGTCCGTATCAGGACATTGAAATTCCGCTCATCTACCAGGAGCACATAAACTGGTTAAGGCACCCTCACACACACACAAAAGAAAAAGTGAGACTCGGTCCGCTCGGAAGAGATAAAGCCACTTGGCCAGTCCTTGTGGCTTACACACCACATCCAGAACTTGACACAATGCCAGTAGCAGACTTACGTCCACTTCATAAAGAAATAATAAAACTTTACAGAAACCTGACACAGTTTGTGATGAGAACACTCACACTTCAGCCAACAAGGGCTACACAAACAGGACAAATTCAGGGATCTACAACTAAAATTACACAACAAACGCTACACGCCGTAATGGCTAAAATGTCCACTAAGACGTGAGCAAATGCCATTCTGGATAGCTCAGAAAATAACACAGCTAGAGGCAGTATTTCCACACACAAGCGTTAAAGAAAAACACAGAATGCTAACAATCTGCTTGCCAATGGGGATAGCTCCCCAGATAGAGGATTGTACCACTTGGGGTACAGTCTTCGCTGCAATATATACCAGAACACATGGTATCCCTTCATTAGCAGTAATACCAGATGTATTAAGACAAATACAGAATGAGTATGGAGCAGAACCTGCTCTGAACTTAGGGATGAAATTATTAGGAAATTTTGCCCAGGTATCAGCTATCATATTAGCTAACATTAAAGGGGATGCAGCAGCAGTGGCAATACGCCAACGCCTGAGGGATTTCACTCCTTTACAACAGGAACATGAATTACCTAAGATTATCGTAGACACCTATGCTGAATTAGGTAGAGATAGTCTGGGAGCTAGAGCAACAAAACCTCAACTCATGGGTGGTCCTGAAAAGGACAACACGAAGCAAGCACCCGATTCTTCCAAGAAGAAATGGGATAATATCAATTAAAAAACAAAAGAATAGATCTCAATCCAGGGGTGGGTCTCCTCAACAGGAGCCCTCCGAAAGGAGGTACAACCTTAGGAATAGAGATAACATTAAAAAACCTGACAGGTATCAGGATACTGATACACGTTCCTCTTGTTCCGTTCAGGGTTCATCAAAAAACTCTGAGAGGGAAGGACGGTCAGAACACAGACAAGAATAGCGTACAAAGTCGAGAGACACGCAACGCGCTTCAGACTACAGCTCCAAAAAAGAAGAAAAAACGAAATCAAAACCTCAATTTAAAAAGAAAAAAGTAGCAGGTCTTAAAGTTAGACATGTCCATAATTCTGAGGACACAACTTCTGAACGGGGAATGGGCTCTGACGATGCTAGACAGCGCAGCAGAAGTAACAATAGATCGCCAGAACCTGATGGAATTTCTGGTGACAGCGCATATCACGGTGGAAACAACTGATACACGGGTAAGTGTCCCACATAGGTTACATGAAATAACACTCCAAATGGAGGGGGACAAACCCAGAAAAATTAAAGGTCTCTTTTGGGAGAACCTGACTTACAGTTATGACATCCTTTTAGCTGAAAAAAGATTGGCCGCCTGAAATGGTTATGGATTGCCCAAAGGGAGAAAGTAATTTTACCGGCTTTTTCCGACCTCGTTCCAATATACTTAAAACATAAATATGCGCAGGAGTGGGAGGTAGCACTTGCTCCAGCACTATATCGCAACCATGTTGGGTGGGATGCTGAGTCACCTCACCATACAATCCCAGTAAAAACTGCTCCAACTCCACAGAGACAGTACCCAATAAAACAAGAAGCGAAAAAACAGGTCAGGGAGATCTTAGATCAACTTGAATACCAGGGTGTAATTGAAAGTTGCACCTCGTCAATAAATAATCATTTGTTTCCTGTAATGAAACTCGATCATTCATACCATCTAGTTTTAGACTACAGACATCTGAACACATGCACTAAAACATTTGCAGTACAGAATGCACACAGTGCCACATTGATGAATAACATCGTGCGGAATAAATACAAAAGAATAGATCTCTCAAATGGATTCTTCTGCCAAAATATAGCGCCTGAGAGCAGGTATTTGACAGCATTCTCAGCGCTAGGTTCCCAGCGTCAATTTTGTCCACTCCCTCAGGGTATAAAAATAGCTCTAGATTGTTCTCCGCTAGGGTAACAGTTACTTCAGAATTTGGATGAAGAGGCATTGTCCTATGTAGATGATATTTATCTGATGGATGATGATTTAAAGGATCACTTGACCAGGGTGAGCAACATCATTTTGGGGTTCGCCTCCGAGGGCTACAAATTCAATTTAAAAAAAAATCGAAAATAGCCCACTTCAATGTCCTATTTTTGGGATATGAGCTTTCAAGTGAAGGGAAAAGCCTGGCAGCTAACTTTTTAGAAAAGTGTGCGCTGCTACAACCTCCGAAATCTTTGAAAAACTTACAATCCATATTGGGATTCTTAAATTTTGGCAGAACTTACATTTAGGATTACGCAGACAAAGTAAAACCTTTCTATGACTTAACATGGCATTGGACACAGGAACACACAGATATCCTTTGTTCCCTACAAACAGACATGATAGCTTCAAAACACTTGCAGACAAGTGAGAATGTCGGCAACCTGGTGATCCGTGTTATAGCGGGTCAATCTGGGTATACTTACCTAACCTTCAACAAAGGAGAAACAGTACCCATAGCATACAAATCACACTTGTACACAAACGCTGAAATGCGCTTTGCTTCTACAGAAAAAATACTGACAGCAGTACAGACCGCTGTAGTGAGAGAAAGAACACTGGCTCAGGGGAAACGAATAATTGTCGTAACTCCGGTACCAGCCTTAGAGGCTGCTACAAAGGCAAGCGTTCCTAATGCTAAAGCCTTACATCCAAGATGGATGCAATGGGCTAATTCTCTGACTGCGACGGATGTAGAATACAGATCTGACCCTAGTCTAAAAAACACAAGCATTTCTACAATATGAACAAGAATATCCTCTCCCAAATGAAATAATGCCTCTAGATCAGTATGAATACATTATTTACACTGACGGATCTGCTCAGCCGGCCGTAGGAAGTAAACCGCAATACAGCGCCGCATGTGCGATTGTGAAGGGTCGTATGCAGGAAGGCAGGTTCCATCCTAGCAGTACGAAGACACAGTCTCTAGGAGACTGCACAGCACAGCTGGCAGAATTAAAAGCCCTGTTACTGCCACTAATAAATACGGATCGAGAATTCCCCACACTAATTGTGTGCGATTCTTTTTACTGTGTCCAGTCATACAATAAATATCTGCACTACTGGGGTCAGAATGGGTTTAAAGACTCAAAAGGTGGCACAATTAAGCATAAAACGTTATGGGAACAGGTAGCTGAGTTGAAAAACGAACTACCAAGAGCTCACGTGATACACACGCCGAGTCATCAACGTGATGGCGTTCACGTTGAAGGGAATTCATTGGCCGATGAAGCCGCAAAAGGGGCAGTACGTACTGCTGCCGTAGCTGCAATCACTCGCTCAAAAACGAGAACAGACAGACAGACAATGGTAGCTGTCATTGCTTCACACAAGAACAGCAAAGCCTTACCAAAAGGTTTTACACTCAAGTACTCCTACAAGTTAGATGCAAATAACATTCCGTATGCTCTGATTCCAGGAGTTGGGGATACAGTAAAACCAAATATGGATCGCAGATTGGGTTTAATACTAGCTGCAAACGAGGGTCTGGGTTCTGCACACGCAGGAGTTACACCGACAGTTTCATTGTTGAAACAGTGTTATTGGTGGCCAGGACTAACTAAACAGACAAAGAATTTTGTCCTAAAGTGCAACATCTGTCAGCAAATGAACGGTTCCACCGTGGCACGTCCAGCACAGACACCACTACTAATATCAGACAGACCACTTGCATGTGTCTATATGGACCACTGTGGCCCCCTACAATCAGATGGGGCTTACAAGTATATCTTGGTGGCAGTGAATTCATGCTCTAGATTCCTATGGGTATGGCCTCAGCGCTCTGCTGACGCTTGAACTGTTATAAAAGATTTGCAAGTCTTCATAGGGACATACGCAGTTGGCACATTACACTCTGACCATGGCCCCGCGTTTAGCTCTAGGGCTTACAAGGAAGCCATGGGAAGTCTGGGTGTTGCACTGCGGTACTCCTCTCCGTACCATTCAGAGAGAAATTCGGTCGTGGAGAGGAAAAACCAGGACTCAAAGCAATCTTTAACAGCAACGGTATTAGGTTCGGGTGGTAGTTGGGTCAATCACTTATAAGGGGTCCAACGAGCCCTCAATAATATGCCAAGAAGTTCCCTAGGAGTTGTCACCCCTTACAAGGTCCTATTTGGGACGAGAATGTGGGTACCTGATCTCGATTGTGAAAGCACAGTGGCGGATGAAAAACCATTTGACATCAATAAACATTTGGCTGTTTTACAGGATCTCAATGAATTCCGAGCACTATAAAGCAACATGCAAGTAAAACGCACAGCCACTGGGGAAGTCAAATCAGTCACGGCAAGACCTGCATAGATCCCAAAAGTTGGTGATCTGGTCAGAGAAAAGATTTTGGACAAGAAAAAATTTGGGCCATCATACAGAAAGCCTGTACCTGTCCTGGCTGTCGAAGGAACAAGAACAGTACTTCTTCCGCCTCTTGCCAGTAAAAAAGAAAAGAGATTCGTCTCCATTGATCTGATCAAACCACACTATGTGGCCGATACTGAATAATAGGCCTCGTGGGCTACTGGGTAGCCAACGCTCTCCTCTCGCTACCATACAGAAAGTTCAGACAGAAAGACTCATAACATTTGAGGAGACACCAATACAAAACGATGGAATTTCCAACAATGAAATTAAACTCGCTCCTCTTGAAACAGAACTTCAAAAGGCAAATGAAAGACAAATTTCAATTCGGCCTAACACCGATGTTTACATCAATATGCCTCTACAAGAGACGTCTACCAGTTCAACAAAACCTGCCGAGCTACCAAAGATAGATCGGACTGCATCTGGCTACTTCATCGATTTTGATACCTTCCCTCTTGATCCCAGTGAACCTGAGACAACGCCAGCTCCAGTTTCTCGTAAGCAACAAATTCGTGATTTCTATACTTTTCTGAAAAAGACCTTGGCTCCAGCTCTGGATAATAACTGGAATATTGTTTTTTCTGTTATGGATTGGCCTAGTGACTGTCTTTTGCTTACTCATGGATGGAAAATATCTCCCAGAACGCTCTGCAGTATCAAATGTGAACTTGGTCCTGAAACCTCATACATCATCACATTGTGAACAAAGAGACCTGTTCTTCGTGAACATTACAGCTGTTCCAATTCCTGATGGTATAGTTTGGGACAAAGTTGATTATGATGTATTTGGTCCCACTGAACTTCTGAAAATACCACATTTATTTAAAATTTCTCTAAATGATATCGTTACCTCCAGTACATTTTCTGACAATTGAGATTTTGAAACTGTAAATAATATGTTGTCTGATTTAGAACAATCCGCTGCATTTTCAAGCAGGTGTGGACAGGTGTGGTGCAGCGGCCAGGGCAGCTGACTTCGGAGCACAGGGTTCACGGTTCGATCCCCGGCTCCGGCGGCAGCTCAGCTCAGCACCATGTGACTCTGGGCAATAGCTCACTTAATTTCCACTACGGCCCCCAGCGCCTTGAGACCCGTAAGGGTGAGTAGCTGCGCTATATAAAAACAGACTTACATTTTTTTTACTGAAATGTTAGAAGACAGACTATAACACTATGTACTGTTACCATCATTATGGTCATCACATCTTACACAAATCCAGTATCTCACGTAATGTTTTCACATACCACCAATGGGAACATTGCCCAACACCACCAAAAGATAGTTCAAAAACATTTGCACAGAAATATTCTTATTTTTCAGGGTTTAACATTTCTGACCCGACCTCATATTCCTATAAGGTTGCACCTACAACTACGCAGAAAAATATGCTGACTAACACCAAACAGATTTATTCTGCATCCTTTATTTCCCAACTGTCTGAACAAGGTTTCGACTTATGGAAGGACACAATAGACATTAAATCAGTCTCGGGTTCAAAGGACTGGCAGGTACAGGGAACAGAAGCACTATTTCGCGCTTGCCTCATCCACAGCAAATCATCTTTTTGAATGACACTGTGCAACAGACTTCCTGTCTTAGAATAGCCAAGAACAAGGATTTGAACACACCTCTTGTTCCCACACCATCTCACATGAATTTTACATCACATGGAGGGGATACAATAGATGACATCACGCAGTACAATACTTCAGACCCCAATTACAAGGGATGGCTCGTTTGGCCCACAGACACAAACAGATGTCAATCAAGATTCAAGGGTACCACCGAAGGGTTTAGTATCCATAGGCCGGACCAACGCTATGTACAAAGAGAACATCTGGGGGTGGTGACATCATACAGTGTTGGGACGTTATGTCTCGATTGGCTAAAAACCTCGTCCCAGGTGAAACAGCACTTACCCTTACTATCAGATGAGGTGGATCTAAGGGATTTTTTATTAGGTCCCTAAAAGCCACGTCAGAAACGTTTCTTATACGCTGTCTATAATGAAATCTGGAAAATCTCTCAACAAGAAGCTGCGGAGAGACTTCGTGAAATAGATAGAATTAACCTAGAAAAGGCGTTAGCTGTAGTTGACAATGGTATTACTACATTAACATCCAGGATTTATTCACTGGGCAACACTATCTTCTGCTATCGATCTACTAGAACAGGACTTGTCCATACTACAACACGGACAATCCCAAATACGTTCTATTATCTTATAAACTGGATGCTGGAATCATTGCGCGCTGGTTATGTGCCTGGGCGATTTATCAACAGTACATCCCTATTTTCTGCATACAATTGGACTAAGAAGCAGATAACAATGGCCCAAAGGGGAGCAAAATATACAATGCTGCGTATTGAAAAACTGGACAAATTACCTTTTACTGTGGCAGAATCACCATCCACAGAATGGTTAATCCATGGCCATATAACATTACCGGTCACAACTTTTCAGTTTCAGTATTGCCTAGAACAACAGGCGGGCGGATATGAAGCGATGGGTAGGGAATTCATCAAGGAATCTTGGGAATTGCCATAAAGATTTTGATGCAGGAGTGGGGACATGGAAGTGTTTCTAAGCGGTACAAACTGCGAAAACGCTTTGAGTGGATCTCTCATATGCCAGGATATCATGCTTCACGGGCCTGTAATGGTTCAGTTGCTAACTTATCCTGTCACTTGAAAGGGTCCCCAGCTGCCATGATTAATCCGGTGTTCAAGTTACTTTGAAATGGGAGTTACTTGATGTTGAATGATCAAGGTTGCTGTGGGATGCTCCCGGGAATCGCATATCTTGTCACTTTAAGCTCCAGGGTTACTTGCTGTATGCAAGTATTGTTTCCACCAACTCATACAGTCAGGAAGGGGCCGTTATGGCCTTCGTGAATGTTTCCTTTTTATGGTTTGATACTCTGAGCCGAATGAAAGCCAAGCTTTTACAGAAAACCGTGCCCTTAACCTCCGCCCGATAAACTTATGATCTCCAGGTTGCAAGGTCCTCGGCTGAGATACAGGCACTAGTACGAACAAACTGCCCTTTCCATTTCACAGAAATGGTACAACGTATCTTTAACATGTCTGATATGACGGGTATAGTCCACCTATTTAAGACCATAGGTTCTGGACTGTTAAGCACCTTTCAGACAATCTTAGGAGTTATTCCCAACTTCATACACTCCATATTCTGAAGCATTTTTGGAGGGCTTCCGCTGATCCTGTTCCTAATAGCAGGTATCCCGATTGTCATTTTTCTGCTACGCAATGGATGTCCCAGTCACCAAGGAGATGGAAAAAACGCTCTTGGAGCGCCGATACCGTGATTGCATGGTACTCCATCTGGGCACACCTCGCCTTCGCGAACTAAGTGAATCTTGGTTCCTATCATTTAGACCAGTCTGGATCGACTGTATTCTGCCTGTCCTCCGATGCCTGTTCTGCGGACAAGAATGCGTGTTGGATCTCTGTCTAACACTTCCATCAGTTGCGCCACCGGACGTTGATGCTTTACTGGACCCGATAACGGCCCATGTTCTGCTGTGTCCTCCGCGTATTCCAATGTTGATGTCTGCATTCTTAGAGCCACCACTGGATGCTTCAGCTCCTGCTGGAACGGATACCGGCTCCTCAACAAATACTCAGGCCTTGGTTGTCACACAGGCATCCCCAGCTGTGATGAATACGGAGGAACATCTGTGCTCGATCGACCTAATCTGTGAGGTGTTGCAGGGTCTGTCGGCTGCGACTGCAAGCAACAGTGATGTTGCGTCTCCCAGCCAGGACACAAACATTTGGCTCATCGTGTGCTGGGAAAAATTCGGCTTTTTCAAAAACAACCAAATTTGGAATTTTTAAACAATAGACACTTTTGCTAAGCTGCATGGCTTTCATTCACTCATAAGTGTTCGAACTATATATACGAACATATTTTAGTAACGACTTCTATCGCTTAAACTATTATCTTAGCTATTTCTAAGAATTTTTACATTTTTAAAATATTGTTTTTTAGTTGTTTGCGTACAAACGCCTACAAATACATTAGAATTTAAGCATGTCGTCCAGTCGGATGAGGAGTGGATGTTATGTTCCATATAGGTACCCCAATATAGGCTCAAGTAGCAACCTACCCTTTAACCTATATTCTCCCCTATCATTACACTACATAACGGTTCTTGGGACTGACCTTTTACCTAGCTACAGTACTGCTAACAGGACGTGTGGTTTTCCCTGAAAACTGGCCTCAACCATTATGCATGAGGATTCTTGGAAACTCAGCAGGACTACCATCTCCTGCATAATAACTATGTATAAGGGTCATTTCTTCCGTCATCCTAAGTCCGACATGACACAGCAAGGTAGAACCCCTGAGGGTATCACTTTGGGTATATAAACCCCATATCTTGCTGAGGTAGCGAGAGGAGAAAAGGACTTCCATGCCGACACACTGACGCGAGACGCTGAGGTTCCTGCACACAGACACTCCAGCTCACAGTGGTCTGACATCCCTTGCGGGGTGTCCATCTCAACACCAAGACGTGGTCCCACAGTCTCTCACTTCAGGTAATGGGGTTGACTTTATCCTGGAGGGATTCTTGGCTTTACACCTACATACATGCTAGGTACACTTAGGTACATCTAATTAGGGTTGCATCGTAGGAGTACGCATTTTATTGTTATGTATTTTTATACTTGACTGTTTTCATGGTTTTAGCACTATGGTAGAAATCTACCATCCTTTTACTCTGTTGGTGCTTACGATCATTTATATCTGCTTCTGTCTTGTGGTTGCTTCAGCACACCCATTTTACATTAGAATGACGCTGGTTCAATAAATGCTTATTGGAAAACGTCCCCATCGTTTATTCTGTGTATCTCTCTGAGACTAAGTGAGCACGAGTGACTGAGTGAAAAGTATTGCACTGTTTCCACGATCCTGAGGGATCAGGGTTGTCATGTTTGATAGTTGCCAATAACTATTCTCACCTTGGTAAGAGGGGTTTCTAGTGGCACTGTGAGCTAGCTGGCCTACAGGCTAACATACCCGGTGGGGGTGTCTAGAATCAGTCTGGACACCAATCCTACAGTGTATGTTGTCTAAACGCGCAGATCCTGTATAGGTTTATAGGAACTACACAACAGGTCTTTACTGTATCGCCGTCACTCAAAAAAAACCTCATATAAACAACGTGGATCTGTTGCTCCAAAACTTGTGAAACTTTGCACATTGCTAGAGCTCCGAGCATTGCTGTACATTCTGCCCCAGCCAAAGGAGACCCGGCGGACACAGGAAGCTGAACACAGTCCATATCAACAGAAATAACTTTAAGATGGACGCCCAGTGCTGGAAGGGTTCACAGCTGTATAACCACACGAGTGTGGCACAGACCAGGGAATGTTAACAGCACTGATACACAAGTTTCCAAACAACTGGTGAAGGATCCTCACAGATTAGTAACTAAATGGTTACCTACCTTGAGGAGTAGTTTGGCAGCTAGAATAATTTTCTGTATCAAAATAACGTAAATATAACATGTGTATTTGTAAAGCGCACGCTCAGCCCTAACAGGGCATCTTGTTGCTGAATAACAGATGTTTATTGTTACCCAACTCAATGGTACTCATTTTATCGACTTCAGATGGATGAAAGGCTGAGTGGACCCGCCAGGATTTGAACCTGTGACCATGAGGTCGAACACAGGCCCCCTGCAGTGGATGCATTAGTCCACTAAGCCACCAGACCCATGCTGTGCATTATTCCGCCATCTAGTGGCTGGGTACGGAACTCTCCTTTTGTATACTAGTCCTTTATGCCTTTTCTTTTTTTGTTTTGTTTTTTGGTTGGGCGTTGACAGTCCCCATTTGGTGTTTTTTTTCCACCCTGACGTCTGACGCCGTCCCTAGAAGTACCACACTTGTTTGCCATCTTCAGATTTTTTTTATATATAGTCCAGTGGGCTTCCTTTGGCTGTATTCCTCAAATGTTCCCTTAGAATGTAACCATAGGGGTGTTATTTGGGAGGAGAGACGGCGCCTATGGGGTCAGCATCAATTTCTGATATGATTTCTGCGGTGCAACAAGGTGAGGGAAATCACCCTATACCCTCTAATTCTTGGTCCCTAGGACCAAGCACTATGTGAATCTTATCCCATGCACACGTGCAAGTATAATAGTCAAATTGACATTGATTACAGGTGGTATCATAAATGACAGATACAAGTTCTTGTGTTCTTTTTTTGTATTTTCTTTAATCCAAAGAATGCCCCCGTTTACTTGTCTTGTCTCAGTTCCTGGGGAGGCGAGTGGGTCGCATGTGAATCCAGAAAATTCTTCAAGCTGCAAAACTACTCTTACAGGTAAGTAACCATTTCGTTTTGCAGCGTAAATATTTTCTGGATTCACATATTGTGCATTGACTTTGTAGCATTTTTGTTTTATCGTGGTGGCTGAACTTGAGATGAGGTTGTGTAAATAGATGTTTCAGTATTCTGTCCCACTTGTGCCTTTCTGTTCACCTGTACGTCAATGCAGTAGTGTTTTATGAATGTGTGTTCTGCTGACCATGTGACTGCCTTGCATATGTCGTGGCCAGGAAGGGTATTGTCGCTCCTTTCTTCCTTGTTGAATGTGCTCTTGGTTTTGTCTCTAACTGTATGCCCACTCTCTTGTGACACATTTGAACTGTGTGAGTTATCCACCTCACAATGGTGTTCTTGGTAACCTGTTCTCTTTGTTTTCTCCAAGTATTACATTATCGCCTTGCGAATATACAGTGTGTGTAATGCTCTTTCTGCCAGAGTCTTTGGCTCTTGGAAAAAACTCGGTATTTGAATAACTTGCTTTATGTGGAAGCGGGATATTAACTTCAGGAGGACATGTAGGTCAGTTCCCATGACTACTCTTTCCTTATGTATTAGCATAATATGGTTCATGTATGGGGAGTGCTTGCAGCTCGCTTATTCTGCGGAGCGACGTCATAGCAATTAGGAAGACGTTTTTTTAGCATCATGAATTTCAAGGTGGCCGTGTGGAGTGGTTCAAATTGTTCTTTCACTAATTCGGTCAGTGCCACATTAAGGTTCCATGTGGGTGTAGGCGCACTTCTTGGTGGCACTATTCTTTTTGCTCACTCCAGAAGCATTTTGATCACTGGGGCTGTGAAGAAGCTTCTTCCTATGCATCCCCTTGCGTAGGCTATCACTGTTAGATGTACTTTCAAGAACACATACGTTAGTTTTCCCCCTAGCAGATATCTGATGACCGTAATTTCATGTGCCCTCTCCTGAAACATACCAGATCTTTAGCACCATTGTGTGTATCGTTCCCATTTGGATGTGTAACAGTTCCTAGTTGTTGGTTTTATTGCTTCCCTAAGGACTGCCATCACTTTCTCTGGCAGTCCCAGGTGACCAAATTCTATGTCCTCAGGAGCCAAGCCGTTAGACTCAATGTGTTTATTTCTGAGTAAAGAACCTCCCCTCCTTGCATGGAAAGCAGGTCTTGTGGTACTGGCAGTTTCTGTATGCTGTGTGCCATTTCTATCAGAGCAGAGTACCAAGTTTGTCTTGCCCACTAGGATGGTACGAGTATAAGCATCAGTAGCAACCACCTCCATTTGTTTATCACCATTGAGAGCAGTGGTATTAGTGGGGGGAGGTGAGGGGGGGGCGAGGGGGGGAGCCCAGGCAAAGCTCCCTGACCAGTCTATCAACAGCGCATTCCCTACGGCGTGAAGGTAAGGGTGTCTGGATGCAAAGTATTGTCATTTTGCCTTCTCTGGTGTTGCAAACAGGTCTATTTCTGGTGTTCCCCACCTTTTGAACACCTTCTCTATCACTGTCTGATTCAGCTCCCACTCATGTGAGATGGATGTTTGTCTGCTCAGTTTGTCTGCTTCCACGTTGTGTATTCCTGGTAGATGCATCACAGTTATGGTTACCTGTCTTGGGATGGCCCATCTCCATATATCCTGTACTAGTTTTGAGAGGGGGAAGGATTTTGCTCCTCCTTGCTTGTTGAGATAGAACATCTTTGTCATATTATCTGTTTGAATGTTTATTGATTTGTTCCACAATTGCTTCTGAAAGGCTTTTAAGGCAAGGAACACTATCCTTAACTCGAATAGATTTATGTGTTGTACTTATTCCTGTGGCTTCCATACCCCCCTGATGTTCAGTTTCTCCAAATGAGCTCCACATCCCATATGTGAGGCATCCGTGGTGATGGTCACTATTGGAGCTGGTGTCATAAAGGGTCTTCCTGCCGTTATACTCGCACTGTTCCACCACTTCAATTCCTCCTGCACTCTCTGTGTGACAACTAGATCTTCTCAGCTCCCCATCGCCTCTGACCATTGGCTTTGCACCCATTCCTAGATTGGTCTCATGTGTAGCCCCACATGTGGTATTAGTGGTATACATGAAGCCATCATTCCTAGCAATTTCCCCACCGTCCTCGGTGTCAGAGATTTATCCTTCTGGTAACGGTGAGCTTCTTGTGTTATAGCCAGGTCTCTTTTCTCACATGGGAATGCTTTCAGTTGAACTGTTCTCATTTTCGCTCCCAAAAAGAGCTTCTCCTGTTCTGGCGTGGGTGAAGACTTCTCTATGTTTATCATAAACCCCAATCTGTGGAGCGTCGTCATCACTGTTCTTATGTTGTCTCTGCATCTGTGTGCGGAACTTGCTCTCTCCAGTCAGTCGTCTAAGTAGGCGTACACGTGTATTTCCTTTCTTCTCAGGAGTGCAGCTACGGCCACCAGGCACTTTGTGAATATTGTGGGTGCTGATTTTATGCCAAAATGTAGGACTCTGTATTGGAGTGTTGTGCCTATTATGAAGCCCAGGAACTTCTGGTGTCTAATTCATTGGATGGTGCAGGTAGGCACTTTAAGTGCATAGTTGCCATGTAATCCCCTTGCTGGATTTGAGGGACAACCTCCTGTAGAGTTGTCATTTTGAAACTTTGTGTTCTTATGAACTTGGTTAAGAAGTGGAGGTCTAATATGGGTCATAGTGAATTGTCTGCTTTTGGTATAAGTTGAGCTGAGTAAATTCCTTGATTGATCTCTTAGGGGCACCTTCTCTATTGCCTGATTTTGCAGCAGTTCTTTGCTTCCTTTTGAAGATAGGCCTTTTCTACCTGTGTGTGGATGTTGTGCTTTGGGCCCAGAGTTGCTGGGTGTTCTTCCTGTTCTAATGCAATAGCCGTGTTGGATGATGTTGACAATCCAGCTGTCCGATGTGATCTCCCTCCACTCTTGTAGGAAGTCTCCTATTCTCCCTCCCACAGGTGTTGTGTGGGAGGAAGTCCAGATGTAATGAGTTACGTGTTTGCTGTTGACGTCCCGCTTGACAGCTATCCTTTGCCTCTTGCTTGCCCACGAAAGGGCTATCTCTGTGGCTCTTGAAATGTCAACTGTACCGGTGTTTGCACTTGGCCCGTGTGTTAGAAGGTTCGATGCGTTCCAACGGTTTGAAACCCTCTTCTTCCGATTGGTCTTCTAAAGACGATGGCACCCTTCATTGCTGCCCTCTAAACTGTAGGGCCCCCATCGACTTTGCTAAATCGGTATCCATTTTCGGTTGTTGCAGTGTGTCATCGGCTGAACTATCGAACAGGTATTCTCTGCTAAACGCAGTATTGATAATGTTGGCCTGCGCCTCATTTTTGAACCCTGAGATTCATAGCCAAACGTGTCGTCTTAGGGTCGCTCCTGTTATCAGTTGTCTAGCTGCTGTGTCCGCAGCATCCAGTGCTGATTTTAAGCACGTGTTGGCTATGTTTTTCCCCTCTTCTGTGAGGTCGTGCCCTCTTTTGGTATTGTTCTGGGAAGTATTTCATTAATTACGGCGTCTCTTCCCAGTTCTGATGGGCATACCTGTTAAGTAGGGGGTTGGAGTTTGCCATCTCCACTGTGTTGCCGCTCCTCTCTCGATTTTTCTTCTCACCATATCTATTCTTTTACTTTTCTATCCGGAGGTGGACTGGAGGTGGTTTGTACATTAGCTCTTTTCCTGGCAGTGGCTGCAATGATGGTGTCCCCCCACCACATTGCTGCCAAATGCATGCTGGGTCCTTAGAGGAATGCTTGTATTTTTTCTCAACCTGGGGTGTCTTTAAAAGCCTCTCTCCCCTCATCCAGGATGCTCAGAAGCTTCGGAAGAAATTGACTTTTATTCTGTGATGGTAGTAGTCTTACTAGTAGGAAGTAGGTCTGTGACTTTTCTTGATCTATTTGGACACGGTATCTCTCTGCTGCCTTTGTAACCAGCTGGTTGTACATGGTACTGTCATCTGGGGGCTATGCCCTCCGCGGTTAAGTGTCTTCTCGGCTTCCTCAGATGAATCAGCCTCGAGGTCTTGCCACTGTTCTTCAATGCCCTCCAACCCCTTGATGTGCTGCTACAAGGCCTGTACCTCTGGCTCCTCCTCTTTATAGAAGACCTCTTGTTCCTCCTCTTCTTGATTCTCGGGTGTCAACAGGTGTTACAGCTCCCCTAAGTCTTTCACCTCCTGCGTGGTCTCCGTCAAAAGTTTCGATGGTATTCGAAATTCCTGGAGGGAGGCGTTGAATTCTTTCTTCTTTTGAAGGATTGCAGACATTTCGGCATCGAGCCGTCTTTTCTTGCACTCTATTTCGGGGGTGCATTTGTCGGTATCTTGTCTTTTTCTCAACCTCGATTGATTTTCAATGCCAGTGTCTTCTCTGAGGCTCTTCCATCTGCAGCATCCTTTGTATGGGACCCGAGGGGCTCTTTTTGCTTCAAATTGCCTTCAGTCGGCGAGATTTTCAGCGCCTAGGCAGTCTTATGTGGTCTAGAGTCCGAAGCTTTCAGCTTGACTGCTCCCATCTTTTTTGGCGTTCCTTGCGTATGTTTCTCCTTTGGTCTCTTGTGTTCTTTTTGGACATGGATGATGACTTTCGACATCAGAGCCCTCTCCTTACGCTTCTTCGGTGGCGTTATCCTCTTCCTGGTAGATAGTCCGAGATCTCTGAGTGAAGTGGTTTCCTTCTGCCCCTGTGCCTGCCTTTATTTTTCTCGTGCCTTCCTTTTTTTTTTTTTTTTTTTTTTTAAAATTTGCCGACCCCTTGTACGGGTCGGTCTTGTGGTCTCTCGGCAGGCAGAGTTTGCACACCTGGTGGATGTTGCTTTGAGCAAACTTATGGTGGTACTCCGGGCAGAAACGGAAAAGTGTGTTCTACATCTGACGTAGCAGTCTTGTCTTTGCTCAACACAATTTTTTACTTACTTCGTTGTTTTTTTAGTGGACTATCTGGGTAACTCTCTTTTAGTTATGGCGATGATCATCTCAGTTTTTCTCAGCGTAATCCTGTTTTCCTTACTCTTCTTTCCCTCGGTGGCCGGAGAGCTTCAACGATGCTTCAAGACCCATCGGTGGAAAAAAGAACCTGAAGATGGCTAACAAGTGTGGGGCCTTCCGGAGACGGCGTCTGTCATCAGGGGAAGCTGAAACAAGCACCAAATGGTGGTGACCATTGACGCCCAACAACAACAAAAACAAGAATTGGCAAAGCCAATAGGTCTCGTCTTTTGGCTTTGCATGTGCAGCCGTAATTGCTTTGCAAATGCTTTTAGCTATCAGGAAATGCGGTTCGCACTTGGCAAAAAGAAACAAGACGGATAGTTCTTTGCAGCAATATACGTAAAAATGATTATTGTTTTAAAGTAACTAAGGCCAAAATGCGACTTCACAAACAAAATATAATTTTAATACAGCGTAATACCACAGACAATTTCAATTAATACAATCATAAAGTGGTGGAAATCAATGGAGAACTTGTATGGTAGGCCATGAACACGAACAGCAGAAATAGTAAGCAAAGTTTAGAAAATGATAATGGTCTCTCAGCTAGTATGAAAAATATGTACTTTCACAGTAATACATGTGCATCCGTTGGTTTGTGGATGTAAACAGTCATATACATAAAGCAGAAACATGTAATAGCTCGTAATGCAGCACGGCAGAAGCACACATCCACAAACATTTCAGGTGTTAACAGAGGCACATGGCAAACTGCACATTTCCACATGAAAAGTACACTAAATACATTAATTTTGTATACTTTTGAAGAAGAAAGCAACTAATTTTCAAAGCAACCAAGGATTGGGGAAGAGGCGTAACGCACAGCACAGGCAGTGTGGGTGATAGCAAGTGAGGGAAGGAAAAGATCAGGGAGTTGTGGGAGGAGGACATAAAAGCTGCAGGAGTTTGAGAGCAAATGTGGGATAGAACAAAAGGGTAAGGAGCCGTGGGTGCTGCAATGAACAAGGAACCGTGGAAAGTATTTACTAACAAAATGTAAAAACAGAAACGTTTACAAAAACCTTTAGAGAATATAAAACCACACACGAGTCCAAATAAAACTGTTTTGTTGCTTAGTCGAACCAGCTCATAAAAAGTCAGTGTTTGTGTTTTTTGTGAGAAAGAAAGTCAGAATAAAACAAGCTATGACTGGGTGGAGAGGAGGCATGGACGCGGGGAGGATGGATGAACCAGCAACGAGTGAGGGCGTGACGATGACAACAGCAACGGGAAATCGAAATGGAGCGGAGATGGATTTGAGGACAAGCAAAACGGGTTGGAGAGGGCACTACAATGGAATGCTACAACTACAACTGAAAGAACAAGCAAGGCGGAGAGAGGCACGCAAGGCTTAATGAGCCTTGACAGAAACCCACATGGCGGCTGCGCGCGTGCACACTCGCGTGAACGCAAGCTTGAGGCCAGGAAAAGCCTGTGGTAGCACTTTCAAAAGCCACTCACTAAATTTCTCGCAGAGCAACGCATGCGCTGGCTCAGCGAGACCTAAAAAGAATAGAGAAATCAAGGACTACTATCCAAGAGGACAGTTCCAGTCCCAACCACTTGATGGCGGAATAATGCACAGCATGTGAATCCAGAAAAGATTCATGCTGCAAAACAATGGAGTGCCAGGACTTTGGAGAAGTTTGGCCAATTCAACCCAGGGTCCAAGTGAAGGAGTGGTGGTATAATTTTGACGCTTGTCCACCTAAATACACCACTTTGATAAGGAATTTAAAATGCACACTTAAATAGATCACGAGCCAGTGAAATAACTTGAGCTGCCCAAACACCATCACATCCCCAGACCCTGAGGGTCTCAGCATTAGATAATTAACACAGCATGCTGGGAGCCAGGTATTAAGCACACTAGCTACAAAGCATGTCTCTCGATAGTTACCACAGAAAACGGCTCTCGCAATCTAGCACAGGAACTCATTGAAAATTGCTTTTGCTTCTGAATCATGTCATTGTCATATGTACATCTTCTCAATAATTCAGTTTTACCAAAAGTTACCGAAGTAGATACTTCATTTTTATCAAAAGTGATTAGCTAGAATAAATTCGTATCAGTCAACGTTTGAATCACTGTAATGCATTTTTTACATATACTTTTGCTTCTTCACAGTAATAAAACATCTGAAACAAATACAAAACTCACAAATGAAACGTCAAATAATCCATACGCAATTACATTATCGTTATACATGCTTAACGAACATAAAGCACCCTAAATCCCTAAGATACATATGAATCATATGAAAAGAAAGAAAGTCGCCGATAAATGCGTTCCTGTGTGTTAGTAATCATTATTAATAAAGGCTGTACAGACAACCTCAGTTCATGGGGAGCTAATATGTATGCGTAGCGAATTTCTGAATCTCACAACTAAATTGATTTGTAACTAATTACGTTGTTATAATGTATACCCAGAAAAGGCAATGGTTCATAGAGGCCATAAATGCATGGGACTTCATTAAAAAAGGCATTGGCATAGCCAATAGGTCTCGCCTATGCAAGAGCAATTGGCTTTGCCATGTGTTTTAGCGATGATGTACACCAGAGTGGCTGCCGTTCTGCATGGCTAAAAGTTAGTGCAGCAGAGGAGAGTTGTCTGGAGTGTCGTAGAGTAGAATGGAGAAGACTGAAGTAAAGTGTCGTAGAGTGGTCTCGCATAGAGTGGAGTCACACAGAATTGCGTAGAGTGGAGTGGCGTAGAGTGGACTAGTGTAGAGTACATTGATGCAGAGTTTTGCAGAGTACAGTGACGCAGAGTGCAGCGGCACAGAATTCAATGGTGTACAATGCAGTGCCGTACAATGCAGTAGCATAGATTAGAGTGTTGCATAGTAGAGTGCAGTGGTGTAGAGTGCAATTGTGTAGAGTGCAATTGTGTAGAGTGGAGTGGCGTAGAGTGCAGTGATGTAGAGTAAAGTGGCAAAGAGTGGTACAGAAAAGAGTAGAGTGGTACAGAAAAGAGTAGAGTATAATGCCGTAGAGTGCACGGAATGATGCAGAATTCAGTGGCGTAGAGTATAGTGGTGAAGAAAGGCTTAGAGTGCATTGATGTAGAGTACACTGGCATAGAATGCAGTAGTGCAGAGTAGAGTAGAGTTCAGTGGTGTAGAGTGCAGTGTTGCAGATTAGAGTGTCGTAGAGTGCAGTGGTGTAGAGTGGCAAACAGTGCCCTGATGTAGAGTGCAGTGGCGTAGACTACAGTGGTGTAGAGTAGCGGGACGTAGAGTGTAGTGACACCGAGTACAGTGGTGCAGAGTAGAGTGCAGTGGCGCAGAGTTGCACAAAGTGCTGTGGCGTAGAGTAGAGTGCAGTGAAGTGGTGTAAAGTGGACTGGTGTAGAGTGCCCTGGCATACAGTGCAGTGGTGTAGATTGCAGCAGCATAGAATTCAGTGGCGTACAATGCAGCGTCGTAGAATGGAGTGACACAGCTCAGAGCGGTACATAGTAGAATGCAATGGCGTAGAGTGCTGTAGTGCGGAGTGGTGCAGAGTAGAGTGGCATAAAGTGGTGCAGAGTAGAGTGGCATAACGTGCACGGACATAGAATACAGTGGCATAAAGTGCAGTGGTGTAGAGTGACAGAGTGAAATGAAATGAAAAGACCATTTATTAAGCGCGATAGCTACCCTCAGGCGTCCTAGCGCTACGGACAACGCATACAAAAAAGACAATTGAAGGTTATTCAGGTTTATTAAAAAGCAGGGTTTTTAAGTGTTTACGGAACAGAAGTAAGTTGGCTCTGATCGCATATGAAAGGGGAGGGAGTTCCAAAGTTTGGCTGAGTTATAGGAGAACGACCGGCCCCCACATCTGACTCTCTTGATCCTGGGTACTGTCGTGAGGAGAGAGGATGCTGATCTGAGCTGTCTGTTTGGTAGGGGGTGATCAGTGAATGATTAATGACAGCACCTGTTTTCCAGAAAGCTCGGTGAACGATGCACAGGGTCTTAAATTCGATTCTTTCCCTGACTGGGAGCCAGTGAAGGCTCTTTAGTCCGGGTTTGACTGAAAGTCGACGGGGGATCTGAAGCAGTGTTCGAGCAGCGCAATTTTGTATGATCTGGAGCTTGCACAAGGTGGCTTGGGGGGCCCCTAAGTAGAGGGCGTTCCCGAAATCCAGGCGAGACAGAATAAGTCCCTGGACCATAATCTGTCTCGCTTGGAAAGGCAGTAAGGGGAGAATCTTCTGCAGAAGCCTGAGTAGACCAAAGCAGGTGGCTGATAATTTAGCTGCTTGACAATTAAAGTTAAGGGACTTATCCAACCAGATGCCCAGGCTCTTGATTGTATCCTTTGGCGTGGGAGCAGGGCCAAGGCAGGAGGGCCACAATGAGTTGATCGTGAGTTTGGGGGGGTTGCCTAAAAGCATCAGCTCAGTTTTGTCTCCATTCAGTTTAAGACATGACAATGTCATCCATTTGGTCACTTCTTCTAAGCAGTCCCTCAGGCTATTATGCGCGGTGTGTGTCTGATTGAGAGCCACCACTAGCTGAGTGTCGTCAGCATAGGTAATAATTTTTATCCCGAACGGACGGACTATCTCAGCTAGTGGGCTCATATATATATTAAATAGCGTAGGGCTCAAGGAAGAGCCCTGTGGTACACCGCAGCCGAGAGGTTTGCTGGGGGAGGTGATGTCACCCTCAAAAACCTGGAAGGAGCAGTCTGAAAGGAAAGATTCAAACCAAGCAATTGCTTTTCCTGAGACTCCTAAACTGGTGAGTCGATGAAGTAAGATGTTGTGGTTTACAGTGTCGAAGGCTGCACTTAGGTCAAGGAGGATGATTGCTGCAGATCCTCCCTGATCCAGGATCTTCCTGGCCTCCTCCGTCACTGCAACCAGAGCGGTTTCGATCCCATGCATGGGACGGAATCCCGTCTGGGAGGGGTCGAGCAGATGATTAGTCTCGAGGAACTCTGCCAACACCATGTTGGCATGTTTCTCCAAGATCTTGCTCAACCAGGGCAACAAGGAGATCGGTCGATAGTTGCTAGGGTCATCTTGGTCTAAATTAGGTTTTTTAAGAAGGGCTTTAACCATAGCCTGCTTCCAGGGAAGAGGGACAGTGCCTGCGGACAGGGAGGCATTAAGCAGGTCAAGTATAGTGGGAAGGACGTTGTCAGTGGCTGACAGCAGAGTGCGCGGGGGTGCCGGGTCGTTGGGGGAGCCGGATTTCACCTGATGCATAATGGATTCTAACATAATGGGATTAAGTGGGGGAAAGAATTAGAGTGTGGCCAGGGGCTGGGTCCCTGATTCAAGTGATTTGATGAGCGGAAGGTCAGTCTGAGTGGGGGAAAAGGAGGTATAAATGGTTTGTATTTTTTGGAAGAAGAACTCTGCCAGGTTATTGCAGCGGGTTTGCGCATTGATGGGATTTGGGGATTTTTCTGGGAGCTTAAGGAGGGTTTTCGCAATGCGATATATTTCTTTAGGCCTAGAAGCGGCTGCATTAATTTTTCTTCGAAGAAGGTCGATTGTGCGTGTTTTAATTTCATTTTTATAGGTCTTTATCGCTTCTCTATATGCAGTTTTGCTGGGAGGGGAATAGTCCAGTCGCCATTTCCTTTCTAATTTTTTACATTGGCGTTTCATTTCCCGTAATCCAGGGGAATACCAGGGGGCAGTCTTTGTACTACGCTTAGGTTCGGTGCGTTTCATGGGGAGTACAGAGTCTAGTGATTTGGAGATCCATCTGTTGTAGTCCTCATTGGCTAAAGTAGGGTCAGGGTTGTTTCTCTCTTTCGCTATATTCTTCTCCCCCACTAGCACCTTTTCTGGGATACTTATATATCGCCCACCCGGAACTTTGGGACAATTCCACAATATTCTTCCCCCCATCATAGCCAACCTAGCATGCAGTCCATCCAATTTTACACTACTAGGGGATTTTAACATCCATTTCAACAACACCGTTGACCATACCGCCCTAGAAATGACCACTAGTCTCTCAGCACTACAATTAAAACAACTAGTGCTTAAACCGACCCACACCAAAGGTCACCTACTTGACCCTATTTTTAGTAACTGTGCAGATCTCATAGTGGGAATCTGGAGGTTTCAAGAGCTGCCAGCCAGTCCTCTAGGGGAAGTTTTGACCAGTTTCTTGCCCTACGTGTAACTGTATTGAAAGGAAGGTGGGGGTCTGGGGTGACCCAGGAGAGGGAGATCAGGACGTGGTTCGTCCACGGAAGGGGGGAGGGTGTTCCCACTATGAGATCTGCACAGTTACTAAAAATAGGGTCAAGTAGGTGACCTTTGGTGTGGGTCGGTTTAAGCACTAGTTGTTTTAATTGTAGTGCTGAGAGACTAGTGGTCATTTCTAGGGCGGTATGGTCAACGGTGTTGTTGAAATGGATGTTAAAATCCCCTAGTAGTGTAAAATTGGATGGACTGCATGCTAGGTTGGCTATGATGGGGGGAAGAATATTGTGGAATTGTCCCAAAGTTCCGGGTGGGCGATATATAAGTATCCCAGAAAAGGTGCTAGTGGGGGAGAAGAATATAGCGAAAGAGAGACTTTTGCAGTCTGGTATCGGGTTGGGAAAACTGCGGCACTTATAACAGTCTTTATAGATGACTGCTAGGCCACCTCCTTTCCCCACTTTGCGGTCTTCACGTAGAATTTGATACCCTTGGGGGAGGGCCTGAATGAGATCGGGTTCTGACTCTGTGTTGAGCCAGGTCTCTGTCAGGTATACGACATCTGGGTTGAGCTCTTCTAACAGCCAAAACATTTCCGTAGAATGTTTAGGGAGTGACCTACAGTTCAAGAGGTACATGTTTTGCTGGTTTTTTTTGGTTAGTGGGGCAGAATGGAGTTGAAAACCACAGTATGAGCATGTGGTATGTGGGTCTGCTAAATTCCAGGATGAATGGCACAGAGCGGGGGTTGTTCCTCTTAATTTAAAAAGAGAGTTGGGGCTATAGCTCCTGATATGAGTGGAGAGACGGGCAAGGGTTGTGGCCCCTGGCCCCGGACGGGCGCAGACGGGCTTGCCTTAGGCGCGCCTTTGGCGCGCCAGCGGCGTGCCCGCTGCGCGCGTCCGCTGCGCGTCTGTTTGGGCATGTCCTCTTATAGTGGGAGTAGTCTAGAATGCTAACCTCGATAGTAGTGAAAGGCGGAAGTGGATAAACCTGACTTCCGGTGGGTGGCACCTCCCTCCAAACAAACGGAAAAATCCGCGCTGGAACGGGGAGGGACGCCGAACCCAACCGGCAGGTAAGCCACAAGTGAGGGGTATCAGTGATGTTTAAAAGTATTGTTTTCTTTGAATTTCTAAAAACACAGTATACAGTTTTTAAAAACGGCAATAAAATGAAAGATAAAAGAACACAGGAGAGCCCTTTCCCAGGCGCTCTCGAGATAAATGACGTAATTAAGGCAGAAGCGATCAGGAGGATTTACCAGAAAAGGATTTACAGGGAGCCCTTTCCCAGGCGCTCCACTGTTTGCAAGGATCAAACAAGGTCTTCCTCTAGGCGCGTCCGCTGCGCGTCTGTTTGGGCATGTCCTCTTATAGTGGGAGTAGTCTAGAATGCTAACCTCGATAGTAGTGAAAGGCGGAAGTGGATAAACCTGACTTCCGGTGGGTGGCACCTCCCTCCAAACAAACGGAAAAATCTGCGCTGGAACGGGGAGGGACGCCGAACCCAACCGGCAGGTAAGCCACAAGTGAGGGGTATCAGTGATGTTTAAAAGTATTGTTTTCTTTGAATTTCTAAAAACACAGTATACAGTTTTTAAAAACGGCAATAAAATGAAAGATAAAAGAACACAGGAGAGCCCTTTCCCAGGCGCTCTCGAGATAAATGACGTAATTAAGGCAGAAGCGATCAGGAGGATTTACCAGAAAAGGATTTACAGGGAGCCCTTTCCCAGGCGCTCCACTGTTTGCAAGGATCAAACAATGTCTTCCTCTAGGCGTGTCCGCTGCGCGTCTGTTTGGGTATGTCCTCTTATAGTGGGAGTAGTCTAGAATGCTAACCTCGATAGTAGTGAAAGGCGGAAGTGGATAAACCTGACTTCCGGTGGGTGGCACCTCCCTCCAAACAAACGGAAAAATCCGCGCTGGAACGGGGAGGGACGCCGAACCCAACCGGCAGGTAAGCCACAAGTGAGGGGTATCAGTGATGTTTAAAAGTATTGTTTTCTTTGAATTTCTAAAAACACAGTATACAGTTTTTAAAAACGGCAATAAAATGAAAGATAAAAGAACACAGGAGAGCCCTTTCCCAGGCGCTCTCGAGATAAATGATGTAATTAAGGCAGAAGCGATCAGGAGGATTTACCAGAAAAGGATTTACAGGGAGCCCTTTCCCAGGCGCTCCACTGTTTGCAAGGATCAAACAATGTCTTCCTCTAGGCGCGTAGAGTCGTGCAAAGTAGAGTACCACAGAGTGCAGCGGTGTAGAGTGGTAAAGAGTAGAGTAAAGTGGCTTAGAGTTGAGTGGTGTAGAGAGCAGCGGCATAGAGTGGAGTGCTGCAGAGAGCAGTAGTGCAGAGTAGAGTGGCGTGGAGTCCAGTGGCAGAGATTGCAGTGTTTCAGAGTCAAGTGTCGTAGGGTGCAGTGGCGTAGGCTAAAGTGGTGCAGAGTAGAGTGCAGTGACAGACTGCATTGGCGTACAGTGCAGTGGTTTCAAATAGAGTGACGTAGAGTGGCATAGAGTAGATTGTTTCAGGGTAGAGTGCAGTGGCGTAGAGTGGAGTGGTGCAGGGTAGAGTGGCGTAGAGTAATGGTGTAAAGTGGAATAGAATGCAGTGGCCTAAAGTGCAGTGGTACAGAGTAGATTAGAGTGGTATACAGTGGATTGGCATAGAGTGCAGGGACGTAGAGTGGAGTGGTACAGAGTAGAGTGCATTGGCACAGAGTGTATTGGCATAGAGTACAGTGTGGTAGAGTGTTGCACAGTGGTGTGGAGTTGTGCAGAGTGGACTGGAGTGGTGTAGAGTGGCGTAGAGTGTACTGGCATAGAGTAGATTGGTTCCGACTAGAGAGGTGTAGAGTAAAGTGGCGTAGAATACAGTGGTACAGAGTGGAATAGAGTGCAGTGGTGCAGTGTAAAGTGGAGTGGTGCAGAGTAGAGTGCATTGGTGCAGAGTAGAGTGCATTGGTGCAGAGTAGAATGTGGTGGCGCAGAGTGGAGAATGCATGGTGTAGTAGCACACTGCCATTACAGACAACACATTTCCAATTGAAATGGCCATTACACTTGCACAGACAAGTTTTTACTAATAAAACTATATAGTGCACAAACAATAATGTGTGGGTATGACATCACCTAGTGTATTGCTTTGTTTTGATCATATTAAAGTATTTGTTTCCAACACGTGTCAAAATTAACAAAAATTGTGCTTAATTTGTTCTTTGCTAGTTGTGATATATTTTGAAATACATTCACAATTCATTAAAATGCTGGGTGCTAGATAAACACCTTTCTTTTCCTCTACTCCAAATAGCCAGCACAATTCTCACAGAAAAGTTAACACCAAGCTACCTCGGAAGACAGAGCCTGACATTTGACCTCTGTCTTTGAATGCACAGGAAAAGTGACAAGATAGGAACAAGATTTACAGGCCTCTTTACAGAAAGGAGTACTCGTTGAAGAATACAAGGAGAGGTAGTATGAAAAGGCTTTGCTCCTTGGGAGGGAAGAACTGAACATGGACAGCCTAAAACAGATAAAGCCTGCAAATAAAAAGCCAGAAATTGTGATTTAGAAATCACAAAGCCAATTTTAAGCAACGGGTGGAATGCGTTCCCAGGGAGGCTTCAGAATGTCCCCAAGATGTCTTTACCAAACAAGAAAGCTGCGTGTATGGTAGGCTTCGACCTAAAAAAGGAACCACTGGAACATGACGGAGTACCGTACTAATTTTACAGTTGTTTTAATAACCTACTCAGTTTGTGTACATATACTGATTTGTCAACCCTGTGATCAAAACTATGTAGCATGTAATGCACTACATTATTGAAAATTGTACGGTGTAAAAACTTACAAAATATTGTAAGGTAAATCATACCCGATCGCTGCTCTAATCCTTGAGGAAACCACCCAAAGGACTGAAAAAAGAAATTATTATCCAAACCTGATCTCTCCGATATAATGATCGGATATGCTGAGAATCTACGCAGTAACTTGACAAAAAGTATTTCAGTATGCACCATTCCTCTTATCACGCAGGTTTCCACATTAGCAATGAGCACTAGTTGCATGCAAGTATGGTTTTCTTTCTTCCAATCAGCCTTTTGTGAACATCTGCTCACTAGGCATGGTCCTGTACTAGTACTGCATTTACATATCGTATAGGAGAGGTGCAGCGCAGCGTCCAGAACGACTGACTCTGGAGCACGGGGCTCACGGTTCGATCCCCGCCGCCGGCTCAGCATCATGTAACTCTGGGCAATAGCTCACTTAATCTCCCCGACGTCCCCCAGCGTCTTGAAACCCTTAAAGGGGTAATATGTTCGCGCTTTACAAATAGGAATTTATAGATGGTTTAATGGTTCTGGAGCTGATTGACTATGTCACTCACATTGACGTGTATTCCCGAAGTGCAGTCATTAAGTCTTGCTTACCAGACAGGGACAGCTATCAGGTTGGAAAAGACTTTTGCAGACTATACTACACCAAGAATTTACAATAGGCTTAGAGCACGCCCCTCTGCTTCCATTGGTTGGCTTTGTTGTCACACATTAGCTTGCTTCTTATTTGATGGCTTTCCGTCCTTTTCTTGCGTTTGTCCCTAGCCAAGAAAATACCCTCTTTACTATCCTTTTGACTGTCTGACTTGTATCCTGCCACTGCTCACTTTTAGGGAACTACTTTTGAAGTGTTGTGCTCTCCCTTAAAATTATCTTTTCCCCTCTTCCCCCACTTGGTTTTATTTTCATTTTATTCCCCACTCCCGTTTGCCCCCTCCCCCGTTGCGTCTCTACCCCTCGCAGGCATTTAAATATATTTTTTGTATTTTTTGGAAGGGCCCTCGGGCCCGGCAGCTGCCATTTACTGACGGTTGCTCCGCTACAAGAAAAGTGCATTCATGCACTTAACGTTTTTTTTCCTTTACCAATGTAAGGGGCATCCGCCATTAAAAAGTAAAAAAAGAATAGTTCTTGTTTCATTCTGTTGGTGCGTTTGGGCATGCGTAGTGACGTTCATTATCCATTGGATCATTTTTTCAATGCAATACTGTGTACTTGAGCCAAGGGCGTAGTGAAGCGCCAGCTATACCAGCTTAAGTGGGAGTGTCACTGGACAGATTACAAAATATTTATAGCTCTTCTTTACTTTGAGCTGTGACTTCCAGTTCCTAAGAAAGAAGCAGAAGCTAATAAATAACTGTGTCCCAGTTGTATGGTGGGTGCCAAAGGGCAGTAAAAACACCAAATATGGTTACAGAGAGAAAATCGAAAAGAAATGTTAAGTGAGAGGCAATGGCGTGAGGGCATGAAAGAAAGGAGGAAAGAACAAAACGAAGAAGGATCGAAGAAAAAAGTTTGTAATGCATAGAAAAAAATGGAATAAAGGAAAGAAAATGGTCAAACGAAAAGCGAAGGAAAGGGAGATTTCCTTGAGTGAACAATTTTTGTGGACCTTCCTAGAAAGGGTCGGGATTACATGCTTCGTTTGCTCACTTGCCGGCAGCCACACAGTTTAAAGTGGTGGTCATTTCATTTCTCTGACTATTCTCTTGACTCAAGTCATTTGTATTTTGGTATTTATGATGCTTTTATGCTCATTAACCTTGTGTAAAATAATTCAGTTGCTTCTGGAATATTTGACATTTCATTTGTGAGTTTCTTATTAGTTTCAGATGTGTTATTCCCCTGAAGAAGCGCAAATATATGCAAGAAGTGCAATGGAATGATTCAATTTTGTGATACAGACGTGGATTAATTTTAAATAATCACCCATTTTTAAATAAATAGCGGATTTAGGGCCAGATGTACAAAGTCTTAGCAAAAAGAAAGTTAGACACACATGAACGGTGGCAGAGTTATTATCATGCTCTTAAGTGTTTTGCTAAACCGGTCCACCAAACCATTGGTTCGTGGTTGCTATGCCATGGAGAAGTGGCATGTTACATCAGCTTGCTCACACATCTCTCTCACTTAAGAAGAAATTAAGTTGGTTCCCCGTACAGAAACTACAGTCCCTGGAAATCCAACCCTAGAAAAGATCTTTAGAAGAGCTCTCACTACCACCTTTGCAGTCATTCTCCTCAGAGGTACAGCTTCATCGTACCTGGTGGCAACATCCCTCATGACCAAGATATACTTGCTGTCTAACTGTTGGGGGGGGGGGGAGGAGGGGGAGGAGGGAAGGTCGAATGGACAAATTATGTCTATTCACACCAGTTCAAATGGAACAACTACAACTAGAAGAGGCACTAATGGTGCCTTAGTCTTCCCACCTGTCTTACCACTCATCTAGCAAGCAGGACAGGTTCTACAGAACCTCTCTGTGTCTCTGCACATCGATGGCCAGTAGAACAGAACGTCCAACCTATCGTGGGTTCTTCCAATCCCTCGGTGTCCTGCTAATGGCACTTCATGGGCCAGTGACAATAGGAAGTTCCTATGCACTAATAGAACCAATAGCCTCTTGCTAGTTCATTACTCAGGATTTACCGGTTCACTATGAAGCAGACCATCCTCCCAGCCAACATAGTGTTTTACAACCACTCCTTTGCTGATCTGTTCCTGGGCTTCCTTCCAAAGTCCTGCATGTGTAGGCCACTCCTCATCCTGGGTAGGCCCCCTAGCAGCTAACAATCCCTGCAGCTCTGGAACTGACCTACTCCAGCAACCAGTCCGCTTCAGGAGCCTCATCCTCCCCTCCCTCTGGAGCAGAAGCGATGACCTTCACTGCCATTGCCTTCTGGAGTCTGCCCTTTCCTGCAAACTACCTTGTCTAGGTCCCTGCAAATCAGAGATGACCCAAGTCCCACTCCAAGACCGATGTGCAGCCTGTGCTCTGGTAAACACAGTGGAGGATGTCCAAATCAAAGGCTTTTTGGTCCTAGCACCACACCAGGAGCAATGCATTCATTGTCCAAGAGACATCCGCCTCCTTGCTTTTCCCTTACCCCGACATCAATCATGGCAGCCTTGCCACAGAGCTCAATCTCAACCCTGGCAAGGGGCTGCCCCATGCCCCATCCACTGGCTAACAATCCTGTATCCTTAGTTCCAGGGAGTATCTCCTGAAGCTTAAGGTACTTCCTCTCAACCATAGTGCAGAAGGCTCCAGTATCCCTTAGGTCAGGCACTTTTATCCCATTGAAACGAACTTTCTGCACAAATCTCATGGTGCTAGGATGAATGTGCGTCAGATCATCTGCATCCCTCCCATCTGGGTCCATATCAACTAGGTTAAGCGCAAACGGTCTCTTTTGGGTATCTTCACCCTCGTGTAACATGCATGCTATCACTGGTGTTGCTGGGTCAAGTTCTCTCTTTTGACAATCTCCTTTACAATGTTCAACCTTGTGGCACTTAAAACAAGTCACCACCTTGGAAGAGCTTCCTTGTATTCCCTTCTAATGATGCCCCTTCCCTGATACGCCATTACTATTCCCATGTCTCATGGGTCCTACTAGAGTCCCATGAGAATTACCCTAGCCCTTACCCTCCAGTTTGGAACCAGTCTATAGAGAGTTCTTCTCCCCTTTTGGCTTAGAACTCTGCTGCTCTAGCCTTTTCTGAACCCTGTTAGCCACACACTTATCAGCTAGTACTGTAAATTTTATTGGATCCCTCTCTGTCCGATCAGAAGGGTATTGCCTAAGTGAGGTAGAGCACTTCTCCTGGAGTCGCTCTGTCACCATCAACTGGTTAACGGAAAGAAAATCTTTGGCTTCCTTTCCTCTTACCCCCCAATTCCAATCATGAAATACACCACGAATCCAAGTCTCAAATAGAACACCATCCTCTCTCTCTTGCAGTCATGGAATCTCTGCAAGTACTAAGCTGGCTTCACCCCAAACCGCCTAATGAGAGCTTCCTTCATTTTTATTCATTGATCTCTGGTCTGCCAAAGGCATTTTCCTAATGACGGCTGTTCCTTCCAGTGACATGCACCCCATTAAGGCAGCTGCCTTAGACACCTCATTTAAAGCCTGTGCTTTATAAGTGACCTCAAAGCAAACAAACTATTCCAAAATATCCGCCCTTCCACATACACATGCACAAGATCTTTTGGAACCTTGGGCACATTGCTGCATCCTAAATTTCTCTCCTTCAGGGGCTATCTTTTCCCTTTCCAGATCTCTATCCTTTCCCTTCTGGTTCTTCTCCCACTCTCACTGTTTCTCCTCCCTTTCTCTGTTTCTCTTCTCTCGCTCACAATTTCTCTTTCCGGATCGTTATCTCCCATCTCTCCGTCCTCATTTCCTCTTGTTCCTGGTAAGCCAGCCTTAGCTTGTTCCTCTCAAACTCTCTGGCTTTCTCATCTTCCTCAGCCTTTGCTTTCTGGAGCTCCAACTGCAAGCTCAGGGTCTCTGCTAGACTCAACCCACCCAAGGGATTTACTTCTAGAATTGGTGACAGCGTGTACACACCTGAGATATTCTAGAAAGTAAAGGTGGTGAGTGTCTTCATGAAAATCTGGAAAATGCATTAGAAGACACACTTGGCGTGGGTCTGGGAACTAAAGGACCCTAGCGACTGAATCCACAGCACTCTCTTCCTGGGTTCCTACCATGGTTCCCTCCCCAGAGTCAACTACAGCCTCATCCCTTTTACCCAGTATCTCAAACTGGTCCCTATTGAGATTAGCAAATACCACTCTGTTCCTACTCCTGGGAATTCTCCACCCTCCGTCCCTACATAAATCCTTCATCTGATCTATGGAAAAGGTGCTGAGATCAATTGCCAACCCTGTGTACTCCATTGTCTGTGTGTGTCACCTTTTTGCGGGGATGCCTAAGGGTAGCCATGCGCTTAACAAATGCTAATTATTAATAATAATAATAATAATAATAATGCGTAGGAAAAACAAAAAAACTGGAGTTATTGCACTACTGGCGCAAATTGGAAATAGCCAATGCCGCATCTGTATTCAGACTCCTAAACGTTAGGCGCCCCACCTCTTGCCGCCAATTGTCAGAATCCCATTCAGATAGCCGCAGGAGTTTTGCACCCAACCGTGGTGGTTGAGGCCTTTTATGCCTAATGTCCCAGGGCGTGACCTACTGTGGATCCTGAGCAACTGGGCTTTTTATAGTAAAAAGGTAGTTTATTTCTAACTATGAATTCAAAGCAATATTATGATATATATAAATAACACATTTCCCCTTAAGGTCGGGCCCTAGTGCTTTGCTAGCAAATGCATCTCCCACCCGCTCTTCGTAATGTGGTTGGGGTTATTTCCCATTCACTGGAGGCCGCATCCCGGGAATGCTCACTACTAGGCCTTAACTCAAGAGTTCACTCTGACTTTTCATAAAATAGTCAAAAGTGTATTGGTGCTGCAGAACACTCAGCAGTCTGAGTTCCCCTAGGGCTAGAGAGGCCCATAAACAGGCTTAACCACTCCAGCAGCAAGGAGGCTTGCAATGTCCCAGCGAGTGCCCTCACCACGGACACTCACTGCTCCGGGGCTGTGTGGCCAGTTGGCTGCATGTGGCTCTCTCCTGAGCATAAGCGGCAAACTCCTGCGCTCCCCCGGCACGGTAGGTCTTGAGCTCTCCGCTTCATGGCCAAGGGGGAGATGGAATTACTGTGCTCCTGGCTGGGGTCCCAGTGGTGCAGAGATGCACACAGAGTCTTCCTCAGTTTCATGGGGAGCAGCACGGATCTTTTCTTCGTGCTGGCCCACGGCTCACATTTCATGGGCGGCGACCCAATCCTTGCAACCACTTAGGTACCATAGCAGCAACTCCTGGCATACAGAGTCACCGCTATGCTCCGCTCAGGCTTCTGCCCATCCAATCTGTCAATAACTTTCACACGGCCCCTCCTGGCATACGGGGTCACTGCCACAGGCGCCACACGGCTTCACTTGTCCTGCACGGCACTCCACTAACAGCTTTCTTCAAGGCCGCCTCCTCCAGCGCATGAAAGGTTGCCGACTGGAATCTGCACACGAGCAAACAACCCATCGGTGCAGCAACCATCTCCCCACACCTCGCACCCAGAGTCCACTCAGCTGGGCTCCGCCACTGGACCTCGCTCCCTCCAACACTCTCCTCTTCTTCACATGGCACAGTGGTCTTGGCAAGCAGGCGGGCATAGTTGCTCCAGGTGCCAGAGCAGGTGGTCTTGGATTCCCTGGGTGAGGTCTCCTCACTCTGCAGGGAGAGTAGCACGGCTTGGCACCCAGTCCTGGTCACAGGCAGACATCTTGCAGAGCCTCCTCTCCTCAAACAGCCAGTGTGGGTGCTTGGCAGATGACAAATTTTGGGGTCTCATCCTCGCCTTTTTATAGTCCATTTCCAGATACCAAATGTGATTTAGGGTCTGGAGCGTTTAAGTGTTATGTTTGGATTCTGCTTCTTCTGAAGTATAAACTTTTTCTCTATCTTCTTGCTCTTGAAAGGCTGTCTGTCACAGCAGAAGAGACTCCGAAGCCAATAGTCCCACAACACAGACCATGGGAGTGACTAGAGGTCACATCTGGATGTCAGCCACAGTCATATATGCATCAAAAAGTTAATCCTGGCTCCCAGCCCTACTCTTTATGATTCACTTATAGGCCCCATCTCCTTCCTGATATGTGTCCAGGCCCTTTACTTGTGATCTATCACTGAATCAAAGAGCACCCTTTTGAAATGTATGGGGGAGTCTCTCTCTCTCTCTCCCTTCCTCCAGTGTGTTCCACCCAGCTCACAGGAATGCAGCAATACACAAATCTGTCTAGGAGGATTCCTCTACTCCTCATGTCTTCATCAGGCAGGCCTGGGCTTCCCAAAATGGAACCCAGGGTCCCATTACAGACACACGTGCACTCAGTGTATGGACATAGACATACTATCCAGCACTGTTGCCTCCATGCATTGAGCCATGACATATACATTCAGCCCACACATTCATGCTGTGCACACTTCTCAGTACTGTAGCCTTTCTATATTGTGCCATGGTGTGCTACTTGTAAACACGCACACTGACAACACCCACATTCACCAGGCACGTGCTGCACAACACTTCACCCTTCACATACTGTACTTCTTGCAAGCACACATACAACCAGCACATACTTCCACTGCACACGCACTGCACAGCACTACATCTCCCATGTAATGTATCCCTTGCAGGTATATATACACCCATTACACGCACCCACAAAGCATACACTGCACAGCACTGCTCTATCCCGGTTTTGTATCCTTCCCGGCCACACATACATCCAGCGCAGAATCACCACTCCTGTACTGTGCAGCACTCTACAACTAACTGATGTATGCCAAGGGTGAGTTAAGTACACAGCATCAGAACTCTAAAAAGGTGAGGGAGCCTGTAGGCTTCACTCTTGTGACACAGGTTAAAAAGGACCTGTTCACTACTACTGATCACTACATGGATCTTTTGATCTTGTCCAGAGACAGCTAAGTGCAACTCTTGTTATGCTTATTGATCAATACTACTCTGTTGTTTTTTAGCACTTCATATGAACCAGTTACTTAACTTCGGTAATGCCTTTCTGGTACAGACTACCTAATCCCAGATTCCTTACCATAGAATACTCCCCAGATGTCAGACTGGATCCAGAAAATCTTGAGCAGTACCTCTGCTGGATGCGATATACCTGGTGCCTATACAGGCACCACCCCAGAGCGCTGATGTCAGTTTATTTCGTGGCACATTCCGCATCCACAGTCATGCTAGAATATTTGTAACCAGAGTGCTGAAGTTGAAAACACCTTCCGTAGGAAGGAGTACATTTCGCAGAGCGGGGAGGCAGGAGGGTCGGTAAGGAATCTGCGATTAAATAGTCTCTAACAGAAAAGATGTTACCAAAGGTAATTAACTTGTTCTTCTGGAAGAGACTTCTAACCGCAGGTTCATTACCTTAGAATAGATACCACAGCAATAACTTACCCGGAGGAGGGGCTGAGGACTGACCTAAACCAGAAAGTCCTGCAAGACCAAATGGACAAAATGCCCATCTCAACAAGCCGCATTGTCCAAACAATTACGCCGGTAGCGGCTGCTACCGGACAGGGGTGATGGGTGGGGGAGGGGGGAGGAATACAATTTAAAACAAGCATTTGCAATGCAATCGGTCTCGCCTTTGAGACCTTATATGTATTTAGCACATTAGCCTGGGTGCTGAAACATCTACTGTTCTATAACATGGAGGGAAAGTAAGCACCAAACTGCGTGACACTCCAGGTATGGGCACATGGAGAGAAATATTGCCTTTCAGCGGGAAATGGTATAGTCCAAAGCTCTGTTTTTAATATAAAATCAGGGCCTTCGGTAGTCATATCACGGAAAATACAAGATTTGAATTTTTTTTTAATTGTCTACGGGTGCTTGTGGAAGACAATTTCTATGGACTGGAATCTAGAGAATGCTAAAGTGATTCTGGTATTTTACTGACCTCTGCTGGTCGTTTTCTATCAAGAAAGTTAAATAGAGGCAGTTGCCAGAAAAATTAAAAAGGAAAGTCCCTCAGCAGAAAGCAATTCTGGTATTTTACTGACCTCTGCTGGTCGTTTTTTCATCAAGACCAATAAATAGAGGCAGTTGAACAGAAAAAAAAGTCCCTAAGCGGAAGCAGACAAGTCCTAGGGCTGATCTCCAGAGCCCACAAAGTACATACACATAAGTATATACTAAAGTATATAAGTATATACTAAAGTATATACAAGAGGTCTTGAATGCTCGACCTAAAAAGGACTTATCTTTAACAGCTGGCCGCTGCCTCTCCTCTGCCCTATGTCCTCTTAATCTTCCTGTCCTGTTGGGCGGCAGCAGGAAGCACCCGAACAGACAGGCTCCCCTGAGCCACTCACAATGCTGCAATGCAACGTTGTGATTGGCCTGAGCTCTGTGGATCGGCGCTCAGAATGGAACAGGGAGCCTGTGCATGTTCCTGACCAGGCTGTGTAATGCAGCCTGGTAGGAACATGCAAACTGCGTATGAACTGTTTGGTCGACCCAAGAGGGTCGGCCAAACAGTTCATGCGCACTTTGGGAGTGCACACCACTCCTCCCCTGCTCTGGCCAGCCCTGCCCCACCCCACCCCACCACTGACTGCAATAGTGAAAATAAAATGATAACGATATGTTATGATCATTTTATTTTCCCTTTTGAGCAGTGGGGCGACGCTGCTCCGCCTTAGCCGCCACTGAATTACGCCCACTTAGCTGCCTGACATACGCAAAGGACATGTACCCCATGTGCCTATGTGGTAGCCGTAGCCTTGGCTCAGGTGGAATGAGAGATAAAACCTTCTGGAGGCTGCTTCTTCACCAACGCATACACAAGGAGATGATAGGTAGAGCGCTGAAACTTTTCCAGACACTCACCCCCAGTCACAGATCTGGGTTGAATCCATCATCGTTCTTTAGCTCACTTCGCCACCCCAGTTCAGACCCAGCCATAAGCAAATCAGTCTTGACCCCATGTAAACAGTCCAGCCCGAACTGCCAAGCCAGGTCTTTCCTGGACCAGAAACAAGCATCCTGGGTCCGGTTTCGGGGTAACACCCCTCATCAGCCAGGCTAGCTTGAATCCAGCAGCAAAGTGAGCAAGGGACTCAAGTCTGGGCATACCCTGCCAACTTAGGGCAAACAAAGCAAACACAAGGAGATGATGGGCGGAGCGCTGAAACTTTTCAGACACTCACCCCCAGTCACAGATCTGGGTTGAATCCATCATCGTTCTTTAGCACACTTCACCACCCAGATGTGGGTCCCGTGCGGTCCATGCCACTGGAGTCAAGCTAGCCTGGCTGATGAGGGGTGATGCCCCGAAACTGGTCCCAGGATGCTTGTTTCCAGTCCAGGGAGGACTTGGTCTGGCAGTTCGGGCTGCACTGTTTCCATGGGGAACAGGGTCAAGACGGATTTGCATATGGCGGGGTTTAAACTGGAATGGCATGGAGAGCAACAAAAAAACACGATGGATTTAGGCCCAGATCTCTGTACTGTGGTGAATGTTTGACATTGATCAGCATTCTGTCCATCAATTGTTTTTTTTTGTTGCATTCTTTACCAACGCATGGCAGATTTTAATACAGTATGACCCATAAAGAGATGGCCCTCCTTTGCACTGCCTTACACTTCTTTGCTCCACTGAATCCAACAAAAAGCTGATTGTCCAGCCAGTGATCTTTTGTGCAATCAATATAAAGGCTTAGGGCTCTTTTTGGATTCAAAGGATGAAGCCTCTATTCCTCCTTCGAGGGCTGAGGCGGAGCAAAGAATGTCAGAAGAGTGATCGTCTTGCCTACGTGAAATGGGGTCACCATCTTAGGAAGAAAGGAGGCACACGTTCGTAGAACCAGTCTATCCTAGTAAAAGGTAGAGTACGGCAGGTCAACTGACGGGGCCTGTAGTTCACTCACCCTCCGGGCCAATGTAAAGGCCACCGAAAAGACCATCTTGAGAGCCAGAAGTTTGAGGGGGCAGGTATGCATGGGTTGAAAGGGGGAAACAAACCAGAAATATTAAAACTAAATTCAAGTCCTATTGGGGCATAATGAAGGGGGAAGGTCGAAACGTGTTGTAAACCTTTTAAGAACAGAGTCACAACAGGAGAACTCCGATATGGCGACAAGTATCTCTTAACAGTTCCAAGAGACTTGCTGGGCACAACACAGACAGCAACACCTCAAACAATTTGGCATGAAGTGTGTCAATGTGCTTTCCGAGCACCAACACAAAAAACCTATCCCAACGGCAGGCGAATACAGATTTCGCTGAGGGATGCCTGGCTGCAAGAGTAACATCAACCACCTTGGGAGGGAGATCGCAAACGCTCAACTGCCGCCGCTCGATCTCCAAGAGAGAAGATGGAGTGTGTGTAGGTTGCGATGCAAGGCCCAACCCTGCTTCTGCAACAGTAGATCCTCCTGCAGGGGCAGCCTGATTGGAGGACAGATGCCCATACCCAGGAGTTCTGGATACCATACTCAATTCAGAACCACTAGGATGACTTGGTCCAAGTCGGTCCTTATCTTTTTGAGAACTGGGGACAAGAGTGGTATCGGCGTAAACGCATGCAAGAGTTCTGAATTCAACTCCAAGCACAATGCATCTCCGAGCAAGAGCCATTTTGGAAACTCTCAGTCGGTCCTTATCTTTTTGAGGCCTCGGGGCAGGAGTGGTATTGGCCGAAATGCTTGCAGGAGTTCTGAATTGAACTCCAAGCGGCAAGTGTCTCCGAGCAAGAGCCATTTTGGACACTCCAGCCTGCAAAAGAACTGACGTTCCGCATTTTCAACAGTGGTGAACAGATTGAGTCACGTTTCTCTCCAATGGCGGAAGAGACCTTAAACTACCTGTGGGTATAGATACCATTCATGGTTCGCAAGGCGTTGACGAATGAGTTGGTCTGCTCTGGCATTCAGAGATCCCACCAGGTGTTGTACAACCAGGAAGATGTCAAGAGGCGCAGAGCCTCCTGGCATAGGGGATACAACCCCACCCTGTCCTGTTTGTTCCAGTACCACATTGCAGTGGTGTTGTCCGTGGACACCTACACCAGGCTCCCTTTGATAGATGGCAGGAAGGCTTTCAACACCAAATGGATGGCCTGTAACTCCAACAGGTTGATGTGGAGCTGGGTCTGATACAGAGACCAAAGACCTCGGATTTCCACCTCTCCCTGTTGGCCACACCATCCCAGGAGTGAGGCATCAGTCACCACTTTCAGCTCTGGGAGAGGAAGAGCGAGGGGTCTGCCGCTGACCAGATAGCAATCCAGTAACCACTACTGCAGGTCTTGTGCAGTCTCCTCCGAAATATGGACACAGTCGTAGAGAATCCCGTAGTGCGGTGTGTGATTACATTGCAGAGCCCACATGTGCCTTCTAGTCTGCATCACGAGTAGGATGCAGGAGGCCATCAGACCCAGCAGCCTCAGAGTCAGTCTCACTGGAATCTAGGGCTGGGGCTGAAACATGGAGATCATAGCTGAAATGTCTAGGACTCTCTGCACCGGCGAATAGGGCGCAGGCCTCCGTCCTTTGTTGCAGTAGCAACCACGGCCAACCTCTGGTGCTGGCACCCTCTCGATGGCCACTTTGGCCAAAATGGCAGGCTCTTCCTGACGCAACAATGACAGATGGTCTTCTGACAGCTGGTGTATGGAAGGAGACATGGGCAGTGGGGTCTCTAGGAATGGAACGGGGCGTAACCCCTCCTGATAATTTGCAACACCCATGCATGAGGTGACTTTCTGCCATTTCGGTAAGGACAGCCGAATCCTCCCCTCTACTGAGCATTCCTGCCAAAGAGCACCTACTACACAGGTTTAGTGGGGCTGCAGCTGCGAGACCGGGGGACTGGGCTGCACAGTTCCCTTGCTGACCATGAGGTCTGTGTGAGACTCTGCCACAGACACGAATGGTCTAGGAATCTAGTTTCTTTCTGGGTAGGAATGGTACTGGTGACTTTGGGACCCTCTTCCATAGCCACGGAATGGGCAAAAGGAATGCAGTTCATGTGGGGCGACAGATAACGACTGGGAGCGAGCCATTACCCTGTTGCCCTCTAAACGCTCCAGCACAGCGTCCACCTTATCCCCGAATAGGCGAGATCCATCCAAGGGTATGTCCATAATGTTCGTCTGAACATCCCCCGAAAAGCCCATTGATCTTAGCCAAGTCATTGTGCAGTCCACTGCACTACGAATGGACTCTGTGGGATCTAAACCACACCGTATGGTGAACTTGATGGCAGCCAGCATGTCTTACTTGAGGACTGCCCTAGCTTCCTTCAAACCTTAGGTGCTACTGAATCCCACATAGCATGAGAGTGCCAGTCTAACAGGCAAGCTGTGTTCACAGTGCGCAATGCCCAACTTGGAGGAAAAAAAATCTTCTTGTCAAACGTTTTGAGCCGCTTGGATTCCCTATCCAGAGATAGCAGGGTTTAAAACCAGTTAGGTTTAGAGGGGACATATCCCTAGCACACTAGAAACAATTATTTGTAAAAAGGGCTTGTCAAAAGTCGAGAAAAAGTTGGTCAAAAAGTGACCGAGGTAGTTCTCCAGATACACAACTGTTGGTGTGGAAAGAAAGATACTGGCATCACTGTGCTGAGGTGACACATATAGGCACCGCACATTGGCACAGACGATGTCGATGTGGAGCTGTCAGTACCAGTTACCCGCACACAGTGGTACTGCTAAAGGTTTTCTGGACCCAGTCTGATGCCTGGGGAGTATTTTAAGGTAATGAATCTGCACTTAGAAGTCTCCTTCAGAAACTCTATGGTTTTAGGTATGCTTTAAGCCCATTTTATTATATATTTTACAATCCGAACTGTAGGGTTTAAATATAGTATGAAACTAAGTATTATGATAATTTCCTTTGTCTACAATATTTTTGTACATGATTTTTTTTCCCAATAGAGAAGTTCTTTCAGAGGACGGTAGGTGACTTTACAAACTGGGAAGCACCAGACTGCCAGGTACCAACATTAAATAAGTCTCTCTCCCCGAAAGAGAGAGCACAAAATGGATAGAGAAAATCAAGGCTGCGCCAGCATGTCTCTTCCAAGCATACAGTCTTTAGGAGACTGGTTCTGATGTCCAACCAGGCTGCTAATCCCATACAAAATACAAAAAAACTCAGGAAATACAGTGATAGGCCTGCTAACAAAGACCAAGTGAAACAAATGTCTTGACACCCTGGTACCAACTGACCGAATCCGGAGCCACGATACAATCAGCGAGTGCACCACACATTTGCAACCATTCGTAGGAAAGCCTTGGACACCGAAACAAATCCAAGAACAAAGTAGCATGTGCCCAGCAGTGACTCCTTTGCTATGGCAGAGGAGCGTCGCCACCCTACCAGTCTCAAAACTTTAAAAATAAAACAATATTAAAAGTGTTTATCATCTTTTTCTTTCAAAAAGCCGAGTCTTGGAGGCGGGGCCTACTTGGGGGCCGTCAAGGGCGGGGGAGTGGTGGGCAGGGCACTATTGTCAGTGCGCATGTGGGTTTGGCTGGCTGTCTCAGGACGGTCGAACCGACATGCGCATTAAAGCTGTCTCCAACCCAAGCTGCGTTGCCGGGTTGGAGACAGCAAGCACAGGCTCCCAGTCTTACTGAGAGCGCAAATCATCGGTGCTCAGGCCAATCCAGACGCTGCATTCATGCTGCCAGCAGCATGAAAGCAGCGTCAGGATTGGCCGCAAGGGATTCTGGGAGCCTGTGCTGATGAGGACAGAGCAGAAGAACGGCGATGGAGCAGGTAAGTTATTTCTTTTTCTGAATCTCCTTTGTTGTCCGTTGCCCCCTTTCCACCCGGCCTCTCTGCCGGGACAGGAGCCGCTACTGCATGCCCCTATATTGCTTTCCACCTTTTAGGATCACCCATATAGCCCACGGAACTGAACGCGAGATTGTTTGTTATGCTGTCTGCAGGTCGCTTATCAATCTGCACTTCAGTTCCCGGTGTTAATCACAGAGATTTTAGCTGTGCAGCTCTCAAGCGTCTTTTAGAGCCTGCTGTGTCAACAACCCCATATAATTTGGTGTCAGCAAATGTCAGCAGTCACTACTCCTTCCCATAAACAAGACAACAGCTGCAGCTCAGACGTTAAGTCATGTGAGATAATGGATTTCAATAAAGGTTACCAGGAGCACTAGTGACTCCATCAACTGACAAACATAGGAACTCAATCACCCACACGCACAGCCCAGAGAGTTAATAAAAAGCCCAAAACAGCCCAAGCAGGCTATAAACCCAAATGCACGGAAAACGTCCCTACCAGTAGAACAACATCGACTACAAAAAACGAAAAATACAGCACAGGAAGGTCATTACCTCTCCCGCTCCCACCAGTAGGACACACAAACACACACACCACCGGTGTTACCAATACACAACACATGAAGTGCATAGAACCCACAAAACACACCGCACCGGGGGTTTGGCCATCAGCCAAAACCTGAAGTACCGACCTTACTATACAAACAAAAAGCAGAGTTAACCAACACATACACACAGTGCATTTACTAGCAAAAACACAGCACAACAAGTTAATAAAAAACACAAACACACAGGAAGGTCCTGAACTCCGAACACATAGCACCACCGATACCCCTAACATGGCACATGGAGTTCATAGATTACATGCAAACACTGGAACATCATGAGCCCACACGCAGAGCACCTCCCTAACCAATACCTTAGCAGAGAGCTCATGGTAACAAACACACCCAAACTCCCTCTCCAAAAACAGACAAGCAAGTTCATAAATACACAAACATCATGGTGAGGGCACCGACCCGCACATACAGTGCAAGGGCTTTCTTCAGGACTACCCTTAATACGACGAGCATAGTAGGTTTAGCAGCATTGTCTGTGCCACAATCATCAGATCCGTCCCTTACAGGTTCATTAAGTCATGTGATAATTTGGGAGGTAAATAACAAAGACGGGAATCAAGCTGGCTTTCCGTAAGTCTTAGAGAGAAATATCAATAAATATCTGATGCAGGTGCCTCCAACGAGTAGCTCGTGAGCTATCAGTAGCTCTCCAGCTACCTGTGAGTAGCTCTCCTGTGTGCAGACCAGCCTACTACTATAGAAGGTTTTACAGGGTTGAATAATTATATGTATACCAAAATTAAAACGCGTGCATTCAAGACGAAAATGTGTGTATTTTCAAAACTCAGAAGCTGATGTTTGGGAAAAAATGACTGCATTTTCAAAACATATTTAAAGCTATTATATGAGTTGGAGAAATGGATCACTCATTTTATTACCTTTGTGCTAAAAGGATTGTAACTTTGGCTTTTATGTACTACCCATGTACAGTATATTCAAATTGCCAAAGCCTTTTTTACATTACTCCTGGAAGCTTTGCCTAATTCAGTAATGTGATCACTACTGACAATCTTGGATTCGGTGGTCACCATTTCAACACTAATAATAGTAGCTGAGGATGATTTTCCTTGAGCATGAGTAGCTCTTATTACAGAAAAGGTTGGAGACCCCTGATTTGGTATGTCAGCAATATCCCATGAGACATCACCGTACAATTCATTAAAAATATATAAACATCCTATGAAAAGCACTGCTGGACGTTCTACCAATGCCTTTCAAATCCTCTGTTCTTTTAATTTTTCCTGAGATTGGGACCATGGGATGTGTGTGGTCAGACATCCACAAGTGTAAAGGTACAACAATATTGGACTATTTTTGCTAAACACGGCCTTCACCAATACAAACTAAATTAGAATACATTTCAATCCTGAAAATATTGTTGTATTTTACAAATCTCACATGTAATGTACTTACAACACTTAGGCCCTCATTATGAATCTAGAAGAGCGGTGTTGCTAAGGTGCATTGTTTCTGCCAAATCATGGTCCCGTACTCAAAATGTGTAGGTGTGGGTATACCGGACAGGTTTCACTGGGTATAAGTCCACATATGGTAAACCTGTTGAGACTCCCGGGTAGGGGCAGGGAGGAGAGGTTAAGCCTCGTCCCCTCTTAAACCAGAGAGGGAGCATAGAAGACTCCACCCAGCCAGGCCATATCCTGCCCTTCCACACCTTTTCAACCCCTTACCCCACAATCCGCTGTGGCCTAAGAGGGTTAATCATGTAGGTAAATCAAGATGGAATAGGCAGCAAGATATACTTGCATAGTGGCAACTGCCAAGTCCTGGTGGGCAAGGAAAAGCAGAAAATACAAACTGTCAGAGACGAAACTGAAAAGGGTTCAGCCCTTAGACTCGCATCAAGCAACACTCTTTGTCCAGAGGGCCTGAATAAATTGATTTTTTTTAGCAGCTCTCGAAGCAGTAAAAAAATGAACATAAGGACTCTAATTGTCAGTCCAGTACTCAATCTCGAAGCGTGCAGCCTCTGTGGATTGAGGATTCTGGGGCAGGACCCGACCACCCTGCAAAAGCAGTCCACTCTGTGTGGGAAGAGGAAGAAGGGGGTCCAAATGCGGGGTTCTAATTAACTGGCATAACAAATCTTTCTCTCCCAATCTGGGGCGATCAGGATGAGTTGTGCTCGATCATTACACACCTTTTGCAGAATTCTGGCAGAAGTCGGACCGGCGGGAATGCATAAAGAAAACCTAGGAACAGTAGCACCTCAAGGCATCCTACCGGTTACAATTCAGAGGAAAATGTATGTCCCAGAACCACCGGGGTCACTTCCTCTTCAGGATCTTTGCAAACAGCTCCACATATAGACTTCCCAGTAAGAAGAAAAAATATGCCTGTGACGTGAGGATGAAGTTCCCACTTGTGTCCCTCTAAAGAGAGGCGACACATTGCTTCTGCCCTCATACTGAGGGTGCGAGCAGGGTTGGCTGCTAACGGGAAGACACTCCACTATAGGGCCCACTGTCATAGTCATAAGGCCTCCTAATACAGACTTCAGGAACAACGCTGTCCTGCCTGTTGATTTGGTGGTGGTGGATGTACTCCCTGAGCTGGAAGGGACAAAATGCCTTCATGCGACACAGGATTGACTTCTGTTCCATCACATTTATGCGAAGCTGGTGCTTCAAAGTGGACCAAAGGTCCTGGACCATCATTTACCCGCATGAATGCCCCAGCCCAATGAGGAAGCACTTGGAGAACTTGGACTGTGGATTACTGAAGGGACAATCCACTATAAGGGTGGAGGGGCTCACCTACTAATGAAGGTCCATGAGAACAGACTGGAATATCTATACCCAGGAACAGAGACTCCACTGACCTTAGTCACTGTTGTCCTAGGCATCATTGACAGGCCCTCATATGCGATCTGGCCGCACCAATAGGAAGCACACAACCATCAAGCCCAGGAGACAGAGAGACTTGTAGAACTGGGTTTGTAATCTGCTGGAGAAACATCCTTAATATCCACCATCATCTTATGAGAAGGAAAAAGCATTTTAGTGAGCGTTTCCAATACCGCACTTATGAAGATCAGCCTCTACATGGGACTTCTAGACATTGATAGAAAAGCCCAAGCTATGCAAACAGGCTATGGTACCCTGGAGAAGTTCTCCTTCTAGCACAAGGGATCCTCTGTCACCAAACAGTCACGCAAGTATGGACATACATGGATTCCTAAGCTGCTGTGTGATGCCGCCACCTTGGCCAATACTTTGGGGAACATTTGGAGAGCTTCTTTATACCAAATACCAGTACCGCAAACGGACAGTGTTGGAGCCCCATGGTGAAAAGGAGACAATGCTGTAAGCAGGGAGGATCAGCAGTTGGAAACACATTTCGGAGATGCAGGAACACTAACCAATTGGCCGAGTCGAGGGCCAGCATTTTAAACTTGACTTGCTGAATGAAAATCTTTAAAAGACGTAGGTCCAGAATGGGCCCAAGACTTCTATCCTTCTAGGGGACCAAACAGGAAAAGAGACAAATCCCATGCCCATCTCCTCCTTAGACACCCCTTCTATGGCCCCTTTCTTCAACTGGTCAAGAACTGAAACCTCTAAAATCGAGTAGCTTATTTCAGAGAGCACTTCACTGTAGATGGAGGGTAGAACATAGGAAAGGACAGGTAGGGAAGAAGGCAACCTTTTTTTTTGGGGAGTTTTATATAGCGCGAACTCGACCCAAAAGTATCAGAGCGCTTTACATGAGCACCAGTTGCGTTACAGATGGACACATTCATTTTGGTAAGCTGGAGAACAGAGAGAAATAGGTTATGAATGTCTCCCAACTGGAAGTAACCTGAGAGAAAATAGCCACCTTCACCCAAAGATGGAGGTAGAGGAACGAGTCTAAAGAGGTTCTGAGGGGGTGGAGCTTGCCTGGCCTGAAGATGGCCGCCATTTAGGCGAGCTCCTTCGGCCGCACTAACAATCCTCAACAATCCTATGCCAATCTGCAGAACAAAACTGTTATAAACCCAACCCTGTGCACCCGACAGCCTAGTGCACCTATTGCTGCCAACATTTCAGCCCAGGGCAGTCGCATGGTGCTGTGAGCCTACCTGCCATCCTTCGCCGCACTGGAAGCATGACCTGAGGAATATATAAGCCTGTGGGGGGGAATCACCTGTCATTTCCGCATGGAGGTCCCGGTGCCCGAGGAGGACTATGATACTGAGGTGCGGTCGTTTGGTGAAGAGCAGAGGACCCTGGCAGAACACCCATGAGAGCACTGAAGACGACAGGGACTGACCTGCTCTCACTGAGACCGTAGGCGCCTGACCGCAGCATGCAAGGTTGTCTACCGGTGCTAACTTGGCGGGTGTGACCTTGCCCCCGGCAAGACAGTTGACTGCGAGAGACGAGGTGTGTGCCTGCGGGCGGAGGCTCTGCTGTGATGTACTGCTGCAGATGGAGGAGACTGCTGGCAAGGTGAGGACTACTGCCGCGATTGAGGCTTGCACGCTCGAGACCTATTCCTCCCCACGCCCTTTGCCCGATTGCTCCAGATTGTTGCCTTCGCTAACATCCAAGTGTGGCCAGAACTGTTTTGCCTTGGGACTCGGGCCCTGTATTGACTGCCATGTTACTGGATACGGCCCGCACCAGATAACTGCCGGGAGCTCTGCACACGTAATTGGGCCTTACTGCGGCATATATAGGAGGCCTTGAAGCAAAGGGTCAATTGGTGTCGGCGCTGACGCCGGGGGCCTACTGCAGCCCTTGCGGTATAAACTGTGTTGCTTGGCCTGCACCTTCTATGGAAAGGTGATGTTGCTGGCGGGTGACAGAGAGGAAGAGCATAACCACCCACGTTGAAGGCAGCACCTGACATACCTGCAGGGTAATTCCAGATTTTGGGTGCTGGAGACCGGCCATCTGAGCACACTGGGCTGGACACAGTACACCTGGGGGCCGTGGTGAAGGCTACCGGCTGGGGGCATAAGCGACATAGGGAAGTCCATAACCACTATGAGCCCTGCGTCCTAGCCTGATCATGCTGGAGCCCCCACACAGAGGTATTGATTGAGGGGTGGTCTTCCTACCAACAGGGGCTAGCTGCGGGGAACCTGAAGGCCCTATTTCTATCCTTGCTTAGTCGACCAGTAACTGAAAACATTGCAGATTCTGCCTCGCTGCTGGCCGCTTTACCAACGCTACTTGATACGATGAGTAAGATGGCAAGACTCAACCCAAGCTACAATTTGACCTGTGAAAGCCACCTCAGTCATGCGAGGAGGGTGCTCTGGTGTCGGAGGAGAGCTTGGACACCCAGGGTCAAGAAATGGGAGGTGAACTCTGCCAGATCTTGACGGCCATGCAACTCAGCCTCACCAAAATAAATAGGAAGATCGATGCTCTCTCCTACCACATGGACAGAATATCGGAATGTATCGACAAGCATGGGGAACACCTAGACACAGTGTAGAAACGTGTGTGGGATGCAGAACATGAGCAGGTCACACTCGCTGGAACACAAAAACACCTGAAGAAGGCACTGAAGGCAGTATAGGCTAAAGCGGAGGACCTGGAGGCCAGTTCCCGGCGAAATAACCTACGCATAGTGGGCCTGGAGGAGCCCACCAATGTCGGGAATATGGAGACCTTTGTAGAGTGCCTGCGTGTGTAACTGTTGGAGCATAAAACATTTTCTGACATGTTCGTGGTGGGCGACCGGTGCCGAGGAGAGGCCTCGGCCAATCATCGCCAGGCTACTCAACTATCGGTACCGCGATGCTGCACTCTGAAGATCCTGGGGACTGCAGACACTTCGCTATGAGGGAAGGATAAGTTACTTACCTGTAATCCTAGTTCTCTTCCAGGGGTATCCTCATCAAAGTCATAAGCACTGAATATTCCCGCCCATGTGCGGGGACCCCGGAAATAATAAAAATTATATATGAAAAACATATATATATATATATATACAGCTCTATATATATAAAAACATATATCATTTTTTCTAGTATCAATGCAGCTCTCATATAGGAGGCTAAACAATGTAATAAAACACAAAATTGCTTTTGCAAATATACATAATACACGTATAAAAACACATGAGGGCAAGATGCACTTGAACTCTGTTTTTAATGAGTAAATCTCATGAGTAAACTGCAAAAGAAAAAACAGGCATTGTTAGCCTACAGGCTGCATTGTAAACCAACATAGAAAATGAAAGCAATCTTTCATAAAAACTGGCACCGTGCCTTTAAGGCAGCCATGACCCCTAGCTTCCCATCATGCCTCAGGGGTGACAGTTAGGTCAGTTGTTCTTTGCGTAACCCTGAAGATCAGGGCACCAAGATAATATTTAACAATGAAATAATCTCATTTGCCTGGGGAGGTGGGTGGGTTGCTTATGACTTTGATGAGGATACCCCTGGAAGAGAACTAGGATTACAGGTAAGTAACTTATCCTTCTCTTCCAGGGGATCCTCATCAATAGTCATAAGCACTGAATAGAATAGCAAGCCCAACATCCACCTGCAGGCAAATGAGAAACGCAGTGACCTTGTTAACAACAACCGAAAAGTCAGCTGTTCAACAGATTCCTCAAGGAGGCTTGACCTACTTGAGTGTCCGCTCTAGTATCCGAGTCAAGACAGTAATGCCTTGTAAATGTATGCACTGATCTCCAAGTGGCTGCTTTGCAGATCTCAGAGAGTGGTACATTATGGAGGAAAGCAGTTGTAGCTGCTTTTCCTCTAGTGGAATGAGCTTTGGGAGCGGACCAAAGAGGCTTCTGTGCTAACTGGTAAGCCAATTTGATGCATGAGACTATTCATCTGGAGATGGACCGCTTTGATGCTGGGAAACCTGTTCTGATCGAACCATAGTTAACAAATAGTTGATCAGACTTCCTTAATGGCTTCGACCTGTCCAGATAAAACTTCAAAACCCTTTTAAGGTCTAACAAATGTAGAGCCCTCTTAGCTGGAGTGGAGGGATTGGGAAAAAAGGTCGGAAGAGAAATAGATTGATTTACATGAAAATCAGAGACCACCTTCGGAAGGAAGGAAGGATGAGTCCTGAGGACTACCCTATTGAGATGAAAAACCAAGTAGGGCTCTTTAGAACATAGGGCCTGTATCTCACTCACCCTACGAGTGGAGGTGATAGCTACCAAGAAAGCTACCTTCCACGTAAGGTGTTGTAAGGTTGCTTTGTGGATAGGCTCAAAGGGTGGACCCATCAATTTTGACAGAACCAAGTTCAACTCCCAAGGAGGTGAAGGAGGTCGGACCGGAGGATAGACCTTCTTGAGACCCTGCAGGAAATCCTTCACCACCTGTAGCTGAAAAAACAAGGGCTGAGAAGGAGAACGCCTGTACGCCGTAATGGCAGCTAGGTGTACCTTAATGGATGAGAATTTCAAACCTGCTCTGGCTAGGTGAAACAGATAAGGCAAAACTACCTCCTCCTGCCCCTTGGTAGGATTACAATTATATTGCATACACCAATGTAAAAACGTTTCCATTTGCAGGCATAAGAATGTCTTGTAGAAGGTCTCCTTGCCTTCTTCAATATGGTCATGCAGTCCTGCGGCAGACCTAAATGCCCATATTGGAGGACCTCAGGAGCCATGCTGTTAAGCTCAGTGACGGAAGGTTGGGGTGATGAATCCTCCCGTTCATCTTGGATAGCAGGTCCGGTCTGCACGGCAGTCTCTTGTGTGGGCAGACTGACAGATGAAGAAGGTCCGGATACCACCACTGCCTCGGCCAGTCCGGAGCAATTAGTATCATTGTGGTGTCTGAGTGAGATAGCTTGGTCACCACCTTCGGGATGAGGGGCAGGGGTGGAAAGGCGTACACAAATGCCCCTGACCAGCTGATCAAAAGGGCATTCCCCTTCGATCCTGGTCGGTAGTACCTGGAGGCGAAGTCTTGGCATTTTGTGTTTTCTTCGTCCGCGAACAGGTCTATGCTCGGACGGCCCCAAGCTCGGAAGATGTCGTCGACCACATCGTCGTTGAGGACCCAGTCCTGCTGTTCCTCGAAGTGACGGGTGAGGGCATCTGCCTGAGAATTCTGCTCTCCCGGCAGGTGAACCGCTATGATGGATAGATTCCTCGCCAGAAGCCAGTGCCAAAGGGTCTGTGCCTCCAAAGAGAGGGTCCTCGAGCGAGTTCCTCCCTGTTTGTCCAGGTAGTACATGGTGGTGGTATTGTCCGTCTGTACTAGGATGGAACTCGCCTGAATCGAAGGGAGGAAAGCCTTGAGAGCCAGATGAACAGCCCTTAGTTCCAGCATGTTTATGTGGTACAACTGCTCTTTTGGGGACCATAGGCCTTGCGTCTGGAGATACCCCATGTGGGCTCCCCATCCTTCCAGAGAGGCGTCTGTGATCAGAGTCTGAGAAGGAGAAGCTTGATGGAACGGTACTCCTACCCTCAGATTGTCTTTCTTCATCCACCACGGGATGGATGCTCTGGCTGTGCGTGATAGACAAATTTTGTCTTCCCAGCGAGAAGACCGTTGATCCCATTTGTCTTCTAGATCTTGTTGTAGGGGACGCATTTTCAATCTGGCATTGGGCACCAGAAAAATGCAGGATGCCATCGATCCTAGCAGGGAAGCGATCTGACGCACTGAAGACAGGCTGTTGTGTAAAATCTGTCTGCCTTTCTGAATGATGGATAATTGTCTCTCCTCCGAAGGAAACACTTTTCCTCGCTCGGAGTCCATCAGCGCCCCCAGGTAGTGGATTGCTTGAGTGGGTTGCTGCGTTGATTTTTCGAAGTTCACATGTAGGCCCAGTTTTTGACAAAAACCTAGGCACTGCTGGAAGTGGTTCTTCACACTTTGTGGAGAGGGACCTTTTAGCAACCAATCGTCCAGATAAGGGTAGACAAAGATGCCTCTGCGTCGCAGAGCAGCTGCCACTACTGCCATGCACTTCGTGAACACCCGAGGAGCCGACTTCAGTCCGAAGGGCAGCACTTTGAACTGATAGTGGGATGTTCCAACTATGAATCGTAGATATTGCCGGTGATGCTGATTTATCGGTATATGAAAATAAGCATCTTGCAGATCCATTGAACACATCCAATCCCCTTTGCGGAGGTGAGGATATATTTGGTGGAGAGCCCACATGCGAAATTTTTCTCGTTTGATGGACTTGTTGAGTGTTCGCAGATCCAGAATGGGCCTGTATTCCGACTTTTGACCTTTTTTCTTTACCAGGAAGTATCTGGAATAAACTCCTCGACCTCTTTGTGACCGTGGAACCTTCTCTATGGCTGATTTTTGGAGAAGTATTTCGACTTCCCTCTGCAGCATGTTGATCTGGCCGCATGATGATGGTACTGGAGGGATCGAGGAAGGACGACGTCGGAAACGTAGAGAGTACCCATTCTGCAGCGTAGCCAACACCCACTGATCCTTGGTGATGTCTCGCCACTCTTGCAGATGATTCGCAACACTTCCTCCTACTGGAGCGATGAACGGTACTGGAGGAAGCGGGCACTCATTGCTTGGCTGGAGCTTTGGTTGAAGTAGAGGACTGACGGTTCCCTCCTCTTCCCCTGTTGGATTGCCGGCTTTGAAACTGCGATTTCTGCTGACCCTGTTGGCTTTGGTTCTTTTGCCAATGAGGGGTTTGAACCCCCTGTTGGAAGGAGCGGCGATCAGTATTGCGGTAACGGCGACAAAACTCTTTTTTCTTCTCCAGCCCCACCGCCTTCAGGGTATCTAGCTCGGTCTTCATCCGTGCCATCTCCTCATCGGTATGCGAGCCAAACAACGATGACCCAGAAAATGGCAGGTTGAGGATACGTGACTGTGCCTCTGGCTTCAATGCTGTTAGGCGAAGCCATGAAGATCTTCTGGCACAAATTCCGTGGGCGTAGGAGTGTGCTGAAAGTGTAGCTCCATCCGCCGCAGCACTAATTACCTGGTTCGCTACCAGGCTGCCCTCCTGTACAATTTCTTCGAAGTCCTTACGGTCTTCCTTGGGCAGTTTGTCCGTAAAACGCTGTAGCGAATCCCATAAAGCTCTATCGTAACGCCCCAATAGAGCTGACGCACTGGAGACTTTAAGCACGGATGCAGAAGTGCCACATACTTTTCTCCCCCATGAGTCTTGTGTCTTGCTCTCCTTGTCCGGTGGTACTGAGGACGAGGAGGCCACTGAATGGGTCTTTCTGGCAGCAGCCACTATTACAGAGTCCGGTTTAGGATCTGACTTCAAGAAAGATGGATCTTCCTCTGGAGGACGATACTTCTTCAGAATTCTCGCCGGTGCCGTTTTGAGAGTGGCCGGCGTAAGAAAAATGTCCATAACCGGTTTCAGAAGCCCCGGTACCAATGGGAGTAACGGGCGAGAGGATGCCTTCTGGTTCAAGGTTTCGAAGATGACCGAAGAAGTACTCTGCTGAACATGCATAGGAATGTTCAGTTTGGCAGCCCCCCTGGAAAGCACCTCCTGAAATGTGCTTACATCGTCCACCGGAGAGATCCTCGACGGAGGACTGTCAGTAATGGTGGGCGAGTAGTCTCTCTTTGAGGAGTACGTTGAAGAGGTGGAAGGCGTTGGAGACCTGCGTCTTCTCCTCCTGCTGCGTGATCTTGATCTCCTTCTGGATGTTGGTGCAGGAGAGCGAGTACGAGCTCTTCCTCTTGGTGGAGAAAGATCCGCATCTTGTGCCAGGCGAGCCAGAGGGGACCTGTGAGCAGGACTGGGATCCCGTCTAACACCTGCCTGTGTATGCTCCGCCCAGTGGTGTAATGGACGCCTCCATCTGGGTGAGAGGTGAATGGATGGAGACTTCTCCGCTGTCACAGGAGAACGATGTGGAGACTTCCGTCCTTCCTGCTGAGCCTTTTCCAATGGACGCTGTTGACCAGAGGGAGAGTCCTGGCTACATGAAGACGAAATAATCACCTCTGGAGAACCAGACCTGACGATAGAATGGTGGGAGCCTGCTCTCGACGTCGATGAAGGGGACGGAGAGAAACTTACAGGGACTGACACCGACGGAGACCTCTGTCTCGACGTCGATCTTCTTGATCCCGGCGAAGACATGCGCCTCGACGGTGACTGTCTCGACGTCGAACTTCTTTGCTTCGACGGAGTACGCTGCTGAGACGCCGAGCGTCTCGCCGACGGAGATCTGCGTCTCGACGTCGATCTTCTTCGCTTCGACGGAGGGCTACGCCTCGACGCCGAGCGCCGCTTCGACGAAGAGTCATGTCTCGACGTTGATCGTCCTCGCTTCGACGGAGTATCCATCCTCTACGTCGAGCGCCTTTCCCTCGACGGAGGACTGTGCCTCGACGTCGGCTGTGAACGCGACGGAGACTGCTGTCTCGACGTCGAGAGTGTTGCTGGCGTCGATGGAGGCCTCGGCATCGACGAGTGGACATCCGACGACCTCTGCTTCGACGCTGATCTGCGCTGAGACGGCAACATCGGCCTCAACGTCGAAGATGAAGACTTACGTTTTGGCGTCGATGATCTGTGTCTTGACGTCGATCGTCGAGTCGACGGCGGAGGATCTTGTCTCGACGCCGGACGTTGTTGCATCGACTTAGCTTTTGAAGAATGGCGCTCCTGCACCAAGGTCCCCGACGACGACTCCGCCACCGGTACCTTCGACGTTGAGCCCGACGCCGAAGGTGAACATATCGGGACCTTGCTCGACGTCGAACGCGCCCTCTTCTTTGTTCTCACAGGAGACCTACCTCTTTCTGAGAGGCCATAAAGACGGATTCTCTCTCTGTCCTTGATGGTTCTATTGAAGAGCTTCCTGCAGTGTTGACAGGAGGCAGGAGAGTGAGAATCCGGTAGGCAGAGGATGCACACATCATGTGTGTCTGACTTGGCCTTCTTTTTGCCACAGGCAGGGCAAGGATCAAACAAAGAAGGCATTTTTGACAGAAAATATCACTTTCTGCCACAAAAAAATGGTTTAATCCTCACTCTATTATCAAAAGACGTCAAGTGAAGTAGAAAAAACCACAAAAAACTAGGTATTTTTGACAGAAAAGTCAAAAAAGAGAGAGCTGAGATTCCAGGGTCCTGACAGAAGGAGCCGGAAAGAACAACTGACCTAACTGTCACCCCTGAGGCATGATGGGAAGCTAGGGGTCATGGCTGCCTTAAAGGCACGGTGCCAGTTTTTATGAAAGATTGCTTTCATTTTCTATGTTGGTTTACAATGCAGCCTGTAGGCTAACAATGCCTGTTTTTTCTTTTGCAGTTTACTCATGAGATTTACTCATTAAAAACAGAGTTCAAGTGCATCTTGCCCTCATGTGTTTTTATATGTGTATTATGTATATTTGCAAAAGCAATTTTGTGTTATTACATTGTTTAGCCTCCTATATGAGAGCTGCATTGATACTAGAAAAAATGATATATGTTTTTATATATATAGAGCTGTATATATATATATATATATATATATATATATATATATATATATATATATATATATATATATATATATATATGTTTTTCATATATAATTTTTATTATTTCCGGGGTCCCCGCACATGGGCGGGAATATTCAGTGCCTATGACTATTGATGAGGATCCCCTGGAAGAGAACAGAGCTATCTATTTTCCTGGATTTTACAACTTACTTCCAGGAGGCAAGTAGATAGTTCTTGTCTACCAAACGACGACTGCAGGAGTTGAAGTTTGACTATGCCACACTCAACCTGGCTCGCTTGCGAGTGATGGTGGATAGGAAAGCCAAGATTTCCAGTGATCCCAACCTCCTTAAACAGCGGGAGGCAACGAATGGAATATGGCGATCGCAGAAGCCGGATGGAGGCGAATCGGAGGCCCCTCAAGACCTGGAGGGACAGGACTGAGCCGGAGGGGCTTTACAAACTGTATAAATTGCTTTTGAAGTTCCTGAAATGTTTTGTTTCCTAGCATGACGTTGATCTGGTTGTTACAGATGTGTACATTGTATGGTGGGAGAGTGGATATGATGCAGAGTGCTGCGCCTCCTGGGCGGACTGGTTGGGCTGCTGGATGTGCCACACCAAGAGATTGGCTCTAGGAATCCCTGCGAGGCAGGACGTTTATATGGTTGAGGTGACTGCGATGACGCCGGCAGTGGGTGCGTGATGTGATGCATTTGTGTGAATGCAGCTTGTTCCTTTGAGGTTTTAACTGCCTGCTGCATGGTTGACATCTTACACATCGAAGTTGCAGCACCCCTATGACTATTCGTTGCTGGGGCACTCGGTCAGCACCTTCTGTTTCCATGTGTGCACCACACTGTTTTTCTAAGAGATGTCCGACAGGTTATATGGCATTGGCGGGAGCTACTGGGCAGATATAGAAAGCAGCGACATAACTGGCTAGTTGACACAAAGTGTGGGGATGCCTGATAATGCGGTGACCGCTGCTGGGGAGCGGCTGCCACAATGGTCTTTTCTAACGTGGAACATACGGGGCTTAAATGATTGCTGAAAGATTCGCAAAGTGGTGCAGTATCTGCAGCTCACAAGACAGATGTGGCCATATTGCAGGAGACGCACTTGGCCCCTAACACTGGGTTACTAACGCAGCAGCGTATGAAGGGGACCTGTTATGCTGCGGGCATCATGTCTCTTGCGTGTGGTGTCCTAATCTGGATAAGGCGAGACTCTGGCATAAGGCTGCAGGATGTCCAGGCGGACCCTGGGGGCCGATATATAATTGCACTACCAAAGAAGTACCAAAGGAAATATGGCAGTGAGTAAGGCAAACCATCCCACCAGGAAATAAACAAATTTTAAGATCAAACTAAATAGCATGAATATACGATAAAGAAGTGAAAAGCATTATATAACATAATCGAGACATATTTATGCAAAAAACACCAGACACATCATATATGAAGATAATCAAAAATGTGTGTACGTTAATGAAACAGGCGACGTAACACTGCCTGCCCAACCGCGACATCTGCCTTTTTCAAGGAATCCACACAATAATGCTTCGTGAAAGTGTGGCCACTAGCCAACGTTGCAGCCCTGCAGATGTGTGGCAATGATACACCTACAAACAGGGCTGAAGAAGCAGCAACCTTTCTTGTAGAATGTGCTTTCACCCTTGCAGTCAATGGTCTTCCTGCTTTCTCATGACAAAAGGTGATGGCCGCAGAAACCCAACGAGCAATTCTTGCCTGTGATAAAGCTTGTCCCTTTCTTGATGGGGCAAATGAAATCAGGAGTTGATCGGATTTCCTAAAAGTTCTATCGAGGTAGAACTTGAAACAGCGTCTGACATCAAGAGAGTATAAGGCCCTCTCTGCTGCGGACGAAGGTTTTCTGAAGAATGTTGGTAATGCAACCTGTTCGTTTAGGTGAAACGTGGTTGGCACTTTCATAATAAACTGAGGAGTAGTACGACTCATCTCAAAACTGTAAGTATGGTTCATGAATTGTCAAGGCGTGAATCTCACTTATCCTCCTAACAGAAGTGCCAATAGAAAAGCAACTTTCCAAGAAACATATTTCATGTCTGCTTTATGAATTGGTTCAAAAGGATTTCTCATGAGCTGAGACAAGACTGTGTTGAGCTGCCCTACTATGGGAGGAGTCTTTAAAGGAGAGTAGGCTCTAAAGAGGCCTCTCATGAACTCTTTAATTAGTCGTTTGGACGATAACGAGAGCTCCCCTGTTTGGCTCAGAAATCTGGAAACAGCTGCCAGATGGACCCTTATGGAGGAATGAGCAAGCCCTGATTTTGCTAGATGTAGCAGATAAGGAAGTATCTGCTCTGGAGCAGAAGAAAGTGGATGCAGATTATTAGTTTTAGACCTTGAACAAAATCTTTGCTATTTTTTAGCATAGCTTTTACTTGTGGTGTTCGCATGAGAGTGCCGGTGAATCGTCCTGCAATCCTTTAACGTCCCTCACTCATTGTCGTGAGTAGGGAAGCTGATACGCTGAGCTAACATATCTCTGGATGGACCACCTGACCCTCATTCATGGAGAGAAGATCTTCCGTTGGCTGGAATTGAATATGCGGACACTCTGATAGGTGAAGAAGCTCTGTGAATCACTACTGCCTTGGCCACGCTGTAGCTATGAGAATGAGGTGGCATGGCTCCGATTTTATTTTTCAAATGACTTTGGGAATCCGCAGAAAAGGTGGGAAACATAAGCAAAACATTCCTCTCCAAATCAGCTTCAATGCATTTCCCCCAAGACTTTTTCTGTGGAAACCTGCTGGCATACATCCTGGATTTTTTGTTTTGAAAGGTGGCAAAGAGATCCAGATTTGGGGTACCCCATTGATGGAGCACTTGCAGTAACTGCCACTGATTCAGTTCCCATCCGCGGCACTGTTCCTCTGTTCTGCTTAAGGAATCCACCCATTCGTTCTCCACTGCCGGAACATGTTCCACTCTCAGAGATATGTTATGGACAATCAACCATTCGCAAATTTGCTGAGCTTGGGTGGACAAGATAGAACATTGCTGTGGTATTGTCTTCTCTTACCAATACCGAGGAATTACGGAGTCTGGGAAGAAAAGACTGGAGGCAAAGGAAAACTGCTTTCAATTCCAGAAGAATTTTAGTGACAATGCCTCCCATCTTCCATGAGTCTCCAAGTCCTCCAAACGAGCTGCCCAGCCTTCAAAGGAAGCATCTGTTGTCATAACTATATGGTTGTGCACAGGAATGAACGAGATATTTGCTGTGTCCTTCCACCAAGCCATCTTCATAGTCGAGGTAATTGATAGTGTCCCTGAAGGTTCCCCGACACTGAACCCATTGATCGTCTAGTTGTTCTTGAAAGGTGGCATGCGAACACGACAGTTTGGTATCAACGGGTTGCAAGCTGACTTCATTCCCAACATTGACTTGTACTTCCAGATAGAAGTGAACCTTCTCCCCGTGAGGGAAGCCATTATTGTCCTGACGCAATGAATCCTCTCCGCAGTTGGGAAACTCTTGGAAATGTTCGTATCCAGAATTGCCCCTAGAAAACCTGCCAACCTGGACAGGGTTAAAAACGATTTTTCTCTGTTCAGCTTGAGGCCGAAGGTCCTGAAGAGCAGCAGACAGGCCCAAATAGACTTTCTAGCAGAGGGAAATGTGGGACCCTTTATAAGCCAGTTGTCCATGTACGGGAACACCTGGTGCCCGTTTCTCCTCAAGAAGGCCGCCACTGGGGCCATGCATTTTGTGAAGACGCAGAGCCGAGCGTAGCCCAAAAGGAAGCACTTTGAATTGGAAATGGCACTCTGCCACCTTGAACCTTAGAAATTTCCGAACCTTAGATTTTTTCAATTTCTTTGCGTGTATGCAAGTATGCATCTAGGAGATCTAGTGATGTCATGTAAATCACCTGTATGCAGGAGTTGTAGGATCTCTTGTAAGGACAGCATCCTGAAACGTTGTTTCTCTATGCATTTGTTTAAGAGCCTCAAGTCCATCACCTGTCTCCATTTTCCTGATTTCATTTTGATGAGGAAGAAGCTGGAGTAAAAACCTGTGTTGTGTTGAGGCAACAGGACCTCTTCTGTCGCATCCTTGGAGAGAAGCAAACAAATCTCTTGCTTCAGCAGACGCAGATGACGATGGGATGTCTTGCGAGGTGGAAAAGTGGGAGGCTTTTGAACAAAGTCCAGGGTGTGAGAGTGCTGAATTATGTCTAACACCCATTTATCGGAAGAGATAGTCTTCCATTTACTGTAAAATTTGATAAGGGGATTTCTGAATTGGTGTTGAAGTGGGACAGAGGTGATTGGTGCCTTCGAAGTATCATTGGCGCTTAGAGGCATCCTAGGATTTTCCTCTAGCCAGAGGACCTATTCATGAGGGCTGTCGAGCATTTGACGAACCTGTTGCCGTTCTATATTGCTGCTGAGAAGAGTACTGCAATCGATACCCCTGTTGAGGATATTATTGGTGCCTATTCTGCTGGTAGGATACTGTGGATAGAAACTTTCCTCTACCTTTGCCTCCTCGAAAAGGGCTGGAAGCGTTGCTGCTGTAATGTGCCCAGAGACCGTGTTGTTTCCCCGTCCGATTTTATGGATTGCAAGGCATCATCCACATGCTTTCCAAAAAGATTTGCGCCATCAAATGGCATGTCAAGTATCTTCGGCTGCACCTCTGGTTGAAACTAAGTGGCCTTTAGTGAACCTTGGCGATGCAGGACAGCGGCCCCTGCCATCTGACAGAACGCTGTGGAAGAGATATCCATGGCAGCATCAATAATCCCTCCGAAGAGGCTTTCTCCCACTCTTGAAGAATCTTCTTCGCTTCTTTCTTTTTATACTCTGGGAGATATTTCAGAATTGCCAACATGTCAGACCACATCGGACAGTCATATCTCACCAATATGGCCAGCACATTAGACGCCCCGATAGATGTTGCTGCCATAGCAGAGAAGCGCCTACCAATGTTATCTAACCTTCTGCCTCCTTACCAAGAGGGGAAGAGCTAGGAGTAGAAGGATTTATTGAGTGCCGCTGGGCTGCCTGCATAATGACAGAGTCAGGGCGAGGATGACCAATGTGATATGTTGGTGAGTTGTCTGGCGCCTTATTCTTTTTGTCCAAATTGGGGACCACCGCTGCCACTGAAGACAGGATCTTCATAAGTTTCAACCCCTCCTGCCATATATACCCCACTATTGGGATGGATTGGACTGATCATTGAGCCAAATTCTTAAAATCATAAAGAAAGCATTCAGTTTTCTTGACTGCGAGAGGCATGTCAAAGCACTTTGACGCTTTTTCGAGGAGCTTGTGAAAACCTCCAATATCCACGGGAGGTGAAACAGCTGGTACTAGTGAAGGTGAGGCAGACAATGGAGCCACATATTCATCCCATTTCGGGTGATCACTTGCTGATCCAAAAGGAATCTAACCCTCTTCTGACTGTTGAGGAGAGGTGTGGTGCAGCGGCTAACTCCGGAGCGCGGGGCTCACGGTTCGATCCCCGGCGCTGGCAGCAGCTCAGGTCAGCGCTATGTGACTGAGCAATAACTCACTTAATCTCCCCGATGGCCCCCAGCGCCTTGAAACCTTAAGCGGTGATATGTTCGTTCTTTACAAATATGGATGTATTTATTTATCATTTATTCATTTTTCCCCATCACTATCCATAAAGTCACCCCTTATTGTAATGGGAGGCAATGTTCTTTTTCCCTTTTGCTGCGTGCCCAGAGGAGTTTTTCGAAGGGATGCTACCTCCAAAGCCTCTGAACGTACCGGAGTATGTTGCACCGGGGCATTTGCCTTAGCAAATCTCTTATAATAATCATTCAGCATAAGGCGCAAATCAGTGACCAGAGATATAGGGACTGTAATGATGTCCCCTTGCACACTGTGCTGCTCTTTGTAACGGTTCTTGTATGGATAATGCTCCTAAAAGGTTTCATAACCTTGAACGGACTGTCACCTTCTAAGTATCTAGCAGTGTGTTGATCAGCATCTTCATCATCAGTGTCCTGACATTTAACATTGATCTGTGTAGGGCTCTAGGCTGGGCCAAATCGACCCTCATCACCTGACTCTTGTATTTCTAGAAGTCGCACTGGAGGTAGAGGGGACACTATTGTAGGATCCTGATGTAAGGGTGTTGGAATTCCCTCCTCAGAGATGAAAACAGTCTCCTTTATGGCTGTCAACAATGATGGCACTGATGGAGGCTTTGTCGACGGAAAAGTCGTTGATGTCTTAGATGGAGCTGATGTCGTCGACGGTGGCGCAGTCGATGTTTTTGCCTTTTTCGTTTTCAATAGATTCGCTGACGACAAAGATGTTGTTCTAGTCGTCCGAGTTACCAATGCCGTTGTCGTCACCAGCATGGAGGGGACTGAGTGTGCCGACCCCTTCCCCATCGTTGCTTAAGCCGTCGACAGGAAGATTTGACAGCAGATCAGTCGACTGACAAATTTTCTTCTTTGACGGGTCCTTAAAAGGTGTCACAGGAAACGATGAGGATGAAGAAAGAGCCTTTCTCAGCAGGTTCCTTACTCCCAAGCTCTCTCAAAACTGGTATCCCTGCTATGAGATTTCGCCCTCTTGGAGTTCTAATCAGATGAGGATGAGCCCTCATTTTTACGCTTCTTTGATGAAGAATGACCCCTTTCTTCACCCTCAGAGTCAGTCAGAGTGAGACGACTTCTTCTGGAGCCAAAGAAGGTGCCTGGCCTCACGGTCTTAAGGTTTTGGCTGAGAAGGTCCAACAATGTTTGCACTCTTGGTTTTTGTTGAAGGTACAGGAAACAAAGGTATTCTTTGTGGAGATCCTCAAGAGAATAGCCTTGGCTTTCCACAGGATTTACAAGGCCTGAACAGCCGTTTTTAGCATTGGACATGCTGGCAATAGGGACATAATCCCAAAGATTGTACCTTAGAAGTTGCTTGGACGTCAAAGACATGTTTGTAAAGTTGACAGGTCAAAAGTCGATAATAAAAACACTGACTGAGCAGAGCTCAGGGAGATTCACTAACACACAACATCCTGTAAGAAATCTGAGGTATGGTGGCTCTGCAGGGAATCAGTGCTTCACGACTGGTTGAAGTTTGGATGCATTAAAATAATGTGAATTAGCTAGTAATGTCTAGTGTTCTCAATGTGATTCATAATGCTTATGTATTAGAACTGCTTTTATTACGGTTACCACAGCCCAACCAACTATCGCGCATCGCGGGTAAGGGTAATGCAAAATAATGCTTTTCCCCGCATCACTGCACTAGTATTGAATGTCACACATATTATTTGTGATATGGCTTGAGGCGCTCTGCTCAGTTAATATGGACCAGAACAACTTGAGCTGTTCAGAAACTGTCGAATTCCACAGTCAGAGAGCCTGTCCTGGCTGGAGCAGAGGTCATAGTTGCCATAGACACCAGGACCACTTGCAAGTGCTAAACCCTTCCCTTCATTCCCACCTCCTTCCAGACACAGCTGAGGTACTTCACAGAACTCATAACTAAAGAGGCATCAGGCAGTCCGCCTTCTAGAGAGAACCACGTAATAAAGTGTGCAGTTCTGCAGAGTTGTGCTATCACAGCAATGAAGTGGCTGCAGGATGAGGACTTTAAGTAAGCAATTGGCAAGTTTTAGTTTCTGAGTCACTCAGCAACAGACTGCTCAAACTGTCAGAGCATGCAGCATATACAATTTAATAAGTCAGAGCAGAGACACTGTCAATCTTGTAGAATTAGATAACTCTTTTTACCTAGATATTGAAACTCCGCTGAAAATCTGGTAGACTTTTCCTTTTTTAGAATACTGCAAACTGGATTGTTGCACCTTTCCTCTGATTTAAACTATAGTGCTTCATCTTTTCCAGTTCTGCTCGGTTCTTGTTTGGTGCATTTCTCCATTTGCTCTGGCCAGCACGTCATCCAGTCTTCCAGTGCATCCACTAACGTTTCAGGGCGGCTATCTGAGTAAATGGAAGTGGGTTTCTTACACTGAATAAGCACTTGAAGAGCTTTGCAATTACTTCCACATGCCTTGACCATAACTCTGCACAGAAGTGGGTTATTTTTGTAATGTACCTCATTACACGGACAGAAGTGAAGTGTCACACACAAGCATTAGAATGTCACACATAGACACTGAAACATTAACATGTCACACATAAGCAAGATGAAAACTTGGCAGCTATGTTACCGTGGGGCTCCTACCATGAGGACGGGGACGATTCAAGCATGTGAATCTATGAATGATACAATACTAGAGAAGCAGGCCTCCTGGGTACAGGTACGACTGACCTCGCAAAAATGATTAGCTGGTCAAGAGGCTTCCGCAGAAGCCGAAGAGGTGCTAAAGGCATTTGCACTGGGTTATATGTTAGAATAAGGATGAAAGATGGAGACTTTTTCTCAGGAGGGGTGGAAGGAAATAATCTTGAAATCAAAATTTTATGTGTTGACAGAGAACCATGCGATGTCAAAGAATGAGACTTCGAAAAACTATGACGTTGAATCACATGACTTTGAATGGTCAATCAATCAATCAGAGGTTTGTTAAGCGCAACTACTCACCCGTAAGGGTCTCAAGGCGGTAGGGGGGTGCAGGATCCATTCCATCAAGGAGGGGGTCTGTCGAAGAGCCAGATTTTGAGGTTTCTTGCGAAGATGGGGAGCGATGTTGTCTGTCTGAGGTGGAGCGCAAGGGCGTTCCAGGCTTTGGCAGCGAGGAAGGAGAAAGAGCGGCCGTAGTCGAGTCTGCTGGTGACCAGGGCGTGAGTGACGGTCTTTCTGTGCTCGAGGGGGATCCATTTGAAGGTCTTACGAAGGAGGCGGAGGGTGTGGAAGCAGGAAGATGAGACGGAGTTGATCTGGCGGTCCATTTTGAGCTCGGAGTCCAGGATGATTCCCAGGTTGCGTGCGTGGTCCGTGGGAGTTGGCGGGTTTCCGAGGGCGGGGGGCCACCAGGTGTCGCTCCAGGCATCGGGGTTTGGGCCCATGATGAGTACTTCTGTTTTGTTGGTGTTTAGTTGTAGGCAGCTGTTTTTCATCCATTTGGGTTAGATGTTGTTGCATGCTTCAACTTCGAATGTGGACCCCTCTTCCCCCTTATGATCTCACTATTGTCCATTTAGAGCAGTGAAAAAGCTGGTTTGATACCTTCAATCAAAATCAAACAGGAGGGGCATGAATATCAGTAGAGGAGACGCTTCATGTATCACCGTCAATTCTTGGATCTCCCTCTGCGGGACTACCTGGATTGCACAGTAAGGAGTACCTTTACTGGCCACGCCATCTCTCTCTCTTCCAGTATGAGGTTGCATTCCATTCTTCCCCACAGACGTCTTAGCTTTCCTTCAGGGTCCTCTTCAAAATATTTAGACAAAATAGACACTCCACCACAGAATGTGAGTTTCATGGCAAACGACAGGCACTATGTGGGTCACTGGCAGCTTGCTTTCCGCCACACACGGGGCATTTAAAAAGTTATTGCATGTTGAAACTATCAATGAGGGAAAAAACTGCAAAAGCGAAAAATTTAAAAGAAAAATAACATACGTGTATGCACTTTTAGGTGTTCTATATGTTGAATAAACCCCAAAACCAAGCAACTAAAAAAAGAGATAAGGTCTCTCAGAAAGCATGAAAAGCTTCTCATGAGTTGGTAACAAGGACAAGCGCCCTGGAGCAACGGCCTGTCCAAGGCATGCGTATAGAAGCTGCTGGCTCCTTAAAGGAGCAGAGTAAATTCAGCTTTCCAGGGATGCTACCCTTTCTGGATGCATTTAGCTTAATTTTCTTTTACATCTAGGCAGCAAAGTTTACAGTTTATTCTGCAATGGGTGTTTTTGTATTGAATTTTTAAAATATACTTGCATTAATTGTTAAAGAAAAGCAAATAAAACTTGGATAGTATATCCTTGATAGGCGGCAGCGTTTTATTTACAGTTAAAAAATTTCAGATTTTCCACATAATTATAAAGTATGCGTATATAAATATGTCACACATTAGCAGAGCTATTCTAGGGTTTATGACTACCAATGAAGGATCTCATAATACAGAAATGCAGGATTCACAAAAGTGAGTATTCAACACTTAATCACAAGTGGTTTAAAACTTCACCTGTAGGGAGCCTTGCTGTATTGTACTCACACAGCAAAATGGATGAGGGGGTGCAGAACAAATATCATGTGATGAAGGGAAGACTGGGGCTATAGGCATCCGCCATTCTCAGGTGCCTGTTAAGTTTGGTCCCAGCCACTCCGATTGCATAGATCAACCTTAAAGAAATAAAATGGTACCCAAAGGAGTACTTAGAACTAACTGTATTGGTGCCAAAAGTCTCAAAAACATTAGAAATTGGCAAAAGTAAGAGAGGAGATTGCTATGGTCATTTATCAATGTATTCACCATCAGTGTGGCCATACAGCACTCATGGTGCTGGTCCCAAAACAGCAACCATAAAGTCCACAGACGGTATGTCTTCAAATGGGAATAATCTCTTGAAGTAAAACCCTAAATTAACAACCACATGGAACGGGGAGAATGAATGGAAAAATAAAAATCGAAGACTTACACATTCTCTCTTTTCGAAGTGAATGTTAACAGACGACCTCCCCTGGTGATCCACTGGGAGTTGATCCTAAGGAGCGAGGGCTCTCACAAGACCTGGCAGAAGGCTGCCCAACATGTTTCAACTCACTGGGGCTCATAAGGTAGCCAAGTTCCGGAGCACTATGAAAGAAACTTGACTGCTTTCCACTCCCAAGGGTAAAGAAATGGAAAGTTAAGGAAGCGGTTTTGCAAAAGATGCTAAACCAGAATTTTTCTTCTGAAGAAGGAAACAGGACAACCATCATGCAATTTCCTTAAGTAAGCTTAGTTTTACTCAGTTTAACTTGAGAAACGAAGCACTAGTATAAATCAATGGAGGAGCAGCCTTTTTCAGCGGCTGACCTGCTACAAGGAAGTTGGTTTACAGACAGTTATGGGCTATTTTCTCATATAAAATATCAAACCACCTCACGATCTATAACAAGGCAAAAATAAGAATGAAAGGGAAAAATGTGCAGCATCGAAAATAAAGACTGAAAAGCTGTGCTGCCACAAAACAGTGAAAGGAAAGAGAAACAAGCATTGGCAAACCCAATAATTATGTGCGGAGCTATACTGGCTTTACAAATGCTTGTTTGCAATTGAGCAAAGTTTTTTTTTTAAATCCAAAAGGTCAGTGCTGTGTCAGCAAGTGCAGCCTCTACAGAATGCTTTTACTTTTACTTTATTAGAAAAACTATTCCAAGATAGCCACTGATGTGTCAGCATACATGCGCATGCCCATCTTGGAATGGTTTCTGTCATGAAGAAAAAACATTCTAAGATGGTCACTGGTGCATGCGTGCAGACGCACCAGTGGCCATCGTAATTGTTTTATTTTTACACTTTATTATTATGAGTTTACAGTTCCAAGATGACCAACGGCCATTTTAGAACAGTAAATTAAGAAACATGTATGCATAGGCTGCCACACACACAAAAGCAAGCAGTGTGAAGCTGGTGGTAGAATTAAAAAACAAAGAACATAAATAAAGTCGCCTGTAAAGTTAAAGAAAAGGCTACAATGCTCACCGACAGAGAGTTAAAGCTGTCTGTAGGGAGAGTATAGACAAGAGGAAAAATACATAAACGCTGTGGAATAGGGGGCTACAATTGTAAAAGGGAATTCGTCAGCAAGAGGAGTAAAGTTGTGAAACCTCTTGTTATAAAAGGTAAAAAGAAACACCAGTGAATGCGTTGTCTAGAGTAGGGTTTAACACACAACTTTTGTGCAAACAGAACAAAAGGACCCACAACGACATGGGTAAGCAAGGACTCTGAGCCTTTCTAGAAATCGTCCCCATGCTCTAGGACCGGTCCAATACATTTGCACCGCTAATACATTTGACTGGTTTAGAATCATGATTCATTCAGAGAGCAAAGTGAGCCTGCTGGTAGGATTTGTGTTTAAAACGGCCAGGAGATTTATGGTTTTTGTATTCAGGAGGAAGAAAAGGAAAGGGAGCTTCAAAACAATCGTCCAGTTTTATTTAGCATCCATCTCTGACTAGCCACTTATATCTAGTGTGACGGAGCTTGGCCAGCTCTTTTATAGGAGGGTGCCTTGACGAGGATTACCAAGGATGCCTTTGTGGTCAGATCAAGAGAAGAGAGGAGACCAAATGAGACTGCTTGCATTAGTGAGTATAATGTGCATTCCCTGCACGTGTTAGTTCTTCATATGAATGCATTTTTTAGCGTGTTGGTTTTAGAGCACAATCATCTACTGGGCTGTTTGCATGTGTTTTTGGGGGATGCATATTGTTTTGTTGTGCATTTTGCAAGCATCTTCCAGAAATGCTTCGGTTGAAATGTCATTATGGCTACGATCCAAAACCTACAAATCCAAATGCTCATGATTTCACAGATGCATTACACACTGTATTAACAAAATCGCTGGTGAGTCATATCACAAAGCTTCAGTATTAAATTAAACATTGTCTGCGATTTTTTTCCGCAATAAAACAGAACTTCGTATATCGGGACTGGACAAAGTACCTAAATCTGTAATCTCTTGGGAACAAATAATTACATTCACTTCTTAAGTGTGGCCCTGAATTTTTATTTTTTTATTTCTGCAGTCTTATGTAGCGCAATCACGTCCGAAGGGCATCAGAGGGCTTTACATGAGTACCAGAAGATATTTTTTTTTGTTTGTTATTTTACACGACCTGCCTTTACAACGTATGCCATTACCACGGAACGTGTGTATTTTATATACATACACACACATATCTCTCTCTCAACCTCTCTCTCAACCTCTCTCTAGATATATATATATATATATATATTATGGCAAGGGGATTTTTAGGGTTTAGGGAAGGTATGGTATTTTGGGTGGGAAGTGAATTTTTAGGGTGGGAATGGTATTATAGGTGGCAAGGGAATTTTTAGGGTTTAGGGTGGGTAGGGGTTTTTGGGTGGCAAAGGAATTTTTAGGGTATAGAATGCATATGGGATTTTTAGTGGCAAGGGAATTTTTAGGGTTTAGGGTGGGATTGGGTTTTTGGGTGGTAAGGGAATTTGTAGTGTTTAGGGTGGTTATGGGTTTTTGGGTGGCAAGGGAATTATTAGGGTTTAGGGTGGGTTAGGGTTTTGGGTGGTAAGGGAATTTTTAGGGTTTAGGACAAGTATGTGATTTTGGGTGACAAGGGAATTTTTAGGGTCGGTATGGGTTTTTGGGTGGCAAGGGAATATTTAGGGTTTAGGGTGGGTAAGGGTTTTTGGGTGGGTAAGGTTTAAGGGTTGCTAAGGAAAAAAAATATATGTACACACACACACACACGTATATATAACAATTTGTATGTATTTTACATATACATATAGGTTTATGTAAATATATATATATATATACACACACACACACACACACACACACACACACACACATATGCATGGGTGTATAAAAATACATATAGATACACATTTTCTTAAAACGCATATGCACTTACCACGTATGCCTTTACAATGAAAATGTAGGCATTTCAGAGATAACTATAAAGCCCTTATACATATATATTTTTTTAACCACCAATTAGTCCGTGGTAGCGTGCTCTTTTCACAGTGGGTGCCGGTGTCGAGGGTGGACTATCCCTTGATTAATTATTAAGCATCAACAAGATCCAAAAAGGAACCACCGCACTCCAAGAGAATATATTTCAAACATATCACTTTTATTTGCAAACGTGCAAATTCCACTACTTCCACCACCAAAAAAGTTTCAACCCTCACGTGAGGAAGACCCGTGGGGGTTGAAACTTTTTTGGTGGTGGAATTTGCACGTTTGCAAATAAAAGTGATATGTTTGAAATATATTCTCTTGGAGTGCGGCGGTTCCTCTTTGGATCTTGTTGATGATATATATATATATATATATATATATATATATATATATATATACAAAGGCTTTATTCTTACCTGCTAAATACTTACTTTTTTGTTATAAAAGCATGCGTGGTAAAGGCATATGCGTGGTAAAGACTTTTGTTGTAAAGGCATGCATGTAAAGACACGGTCATTGTAATGACCGTGTTGTTAAGGCATGCGTTGTGATGGCATGCGTGGTTTCATCATACAACCCTCGAACCTGGTTCCCCAGTTCCATAGTTGGCAGCCTTGGCTGTTATCCTACATCACCTCCCTTTTGCAAAAATTGTTGCCGTCTCTGAAGTCATGAGCATGAGATTCGCAAACATCTTCCATTATAACAGTGTCTGGCGGAGAAGGTCCTAGAGACTATTGGTTTCCATTGCAGATCATTATAAGGACAGTTTACTATTCTTATGTGTATTATCCGTAAACGTGCTTAGACAATGTTTTCCTATTTTATAGAGGCACTGACTAGATTGCTAAGTGGAATTAAAAAGTCTTTCTGTAGTTCGGAGAGCCTAGAGCAGGGGTCTTCAAACTGAGCGACGGGCCCCCCTAGGGTGGCTTAAAGTGATCCCAGAGGGGGCCTTGACCCTGGTCAGAGCTTTGTTTTCAGGGGGAAAAAAATGAGTGTCAGTAAGCCGCTCTGTAATGGGCCATCACTAACATCTCTTGTCGTTTATATCCTGGCTGGGAAAAGGTGTCAAAAGGGAAGGGACTCCAAATATTCTTCAAAACCCTAACCCCCCTTTCTAATAATCACACTGTGTATACTTTTACACGTTAGTAAGGCCTGCCTGAACATCATTGTATGTTTGCCAATCATGCATTTGATTGCATTTTTTAAACAGTAACAGAACTTAACTGCAATGTTTAAATAAGTCTAAACATTGACAGTTTAATAGAATAGTTGTGAAAATTTTTGAGGGGGAGCCCCGATGATTTTTATTTTTCACTAGGGGGGGCACAGCATTAACAAGTTTGAAGACCACTGGTCTAGAGAGTCTAGGGTTCTCCAGCAAGTAGACCAAGAGCTAGTGGTAGCTCTCCTGTGCGCAGTTCAGCCTACTAAATTAGAAGATTTTGTTTCGTTGAACTAATATACGTATACCAAAATTGAAAACCATGTATTATAGATAAAAATGTGCGTATTTTTAAGAACTCTTAGGCTGTGGAGAAAAATGGTTGAATGAACAAAATATATTAAAGCTATTTGAGTAATAAATCATGCAGTGTTGGGGAGACTTATTACTAAAATTAACACTTTGGTGCCAGAGACACTGCAGCTATGGCGGTTATGTATTACCCATATAGAGGCATTCCACATTAATAAAGCCATTTTTTCTACTACTGCTGGCAATTGTGCCTGATGAACTGAGGCGACCACTGCTCAAATCTTGCATATGGTGGGCTCTAATATAATACTCTGATGCGGTCTCCATTACAATACTAGTAATATTAGCAGCTTGGGATGGTTTCATTGAACATAAGTAGCTCTTCATGAAGATAAGGTTGGAGACTTCTAGTCTAAACCTACATTACCTTTTTGTGTAAGCCTTGGACTGCTCCACCTTCTCACTCTGAGAGAATAAAGGGCCAAAAGGGGGTTTGTGGTTATTCACTTTGTAGCACAAAAGTACAGTGGCCCTTGGAAACCAATGGTAAGCAATTGCCACCATAGCAGACTAGTAACCAGGCCTCACACAGTGTTAACAGAATGTGTTTGGATACATATATTTGTCTGCTTATATACACACTGTGATAAGTATTTTCTTCTGGCATTTGCTGGTGCATGTATGTGTGCATGTTCAAGTATGTGTTACTGTATTTTCATATACTTTCGAAAATGTAAACAAACAAAATGAGGAATTTAGTCTCCACTAAGACTAAATTTCAGTCAGTTGCGGCAAGTCTTTTTAGGGCATACTTTATTCATTTCCCCCCCCTCGCCCTCCACATCTGGTCGTTCACCTCCCCATTCTCGACCGCACATCTTTGGTGCTGGGTCCTGTAACAGTAATGTACACAGTAATGGAAAGGGGAGTGGGGGCGGGCTTTCTTACCGATGCAGGGTTATCCTGACCACCACCGTCTGCTAGCTCCCTAAACAATAGGTCATCAGGGCTGCCATGTGTCCCTGCAAGCATGAGAGGGCCCGATCCCTGGAACAACTGGTGGAGAAGGAAGAGGAGAGAAGGGAGAAAGAATTAGGAGAAAGTCAACATAATATCCACTGAGATTACATGCCCCCAGAGTGTCCCACATCCCCCTCCTGACTCACCAATTGAAGGGTGTCCTGCCCTAACAACAAGCCTATGAGCACCTACCTCCCCTGCGTTTCCAAAAGAGAAGAACAATGCCTGCACAAGCACTTGCTCATTCCATCTTACAGCCGGAGTACAGGAGTCACCAGACTCCTCAAGGAACCCTTCATAAGAGATCCCCCCTACTAGCAGGATACAACAGGGTACGACATCTGTCTTTGGGCCTCTGACCCCACACAAGATGGCAGAGAGATCCAGACACAAAGGTTATGGGGGAGCACCATGACCAGAGTCCGAAAACAGCGCTAAAACTGTTAAAACATTTAAGCTCAATGAAAACATGCGATTAAATTTACCATGGAATAAACACAGATTGAAATGGAATAAAAGCCATGTTGGCAGCGCAAAGAGGCTTGCAGACCCGGAGAGAGGAGGTACTACCACCCAAAGGCAATGCCTGATGCCAAAGAGGAGAGAACTTGGCAACCACAATGCAGAGATGTGTGAGGCTGCATCAGTTGAAACGGGAGATGCTGGAGGGCAGTGTCAGAGAGGAGTGGCCTGCCCATAATAGGTGTTAGATGGGTGATGCTCAGGGCCAGCTCTAGCAGACGGCTAAAGGTGCGGGACCCACCCACAAGCATTAGAAACTGACCCACTGCTGCAGGACAAGTCCTCCTATTGAAAGTTGGGACCTATGATTCTACCTGATTTGGGGACAGGGTTAAGAAGGGTCACCTGTTATTCCTTGAGGAGAGCCGTCATCCGTGACCCCACAGAGTAAAGCCAGACCTAGGATGCTGTAGGCCAGGTCTACAAATGAGAGAGAGGATGTAGGCCATACTCTGAGGGAAGAGTGACTGAAGGGTATATGCACTTCAAAGAAAAGAACTCGTGTTGAGAGAGGAAACTAGGAGTCATGAGAGTACAGGGATTATGCATATGGTTGCATGTGAACTAAAGGAGAAGGAGCCAAAGGCCAGTATGTGTGTGTAGAGGGAAGACAGTTTAGTGGGCATGTATGTTGGAAGTCACTGCAGACCGTGTATACAGGGAAGAGGCTTCATCTGGCATACTTGTCAAGGGCAGAGAGATTCGATGCCTTATGTAGTAGGGTAGCAGGGAAAAGGGGGATGGCATACTGAAGGTGGCGATACTTGGTGGCCTACGTGTGCTATTATTCCTATTTGAACTAGTTAGCATAGGAATCACCCCTGTACCGTAAATTAGGTAAATAGGAGTATTTCCCTACACACTTAAACTCATACAAAACGGTAAGAAATAAAGCTGGTCAAAGAGTTAAAAAGGAGACAAAGCTGATGGGTCTATGTAAAGCACAAAGATTAAATTTAAAATGAAAAGAAAAAAAATACGATGAAAGACAGATGAGCAACAATCAGTGCAGAAGCATGTGTTGACTTCTTCAGTACTAATGGCATTTTTGTGTATCATCATTTTTTGAGTGCTGCCAGGAGGTGGCCGGTTTGCCCCAGCTTCTGCAGTATCAGTTCCGCATCTCACTGCACTATGGCATATCAAAGTGGTCCTGGATATCGTGAACGACGGGCCAGGGAGATCGTTATACTGAAACCCATATGGGAGAGGTCCCAAGTAAAAAGGATGCACCCAAACAAGTGATGGCAACAGGGAGAGGTGTGGCGCAGAGGCCCGAGCGGCTGACTCCGGAGCGCGGAGATCACGGTTCGTTCCATGGCGCTGGCAGGATCTCAGCTCAGCATCATGCGACTCTGGGCTATAGCTCACTTAATCTCTCCAACAGCCCCCAGCACCTTGAAACCTTAAGAGGTGATAGGTTTGCGCTTTACAAATATGGATTACAATACATTTACTTTATAACTGGAGTCATGGCAAATGGAAAGGGGCGTGGAAGGTGTACTTATACACTGGCCCCATCTTAACTCCTACAAATTAACTAGCACTGAATATATATATCAAAGGCACTCCACCCGTCACTCGACGAACTTATCGTAAACAATGGAGCACGGACCACAGGATTAGTGCTGGTAGGTTTCTTTATTCCGTTTGAACAGCAGCCATCCCTTAGGACCTTGATCACATGACGCGCATCACAGCCCACATTGATTTTTTATACCATTTTTTTTTAACGTTATCTTAAAGTGACGTGTGCATTACAAACTTGTAGTCATCAACATAGAAAAAATACTGCATGTTTTACATCAACGACATATAGAAAACCACCCATGTAATTGTACATTTGTCCTTTTGCGTGGATTCTAATCATAAGATACTTATTCTAATTCTGGTATAAATACCGTAGTCAGTTATCTGTTCACAGTTACAGTTGTCCCACATTAAAATCTTACTGTTTTATGGCGGCACTAAAAACTGTTAAAAAAAATCCCCTTGCGGTGTATACAGATTGTGCAAATCTTGCCAAATACAGTACTGTGAACCTGGTGTCGTTGTTTTTTTCACTTGACTCCATAAAGTGCTGATGCAACTAGATATATATACAGTACAAATTAAAGTCTTGCTGACTACTTAAAGTGCTGGTGCATGTTTGAATAAAAGTGCATGTGCAACAACAACCCCTTAGTGCGAAAAAGTTAAAATTGAATTAAAAACGACTGTTATCGATTGGTTAGGCGACCGCTTTCAGAATGATTATGGCTAAAATAACATACATGGTATAGATACACTTTGTCTTTTACATATGGTATAGCCATAATCCAATGTCTTGTGAACTCACTAAATATGTTTATAAGCATGTGTATAGGTCTTCTATGGTGTTGAGTCCCCCTGGGTACATAGCATCTAACTCAAGGATATAGCGGGTCTCCAGTTTACGCAGGGCTTGCTCTCTATTGCCTCCTCTTTTGTTAACCGGGACGGCATCTATCAGATAGTATTTAAGATCTTTGGGGTTAGATTGATGTATTTCCCCAAAAAGGCGAGCCACCGGGTAGGTTTGATCTTGGTTTTTGATGGCCCTAATATGTTGTAATACCCTTTTGTGACCCTGAAGTTTGGTGCTGCCTACGTTTTTTAAACCACATGGGCACTCAAGTACGTAAACATGGTCTGTCTTACAGGTGAGGGCTTTGCTTATGATATGTTCTTGGTTGCCAAACGGTGTCACATAGGTTTTCTTATTTTCACCTTGTTGGCAGGCTTTGCACAGTTTGCATTTAAAGAAGCCTTTTCTTTGTGCCAGCCACGTGTTTCCCATTTGATTATCCAGGTTGTTTTTAACCAGACCATCCTTCATAGATGGTGCTTTGCTGTAGCTAATGGCGTGGAAGGTGTACTTATACACTGGATATACACACCCACCACCCCCACCCCACCCCCCCGGGGTGAACCTTCCCTCTGGTTGTAGGGACTAATTTTCTCCTTACCATCTATAGTGAGGTCCCGAAGTTAGCAAGATAAAGGGAAAAACAAAGAATCTTGGGCACTAGGTAGACGGCCGTTTAAAGCAGACATTGGGGCAAGAGTAGGGGAGCAAGTAACATGGTCTGGCTTTTTCCCCAGCAAACCTCTCATCTTCCAGCTCTGAAGGTTCCTACTGTGAAACCCAAATATCCAACAATGAAACTCCTAAGGAACAAGTAGATTACATTAACATTCATACATGCACTGCCTTTACATCTTCTTTAACCCAGGAACGTGTTAAGGCCAATACCAGTAAAGCCCCCGTCATCGGATATTGACCCGTAAACCAATGAATCCAGAGGATCTCTTAAAGTCTATTGCAATGCCCTAGTTGGTCCTGCTTTTAGTGACACTGAGACAGTTCTCGTGAAACTCCTCAATGTAGAATGTTCTCAAACCTGACCTTCCTCAAACACCATGGCTTCGTCAAATGGCTACATTATTGTGCAAAAATATATTCTGAAATCTGTGCGTCTAGTACCTCTACAGAATCCTGATGTTGGCTATCATACCATGAACATAGCAAACTGGGACTTTTTCACAAAACGTATTCATCTCAAGCTCCATTGTGATTTGTCAGTTTATCACAACCACCCCCGCTCAATCTGAGCTTTAATCTTGGGCTCCTCTTTCTGTACATCTTTACATTTATCTCGGACGTGCTCCCTGTGCCATTGGCTCAAAACAATTACATCAGACAGAAAAATCATATCAGGGAGCATGTAACATTAAAAATCGAAGGTGTAATTCCAGTGAAGATTAGCATCTTCAAGAGCATGAACGCTTCATGCGCATCCTGTACCTAAGGGCCTGAATTTGATCTCGGCGGACGAGTTACTCCATCACAACGGTGACCGATATACCGTTCGCCAAAATATAAATCCCATAGGATATAATGGGATTTATATTTCAGTGGACGTGATATCAGTCACCGTTGTGACAGAGTAACCCGTCCGCCAAGATCTAAATCAGGCCCTCGGTCTTCATTCTGCACTTGACCGCTTCCTCTCACTTCCAAATATCCAGCATCTAAGAAGAGTGCATTACAGTCTTGAACTTTAGCAGATGATATGTCATATTCTTGACAATTAAAGGTATCTTATCCTAAGGCCCATCAATCTTTGGCTCCCTCATATCCATAGGTTGGATAACCCACAAATGAGAAATATACAGTGTTGAGTCCAAAGAAAGTTGTAGAGTTTTGGCTTAAGGCCACCATGTTATTTTTATATTAACAAACGAGAAAAAACTAGACACACCTCTTCAGGAAACATCCACACCAGTGCTACTTAAAAGACTGCCTGCTGGCCTGACCAGAGTGAAACCACAAATAAAATAAGAAATTTGCACATACCAGACATCCCATGCATATGCCATTTCTGGGTGAGTTTCGCACTGCATTAGCCTGAACAACAGAGGATCTGTTGAGGGTCCGGTCTCCACTGAAGACATTTTGCCATTTGGTGTTTTTTTTCAGGCTTGGTTTGCTTTTCACACCACATGTGGCATCGTCAGCTAGATACTTTTTGCACTAGTGATGCACCCTGCAAAATAATTTCTACAGAACAGATTCGAAAGTGAAGATTTAATCCATTTCTCTAAGAAAGGAACATGAACTTGGGGTGAAGGATGACAACCCATTTTACAAAAGGCATTAATTCGACTGCAGCTCAGTTGGAGAAGGTTCCACAGCAAGAGATGAACTCAAATGCCTCTAGAGAAACAGTGGATTCCGACGGCTAGCATGACTGTACTACTGTAGCGAGCGTTATTTTATGGATGAAGATGCCATGTAGGGCTGAGTGTTGAGAATTCTCTGGCCACTCTTCATTTCCCACCATTTGTAAGGGCTATATCATGATGTAACTGAGATAGTAAGTCCGGTTTCCTTCTGTGTCTGGGAGAAATTGCTCCTTCATTATGAACTGTGAATCTATTAATTCTGCCACCTGTATAATATTTAAACCACGTGATATTCAAGATACTGAGCACAGGAGGATCCTACAACACCTTCTAAATCTTGACAATTCAGAACAGACAGTTTTAACCATCAAAATTCCAATAATTAGTTTCAATAACTAACTTCTTCCTTATTATCAGGGAGCTCTAGACGAGTGAAACATGCAGTGACAGGGTTCTACCTATGAGTGAAGTATGATATTTTGGCTTCATCTAAGACTTCAAGTCTAAAGACTATTTATCATATGTATCGATAGTGTCTTTGCCCAGATTTTTGGGGCCAACTCTGTCAGAGCAAAGCATTTCCTTATGAGGCCACTGGAGGCTACTGAAGCCTATTAATAGTGGGTGAAATGTGTGTAGTCTTGGGCGTTCCTGCAAGAGGTCTTGCTGGAGCTCTGGAAGGCTCTCATTTAGGTGTGGTAACCAACGCACATTTGTAATAAAAAAATAAGGCCCTCGTCAGGAGACAACTGCAGCTTGCGAAACCTGTTGCAGCTGCCAGCACTGCCAATGACAGTACCAACACAACTACTAACCATCGCACTCACACAAGTGAGACAATTCAGACTATTTCAGGCCCCCAATGCTATAAGAATGGCTTAGGCGGCAGGTATTAATCATTTTTACTGTATATTAACCAAATAAACAACTGTAGTTGAATTCATCTCTAAATTAGATATACAGTGCCACCATGGGGTAGACTGTCATAAGTCCTAGTACTGAGCACTGGGAACCACCGGCTCAAATTAAGCACTGATTACTGCTGGCACAATGGTAGCCTGAACCCATACATCCAAGAAGGGGTGACATTTTGCATATGACTATGTGAGACTGACAATTGCTTTCCAGACTGATTTGTCTCCCAAATATAGGCTGGTCAACAACTCCCAGAGTTTTCATTTCGAATGTTTCACCCAGGCATGATCTATAGTCACAACTTGGAAAACTTGATTTACTTTGTTCATTGGTTATTTATAGCCAGCTACAATCAACTTGTGTCACCAAGAAGGGCCAGCTTTGATCCATGTATGTTTTACGGCCCAAAAAAGGTTTGTTTAAGGTTTTGCAGCTTGCGTAGGATCCCCGAATAAATGTGTGACCTCGAGAATGACGATAAATCTTCAGAAACGGTTTGAAATGCACATTATAGAAAAGGCAGCATGACGCTGCAAACCACCCTGCCACGAAGCAACAACAGAGATAAACAAGCATTTGCAATGCAATAGGTCTCGCATTTGCGAGAGTTTAAGCTATTGGCATTGTAAATGACAATGCCTTTTATTTATCTGTTTTGATAATTAACACACAAATAAAAGGCATTGTCATTTACAATGCCAATAGATGAAACTCTTGTAAATGCGAGACCTATTTCATTTCAAAGAAGTGGCTGCCATTGTCTCGGGCTGCTTGGAAAGATAAAGCATGCATGGCGCGCTGAATGTTGCAGGAAAGCATGTCGTGCCTGCAGTAGGAGAAACTCATTAAAGAAAATAGTGCTTACAGAAGTAAAAGGGCCAGTCCTCATGGGAGGTTATAAATGAAGACAAGGCGGTACTAAGGAGGGACTAACAAGCCTATTAACGAATCAGAAGCCAGCATTTACAAAGGACAATGACACAAGCCAATAAAAAATAAGAGCCGAGTGGGCGTAGCTTCAACTCCATACTCAAATACAGCATGCCTCGCAGAGCAGTGCATGCGCTGCCCAAGCTCGACCTAAAAACACAGCTTAGCCATAGAGAAAAAGCACCAGAAACCTGGCAAAACTACAGCATCTGAAGATCTCTAACAATTTGCAATGTGACATAAGTCTAAAGATTCCAATATCTAGGCCCCATGACGAGTGAAGCTCTGCCACCACAGATCGCCCATTTGAAGTGCAGAATTTGGAGCATGGCATGGCACACTAAACAGCACATGGGCATTACCCAGAAGAAGCTCCCGGCGAAAAAAGTTGCCAAATAACTGTAGCAGTCTCGATTAATCATTCACAGAAGCGTTAAGTGGATCGATCCTCTGACTGGGAGTCAGCGCACAGTGTTGTCTCTTGGACACGCATTTAGAGTTACAGAGGCCTCATTCCATTTTGACAGACATGTTTTGGCCACACTGAAGCCTCTACATCTCAGCCTCAGGGAGGATACATACACACGCACACACACATATAGGATATATATATAAATATATACATACATACACATGCACACATACATACACATGCATACCAGAATTATAAGAAAAAACAGAGCTGGACTAAATATTCACGTATGGACTTGGACAGATATACCAATCCCCTCTGCTTCAAGCTGAATGAGAACAAATGACAGAACTTTCTGGAGGAGAGAGACGCAGAGACAAGCATTTCTTTATCCCCTATGAGTAACAAGGCACAGATGTCCATAATCACCTAAGCTACACCTTTTCCCTTTTGATCGTTCATATTACATGAATGTATGTGGTATTTGCATAGCCAAAACCTAGTTAAAAGGCAGCGGAGCAAGTAAAGGTTCAAAGGCAAAGATACAGTGGATAAGTGAACGGAGTTCAGAGGATGGAAGTGGACTGCTCTGCTAGATGTGAAGTAGAGTTCTTTAAAGAAGTGTCTCTTCTGCTCTTTTCTAATTGGAGCAGCACAGGGGCATTGCTGATGAACACTAAGATATTGCGCAGATCCTGGATAATACTTGCTCTCGACATACATCTATGATGACTGTGCGCCCCCTTTTTGGTTGAAAACCAAGATTGCCAGCTTCTCAAACGCACGCTCCCTACAATACCTAACCCAACTAAGCAAAATTTCCTTGTACCTTAATAGTCACACTCTACATTGCACCCCTCATACTAAGTATGCTAGTCCTTATAAGTTATGCCATTTATTCCCTCAAATGATAGACAGCGCTTCTCTGCCTCCCAGAAGTAGGTCATACTTAAATAACACGAATAATAAAAAATATATATTTCAATTTTCAGTAATATTTTATTGCGATATAGTTTTTGTGTTACCAACATTGTCCTGTTCTATCTTGGTGAATCTCCGGTTATTTCCTTATTGGTAGCACCCGAGCTTAGTCACTGAAATGTAATATTTTTCACATATTATTAGAATCTTGGACGCCAAAATAATTGAATGTTAACCCATACAGATTTGGAAGACTCAACCGATTTTACAAATCCCGTTGTTGCTCATTGCTATAATTCTAAATATTCTAACACGTGCAGTAAAGTATGCTCTTAGCACAGTCGTGATGAACCAGTTAGTTACCTTTGATGATGTTCCTTCCGACAAATACAATAACTCTAGGACATTCCTTGTATATATTTGATTCTTAGGCAACAGATTAAATGCAAACAATTCTTCAGCAGTAGCCTTTCACCTGTCTCGGATGGTGGTGTGTGACGTGTTACAGAGTCAGCACAGCCAGAAGTGACGTCTGGGGTGCTATATATAGGACACTACTGAAGATGGTAACATTAGTTCCGTCCCGTTTTTCCACATCTCACCAAAGGTTGAAAAGGTCAGAGCTCAAAAATCAATCCCAAAGAAAATGATCCTTGAGACCTTGTGGGAGGAGTGGAAAGAGCAACAAGGAATATGAAGGAGGTATCATATTCATAAGAAAGAATACTGAACTAAGCAATTCTAATGGATGTTCACTCCTGCAGAGGTCTGAACAACTCCAATAGAAGCTGTGGAAGGATGACGGTTGAGGAAACCACTAAATTGCAATTGAAACCATTAGGCACAACCCTACCAAATTGGAATACTGCTCCGCCTTGCTCATCCAAATAATAATGCAGGGCAAAGGAATGCACTGAGGCCCAAGTTGCCTACTGACAAACTGAATGTACCCAACAACAAGTACTTAAAGAAGTGCTCGGTGTGGTTTTGGGTTGTCAGGGAAGCAGGAGAAGGAAGATGTCCCTGTTGTTGCTTGCACACCCTTTTTTATGATCTGGCTTGACAGTGCAGCTGACGCCAGACAATTATGTGAGAATCCCCAGGGGATGGGCTTTGGCTCCGCCCACGAGTTGGGAGCCAGGAGTACATGTTTTGTTTGGGCAGAACTTGTGTGCTTCCACAAAAAAGTGCTTGCCGCTAACACAGCTGTGATCATTTTTGTTTATTTATCCAGCTGCCTAAGCTTGAACTTTCAGGGGCACACGCATGACATGACACTGTAATGCTATTAAAGTGTCTGAGATTACTAGATAATTGTGGTGTTTTTCTCTGGCAACAGCACAGATGGGAAGAAAGCAGTCATTAACCTGTATGGATGTTTAGTTTGGCTTGACAGAGTAACGGTCACCTGACCTTTTAATCTACACAAATGTTATTCTACAGTTCCTTCCTTCCACACACATACATATCCATTCCTATGCCATCGACTTGTAATGCTTCACATTACCATACAACATTCCTTTAAAGCCAGACCTATCTGCATTGCTAATGCTCGTTTCCTGTGAAGGTGTAAATTGTTGCTGCTGGAGATCAGTTGAGATGGTTGGCGAGACCTATGGATCTGGTGGCAAAATCCTCAGGATTTCCAATACTGCTGGTAAAACGTCTTGGAGGGACTTCCTATGTTTTAATATTGCAACCAGAAATCTAGCTATGACCAGGGTTGCAAGTTCCAAGTGCAGTTATACTGCACTATTGTGGCAATTTAAATACTGAGAAATGGGGGAGGACTGCAGGAAGCAGTGTTCTACATGTTGTTCCTGAATTTAAAGTAATTTTCACTAAGCAAATTTTGAGCAGATTTTTCTCTGATTTCCTTACCAGCAGGGGGAGGGCTGGGATCGTTGGAGGGGAGTGGGGGTATGGAGGAATTAAAAAAAGGAGAGGATGTTTTTTACACACAACTTGTAATCAGATTCTCATGAGGGATTTAATTGTTTGTAAGAGTCAGTGCTCATTTGTGGCATCACTCAGGAAATCAGTCTAAAAATTTTATCAGGTTAGCGGCCCCTTCTGAATAATTTCTGTATCATATATGATCTCCTTTTAGAGTCATCACTTTTCTTTCGGCTGCTGTTCTTAAAGTATCCCATAAAACGTAGACATACTAAATGGGAGCTATACAGAACTGCAAAGAACTATCAACATTTAGGATGCATGTTGTGATCGGATGCACGTATAGAGAATGCTGTGTTTGGCACTGCTTTTCATAAGGTTCCTTGTGGGTATGTTGGGATAAGCGGGTACTTCAACAAACAGCCAGTTGCTGAATGGTTCCGAGTACATGGCGTATGTACGGACACAGGTTGGGGAGGAAGCCTAGTAGGGTTCACTCTGGCAGACAGGGGGATCACTGGCCCTTAGAAAAGCTGATGTGTGACACGCCAGACACCTTCTCAAATCTCCAATTCCCAGGGATGGCAGGATCAATTTTTCAAGGGGGTTGGACCACAGAGGCTGCTCTGCACAGATAAGCCTATCCCTTAGCACCATGGATCATGAACCACATTTTCCTTGCCAGAACTCTATCAGACCAGGGCAGTAGAAAGGAGAGGGCAACCCACAGGTGGGATACGAATTACAAAAACACAAAAAGGGACAGAGAGAAGAGCAGCAGACCCTGGTAGTTACCTTGCAGAAGCAACTTCTTCTTTCTTAAAGGAAAGTGGCGTTTTGGGATTGGCAAGAAGGTGTACGATGAGTCACAGGAGAGAGGCAGGGAGGACAGAAGCAGATCCTGGTTGTTACCAGAAATATGCACCTTCTCATTTCTTCCAGGGTGTGGAGGACTACACACGGGGAGGAGTAGGAATTCTTCCCAAGTAAAGACTATCATATAGGTCACTAGATCTAGCTAATCAGAGCCAGAACTCGATATTAGGTATACGTGTGGAAAAAGACTTCAAAACAAGACTGAATGGCAAATATTAAGGACCTAGGGCACAAGCAAAGGTGATATGAGGGACAATATTGCAATTGGCTTTTATTGACTGCAGAGTGGAAGCGATGAGTAAAAACATTTGTACTATACAATTCTGGGTCTGTGGCATCCTTTGTCACAACGTGTCACTCAATATTGCTACTTGGTGCCGCTGAAAAACGTATCATTCATCAATCATGCATATTGGCCGAGACCTACTCACTAGTACTGTTTTGCACAGCTGGTGTATCTGTATGGACATTTGCCTACTGTGCTGCCTGTAAGGTCTTCTGTAGATGGTTCACTAAGCGGCCTTCACCCTTATTCAGATATTTTGCAGATCCCACGCTGATCGGGGTGTTACTGAAAGGCTTCCAGGATCCAAGGAGTCATTGCCAGGGAAAATAGGTCTGAGACATACATACAAGCGCAGTTAACACAGGTTTCACAACTTTGGAGTACATTAGAACCAATATGAGTCAGTGTAAACACCCCTATATACTACTCCTGTTGGGCAAGAGGACATTTTGATCATTGTCTCAGTCTTGGGGTCCTAGTGTGACGACTGAAGTCAAGAACCAGTCGCTCGTAATATGCAAAGGGCTATTTTGCTGCATTCCACCAAGTTTCTTTCTCATTATTTATGTCAAGATCCTTCTGCTTGCCCCATCTCTGGTCAGCCTGCAATGAAACGTGCTATTATTACTTAATTCTATAAATTGTATGATATGCAAACACATTACACATGTCACAATACTATATCATGAACCAGAATTGCAGCGCCAAGCACTGTTGAATCATTGATGAGTATTTACTGGTATTTTCTCTGACTGCAGCAACGGGCAGATGGAGATGAGCGAGAAAATGGTGATTACTAAAGCGCAGTTAAAAGACTGGCGATAGACTATGATGTTCAGGGGAGCATCATTATGGAGCACCAGATGTTGATAAAAGGTGCAAAATAATCAGTGGTTATGTTACTGCAGTCCGTGCACTTGAAGCGGAAGTTGAAGGTCTCTGCTGTCTACTTATAAGGAACTGGTTTAGCATTAATTCTTGGCCCAAGAAATTTCTAACAACAACTTACTGTTTTGCACAAAAAAAAACACAAGCAGATACACTACTAAATGTATTGAACACTCACATATCCTAATCAAGAACTGGATGAAAGGCAGTGACAGAGGAACAAAAGGATATTGTGGTAAGGAGTAACAGCAGGAAGGGGACAATGAATAAAGACAGCTTCACCTCCCACCCCAGACAGTTGAAGTATATTGCCGGCAATCCTATAGCTGAAAAGTGGTGACCCAGCCACTGAACAGAGAGAACATGGAGGGAGAGCTAATTTTAGAAACTCAATAAGCATCTTATTAGCAAAGGGCCGCTAATTAGTTCTTCCTGAGCAGAGCTATTTGGTAGATGGTTGGGGTAAGAGGTGGGACTGCAGTTTCTGTTGGTCATGGTGAGGAAGCTTCTATGCAGGGCCTGCCTTTTTGTCTGCCCCAGCTTAGTGCAGAGATCTTGCACTTCACTGTGCCCATATTTTTGATAGTCCTGTTTGCACTAACCCTACCTACTGTGAGAGTTATCACTTTACAAAAAGGCTGTGTCTAAAGAGCAGCCCAAGAATTACCATTTAAAGCGAACCTATCAAACCAGGTTCTGAAACCATAGCTAGTGGAACCGCATCCCCATCAGGAAAATGTTTATAAAAGTGGGATCCAAACTACCCAACAGCTCTGCTTCACCAAGGAAGGAAGTGCTCCACAGAGTAATCAAAGAGCTGCTGTGTAACCAGGGTGAGTGCCTGCCTGACACAGAGTCTCCCAGAGGTGTGATGACATCAGATGAAGTCTGTACTTTCTGCTGGTGCAGATGATGGTCTGCCTGAAGTGCTTAGGAGCCTGCTTGCCAGCTGAAAGAGGGGATGTTTGTACCTGACCGTGCAACAGGAAAGACTGTCCAAGAGGAGAAGTCTAGCATGTTCCTGGCATAAGGAACACCAACAGAAAGAGTACTTGTCATGAGAGCGCAGCCAGGAGTGATCTGTGAGGTGGCGAGGTCGACCTAGTCGCGCCTCTCAGTATCCATTTGAGCTGAATAAGATCGTAGCAGAACAGATATCCTGTGTTGCCCAGTAGTTTGCCACGGGATTAAGAGAATGGTGTGGCAGCTGCCGATGCTGTAAGTGAAAGCAATGTCTCCACTGAAGCAGGATACCCTGATCCGCCCAGATGCTGCAACTGTCAGATAGACCCTTATTGTAAGGGATTAGGCCTCGAGGCAACAAGTGCCACATCAGCACACCTGTATGCAGCAGGGCTGGCATGCCACCGCCAAAAACATACTGCTTCTTTCAGGCTGTGGCTGCTAGCACAACTCCAGTAGGAGAGTAGCCACTGACATGAAGAGGGGAGCTCGGACCGCACCTGCTAATTAGCCCAAAATGCTATAACTTCCAGAACATAAAATGCGGGCTTAGCCTGCACCAGGAACAAGAGACTAAACTTGCACAGACAAGTCTGCTGCACACACTAAGACTTTTTGGCCAAAGGAGTAAAGAGTTACTGAACTGAGTTGCAAATTTGATCTGAGAGAGTATTTGAGCCACCTAAAGCTGCTCCTAATACTGCCTAAAAATAGTGTTGGGGACTGTCGAGACAGGATCTCAACCCTATCAGGAGGAAGGGGATTCCAGAAGGATACTGGAAAAAGGGGGTATAGCGCCTCACTAATGCAACTTAGTTTGCAACCATACAAGCTGTTTCCATTGAACTGTGTAGTATTCAGTTATTTTATGTGATGAATGTTCTTTCTTTTTATATAAAATTCAAGCACTGGGTTGGACATTACTTTATTTTGCCTGTTGGTGGACTGGTGAGTTCTAAGTTCTTGCCTTCTACTATCTCCCTAAGAAGCCTGTGACTGCTCGTTCTCGCTACCCTGAATGTGAAGTGCAGAAAAAGGTTGTACTTGGCCCAGTTTGCAGAGCCATAGGAGCATGGACCCCAAGAAACCAGTGGAAAACAACTTCAACCACCACTGTTGTGGTCCAGTAACCAATGTCTGCTGGTTGCCCTCCATCCCCCAACAGGGTCTGACAGAATGATAAAGGTGTCTCTAGTTCTGAAGTATGTAGTCAATCCACAGAAAGGTGTTTTAGATGATAGGTATTTTCTCATACAGTAAACAGAGTTGCTTGTCTGCAAGCAGACAATGCACAAACTGTGGCAAACGGCCATGATGCCCGTGTATACAAAGGAAGCGTGCAATCAGAAGATAAGGTGGTGATGAGAAAGAAGCTGGCTTAGCCACGGAGATGGAGTACATAATATTTATAAGAGAGCCAACTCGTAGTGATGTACTGAAGTACGGTATTGGGAAAATGCGTTTGGTTTACTCTCGGCCTTCCATTATGATGACATCTGACAGCAGGTTCAAATAATTATATTGAAGGATCAACTTTTTGAGCTACCTCATTAAGCCCCATAAACATCTGGGAACTGAAAATTGACTAAGGTATTCTTGGGCAGGCATGATTTTCAGAAGCCAAGTCACATGTGTAACAGTAAAAGCAGCAAATCTGGAAGATACTGTTTAGGATGGAGAGCAAAAAGAGTTTGGAATGATTCTGAAGCTGGTGACTAAATGACAAATTTTGAATGTCTTGATAGAAGGCAAACTCAGAAGCAAAATGTACTCAGTAGCAATCCTAGTTGTGCCTTGTGTATCTTCTTTATGAATTTGCAACCAGTAGCCTATTTGTGGGATCCCCAAAGTATTTTTATATGTATTTTTTCATATGAAAAAAAGCATTAAAGTAAATACAGCATGCCTATAAAAAAATGTGTTGTCAGACAACCACCTCGTCCTCAAAACACCCACAGAGGAAATATAGCCACTGACATGGGCACAATACACAGTAGTGCTGATGTTACAGTCCCTTAAAGTATCCCAGATATCAGCTGGAGATGGAGCATACCCAGCTGAGCGTTGGATAGAATTGCTGTATGTTGCACTTCTGCAGTAAGTACGTTCAGCCAGACTGTACGAGAGGAAACGTAAGCACACACTGCAAACAGAACTGACATTAAAGAAAATTAAAGAAAAACAGCAGTAAAAAGAGGGAGGGAAAGTCTACCCCACAAATCTTAGCATTCGAGGGAATATGAGCACACGTAGTAGAGAAAAATGGAGTGTTGTAGTAAGTGATCTCCAAAGGTAAGTACAAGATGAATATTGGAGGATCTGCTGGAAGGGAAACTTGATGAAAGTATGGGCTACCTCTATGTCGCTCCTCTTGTGAACCTGATAGAATCTTTTGGACTGTTGTTTCTTCTTATGCTGAAAATACTAAAGAAAATCACTATCATCCTACCTCATTTTATATAGACTGGACTATTGCAAATCTTTAAGCACTGGACTTCTCACTTCACGGATTCACAAGCTTCAACTCGTTCAAAAAACAAGGCTCTATAGTGCGCCCAAATTTGCATCAGCCATACTGCTACTCCATACCCTACACAGGCTATTAATTTCTAAATGTATCATCTTCAAAGCGCTCTGCATATGTCATTAGGCTATGTTCCCTAACCAATCCAATATTTATAGGACTACTCTGTTGGCTATCTACAAACCTTAGCACAGTCTTAGGTCTTTTCATCCCCTGCCTTTATGATATCCAGCTGCAAACAAGTCCTGCATGGGTGGTGCCAGCAATGCCTTTCAGCCACTTTACGTAATAGCAACAAGGGTTTGGCCCTAGGCGGCTGGACGGGGCCATATTAAACTAAGAGCAAGAAGTGTCCTAGCTGTCACCTTTCAAATGCTGCTACATTAATTTAACAGACTATGAACCAACAATTCAATTGATATTGTCTTGAGGCATTTATTTGCTGCTCATTTCTATGTACTTTACTCCACATTTGAATCATGGGTCAGAGAAGTTAGATACGTTTCAGTCTAGAACAAATGACACTTATTTATGCCACAGATCAAACAAAAACATACAAACTTCGTGGTGAAGTAGTGTGATGTAAAACACAATACATGAACAAGTGATTCAAAACAACAAATTATACAAACATTATGTCACCAGTCTTAATTCACAAAGAAAGCAGCTACTTGGATATCCTTTAACATCCACATTGTGTAACTGAGTTAAGTAGCTGCTATCACGGGGAACAAAACAATCAAACCCAGTAGTGAGACAATTCAAAAAGCATTTCCACTGGGAGGAAGAATGTAATCAAATACAACAGTCCCCGTCTTGGACAACCATCTACAGTTCCTGTAGATCAATGAACATCTGTTGCGCCTACCCTTTATCAATGCACCTTCTGCAGCTTCCTGCTCCCAGATGTATGGGTGCTTTGCAAAAGACTCTTTGAATAGGTGTTAATTCATTGTTGTTTTAAAATGCTGAGAAAATGGGCAGTTTCCTCTGGCAAATAGGGCATTCCAAAGCTGTGAAAGTTTTGACCCTTTTTTGTCCCCGAGAATGGACTGGACAATTAGGTGGCAGTGAGGTCTCACACTGCACCTTTCTCATGAATGTTAAAGTGGTAACTGGATTTGTTACTCCACTTGGATGCAGAGTTCTCCATCAATAAACCATGACATGGGACTATAAAGTATGCTATGCAGTTCTGCAGAAATGTCCTATGCCGTATAGGGACACGCATGGAAATGGAACCAGTCTGGATCAGCTATTAATTGTTTATCGAGAACTCCATAGTGAAAAGTGGGAGATGTCAGAGTTTTCAAATTGTCTAGTAGGGCACCTAAACAGTTGCATGTAGTTTGGATGAAATATTTTGGCTAATTATATTGTGTAACTCATGATATTGGAAAAGCGTATTACTGTCATTTCTAACTTGAATGCATCTCACTTATAAGCAGAACTACTCAAAGACTACTGCTATGGCTGGTATTCCTCCATATTTTAAATGTGTAAACTACAATATTGGTGTAGAAAGACACCTTGGATGATTACCCTTTTAATACAAATAAATGAATGTTCCAATATGAGCCAGTAAATTCAGCAGGCAATTCCAAGCAACGCTAGAAATGCAACAGAGCAGGCAGGGCAACGCCACAAATCCCATGTGACACCTCAAAAAGAGCTGGCGCTGTCACTAATAATTATTCTCACTGCAGATTCTTGTAGTACATTTTGATATAGATACTAAAAATCCAACTGATGTCCATTCTTTCAAGAAGGCCCACAAGAATTCCAATGGAATGGTTGGCCTGATTTTCTTCTTCTGCATGAGACTGACTATGTCATGAGCCTGCAAAACACAAATTAAGAACTGTCACAAGCTAATGCTGGGTTAGATAAATGCCAAAGACATGAGATGCCAATCTATTAGAGTAAGATTTTAAGAAAAAAATAGGCTTCTAGTCTGGTGAGGAAACAAACAGAGCCACAGTCTTTGAAAAGACGTCCGCCTGAATTGACCTGTGTGAGTAGATAGCAAGACCATCCATGCATTGGGAACCTTCCAACTGTAAAAGCTTCAATTTGGTGACCTTACTGGTCTACCGATAAGTGTTGAAGCGAGGGCTTCCCCTCCCAAAAAGTATTCATCAAAAGACAGATTTAGAAATTTCTCTTTCCCAGTCATGCATGACATAATGACGTGCCTTCTCAAGCCATACTCTTGAACAACAGTCAGCTATGAAGACTATGGCACCCAAAAATATGACTTGATGTTAAACTCTCATCCTCTAAAAGATCCTTCTCAATGGCACATGAAATTTCAAAAGATTTTCAATCTCACTACACACTTTGACACCTGTCTTGCTTTATCTCGATGAAGACATTAATGCCATAATCCTGAGGCAAGAAGGGAATATACCTTAGATGCTGTGCTTTGGGGAGCCGATTTGTTACTACTGTTGGTGACAATACGCGATTTGGTATCATTTAGTGTGGCCTGTGCTTCTTAAGATACCCTGAAAATGCCTGTGGAGATTGTGTTAGAAGTCCATGACCCTTTATTCTTGCTAGGGAAGATAACAATGACTCAGCTATACAAGTAAACCCTAGATTTGAACAGATGTGTGATTGTTACAGTAAGAAATTGGGTTACTGGTTGGAGGGGTGTGAAACCCTAGTCAAGCAGCAACCACAATCCTTGTCAGGGTGAGGTCACAAGCAAATCCTAAATTTACCTGTGCTTAACCCTCTGGTAGCTAGGCACAAGAAGTCAGGCTTAACTTAGAGGCCATGTGTAAAGTATTTTTCCAGCACTTCAAGCAGTGATAAAGTGCAAACGCAACACAAGAAAAATCCTACACTCTTTTTTAGTTTATTTTTAGCCGAGCTCCCTACTTTTATATCTCAAACAAAGTCCTTCTCCCCTAAAGTCGGGAAACAGCTTATTGCTTGTCTGCTTCATGCAGATGACTTGGTATTATTAGATTTTACCCCAATTGGTCTGCAGAGGAAATTATATGCCTTTGATGTATATAGTAAGCAGAACCAGCTTCAAATTAATCTAGAGAAGACCAAGGTATTGGCCTTTGGTAAAAGAGTAAAGAATTCAGCTGGCATTTAAACACCCGGGAGGTGGAGTCAGTTGGCCATTACAAATACCTAGGTTTGACTTTTAGGAGGAACTTAAAATGGGACACACAATCAATCAATAAGGGGTTTATATAGCGCACTACTCACCCGTGAGGGTCTCAAGGCGCTGGGGGGGGGGGGAGGGGGCAGCTCCGGATCAGTCGAACAGCCAGGTCTTGAGGTCCTTCCTGAAAGTGTGCAGGGTTGGGGAGCGTCTGATGTTCACGGGGATCTCGTTCCAGGTCTTGGCTGCGATGTAGGAGAAGGCTCTCCCGCCGGTTCTGTTTCTGCGGATGCGGGGGACCTCTGCCAGGGCGAGGTCGGCGGAGCGGAGGTTCCTCTTGGGTACGTGGAAGGATACTCTCTCGTTGAGGTATTTGGGTCCGATGTTGTTGAGGGATTTGTAGGCGTGGGTGAGGAGTTTGAAGGTGACCCTCTTCTCGACGGGGAGCCAGTGGAGGTCTCGTAGGTGTTGGGTCATGTGTTCGTGACGCGGAGTCCCGAGGACGAGTCTGACAGCGGCGTTCTGGATGGTTTGGAGTCTGTGTAGTAGAGTTCTGTTGATTCCGGCATACAGGGTGTTGCCGTAGTCCAGTCTGCTGGTTATGAGTGCGTGGGTGACGGTCTTTCTGCAGTCGGGGGGGATCCATTTGAAGGTCTTGCGGAGGATGCGCAGGCAGTTGAAGCTAGTGGAGGTGACGGCGTTGATCTGGCGGTTCATGGAGAGGGAAGAGTCGAGGATGATGCCGAGGTTTCGAGCGTGGTCTGTAGGAGTGGGTGGATTCCCGAGGGCGGAGGGCCACCAGGTGTTGTCCCAGGCGGAGTTGCAGGGTCTGAGGATAAGGACCTCGGTCTTCTCTGAGTTGAGCTTCAGGCAGCTGTCTTTCATCCAGGCTGCCACGTTCTTCATTCCCTCCTGGAAGCAGAGTCTGGTGTCTTCGGGATTCTTCGTGAGTGAGAGGATGAGCTGGGTGTCGTCCGCGTAGGATACAATGCTGAGCCCTAGCTGTCTGACGATGGCGGCGAGGGGGGCCATGTAGACGTTGAAGAGCGTGGGGCTGAGTGATAAGCCTTGGGGTACTCCGCAGTTGATATCGGTGGGTTCGGAGAGGAAGGGAGGGAGTCTGATCCTCTGGGTTCTGCCGGAGAGAAAGGATCGGATCCAATCAAGGGCAGCTCCTTGTATCCCTGCGTCGTGAAGTCTGGCTGCAAGAGTGCGTTGAGAAACAGTGTTGAAGGCTGCGGAGAGGTCTAGAAGGAGGGCCGCGGTGTGTCCCTGGTCGAGTAGCATGCGGATGTCATCAGTGGCGGCGAGGAGAGCGGTCTCGGTGCTGTGGTAGCTGCGGAATCCAGACTGGGAGGCGTCTAGGATGGAGTTCTCTTCGATGAAGGTGGTCAGCTGGGCGTTCACGAGCCTCTCTGTGACTTTGGCCGCGAAAGGGAGGAGAGAGATGGGCCGGTAGTTTTTCAGGTCTGTTGGGTCGGCCGTGGGTTTCTTGAGGAGAGGTTTTACCTCCGCCCGCTTCCAGTCGTCTGGGAAGATGCCGGACATGAAGGAGGCGTTGATGGTCAGTCCAAGTTCGGGTGCGATGGCGGCGGCCGCCCTGTGGAATATGTGCGGTGGGCAGGGGTCCGTTGGGGCTCCTGAGTGGGTTTTCTGCATGGTAGCGGTGATGTGTTCGACGGTAGCGGGATTCCAGGTCATGATGGTTGGCTTATCGGCAGCGTTGAGGGGGTGGGGGGGTGCTGTCCTGCGTCGGTTCGCTGAAATTGTCACAGAGGGCCTTGATCTTCAGATGGAAGTATGAGCTGAGCTTGTCGCAGAGTTGCTGGGAAGGTGTGACGTCCGTGGCTTCGCTGGGGGGTTTTGTGAACTGCTGTATGACGTTGAACAGTTCCTTGGCGATGGTCGCGTTGGTCTGGACTTTGTCTCTTATGAAGGTCCGTTTGGTGTCCTTTATGCGCTGGTGGTATTCCTTCAGGGCGCTCCTGTGGTTGTTCCGTGCTTCCGTTGTTTTCTGGTTTCGCCAGGTTTTCTCTAGGCGTCTGCAAGAGCGTCTGGCTTCCTGTAGTTCTGTGGTGAACCAGGCGGCCTTCAGCGGGCGTTGCTTGGCGTGGTGTCGGAGGGGTGCGAGTATGTCGGCGCAGCGGGAGATCCAGCGGTGAAGTTCTGTGGCTGCGGAGTTGGTGTCGGTCGTGGGGCTAGGCGGGGGTCTTGGCGGAGGGTGGTGATGAGGAGTTCCTCTGTGACCTTGCTCCAGTTTCTCTGTGGCATTCGCGGGGCGGGCTTGGGTGCGATGGTGGTGTTGAAGGTGATATGGACGTTGTGGTGGTCCGTCCAGGGAGGCTGGGTGGTGTGGCTGAAACGGATGTTTGTTCCTCCTGCGAAGATAGGGTCGAGGGTGTGTCCAGCTCTGTGCGTGGGCGTGTTGACCAGCTGCTTCAGTCCGAGGTTGGCGAGGAGAGTGATGGAGTGGGGGTCGTTGCGGTTGTCGAGGTGGAAGTTCAGGTCACCGAGTAGAATGTAGTCCGTGGAGGTGATTGCGTGGGTTGCGGCGAGCTCTGCGATGGTGGTAGCGGACTGGGTGCGAGTCCCCGGTGGTCTGTAGATGAGGGTGCCGCGTAGCGTGGTCCTGGGGCTGGTCTGGATCTGAAAGTGGAGGTGTTCTGTGTTGGAGCGGGGGTCACTCGTGCTGGATATGGAGAGGCGGAGGGGGGACTAGTGAGCGATGGCAAGTCCTCCTCCTGGGCAGTGGGGGCAGTCCTTTCTCTGGAACTTGTAGCTGTCGGGGGTGGCAGTAGCGACGTCGGGCCCGGAGGTGGCGTTGGTCCAGGTTTCCGTGAAGAAGGCGACGTCTGGCGAGAGGGTGTCGATCAGGTCCCAGATCTCTACGGCGTGTCGGTGTAGGGAGCGCACGTTGAGGAGGACGCATGTCAGGGTGTTGGTGGTGCGTGCGTCAGGAGGGCCTTCGGTGGTAGAGGGGGTGTTGTCGATGGTGAAGGATCTGCGGCAGGTTCTGCACGAGAACTCTCCATGGGTGGTGTTCGGTGAGGATCTTACGCAGTCGGTGTGTCTTCCGGGATTGAGTGCTTTGAGGAAGGTAGAGTCGTAGCGGTGGGGTCTAGGAGAGCCAGGGTTCCTGGCGCTGGTCGCGTTCGGGTCGCGGACGGGCGCAGACGGGCTTGCCTTGGGCGCGCCAGCGGCGCGACCGCACAGCGGTCTGCATTTTATAGGGGAGGGGAGGGACGCTCAGCTGGGAGGCGGGAAACGGGCGCGGGTAGAGGCCGGGTCAGTGGTGGCGGGAAGCGCGAGATGAGGACGGCGCGAGGGGGCAAGAAGAAGTTACGGTGGCACAAGAATTAAAACGGAGGCAATAATTACCAACAGTGACAAAAAGAATAACAGATGAGATGCAGGCAAACGCAATTAAACAAAAATGAACAGTACTCAGCAGGCAGCAGCCTCGAACACCCAAGGCGGGGGCTCAGCGGCAGTGGCATGGAGTAGAGTGAAGTGGCGCAGAGTGGGGCACACTAGAGCGCAGTGGGGCAGGGCAGAGCGCCGTGGGGCAGGGCAGAGCGCCGTGGGGCAGAGCGCCGTGGGGCAGGGCAGAGTGCCGTGGCATACACTAGACTGGCGTAGAGTGCAGTGGGGCAGGGCAGAGTGCAGTGGGGCAGGGCAGAGTGCAGTGGGGCAGGGCAGAGTGCAGTGGGGCAGAGCAGAGTGCAGTGGGGCAGGGCAGAGTGCAGTGGGGCAGGGCAGAGTGCAGTGGCATACACTAGACTGGCATAGAGTGCAGTGTTGCAGAGTAGATTAGAGAGACCGAGTGGATTGACATATAGTGCACTGGAGAGGAGCAGTATAGTGTAGAGTGCAGTGGCAAAGAGTGCAGTGGCAGAGTAGAGAGGCATAGGATTAAGTGGCATGGAGTGGAATGGTGCAGAATAGAGTACAGTGGTGCAGAGTGGAGTGAGGTAAAGGAGAGTATGCATGGTGTGGTAGCGCACTGCCATTACAGAGCACACATCTTCAATTGAAATGACCATTACTTTTACACAGACATACAGTTTTACTGATAAAAGTATACAGCACAAACAATGTGTAGCAATGTCATTACCTACTGTATTGGTTTGTTTTTATCGTATTAAAATATTTGTTTCCACCACACTTCACAGCCTTCCTCCAGCACATCCTAGTAGCAGCATGATTGTCACATAAATCCTCTCACTTTGAAGTCAGAAAAAGAAAAGTAAACACCTCCCTGGAAGACAGAGTCTAACATTTGATCTCGGTCTTTGAATGCACAGCAAATGAGACAAGATAAGAACAAGATTTAAAGGCATACTTACAGAAATCAAACACTGGTCGTAGCATACAGTAACTAAGGTATGGGCCATGGAAGGGACAAACTCTAGCTAGACAGCTTAAAACAAATAAAGCTAGCAAATAGAAAGGAAGCAACTGTGAATTACAAACCACGAAGGCAATGATAAGCAATGGGTGGAATACAATCCCTGGGAAGCTTTCCGAATGTCCCCATGACGTTGTTAGCAACCCAGACAGCTGCACTCTCTATTAGGCTTTGACTCAAAGATAGGTAACATTTTATGAATTATTTGAGATCAAAACGACAAAAATCCAATCAGTAGTACCGGAGAAATTAGATTTTAAAGATTTAAGTGAAAATAGTGCCTAAAAAGCACAAAACGTCAACTGTGGAGATCTGGTCACACCAGACCCGGACAAAGTCTCAAGTTCAGACCAACCGCGATAGAGCGTGGACCGGCTACAGGGACCAAGTTAGGCCCAATGAGCACAGTACCTTAAATCCTGGCTGCAGAGCGATGAAAGCTCCCGCGTCAAGGCTGCGTCGCGCAGCAGAGGCAATGTGAGGGCCTTGTGTGGAGATCTGACATGCAGCAGCGGTTCCAAGGGAGCTGCAGTGGCTATGTGGGTACCTTGCGTGGAGATGCGTTGCGCAGCGGCAGTTCAGAGGGAGGTGTGGTGGCGATGTGAGGTCCTAGCATGAAGATGCGTCACACAGCGGCGATTCCGATGGGCTGCAACACAAAGTTGTGCATTGGGATGCACCTTGCAGCGGTTCCGATGCGGAGTCTTGTGCAGCAATACGCTGCTTCGGTTTTGCTGGGACCACAGTTGGGCTGGCAAAGCACACTCACGCCCACTTCCAAGGGACCAGGACTGGGATGGCACCACTTGGGAGAGCCGGATTCACAGCTGGCAGAATTCTGGTACTGGGAACAAGGTTGTTGAAGCCTTTTCTGTCCCTGAGGCTCTGATCAGTAGGCCAGCCACTAGCCCTTGAAGTCACTCTGGTGGTTCTGAGTTTGAGATGCAGGTCCAGTCCTTTTCACTCCGGCAGAAGGGCAGTAGAGTGGCAGTCCTTCTTGCAGCAAAGCAGCACAGCAGTCCTTCTCACAAGTCTTCCACAGGTCCAGATGTGAATTGAAGAGTTGAGTCTGAGGGTCCAATATTTATATCTGGTGCCCACTTTGAAGTATGAGACATTTCTAGAGAATTTCCTCTAAAGTTCTTGAAGTTTCCTGCCTTCCCTGCCCTGGCTCCCAGCTGGCTACATGAACAATGCAGTGGTGGCAGTCCTTTATGTGAAAGCTGGGCACATCCTGTGTGTTGCAAGTGGGGCTGTGCCCAGCTTCGCCTCCCTTACCACCATTCTGCCAGAATGTCCCATCCAGGCACACCTAATCCCTCTATTGTGTGGCTGTCTGGGAGGAATAAACAAAATCCAACTGCCAACTACACCCAGTCATGCGACCCGAGAATGGGCTGCAGGCACCAACGAGTTTGGAAAGGAAAATGCCAACTTTCTCAAAGTGGCATTTTCAAAATTGTAACTTAAAGCCCAATGTTACCATTAAAGAGGATTTTAATTACAATTTCGCAGACATCAAACATGATATTCCTATCTGCCCCAAACTGAAAGTTATCACATATTAAATGTAATAAAAGGATCCCAATGTTATCTTATAGGAGGGGTAAGTCTCATAGTAGTGAAAAAAGAATTTAGGAGTTTTTCATTACCTGCACACTTACATTTCAAAGTACATGTTCAACTTTCTAATGCACTGCACTCTGCCCTCTGGGCTGTGTAGGGCCTACCCTAGAGGTGACATATGTATTAAAAAGGGAGGTTTGGGCCCGGGAAGAGGTTTACCTTGCCAGGTCGAAATGGCAGTTTAAAAATGCACACACATTCTTCAAAAGCAGGCCTGGGATATCTTTAAAGAACTACTTTAATTGGGTGGCATTATAAGTGCTGCAGGACCACTAGTAGCATTTAATTTACAGGCCCGGGGTACACGCAGTACCACTTTACTAGGGACTTGCACGTAAATTAAATATGCCAATTGGGTGCAAGCCATATGTTACTATGTTTAAAGGAAAGAGCACAAGCACTTTAGCACTGGTTAGCAGTGGTAAAGTGCACAGAGTCCTAAAGCCAGCAAAAACAGGAGGCTGGAAGGAAAAACATTGGGGGAAAACCACGCCAAGGATATCCGGTCTAACAGCTGCCCTCATCTGAAGATGCCATTAAGGGTGCATCTTTAGCCCTCTCAGCTTGGGTGTCTACATTTTTCCTGAAGGAGGGCTTTGCATGAACTTTTTAAGGTTAATCAAAAGGCAGATCTGGGTGCCAGCAATTACCAGTGTTTGCATTACAGTTATCACTTAATGCCCGAATGGGCCTTTGTATGTGGTTTTACAGAAAAGTGGTGAATACCATTTGATGAAACCAATATGTATAGTGTACCCCAGGAAAAAAGATATGTGAGAAAGGGAAGTGATGAGGAGGAGATGAAAGTGGAAAGGAGTACTGAATACAAAGGGAACAAAAAAATGGAAACGAGGGAGAGACCGCTCTCAAACAAAGCGAAAATTTAAGACGGGAACAAGGGAAAAGCAAGAATGAATACAACAGCAGGGGCATCGGCAGAAAGAAGCAAGGGGAAAAGGATATATGTGATATATTTGCAAGAAAAGAAACCAACCTGGTGTATACAATTTCAAGACACAAGGCATTCACACAATTGGATGTGAAAACCTGGTGAACTCCATTTACCTTCAAAATTTCAAGTAAACAGGTTTAGGGAAACGGGTTCACCAACATGATATTCACAAGGTTATTTTTTTTCTAAGATCACAAGCACCCGAAATAGCCTGGCACCTTGGATGCTCAAACTGAAAATAAAAGAACTACAAATAGAAGGGAAACACAATTTTACTTTAACAGCTCTTAAATTCGCTCCATGCAAGGGCCATCAAAAGCTCTTGCTTAAAGCACTTTCAATACAACCCCCACTGCTAAATCCTGAAATCAAACAAAAACATTTGACACTGCAACCAAATTAAAAGAAATTGATTAACCAATGAGAAAAAAATCTGCTTTTGGAAACGGGCATGACTGCCGAGCCCTATTGGCAAGGCAGTGGAGACACAAAAGGAACAACGGGTGGGTTGGAGAGCAGATAGAGATGCAAAGGGTTACACCCACTGGCGTAGCAAGGGGGGCGGAGGGGCGGTACGCCCGGGCGGCACGAGATTTGGGGGCGGCAGGTAAATTTATCGCCAGCACCCCCCTGCTCTTAGGCGCTCGGCGGCGGCAAAAGGCAGGGACCGCCACGGGCGGCAGAGTGCCTAGCTACGCCACTGGTTACACCATCACACATAAAACAACTCCAAGCTAACGAGTTGGCTAAGCATTTACTACTTATACAGCACATACATATCAAATTATAGTCATCCCCCATACCAGATCAACAATAAACATAAGCCAACTCTTGGCACCACCGTGTGCAGTACAGACAACGCTTGGAATGATTGTGGACGTTCCAACTCACCCATATCCTATCTATACATCAATCACCTACAAGAAGTTAACTTTAATTTAAAAGACCCACATGCACATAAGCATTACATAAAAGCCACATAAAGGGCAAAACATAACCAGATGATGCCAAGCAATGGATAACAGTACAAACCAGCCGAACAAGCAAAGTCCTTTGCCTCACATAACCATACATATAAAACAGTACTCAGATTCTTTGAAGGACATATCCATACACAATCCAAAATAATTTTTCACTAAACAATACATTAGTCTATTTGATCTCCGCTGGGCACAATTTAGTACGATTCATCTCTAACACAAAATAAAACACAACTCAGGACAATATCACCTGACCAATCTGACTCCGACCTACGAATATTCAACAAACTTACAAAGTAGTCAGGTTCCGAAATGGTAGTATGATACTATACAAATGCATGTAATATTACACCTAGCATAAAATAGGACAACCCACTTTTGATATGCCAATCTTTCAAAGATTTCAATGCTGAATGTCAGACATCTGGAACTCAACAAATACAAAACGCATTGTCACAGCCAATAGGTCTCAGTTCAATATGCATGCAGCTTTGGCACATAACAGTAAGAAAGACAAACGTGAGGAAGCCAGAAGGAGAGCACAGACAGGACTATCACTGTAAAGCAGCCCATCATGCATTTAAATGCAAGCACTCGAGTGGAGGCATGGGGATGCACTAAAACAACCGGTAGCATCACATGAGAGATGAATACTCCACTGGGCTGAGCCAAGAGGGGCTGACAAAGTCTCAAACCAATGGTTAAAAGAAGCTGGTGACAGAAAGCCAATGGTTAAAAGGCACAAAACCAAAGCCCAGCCCGTTTACACTATTAACCTAAGTAGATTCAGCTCTTTAGATGTCTGGGTGCCGATGGCTTCACATGGTATTGACTTTACAAGAGATATAATGAACCTGTTTCTTATTAAGCTGTAAATCCATATATTGTACGATGGAATCCCCCACATGAAAACACATTCTCTTTTAACAACTAGATACAAGAAAAAGTTTCTTTATTCTTTTCACATTTTTATCATTTTCCCAGAGTTTTTCTACTCCTGTTTTTGATGCTGATCTTCAACACCTTATCACCCTTTTCGGTGACTAGGGGAAAATATATAGCTTTCTCTGGAAATGTAACCTCCGCACCTATTATGCCAGAAAAGCATTTCTAAATATCACTATCCCAGAGTCTCACAAGGGAGAAAGCTTACTAAATCAAAAATACAAACACGTTGAGTCAGTGCGCCAAGAGTAGAAGCAAAGTCCTAACCCTAAAATGAACATTCACCTAAAGAAGAAAAAAAAAGATTTTATGTATTGAAGTACTTTTATGTTACTGAAGAGTAACGAATAAAGTTTTTTACTGACTGACTGACCCTTCACCTTTTGGGGAAAAGGACTGTAGGGTTCTACCACCTATAACCTAGATCAACCGTTTATTAGGATTTCCGTTCCAAGAAAGAAACAAAAAACGGAAGCTTTTATTTTAAAGAACGGGCAGGCAGATAGATAAAATGGAGAAGTATGAGCTGTTAGATACCAGGTCTCCATGAAATGTCACACATGCTGTGTTAAAATGTGCTCAATTTTATTAGACCCTAAAGTCTCCATAACATGTCAAACGCGCTGTGTTCAAATGTAGGCAGTCCTGCACATGCTGCATCTCTGTCGCGCAGAACGAGCACTCCCTTTCTATTATTGCCAAATGTCCATCATCACCACGCACATGGTTGCAGAGAGGAGCACTGTGTGCTTAATGCCTGCAGCAAGGATCTGCTCTGGCAACATGCAATTATAGAACAAAAGGATTCAGGCAACCAACCTGCATTCTACATGCATGCTGATGGGGACCACGTCCAGCATCCGGCAAAGGCGCAGTGACGTAATGCACACACAGAATGTGATGAGGGGCATCTCGGTCGCCCATATCTCACAGATGTGCATTAGCCTTGGGCAGAATAAGGGCCTACATTACGCCCCTGCTATGGTACAAGGAAAGATCTGCTAACACAGGATAAGCGGGCACAGGCACTTGTGTGACAAAGAACTGGTGAAAAGTGAAAGCAAACATGGCTACACTGCCCCCAGCAGAACGAGAGACCAGACCCGTGATTGCATTAAGGCGAATTTCCATCTCCACACAACCTGTTCTGTATCGAATATGATAGTAGGAGAAACCAGAGTCCTTAAGTGCACCAAGAAACAAATACCCCCTGTCTGGAAGCTGGAATCTCTCATCACACCGAAGTCTGCAAAGCAGCGGAAGATGTCTGCAAGCAATGTGATCTGCTTAGGGTGTAGACCAGAATGACCCAAAGGATTGGGCACAGGCTCGCGGCCAGCCCCTGAACAAAATCGTACAGCAGTTTCCTGAAGTCACATCTGTCTCGGGCAGACATGGCAATGTCGGTCGACTCCCATCACGCCTTTTAGATCAATACCTGCAACCGGATATATCTAACTGCTTTCAGCTCCTAACCGATTTACTGCTGATACTCAACCACAGCATGTGCCTAGCTTTACTGCTGAGATTGCACCACGGCATGATAGCAGACTCATGAGGGGCGGAGCTTCAGAAGCAGAGTGTGACAGTCAACTTAAAGTTGAGTTTTAAAAAATCTGCTGCAAAGAAATTGGCAACAAGGACATATGTAACAGTAAATCTGTTCTAGATTCCTTAATTGGTCACAAAGAGGCTGCTTTTTAAAGTATCTTACAGCTATCATGCAGAAGACACCTGCTGCAGAGATCTTTGTGTGCACAACAATTTTGAGAAGATTATAATAGCAGTAAGATAACTCTAGTGGCTAACACAATCCTGGGAGAGTTCTGTATTTTGTCCAGTCGCAATTTTGTCTCAAAGTAGCACAGAAGGTTAATGTGCCTGCTGCAAAGCGCACAGTGTAACATGGAGATAACGAGATTTGTTTTTATGCAGATAAGTAAGTGGGCTACTGCTTTTGACAGTGATCATTTTGTTACTTCCAGTTCATAAGGTGAAAGCACAGTGATATATTTACTGGCATCAGGAAGCTGCATGCAAAATGTAAGTAAGGTTTGGATTCTTATTGGTTTTTTCCCCTCAATCTGTTCTTATTCTAAGATTACAAAGAAATGTTCCTTTGGGGAGTGATAAAGTCTCATTAGTACAGACAACCACATTCACTGCGTTAGATTTCATATCCTGACTTTGCGTTTCTCGCTACCACCCAGTCTTATTATATAAAGTCTACACATATGGATGACATGTGAACCTTATAAGTTATAAACCTCATTGTCTTGTGTAACATTTCCTGTATGTTGATTTACACATGTGTATGATGTATAGTGCCTCTGTGTGATGTAAAGCACTCTAACACCCTACACTGGGATGATTAGTGATATAAAAGAATTAAATAAAAAAATAGTAGGTGCCATTTTACATCAATATTTGTGTAATTACTTATACAGACAGATAAATCTTGCATTGTTACAGTGCAAGCACACATCTTACATAGGGAGATGGACAAAGTTAAAAACCTGCCTCCAAATTATAGTTTCCCTTAAGTACTTGTGAAGTGATACCAAGCTGTGCACCTTTGTTTTCTTCGGCATCTAGGTGTCAGATGCCAGATAGCTCAAACCAGTATTATACTCAAACAGATGGGCTGACGGCCCTTTAAATCAGGCCTATGTTTTGAGCCAAGCTAGAAGTGTAAATAAGAAAGCCTGAATTCAAAAGAGTATCGTTGGATTAATACGACTCATTCATTTCTGTGACTGTGCTATGCTTTAAGAAATTTGAACGTTTCACCATTATGAATAAAATCTACATATGATTTAGCACAAACACTTGCTGTTTTGCTGATTAACATTGGATGAACTTCCCTCTGGGAATTTTGGCTGTGCTATCGGGAGACATTTCACCTGGGGTGACGCTCTTTTCAATTTTCCCTTTACACTGGTGGATCAGTCAGCGATACCGTAATCGCACGTAGAAAATCAACCTTACCATTTTGAACTCTCCACGTTCAACGTACCACCATTCTACTAACTAAGAAAGCCTGTAATTCCCTGCACGTTGCTGCTCCAAACGGAATGTTGAAATGTGTTCTGGTGTCAGAAAATAACACTAGGACAAATTCAGCATTTTTCCCCTCAGTCGGCCAGATCCGGCCAGATATAGCTGCTGTAACTGGGATCTGGGGCTATCTCCCTACTTTCTAGCACTGGCATGTGTCTAACTGCGTTCACTGAAAGGCAGCGCATACCTAATTTCCTTCACTACTGAATCAAAACCACAGCATTTGCTTAACTGTCCTCATAGCCGATACAGAACCACAGCACATGTCTAACTTCCTTTCCTGCTGAGACTTTAAACACAGCACGTGCCCAACGGCCTTTACAGCACTAGCGCTCTTTTCCTCATTATTCTATGGCCATAAATACTGCAGCCTGCAAAAGTTAACCAAGACTCTCTTAGGTTACCCAAATCTCCAGTAGTATATGTGGTTTACTCTAAGTCATATGGCAGTGGGTTTCAGATACAACACATAAGTCTGCAAACTCAATAGAGATCAACATCCAGCTACTACAGATGAAAGAAGAACTGTGGACTCTAAAGCCCAAGTGTGCCACCAACAGAGGCCAAACCGTCCCATTATAGGACCATCATTTAAGGCTTGCCGCTCTAATGTGGTCAAACACTGCTTAATCCCCAAACCAGATTGCCTACTCAAACCCTCCTAATAAAACCACACAATAAACAACTTCTTCAAAGATAGGAGTGAGAAGGTACAACAGCATATTGACAATAAAGCTGCTCACAATTTGGTCAACCTCTGAAGATAATGTCATTCCACGATGAGGCCTCCCCTTCATTTAAAATGAAGAAATATTCCAATTAAGCCCTACCGCTTCTAATTAACATAATAAACACATACCTCACCCTACATTCTTCCCTGGATGCTTCAAGCCAGGGGACGCATTCTCCGTCTGAAAAGGCCCAACAGGGAATTCGATGGACTTACAAGTTACAATCCAATCACCCATTTTCTATTCCTCTGTAAGATTATTGAGAAGGGCATTACCAACCAACTTCAAGACAAGTTGAAAAGCTAAACTACCTGTGCAGTGCAGTACAGAGACAGCAACTATTGAAGTAGTTGATGACTCCCTAAAAATCTAATGTAACAGTGACAATTGCCTTCAATGTCCCACATGACCTCTTTGCAGTATTCAACACTATTGCTCATTGAACCATATTCAACACCCTCACTTGCTGAATGAACTTTGGCAGTATTATCTGGCAATGAATGATCTGATTCAGCCCAATGGCCCACATGAGCTCCTCTAGATGAGAGGTTGTTTTGACCTCTTGTGGATCACCATAAGTCTCTATCTTCTTGCCAATGTGTTTTAACTGATGTATAAACCCCACCATGACAGAACGTGTACCCATCCTCCGTTATTGCTAACAACTGGTTCAAAGGTTGCTCTTCAAGGTGAACCTTGATGGTTTCACTCCTCGACAACATCAAGTCTGTAGGCTTCTATACAGGCACCACCCTCGGCCTCAAGGCTCACAGTGCATGCAAGACAATGACTGTCAGGCATCAAGTAGCCTTCCTCCTCAAAGTGAAGCCGTTCCTACCGGAAGCACACTTCAAACCTGCAGTCCAGACTACACCTTTCCCATTCTGAATGCTCTTCTGACTGCTGCCACTACTGTCCACCCAATTCATTGAGGACTGTTCTTTATGCAGCAGCCCACCTTAACATTTAGTCGATGCAACTATGAGAAAATCACACCAGTCCTCAGAGACCTCCACTGGCCCTCACTGACCACCTGCACCAAGTCCTACTATATCACCCACAAAAGACTCATATATAGCACCCCACCATATTTGGCTCCAAGAATGAACATCCCCGACAGAGCATGCAAGACACACAGCAGCATCACCAGTCTGGAAATAAAGGAAGGAAAAGACAGACTCTAAACTAGTTTACTGGCAGTCGCCATTCCAATGCCAATCCACCAGGATCCATCCGTTTTCCACTTCCACAGGAGGGTTCAAAACTAGTCCCTTCAATCAACACATTGTTAGTGTAACCATTAGGTTGCAACACCGCTTTAAGATTTCCTCCAAGCTTCACCTGCTTACATTTGTCACTCTCCTCAGTACCCCAACCCAACCTGGTCTCACCTCAGAACCCTTCCTATTTCCACCATAAATCCCTATCATTTCTACTATAGCCACATCTTTCCCATTCCCCTGTTTCTGCACTAACCACAGTAAATGTGCCTTTCATGTACAGTGTACTGTCGCTTTGTAACCAGGATGGTACTTATAAAAGTCAAATGGCACAATAGTTTGTGAGATGTACGAAGCAGCTCAACAGGTACAGCTATTGTGGAGAAGCCAAATATCCAGCTAAAATACAGTAAAAGTGGACCAGGTAAAGTTTGAGTGGCATTGAACTTCTATGGCTGTTCCAGTCAATGATCTGCAAACTTTTCTAGTGCCACTTAGCCTTCCTCTGCTCTCAGTTGAATTTTCAATTAGACATTGGGATACAGTAACTCAAAACTGACATTTTGCTGTTTACCTTTTGTGTGATGGTGAGGTAGGGTTGGAGAAAGAGGGACTTAACCATTGATTTTCGAAGAACTGAGTCACTTTAATGTGCTTGCAACGCGGTACTGGATGCTTACCACAAACGTTTTCCACTGCCCTTGGGAGTATTGAGGCTGAGAAGCCTTCAGAATAGGGTAAGGGCTACTGGGGAAAAAAATCAACTGAAAACCATTGGCCATAACCAAAAGGTCTATCACGTGCGGGTCCCAACCTTCCTGGGAAACCTTTGGAGATGGTCTTGGTGCTCACAATGTAAAAGGTTCTTGGAAACTTCTTAGTAACCAGATAGATTTCTAGATGACTCTGCGGGATGGCCGCCACTGTGTACATTTCTGGCCTGCCAAGCAGAAATCATTTAAGATTGCCAGGTATGTCAAGTCACCCTCAAAAACCACTAGGAAACCTCAGTGTCAGGCTGAACGTCCAGACTAGCAGAGGCAGGAGGGGGCTTTGCTGCTGGGTTGCAATTCCCCATGGGATAAATGCATCTTGCTGGTGGAGTGGACTGAGCTAGCCACAACTCACTGGTACTTTGTAAGTCATTCTCGATAACAAATTGTTCATTTCTTCACTTGTTCCTCCTTCTCCATGATGGCTTTGACAGTCTCTGTGGAAGAGTGGACAGGTGATTCAGGACTGCATCCATGATGTGGGAGGTTCTTATCCCAGCTTGTTTCATGTAAGAAGAAGCTTGGAGCTCCAAATAGGCCCTGCTTCACAAGTTTTTACTACCGTGGAGAAAAGAAAAATTGATTTGGACTGGAGTTGGATATGTATTTCTGTTACCACATCAAACAATAGCAGCAAGGACTCTGTAAGAGTCCTTGCTGCAGAGCATGCTCAAGCTTAAGAATGCAGCTGCTCTCCACAGCTTAAGAGTACCAGCTTTGTCTCTCAGCTCGAGAGTGATCCCTAGCTTAATGGAGGCAGCTATTACCCACAGCTTCAGAGGGCCAGCTCAGTCTCCCAGTTTGAGAGAGCAAGCCATAGCATAAGACAGCCACTATATGTTCCACAGCTTGACAGGGTCAGCTCTGAGACCCAGAACCAAACGTAGAATCATACATTGAGGGTAGATATACTGTACAGCGTGAGAAGGCCAGTTTATCTCCCAACTCAAGAGTCAGATCTAGCTTAAAGAGGCCATATATATTCCATCACTCAAGGGTCAGTCCTGTATCTCAGAACAGACAAGACAGATTTAGCAGTAAACCCAAAGGGTGGCTCTGTGTTCTAGTTCTGGAAAGATAACATTGTCCTTGGATTCGGAAGACCAGCCGATACCCAGTTTAGGAGGGATAGACCTAAACTCGGATCTGAAAGGTGAAGCTGTAGACTACAGCCCTAGTCCTAAATCTAAGAATCCAAGTGGTTCCATGGATTACCTCCCAGATCAGATGGGTCAGTCCTAGTAATGGATCACAGGGTCCAAAATAGCTCAAGCAGTTCTGCCTCACATCCCGGAATCCGAGAAGACATCTGAGGTGGGGCTTTCCCGTAAGCATGAATCTAAAACACCAGCTCTCTTCAATAGCTCAAGTGGACACTTCTAGCACCATAGAGTTAGCCTTCAGGCACTACCGCTCATGTTAACCTAGACAACCAACATAGGTGGGACTATCATTTAAACATGAATATGGAATGATTGTTGATTCCTTGTTAGAACACATTTAGCCCTGGATCCAAAAGTCTACTCCGCTCCTCACTGCCCTAAGGGAAACAGTGTGTGCGGTTAGTTAATCTCTTGTTTATTGTGGACACTGGGCTGAGCTTCAAGGCAGGGGCCCAGCTCAGACTCCAAGTCCCTTCACAGCATATAATAAGCAGACACATGCGAAAATCACTAATGACAGTTTCTTCGGCACCATCCCTTTCTTTGTTAAAAAAAAAATTCCTCATAACCAATAATACACCCTACAAAGCGTGCTCTTGGCTTTTCTCTGCCTGTCTCCATGATTAATTAAAGCAAAGGATCAAGCTGAAATATAGTCCTTTTTATTCTCGGCGCCCCAAACCGACCTGATGGTTACAACCACTGCTAAGAATTGATTTCACGCCTTAAAGTAAGTACCTTTTGGCAGGTTCCAGGACACAAGGTCATGCTAGTCTGCGTTGTTTAACATGCATATACTGCCGGGCGCGGAGTGATGCTGCCAATGAAACACCTAAGTGCCACTCCACTACAGAAGGCGTCTAACACCGACTCCTAGAGCGTCGTGCAGTGAAGAATCGGAGGGGGAAAGGGCGCTCACAGCGTACATTAAAATCCTTTCATTGGAGCGGCTTTCAAGTAGATGTTTGACAAATATGCATTTCAAAACCATGATGGGCGTAAATGGCTCCTAAACACGATCAACTGCAAACCGCTTTAGATTGTACAGGTTGTAACGCTCCGTCCAATCGGCTCAGCCACATCCCACACACGTTGTCATTGCATCATGCTTCACTGCTCCCGGGGGGCAAATCTGCTGGGAGAACTGCCTTTGCGTCATTCTGAGAGCATCCAAGGTGTGAAGACACCATGAACAGCTGGGTCAGAGATTGGCTGGACTACAGGAAAACCTGGCCACCAGCTAAAGATGAAGAAAGAGTCGGTTGTGTGCAACCTCAATTGCCCCTCGAGGCAAGCTTTACACGTCCCCTCGCACCCCACCGTCATCACACCGCCTGGAAGCACTAGCAGCCTTCCATTACCCGACCCTGACTACAGTTAGCTACCCCAAAAAGAAAGAGCACAGGTACACCTAAGAAACGTGCTTAAACGCCTCCACAATGCACAACTGCCGCTATAATAACAAGCAGTCTTCTTTCTTGCCGACCTCGACAGCAGCAAACGGGGTATCCGAAATTAGGTACAGTTTACACTTCCCAAAGAAAGCCTTGGTTACCCCAACGAGAAAGGGCAATTACCATCACCACCACACCAGGAAGCAGAATGGATCACCCATGGGAAGCAGCAGGTATCCCACACCCAAGAGAAAACAGCTTTCATTACAACTGCATCAAATCAAGCTCTATTGCCCATGTAGGAATGTGCCAGAGGAAGCAGCCTGCATTATACCTCTTCAGAAAATCGTCTTTATTGCACTACCCGTAACCCACAGACTGTCTTACACCAGCCTGGATGAAATTGCATTACCCCAATAACAGGAAGAAGTCCTTATTACCCCCACATGAGTTAGCATTTATTTACAAAAAGAAGCAGCCGTCACATATCCTCACAGCAATCTGTATTTAATACTCCCGTATTAACTCAGATTTTATACCATCTTCCCACGGGGAGAATTATTACCTGAACAGAAATCAGGCTTTCTTACACTCACATCCAAGAAACACATGCTACAACCTTACAGGAAGTCGTAATAATTAGCAGCATCATACGACGCATTTTTTATTACTACAACAGGAAGTGAGTGCCCTTCTCCAACCTCGTCCCTTCCCCGACCTCCATGGAAGCAGCATCTATTGTCACTCTCCAGCAGCCCTCCTCCTCAGGAAGAAGCCTCGACACCCCCTTTAGTGCACACTCGGCTTTACCATGTCCCTGCCCACTTAAATCCCCACTACCCAGCAGATCGTGCATTCCTTTGCATGGTATGACTCTGCCCGTTGCCCCATATACCCTCCCATCACTCGATTTCCCTTGCATACCTTAAGGTACATATTCCTATTCTCTTCCCACAAGCTCGTGGACTCGGACTCCTTCACAGCCAGTATCGTCGGTAACCCCTGCACGACCACAACGTCCCCGTTACCTGCTCCATTACCGTCGCCGGGTCTTTCTCCCCTACCCCCGTCCGTTTACCTGCCCCCAGAGCGCACCAAGGTATTTACCAGCTCGCACGTACCTGCCCCAGCGGCCCAAACCTGCCCACATTCCTTGACTGGTCTACCCCCGCCTCCCCCCCCCAACACACACACACCTGTCTTCTTATTCACCAAATACCTGCCCCTTATTATGTGTCTGCGATAAACCCCTGTGTACCGCCCCGCATGTCTACGACCACAAGAGTTGCCCTTACCTGCCCTCCCCACGGGACCCCCGCTCGCCCTCCCGGCTCGCTGGTTCCTCCATCCCCCGCGTCTCCCGCAGCCGCAGCGTCCCGAGCCCTCAGAGCCGCGCGCGCACACGACTGCGACCCTGCGCGTGAACGGGAACGCGCACAGGATCAGCAGCCGTTGTCAAGGAGACCTAACTCCACCTGCACCCAGCGCGCGACACCGGCGGCGGCACCAGCGGCATGGACATAGAAAGGGGACGTGCTGTCAAGTAAGAGTTTATACACATGACAGAACATTGGGATCATAAAGAATTTGCCCACGATTTTTCGAACACTGAAAATGTCCGTCAGTTTAAGAGTCAAGGGTCTCAAGGTAATGAAGAAAAATATATAAACACTATACAGAATAAGGCCAATCATTGTACTAAAACATCTAGTAAGTACTGTACTATAGAACACAGCCATCACTGTGCTACATAATATGGTAACCACTGTACCACGAAATACGATGGATTCGTGGGCCCCGGGGGACGCAGAGTCGCAGACTAGTCTTCCCCCGGGGTCTTTCACGCAGGAGGGCCAGGCTGGGGTCAGGGGGTGGGGTTTGGGGGGTGGGGTATAAGAATGCAGGGGAGGAAGGTGACTTCCTCTTCCTGCATTCTGGCACCATCGGGAGGGTCGAGTTAGAAAAGGGCAGAAAGGAACTTTAGGACCTAGGCGTTGTCGGAGTTTGCAGGTGGGCGAAGGTTGCGGCGGGCTCACTGGACAGTGGGGCCTGGAGGCGGAGAGCGTGCGGCGGTCGGTGCGGGCGGAGCGCGATGGCAGACGTGTCTGCTGACCAGGTGAGGGAGGCCCTGAGGGTGCTGGGCCGCGCCGGTCGGGAGGATCTCCTCCGGCCCGGTGTTCTTGAGGAGGCGTGGGTGGGGCTGTCTCGGGCCCCGTGGTCGGCATCCGCGGGTGTTGTGGCGGCGGTGGTGGCTTGTATGGACGAGCCACCACCACCCGGGAGAAGTGCGCATGGGAGGGGGAGGGGCGCGGTGAAGAAGGAGGCAGCGCGCGGAGGCCGGCGCAAGAGCCTGCCTCCGCGTCTGGAGTTTAGCGAGCCGGGGGTGGGAGGGCTCGCGAAGGTGGCAGCGTCTCTGGGGAACTGCTGCGGCTGAGTGGCAAGCCTGTTTCTGTTGGTTTGGGAGGGGGGGAGGCAGCTGGGCCCCAGTCAGGCCCGGAGGCCTCGTTTTTTGCAGGGAAGCAGGATGATGGAGTAGGGGAGGGGGGGGGAGGGGGGGCCCAGTGGGCGATTGTTTGGCAGCTGATACAGGTGTGGGCACCTTTTTGATTGAGGATGAGGGGGGGCAATGGGAGGACGCTCCCAGTGACCTCTCCAGGAGGCCACGTGCAAGCACCCCCACGCCTGTGGGGTGCGCTGTGGAGCTCCCCAGGGTGGTGTATGAGGATGGGGGTGGGGGGGCACCCAGACATTTCAGAGGGGTGGGGCCCTGGGCGCAGATGCAGGGTGTGGGGGCGCGGGGGTATTGCCCCCCCTCCTTCCCCGGTGGGAGGCGATGCCCCTGGAAGACAGGATCAGGGAACAGCGTCTCCATGTGCAGTTGACACAGGCGCGCTGGGCGGAATTGAATGCGGCCAGGGGTGGGGCGGTCTGGGAGGAGGAGGCGGTGGGGCCTCCCTCGCCTACCTCGGAGGAAGAAAGGTGGGCTGATCAGGAGGAAAGGGAGGCGAGGGGCAGGTGGGAGGGGGTAGGTAGCAAGGGGGAGCCACAGCCAAAGTCAGGGACAGCCAGGACGGCTTTGAGGCCCGATGGTGCCGGGGCCCGCCCAGGTTGGAGCGACCTGGGGGGTAGGGGGGGATCCAAGCCGGCGGAGGTCGGCAGAGTGATGGGTGGCACGGCGGGGCGCAAGACGGCCTCAGCACGCCGGCTTGAAGCAGCAGGGGGGTCCGCGGCGGCCTTCCCTCCAGCGCGGGAGCGGGCAACGGCGCCGTGTGTGGCGAGTGGGAGCGGTTTGAGTGTGAAGACGAGTAAGGGTGTGAAGAGATCGGTGCGAGAGGTGTTGTGGACGCCTGTTGAGGTTGAGCCTGAAGTGGAGTTGGATTATGACACGGAGAGTGAAGAGCTGGAAGAAGGGGAGGTGAGGGATGACGAGGACAGGACGGGGGGGTAAAGAGCAACAGTGGAGTTGGTGTCTTACAGGGTTCAAAGACAACGAAGGGCAAGGCGAAAACTGAGACCACCAAACCCAGCAGCACCAAAGGACGGTCGGGAGAGGCGCGGACGGCCTTGACAGGTGAGGGGGCATGGTGGGCAGCTTGGGACGGTGGGCCAAAAGGGGTGAGGAAGAAGGCCCGCCGGTCGGTGGGTGTGGGTGATGGGTCTGTGAGGGATGCTGTGGTGCAACCGCAGGGCGGGTGACAAACCAGAAGGGGCGGATAAGACGACGTCCACGGCTGGAGTTCAGACTGACAAGACAGAGGGGACGGAGGCTAAAGGGGAGAAGGGCGAAGACAAACACCATAAAAAATTGCCGTACATGGGGTTGGCTATGCCACTGGGGTCACATTTGTCAGAAAAGACTAGGAATAGAATTTGGAAACACGAATATGGGGACGTGTTTAAACTGTTGCACAGGGAGGTACAAGCGAAGGAAGGTTCTAAGGAGGAAGAATGGGAGCTAACGAGAAGACCCAGGGTTCCGGTGAACATGGAAAACTGGACGTCGGCGTTTCTCATTTATGCTAGTATTTACTGCGAGAAACACCTGGACAGGGCCATAGCACTCTTGAAGTATATGGATATCATTAGGAAAGCCCAAATGCATTTTGGGGGTTTTGCCTGGCTGAGCTATGACGAGGAGTTCCGGGCCAGGATTAGCGTGAACCCTGACAAGCCTTGGGGGGAGGTGGATCAGGAGTTATGGATGCAGTGGATGGCATCCACACACTCGTCGGCATCTACTCACACAGCCAGCGGCTTGACGGTCACTTACCGGTCTTTTCCGCCGCGTCCCGCCCATGGTGGGGCAGGAGGGACTACTGCCAGTGCAGGAATCGCAGGTCCACCTTCTAAGCCAGGCACCAGCACCACTGGTGCGTGTTGGAGTTACAACAGGGGCTATTGCTCCCGGTACCCATGCAAGTTCAAGCATGAGTGCTCCAAATGTGGAGGACGGCATGCCCTTACCCAATGTTTTACCTTGGCCACGCCTTCAGAGCAGTGGCGAGCCACGAAAGGAAGGGGGCAGGCTGGGCAGAAGGGCGCATACACCAGTTAAGGTTGAGGCGATGGCCCCATGGCTCTCGTGTTACCCGGACAGGGAGCCGGCATTGAAGATTCAGTGGGGTTTCACAGAGGGCTTTCGGGTGGGCTATCAGGGACCTAGGGTGAGGAGATGGGCGGACAATCTGAAATCAGCCAAGGAATTGCCGGGGGTGGTGGCGGTCAAGCTGCAGAAAGAGGTGGACGAAGGCAGGGTAGCGGGCCCGTTTGTCGACTGGCCGGTGGACGACTTGATCATCTCCCCACTGGGAGTGGTACCCAAGAAGGAACAGGGTGAGTTTCGTTTGATACATCACCTCTTGTGGCCGGAAGGGTAGTCTGTGAATGATTTCATCGCTGAAGCAGACTCGAGGGTGCTCTATGCCTCGGTGGATGATGCGGTCCGCCTAGTGAGGGTGTGTGGGCCGGGGGCGGAAATGGCGAAGTGTGATGTGAAATCTGCCTTCCGACTGCTGCCTATACACCCTGCGGATTTCTCTCTCCTGGGTATGCAATTCGCAGGGGCCATATACGTGGACAAGGTGCTGCCCATGGGGTGTGCGATTTCCTGCGCCCTGTTCGAGATGTTCAGCACATTCTTGCAGTGGGCCTTTACACAGATCAGTGGGCATCGGGAGGTTTCTCACTACCTGGATGACTTTCTCTTTTTGGGAAAGGCGCATTCAGGGGATTGTGGCAGGGCCCTGTCACAATTTCAGGAGATGGCACAGCGGTTCGGTGTACCCTTGGCGCCTGAGAAAACGGCTGGGCCCAGCTGTAGACTGACGTTCCTGGGAATTGAGCTGGACTCCATTCGATGGTTAGCTCGACTCCCTGACGCGAAGGTGACGGAAATACAGGCGTGCCTCTTGTGGGCGATTGGGGAGAAGAGGATCGCATTGAGGGCTGTGCAACAACTGTTGGGTTTCCTGAACTTCGCGTGCAGGGTGGTGAGGGCTGGACGGACGTTCTGCAGACGGCTCGGCATGGTCATGTCGGGTGCAGTCTTACCACACCACAGGGTCCGGATTTCCATGGGGGTCCGGGCGGATTTGAGGACATGGCTGACTTTCTTGACTGATTTCAATGGGGTATCACTGGATTTTGAGGACGAAAGGATGGTTTGGCAAGTGCAAATTTACTCTGATGCGGCCGGGGCAGCGGGCTTTGGGGTTTTCTGGGATGGCAGGTGGTGCGCTGAGGAATGGCTGGCACATTGGGTAAAGCAAGGGAGGAGCATTGCGTTTCTTGAATTTTTTCCATTGTTGGTGGCACTGGAGGTGTGGGGGTCTGAGTTTCAGAATAGGTCAGTGCTGTTCCATGTGGATAACATGACTGTGGTCGAGTTGGACAACCGACAGAGGGCAAGGGATTTGAGGGTACTGCGTTTGCTGCGAAGCTTCATGCTAAAATGCCTGAGACTGAATTTGGTGTTTTGAGCTAAGCATGTCCCTGGGGCGAATAATGACATTGCGGATGCTTTGTCTCGTTCGCAGTGGCAACGGTTCCGGCGGTTGGCACCAGGAGCGGATCAGTTCAAGACCGAGCTGCCGGACGGCATCTGGGCCTGGGGGGAGTGAGGGTGATAGGCCTGGTGGAGAAATCTATAGCTGTGGGGAGTCGTCGTTTGGAGACCGTTCAACTGTGGAACAGGGAGTGTTCCAGTTTGTATTGCATTGCATTGACAAAGGGCTATCTTCTGCGACGATTGCGGGGAAGTTGGCGGGAGTGTCTTTTTATTGTTGTTTGTTTTTTGGATTTGATCCTACAAAGGATGTGATCATTGGTAGGGTTCTCAGAGGTTGGGGCAGGGAGAGAGGGAGGGGTGGGGGGAGAGGTTTTTTAAGGGAGGCGATTACGTTTGACTTACTGGTCAGACTGGTTGAGGCCTTGCCCCAGTGTTATGACAGTTTTGAGGTTGTGGTTTTCCGTCTATGCATGGTATGGATGTTTTTTGGGGCCTTTAGGGTGTCAGAGTTGTTGGGGACGAAACAGGGGGGCGGCAGGAGATACGAGGAGATCAGGTTGGATGCAGGTCGCCTGGGGATTTGGTTGGGGCAGTCCAAGACGGATCAGTTGGGGAGAGGGACCTGGGTTTGGTTGTGTGAGAATGGTTGCGGGGGTGTGTGTCCGGTGGCTGAATGGCGAAATTTTCTATTGACAACGAGGGCCACGAGTGGGGAAATTTTTTGTCACGGGTCTGGGGCGAAGGTGACGGCGGCGCAGTTATTGGCGGTTTTGCGCATGGCCTTGAGACGATTGGGTTTGAACCCGGCGGGTTTTGGGACGCACTCTTTCCGTATTGGGGCGGCAACGGCGGCAGCGCGGCTGGGATGGGCTTGGGATAGGATTCGGCAGATTGGGAGGTGGAAATCTAGGTGCTGCGAGCGCTATGTGCGTAAATAAGGGGTCTTGGACTGGGGCATTGCTTGCTGGGGGGGGGGTGTTGGGGGTTTTTCTGGACGTGTTACTAATGCCTTTTTCTCACCGTAGGTTGCGTGGGTGGCCCGGGGGCCAAGACGGTCACATGGATCGTTGGGCATTCGTTTGTGCATTGAGCCTCCAAGTATGCAGAGGAACAGGTGTACGGCCGTAACCTGGGACTCAAAGGACAACATCATGAGGTGCATTGGTGGGGAAAAGGGGGGATGCGATGGGGGGCACTATTGCCCTGGCTCGCGAAGATGGTCCCCCAGAAAGGATGCCCTGATTTGTTAATACTGCATTTGGGTGAGAACGATCTAATTCGGCTGTCGGGTTTGACGCTCTTACAGCTGATGCAAAGAGACTTGGAGATACTGAAACAAAGATTGGCAGGGACCTGCATTGCATGGACAGAATTTGTTCCTCGGAGAGTCTGGAGTGGGGCAATAAAACACGGGGCTGTTGAGAAAGCACGGAGAAAGCTAAACAGAGCGATGAGGGTTTTTTGTGGGGAGAAGGACATTAAAGTGATTGCTCATACTGGACTGCGACTGGAGGAACCACCACTTTTCAGGGATGACGGTGTGCATCTTTCGCGGCTGGGGAACGCATACTACATGATGGAGATGAGAGATGTGGTCAGCAAGTTGTGGAACTAGGCTATTTGGTGTAGGAGGGACGCTTGAGTACGTGGGGCGAAAGATGCACAGTTGGACACGGGGGGGGGGGCGCAGGTAACCGCCCTAAAGGGGGTTCCCTGGTTGGCGGTACATGGGAGGGGTAGGGGAGTCACTGGCGGGCGCACCCATCCCTGGGGGGGTGAAGAGTGAATGATGGGGGGCTGGAGGCATGAGTGTAATGCCAGGTGATACCGGGGAGGATGCTAGAAGAGAAGTGAAGAAATGGATGAAGAACGGAACGGGTCATGGAGTGGAATGAGAGGTGAGTTTGGAGGGGGTGAAGGGAGTGAATGGATGAAGAGTTGATGTTGGGGTTTGTTATTGGTTATTTGTTGTTATTTGGTTATTGATTATGTTGTGCAGCCTGGTCCTAATAAATGGCCTTTTACGCTTAAAACATCAGCGTGGACTGTTTATTGCGCGATGGTGGGCCCCGGGGGAAGCAGAGTCGCAGACTAGTCTTCCCCTGGGGTCTTTCGCGCAGGAGGGCCAGGCTGGGGTCAGGGGGTGGGGTTTGGGGGGTGGGGTATAAGAATGCAGGGGAGGAAGGTGACTTCCTCTTCCTGCATTCTGGCTTCATCGGGAGGGTCGATTTAGAAAAGGCCACCCACCCACCCTATAGTTAATAGGGTTTGGGAGTAGGGTTGGCGAAGCGTGCCAGTTTAGGACGGGCTGCAGGGTTGGCGGTACTTGGGAGGGGTGGGGGAGTCACTGGCGGGCGCACCCATCCCTCGGGGGGGGGGAAGAGTGAATGAGGGGGGGGGGGCTGGAGGCATGAGTGTAATGCCAGGTGATACCGGGGAGGATGCTAGAAGAGAAGTGAAGAAATGGATGAAGAACGGAACGGGTCATGGAGTGGAATGAGAGGTGAGTTTGGAGGGGGTGAAGGGAGTGAATGGATGAAGAGTTGATGTTGGGGTTTGTTATTGGTTATTTGTTGTTATTTGGTTATTGATTATGTTGTGCAGCCTGGTCCTAATAAATGGCCTTTTACGCTTAAAACATCAGCGTGGACTGTTTATTGCGCGAGTGCTACATTACACGGCCTCCGTTATACTAATTACAGGATATACACGCCACTGTCCTACAAAAGCTGGCTATTATCACACTACGGACTATGGTAATCTGTACCACGGGAAGTATATGATTATTGTAGGAAAAGCAGGGATGGTCAGGAAATAACTCCAGGTAAGCAATGTGGTAACAAAGTGTAACACACTGCCCCCCTTTTTTTATTTTTTACGTCAAAACATAATCTTGAAACTTCGCAGGAAGACATCTCACTCTTAACTGTCTGGGTGCACACTTAGTATCACTGACTACAACAGCTTCTATTGTTGCTGCACTCCCCTTCCTTTACGTCAAGAAACACATTGCTGCTGGAATTGTCCATATGTTCCTTCCTACCCTTAAACAAGGATACCCTATTAAGATTCCATACAGTCCCACCATCTACAAGCACAGCATTAGTGAAAACTTGAATGACGAACAGGGACAGACCAGATGCTGCATCCTTTTCCATCAATCCTGGGTTTCCTAATGCGGACCATGTCCCCAACTTCCTCACCTTGTTTACTCACTCTACCCCTCTTTTCCTTCATGTCATGCTTCATCTTGAGCTTGTATTCCTACATTTTGCGTCGAATAACTACAAAGTCCAATTCAGTTGCCTTGTTACTCTTATCCTTTCTCATCTTTAGCCACCAAGGAACTAACTTGGACCCTGGCTTGTGACCCCTTAATAATTCAAACGGACTAACTGAAGTAATAGCATTAGGAGATGTGCTATATGCCAACAGCATAGACTGTAAAGCATTTCTCCAATTGAGACCACACCTAATAGATAATTGAATAGCTTTCTTATCAACACGGTTAAACCTTTCCACTTGACCATTGGCTTCTGGATGGAACACAGAGCTCCTTCTATGTGTCACGTCATACCTTATGAAGAAATCCTCCATACATTTACTAATGAATTGGGGACCATTATCAGTAACTATTTCTTGGGGAATGCCCTCTCTACAGAAAACGTCATCCAAAAATTCAATTACTCTTTCAGAAGTAACTTCCTTTACCATTTTGAGTTCTGGCCACTTGAAGTAGTAGTCAATTAAGACAATACCATATGCCCAAGGCCGGACTGGGAACAGAAACCGGCCCTGGCAAACTGCTCAGCTGCCCCCCCCCCCCGGGGTTAAGGGGAGTGCAGCCGAGCAGTTTGCGAGGGCCGGTTTCGGCCGATTTTGTTACTGGGGGCCGATATTGCAGACCCCCGGTAACAAAAACAGCCACCCAGGGGCCCAAAACCGGCCCCCACCCTAGCGGCCCACCGGGGAAACGCCCGGTGCCCGCTACGGCCAGTCCGGCCCTGCATATGCCTCTTGTTTCGGTAACACAGCAAATAGACCAATAATGTCAGTACCTAGTTTACCCCAAGGGGCATCAGGAAGCTCGACGGGTTGGGGATCCGTGCACAAAGCTCTAGCTGATTTGTCACTGAGAGTACATTCACTACACAATCTCATGTGATGCTCAACACAACTGTCGATACCAGGCCACAAGAAACCTTCCTTAATCCGTCTCCTGGTACTAGAAATACCCATGTGACCTTCATGAGCTAACTCGATAATTGCCTCTCTCAAGGTGAAAGGAGGTACAAATTTGTCACCCCTGACAATAATCCCATTTTCAATCGCCAATTCCTCTCAAATCTTGAAATACCCCATAATGTCACCATTCATTTTCTTTTCCTCAGGCCATCCATGTAAAATACAATGTAATACAACTTTGAGCTCATTATATTTTTCCATTTTCTCCATCCATTTCCCTTCCTGAACAATGGAAAACTAACTACCAACCATGTTTATGTCTCCTAATTTGAACACCACTTCACAATGTTCCTTGTCTGCTGGCTAATGTTCAGTACATGGTAAAGGCAATCTAGACATGCATTCAGCATGACCATTGCTTTTGCCACTCACAAACTCCAACTGACACTGAAAGTTTTGTAATTTAGATGCTAATCTAGCTAACCTTGCAGACATGGTCCGCCCACCTCTTGGTGCCATCATGTGAATCACTGGCTTATGGTCAGTTTTAATAATAAACTTGGTGCCCCACAGGAAAGTTCTGAAATGCTCAGCACCCCAAACACATTCCAGCAGTTCCCTTTCAATTACTGAGTAATTCTTTTCTGCATCCTTTAAAGCCCTGGATGTGTATGCAACTATCCATTCTTTGCCATTGTCTCTCTGCATTAATACACCTCCAAGTCCACTATTGCTGGCATCAACCATTACCACACACAGTTTCCCAACAATAAAAGGTTTCAAACATGGAGCATTTACAACAAATTCTTTCTAGTGAATAAATGCATGCGTCATCGCTTCAGTCCATATACATTTTGCATTGTTCTTTAGTAAGCCCCTTAAAACCTCCACTTTGGATGCATAATTGGGAATGAATTTAGCATAAAACTCAACTAGGCCTAAGAATGCGAACAGTTGCTCCTTTGAAGTAGGTACAGGAGCTATGATGATATTATCCACATGGTTTTTCTTTGGTTTAATACCATTTCCACTAATGTTGTGCCCCAAGTACTCTACTTCCAACCTCCTAAATTTGCATTTGTCAACTCGTAAAGTGAGGCCCTTTAATGATAAAGCTGACAAGTCTTTTCTCAGATTGCAATCATGGTCTTGATTATCCCTCCCGAAAAAAAAGGATATCATCTTGAAATGCCACCGCACCCGTTATGCCGTCCAGAGTTTCTTTCATGAGTCTCTGGAATACAGAAGCTGCACTGGCCAATCCAAAAGGCATACAACAGAATCTGAATAAACCTTCGGGTGTATTGAATGCAGTCAGATTCTTGGAATCATCATTAAGGACAACTTGGTGATAAGTGTTGGACTCACCGGGTGTTTCTGCAGAGGCGAGGTGGAAGAACCGATACTGGATCCCCACTTCCCTCACCCACCAGATCAGCCCAACAAGGTCAAAGCCGAGGAGGTGAATGTGGGGAAGAGGGCAAAACAAAACACTTTCAGCTCAGGAAATAATGCAATAATATCCAAAGAAGAAACAGAAAACACTCTGCATGGATTCCAATCCATCAGATAAGTATGTCAATAAACAATAAATAGCACGATCCTACCGTGTACCAAACGAAGGCTAGGATCCTTTAAATAGTATTTCTTCTTTCTTTCTATTTGGCAGCTACCAGGAAAGATGAAAAGAAATGGAAAACAAGCTGCCCGGGAACAGCAGCTGTAGAGGAGGTTACCAGCGAGGGAACGCCAGCGACGGAGAACAACTCGGAAGAGGAACCAAAGGACCCGGAAGAGAAGACTCTTCCGGACGAGTGAACGCGTCGGAGACGTCTCTAGGACCCAATGGCTTCAGGCAGTCAACAGGTAAGAATGCAGCGAGATAGCGGGAAGGCTCGGCGGCAACTGAAATGGATCGCGAAGCGCATTCCATTCTCAGTCAGCCCCTTTTATTGGTGTCTGGGTCTGCCCCGCCGTCCGACTGCAGCTGGCATACGGGGCGCGCCCGACAGTACACTCCCCCCAGAACTCCTCCCACAGGCTTGGGTTTGTGAGGATAACGTCTGTGGAACAACTGCAATGACCTGGGGGCATGAATATGGCCAACGGGTTCCCAAGACCGTTCCTCAGGCCCATACCCCTTCCAATGTATTGAATACTACAGTTTACGTCACACACTACGAGAGTCCACAATATAGTCAACCTCGTACTCAGGCTCATCCTCAACCACTACAGGGGGAGGAAGAACAGGGACTACCGTACCCTCAACCACCGGTTTCAGTAGAGATAGATGAAAAACCGAATGAATCTTCAATGAAGCAGGCAAGTCTAGTGTCATGGCTACAGGGTTCACCACTTTGGAAATTACATAAGGACCAATAAAACGAGGTTTGAACTTTCTTGTTCCTTTTATAGTAATGTTTCTTGTGGACAACCATACTTTATACTCAGGTGCATAGTCAGGAGAGGGTCGTCGATGTTGATCTGCTCCATCTTTGTACTTGCTCTTTGCCTCCTCTAAGTTTCTTTGGGCCCTTTTATGTGTTTTGTTAAGGTGATTCACAAATTCTAAGGCTGCAGGAGTGGAGGTGGCAACAGAAGGTAACAAAAGTCCACAACGAAGGTGGAAACTAAAATTACAGAAAAAAGGAGAAAGTTCTATAGAAGAGTGTTCACCATTGTTCTAAGCAAATTCTGGAGCCCAAAGTAGAGTATTCCATTCCTCAGAAGTGTGAAGCAGGTAACATCGCAAGTATTGCTCTATGCACTGATTTACCCTTTCCGTTTTCCCATCGGCCTGGAGATGATAAGAGGATGAGAGTCTCACATCTATTTGTAGTAGTGTACCCAATCCCTTCCAAAATCTAGAGACAAATTGAGGACCTCAATCTGATACGATAATGGATGGGAGACTGTGAATTCTCACTATATGCTGTAGAAAAACAGAAGCGAACTCTTTAGAATTAGGTAGGCTTTTCAAGGGTATAAAATGGGACATTTTGGTCAACATGTTAACCATGAAGATTACAGTATGTCACTGTTTAGTAGGTGGAAGTTCCACTATAAAATCCATAGCTATGGAGTGCCATGGTGTCGGAGGTGTGGGCAATGGAGTTAACAGACCAACAGGTACTTGATGTGAGCTTTTACTTTGAGCACAGACATGACACTGCTGAATGTATAGGTGAGTGTCTTGAACTATAGATGGCCACCAAAAAGATCTTCTAAGTAAGGCTATAGTCTTTTTATAACCTGGATGTCCTGCTAATACATGTGAATGACACCAATCAAGAGCTTGTTGCTGTAAGGCCTTGGCAGGGAGCACTAAGCCTCCCTGAATGTATGACAGCTCTTGCCTTTTTTCTCCTTTGTGCTTTGTTACATACTACTCCTTTGTTTCCTCTGTGTCTTGTGCAGAAAGCACCTCTTTCAGAAATGACTCTTCTGAACATATAACCCCCAAAATACGCTCTGGACTTGATATAAGGGGTTGGTCATGATTATTCTCACTGTCTGGTATATCATAGCCATAACGTGACAGTGTGTCTGCTTTACCATGTTTCCTGCCTGCCTGGAACTGTATGATGTAATCAAAGTTGCTAAAATAATGTGTCCATCGCAACTGTCACATGGATAGAGCCCTGGCTGCTTTCAAAAAGGGTAGGTTTCGGTGATCAGTGATGACGGTAACTGTATGCAAAGCCCCTAACAGGTACTGCCGCCATTCTTCAAAGGCTCATTTAATGGCCAGTAACTCCCTGTCTCCTACAGAATAGTTCTGTTCGGTAGGCGTAAGTATGTGTGAATAAAAAGCCACAGGGTGTAATTGTCCAGTTTGTTTGTCTCTCTGAGACAATATACCTCCAATGCCACCTGTGATGCATCTGCCTTTACTATAAAGAGTTGAGAGGAATCAGGGCGTTTTAAGATAGGAGCAGTAACAAAAGCTGTTTTCAGAATAGTAAAGGTTTCTTCGGCAGCTGGCGTCCATAAGAAAGGTGCCCCTTTTTTCAAGAGTTTTGTGATAGGAGATGCCAAAGATGCAAAGCCGTAGATAAATCGTTTGTAAAAATTGGCGAACCCTAAAAAACTCTGCACTCCCTTTACATTACTAGGAGAAGGCCACCCAGTAATAGCTGTAACCTTTTGGGGATCCATAGTCGCCCCTTTTGAGGATCACACAAACCCCAAAAAGGTGACTTCCGAAACATGAAATTCACATTTGTCCAGTTTAACATAGAGATTATTGTCAATGAGTCGTTCTAATACAGTTTTCACATGTCCTATGTGTTCCTTGATGGTAGCAGAATAGATCAAAATGTCATCAATGTATGCGATGGCACTCCCATCCAAAGCCTCTCAACACATTGTCAATAAAAAATTGGAAAGCAGCAGGGGCCTTACAAAGACCAAAGGGCATGACCAAATACTCATAGAGTCCAAATTTGGTCCAAAAATCTGTTTTCTATTCGTCTCCCTCTCTTATCCTCACTAAGTGGTATGCCCCTCTCAAGTCTAATTTCATAAAGACAGTAGCGTCTTTTACCTGATCGAGTATGGACTGAACGAGAGGCAAAGGAATATCTGTTCTTTATTGTCACATTGTTTAGGGATCTATAGTCTATGCAACACCAAAGGCCCCCTTCTCGTTTGGGTATAAAAAAAGGGAGAAGAAGCAGCAGATCCAGAAGGCCGAATCAACTTCCTTTTCAACATATCATCTAAGTATTCTCTTAGGTAAATATTCTCCTTCTCAGTATAAGCATATATATACGACTGCAAGGAATTTTAGCTCCTGGACTTAAATCACTGCGACAATCGTAAGAACGATGAGGCGGCAAAACAGATGCCTTTTCTTTATCAAGCACCTCTTTGAGAAGATGATAGCAGGCAGGCACTTCAGGTAAGTCGGAACCGGTGGTCATTGTCACTCTTTTCATGAAGTTCCTTACAAAATTCAGAAGAAAAAAACAGATCCCGATTTATTCCAGTCTATATACGGATTATGGTTCCTCAACCAAGGAAGACCCAAAATGGCCTTGAACTGAGGAGAAGAAATCAAGTCAAACTGAACCATTTCCTGGTGGCACTCATTGATACAAAGTCCTAATTCTGCAGTACTATGCGTGACAGGTCCTGTTTTTATGTTACTCCCATCGATAGTCTTTACTATCTCTGTTACCTTTTTGTCTTTTACTGGGATAGCCATTTGTTCAGTCCAAGTAGAGTCTATGAAATTCCCTGTTTCCCCTGAGTCTAACATGATTTGGACTACTATCAATTTGTTTCCCCAGGTCAGTTGTGCTTTTATGAAAAAAATTACACACAGGGGAAAAGGCATGATTTTGACTCAGTAGTTGGGAGACTATTAACCCTGACCTACCCGAGCAACCTGTCTCCACAGTTCTCGGGTTGGCTAGTTTCCCGACTCTGGTCGTTTTATGTGTTTAACAGGACAGTCTCGTAGAAAATGTCCTGCTTTCCCACAATACAAACATGGTCGTTTGTCTCTAAGTCTTTGTCTTTCTTCCTCACTCAAGGGTCCTTTGATAAGATACTACCTATCTGAATAGGCTCAGGGTCATCAATGTTTTTGTCAGTGTCTGGCTTCCTTTCTTTGAATGTCAGAAACCTGTTCTAAGAACGTCCTTTTTCACTTTTCGCTCATTTAGTCTGTGGTCTAATTTGACCACAAGATCTATTAGTGCATCATAACAGTCAGGGGGGGTCCACTACCTGGGCCAAGACGTCCTTCAATTAATCTTTCAGCCCTCTGTAAAATAGAGCGCTACTTTTAGCCTCAGGCCATCCTGGCTCAGCAATTAACCGGTTAAAACTGGAGATATAGGTCATGAGGTCATTTGACTCCTGTTTTAGGTTTAATAGTTCCGTGTCTACTGTTTGCATGAATGAGTGTCTATCAAATAGTCAGCACAATTCCTCCTTAAATGTGCTGTAGTCGTACAACAAGGGGTCATTGCGATCTACCAAAGGGATAGACCATATGACAGCGGTTCCCCCCAGATAAGATAAAACAAAAGCTAACTTGGATTGCTCTGTTGGAAAACAAGACGCTTTGCACATAAAATGTAGCTGGCACTGGTTAATGAAGGTAGCGTACTTAGCAGAATCCCCCAACAACCGTTCTGGTGGAGCTAACGGTATAGAAGAAGGGGTTGTTAAATGATATACTGGTGAAACATTACTGGAGGAGGATGGCTGAGGCGAGAAGAAATTACTATGGGCGCCTGATACTGTGTCTGGTGAGGGCGCCGTTTGAGTGGCGTGCTGTAAGGCATCCACTCCAAGGGTTAGGGCCTGTGTTTCTTTTTGCAGGTTTCCGATCATATGGGCCACATCAGTTAACGTAATCTGACGTTCTTCCATCTTGGCCAAGCGAAAAGATAAACGTGGGCTTCGCGATCTGTCGGACTCACCGGGTGTTTCCGCAGAGGCGAGGTGGAAGAACCAATGCTGGATCCCCACTTTCCTCACCCACCAGATCAGCCCAACAAGGTCAAAGCCGAGGAGGTGAATGTGGGGAAGAGGGGAAAACAAAACAAGGAAAGGGAGGAGGAGTCGATCAAGAATAGGCACTTCTGGCACAGCTTTCTTAGAAGGTTGATTGCATGGTCTCCCTGAAGAACATCCCTCTTCTACTGCAACTGAAGGTACAAATATGCAGATAATCAACTGTCACTGTTTGTGTAAACTTAGTGAACGCCACCGTAATCTCCACTAGACCCACAAAACATAAATAAGGATATCCTGTAATTCTAGGGAAAAACCAAATGACATATTTCCCTAGACACGATAAGTAAGAAAAGACAAAAAACGCCACAAAAAGGGTGCTGGGTCAGATTTAGTAAATAGGCTACTCCATAGACTCTGGAAATAACCTATACTGATTTCCCTATACTTTCAGCTCAGGAAATAATGCAATAACATCCAAAGAAGAAACAGAAAACACTCTGTATGGATTCCAATCCATCAGATAAGTATATGTCAATAAACAATAAATAGCACAATCCTACCGTGTACCAAAGGAAGGCTAGGATCCTTTAAATAATATTTCTTCTTTCTTTCTATATGGCATCTATATGGAACTTCCGCCCAGTCTTAGACAGATAGAAGACCTTTTGCAGTGCAGGAAAAGGCTCAAAACCTGGCTTTTCCCAAAAGTGTAGTTCCGATCCTCATCACTTTTAGTGAGTTCTATCCTCACAGTAACATATGTGAACAGTAGGGCTAGTGTAAGTATGCGCCAGGATACCCGTGGGGTGATAGTGCGCTTTATAAGTTCGAATAACATTAACATCTACCAGGAAAGAAGAAAAGAAACGGAAAACGAGCTACCCGGGAACAGCAGCTGTAGAGGAGGCTACCAGCGAGGGAACACCAGTGACGGAGAACAACCCGGAAGAGTAAACAAAGGAACCGGAAGAGAAGACTCTTTCGGACGAGTGAACGCATCAGAGACGTCTCCAGGACCCGACTGCTTCAGGGAGTCAACAGGTAATAATGCAGCGAGATAGCAGGAAGGCTGGGCGGCAACTGAAATAGATCGCGAAGTGCATTCCATTCTCTGTCAGCCCTATTTATTGGTGTCTGGGTCTGCCCTGCCCTCCGACTGCGGCCGCCATACGCGGCGTGCCTGACAATAAGCACTGGCAAGATCAATACAAGAAAACACTTTGGCCCCCGCTAAAGTGGAGACCATGTCATGCAAATTGGGAAGAGGATGGGCATCGACCCAAATAGCACTATTGAGGCTGAGCAAGTCAATACACAACCTCAATTCGCCAGAATGTTTGATCGAAATCACCACATGAGATACCCATAGTGATGATTCCACAGGTTCAATAATATTTTTGTTGCACATGTCATGTAACATATCCTTAAGTTTACCTCTGTATGATAGGGGCACGTTTCTAACTCTATGTCGAATAGGCATGGCACCCTCAACAAGTTTGAGGCAGTGTTTAAATCCTTGGTATTCACCTAATTTGTCACTAAATACACTGGGAAATGCTGTTTTCAGCTCTTGAATGAAACTAGAATTATCATCATCAAGATTAGTAGTGGAAGTACTAATAGCAAAAACTTGAGGATTGGCTCTGGGACCTAGTCTCATTCCAATCTCTTCCTGATGTGGCCATCCTAACAAAGAGTGCACTTTTCTTGCTACATAAATTTTCCCAACAGTATGACGACCTTCAAATTTCAAAGTGGCCCACAAATATCTTACTAAGTCAATTTTGTGACCAGTGTAACCTCCAGGGGCAATATCTGGAGCATACAAGGACTTATGCTGCCAGTTCTTCTTGACTACGTCTGGGGAAATTATAGTGTACGAAGCGCAAGAATCTACAAGTACATGTGTGCTAACACCATCAATGTTAATGTCACATGAAGGGAACTTTGCCACTTTACCATTTTCCCAAATGTTCAAGACCGTGTTGACATTCTCTTCGTCATCGTCATTTAAGTCTCAGTTGATATCATAATCATGAACATAGTCTACTCTTTTGGGAGCTGACCTACAGACTCTGCTGAAGTGACCTTTCTTGCCACATCTTGAACAAATCTTATCAATTGCTGGACAGTTTACCCAAATTACCACTACTGCCACACCTGTAACATACATACTTCTTGCCCTTTGTACTTTTCCTGAGCATTCCTTTGAATAATATAATTCTTGGAAGAATATTTCTTTCTTGTTTTCTCAGAATCCTTAGACACAATATACACCTCATTTTTCTCCGTACCTCTTATTTCTTGTACACATTTTTCTGAATGCTCAATGGACTTTGCAATATCAATGGCAGCACTTAAAGACATGTCAGAGGATGTCCAAAGTCTTTCTTGAATTTTCTAATTGTTAGTTCTCATTAAAATCTGATCCCTTAGTACCTGTTCATAAGAAATGTGTTCAAAATCACACGTGACAGCCAAGGATCTTAAAACCGAAACATACCTTTCAATAGATTCATCAGAATGTGGTTTCCTTATATAAATCTCTCCATTCAGTATTGGTTTTCTTACCATATCTCAGGGTCAATTGTTTGGACGCATATTGATAAACATTAATGTCCCCTGGACTAACTAAAGCAGGTACGTTTTTAAATTGTTTTAACCCCATTCCACCCAAACAGTGCTTTAATCGAGCAAGTTTTCTTTCAGGTTCGCACTCCTCCCCTTCTAATACTGCAACATACGCTAAAAATACAGGTTCCCATATGTCCCAGTTCATAGGTGGTTCCCCAGGCACAGCGAGGAAAGCTGGGGGTGGCACAATTCCAGACATGTTATAGATGGATGAAAATAAGAAGAATCTGTAAGGTAAGATTGGTTAGTGAAACATAACAAAGGTAGTCACAGTTGTCTGAAAGATGAAAGTGCTTTAGGTGTGTATATCACCGTAAGGACATACACAGATGTGGCATAAATTCCAATGAGAGGCAAGTGTTGTTATAGATACTTCACTGGAAAGTACAGCGTGATACTTAGCTGACTGACGCTGACACGGTGGCAGCAGAACTGCTCCTCAGGGTGTTTGACATCGAATACACGCAATGCCAACGTGTTAACAACTTCACCACACGCAATCCAAACAAGAACAGTGATGAAACCGATGATTTATTGCTGCCAATGAGCAGAGCAGAAACGATGATTTCGGTGAGCAACGGACCAATTGTAACATGGATACACAGAAGACCAATCCGGTTCCTCCACAGCTGAAATACGCTCCAATCCGAGCACAGAAATAGGAACAGATGCGACCGATCTGGTGTGGTGGTAGGCGGATATAGTACAAAATCCCTCACACGCGTAGTGTCGCCCACTCATCGCCAGTGTAGGAAAAGCAGGGATGGTCAGGAAATAACTCCAGGTAAGCAATGTGGTAATCCAAGGAAATCTTTATTCCAAGTTGATAAGGTATAACAGCACGTCAGTGATCCCAGCATCGAATGCCGGTAACCGCCTGTCCCTCCACATATATGCACGCAGGCACAATTAAAACCCTGCATGATGCTCCAGCCCCCGAGCCAGCCGTTCAACCGCCAGTGCCATACAGACATGCCGCACGCAGCCCACCACTTGGCAACGCCGCTAACACAAAGGGAGTGACACGAGCGACAGAAGATTTCGCTTGTGTCACTCTCATGGCGAGAGTAAGCTGCAATGAAAAGTAAACGCTATTCAAAATGCACACTTATATAAAATGCGCACACGCGCATGTAACACATATACTATAGAATATGCCTGCGGCTGTATTACTAAATAATTTCAAAGTTGTACAGCAGATGGCCACGTTGTAGAGTAAACCCATTAAGGTATTTCAGAACATGTCAATGACGGTACTACAGAAAACGCACTTTCACTTTTTTATGGTTTTCCATGAGCATTTACAGGGTTGCTGAGATGGTGGAAGATAAAACTTCCACCAATATAAGTTTACTTCTTGCTTGTTCAGCGCAAGCCACTTCATCTGTGTTCATGTCCAGGCGCAGATTTAGTGAGTGGGGCTAGGGTCTGTTGGGCTTCTGTAATCAGTATCTCCTTCTGTCCCCTGAGATATCCCTTTCCTCCAGGAGAACAGCTAGAGCTAGAGGCCTTGCCACTGCTGGGGCCCAGTGAGAAACTGGGTTATTGGTTGAGGGGGGTGAATCCCTGTTCGAGAAACAACTACAAGCCCCGTCAGGGTGAACCACAAAAAGTCACTAAATTAGCCTGTGCTTCACCCTCTGGTAGCTTGGCACAAAAGCAGTCAGGCTTAACTTACAGAGAATGTGTAAAGTATTTATACAGCACACTAGCAGTAATAGAGGGAAAACAAAACATAAAACAAATCCCAAACCAATTTAGAAAAACAGACTATGTTTTAACAAATAATTTTAGACCAAAATGACAAAAATCAAATTAGAAGAACTGGAGATATTGCATTTTAAAGGTTTAAATAAAAACAGCACCAAAAGGCGCTATGCACCACCTGATGCTATCTCATCTTGCTGGACCAGGACAAAGTCACAAGTTCAGGCTAACCGTGCCAGAGCACAGGACCAATTTTGGCTCGCTGAGGTTTGTACCTTATGTCCTTGGTGCGCGGTCTGTGCAGCATTGCTTTGTGAGGGTTAGCGTCCAGAGGTGTTGGTTCCAATGAAACTGTGCTTTGCGTCATTCGGCATTAGTTCCAATGAAGCTTGCAGCAAGATTTTGCGGTGTTCTGTGTCGATCGACATAATTTCCGATAAAGGTGTGCAGCAAGGCTTCGCGGTGCTTTGCAGCTGTTCTGATAAAGCTGGTGGTGGGGCTTTGCATCACTTCGCGCCAGATTTAATGGAACCTTCAATTAGGCCAGGAGGAGTTCTCTCTAATGCCTGCTAAGGGGTGAGTACCTGATCTTGGGATCAGGTACTCACTTCAGCAGAGGCCAGCAGGCTCAGGCAGGTCCAGTTATAGGTCTAGGCAGGTCCAGTGCAGCTGGCCAGTGGCAGGGAGCCTCTGGAACGTGTTATTTCCCTGTAGCTCAGAACAGGAGGTCAGCTACCTGAACCTTGGAGTCACTCTGCCTGGGATGAAGAGAGCAGGTCCAGTCTTCCTTCTCAGAGAGCAGGACAGGCATCAAGCAACTGGGCAGTCCTCTGGCAGCAGGGCAGTCCTTCTTCTGTAGCATCCACAGGTCCAGGAATGTATTGAGGACTGGTCTGAGGGTCCTTTTTTAGGTCGAGCCTAGCGAAGCGCGCATGCGCTGCTCTAGGAGATGACCTCTTGGAATCGGTCTGCACTTTTCTGAAATTCGTGCGTGTTTTGGCCTCCAGCTTGCGGGAGCGAGCAGGGGCGCGCAGGGTGCCATCTGTTCCTTATCATGTTTCCAAGGGTCGCTTTCACTTTCGCGGCTGCGTGGCCGCGCTTGTTTTTGTTACCAGATACGTGACCCAATCGAGCTCCAGGCCTCGTTCTCTACCTCGTGAGGAGGGAGACCTGAAGAACAAGACGGAGCAGAGGATTTTAGAGCTTCAATCTCCTCGTGACCTCCCCCTTGGCGTTTGCCCCCGCTGTCAGATGCTGACACTGCTTGCTCATAAACTGTCTCTATTAATACCATGTCCAGGGTTGAGTTTCACTCCTTCTTGTCCGCGCTGCATAATCGCCTCAGATCTCGCCGGCCTGGTTTTGGCGCTCGGGTTGCGAGTGGCAAATGGCTCCTCCGGCGGAGCAGCTCGTGCCAATCTCCATCTAGACTCCAATAAACGTGTCACACGAGAAGCCTTCAAATGAATGTGAATGCCAATGTCACTTTTTGCACTGGTCAGTTGGTATAAATGATTTTGCAAAATGTTACTGCCATCCGTGCATAATAACCCAACACTGCTGCTAGCTATGTAATCTGGCTCCCACTGTTTATTGTGATTTTTCTAGTCCCCTGTCATGAGGCCGAGTGGTTTCCCGTTAATCCATGTTTTATTTGTTGGCCTTCACAGGGCACAAACCTGTAACAAGCAGGCCACAGAGTTGTACAGACTATTGGCAGGTTAGTCCGGATGTCTGTTTATTTATCTGAATCTTCAGGAATGAAGAGAACTTCTTGGAAATGAGCTTCATGGTCTATGTTATCTGATGCAGGCATTTTACTGATAGAAAGCGTCAGACGGCTTAAGTGTCCAAATAAGAAGGAAGGTCCCTGGAAAACAGGCAGCCTATTTATTCATTTAGAAGTGCCATGAGGGATGTCAGTTCACAAAAATGTTAGAAGTAGTAAAAGTTAGATCGTGTACAGTTTTACCCCGATTACATCATAGTTAACCCCTTTCGTTCCCTTATCTCCTCAACAGCCTCATTTGCTGCATGGCTAAACACTTACACAGGGTAATATGCAGCATGGCTAAACACTTATAAGGTCCCAAAAGCGAGACCTATTGGCTATGCCAATGCTTGTTTAAACTTGATGCCAGCTTAGAAGTGGAAGAAACCTCTAGAGTTTTCACCCCACAGAGGGTTCTAGAATATCCTTCCTCCCAGTCCTGGTCCCAGGAGGTCTGTGGTGACAAAAGGCAAATGTGAAGTTATTTGTGAATGCAGGAGGCAGCCCCTATTGAAGTGTACATGTGGTAGGTGACTGCTCTGCCCCTACCCATCTTGTCAGGATGGCCCATCCTGCCAACACACAATCCCCCTTTGTGACACTGTCTGTAAGGAATAAACAAAGGCCTACTTGACCTACTCATGTGAACCAGGATTACAGGCTGCAGGTACCAAGTGGTTTGGACAAGAAAATTGACAAATTTTTAAAAGTGGTATTTTCAGAATTGGTACTTAAAATCCAACTTTACCTTGATAGAGGGTTTTCATTTATAACTGTGTAAACATGAGATTCCTACTTCCTCCCAATCAAAAGTTAGCACTTATAAAATGTAATAAGGTAACCCAATGTTATACAATGGGGAGAGATAGGCTTTACAGTAGTGAAAAGCAAATGTAGGAGTTTTTCACTACCAGGACATGTAAAACTTGAAAACACGTCCCCCGTTTTAACTACAGAGCACCCTGCCCTGTGGGCTGATTAGGACCTACCCTAAGGATGACTTCTATGTATTAAAAAAGAAGGTTTAGGCCAGGCAAAAGTTTTTTTGCCAGGCTGAAATGGCAGTTTAAAACTGCACACAGGCTGCAGTAGCAGGCCTGAGACATGTTTTAAAAGGCTCAGTGGGTGGTACAATGAGTGCTGCAGGCCCACTGGCATTTAATTTACAGGCCTTGGGTACATGTAGTACCACTTTACTAGGGACTTATAAGTAAATGTGACAATTGGGCGTAAACTAATTTTACCATGCTCAAAGGAGAGAGCACAGTGGCGTAACACAGGCCCCCGCAGCCCTCGCAGTGCGGGGGGCCCCCAAGCTCCAGGGGGCCCCCTCAGCACCGTACTCTGCCCAGAGAGCTCCTTAATGGGTCCGGAGGGGGCCCCTCCACGCACCCTGCAGGGAGGCCCCCTAAAGTTTCGTTACGCCAGTGAGAGAGCACAGTCACTTTAGCACTGGTAAAGTGGTAAAGTGCACAGAGTCCTAAAAAGCCAACAAAACAGGTTCAGAAAACAGGAGGGGAGAAGTTATAAAGTTTGGGGGTGACCCTGCAGAGAGGGCCAAGTCCAACAGGATCCTAATGAGCTAGTGACAATCTTCCCATCCCTCACATTTTCGAAAGATTTTTGTTTGTGTACTTCTAGGCTACAAACTCTATCACCTCATTTGAGAAAAGGTCTGTTCCCCCAATAGCTGTGCCTGATTCCTTGGTCTAGAGCAGGAGCACCCCAGAGTAGACCATATGAAGGCTTGAGGAATTCACCAACCTCCAGGCTGCATTTCCATTTAAAACATTTGGTACATGGTGAAAACAAACCACATCTACTTAAGGCTTAAGGATTCACAGCATGAGGGAGAACAATCCTTCTTAGTACCACATTGGACTTTAAAGCACCCTCCCATGCAGCTAAGGAGGAAATCCCAAAGCCTTCTTGTCACTAGCAAAGCACAACCAAGGTCACCATGCAGCATCTATTCTCTGAAGGAGAACACAGTTTGAGCCAGTCAAACGGAATCCTGATTAATGGTGAAGTATGGGCCTCTCCTTACTAGGAGACTGTAAAACAGGGCTAGGGTTCTGAGCCTTGTACGAGGGTTGAAGCTGGAACCATTAAAATGATCAAGCACTCCTTTACATTCTTTGAGTGGTATGGCATTTTAATTTATGTGGTTAGTAACACTAAAGTGGCTAGATACCACGTCTTTAATTCTTTCATTTATTGATAAATCTGCTCACAGGATGTCTTTGTATGCTGTATCATACTTACACCTTTATAAGAGTATGCCACAGTTAGGACATAACCACACGACTCCCATTATGGAGACACTACAATAGCTATACATAGATGCAAGATGCACCTTCAAAGCATCACACCTGAATCATAACATTATCTTCACAGACACTCCACACTATCTAGTGTTAAAAGTCATCCTTTCAGGAGGGTTTTGCATATATATAATTAATTTTCATGATAAGAGTGGAATTATAGGCCATATACATTCAACATATTCAGTAGTTTGTTTTTCTAATATAGGATGACACACAACTTCACTGTCAATCGAACAAGAATAAAGCACAAAAACAAATAATGGGTAGAATGGTTGAATTAATCTCAGCCTGTGGTAATTGCTAATGGCTGCATCCCAGTCCATCACTGGTTTGCCTACCATGCCACTTCAGATTGGACCTACCCATATGCAAATCAGCCTGGTCCTGCTCCAATAGAACAGTTCAGCTAGAACTATCAGGCCAGGTCCATTCTGAACCAGAACATATGCATCCCCAGACCGGTTTTGGCCTAATTGGACCTCTTCAGTATGAGAGAGCTTGGTTCAGTGGCATAGTGAGCACATGACCCACGTCTGGGCATACCAGTTGCACCTATGGCATCAGACTGGGGAGAGGATGTGGCCTTACGGCTAGAGCGGTCGACCTCGAAACTGGGGAACTGGGTTCGAGTCTCGGCAATGGCGCTCAACATCCTGTGATTCTGGGCAAATCACTTAATCTCCCCGTGCCTAACAAAAAACGAATGTGTCCATCTGTAACGAAACTGGTGCTCATGTAAAGCACTCTGATACCTGATATCTTCGGGTCGAGTTCATGCTATATAAAACTCTAAAAAAAAAAAAACTCTAAAAAAAAAAGACTGAAGAATTTTTTAAAACGTGATTGGCGAAATACTTGAATTAATCTCAGCCACTGGTAATTACTTGAGAAGTGTACCCCAGTCTAATGTTTTTTTATGGCCATCATACTGTGTCAGACAGGATCCAGCCATAAGAAAATCGGCCTTTCTGAATTGGAATGCAAGCAACTCTTAGGACAATTTTGGCCTACTTGGGCCTCTTCAGCAGGGTGGAATTTGGTTCCAGTGGCACACTGAACATGGGACCCACTTCTGGGCATGCCCATTGCCCCTAGGGAATCACACTGAAGAATACAAAAAAGTGATGGATGTAATGGTTGAATTAATCTGAGCCACTGGTACTTACTCAGAGCCACAATCCGGTTTATTATTTTGTTGCCCACCATGCCACCTCAGACAGGAGCCAGATGTATGCAAGTCAGCATTGCTCCTCCTCCAATAGGCACATCCCAGCCCGAACTGCCAGGCCCGGTCCATTTTAAACCGGAATCCAAGCAATCCCAGACTGTGTTGATATTTCCATTCTACAACACTAAAGCTTAGTTCTCAAAACCCCATCTGGCTAGGACAATTCCAAATTCACACTTTCATAAGACTTCTTTTCCTCATCAAGCTTGTCTTTTATTATCCACCATGCTTGTACATACACACTTACTTTCCTAACTACTTCTTCACTTTGAATCTCCTTCACCCAGTGCTTAATTTGAGCCGGGGGTTTCGGGTGCTCAGCACCGGCACTTAATTGTCAACACCCGTGCTTGTGACAGTCTGCCACAAGGTAGAGATGACCACAACAGTCAATTATTAATTCAGTGTACATTCAAAATTACTATTACCTGCCACCCAAGCCAATCTAATAGCTTTGGGGGCCTGGAATAGTCTGAATTGTCACACTTGTAGGAGTGCGATGGTTAGAAGTTGCTTTGTTACTATCATTGGCAGCGTGGCAGGCATGGCATGGCAAGGGCAATATGTGGTGCAAGCTGCAGTGGCCTCTTGACAAGAGCCCTGGCACTTATTTATTTACTTATTTATTTACAAATTAAGCACTTCCTTCACCTACTCCTCATTACTTTTAGATGTTGATTATCTACTGCTGCCACTACACACTCTTCATTATGATCCTCTGTCTCACCTGCTTCCAAGGGTAAGTGGGACAGTCAATCTCCTGTTGCATTTTTCACCCGGGGACACATCCCAAATCAAATATATAAATGCCATTTGGCTTTGAGGGGTGTCACTTTTTCCATTTACCCTTCGTACAAAACAGAAACCGAAAGCAGCTGTGATAATACATTTCATACCTCACAAATACTGTCTAAAATGGGTCACAACTCATCAACAAGCTAACACTTCCTTATCCGCAACTTAATAGTTGGTCTCCACTTGTCTCAATGCTATGGATGAATAAGCCACTGTGACCCATTTGCCATCTCTCACCTGCATTATCACAGTGTCAAGGCCATAGCCACTGGTGTTTGTGACTGTAATTCTGCCACATTTCTTGTCAAATAGCTTCAGATAACGGGCATTATACATCTCATCTTCTAACTTAGCGAAATCATCCTCACATTTCTGACACCAGGGCATACGTCACATCTTTCTTGAGTAACTTCCGCATATTACATCATTTTTCTGCAAAATGTGCTACGAATTTTGCAGTCCCAGGAAAGAAGAGAGTAGCTTTTTATTGGCTGAGTTGGGAGCTGCTTTAATTGCCTTGACTAAGTTCACTTTCAAACAAATTCCCTCATGGTCAATGTAGTGACCTAGATAATCCACCGACTAGTTCACAGCTTACAGTTAACCTTCCCCAACAACAATAGCAAAGCCCCCTGGGACTCTGAAGATACCAATGCAAAGAGCATGAGACAAAACCTGCATGCTCCATTGGAGGTGATAAATTATGTTAAAGGTTTGGAACTTTCTTCAAGTGCAATTTGGAGATACACTGAGTAGAAGCCTAATGCTGAAAACACTGTTGATCCCTTTAACGTTCCCAACAGCTCTTTAGTGTTTGGTAAAGGGTGTCTGTCAGCCCAGATATTTTTATTACGATCCCTTAAATCTAAACACATTCTTATCTTGCCCTCAACTTTCCATGTTAACAATCGGAGTCAATTACTTTGAGGCCCCAATTGCTTCAATTATTTCTTCCTTGCACAAGCAATCTAACTCTTGTTTCAACTCTACCTTTAGTGCAAATGGCACCAGTTTCACTCTGTGTACCTATGGGACCACTCCTTAATGTAGTATGCTTTTGTGCTTGAACCCCTTTAGGTTACCTAACTGCAGGTCCTTCATCCCTTAAATGTAATTACTGCTTCAAAGTAACCTACAATTCCTTTACATTTTCTCCTTAGTATGCATGTACCATGTCATCCCCAATTAGCCTGTATCATGTAACAGAGTTGGCACAGCCCTTACTACCTCACCATTCACTTTCTTCTCACAAAGGAAAACATCCTGGGCATTCCTAATACCAGAAATCTGAAATATGAATTGACCTTAACTGCCATCGGTTGCACTTTCTTCTCCGTCAACCCCAACTACTTTTGCCTGCTAAAAGTATTACCTCTTCCACTCCTTCCCCTACACTCGTGTGCATTTTGCCCCATTTGCCTACACCTCCTGTACACTTGGTTCAATGCAGGGCTATGGTTGGCTGCTACATGTCCCTTAATACCATATCTGAAACATACACTGACCCAGGTGCTTATTTTTCATTTTCACTTCGACCACAAACTTCCTTACGTGCATCACTTTCATAAGCCCCTATGTGCTTCACTAACTTATACCTAGTATCTTGAACATTTTCTCGTTCCCTTCCACTTGTTTCAAGATCTTTTTCATCCTGGGACATAAATTCAAAATATTTAACTAGTACTATTGCCTAGTCCAAAGTCAAACCTTTAGTCAGCAGCAGTTTTTCAAATGTTTTCTTGCTTGCTATGTTTTGCAAAAGTTGATAATGCAACATTTAATCACGGAACGATTTATAGTTAATAGATGCTGCTAATTTCCATATTGCAGCAACTTAATCATCATCCAAGGTTTCTCCAGGCATTTGACCTCTGCCCAAGAATCTGTGGGTTGCTAATCACCTAATTTTTTTTACCTCATTTCTTTCATATTTTTTAATAAACTATTTATGTCATGGCAGTTTCATACTCATGTATTTCTTCTTCATCATCCACCAGAGAAGGTGGAAGAAGCTTCAAGTTCTCTTCCTTAATCACTTCAGCACTAGGCAGTGCTTAAGCATGTCCTGCTTGCATTTTCCTATAAAAGTGTCTCCCCCTTTCCCACAGATTAAATACGATTCTCAACACCTTTTTCCACTATAAACTTAGTTGACTAGGAGACTGTAAGGACACTAACTAGGGGCACTGATATTCCCTCCATGATGTGACAAAATTGAGGTTTCCAAAATATGTACAGTATAGATTGGTTAAATAATACAGGCACTAGATGTTCTCAAACTAGCACGAGGTGTAAGTTGATACAAATATAGATTCACAATTAGGTGCATCACGTGACACAATACGATTAAAAATGATGTAGTTATGGTGTGTTATGGTCTGAATGAGGTGTGTGTGTGCCTTTAGGTGCGAGGCACCCAACAAAATACACAGCCACTCTGTTTTAGTATTCGTGCAAGACTGCGGTTACAAGGCCCCGCTATCTTTATTATATTCCTGTGGTCATGTGACCATGGGAGGTACAACACACATGAAATGCTGCAGGAGCGTCGGGGGAACACCCTTCTGCCATCAACATTACATTCCTCTTTAACTTGAAATAAAACAAAGAAGACATTTTTTAAATACACAGTCATAAACCTTTTTTTCAACTCTTGTGGCGGCCACTCAGGAGGGTTCCATCAAAATAGTGTCCATATTTTTAGCCAGTCTCTCACATAGTCATGAGATGCATTGGGGTTCTTCCTGAGGTTATATCACGGCAGACCTCGCCAAAGGCCACCGCAGCAGGGAGGCCTTGCTCCTGTGGTCCGGGGCCTTGGCTAGAGACTTTGGGTGCTCTGGGAGTTGGGAGGGGCGGTTCTCCTGGTTCGTACTCAACATCCTCATCTGTTATGTCTGGTCGTGGTTGTGTCCCCTTTCGTCCTGCAGGACTGGCATCACCTCTTGATGTGCTTTCAGGTACCATCTGGAACGTCTTGAACTACGAAATGTTCCTCGTGACAGTCTCTGGCCCATGTGCGGCCGCTACCATCTTCCCTTTGATGTTCGTGATTTGCCACGGGGAGTGCTCGAAAGGCAGATAAAACTTGCTACCAGGATGGTGGTCTCGTACGAGCACCCAGTCTCTGACTTGGCGGTCCGGGACTGCGGCCCCTCTGCGTTGCAACATTTTTTGGTTTTGAATGCGTCTCAGGGACGGGGCCAGGCTGTTGGGGACTGGGGTCTTTTTCCACTGAGTATGGTGTGGTATCGCATCTTCCACTCTTCTCTCAAAACAGAAGATGCTGGGGGCACCCCGGTGGTGGTGTGAGGCATTTGGAAGTAGTCTTTCAGAAATGTATATATCGCTGTTTCAGCTTTTTGCTGTTCCGCTTGAGCGATGCGGACAACCTTGTTGATGGTTCGCATGAACCGTTCGGCCTCCCCGTTGGCTTGAAGCCAGCGAGGGGTGACGACGATTTTTAGTGTCTCCTGATAGCAAGTAGCTGGCAGACTCTTGGCCACTGAAGGGGGGCTATTTTCTGTCAGTAACTCCTTAATTATGCCATGGGTGGCCATGACTTTCTCAAGCTTGGGTATTGTTTCTTCTGAAGACGTAGATCACACAATTTTCACCTCTGGGTATTTGGAGAAATCGTCGATGATGACAAATAGGTGACGGCCATCCGGGAGGCAGCCAAAGTCCATGCTGGCATGGTGCCACTGGGTTTTCAGGATAGGCTCGGTGATAATGGGGGGCGGGGGTCTGGGTTTCCGGTGGCTTGGCATAAGTCACACAGCTGTATAGTGCATTCAACGAGCTCGTCCAGGCCCGGGAACCACACCTTGCTGCGTAATCTGTTCTTGGTTCTTATGATTCCTTGGTGGGATCCGTGGGCGAGATCTACCATGTGCTCTGTCAAACAAGTGGGTATTACCAGCCAAGGTCCTCTCAGGAGACAACCCTCTTCAGTAAATTTGAGCTCATCCCTCACATTGTGCATGGATTGTAGGGTATGGCGGGCTTCTGCTGTTTTTTTGTGCCAGTTCGGCAAGTACATTGACCCACTTGCCTGATCAGGTCACGGCGACGGCGGTCTGGAGGCAGTCATCCGACCTGGTGGCCTCTATGATGTCTGCCAGGTAAATAGGAAGAGGACGAGATTGCTCCATGACGATCCTGACATATTCTTTCCTATCTGCTGCTTCCTGCTCCTCTTGGGGGGGGTGGCTGGCCGCACATGGCGTTACAAATAGTCAGCTGGAGTCTAAGACCTTGGCTTGTACCACACTGAGAAGTTGTACTCCTGCAACTGGAGGATCCACTTCTCAATCTGAGGCAGGGGTTTTGTTGCTGACCCTTGGCATAGTGGTAGGAGCTGCTTGTGGTCAATGTTCATCTGGAAAATGTGACTGTACAGGTACACGTTGAAGTGGCGGCACCCCCAATGGATCGCTATTGCCTCTTTCTCGATGTGAGAGTCCCTCTGTTCGGTAGGCGTGAATGCCCTGCTGGTATCAGTAATAGGAGCCCACTCTCCACGTTGTTGCTTCTGGGACAGGACGGCGCCAAGGCTGGTGAGGCTAGTGTCCACGAAGAGTTCCGTGTCTTTGGCTAGATGAAAGTAGGCGAGGGGGTGTCCTTCGAGAGTTCCTGTTTCGTGGCCTGGAATGCTAGGTCCTGCTCTGCACCCCACTGCCGAGTCGATGTTTTAGTGAGTTCTTGCAATGGCTCTGTGAGCTGCGAGAGGTTTCACATAAAGCGGCCATAGTATGTCACCATCCCTAAAAAACTCCTGATGCTGGTTACTGTGGTGGGTGCCGGGGTTGCTTGAATGTCCCAAAACTTGGATGGGTAAGGAGTGACGCCTTTCGCTGAAAAGTGGTAGCCGAAGAAACAGATGTCTTCTTTGAGGAACTCACATTTTTCACAGTGGAGGGTGAGCCCACTTTCATGGAGGCATTTGAACACTGCCTTCAGCCTGCAGAGATGCTCTTAGATGGTGGGGGCATGCACCATGATATCGCCACCGACATTCAAAACTCCATAGAGCCCAGCTAGCAACCCTCTGACAATGTCTTGAAACACTTCGGCTGCGCTGGAAATGCAGAAGTTAAGGCATTTGTAACACTGCAATCCAAGGTGGGTCGATAATGTTGTGATGTGGCGGGACGCCGCTGCGAAGAGGATTTGGTGGTAGCTCAACCTCAGGTCCCTCTTCGAGACCCACTGGAAGCCCGATAGCTCTCCCAAAATGTCATCGACTGTTGGAGTTAAGTGTCTCTCTCGTTTACTGGTGGTGTTGGGGAGGCGCATGTCCAAGCTTATCCTGCCCTCCCTCTAGCTGCTTCGTCTTTCTTGCGACCACTATAAGAGAGGCCCACGGGTTGTCCCTTCCACCTTTTCAATGATGTCTTCTGCTTCCAGCTTGCGAAGTTTATTCTCCACTTCAGGACGAAGGTGAAACACTATCCTCCTTTGGCGTAGGGCAATTGGTTGAATAGAATGGTTGATGTGCAACCATACTTCTGGGTCTTTTAGACACCCTATCAGTTTGAACAGTGGCTCAAACTCCCTGACTAGTGAGTCTACAGCACTGACATGGATCCCGAAGGCAAAATGGACTGGCTGGAGGCATTCGGCGGTGTAGCAGCTAAGAAACATGTCTGATCTGCTTTTGGTGACGTAGATCTTTGATTCGGTGGATAGGCTGTGATGTCCAATGATCGATATGAAGACTCCAGCGAGCGTGAGGCAGGTGCCACAGGCGTATACCCTGGTGGTCATGGGGCAGAGGGCAGGTGGTGTGGGCATGGACTGGAGTAGCACTAGGGGAAGTATGCTGATCGAGTCCCCAGTGGCTACTTGTGCTCTGAGTGGCTGGCCATCCACCGTGACCTGGTGTAGTGTGGATTGTGGCCTCATGGTCGACATTGCTAAGTTAGCTTAAGCCTAGCTGCCATGATGCCTCCTTTGCACACGTTACTCCGTGACTTTGTTTTTCCAGACTCTGCTTGTGACCGTTCACATTAGAACTGTCTGCCTTTCTGCCTTTCACCTTTTCTCATGTTCTCTGTAGTTTTCGTCTGCACACAATGTACAAGGTCGAAAAATAACGTCCCTTGTTGTTGCTGTTCTGGTCAGCCCCTCGCACGTAGACATAACATGAAATACAGCTGCACTGGAGAAATTCGTGTGCTTTTAATATTGTGATCTCCCTGTTGGTGGCACTTGGAGAAAAACCTTTCCAGGGAGAAGAGCTGTGCTTGTCCGATGATGTAAACCTTGCATCTAGTTCTTGAGGTATGGGGTCCCCTGACAAAGCCCAGAGGTCTTCTATTTTTATAATAAACTAGTTACTAGCACGGGGAGGGTGGCAAGGCATTATAGTCCTTAATCCACTGTCTTTATAAAATGCTGTCCCTGTTTGTATTCTATGGAATTGTAACAATGCTTACTGTTTTGTCTTTATGCATTATGCTGCTAGTACTGGCACGTGTACTGTGTCTTAGAGCACGATAGTTGAAATAAACATTTTAAACTATACTGTGTCTCTTAATACGCACGTTGTGGACAAGTATGAGTGAGTAATGAAAGAGTGTTCTTGCTCCCGTGATTCCTGAAAGAGTCCGTGTTCTGGGATGTCTAATCATTGCTAGCTTCTCTGTAGTACGGAGAACAAATGAGACACTATAGCTAGTCGGATTGGGATTTTGGGCACTAAGGTGAATGGTTGGTACACCATTATACACCGAGGTCCTGTTTACCTGCGCATAGTTCTGTATATGTGCAGAATCCCCGCAACATGGCGCCCAACGTGGTGGGCTTCTTATCTGCGAGACGCTTGAGTAGTACTTGTGCTTGTCCACAATTCCCTTCACTTATGTTTCCAGAAACATATGTGAGGGTGTAACCTCCTATATTGATGTTTTTATAGGTTCTTTCAAGCTTGAAGTTATTAAAAGGTGTTCTCTTTTATGTTAACCCTCTATTGCGCTGCCACGCACTACGTTGTTCTACATTCTTAGTCTTGATGACTGTGAATGTCAATATCCCGGCACATAGCCGCGCTCATTTAGCGGCCTATGGAGTACCCGACGCGGGTGTCGCCCTCATCTTTGTGGTCCAAGCTGATCCGGGTTACCACTTTGAGGTGTTTTACTCATGGGTCACTTCTCCAGCGGTGGAGGGAGATGACAATTTGTTCCATGCTTACTCTCCCACCGCCCTTCCTAATGTTTATCGGCCTTATCAGGCTCTTGAAGTACCGCTCACGGCATGGCAACACCGTGTTTGGTTTAATGGCGCCCTCCCACATCCGGTCACCCCGATTCGTTTAGGCCCTTTATCGATAGATGGGGCCGCTTGGCCTGTTTTGGCCGGGTATACCCCACATCCACGTCATTTAGCGGTTCCAGTAGAGGAACTGCACATGCTGCATACGTCTTTGATCCGTGTGCACAGAGCTTTAGTACAATATGTTACAGGCAATGTCCAGATGGCCCCTCCTGGAGTTGTGGCGCATCCAGCTGGACTTGGCGGTGTGACCATAAGTCCCGTCATGGTTAATTCGGTGATGGGCAAGCACCCACAAAATAAGGATGATTTGCCTTATTGACTTGCAGAAAAATTTGACCAGCTGGAGGCGGTGTTTCCAAATACCTCTCCTGTGGAAAAACACAGGATTTTGACTATCAGTTTGCCAAAAGACTTAGTTCCCGAGTTGACAGAATGCAACAACTGGGGTAAGGTATTTGCGGCAGTGTATGCGAAGTGTTTCGGCACTCCATCCATGACGGTCCTCCCCACCGTGATTAAGCGTGTACAAGACAAACATGGCCCTGAAGCGGCTGTGGAATTGGGGATAAGGCTGGTGGAAGTGTTCGATGTAGTGGCTGATCTAATCCTTGCGAACGTCAAGGGTGATGCAGTCAACTTTCAAGTCGCTAATGCTTTGGCTTTAGTCCCAGTGCTGGACAAGCCTTGCGAATTACCAAAAATTATTGCACAGGCTTATAAAACCATTGGCCGCAATAGTTTGGGGGTTAAACCTTTTGCTGAAACGCGAGCTCAAACACAACCACAACAAAAATCTCAGTCTGATAAAGACGAGAAGCCGTTCTTTTCTAAAAAGAACTGGAAGTTGAAGAAACAGGGAAAGCAACAACCAAACCCAGGGTCGCGTGCTGCGTCACCGGTTTCCGTATCTTCTGAACGCACTTATGATTTGCGCGACCAAGCGAGAATTAAGTCTCCTGATAGATTTCAGGTCCCTGACCAGCGTTCTCCTCATTCTTCACAGGCACCATCGACCTCACAGGCTGGTGGAGGAGATCGCCAGGAAAGAGTCAGGGGTCGTGACGCCCCACAGGGACGAGACCAACCTCGACAACCTGGCTGAGGGAAACCAGAAGAATTTCCCCGTTCTCGCCCACAGTTTCGGAAGAAAAAAATTGCCGCTTTAACAGCGAGATATGCCACAGACGGTGAGAACTAGACTCCTGAATTGGACGTGGGCAGTGACGCTGCTAGACAGCGCCGCAGAAGTTACCATAGTGCGGGAGGCACTACGTCCTCATGTGGAGGCGACAGCAACTGACGCTTTCATTACTGTCGAGCCAGCTGACACCCGAGTGGCATCCCCTGACAGACTATTTAATATTGTCCTTCAAATTGAAGGTGACATTGAGCGTGTTATTAAAGGGATTTTTTGGGAAAATCTGACCTCTTCTTACGACATTTTGTTGGCGGAGGCAGATTGGCCGCCCCCATTTGTACTTGCTGCTCTGAGAGGGGAGGAAGTAATCCTTCCGAGCTTTTCGCATCATGTCCCCAAGGACAGAGCGGAGGCGTTAGCAGCTGAATGGGCTGTGGCCCAGGCACCAGCACTGTACCGTAATCACGTGGGCTGGGATGAGGATTCTCCCCCCCATGATATACCATTGCGGTCTCTGCCACAGCCTCAACCCCAATATCCCCTCCGGCGGGAAGCTAAGGGTCCCGTTTCCGACATTCTGACACAGTTGGAATATCAAGGAGTGATTGAAACATGCGTGTCACCAATGAATAATCCCCTTTTCACGGTTTCTAAACCCGATGGGTCTTACCGCTTGGTTTTAGATTGCCGGCATTTGAACTCTCATTGTCGAACCTTTGCGGTACAGAATACACATAGTTCTGCACTGTTTCAATCTTGCAGCAGCGTTACTGGTGGCGGGGTTTATATATAAACAGAACCGTAATTATGTCCTTTCTTGTGACATCTGTCAGCAAATTAAGCCCTCTACGGTTACAAGTCCGCCACAAACACAGCTCTGCATTTCTAATAAACCATTTGGTTGTGTATACCTTGATCACTGCGGTCCATTTTCTTCTGATACTGCATATAAATATATCTTGGTTGCAGTTGATTCGTGCACACGTTTCATCTGGGTTTGGCCACAACGCAGTGCTGATGCTCGAAATGTCATCAGGGATTTGCGTGTCTTTGTGGGAATTTTTGCCTGTAGCACCTTCCATTCCGACCAAGGTCCAGCGTTCACCTCTAAGGCGTACAAGGACGGGATGAGGTCTATGGGGGTGCTGGTGCAATTTTCGTCTCCATACAGGCCTGAGGGCAACTCAATTGTGGAGCGAATGAACTGTGACTTAAAACAATCCTTGACAGCTAGAGTCTTAGGTACTGGCAGGACTGGCTGGCCCACTTGTATGGCGTGCAACGTGCACTTAATAATCTCCCTAGAAGATCTCTGGGTGGGCGGACCCCATACTTTGGCATACAGATGTTTGTGCCAGACCATGATGGTCTAGACATGGCGGCAACTGCCGCAATCTTTGACGTAGATAATCATTCTACTATGTTGCAGGACTTACAAGAGAACCATGACAGACTTGCAAACGAACATTTACCTTCAGCCACAGACGCTGCGTTGCAGATTCTGGTTGCCGGCTGGCTTCCAAAGATTGGAGATCTGGTCCGATAGAAGGTGGAGAACAAAAAAGAATTTGGCCCCTCTTATCGTGCACCGGTTCCAGTTCTTGGCTTGAAGGGTACTCGTAGAGTCATCTTACCACCGCTTCCTGGTCGCGAAGACAACCGATACATCTCAGTGGACAATGTCAAGCTACAACATCTGGCCGATCCTGAATAGTGTAACACCTGCGGTATCATGTCCAGCAATTTCAAGAAATCCTGTTCGTGGCCCTCCTGACTCCACAGGCGCCGATGTTGCCATTGGGATGGTCGCTTTGCCAGATCGCCTACTCAACATCCCGGCTTCCTCCTGCAACGAGGAAAATGAGTATACTTACCCCGCAAGTGAGTCAGTGGCTCATTTGCCTACAACACCACTGAACCCGACTTGTTTTTCCTTTGATTCGTCTTCCACCTCATCATTTATCCCGACCAAATTCAGTATTTTTGTATCCTGGTTCAGAGACAATTTTTTGGTCCCTCCATGGACATACATCTGGTTGGTGCTATTCCTGATTTTCCTGTTCATGTCAATTGGCTTTGTGACAGTTTTTTTCTTGCTCATCAATGGTCACTTCTTGCCAGAACGCTCTGCGGTGAACTCTGTGGCTGGAACTTTGGCTCCGCATTCTTCTTCACACATCATGAAGCGTCACCACACATTTGTGAACATTTCCGCCTTTCCAGTTGCAGATGGCATCGTATGGGATGAAGTGAATTTCCAAATTCATGGACCGACTGAAATTATTAATGTCCCTAATGTGCTTCGTGTTTCCATGGGTGATGTGGTAAAAAGGAATATTCATTCAGATGATTGGGATGTGCATGCCATTGAATCGTTATTTTCTGATTTGAAATATTATGCTGCTTTTAATGCTGAGGATTTGTACTTAAATTCTGCTAATTATGCCGATTTGTATTGTTACCAGCATTACGGTAACCATTTTCTGCATAAACCCAGTGCAATTCGAGGTAGTTTCAATTACACCCAATGGGAACATTGCCCGACCCCTCTGCAAGGTAGCTCCCAAACACTGATAAATAAATTTACCTACTTTACAGACTTTGACAGATCAAACCCAGGGTCCTATTATTTTAAATTGAACATTTCTTCAAATCCAAAGGTAATGTTGACCCACACCAAATTGCTATATTCCAGTGCCTTTATGGACGCATTAGCTGTGGGTGGCTATGAGCACTGGAAAAACACCATTGACTTGAAATCTATTTGGGGCACTAAATCATGGCAGGTACGCGGTACAGAAGCTTTGCTCCGTGCTTGCCTTATACCCACACAAATGTTATTTTTAAACAGTACTATATATCAAACAACTTGTTTGGGTTTGGCAACTTCCAAACAATTGAATGCACCTTCCACTCCTGCGTTGTCTTCCTGGCCGAACAGAAGCTTGCATTTAAATATTTCCCTTGAAAGTTTGCAAGCGTTGTTTCAAAATAACTTGTTTAATGTCTCTGCACTAGATCGCTCAGCCTGGTTGGTGTGGCCCATAGCCTCTAATGCCTGCCAACTGCGTTTTCATAACTCTGCTCCTGGTTACAAACAGGATAGACCAGATCCACGTTTTTCTGACTCACAAACAATTACGACATATTCGGTTGGTAAATTATGTAAACAGTGGTTGCAGCACTCTCCATTAGATTCCGTAAAACAACATTTATCCCTCCTATCAAGCAACATCGATCTGGCCGACTTTGTTCTAGGACCTCGAGGTCCAAGACCTAAAAGATTTGTTTATGCGACTTACAATGAAATATGGAAGCTTTCACAAATAGAAGCTGCTTCCCGTTTACGGGAAATAGATCAAGCAAATCTAGAAAAAGTGCTTGCTGTTGTCGACAATAGTATTAACACCCTGTCTTCCCGCATTTACACATTCGAGAATATTGTTTCATCTGTTGTTGATATTGTACAAGATGATGTGTCTGTGTTATATCATGGTCAGAATCAATTGCGTTCAGTAATGCAGTTTGCATGGACTTTGCAGACACTGAAAATGGGGAAGGTTCCATGGCATTTTTTAAACACATCAGCCTTGTTCTTGCCGTTTAATTTAACTGAGATACAGCAGTTCATGTGAAAGATGCAACATACACTCTTCTACATATCGAAAAAATAGATCCTTTACCATTCTTTGTGGCGGAGACTGCCTCTGCAGTGTGGCTAGTACATGGGGTTATCACTTTGCCTTTTTCTTTATTTGAATTCAGTTCATGCATGAAACATTATCCAGTTGGCCGTTTTGAGCCTTTGGGTAGTGCCTTTTTGCACGAACTTTGGTCCCTACCTTTCACATACCGATGCCTTAGGGATGACAACGAAGTATTTCTCACAGGGGAGTCTTGCGATTCTACAGTGGGTCATTCCCTGGTTTGTAAAAACATTGAATTGCACGGGGCTTGTAATGTTTCTGCCCCGAATCTTGCTTGTGTTTTAAAGGGCATTCCTGTTCCTGTTATATCACCTACTTTCACTATGCTTGGTAATGGTAGCTATCTGCTTTTAAATAATCAAGATTGCTGTGGGATGCAGGCAGGCATACCCTACATTGTAACAGTTTCGCAATGCGTAGTGTGCTGCAAAAATGTGCTTTTTCCACCCCCGCGTGGGAAGTTAGATAGTTCCATTTGGCCTTACATACCGACTTTGAAGGCGGATTTCAATAAATTGAGCAGAATAAAGGCGCTATTATTAAACCAGGAGGTTATGCTAACTTCCGCACGGGAGACCTTCGTCCTCCAGGTGGCCAGCACCCACAGTGAAATACAGGCCTTTTTGAACACGAACCTCCCCTAACATTTCGGTGAACTGATTCACCGTATATTTAATGCATCTAATACCGAAGGACTTGTACACTTTTTTAAAGTTGAGGGCTCTGGCCTTTTGACCTCCTTTCCGACTATATTTGGTGTAATTCCGGCTTTTATTCATTCTATTTTTGCCAGCGTCTTTGGTGGCTTCCCATTATCCTAGCCTTAGCTGCTGGAATATTGCTTTTACTTTGTCTATTGCGCAATGGCTGCACCTCTTGTGGGCCTACACAACCCAGGGCGACTGCGGATGCTCCGTGACCGCATGATTGACAGCTTCGGCGTCCTGCCGCTGGCGACACTCAGCGTGGCTTATGGACTTTCTTATCGCTTTGCGTATTTCACTTGCGTGCAACCTGTGATGTCCTGCTTACGATGTCCGTTCTCTTGGTCCTTGGATATTTGCCTCTCCAATACGTCTTGTTCTGACCCGGATTTTGACCAGTTGATGGGCCCCTTAGTGGCCCATGAACGGGAATGTTCCGGTGATGGATTAATGGCGCGTGCGGCTGCACTTGGCGTCTTGGCGCAATGGGATATCTGGGCGGCTGCTCAGAATCTCCTACAACGAAGTTATATTGAGTATCACGCAAGTTGTCCCGCAATGCTGATCGCTGCTCCCTATTGTGAGGAGCATGAATGCAGTTTTGATTTGTTGAACTGGATGGCATCTCTTTTTTCAGACGATGACAATGATGTCTTTTTGGAAGGTGTTGCAGTTTTCTGCGCATACACTCTAATGGATTAGTTGTATTGACTCTCAATGAACTGTATAGCTGGATTTTTTTTAATTCTCTTTGAGTGACCTATTTTCGGGCCCTATCTAGAACTTTTTTCCACGTTTTTTTTTTTTTCTTTTCTCAAAAGGACATTTCCCACCAATAGACGTTTACATTCTGCTCCATCTATTTGAACTCTGTTTTCGTCCTATGTCTTGACCTATGGACTGACCAGGGGAGGGTGTAGTGTGGATTGTGGCCTCATGGTCGACATTGCTAAGTTAGCTTAGGCTTAGCTGCCATGTTGCCTCCTTTGCACACGTTACTCTGTGACTTTGTTTTTCCAGACTCTGCTTGTGACCGTTCACATTAGAACTGTCTGCCTTTCTGCCTTTCACCTTTTCTCATGTTCTCTGTGGTTTTCGTCTGCACACAATGTACAAGGTCGAAAAACAACGTCCCTTGTTGTTGCTGTTCTGGTCAGCCCCTCGCACTTAGAGATAACATGAAATACAGCTGCACTGGAGAAATTTGTGTGCTTTTAATATTGTGATCTCCCTGTTGGTGGCACTTGGAGAAAAACCTTTCCAGGGAGAAGAGCTGTGCTTGTCCGATGATGTAAACCTTGCATCTAGTTCTTGAGGTATGGGGTTCCCCCTGATAAAGCCCAGAGGTCTTCTATTTTTATAATAAGCTAGTTACTAGCACGGGGAGGGTGGCAAGGCATTATAGTCCTTAATCCACTGTTTTATAAAATGCTGTCCCCGTTTGTATTCTATGGAATTGTAACAATGCTTACTGTTTTGTCTTTATGCATTATGCTGCTAGTACTGGCACGTGTACTGTGTCTTAGAGCACGATAGTTGAAATAAACATTTTAAACTATACTGTGTCTCTTAATACGCACGTTGAGGACAAGTATGAGTGAGTAATGAAAGAGTGTTCTTGCTCCCGCGATTCCTGAAAGAGTCCGTGTTCTGGGATGTCTAATCATTGGTAGCTTCGCTGTAGTACGGAGAACAAATGAGACACTATAGCTAGTCGGATTGGGATTTTGGGCACTAAGGTGAATGGTTGGTACACCACTATACACCGAGGTCCTGTTTTCCTGCGCATAGTTCTGTATATGTGCAGAATCCCCGCAACACTGGCATCTGTGTCCATGGGAACTTCGTCTCTGAGTTGGTTCCACTGTGTGTATGTCAGTCAGTTCCACTGCATGCCGTCTGGAGAGTCGTCAGCCATGTCATTATCGTCGTCTGCCACGACTGAGTCTGTGTCCACACAGTTTGCCGCTTTCTTTTTTATTGGTGCAGACCGGCAGACTTTAGCATAATGATTCATTTATCCACAAGGTGAACATCTCTTTCCTTTGGCTGGGCACTCACCATCGTGAAAAGTGACACCGTCACACCACCGACATGGCCTGCTGGTTGGGGACGACTTTGGGCGGCCTCATCTTGTGCTGCTGGGCTTGTTGTCGCCGATCACCTGGTTGGCAGGCTTCGTCTTGATGGTGCGTTGGAGGGCCGCCTCCATGTGAGTTACACCATCCTTTGAAAGTTCCTTTGACCTGCCCAGCGTGAGGATGTTGGTCATGCACATCCCGGGGACCTGCAGGATGTGCTCCCCCCATACTTTGGTTGAGGAGCAGCCCCAGATGAAATGTGCTCGGATCTCATCGAGCTCATCGGGGAGGGTGCAGGTGCTGGTGAGTTCTCTGAGCCTGGCATGGAATTCATCGACTGGCTCCTCAGGTGTCTGCCGGGCAGAGCACAAACCACTCATAGTCCGGGTTAGCCAGAGGTACAAAATTGTCAGTCAGCGAAGCCTGGAGTGTGATGTATGTGTAAGGAGGGCCAACCTCAGCTACCATTTTGGAGTGTCTATGGATGTGCATGCCCACTAGATAGAAGTGCATGGGGCAGCGTTTGTCGGCCTCGAGTCCTACTGCTGCAAAGTACATTTTGAGACAGTCCACCCATGTGGCCCACTTGACCGCTTGCGAGAAGGGGTCACCAAAGATGATGAAAGGTTCAATGGTCAGGAAGGATGACATCTTGTTGCACCGTGGGTGTAGATCCAGTGCAGTCGAGAGCCGTTGTCAAGCACTGCATGCAGTACCTCGGGCCGCGATGCTGGGGCAGGACACCGCCCCAGCGGGCAGAGAAGGACCTGGTGAAGGGCTTTGCAGTGGGTGAAAAGACAAACAACAAGTAGCAGAGGGCAGCCCACTTGTGCATGTCCTCATGCCAGTACAGGAAGTGGGTGCTGTGTGGGAGCTGGCACCCAGCGGATGGCATGAGATGGTGGCTGGCCAGGGAGGGAACTTTGCCTGCAGCAGGTCGAGCCTGTGGGTGCGCAGTCCTCCAGATGATGTAGGGCTAAAGGTACTCCTCTGCAACACCTGAATGGCAAAATGGCGGCAGCGCTGGGGCAGGGATGAACACCAGGTGGGCCCGGAGGCCATGGGCAGGGGAATGCCGGCAGAAGATGCGGCCCTGAGAGCTGTCACGGCAGCCCAGAAACGATGCGGCTGCTTTGCTGGGCACAAGGGGTAAGCCTGGGGACGTGGCGCTGAACGCTCCCAATGTGGCCACTGTACGACCTGCAGGACCTGGGAGGCTGTAGGATGGTGTTGGGTGTTTTCATCGCCTGCTGGCATGGCAGTGCGGATGCGCTGAAGTTCAAAAGCCCACTGGGCCCGTAGGTTGGGGTGTAGCCCTGCACGTTCTCTCTGCCTGCAGGAGCGGCAGTGCTGCCACACCCAAGGCCAGCGAGGCGTGGGCAGACCAGGAGAGGAGCCACCTGTGGGGCCGCAGAGGCAGGTCGCCGCGTTTGCCTGAAGGTGATGCAGGCTTCGACGAAAGGCTGGAGAAGAGAGCCGTCTGCATCGCCAATTGTAATGTCCCCCCAAAAGTAGCGATGACAAAAGTGGGGACGCATGGTTGCACCGGAAGAGCCACTGGTGTCGCACATGCTGCAGCCTGTAGGTGCAAGGCGCTCAACAAAATACACAGCCACTCCGTTTTACTACTTGTGCAGTACTGTGGTTACGCAGCCCCGCCCCTTTATTATACTCACATGGTCATGTGACCGCGGGAGGAACCACACAAATGAAATGCTGCAGGGGCGTCAGGTAAACACCTCTCGGCCATCAACATTACAGTGCCTATAATTCCCAGTCAGCAGCTTCTCCCTCTGTGTGTAGAGATTGGTGCCCATCTGCAGTGCCTCGTTCTGTAGCTGTTAGATACAGGGAAATGTCAAAACAGCATTCTTTGAAACTCACCCTGAGTGTAGCAGAAGTGTGAACACAAACAGATTGAATGTTACTGCTGTCTGTGACGCTCGGATGAATAGTGCACATTGTACTAAGAGTTCATGAGCAAGGACATTGGAACAGAGTGAGCTTGAAAATCCAAAAGTATGAAGTCTGACAATGCTTAAACTAACCCTCCTGTTATAATCCCAGTGTATCGTAACCAAAGTATGATAAAAATATTATCTCTTATATATTGTTTATAAAAATCTCACTCCTTTGTAGTCAATGAGAGAATATTTACACCCAGTGGGACGACATTTCTATAAATGCTATTTCCATCAGGCAATTTTGTTTGTTAACGATGTTCAGACATAAAACCTCTCCACTTGATTTATCCAGGTTTCCATCTATGCTTTGAAGGATGCTGCTGTACCCAAGGGATGCCTCTGGGGCACCCTACTAAATACCAGGAAGTAGCAACCAGGGTCTGACCCTAAAAAGAACTCATGATGCTGTGGTGCATCTGAATTCCCTGGATTGCAAATGGGTGCTCATTCCTGCATGCATGCACACACACATGAGTGATCTGCTTCCCACTAAGGAGACCAGGCTTCTCATAGGCATGAAACTCCCTCTGAAATGCCCCAATTCTCACACACACTGCTGAACTGGAATTCACCATTCCCAACTGTCTAAGCACTGGGCCCCTGAGGCAGCACCTTTGAGCATCCCTGGTAAGCCACAAGGATCTCTGAAGCGACTTTCAGAGTGAGAGATAAAATAGCATTAATTTGCGCATTAAGGAGGGCCAACATGTCATATCTTTTCATATGGTCTTTAAGCGCCTTCTTCTCTCTGCCTAGCCTTCAAATTAATCTGCCGAGCAAAAGGAAAGACTGCTCTAAGTACACAGTCATCAACCTCTGAATGCACCATGGAGCCTCATTTTTAAGTGAGAAGGAGGCAGAGGGGCCATGTCAGAGATCCTATCCCTTTCCCTAAACTCCACCAGCTACAAATGAACCTGGATGCATACGTAGTATTATTGGGCGTTGTGTAGTGATGGAGGGTATACTTGTTTAGTTTCACAGTAGATTCGATATGACTGACCATTGCCTAGTTTCTACCACCTAGCCTGGCCCTTATGTGGGTGATGTGTCTGGCGCCCATCTGCGCACTGTTGTCTGGCAGCCTTCAGCACTCTTTTTGTGGTCTGGTTTGACAGCGCATCTATTGCCAGACAATTATGGGACCATCACTAGAGACGTGCTGTGGCTCTGTCCACATGTTGGGAGCCAGAAGTACATATTTTGATTGGGCAGAGGTTGTGTGCTTCCACAAAAAGTGCTTAACCTTCACACAGCTGTTATCATTTTGTTTATTTATCCAGCTGCCTGAGCTTGAACTTTCAGGGGGACACACATGACGTTTTAATGCTATTAAAGTGTCTTAGATAATAAGATAATTTATAGTGTTTTTATATGGCAGCTGCACAGATGGGAGGAGGATAGTCATTAACTTACATGGATGTTTGGGTCTGGCTTGACAATGTAACTGTCACCTTACCTTTTAGCCTACACCAATATTAATCTACTGTTCCCATGCTATTTATTTGTAATCCTTCACATTACCATACGACATTCATTTAAAGCCAAACCTATGGCATTGCCAATGCTAGTTTTACGGCTGGACCTGGCAAGAGTGAGTAAGGGTACAGGGGAAAAGGTGACAACCAGATTGGCTTGCTAGGAGCATGTGTCCGAAGACCAGCGGCACCAGTGTTGACATGACAGGTACATAGATCAACGGGGTGTGTGGCAAGCGCAAGGAAACCACTGGCTTCAGCACTGTATAAAAGATACATGTACCACCAGTGAGGCAAGCACAGAAAATGTTCCATTAGATCACTGCTGGCCACTGAAGCATATGAAAAACAGGGGAACCAAAATCTTAGCACTCTTTCTCCACATTTAGATCATGTAGGAAGCAAAGTGGAAGCATTATGATAAAGATTGTTTCACCTAACAGGATACCTGTCCACCGGTCAGAGACACCATCATGGCTCTTTACTGCATTTTCAGTGGTTCTTGTTTTAAAACTGTGAGCACTATTTTCAAGCCTGCACCACTGCAGCCCTGCTCCATGGCACTGTGCCTTCAGATATCTCTAGGTGCCCTGGCTTTGCCTCCTATACTTAGTCCTGATGCACAGGCTTGTTTTAGATATTTAGTGATTTTCTGCGCTCTCAGTCTGCTTGACACCCTTTCAAAATCCGACCACTTCTGCCCTACTGCATGGACCTCTATCTATCTATCTATCTATCTATCTATCTATCTATCTATCTATCTATCTATCTATCTATCTATCTATCTATCTATCTATCTATCTATCTATCTATCCTATCTATCTATCTATCTATCTATCTATCTATCTATCTTAACCCTCCTTCTAATAGAAAAGCACTTTGAGACCTCCTATGCCCTATGATGATGCAGTACCACGTCACCAAACATGTCTATGTGCGCTCACTTTACTACTTCTGGCTGGACACCCCTCTGAGGTATACACCATTCCAGCCATACTGCACTGGCCTTTAACTCCACATAGGTACATGTGCTCAGATATATACATGTGCCCTCAGTGTCCTGCTGGACACATCAAGAACTCTCCACCGCTCCAGCCTGCTTCTTCGAACCTTTACCTCCATATTGGTAGACGTGAGCTTACTTCGTCTCCCACTGGACACCCCTCTGTGGTCCCCACTATTCTAGCCCTACTGCACTGGCCCTTTGCTCAACATAGGTACATGTGCTCAGATAGATACATGTGCCCTCAGTATCCTGCTGGAGACACCTCGAACTCTCCACCGCTACAGCCTGCTGCTTCGAACCTTTACCTCCATATTGGTAGACGTGACCTTACTTCGTCTCCGACTGGACACCCCTCTGAGGTCCCCACCATTTCAGCACTACTACATTGGCCTTTCACTCCACATAGGTACATGTGCACAGATAGATACATGTGCCCTCAGTATCCTGCTGGACACACCTCGAACTCTCCACCGCTACAGCCTGCTGTTTCCAACCTTTACCTCCATATTGGTAGACACAAGCTTATTTCGTCTCCAACTGGACGCCCCTCTGAGGTCCCCACCATTCCACCCCTACTGCAGTGGCCTTTAGCTCTACATAGGTACATGTGCCTAAATAGGTACACGTGCCGTTTACAAGAGAGTGGTCCTAGGAAGGTTACTCGAGCATAGCAATCCATGGCACGCCTGGGGGGCAGGGGAGAGGGTAGAGCGGGTGGGGTTGCCAATTGGCTGAGGGTGGGGGGATAGTTTTTTGTCAATTGCACTACTTATTAATGTGAGATGTGAACGTGGTTGTCAATGAACCTCCTGGAGAACTATTGACTAACTATGACGGTCTATACAGTAGTGATAAGCTGCATGTCTATTAACAGAGGATCCGCAATGGTTCACATGCTCATTCCAAAGTTTATACTGTACTGGTATATGTATCGTAAATGCCTAATAAAGTTTGTTTACAAAAAAAAAAATAATAGGTACACATTCCATTAGTGTCCTGCTGGACACACCTCGAACTCTCCGCCGCTTCAGCCTGCTACTTCGACCTTTACCTCCAAACAGGTAGACATGAGCTTACTTCGTCTCCGACTGGACGCCCCTCTGAGGTCGCCATCATTCTAGCCCTGATGCCAGGACCTCTCTCCAGATCTTTGAAGCACCTCATCCTCACACAATCAATCAATCAATTAGGGGAGAGGATGTGGTCTCAAGGCTAGACTGCCGACTTTGGAGCTGGGAAACCAAGGTTCGAGCCTCGGGGCCGACTCCACATCCTGAGATTCTGGGCAAATCACTTAATCTCCCCGTGCCTACCAAAAAAATGAATGTGTACTTGTGTAATGTAACTGGTGCTTATGTAAAGCGCTCCAATACCTTTGGGTCGAGTTCGCGCTATATAAAATCTGCAACAACAAAAAATATCCCTTGAGACTAAGCGGGCCTAGGCCGGGGGCTAATGCTAGCCAAGCATCAAGTTTACAGAAGACAGTTTTCCCATTTAGAATCAGCTTCTGAGCAGCTTTAACAAAATAGGCAACACACAAGGAGTTCCTGCTAAAGGGGCATTTGAAAGGAATTTCAGTGCAGTAAATAAAGTTACATTTTGACACTCTCCTCTCCTGACATGGGGTACTGTCCTTACACTCTGACGCCCCAGTCGCCTTTTTCTCTGCCTGCTTTAACCCAACCCTACTCTTCTCTGATGAGGACCAGCTTCCTGGTTGAATATTGATGACAAAGGCCCTACATCTGTGCAAAGGCGGCTCATTACTAGGCTAAAGCTGTGATCATGTAGAATGCACCTGTGCTCGGACAGCGGTTCGGCACAATTGTTTTATCAAGCGGTCACAACAAGGCCTAAGATCATAATTCTTTGTTTGCGTTTTAAAGTGTGCAATAAACTCAAGAGGCTGTCAGCGAGCCTTACACTCCCAGCGGTGGCAACCACAGTCCATAAATAAAATAAAAAAGGGCCAGCGCTCTTAGATGTACAGAGGCACTAACCACAAATTGTGGGGCTAGCAGAGGGGGCGACCGGGGGCACGAAGGATTTAGTGGTGGTGAGGGGGCTGGGGAAGGCTCCTCTGGGTGCTGTGAAGTAAGCAACAGAGGTGTTTGAGCTGCGGGAGGGACCTGATGGTTAAAAAGGGGGGTGGTTGGACCTAATAGAGGGTAACTAGTCATAATATCGAGAAAAAAATATCGACTGGACAGAATATCGAGTTCTTTATATAGAATGGACAGAATATCGAATTGCAAAAATATAGTGGTGCAGAGTATCGAAATTCAGGTAAGAAATATGGATTTTAATAATATCGAAGTTAGTAATATCGACAGTCGTAATATAGTTGTTAAAAATATCGAATTTTTTTATAGTGTTTTAAGTGTTAGTATATGTGTTAAAAGTATGTATTATTTTTGTAATGTATGTTTGAATTTTTTTAAAGTAAAGAATTTTATGTTATTTAAATTTTGCGTAATCTAATTCCGTAGCGGGTTGTGGGTTTATAGGGGAATAGGGTGGGAAGTAATTTAATTGTAGTAAATTAAATATTAATTTTTAGGAATTATTAATTATTTTTAATTTAATTTTGCGTTTTAGTTCTGTAGCGGGTTGTGGGTTTATAGGGGAATAGGGTGGGAAGTAATTTAATTGTAATTAAGTAAATATTTATTTTTATTTATTGGTATTGATAATTAATTTATTGTTAATCAATTATTAATTGGTAATTAATTTTTATTAATTGGTAATTAATTTTTATTAATTGATTAATTGATAATGATATTAATTGTATTAATTTATTATTCGGAGCGGGTTGTGGGTTTATAGGGGAATAGGGTGGGAAGTAATTTAATTTCTAAATATGTAATACTTTATTTTTATTTATTGGTATTGATAAATAATTTATTGTTAATTAATTAGTAATTGGTAATTAATTTTTATTAATTGGTATTTAATTTTTATTAATTGATTAATTGATAATTATATTAATTGTATTAATTTATTATTTGGAGCGGGTTGTGTGTTTATAGGGGAATAGGGTGGGAAGTAATTTAATTGTAATTAAGTAATTATTGAATTATTTTTGTGTATTGATAATTAATTTACTGTTAATTAATTATTAATTGGTATTTTTTGTATTACTTATTAATTTTTGGTATTGAAAATTAATTGGTTGTTAATTAATTATTAATAGGTAATTACTTTTTAATAAATAATATTTATTGGTATTTATAATTAATTAATTCTTAAATATGTTGTAATTAGTAATTAATTTTAATTAATTTTTATTGGCATTGATAATTTTTTTTTTTAATTTAAATATTAAATCATTACTTTCCCTACTGTTGCACTCACTGGAGTGGGAATAGTAATTTTACCCTACGCTATCCAACGCTTTCCCTACTGTTGCACTCACTGGAGTGGGAATAGTAATTTTTACCCTCCCGCTATCCAACGCTTTCCCTATTGTTGCACTCTCTGGAGTGGGAATAGTAATTTTTACCCCTACGCTATCCAACGCTTTCCCTACTGTTGCACTCTCTGGAGTGGGAATAGTAATTTTACCCCTACGCTATCCAACGCTTTCCCTACTGTTGTACTCTCTGGAGTGGGAATAGTAATTTTTACCCTCCCGCTATCCAACGCTTTCCTACTGTTGCACTCACTGGAGTGGGAATAGTAAATTTTACCCCTACGCTATCTAACGCTTCCCTACTGTTGCACTCTCTGGAGTGGGAATAGTAATTTTTACCCTCCCGCTATCCAACGCTTTCCCTACTGTTGCACTCACTGGAGTGGGAATAGTAATTTTACCCCTACGCTATCCAACGCTTTCCTACTGTTGCACTCTCTGGAGTGGGAATAGTAATTTTTACCCCTACGCTATCCAACGCTATCCCTACTGTTGCACTCACTGGAGTGGGAATAGTAATTTTACCCTCCCGCTATCCCACGCTTTCCCTACTGTTGCACTCACTGGAGTGGGAATAGTAAATTTTACCCTCCCGCTATCCTACGCTAAAAATATTGAATATTTGTTATTAATATTACGTTAATATATATGTATTAAAAAATAAAAATGCATGTTTCTTTTTTTAACTTACATTAAATATTTATTAATATTAAGGTTAAGTATTTTTAAGTATGTTTTAGTTAATTATATTTATTATTTTATTAATTTTACATTACTTTTAAGACATTTTAAAAATTCGATATTTTGACTAACTATATTTTTTACAACGATATTTTGGATTCGATATTTTTGTACTTACCTGTTTGTAGATAGGAATTCGATATTCTGGCATTCTATATTTTTTCCTCGATATTTTGGCAGGTCGATATTTTGCTCCTCGATATTCTGTCAGTGATCCCTAATAGAGGTAGGAGGGAGGTCTCTCTGAGTTCTGCAGAGTGAGGATTATGGCATTCCAGGGGTCAGTGGTGGTTTTTGTGACAAGGGAGGTGTACAAGGGAAGTACTGCAGAGTGATGGCATATGCTGGTGGAGGAGCACTGTGAAAGTATGTCTGTCTTTGACTCGGAGTCCTGCAGTGCAAGGATTGTGGTGAAGGTGCTCAGAGGACGTGTTTTGGTGTACTAAATGGCTTTTAATGATGCAGAGCAAGTACTGGGGTGGTAGGATCTAAAGGGAGTGTTTCAGAGGGGCAGGTGGTTTTGAATGATGTGCAGTAAGGGCTGGGGTGGTGGCGGGGCCAAAGGAGGCGTTTCAGCGGGGTGGCTTTGAATGCTGTGGAGTAAGGAGTGGTGTGGTGGAGTAAGGACTGGATTATGGCGGCAAGAGAGATGGTTCACTGGGGTGGTTCGCTTTAAATGCTGTGCAGCAAAAATTGCTATGGTGGTGTGCATCAAAGGTGTTTTGGCAGGTTATGGGACTTTCAATGGAGCAGAATAAGAATTGGGGTGGTGGGATCCAATGAAGGGTTTTCGGTGGGGTAGATGGCTTTAAATGCTACAGCTCAAGGATTGGGGAGAGCTATTGGATAGTATGTCCAGAAGAGTTAGTGGGTTGGTGAAAGTGCCCTTGGGTTAATCAGAGCAAGGAGTGTGGTGTGTGGATATTGACAGACCAAGTAAATCTTGAATTTCATACAAAATAAAAACTACTACAGGATTTCTGTTAAGTGAAGCAGAGAGTGGAATTATATAAATGAAGGGAAGGAAGTGAGGAAGGCAGTCCCCAGAATGAATCAGGGGATACTTTAGAATGGCAGTGGAAGCTGCCACTCCGCAGTTTCAAGATGGCCTGGATAGCTAGGAGGGTTCAAATTCTTCACAGCTTACACAGCCCTGCCAGTTGTTTAACAGTGTAAAAAAGGGCTCAATTTAGTGGTGAACCTACAAAACGAAAGACCCAATTTACTGTTCAGTCCAGGATGTTGAGAGAGCATTTGGCCATGTTGGCTAGCTCCCTTGCATTGGCAAATCATACTTTAAATTCCGCCCAAACATTTGCACTTTTATCTTAATCAATTTAGTATCCTTAAAAACAAAATTAAACCAATGATTAAAGCTTGGATCCGACACTCCTCTTGTGCATAGCCAAACATGCATTGTACGGCAGAATATCTTATGCAAAAATACTGCCTGACAAATGTGTTGTTTCCTAAATAATAGTTACATAAATACTCTGCCCTTGGATGTCGACTTTCTATTATTAATTCCTCAATGGCAGCATTTTTGTGTATATTTCTGACACATTTTATTCCAGAAGATATTCAGACTACGATATTATGGAACCACACTCAATGGGTGTGCCCACTTGCAATTAGAAAATATCCAAATATAGTAGGTTCAAAAACTTCCTTAACTCATCACAAATTATCTTTGTTTGCCGATCACATCATCATTAGATTGAGAGACTCAAAACGTACCCCAACTAATACAGCTAAAGCTCTAAGAACATTTTCGTAAAGTGTTAGGTTAAAAATCAATCCCTACAAATGCAAAAACCCAAAATATGACCAAAGCATAACCCACATTTCAAAGCAGGAACGTCTACAAAATACCAACATAAAATATCCAAGTGCTATCATTTCAAAAGGTCTGTGAAATAGATTGATCCAACCCCACCATGCAGCACCGCCACAGGGATCTACAGACTCCACCTTAATCCCATCTCTTAGTTTTGGAAAAAATCCAAGCAATTTTCTAGGCACCAGTATGAATATATATCTAGCTATACACAGAAAATCCTGCAGACTAAAATGTTTAAGTTCATTTGGAACTCTCACAATCACCAGCGTCTTTCAGGAAAATGTTGATCGGATCCAGGCTAGAGGGGACCTTCCAGCACCAAAGACAGTGACATTCTCAATGAGGCAATAGTTACAGAATAGAGGGAAAAAGAGTGTTTGCATCATACGTATGGAGTGCTGGACCTTTAGGATAGAGCACATTTCGTCTTTCGGTCTTTCTGTCAGATGGATAAACCTATATTTCTTCCCAGCCTATAAAAAGTTACAATTTCTGGGCATGCAAGCAAACGAAATAGATCCTCCATGAAACTCAGATTGATGAAACATTTGAAGGATGCATGAAGGTCTCTGAAGACATTTGTTACACACGGTAGGTGAAGAAATGGGAATATAGGATATCAACATGATTTATGAAAATCCTCAAGTACGGACTATTCTAAACTCTAGTGTCATTTATGTATGGAGCATTAGCCTCAGACACAATGGATCAGAAACACACATGCATAGCGGCATGGGTATAAAGTACACAGACAGAAATGATGGCCGACATATGGAGGGATAATTGGACCTGGGCAAATAGATCTTCCTGTTGCACTCAAACAAGGTACTTTACCTCAAGCACCTGGGAAAGACATCCAGAGAAAACCCCTAAGTGGAGATCGAGTGAAGGCAAATTTGGAACTGCCTGGTTACAAAAGACATTGCAACAAATGTCCTCTAAGGGCTTTGGTGACTATGATCCTGATTGGCACATGCCGAGGAGTCTGCTGTGCACATTATGCTGCACAAGACAACTGAGTGCTTCTCTGAAATTTAGTTCCAGATATGGTGGATTACACCCTGGGCAGATGACACCTGGGTCAGCTTGGCCAGGGTTGATTTTCCTGGAGACTAGGGCAACCAGAGATTCTTTTAGTGATCTTCGAGGTACCTCAGTCTCAAGGGATTGAGTGACAGTGTGAGGATAAGTGGGCTTAGGCCGGGGGCTAATGCTGGTCAAGTTCAAGTTTGCAGAAGACTATTTTCCCCTTTAAAATCAGCTTCTGAGTAGCTGTAACAATATAGGCAACACTTGTAAGGGGTCCCTGCTAATGTGGTGGGCAGGTGGAAGGAATTTCAGTGCCCTAAACTAAGTTACATTATGGCATCCTCCTCTCCTGGTAGTGGAGTCATATTTGTTGTTTTTATAGGTAATGTGGCATTCTACATGGCGCACTGGTACTGCCTTGCTACAACACTGACTGATCACAGTCGAAGAAGGAAGGCAACATTTAACATGATACACTATATTTTATGTTATGTTATATAATTTTATAGCGCGCGCAGCTACTCCGAGGAGTGTCCCGGCGCGAATCCAAGAGGAGTCACCGAACTAACACAAGGCGAAGAGGTAGGTTTTTAGATGTTTTTTGAAGGCCAAAGGGTCTTGGGTATCGCGAAGTGCAAAAGGAAGGGCATTCCATGCCTGGGCGGCTTTCACGGCCAGGGAACAGCCGCCCAGCCTGTGGCGAATGAAGCGGGGCACTTTAGCTAAAAGAAGTGCTGATGAGCGTAATTGTCTCAGCGGGACATAGAAGGAAAACCGCTTCTGCAAATAGGCGGGACCATGAACATGGAGGGCACGATGGGCAATAACAAGGGATTTAAATTTGACCCGTTCGGCCACGGGAAGCCAGTGAAGTGAGCGAAGATGTTCACGCACGCTACTCATATTGGAGATTCCAAGGAGAAGCCTGGCGGCCGCATTGTGGACAACCTGGAGTTTATTCAATGAATATCCCGGGATGCCCACATACAGAGCGTTGGCATAATCCAAGCGGATACATTTTATGTATTTTGGAGAACGGAAATTATTTTAATTTACTTTTTGCTGTGACAGAGAACCAGGCTGCCTCTTGGTGCCTGAAAAATAGGGTATCCACTGCTGAAGGCGAGAGGCCTAGATGGAAGGGTCAGTCACTTGTTGAGACCAGAGCCGAAGATTAGACAGATTAGAGGTCAACCACTAATACAGAGACAGGAGGTAATCTGCTGGGGCCTAAAGCTTCAAGAGATAGGAGTTCACTTTCACTGGCAACATCGCTAAACACACAGGTCAGCTGTTGGTGACACCCACCGAGAAACCTAGAAGCAGAGGGTGTCTTGCGGGCCTGAGGTTTCGACAGACAAGACCACTTAAGCTGATGGTTAGAAAGGAGGTCACCTATCTTAGAGGCCCAGGGGTCACAAGTATGGTCATCTATCTTAGGGCCACAGGGGTCACAAGCACAGGCATTTCGTTAGCCAGACAGTTGAGTCCTGGGACATACAGAGATAGTTGTCCACTTTCTAGAGCACCAAGGTTAGACAGACAGGTCACCTCTTCGTGCTCCTGGTTTAGGGAGAAAATCGACCAGCTGCTGCAGAATTAGGGATAGTCAGATAGGGTCACCTGCTGGGCATGAGGGCTAGACAGAAGCATCCTCTTACTGAAGGCCTGAGTGACAGACAGGATAATTTTACTTCGCGAGAGCGAGGAGTGCATAGCTCACTTATTGGGACGGAGGTAGATAAGGGATCATGCGCTCTGTAAGGACAGACACAAGCTATTCCCCTGTGCCCCAAGATTTACATAGGAACGGCCAACTAAGAAAGGCCTGAGAGAGAGAAAGACAAGATGTCACCTGCTGCACATTGAGGCTTAAGAAGGCCCTGGATGACATGGACTATGTCTCAGGCTCCAGGATTGGGAATTTTCTATTTCCTCTCAGTGCTAGGGATGGTAGGCATGTATGACTACACCCAGTTCTGTGCTGCACTACATGAGCCTCTTCCATAGAGTAAATGTGATGGCTGAAGAGTCTAGAGTGACAGATCTCTATATTGCACATTGTAATATCTTAGCTCGTGATTTATGGTTTGATTGATGGTACTCCGTCCATCATGGTGGCAGAGGAGATTACTTCCGCCATCCATCAAATTTAGAGATGATTGCAAGCCAAGTCACTGCAGTTTCTTTCAATGTACAAAAAGCTTGGTGAATGGCCACGGTGGGTCTTGATGGTTTTTCATCAAACTTTTTTAAGTTTTTCTTTTCAGAAACAAACGGCCACACTAATGACCCTCACATTCTTGGACTTTTCTCTCAGGGGGTGGAGGTCAATATTTATTTTCTGTCCCTCACCACCAAGCTTTTCTTGGCAGTGAAGGACTGAAAAAAAGGATATTCCCCCGCCCATCCTAAATAGGGTGGGTGGTGTACTGTCTTTCCTCCGACGGCCTCTACTCCCTCAGGCTGTCAGAGTAAGTTTTCTGTTGATGGAGCAACGGGGGCTTTGTCGATAGAAAACTTAAGGTCCGTCCATCTCTAAATGAGTCAGGCAGACAAAGGTTGGGTGGACAGGGTACTATGTTGCGTTTCCAATAGAGTACCCTGACCGCCAAACTCTAAATGAGGCCCCTAGTTTAGAGAGCAGATTTTACATCGTTTCCAGTTTGAGAGTATGACAAAGCAAATGTAACCTCCTTCCCAGAATTATCATAGAAAATTCATCACAGAACCAAAGATGAGTTTTTTGACGTACAGAGGCGGGAGTAAGAAAGCTGGACCTCTTTTCCCACGCCCCAACAATTCGGGGATTTTCTCACTGTGGAAATAAAAGTATTCCTTCCCCTTACAGGAGTAAACAGACTGTTTTCAAAGCCAGAAGCGGCTTGTAAAGGTTTGCGGACAATCTACAAATTTGCAAGTTTGTGATGGTCACTAACTTATGCAGGTGGATCTGATCTGGAACTCTGACAAACTCAGCGTTCAAATCAGTGGCATAAATTACTGCAGTAAATTCTATTTACATGTGAAAATTCAAAACATTTCTAGTACGGTGAATCCGGACGGGTAACTTGCAATGATAAATTAAGGTATTTGTGCATTTTTTTGAGACACATACATGCACAGGTCTTTGTGAATAGTGCTTAAAGATTTTAAGTGGACGTCCTCAACATTATCCAAGTTTACTGCAATGGGGCATGTTAGACATTTTGCTCAGTGTGCACATCTTGTGCACCCTGTACTGGTGCCACACGCAGGGAGATATCTCCTTGCCCGGTTTCAGTGGGGGAGGGGAACAGGAAGAGCAAAGATAACATTTTGACCCGCTGCCAATGACAAGTGTAGGAATGGGGCATCTGATTCCAACTCGATTGAATTTGCTGCTATAGGGCATCTATTATAGATGTATAATGCGGAAGTTCGGACAACAGTCAGTAATTTCTAAATAATTAATGCAAATGAAAATAAGCGCTAGTAGCTCCCATGACCAGAATCCATTTGGGTACAAGTTATTACCAGAGAAGAAACCTTATTTCCAGTGCTTAATTTGTACCTGTGTTTTCAGGGGCTCTGCACGACACTTAGGGCCTGATTTAGATCTTGGCGGTCCGACCGCTGGCCCACGGCGGGACTGAGTACTCCGCCATGCAGACGGTCTCCCGCCCACCGTATTTAGATGTATAAGCGATACAGGCAAGACTGCCGCTGTGGCAGTCTCCTATGCTGGCAAAGGTCCAGCCATCGCCGTCTTGATGGCGGGGTACCGCCGAGCCGATTTGGATGTTCCCGATGGGTTGGCGGTGTCACGGTGGTGGAGTACTGACGGGGGCGTCCGCAGCGGTGGGGAGACAGGTAAGTGACATTTTATTTTTTACATGAAACATATATATCCTGTGTCTGTGTACATATGTGTTTGTAGGATAAGTGTAGTGTGCATTATGCGTCTGCCTCGCACCCCACCAACATACACACACCATGCAATGTATACCTGCATACACCACGGACACCTACCTTCGATTCTGTCAAAACGGGGTGCCAATCCATCGCAGTCAAGGTGCAGCAGGATGGGCGGGGGGGTGGGGGGGGTGGTTCCTGGACAAAGGTGAAGAAGACGAAACCACATCCTGTAACCTGAAAAAAGGTGAGTTGTCACCCCTTTTCGTCCCATTCTGCCGACTTGGAAGTGGGTAGGATTCCCATTGGTATTCCCTTAGAAAGAGCCCACATTGAAATATACCGACGGCAGGAATCCTGGCTGGACTCCCGCCGCCGCATGCAGCCCATCCCGGGTCGGGGCAGGAAGCGAAGTCCTGGTGGAATCTGCTGGACCGCGGAGGTCTTCTTACCCATTGAAATCCTGCATCATAATTGGGCGGGCGGACCACCAGGTAGGAGGGCGGGAAGACCACCAAAAACCTCACTCCGTCGCGGTCCCGTCAACATGTAAATCTGGCCCTTAATTCCTAACATCAGAACTTTTTGATGACGAACCACCACAGGTGGCGTTGTCTGTCTATTTTCAGGAGAGCACATCAATTTAGAAATTCAATATACAGTAAATAATAATAATATTGGAGCTTCCAGGCCATCAGTACTGCCATTGTGTAGTACCGCAGTACAATGAACAATTGGTCACAGTAGCAACATTTTTCAAAACAAAAGAAATAGAAAGCAGCATTCACAATACCAATGTAGCATAGTCTGCAGTGAATGCAATTTATTTTCAAAGCAAATATTCACATCAGTTTCGGCAACGCAGTTGCTCTTTCATCTAAAGTCAATTCAAGTATTTTGGGTGCTCTAGTGTTGGGAAAGGAAAGGATGGGGTGTTTAGGGTTAAAGGGAGTAAGTGAAGGTGGTGGACAAGGGAAAGGTGATGTGACATATATACATCAAATTCACATAGTGAGACCAATCCGGCCTAAAACAGGTCAATTGTTCCAGTTATATCACATAGCATTGCATAGACACTGATAATGAATTTCAGTCGTCGGGGCTTGTGCATTAGTAGTAGTCAACGTCTCGACCCCTCAAAAGTTCAAGGTGAATCAAGCCTTAGTATGGGGTCTTCATCAGGACTGTGTGAACAGGGAGCACCTAATCATTCCACCAGCGCATAAATTTCGGCTGGGCGGTCAGTGAGAATGGGCTCAGCTGAGCTCTGAATAGAGTGAGAGGTGCGGCCAAACGTGCACGTACGGACCTTGGTATTCAACTGTGGGTCAAAAGATCCCTCGCACTGACAAGATAAATCTTGAAATATAACCTTACGGCTCCGACTCACTGGAGTAGCTCACTTATTTTTGTGGAAATTAAGCGCTGCCTATTTTGCACCGTCTTGTCCACTGCTGATGGGGGTTAGAAGGACAATCAGTAGAGTAAACAGTTCTCCTTGCAGCCATGTTTACTGCCTGTACTGCCATCTTGGTCCTAAAACCAGGAGCAGCAAAGGCTGTATGAACTAGCACGGGAGGGATTCAAGAGTAGCGTAGAAGAACTAAACAGATACATAATAAATGCATGCAGGATAACATAGCAGCAAACCCGGAGTAGCTCACTAATAGTATAGACTCACCAGTGCTGGTGCCTGCCTACCCACTGAAACAGCTAACAATGTGTTTTGCGACTAGCAATGCAAGCTGCACAATCAGCAAAGCGAGAGATGTCTTCAGAGGGCTCAGGGAGTCTCTGGATAGTCTCACAAGTTGTCACTGTCGCTGTGAGTCATAGCCAGGGCCAATGGAAATATGTGATTCTGCGGCCGTGGCGTTTTACACCTAATTATGGATTTGGCGCATTTGCCACATAATCCATCATTTGCTGCAGAACTTGCAGATGTTAACAAAAAATAATTTTGTTTCAAACTCAAACGGGTCAAAAGTTACTAAAAAAGCATCGACATATGCTGCTGCACAATGAAAGACCCTTCGCAAAGGTTGATTGGTCAGCTTTCAGTACCTTACTTCGGTGTTAAAGTGGTAGTAATGAGGTGATAGCTTTAATAAAACATGTCTGAAAAAGACAAAATAATAAAGTAATACTACCACAAAACGTGCTGGATAAGGCCACATACATTTCCTTGTTTTTTGCTGCAAAATTCTGTCAACTCTGCCGCATAATTTGGTCCTCTCCTGCCCCATAAATTCTAGTGACTCTGGTCATGGCTTGCAGTGTATGTGCAGTGTCATGGTGTGCACCACAATATGTAGTGTCACCGTGTAAGGTACTTGTATTAGTGAGAACTAAGACATGTAAAGTCTCCTAGTGCCAGCTGCAGGACCAAGTGCATCGTCATAATGTAAGCTAAATTGTGTGGTTTTATAAAATGAGGTATAGTACCATGTAGAGAGCTACAAAGTGACCTACAGTACCAAGTGAACAGTGTCAGCTACAGTACCGTGTACAGAGTTAAAGTGAGCTACAGTACCAAGTGAACAGTGTCAGCTACAGTACCGTGTACAGAGTTAAAGTGACCTACAGTACCAAGTGAACAGTGTCAGCTACAGTACCGTGTACAGAGTTAAAGTGAGCTACAGTACCAAGTGAACAGTGTCAGCTACAGTACCGTGTACAGAGTTATAAAGTGAGCTACAGTACCAAGTGAACAGTGTCAGCTACAGTACCGTGTACAGAGTTATAAAGTGAGCTACAGTACCAAGTGAACAGTGTCAGCTACAGTACCATGTACAGAGTTATAAAGTGACCTACAGTACCATGTACAGAGTTATAAAGTGACCTACAGTACCAAGTGCAATGTTATAAAGTACCATTTACAGAGCTACAAATTGAATTACAGTACCAAGTGAATAGTGCGAGCGACTGTATGTACCAGGTACAGAACTATAGAGAAAGCTATAATATCAAGTGAACAGGTTCAGCTAGCTAATATACCATGTACAGTTATAAAATGAGAAACATTACCATGTCCAATGTTACAAAATGAGCTAACTTATCGTGTACAGAGTTATGAAGTTACAGTATCAAGTGAACAGTGCCAGCTACAGTACCACGTACAGAGTTATAAAGTCAGCTACAGTATCAAGTTAACAGTGTCAGCTACAGAACTAAGTACAGAGTTATAAAATGAGCTACAGTACCACCGCAGAGTTATGATATGAGCTACAGTACCAAGCGAACAGTGTCATCTACAGTACCTCAAGCAGTTTGCCATATAGTACCGTTACAATACCATGTGCACTGTTATAAAGTGAGCTACAGCACTGTGCGCACAATGCCACGGAGAGGACTACAACACCATGTGCAACGTGTTATAAGGTGCACTAAGGTACCATAGGCAAAGAATTATAATACAATATGCTATATGTAGTTAGTAAAGTGTGTTATAGTAGCACGCCTAAGGTGCTATTGTGTTAGCTACTAAACAGTGTGCCCGGTGGATACAACATTGAATCCAAAGTTTTCAATGAAACCATTGTTTTCAGTGAGGACATTTTTAACTCCTCCTTTCAGAAAGACTCCCGAATATCATCTGGATTAGAGCCATTTACGAGCAGAAATATCACACTGGACAGGGAGTTAATACTATGATTGCCCCAAAAACCGTCTGAACCCAGTGTCATCTTAAGGATTTTGGGGGCCCTGGGCAAAACACATTTTGGGGGCCCAATACAGAACAACTTTGAATTTTAATTCAAGCCCACATGATGCCAAACAATGCTAAATTATGTCAATCTTTAACAGGGTCACACAAAAATAGGTGAAATGTGTCTTGCATGGAACCCCAAAAATCCTTAAGATGACACAGCACAGACAGACAAGGTCAGAGGTAGAGGAAGGCAGAGAGGGAGAGAGGTTTAGACAGGAAAATAGAATAGGCAGAGGTCAAATAGAGAGAAGGTTCCCTATCCCAGGGGGGCCCTTGGAAGGAGGGGGCCCCGGGCAATTGCCAACTTTCCCATACCTTAAAACGTCTCTGTCTGAACCCACTTCACTTTACAGATGTTCACCAAACACTGGCTTCTTTTCAAAATCCTCATATCCTTCTATAGGGCGTAACAATTCAGCACCTGTTTGTATTTTCAGGTGGTGATCGATATATGTCATCTTTCTGCATGCATTAGTACATTGTTGCAACATGGTTCTTCAGTACCTAGTGGCTTCTTGGCATGTACAGCATCTCTGGATCCGAGTGCCCACTCAGATCGGAGTCTCAGTCATCCAGTTCTGCAACAGGGACTGATGTGACCCAGCATGGGTATCTGAGAATGATGAATGGACCGAATGAATCAGAGGTTCCCTGGGCTGGCAGTGTCAAGCACCAATGCACTGTCTTAAGAACAAGGGGCGGCAAAGTCTGAGGGGCCAAGATACAAACTGTTGGTGCACGTTAGCACCAGCGGACAGATTAAGGGCCTTGCCTAGTCAACAACAGGTCTTATTAATTAAAGGAAAGACCGGCTGTCTTTACATTGTTTCAAGGGGATTCCAGCATGAGCTTCGTTTTTGTACCAGTGGCGCGTACAGATTCTCTCAATGACTGTTAGGCCTGCCGCTGATAGGCATAACCTTTGTCAATGAATCTGTGAAAAAGGCAGGCGGACTTTGTTAGAACGCTTGTCCCAGCCAGGTGCTGTGCCTGTGCGACCCCGACCAGGACGGAGGCAGATAAGGTGACACACATTGCATCCATTCGCCATGTCCATCCGTGATAGTTGGGATAATGGAGCAGGAAGGGCAAACATTGACTGGCATCACCTACGACATCATCTGAATATGATAAAAAAGGGAAAAAAATAATATAATACATTTGTAATACGTCAATAACATAATAGACAACGAGCTAAAAATTAAAACAATATAAAATAAAAACATGTCAAGGTTTAAGAAATGGAAGCTGGTGAAATTTTTTTAATTATAGAATCTCGAAAAATTATGTAAACCAGAGATGGGTCTTTAAAAAAAAGTGTAGAGACCTCTCTTTGTGGTCACAAATTGTCTCACTGTAGTAAAGAGGAATGTAAACGATGGGCTGGGGCAGGCATTAAAAGCCCTGCCAATGGTATTTCTACCCTAGGCACAAAATGGCTGCTCTGATGCGCGGCTCACCAAGAGCGTGCCGGGATCTTCCGCATGACACCACGTGATCCTCTACAGCACCTCTGACGCGAATAGAACCTCGTGCTGCAAAATACCTCTCCTCTGGGCAGGACAACCTTCTTCCGGGAGCCGAGGACCCTTCCCCGCATTCTGCCGCTCCGAAGGCGGCTTAGGAGGACTGCGCTCCGGCGCGCAGCAGAGGCGGTGGAAAGCCTCGGTGCTCGCTAATTCCAGCCATTCGTTATCCCTCTGATTAGTGGTGACAGATACATAATTAACAGCAATAACAGGAAGAAGTGGCTGCAGCCCCAGCAGGGAACAAACAGAACCGAGCGGCTCCCCACGAGACAGAGGGTGATTAGGAGCATTTTGCAGTCATCATCTCGAACCTTACTTTCAATTAGGCCGAGCCCTCCCCCCCTGTGAGGCCCAAGATGGAGGCTGAGCCATGATGGGCTGTCAGCACTGTGCCAATGTGAGGCAAAGCCTGATGGGAAATCTGACCACAGGGGTGCCAGCCACCGTCCTTGCTTACTCCTAGCCTATCTAGACATCAATTACTGACCTTGTGGGCGTGATAGCCTCCTAGAAATCAATGTCGGCTACAACTGAGGTGCCTTAGGTCAGAGGACTTCATATTAAAATCCAACCCGTGATGAAGGTAAGGCTTGAGGAGCAGTAACATAGCTGCTTGTGGATCTAAGAGAGTGCAGCGGATCAGGATGAAGGTGCTGTCACATACCTGCTTGTGAATGCCACTGCTGTTACATAAGAGGGTGCTGCGGGTCATGGCTGAGGTGCAATAACTGAGCTGCTATTGGATCTCGGAACTGTTCTGAAGCACTAGAGGACGCCATGTATCTGGACTACGGTTTCATTACAGAGCGGATTCTGGATCCTAATGGAGGTTGTTGCAGGTCTCGACTGAGGTGCAGTAATAAAGCCACTTGCGGGCCCTAGAACTGTAGCACCAGAGGTGCTTCCGGTCAGGGCTGAGGTGCAATAATAGAGCTGCTTGTGGACCCCGTACTATACCACACAACAGTGCTACGGATCAGGTTTAAGGTGCAGTAACAAATCTGTTTGTGAATGCAGAACTGTAGCACCAGAGCTGGTCAGGACTGAGATGCAATAAAAGAGTTGTCTGAGGATTCCTATACTGTAGCTCTAGAGAGTGCTGTGGACGAAAATAGAGGTGTAGTGATAGATCGGCTTGTGAATCCTTGTGCTGTAACAGAGGGTGCTTCGGATCACAATGAAGACATGTGGATCTCAGTATGCAGCACTAGAAGGTACTGTGGTGTCATGCTTGATGTGGCACATCATAACCTCTGGTGGGTCCCAGAACTACAGCACCAGATGTGCTGCTCGTCCGGAATGAGGCGCAAGAACAAAGCTGACTGTGGATCCCAGTACTGTAGCAGTAGAAGGTACCGTGGATCAGGGCGGTGTAAGAACACAGCTTACTGTGGATCTCAGTACTTAAGCAGCAGAAGGTGCCGCGGGTCAGGGCTGTGCAATAAGAGAACTGCTAGTGGATCAATCAATCATTCAGTCAGAAGTTTGTATAGTGCGGTTACTCACCCGTGAGCGTCTCAAGGTGCTGGACGCTGCTGATCCGTCTGGGCGTGGAGGTTCAGTCGAAGAGCCAGGTCTTAAGATCCTTCCTGAATTGGGTCAGCAACGGGGATTGCCTGTGGTGGAGGGGCATGGTGTTCCAGGTCTTGGCAGCGAGGTAGAAGTATCTTCCTCCTGTTCTGGTCTTGTGGATCCATGGGATGGTGGCCAGGGCAAGGTGGGTGGAGCTACGTTGTCTGGCGGGTACATGGAATGAGAGGCAGTGGTTCAGATATGCTGGTCCTACGTCGTGGAGAGCTTGGCATGAGAGAGGAGCTTGAAGGGGATTCTCTTGTTAACTGGGAGCCAGTGGAGTTGTCGGAGGTTTTCTGTGATGTGGCTGCGGCGGGGTATGTCGAGGACCAGTCTGGCTGCGGCGTTTTGAACGTTCTGTAGTTTCCTGAGCTGTTTCTGGCTGATGCCGGCATAGAGTGCGTTGCCGTACTCGAGTCTGTTGGTGATGAGTGCGTGGGTGACCGTCCTGGATTCTGTGGAGATCCATCTGAATGTCTTTCGAAGCAGGCAGAGCGTGTGGAAGCAGGATGAGGATACGGCATTGATCTGGCTGTTCATTGTCAGCGAGGAGTCCAGTATTATGCTGAGGTTACGTGCGTGGTCCGTGGGGGTGGGAGGGGTTCCCAGTGCGTCGGGCCACCAGGAGTCGCCCCAGGCTAAGGGGGGAGTCCCAGGATGAGTTATTCGGTCTTCTCCGAGTTGAGCTTGAGGCAGCTATCTTTCATCCAGGTGGCAACGGCATTCACCCCACTGTGAAAGTTGATTCTGGCGGCTGTGGGTTTGTTGGTGAGGGAGACAATCAGCTGGGTGTTGTTGGCGTAGGAGATGATGTTGAGTCTGTGGTTTCTGACGATGGCTGCAAGGGAGGGCCATGTAGACGTTGAAGAGGGTGGAACTCAGGGAGGAGCCCTGGGGCTCTCCGCAGCTAATCTCGGTAGTCTCTGAGAGGAACTGAGGTACTCTGACTCGCTGTGTTCGACCGGTAAGGAAGGAGTGGATGCAGTCCAGGGCCTTGTCGCGGATGCCGGTGTCGTGGAATCTCGTGATTAGGGTGCAGTGGGAGACGGTATCAAAGGCGGCGGAGAGAGCCAGTAGGATGACGGCTGCGGTTTCGCCTTGGTCAAGGAGGGAGCGGATGTCATCAGTGGCAGCAAGGAGTGCGGTCTTGGTGCTGTGGTTGCTTCAGAAGCCGGATTGGGAGATGCCCAGGACGTGGTTCTCTTCGATAAACTCAGAGAGTTGGGCGTTGATGGCCATCTCGATGACCTTGGCTGGGAAGGGGAGGAGGGAGATGGGTCTGAAGGTCTGTTGGGTCGGCGGATGGCTTCTTCAGCAGGGGGTTGATCTCGGCATGTTTCTAGTTGTCGGGGAAGGTGGCGGTTTCGATGGAGCAGTTGATGGTGCGGCGAAGCTCGGGGGCGATGGGGTTGGCTGCTCTATGGAAGATGTGATACGGGCAAGGGTCCGATGGGGCTCCGGAGTGGATGCTCTTCATGGTCTTGAGTGTGTCGTCTGTGATGAACGGACAGCAGTTGAGCAGGATCTGTTGGGGTGCGGCGTGGTTGCATGCGGTGGTGACGGGCTTTGTGGCAGGGTCTTGGGTGTCGAAGATGTCGTAGATCTGCCTGATCTTGTGGTGGAAGAATGTGCCGAGTTTGTTGAAGAGGTCTTGGGAAGGTGGGACGTCTGTGTTCTCGCTGTTGGGCCTGGCGTATTCCTTCACGATGGCTAAGAGTTCTTTGCTGTTGTGTGCGTTGGCGTTGATTCTGTCTTGGAGGACCGTTTTCTTTGTGGTTTTGAGGAGGAGGTGGTGTGCGTTGACAGCGGTTTTGAAGGTTGCCTGGGTTTACGGGTTTTTGTTGTTCCTCCATCTCTTCTCGAGTCGTCTGCAGGTGCGTCTGGACTCGTGGAGGGCGAGAGTGAACCAGATGGCTTTCTTGGAGTGTTGCTTGCCGGGTGCCTTCTTGAGGGGTGCCAGAGTGTTGGGGCAGTTGGAGATCCATCGGTGAAATTTACGTGCCGAGATGTTGGCGGCTGCTGATGTCGGTGGTGTAGTAGTGCTGAGGAAGGCGGTGAGATGTACGTCCGTGTCCTTGTTCCCGCTATGACGGGGGGGAGGGGCGGTGGTGTATGCAGGGAGTGGTGAAGGCGAAGTGTATGCAGTGGTGGTCAGTCCAGAGAAGTTCGGTGGTGTGGCTGTAGGTGATGTTCCTGCTGGTGGAGAAGACGGGGTTGAGCGTGTGTTCGGCTGTGTGGGTCGGAGCGGTGACTAGCTGCTTGAGTCCGATGTTGGGGAGGTTCTCCAGAAGGGATGCGGTGTTCTGGCACTGGGGTTGTCCAGGTGGAAGTAGAGGTTGCTGAGTAAGATGTAATTGGTGGATGCGAGAGCCTGGGGTGCGATGAGGTCTACAATAGCATCGGTGAAGGGCAGGTGGGGCCGGATGGCCTGTAGACGAGGGTGCCGCGGAGGGTGGTGTTGGGGTTGGTCTGGATCTGGAAATGGAGGTGTTCCATGGTTGTCGTTGGGGTGAGTGGCCAGGCAGAGGGTGTTCTTGAGGACGATAGCGATGCCTCCTCCCGGTCGGTCGGCATGGTCCTTGTGGGTGATTTTGTAGCCGCGGGGGATGGCACTAGCCCTGTCCGGACCAGAGCAGGGGTTGGTCCAGGTTTCCATGAAGAAGGCAATGTCGGGAAAGGTGGTGTCGGGGAGCTTCCAGATTTCTGTGGCGTGTTTGTGGAGGGAGCGCATGTTGAGGAGGATGAAGCTGAGCCGGTCGGGTACGATGTTGGTCGGCTGGGCGGCGAGGGTGTAGCTGCAGTTACGGCAGGAGAAGGGTCCTTGGGTGTTCTTCGGCGATGCGATGTGGCAGGCAGCATGGCGTCCTGTGTTGAGGGTGAGGTGGGTGCTGGCTTCGTATCGGTGGGGGGTTCGAGAACCATCGTCGGTGCCACTGGGCGCGGTCCAGGTGCGGACGGGCGCAGATGGGCTTGCCTTTGGCGTGGCGTGGCTGCACAGCAGCCGCCATTAAGTAGTGTGCGGGGGCTTGACAGCTGGGAGGTGGAAAACGCGGGGAGCGAGAAAGGGTCACTGGAGGGGGGTGGGGCCGCGGGGGATCGCAGTGGCATGGGCGGCGAAGGAACAGAAAAAGTGCAAAAGGAACAGAAAAAATGCATAAAGGAAAAAGGCACGAAGAAGCAGAAAAGCAGAGAAAAGAGAGATAGAAGGGCAGCCCAGCAGCAGAGCAGTGATGCTCTACCACTAGACCACCAGGGCCTCAAACTCCTGACCAAAGGGTCAGCAGCAGCAACGGGGGCAGCAGCAGCTACCAGGCGGAGCTATGCATTGAAGGAAGCAGTCCACTAGTAAGGTCAGTGGACTGCACCTTCACCGCGCAGCGGCCGCCATTAAGTAGTATGCAGGGGAGAGCTGGACAGCTGGGAGGCAGGAAATGTGGGGAGCAGGAAAAGGGCACTGTAGGGGATGGGGCCGCGGAGGATCGCAGCGGCAAGGGTGGCAAAGAAAAAAAGAGCAAAGGAAAAAAAAAAGTACAAAAGAGACAGAAAAAATGCAAAAAGGAAAAAGGCAAGAAGCAGAAAAAGAAGAAACAAGCATTGGCATAGCCAATAGGTCTCGCTTTTGGGACCTTATAAGTATTTAGTTATGCAGCACAATATCCTTGGTGCAACAACATCAACCGTTGCATGGCTAAACACTTATAATGTCCCAAAAGCGAGACCTATTGGCTATGCCAATGCTTGTTTTAAAAGGGTCGTTTAGTTTTACATAATGTCTTTTTGGTTATATATAAGGTAACAAAAATACTTAACACTTTTTTATTATAACTTTTCAACATGCTGTACAGCAGCCACACTGCTCTACAACATAGCTTAAAGACTTTGGCAAAGCCAATAGCTCTGGCTAAACACTTATAAGGTCCCAAAGGCAGACCTGTTGGCTATGCCAATGCTTGTTACTTTTACAATAATGAGTTCCTGGCAAGCCTGCCCCGGGTTCCTTTCCAGAGGGAAATTGACTTTGCACTTAATGCTGGTATTCACACTTGTAGAGTTAGGCTAATTTCATTCTTTGAAATGACACAGCGAGAACGAAATAATGGAATGGAATGTGGACAGTGGTTAAAATAGTTGAAGTATTTCCACCCTGCACTTAGTTTGTTTTTCTTAATGAGTAGCCTTGAGTATCCTTGGTATGAGCAAACATGGACCACACTCTGGCATAGGGACCGAGTCTGCACCTCACGGAAGAAGGGCCGGAAGCCTGCTACATATCCGAGTTGTTGTGTTCAAGGTAAGTGGGAAGTGGCCTACCAGGTCCTGCAGGACTGTAGTGTTTCGGTGGTAGCGAAGAAAGTTTGTCTTTGGGTGGGGCCCATGCGTTTTTATACAGCATGCAAAAAAACACAAATTATTATCCTGGGTTAAGAATAGATTAGTCCAAGCATTCCCATCCAAAACGTTTTGCTTTTATCAATGTAATTATTGTAATTAAATACAGGAGCCTTTTCAAGACCTGGTCTGTCTGCATTTATGTCCCATCAGATCCGGATCGTCGTTATACAAAAAGGAAAACACCCATCCCCCATTTTGTTTTCTCTGACTACTTGGAACCCTTCTGTTCTAATCTAGCTGATTTTCTCTATGGATCTCCTAGTTCTACCACCATGCCTGAAATTCGGAAACACAAATGTTCTTCCTCTTCTCACAAAAACCCTCAGCAACTTAGGACCCATATCCCTACTGCCTTACCCAGCCAAAGTGTTAGTAAAGCTAGTCAATTCCCAGCTCCCTCAGTACCTTAAAACCAACTCCATTCTTGACACTTTACAAATCGGGTTTCAGAGCAGCCCATAGCACTGAGAAGGCACTTTTACGGGCCACAGATGACATTCGCCACCTTCTCGATCAGGGTCCATTGTCAACGCTGTTCCTTCTAGACCTCATGGCCGCCTTCATTATGGACTCCCATGCCATTCCGCTCAGTCACCTACCTCATCTCGGCATCTGCTCCGAAATTGTGAATTGGGTCAAATCCTTAATACCTATGTGATTCCTCCGACTGGGATTATAAAATCTTTCAGTTACAACATTGACTCTTATGTCAACGAAACCTAACTCATTGTTTCCTACACTGAAAACATCCCAGAAACTAGGGTTAACATCCCTGCCTGTGTGACCCATGTAGCAAGCTGGAGGAAGGACACTGTAAGCGGAGATAAGACAGAAGTGATCCTCTTTGGCAAGTTGACCTTGGTTTGGTGCGAGGCATGGTGGCCCTAAGAGCTAGGTAAACTACCTCAGCCAGCAACCTGAGGATCATCCTGGAAAACAACCCCTCCATGAGGGAGCAGATCCCCTCTGTCTCCTCGACTTGTTTCGGCAACCTCAGAATGCTTCACAAAATATTTAAGTGGCTTTAGGCTTGATGTCCATCCTCCTTGATTACAGGAACACCCTCTATGCAGGCATTCCAGAGGACCTCCTAAGTATATTGCAGGTTGTACAGAAGGGTTCTCAACATCCGGCTTTCTCCTCAACGGTTCCCCTCCTCAAGGCTGCCTAGTCACAAACGTGCACTACTAGGTGGCTCTGTCGCATGGCACTGGCCTTCACTATCTGAGAAGCAGGGTCACCCTATACAACCCGGCGAGAGCTCTCCGCTCCAGTAAACTTCACCTTGCAGTAGTTCCATGCATCCATCACAGGAAGACTCTCTTACTCTTACCTGGTGGCTCACAATTGGAACCTCCTCCCCACGTTCTACGTCTGACAGCGGTGTTCTTATTTTCAAAAAGAAGCTGTTATAGAAACTGCCGCCATTACGTATGAGATTTTGCAACCACTGCGTTTTCTGCATGATTAAGAGTTTGCCTCATTTTCCACATAATCCGTCATCTGCTGCATAATGTGCAGATTTTAACAAAAAAAATTCTAGCTCTAATAGATCAAGAGTTACTAAAAAGGCTGCAACACGTTGCTGTGTAGTGGAAGCCCCTTTGCAATGGTTGACTGGTCATCCTTTCTGTTGCTTAGTGCAGTATTTGGGTGTATGACTGGTACAATTGCTGTATGTGGGTGTTAGACTGGTACTAATGATGTGAAACCTTTCCCCAGACAGTTAGCCCAGCTAAAATGATAAAGTAAGGAAGTAATACTATCACATTAAGCTGCATAATTTGTCTTTTCTTGCCACATAATTTAGTCAACTCTAGTGCGTAATTTTGTCCTCCGCTGCCCAATAATTACAGTGCCCTTGAAAATAACATAACATAAGCAACCCAGCACTACCAAGCCACTGTCTCTATCAACAGAGGCCATGGAAGTAATGGCTGAGGTGCTGGACTCCCTGAATGCGTTTTCCAGATGGTATAATAAACTAAGACTGCAGCACTGAACTTCAGCCTGTAGCGTTTTCAAACTGACAGGTTTCATTAGGAGTCTAGCAATGCCCAGCCACCGTCCCTTTCAACAGAGGGGCCAAGGGATGAATGGGCGAGAGGTTGAACTCCAATTAATTGTATTTGACGCTCATCGGTGGTTAGTGTGGTAAAGACCCACTCTCAGGCTTAGTGCATGGCATTTTTCATCAACACCAAACTCGCACCTTGTTTCGTCCTCTCTCCATATCCACCCCTTCCTCCGGTGTTCCACAGCGCCCAGAGGCGTTTCAGTGTGCGGTGTACGCTACACAAGAACATTCTCTCACTGGCAGACGTGGGCTCTCCCTCCACATCGTCCTCGCTCGTTGAACAGTTCCCTCCCTCCTGCTGACTGAACGGGGAGTGAGATTAACACCCCCACCCCCTCAGCTCTGCAGAAAACACACACACATACACATCACTGCTACAAGGTCCGTGACGGCGATTGAGCGCGAGGAGGGGGTGCCGGAGAAAGAGTTTAAAAGCTCCCACAAAAATAATCCACCGCCTCCCGTGGCAGCAATGCAGACACCAGCAGCAAGGGCAGCAGGCATAGGACGGCAGCCTCCTTTCAGCAGCAGAACAAAGTAACCTTTATATCCAGGCGGCGTACACACACCATGGGCTGGGGCGGGAGTGGGGCTCCCACTCCCTGCAGCGGCACTCAGTAACCTGCCAGCCCCGGTACAAAGGTCCCAAGATGTTATCAGGGTCCAGGAGCTCGTTCGACGTCAAACAGCACCAGCCGGGGCAGTACATGGTGAGCACAGTCAGTAACCTGCCAGCCCCGGTACAAAGGTCCCAAGATGTTATCAGGGTCCAGGAGCTCGTTCGACGTCAAACAGCACCAGCCGGGGCAGTACATGGTGAGCACAGACCGGGCCAACGATATGGGCACCTTACTTGATATTCGACCACTCGTCTCTTTCTATTCATTTTGATTTTTTTTTTTTTTTTGCATCACTGAAGTCTTCTCGGACCTGCTTATGTCGGAGAGCTGGGTAGGTACAGTAAGTGCGAGAGGACGGTTGTTTGTTGCTGTGCGTGTTGGGCAGTTGGTTCTGTCGTTAAAGCGGTTTATCCACGCGCTGTTTGATCCGGATATCTGGGAAGATTTGATTTCAAAACCGGCCTCGTGACGAGTACGAAGGGCAGTCGCCTGGCAAGTGAAACTTTCCTGTTACAAAAAAATAATTAAACAAGCATTTGAAGGCATGAGCGGGGAGGGGGGGGCGACGCGAGTGGTGCGCGCGCCAGCGCCACAGCGAGACATCTTGTTTTAATTATCGCGCCCGTGTCAGGGCACGATAATTGAAACCACATGGCGCCCGTGCGGGTAACCGCAGGGAAAAGGCCATGACGCACGAGCGTCTGGTCAGCTTTTTCAAACCCCCTACATAAAGTCTTCGTCAGAAGCAGCCCTTGCGCGCTACTCTAGGCTCGACCTAAAAAGAGAGACAGAAGGGCAGCCCAGCAGCAGAGCAGTGAAGCTCTACCACTAGGCCACCAGAGCCTCAAACTCCTGACTAGAAGGTCAGCAGCAGCAACAGGGGGCAGCAGCAGCTACCAGGCGGAACTGTGCAGTGAAGGGAGCAGTCCACTAGTAAGGTCAGTGGACTTCACATTCACCGTGTAGCGGACGCCATTAAGTAGTATGCAGGGGGGCTGGACAGCTGGGAGGCGGGAAATGCAGGGATAGGGAAAATGTCACTGGAGGGGGGCGGGCCGTGGGGGATCGCAGCAGAAATGGCAGCTAAGCAAAGAGCGAAAGAAAAGAAAAAGTGCAAAAGGGACAGAAAAATGCAAAAAGGAAAAGGGCAAGAGCAGAAAAAGGCAAGAAGAAGCAGAAAAAAGAGAGACAGAAGGGCAGCCCGGCTTGGTTGCCCTTCTGTCTCTCTTTTTGCAGTGACGCGCTACCACTAGACCACCAGGGCTCGAATCCTGACCAGAGGGTCAGCAGCAGCAGCTACCAGGCGGAGCTGTGCAGTGAAGGGAGCAGTCCACTAGTAAGGTCAGTGGAATGCACATTCACCGCGAAGCGGCCGCCATTAAGTAGTGTGCGCGGGAGGGGCTAGACAGCTGGGAGGCAGGAAACGGGGGGAGCAGGAAAAGGTCACTAGAGGAGGGCGGGGGTCGCAGTGGCAATGGCTGCAAAGCAAAAGAGTGAAGAAAATGTGCAAAAGGGACAGGAAAAAGGAAAAAGGCAAGAGCAGAAGGCAAGAAGAAGCAGAAAAAGCAGAAAAAAGAGAGACAGAAGGACAGCCCAGCAGCAGAGCAGTAAAGCTCTACCACTAGGCCACCAGGGCCTCAAACTCCTGACTAGAAGGTCAGCAGCAGCAACAGGGGCAGCAGCAGCTACCAGGTGAAACTGTGCAGTGAAGGGAGCAGTCCACTAGTAAGGTCAGTGACTGCACCTCCACCGCGCAGCGGCCGCCATTAAGTAGTGTGCAGGAGGGGCTGGACAGCTGGGAGGCAGGAAACGTGGGGAGCAGGAAAGGGACACTGTAGGGAGCGGGGCTGCGGGGGATCGCAGCAGCAAGGGCGGCGAAGCAAAAGAGCGACGGAAAAGAAAAAGTGCAAAAGGGACAGAAAAAAATGCAAAAAGAAAAAAGGCAAGAGCAGAAAAAGGCAAGAAAAAGTAGAAAAAAGAGAGACAGAAGGGCAGCCCAGCAGCAGAGCAGAGACGTTCTACCACTAGGTCACCAGGGTCTCGAACTCCTGACCAGAGGGTCAGCAGCAGCAACGGGGGCAACAGCAGCTACCAGGCGGAACTGTGCAGTGAAGGGAGCAGTCCACTAGTAAGGTCAGCGGACTGCACCTTCACTGCGCAGCGGCCGCCATTAAGTAGTGTGCAGGGGGGGGAGCTGGACAGCCGGGACGCGGGAAATGCGGGGATAGGGAAAAGGTCACTGGACAGGGGCGGGCTGTGGGGGATCGCAGCAGAAAGGGCAGCAAAGCAAAGAGCGAAGGAAAAGAAAAATTGCTAAAGGGACAGAAAAATGCAAAAAGGAAAAGGGCAAGAGCAGAAAAAGGCAGGAAGAAGCAGAAAAAAGAGAGACAGAAGGGCAGCCCGGCTTGGCTGCCCTTCTGTCTCTCTTTTTGCAGTGACGCTCTACCACTAGACCACCAGGGTTCGACACCTGACCAGAGGGTCAGCAGCAGCAACGGAGGCAGCAGCAGCTACCAGGCGGAGCTGTGAAAGGAGCAGTCCAATAGTAAGGTCAGTGGACTGCACCATCACCGCGCAGCGGCCGCCATTAAGTAGTGTGCACGGGAGGGGCTGGACAGTTGGGAGGCAGGAAACGCAGGGAGCAGGAAAGGGTCACTAGAGGGGGCGGGGCCACGGGTGATCGCAGTGGCAAGGGCTGCAAAGCAAAAGAGCAAAGAAAAAGAAAATGTGCAAAAGGGACAGAAAAAAGGAAAAAGGCAAGAGCAGAAGAAGGCAAGAAGAAGCAGAAAAAGCTGAAAAAAGAGAGACAGAAGGGCAGCCCAGCAGCAGACCAGTAACGCTCTACCACTAGGCCACCAGGGCCTCGAACTCCTGACCAGAGGGTCAGCAGCAGCAATGTGGCAGCAGCAACTACCAGGCGGAACTGTGCAGTGAAGGGAGCAGTCCACTAGTAAGGTCAGTGGACTACACCTTCACCGCACAGCCCCGCCATTAAGTAGTGTGCGGGGGTGGTTGGACAGCTGGGAGGCGGGAAATGCAGGCATCGGGAAAAGGTCACTGGAGGGGAGCGGGCCATGGGGATGGCAGCGGCAAGGGCAGCAAAGCAAAAGTGCAAAGAAAAAGAAAACGTTCAAAAGGAAAAAGGCAAGAGCTGAGAAAGGCAAGAATACGCAGAAAAAAGAGAGACAGAAAGGCAGCCCTACTGGGCTGCCCATCTGTCTCTCTTTTTGCAGTGACACTGTACAACTAGACCGCCAGGGCTCGAACTCCTGATCAGATGTTCACCAGCAGCAACAGAGGCAGCAGCAGCTACCAGGAGGAGCTGTGCAGTGAAGGGAGCAGTCCACTAGTAAGGGCAGTGGACTGCACCTTCCCCGCGCAGCAGCCGCCATTAAGTAGTGTGTGCGGGAGGGGGTTGGACAGCTGGGAGGCAGGAAACGCGGGGAGCGGGAAAGGGGCACTGTAGGGAGCGGGGCCGCGGGGGATCGCAGTGGCAAGGGCAGCGAAGCAAAAGAGCAAAGGAAAAGAAAGTGCAAAAGGTACAGAAAAAAGTTAAAAGGCGAAAGCAGAAAAAGGCAAGAAAAAGCAGACAAAAGAGAGACAGAAGGGCAGCCCAGCAGCAGAGCAGTGACGCAGTACCACCAGGGCCTTGAACTCCTGACCAGAGGGTCAGCAGTTGAGGGTCAGGATCCGAGTGCTGTAGAACTAGATGGTGGTGCGGATAGAGATTAAAAGGTGCAATGACAGATTTGCCTGTGAATCCCAGTACTGTAACAACAGAGGCTGCTGCGGAACCTGATTGCGGTGCAGTAACTTGAGCTTGTGGATCATAGTATTGCATAACTAGACGGTACCATAGGTCAGGACTGAGTTATGTTATGTTATATGAGTTTATAGAGCGCAAAAATAATCCCTGAGGGGATCTCTTGGCACTTGAGCAGCCTGCACAGGTCATAGCTCGGATGACATTAGAGGATAACATTAGTTTCACAGACAAAGCTGCTTGTGGATTCCAGTTCTGTACTCCAGAGGTTCTGCAGGTCAGGGTTAAGTTGCAGCAATAGAGTGTACTGTTAACCCCAGTACTGTAGCACTACAGCAGAGGTCTTCAAATATTTTTGCTCTGAGCCTCCCCAAACAAAGTGTTTTGAAGTCGAGCCCTCCTCTAAAACTTTAAGGCTAGAATTGAGGGAGCAAAAGATACAGGACTGAGAACAGGGGGTGGGGCATATGAGATAATTTCAGGGGTAGTTTTTCTATAGCTCAATCCATATTAAATGTGAGACTTATAAAAGAACAAATGTACCAAACAAAAACAGAAACTGGCCAAAAAACACCACTGGGGTGATATAAGCCCCTCACACTTCTGGATCCCGATGCAACTGCACCCAGTGCACTTAATGATAGCTGTGACCCTTAGTAGTAGGCTGTCTCCTGTGCCTCTTTCACTGCTTCCCCACTATGCTTGGCAATCTTGAAACAGACTCTCTGTCCCTTTCAGAAAAGAAAAAGAATTCCCACGTGTTGTCTCCCGCCACCCTTCTGCCCTCCTCCCCCCTCCGTGCAGCAGGAATGCCCTCTGCCCTAATGTCAGCAAGGAAAATGAGCTCCCATGCACCTTTTGTAACGTAAGGCAATTACAGCCGTAATGTAGCCGGCCCCTCACACCTCTGAGCCCCAGTGCCACGGCACCTGCTTCACTAAAGATAGCTACTACCTCGCAAAGTGGGCTGTCTCTGCCCATTGTTAAAATGTGGGCCCCCATCTTCCCTCACCAGACCACCACCATCTCTGAGTCCAAGCCAAGGTGTCTCCTCTACTTCAATTTTGTTTTCTCCTCCCTTGGGTCATTGCTCTGAGACCCAAAGTAACACTGGCACAGCAAGGGTGCGCTGGTCCCTAATGCAAGCAAGAAAGGATAGTAACGCATCCATAATTGGGTTTTAGTTAGCTCCTCACACCACTCTGTGTTGTTTAGTTGGCCCAGTGGTGTGATGGGCCAACCAAACCCCACTGCACCATCAGCACCAATGCTACTTACAGCCCTGTCTCCTCTGTTCACGCCACTGGCCGAAATCAGGCTGCCTACCCCTTGGTGTAAAAAAATAAAAAAGGATGAAAGCCCCAAATCTTGCCCTTGTTGCTTGGGCCCTGTTTTGTGCACAGCTGTAGTGACCTGGGCACCAATGCTAGCAAACAATGGGCCCCATTTCCCTTTTTGGCAGTAAAACAGCCATACATGGGCTGCAGTGGCCCCTCACACTCCTTGTCCCAGTACCACTACACCTGCTGCACTAATGGTAAAAGTAAATGAAAAAATTAGCTCCCACATTGTACTCCCTCCTCTGGGCCATCTCTTAGATAGTTTCCATGGATCCCGCTCCTTTCCTCTTTCTCCTGGGCCATTACTTTGAGGTCCCAGGGGTCCAGACTATCATGGTTCAGCATCTGACTGCAACCCCTACTGTCCTACTCCCTGTCACTCCCTCACTCACCTTAAAGGACATCTGCATATCATCAGAGGTGAAGTGGATGGGATATATGGGGACCACCCATGTTATAAGTTACAAAAACACTTCTCATTATTTTTGTGAAAACAACCATATCTGGACAGTTAATGCAGACATAGAGGTGCCTCTGACTGAAACTGAAGAGGGTGTTATGTCTCCTGTGATATGAAGCTGAGAGAGGGATAGAGAGTTAAAGAAACAGACATTCTCACCAGAGTGCCTGCTACCTGAAAGAAATGTAAACATATGCAATTGGTTATTTAGTAAATGCAAACACTGCTTGGGAGCCTGCATACACTTTAATTTATGGAGTCATTGAAGCTTCATGATGACAAAGATTATTCTTAAGAGGTAATGTAAGGGGTTGTCAGCTGAATACTGCAATTCATTATTTTATGGACATGTATAAAAATGTTTGCACTAGGTACAGTCTGATTACCTATCACTTAAATATATACTTTAAAAACAATTGTTTTAGCTTAAATACTAAATCATTGTGCAACTGTGTAATACAGTTTAATAATAAGGACTTACATATACACAGTGTTTTCTGTCGCAGGCTATGACTTTGTAGCAATATAAATACACAAGTTACTTCTCCTCATTGCATCAACCAGGATTCAATAATGTGACTCTCTGGTCACACACAGAGACATCTGCAGTGATTGCAATAACCAACTGAGTTTCAATTATTTTAACTCACATTCATTTTTTCATTTAGGTGTGTTTGCTATTTTATATGCAGTAACCTGAAAGTGAAAGAACAAAATAGTTACAGAATATGTTGTTGTTTTTATCCATGCCTTTGAACCTGACATCACACTCAATGACCCAAAGGCCAGAATGGCTTTTTACTCCATCGGGCATTTCCCCTGTCGGTTGGAGTCATTGGAGCCGCTTTTGAAAGCGCAGTGATGCTGGTAGTGCCTCTTCATTTTCCCTAACTTACCCGAGGTTAATTGCAGCAGGGTGGCTTCAAGAGACAGAGCAGAAGAGAAGGAGGAGAAGAGAAAAAACAGAGAGAGAGGAGAGATTAGAAAGAGAACAGATGGAAAGAGAGCGAAGAGAGAGCAGAGGGAGGAAGGGAGTGGGGCAGGGTTGATCTGTTTTGCCTGGGTTGCTTTTGGTTACCCAGAAGTATCGTAGCAAGGATGCAACATGGGACGTGGTGCAGGCAAAGGAAATGGCCCCTTGGTCTACTGATGGGTTTACAAACTATAGCAGTTATCGGGGTTCAATGGGCCTCGGTGCCACTGCACCTGCACACCACTGGTAGCTACGCCTCGGTTCCCGAGTTCCGTCGTGAATGACCTACCCCCGCATCACTCAGGATCACAGTTCCCGTGCTTTTATATGCCCTTCAGCCATTGTAAATGAAGACCTCCTGGAAACGCAATAAATAAACAAGGTTGCTCCTCCAGCCTACCTTCATTTACAAGTGCTTGCAGATGTGTTTACTCCCCCCTGGGAATACAGCCACGGACTACCAGTGGGGGTGCCCCACAACTTTGGAAATTGGCACTAGATGGTGCTATGGATCAGGATTAAGGTGCATTAACAGAGCTGCTTGTGAATCCCAGAACTGTGCCATTGGAGGGGACTGCGGATCATGAGGTGCAATAACAGAGACGCTAGTGAATCCAGTAGCATCAGAGGGTGTTGCATGGCAGGACTGAGTACAACAGACCTGACTGGGGATAATAGTACTGTAGCACAAGAGAGTTCTACAAGGCAGCACTGAAGTCCAATAACAGAGCGGTTTGTAAATCCATGTACTGTGGGTCAGAACTATGGTGCAATAACAGAGCCCATTGTGGATATTAGAACTGCAGCACTAGAGGGAGCAACTGACAATTTAAGTTGTGGAAACAGAGCAGCTTGTGAATTCCAGTACTCTAGCAGCAGATGGCGCTTCAGGTGCCAGGATTAATGCATTGTGATGCAGTGTTCTTTAAAGAGGTGAGTCTTCAGTTTTTTCCTAGACTGGAGCAATGTTGGGATGGTCCTGACAGATATGGGGATGTTGTTCCAGATTCTAGGTGCATTGATGGAAAAGGCCTGCTGTATTGTTTTTCTTTTTTACACTTCATACCAGTCTTATGGTGTCCTGACTGCGCGTGTGCCAAGATCCAGAAAAGATGGTGAGCTTGTCTGCAAGATATGTGGGAGTGCTGGTCATGATAGCTTTGTAAATGATGCTGCTACTGAAGCACTAGAGGGTGATGTGGGATGGGTTTAAGGTGCAACAGCAGAGCTGCCTGTGAATGCTAGTACGGTTGTTACAACAAAAGGTGTTTTAAGTCAATATTAAGGCCCAGTAACGGAGCCGCTTGTGGATTCCAGTACTGTATCACTACAGGGTGCTGCAGATGAGGAAAAAGGTGCAATATCAGAGCGGCTTGTGAATACCAACAGTATTACACCAGAGGATGCTGCAGGGCACAACTGAGGTGCAATAACAGAGCTGCCTGCGAATCCCAGAACTCTAGCATCTGGGGGTGCTGCAAGTACGAACTGAGGTGCAACAACAGAGCTGACTGTGGATCACAGTACCTAAGCACTAGAGGGTGGTGCATGTCAGAATTGAGGTGCAATAAGAGAGCTGCTTGTGGTGCTGCGGATCAGTAATAAGCCGCAGTTAACAGCTGCTTGTGAATGTCAGTGCTGTTACACCAGAGGGTCTGTCAGGCCAAGATTATGGTGTAATAAAAATGCTGCTGGTGGATCCCAGAGGTATCATGCAACAATGTCTCAATGGCAGTCAATGGGAGGATATGATTTTAAGGGTAAATTAATTACACAAGAAACAACAACACACAGTCTCAATTTTAAGATTAGATGCAGGTATATTATCAGCAGAGGTATAGCAATATGCTTCACAAACTATAGTACAGCATCATCCATGCTTTCAAAACGTGTACTAAGTGCAAGGTGAACACATTGTGTTCGTGAAGAAATATTTAAACGGCGCAAGTGAAACACGTAAAAAACGAAAATACTACAGCGTATTGGAAATATTTCAAGAAGATCTTATGCATGAGCTATTACAATACATAAATTAGTGCAAAATAATGTCAAAGTTAGGAATTCAAATTTAGCTGGTACAAGTCGACGGCATTTCGACCTTCATGACTAGACTAGAGCCACGGATAGCGTCAGAAAAGTAGTTTGATGGTTTCACCTTTACTCTGATCGCTAGTGGTTCTGACTCTAAACTGGGGTGAAAAGAAATGAGGACCGCTGGGCTTTGTAAGTTAAATTATTCTCAGCTATATTATCAGAGGTGGCCACCAGAGAAATGTCTATTGCCTTTACTTTTTTGTTGAAAAACTACAAAGTCAATGCATAGGGCCTCAGAGTACATGGGTGTGGTTTTAGAGGAAGGATTGTTTCCCTGCTTGATCACTTCAAGTAGAAGTTTATATTTGTTCTTTGCTGTGTTCGAGAGCGATCTGATATGTGTTGACTTGGCTCTAAAATGTGGTCTATGTAGATTTTGTACGCAGATATCTAATCAGACTCAGTGGAGAGGGTGATTGCCTGCATTCTTTCTCAAGCTTTCTGAGGTACTTCCTTTGGTTATAAAGTCTTTCGAGAGCCAAGGTGGAGAAGGTTTGGATCTGCTTGAGAGGTGCAAATTCCTCTATCAGTGTTTTCATGCAGTTATTAAATCTGTCTGTGACAGCACTGATGTGAAGTTAGGGAACTACAGAGGCAAGATTCGGGTGAGCCTTGTTCGCAAGGACCTTAACATCGATGTTTCTTGTGTCCTTAAACCATATTTTCTTCTATTTTGGTTGGCTAGAGGAGGATCACTGTGAAGGGGACTAGGAGGTGGTCAGACCAATCTACCAGGATGGGCTCCTCTGCTGTTAGTTGAGGAAATGAATATGATCAGATCCAGAGTGGGGCCCTTGCAGTGTTTGGGGTTTTGGCGATGTTGCAAGAGATCATTGTCGCAGAGAAAGGAGGAGAAGGTGTCCATTGGTTTGCTGCCCTTGGAACATTAGTGAAGATTGAAATCACTCAGGAAGAGTTAATTAATTCAATCAATCAGGGTTGGTAAAGTGCAGCTACTCACCCGTGAGTGGCTCAAGGCGCTGGGAGGGGAGTGGAGGGGCTCCGTTGAGTACTGGGGTCATCCGAAAAGCCAACTCTTAGGACAGACCTCCACTCCTGGTCTGTCCTAAGATCATTTCTGATCACAATCCTGTCATGCTGACCCTACAGAGACAACTTGGAGCTAGAAAAGTTATCGCCTTTTACATTTCCGAGATACTTACTTAGTAACCCTCAGTATGTGGCAAATATCGGAGGGGCTTTGAGGGAGTATTTAGACAACAATTTAGGCACGGCTAATGTCTCATGTGTATGGGATTGTATGAAAGCGTTCGTCAGGGGGGAAACTCTACGTTTTATCTTGGTTCAAAATCGACTGGCTATAGAGGTGACCGAACTGGCTCGGCGAGAGCATTTAGAATTAGAGCGCCAGCATGCTGGGGCAATTACTGCTGGTGATGCAGGTGCGCAAGCAATCTATCTTCAGATGTTAAAAATTCGATCTAAAATCAACAGGGGTTTAGTGGATAAGATCGCTTCTAACTTTCATAAACATAAAGCTGCGCAATACGAATACGGGGAGTGGGTGGGACGGGTGCTAGCCCTTCAGATTGCCGATCAAAAGGCCAGGACCAATGCCAAAATTATCAGAGGGTGGTAAGTCATTTACTCAGCCAATGGATATAACGGAGCAATTTAGGCTGTATTATGCTGACTTATATACAGCTGCTCCCTCATTCTGTCAACACACTTGCTTTGAATATTTGCAGGCGAGTCATCTGCCTCGCTTGGATTGCCTTGACGATGACGAATTGCAGAAAGATATATTGTTGGCTGAGGTGGAGGAAGCTATTAAGTCCTTACCCTCGGGTAAAGCGGTTGGCGATGATGCCATCCCGCTTGAATTTTATAAGGTATTTCAGGACCTAATGGCTCTGGTCTATCTGCAGCTCAGCTTGGGTACTATCAATGGGGGAAATACGCCTGACTCATGGAGAATAACTAATATTGTGGTCTTCCCTAAAAAAGGGAAACCGGTTGACGATAGAAGCTCCTATCGTCCAATATCACTCATTAAGGCGGACGCCAAAATCTTTTCTAAAATCCTGGCCTCCAGCTTAGCTCCCTTTATCCACAAGTTGGTATCAGCACAGCAGCACAGCTTTGTTCCTGGACGAGATACAACGGCCCACATAGGCACTGCTATCGCGGCTCTCGACGTTTCGAGGAAACTTAATATACAAATGGGCATGATTATACTGGACGCCGAAAAGGCGTTCGACAGAGTGACCTGGGAGGCCCTATGGCTTACCATGCAGTCACTCGGTTTTGGCCCCAGGTTCATCTCTGCGTACAGAAACTGTACAAGAAGCCGGTTGCCAGAATCAAAGTGAATGGCTTGACATCTGCTAATTTTGATGTACAACGCGGGACACGGCAGGGATGCCCCCTGTCACCTCTGTTATTTGCTCTCTACATCGAGCCATACATAAGTCATTTACTGCTTAACGGAAGGATCTCCCCCGTTAGTCTTAATGGTATTGAACTCAAGGTTACAGGGTATGCCGACGACATTGCGGTCTACTCTACTAATCCGGCCGACGCCATCACACACATTATGCAAGAGGCTGAGTTATTTGGCTCCTTTTCAGGCTATAAGCTAAATGTCACCAAGACCCAGACAATTGTTAATTTTCAATCTGATGCTCTCCCTACAACATTGGGGATTACCCGGTGTGCAACTTATCTTGGGGTATGTATCTGTAGTCAGGTTAATGATATTGTTACATTAAACTACGAATCTCTTTTGAAAACTGTTGCAGCCAAATTGCGCAGCTGGCATCGACTACCATTAAGTATTTATGGGAGGTGTAACGTTATAAGAATGAGTATACTCCCTAAATTTCTATATTTGTTTCGCTCTATACCACTACGCGTCCCCCCGTCCTTCTTCAAGAAATTGAATAGTGTTATAGGTATTTCATATGGGCGTATAAGCGGGCCCGGCGGGCTCTCAAGTTTATGAGATTAACATATGTACAGGGGGGTTTCAAGCTCCCAGATTTTCAGTTCTATTTTTGGGCTTCTTTTGCCGGTCGGCTCCGTGGCCTGCTCTGCGGACTGGATGCCGGCCCAACATTGCTACCTTATCAGCTTGCTTGTGGCCCAATAGTGGGGTTTATGTTGTATAAAACTGCTGACCCTAATTACTTCAAGCGGGTAAAGTTTAAGGTAATTATAGACATAAATCGGATTTGGCTTGACATCTGTAAGCAATACTCTTTCCTGGCGCAGCATCAATACACCGTGCTATGGGGCAATCCAATGATGCCCAACATATTCCAGTATTGTACCGGTAAAGACTGGCAATCTAAAGGCATCATCCGACTGGGCCAACTTTATGATGGACAGGGGTTTCACTCTTTTAATGCACTTAAGGACGAATTTGGCCTCTCGCAAAAAACATTCTTTAAATACCTACAGGTTAGGGATTATTTTATACGAGGCAAAAAGTTATTAACATTGCCAAACTTGTCGGAAATACTGGCCGGAATATATACATGCACCGGTCGGGGGGTAACTGGCTCAGTCTATCAAACATTTTTGGCTCGGGCTAACGATGATAGCTTACAAATCGCGGCTAAACTTAGCCGGGTCCTACAGGCTGAAATAGCCGCTCAGGACATTCGGGAGAGTATGGAAGTACTTGATCAAGTGGTAACATCAGTTAATTTAAAGTTGCAACAGCATCGGGCTGTACACATGCTGTACTACACTCCGGCGGTTATATCTAAGTGGGCTTCTGGTAATTCGGAAACATCATTTTGCCCGAAATGTCGGATACATGCTGCAGACCTCAGGCATATGTTTATTGATTGTCCAAAGCTCGACGTATTCGGGAGGGGGGGGTCACTAGTATTCTCAGTCCACTCCTGGGCCCTAATTACCAGCTCACTGAAAAATAAATTTTTCTTGGGATCAGAAGTGGGGCTATTAGTAACTGGAGTCTCCTGGCAACTATTATTATTGTTTGTGCCCGTTTATGTATTGCTAGAGCCTGGGTAGATATTATCAGACCTAGTGTTAATGAATTATGGGTTCTACTTAAGACAGGTTTATGAGATGGAACTTGCTTTGGCTAAAACTAGGGGACCGCGTTCTTGGTTGAAATTTAATCGGATTTGGACTGACCAGTTATGGAAGTAATAAGGCATTGTTTACCCATGACGGTGTTTCTTTTTCTTTTATGTCTTTTACTCTTGGCTTCAAGGTATAAGATTTTCATTTTTTTCTTCTATTTCTCTTACTTCTTCTTTTTTTTGGGGGGCGGGGGGGGTTTGTCTACCCTTCTAATGTCATGTATATAATGTTTGTTTCACTTATGGCTTAAAAAATTTTTTAAAACGAAAAGTAAAGTCTTGAGGACCTTCATGAACTGGGGAAGTGTGGGAGATTGCCGGATGTGGAGGGGGAGGGTGTTCCAGGCTTTGGCTGCGAGGTAGAAGAAGGACTTTCCTACAGTTCTGGTCTTGCTGATATGCGGGACGGTGGCCAGAGAGAGCTGGGCTGATCGGAGGTGTCTTTTGGGTGCGTGGAAGGAGAGGCGGCTGTTCAGGTATGCGGGTCAGGTGTTGTGAAGGGCCTTGTATGCATTGGGATGTGATGAATTCCTTGCCTTCCTAGACAAAAGTATTAATTTCACCCAGAGGGTAATAACTTTCATTCACTCAGAGATTAGAAGCAGCATGGAGGAGATTTCCAGAGACATGTACTAGAAGGAGTGAAAGCAATTCAAGGGAAGGAGTGTGCAACATAGCAATTTTTTCCTGATCACAGCGATAAATGGAGTAGAGTGGAGGCACCACTGAGCCAGGTTTCATGGAGAAACAGGATGTTGACACTCATGATTGTTTCCGAAATCTCATGGCAGTGTTTAGCTGCTGATCGGCAGTTATGATGAATGACTTCCTCCATCCAGGTGCACTACTAATCTAAGAAAGTGACTTTGAAGAGGTCACTTTAAAAGGTGGAGTCCAGTGCTGCTGAATAAGTGCCTCCGCCCCCACCATCATTTTCCTTCAGATATTGCGTAACCCAGTCAATCCTTGACAAATGAATGGGCGTTCAATGATTTAGGTCAACTGGCCAGGTTCAAGGCGATACACATTCCAACAGTAGGCCACAAAACCATTTAGTGGCATAAAAAGATACCATGTCAGCTCAAAGATACATAAGAATACATGCAACTGCCCTTTCCTGGGGCTGCTAAACATGTTTTTGTGAAACCACTCCCCGTAACGTCAGTTTTTTTGTTAGTTCGGCTTCACAAACTTTGTTCTAGTTGTAACATATTCAAAGCATGGTTAAAGGCAAAGAACAAGAAACCGTATTTTTGCTTACAAAATAATGGCTGTTTCGGGACATCTGTTTTCAATGTTATCAAAGTTCCTTGCATGCAGTGGAAGACTGCTACACGTTACCCACAATTACACCTGTAGCAAACCTTTCGAAAGCGCTCGATAACGAGGGGGCTTTAACTGGTAGCAGCACATCCCCTGAGTGGCAGAAGATGTTGCCTCATGCCTGCTGCTAAACATCACCCACACCTACCTTAGAATAATCCCTGACCCGCCACAGACCCTAATCTTAAAGAGAAACAGATTCTATGTCTCCCTTGCCACAGAAGCCATGCGTCTGATTCTACCCATCCCATGTGGCAGAACCTACCTCTATCCTGCTGTAGATCCCTCAATTCACCTTCCTCAGATCCTACCCAGAGATGTTTTAAGGCATCTGCAAAGTGGGCTCTGGCCCGGGGCCCCAGGCCTTTAGGGGCCCCCGATAGACCTGTTCTCCACACAGTCCTGTCCTGATGAACTTGAATGATTCTTCAACATATATTGTTTTAAATGCCGCTTTCTTTTAATATATTTTTAATATGCAGGATGTGTGGGAATCTTTTACAAACATTATGTTGAGAAATGTTGTTTTTGTCTTTCAACACCATGCAAAATCCATCAAAACGATATTTTTATATCGAAACAGGACATCACGTGAGAAATGGCAGTGGTTCACAGAGATTATTGGCAATAATATTAGTGAACTGCTGCTATGTTACAATATTGAAAAACACACATCACTATCCCTGAATATTAGATGGAACCACATTTAGGATTTGGAGGAGTGTGGCTGCGCAGTGTCAGATCCTCCGTCAGAGAGGACATGAAAAATCTAAAATAGGATCATAAATTCAAAGCTGTTCTGCACAGGGGCCCCCAAAATATGTTTGGCCCAGGGACCCCAAAATCCTTAGGCTGTCCCTGATCCTACGAATGCAGTGCTTGAGATCCTAAGCCTCACCTGCTGCCGAGCCTTCTCTCACTCACAGGCCTTACCTGCCACAGTACACAATCTGCTGCAGTATCTATGCCTCACCTGCGGCATACTTCACCTTCGCCTTATAACAGATCCAACTCCAAGTCTTCTCTCAAGCCTATCTATGCATCAACCCTGCCTTAAAAACGAAGGCTATTCTGCTGCCGACCCCTCTGGTGCGCCTCGGAGACCTCAGGGCCTCTTCCTGCAGCATAGCCTCCTGCTCCATGAAGGCGCCCATAAGTGATGTCATACAGAGGGGCCTCACTTGATGCAAGTCCTCTCATCCGCTTGACCAGCAGCAGCAAGGGTCCTTGCTTCAAGAGGAATGCCCGTGGTGCAGACCTATTTCATCTCCTGTACATCCTACCCATGACCTCCAACATCAGCAAGACTCCTTGATGCTGGTCCTCTGTATGGCCCGACCGGTGTCCTCGCCTCAAGGGTCCTTGCTACCAGAGAGGCACCGAGGCATCTGTTGTTGTTTGTCCTCTCGATTCCCTGACCTGTGTCACAGTCCGTCTTACAGCAGCAAGGCTCCTTGTCCCAGTAGGGCAGTAAGATATGAGATCACACAGCTCATCCCTGATCTGACCAGCCTCAGAGTCTTCTACAGATGCATTGCTCCTTGATCCCAGAGGGGTGCCCAGGCACCAGGGTTTAATTTGTAAAAAAAAAAAGTGCTGGGGCTCTCGTCAGGAGGCAGCGTGCACCAGCCCTCCTGCATCTCCTGTTAGCGCCGCCTAAATCAGATCCAGCTATGAAGGTGGGGAGACCTTTTGCCTTTTGTAAGAGTGGGGGGTGCTGACGATTCCAGCCCTTGCCGCCCCTTGCAGGTAAGGGGGGGTGGGGAGGCGGAGGCCACCGCCCCCAAAACTCGTGTTGCCTGGGGCAGCCCCCTCCCCCCCCCACTACGCCACTGGCTTCTGCCCAGCAGTAGCTCAACAAATGTATTCTTGGTATTCCAGATACTGCAAAGGTCACCAGGTCATTTGTCCACTCTGCCTGGTCAAAACCCAATTGGTTTGTAAATACACTCACCCTCCCCAACATGAAGCCATAAAGCTGACGAGAGCATAGAACACAAACCTGTGGCTGAATGCATACCCAACTGAGCTCTGAGTATAAACCCCTGCACCGTTTGCAGATGTGTTGCATTTCCAACAGGGCTGCAGTTCATAGCTTGGAAACAGAGATAGGCTCATAGGAGGTTGGGGAGTGCTAAGGATTGTCCTTCACAAGTAGATAAAGCTGTTGTTTGCGCACAGACGGTGAGAGCTTTAATGCTTGCTATACAGCAGTGACGCTCCTATGAAACCTGATCTGGATACTTTGAACCTCAGAGTGCTTGTATTTATTCCAAGAGCTGTGTCTACTCTGCTGCACATTATCATAATGTGCTGGTTTATAGTCCAGTGAGAACTTTGCTGAATCCACTCCTCAATGAAGCTGCTGGTTTCAGAGTCTGAGTACAACCCTCGCGGGGAATTCAGAGGTGGTCTGCCGAGAGACCAGGATTGACACGTGTTCAGGCAAAACAAATATTATTTTCCTTTGTGTTACAGGAGGATGAAAGGTAGTTTCTATGTACTATTATGAGTAGGTTGGTGCACTGAGTGCTAGGAGCATGAGTGTGTGGAGTTGTGTACTGCGCACAGAGAACTTGCTCACTATGCAAGAGAGATAATTGTGCTGTAGCTGTTATGCTGTTGTGGGTCATGAAAGGACGTTGTGACTCAATGGCTGTTATGCTGTTGTGGGGCATCAGGGGGACTTATGGAGGCAGAAGTAACAATTGGATGAGGAGGCTGAGCAGGATGAGACCTGGCCCTTGACGAGGCATCATTTACCTGCATCTTATCTAGACCAGCAACCTGGGCTTAATAAATAAGTAACCTACAAGAGCTGAGAATCTACGCTTCCTTTGTGGATTTTACAATGGACCCAGGAATTACTTTGGTCAAAGTAGACTTCCTTGATCCCACGGCTTCAGAGTCTCCTGGCTTGCCTCAGAGCCTCCACCTAGAACAGCAGAATCCCTTTCTCATAGAGATAGGCCGAGGCATGACGTCACACAGAGCAGCCTCACTTGCTGGAGATCCTACCCCTGGCACACATTAATGACGTCACACGGAGCAGCCTCGATTGCTGGAGATTCTACCCCTGGCACCCAGAGGGGCACCCATCATTGCAGCCTCAATTGCTGGAGATCCTACCCCTGGCCAGCCTAGAGTCTCCACCTAGGCAGGGCAGCAAAGTTCCTTGCACCCACAGGGGTGCCCATTCATGACGTCACACATAGCAGCCTCACTTGCTGGAGATCCTACCCCTGGCACCCAGAGGGATGCCCATTCATGACGTCACACAGAGCAGCCTCGATTGCTGAAGAGCCCAACCCTAACCTGGCCTGCCAAGAGTCTCCTTCAGGAGCAGCACACCTCCCTGTGCCCGCAGGAGTGCCTCACCTGCTAGTGATATGAGCCCTAGCCCGACATCCGACTAGAGTATCTACCAACAGCAGCTCAACTCCCTGTGCCCAGATAAGGTTCCCACCTTCTCAGTATTTCACCGACCCCACCGGTAATTAAGTCTTCAAGGCCGGTGCTGGTAATGATGAAATACCGGCCATTTATTGGCCGGTATTTTCTACTCTGCGATTACAAAGCAGGCACTGGCATTGCCAGCAAGCAACATGCATGTATTAGGGAGTAATGCAGCATCATGGGGGAGCTAGCAGATTTCATTTGGGGGGATTTATACCTTTGAAATACGGGAGGTTTGTAAGGATTCCACAATTTAAAGTGCGGAGGCCGATTCAAACCAATGACCAGAGGTTCACGTCGGCAGCTTTCCACCTAGAACACATTGTCTAATTATGGAGGGCAGCCTATGCCTTTCACACAAGTAGCAACAGCAACACTAATTTTGAAGTGATGGTGCTCAAACTTAAATATCAGATGGTTGACACATTTCAGTGTCTCTGAGTCACTGAAACCTCGAGCCAGGCTCGAGCTAGATACAGGGCTCTGGCTCGGCTCCAATTTCGAGAAAGAGCCCAAAACAAGCCGAGCTCAATATCAGGCCATGTAACTTAGTGGCTACAATTGCTGACCATATATTACGGGTAACCAGGTTCAAATCCTGGCCTTGGCTCTGCATGCTGTAATTCTGGCAAAACTTTCTGTGTCATAAAAAAATATGTAATCTGTGGCTGTTGTGCAACACTCTTATATCTGTGAGCAATGTTTCTGCTATGTGAAAACGCCAAAAATAAAATGCAATTCTGTTCTGTCACCCATGCGCTAATCTCTTCTTTAAAGGACAAAGCATTAACCTTTGCTGTCAGAATGAGATACCATCTAATGGCTGAAAACTGGAAAATCGAGATCATTTCTGGCTTCCCTGCTTGACAAAATTGTGTGGCTAAAGCAAATTCTTTGTCACATAGACTATTTTTTTGAGGTCATTATCAGATATCAGAGAACCTTCAAATAAGTGAGTACATTGTGTAACCTACCACTACTATAAAGATGATAAGACCAATTGGTATAGATTTAATTAAGGCACACTATAGAGGGGAGGCAGAATTCACAAATTACACTTGAAGAAATATGGTGGATAGAACTATGAGTGCGGTGACTGTGGCTTGAATGTGGATAGAGAGTTCCATACAACTCTATGAAAACCCCTTGGACTTATGGGTGAAGATGATGATTGCAGTGGAGCTGTATCAAGTAGTGATGAACCTCGAAAGAGAGTGAAGATTAACAATGCTTGTGGATAAATCTATTTTACAGGTGGACTGTGACTTGTAAATCGAGAGGGTAGTTCACATTCCCAAAACACAAAAAGGAGATTTATAGACCTGCAGGGGTTGACTCCCCAACTTAGAAACCAAAAACACAAGAAGTCTACCGACCCAAGGGTTCTTTTGTGTTTTTAGTTCATATTACCCCATGTAAATCCTGGGAATATATGGATAATGATGATGTTTGAAACAGGGAGGTTTTGAATAATTATGTATTGTTTGTGAATTAAGATTAATAACATTAGGGAACTAAAAGTTTTATTTTGGTCTCGATTTATAAACTAGTTTAATTTATTACAGATGGAATAGTTGCTCCATATATGTTTTGAATCGAGAGGTAAATAGGTTGAGAGTTCTTAGAGATACCAGAAATGTGAAGCTTGAGTGAGAGGGGATGAGTGGCACCAATGTGTGGTTACCGTAATGGATGTTTGGGGTAGGATTGAATGATAAAGGGTTGCACTAGACAGGGGTTCGAAACTAACCTGGAATGGATATGTATATGAATTTAACTGCAAATTTAATTAATTACCATTATCAAGTCTCTCAATGGTTTTTACAAATTTGGGGTACCATTGTGGACAATGTTAAACAATATGTACAGCAACAGTAGCTTTACTTATGTTGCTGAACGTTGGTTATTTTAACCAGCAACAATAGATAATGGAAGAAAGTTGGATGCCATGAGATCCCAGCGAACCCATTTCGGGTTTTGAGATATACTGGGTGATTAGCCAAAGAGAAGCTGTTTGGCTCTTTTGGTGCCGGATTGAGAGGATATGACGACAGATGTCGGACTTCTATAAGGAGGCCTGAGTCAGCCGTGGGACTCTTTTGGAAAACTATGACTTCATACGAGTGATAAGGATATTGGTAAGAGCATAACAGGGATTTTAGTTCACGTACAATAAGAGCTTGCAGCTGGGATGTTAGATGTAGATTAAATAGAGAGTGTGACAGCTTAGCTCGTCAGATGAGTCTGGGCTTCTTTTGTTAGAGGATGTGAGATTGTAAAGAATATGTCTGATAGGGGACTAAAGTTTGAGTAAATGAAGTACTGCTTTGTAAAAATAGGAGGACGAAGGGTAATGAAAATGTATATTCATCGAGAATGTGATCTTATTTTAATTTATAGGTCAGGAAGTCTTATTGAACTAAGAGATCCAAGTACTCTTTAGATTTAAGTGATGGATAGTAATCTTGTAAAGAGACGAGATGGAATGCAACGTAGTTGCGGACGTGCCAGGAATATCAACCTATGGAAAAGATTAAAATCAGATTGTCAGGTGAGGTGTAAATCTATGCTTACTTACAGTGTGTAATTTGTGTGAAGGTGAAAGGGGTAAACTAGTGGGTACAATCTAATTTGGAGAGAATGAGTGAGATCAGTAAATGACTCCTCATTTAAGATCTTATATTATTATATATCTATTTGTAAATGTTATAAGAGTTTTTTGCAACTTATTTTGTTGATTTTAACGAGAACGATAAATGTTAATAATTGATTGCTGTGGGTATTTTTCACATTAATGAAGATATGACGTTTAATTTTCTGACTGCGTTCCTCTTAGTATTGAATATATGAAAATGATTCGAATTATAAAGTGGTTGATAAGAATTTATATGATACTTGGTTTTGAAGTATGACAAAAGGGCATTCAGGAACTAATGTACTGTGATTACTTGATATGAATACAAAATAATAAAAGGATTAAGAGTGTATATAGGACGTCAATATTTTCAAATTGGAATAATGAACTGAGTCATCTATTTAGGATATTGTTTAGGATATTGAGTGGTTATTTAAAGTGTTTGAGTTATGTATTGTCTAACGCAGTCAGAATGAACTTTATATTCAAGACGATCTTCGAAATGGCTGGGTGCTACAATGATATACCCCCCTAAACCACTACAAAGAGAGTCCGGGGAAGACAAGGCAACCCAACTGTCCCCAAATACAATACACCAAACACAAAAGAAGTAGATTGCCGATAACAATGCCGTAAGGAAACCTGTGGTAAGGTATAGAAACATTAATGTTGTAAGTCATGTATAACAAAAAGGGGGGTCTAGAAGGCCATCCTTAGTGGAAGAGGATGCCTCACACACAATATTGTGTCATGCTTCATCATAGGCATCCTCTCCCCACCCTGGTAAGATGTTACTACCAGGACGGACTCGACCTCCGCGATGACTTGGCGAAAGGAGGGAGTTCTTACACAAAACTTACAGGACAAAGGCGGGATCCAGTTGAATTAAATAAACCTTCAGGTGCCTCGGTTATCACCTTTATTAGAAAGGGCCTGAGGTACGTTAAAAACAAATACGTCGATCGACCCCACAGAGAATAATGTCTCTGATCCATCTTGCAGTAAGCCAACATGTTTCTGCCCTCACAAAGAGCCTAAACAGTTTGGGGCATTCGTCAGGGCTATCGGATCCCTACAAAAACATTATCGGGTGTCCCCTATATCCCTACTTGCTAGTGTGGGGGAATACACCTAAGGTGTGCCCAAGTGACTCCTACCTGGAAAACGTCTTAAGTGCAAAACATCATGAACCTGCAAAAAGGGAACGAACAATACAAATGGAGACAGGTCAAGGAGAACATCAGGTGTGTAAGACACGATTATTTATCAAAAAAACCCTGTCCAAATTTTGTGATTGCTTTCTCAGGACTTTAGTCAAGAAAATGCCTTTGTATCTTCAGGATACAAAAGACGTGTTGAACTTGATTGAAAGATATGCCTTTCGATGGGACCAGGGAACTCCTAGTCACACGATGTTGAGTCTCTCTATATGAACATTCCACAGGAAGCAACACTAGACGTAGTGGATAGAATCCTGGAAGAGACCAAATGGAATTCTATGACCCCCAAGGATTTCGTACTTAATTTGGCCCACCTTGCATTGATAAGGAATTTCTTTGAATTTGAAGGTGACTTTTACCTTCAAATACATGGGACATCAATGGGGAGCACGTTTGCTCCTAGTCAGCCTGCCTATACGTACACTCCTTTGAGGCCGACGTCATCCTAAATGTGAACAATACCTTCCTCAGAAAAATCAGATTGTGGAAGCGGTATATTGATGACGTCCTCTTAATTTGGACGGGGACGGTTGAGGATGTACAGGAATTTGGTGGATGGATTAACGCGCAGAACCCTTAACCTCAGGTTCACTCTGACTATTGGTGATAAGCAGCTTGCATTTGTAGACCTGTCAATACAAGAAAAAGATGGTGTCCTAACTAGCGAGGTGTTTTACAAGCCTACGGATGGTAACAGCTTACTGAGGTTTGAAAGTTTCCATCCACGGGGGCTACGAGAAAATCAACTGGTAGGCCAGTTCCTACGTCTTAGACGGAACTGCACAGAGAAAAACAACTATCTAACCCATGCTGATACACTGACAAAGAAACTAATGGCAAAGAACTATCCTGGAAAACTGATCAGAAAAGCTAAAAAGAGGGCATTGCATAACAACCGTGAGCAACTGCTTATGCCACAACCAAAGGAGACATGTGAGAGACTGATTTGTGTCTCCACCTTTAGCACCCTGTCCTACCGTTTCAAAACCATAGTGAACAAAAACTGGAAGATCCTCCAGTCCGGAGGGTTGGGAATAAAACAACCATTGTACTCTTTCAGAAGAGCAAGGAACATAAGAGACATGGTGGTACACAAAAGACCAAGAACCAAGGGATCCGGGTCCAAACAGACCACATTGTGGAACTTGCCTCCTCCATCAGGTCACTCCCCATGTGGATGCTGTAGTGTGTGCCGCTTTACAAAAAGGATGAAATAATTGGATTTGGGCATGCGAACACCATGGAAACAGAAAAGCTAAACTAATTGCAATTCCACTAATGTCATCTATGTCATCAGGTGCCCATGTGGACTCCAGTACATTGGGATGATGACACGTCAGGTGCACATCCATATTACAGAACATCGCAGTACAATCAGATGCAGAAGGGACGCCACCAAGCTGACTTCCCATTACATTGAGAAAGGCCACAATGTTGACCAACTAGAGTGGTCTGTCATTGAAAGGTTATCACAGGAACATACTGATATGACAAAAGCTCTTCTCCTGTTCGAACAGAGATGGCTATACAGGCTGCGCAAAGACTTATTCGGACTGAATGATGATATCCCATGGGGTAGCTTACTGGCTGGCTGACCCAAAAGTCACCCATGGAGCTTCGAGTGAATGCACATGGCAACACACCAAGTGAGCCCATAAAGTTAGAACTGGGGACCAGTTGTTTGTGGGCCACTCCTTGGCTTGGAAGGTTTAGTCCCTTCTTGGTCCCCTCTAGCCTCCCTTACTCACAATGACTAAGAAGCGAATACTTGTAATTTACTCCCTTGTTGAAGGCCATGACTAGGGCACAGGGGGGTCACATGGTCCAGCTACTGACCCATTGGTTCCCGGCCTCTGTCATCATAACGCAACCTATGCGGAATATCCTGACGATTTTTGTTACAACCTCTGTATTGCCTTTTACACAAGTATCATATTTTAAGACGGGTATGCTACATATAAGACTATAGCAACCCCATAGTGAACGAACACTACAGCACAATTACCATGTGGGGGTCTAGGCTGGACTGTCCTGTTTGACCAATATTTAGCTAAACTAATATAATAGAAGATTATGATAACATGATTATAGTTATGTAACCCCTCGATTACACAACACTCGAGAAGGAGTTCAAATGTATTTGAAAATAGACACCAAATGTCCTGTGCGGAGGTGAGCCTCAAACCCTGTTTGGTTCTGCTCACGAGACTACATTTTCCATACACCCTGGGGCAGTACATGCCCCCGGGGTGCTCTGTCGGCCGCTTGGGACCACACCTCAGCATGCTGTCACTAATTGGACGACGTCCTCCCGCTGTTGAGAGATGCTGCTCGTTTGTCGAAAGTACTTGAGCCACTCCCGTCCCAGCCCGCATTGTACCATCCGGCAGGGAACGGACTCAGTAGGTTCCTCAGAGTGGCGGTCCTTCTGAAGAAGTAAGGAGCGGGGGGAGGGCCTGGGGACCCGGGGAGCGTGTCACACTTGATACAGCACAGGCAGAGTGCTTGGGAAGCCTAACAATGGCATCGGGTTCTTCCCCCGGCCCGCATTTACCATAACGAGATGTGCGTTGACTATGCGATTGAATGATGGCTTAATTATAGCCTGACGTACATACTGTAGTGTTTGGCATACTTAACGAAAGCATAGAGAAAACAACCCGCTGAGGAGAACCGTCACAGTACATTGGTATGTATGTTTGTACTGCAATATAAAGAGCAGGTTGGTTGCTTTTGGTTGCTTGTGATTGGGCGTTTGTTCTCTTGCGATATTCAACTGACCATTAGAATATTATGATAATATTGATTGTTTTGAACACAAGACTATTCTACAATTTGGCATTTGAACTCCTTATACGACAACAGCTTTTTTGATATTATGTTAGTCAGGGGTTCCACTACTGTCTCGCAATCGGGGACCCGTGACAAACTAAAATACGAATAAAGGTAGCAGGCAATTACTTAACTACCCTAACCGATACCTTAACCTGCTGTTGAGCGTGCACTCTCACTCAGCAGCTTGAAGCGAACCTGGATAGTACCAACAAAGATAACGATGTATATTCTTTTGGTTTCGTTTTGTGTTACATGCCATCCTAGTCCTTTTACATTTACTTTGATTCGTTTCATGTTGTCCTTCTTGTATATGTACTTTCACCTTTTAGTGTGTGACTACGGAGGCCACCACTCCTCCTTTTGACCGAGTCTCTGGTATCCCCTAAAGTCTAGGGTAAGGAGTAGGCATGTTATTTACGTTGGTCACGATTAATTATAGTGCACCCTATTCACTGTGTGAGTTATAGGCTCCTATACTCAATAAAAACGGTTCGGTAACTTAACAGAGACCGGACATATGTGTGGAGACTTTTGACCATAGATAACACTAGTTTTTGTTACCCCCTCCTGACCAAAAAGGTCTATGTGGGTCTTTACCCACTCGCACTCACGAGATATAATCTCAGCTTCTGCATGTGTTGGGTGATGATCATCAGCATGCAAGGATGACTGTGGCAAAAGTCATGTTTTTCACCATGGTGTGTATATATATTTTTTTAGAAATAATTGTGTCTTACACACCTGATTTTCTCCTTGACCTGTCTCCATTTGTATTATTCTTCCCCTTTTTGCAGGTTCATGATGTTTTGCACTTAAAACGTTTTCCAGGTAGGATTCACTTGGGCACACCTTAGGTGTATTCCCCCACACTAGCAAGTAGGGATATAGGGGACACCCGATAATGTTTCTGTAGGGATCCGATAGCCCCGACGAATGCCCCAGACCGTTTAGGCTCTTTGTGAGGGCAGAAACATGTTGGCTTACTGCAAGATGGATCAGAGACATTATTCTCTGTAGGGTCCATCGACGAATTGGTTTTTAACTTACCTCAGGTCCTCACTAATAAAGGTGATAACCGAGGCACCTGAAGGTATTTTTAATTCAACTGGATCCCGCCTTTGTCCTGTCAGTTTTATGTAAGAAAACCCTCCTTTCGCCAAGTCTACGCGGAGGTCGAGTCCGCCCTGGTAGTAACATCTTGCCAGGGTGGGGAGAGGATGCCTATGATGAAGCATGACACAATATTGTGTGTGAGGCATCCTCTTCCACTAAAGATGGTATTCTAGACCCCCTTTTTGTTATACATGACTTACAACATTAAGGTTTCTATACCTTACCACAGGTTTCCTTATTGTTGTTATAGGCAACCTACTTCTTTTGTGTTTGGTGCTACATTGATATATACATGAGGTGTTGATAAATATCAAAGTGGAAAATATCACAGTATAGCATCTACTGATCATGGAATATGTGAAACACGTGTTGGTTGAGCTGGTTAATCTGCATAAGGCTGTAATTGTTCTGATGACTTTGGATGGACTGTGAACAATACAAATGAGAAGCAGCATTTTAATGTTAAACATTACTCGTTTTGGATATAATCATGTTTATGAATGAGAAGAGGAGGACGTTATAATAGGCTGTTGCCATATTTTTATGTGTGTATGTCTTCTAAATAAAAGTTTGAGCAAAAACTGGATGTATGTACACCGATTGAGCTCCCTACACTCTCTGAGTTGTTTGAGTTCATGGTGTGCCCTGTACAAAAGCCTCTTGAGTTTGATTTAATAAACTATAATGTTGCTCTGTGTATAAGAAGAATCTAGGCCACATACAGGCATTCCCACTGGAATTATGCGTTTGTGGGGTGCTGCAGTTTACGCATATTCGTGGATTTGCCACATTTGACACACAATCCATCATCTGCTGCATAATCTGCAGATTTCCCAGACATGCAGGAATCTTAGCCTGGCCTGTCAGTGCCAAGACTTTCCTCATTGAGCAGCAGGGCCCCTGCACACAGACATTCGTCCATACATAATGTCACGGACACGCAGGAATCTTAGCCTGACCTGCCTAGAGTTCCCGCATAAAGCAGCAGGACAGCGGCAGCTCCTCCGATAAGGCGGAGGAGCACCACCCCACTGCCCTTTGAGCAGTGCAAAAAGGAAAATTAAAATGATGATAACACAATGTTATTATCATTTTATTTTTCCGTACTGAGGCAGTTGTGTTTACCTTTTGGGTGGGGTGGGGCTGGGCTGTCGTCACAGCCAGCAGGGGGAGGAGTTTTGGTGCACTTAAGAGCGCATGACGGTTGGCCGGCCAGCTTGGGCAGCCAAACAGACATGCGCACTTAGCATTTCTCTTACACATCCGGGTGGAGAACATGCACAGGCTCCCACTTCCTGTTTGAGCGCTGAACCAGGCCACTCGGACCAATCGCAACGCTGCTGTGTGCGTCCATGCATCAACAGAAGAGGACGGAGAAGAGGCGGCGGCCGGCAGCCAGTTAGGTGAAATTAATTTTTTTTTCTATCCCCTCCCCCCCTTACTATTCCGTGGCAGCTGCCACTGCAGCAGGACCCCTGCACCCACACGGTCGCCCATACATGACGTCGCACAGAGCGGACTCACCTGGTCCCTGATCCGCTCCTGTTGGCCCCTTATGGCCAACGCGTGCTGGGGGTACTTGTTCTTCAGGTGGTCCATGAAGGCGTCTCTCTTCCTCTCCATGTCCGACTTCTGGAGGCTGGTGAGGGCCTCCAGGCTCTGGGCCGCGATCACAGTGTGCCGGCGCTCGGAGGTGTGCACCAGACCCACGTTGGAGAAGCGGCGGGTTCCGTTTCCCAGGGTCCGGTATTCTCGGGGGTACTCCGCATCGTCCGCTGAGATCATGTGTGTGCCAGGCCGGTTAGAATCTGCACAGGGGGAAAAGATAAACAGAGGACAGTCACAGTCTTTTCCAGCTAGGCCTGGCAGATATAGCACCACCCCGCCCCCGTCCAAGGTGTGAAGGGGTCAAGCAGGTCTAGCCTGAGGAACTGGAAGAGCCTTGAGGTGGCCTTGGGCTTTGTACTGTAATAACGGGGTACTGCTGGTCACCAATGAGGTCCACTGGCAGAGCCGAGGAGCTCAAGCATGGATTTGCAAGGGTACTTCAGGTCAGGATTGAATTGTAGCGCCTGTTTCAGAGCAGCGGCTGTGCTGCAGGATAGCAATGAAAGGCACTGGCAGAGCCAAGTGCGGGTCTTGGTGACACAGTATGGGTTAGACCCGAGGTGTATTGGTACAGCTTTAGGCTTACTCTGTAAAGTGTACTGCCACCTGCATGTCACGATGGGGTACACTGGCAGAGAATGGTGGTAGCCCAGTATAGGATTAACAGAGGTGCTGCATGTGAGAGCAGAGCTCCACCTCCAGAGTGTGTGCCTGCAGGCACAACATCTCTGATAGAAATGTTGTTCTTGGGAGGGTGAAGGGGAGCTTGAGCTGGGTGCATGATCACGTGATGTGCTGAGGTGCAGTGCTGTAACCGTTTAGATGTGGGTGGAATAGCATACTATCTCCTAGCAACAGAAGGGCGGTCTGATACGCTTCATGGGTTCCCAGCGTGCATTGCGCGAGCGAGTGATTGTCGGGGGGGTGGGTGGATGGGAGTGTCTGAAGCCTGTCTTAGAATGTTCCAGGAGATTGAGAGGGAACTGGATGCTGGTGTCTGGTTAGAGAGGTTTGAGGGGGCAGGTGCTCGGAACCCTATGTGTGCACCATTGGGGAAGGCCCAGGAATGGAAAGGCTTGCGCTTGGTGGTACAGGACCGGAAAGTGGATCCTGAGTAGAAGCCAAGTAGCCTTTGTTATTTACAGGTAATAACTCATTGTGACCTGATTCCCCCACCACTAGAGAGAACGAAATGGCCGCAGACCTGGCAGGCTACACAGGGCTGATGACACCAGTAAGAGAACAGTAAGTGGACCAGACCCTCATGCAGGCCAGGTCACCAACAGGGCAACTAGCCCAATGGGCCAGTCCGTCCAGGGTCCGTGCCCTTCTTTTGACCTTGGTGTACATGCTGCCTCCCATCCCTACAAACCTAGAAGGCCTAGAGCTAGGCATCATGGGTAACCCAATGGAGGGAGTGTTCTCCCTCACGCCAACACTGCCTCTTTGCAGTACTGTTCCAGAGCAGAGTGCCCCTCTGGAGGGGATGATGTTGGCACTCGGCCTCAGGTAGCCTAGAGAGTCCAGCGAGAGAAGAACCCATGGATTCAGGAGACCTTCTGCTACCGCCTCAGGCCATCGTTCGTCCGCCCACTACTGCTGAGACTTACAAGCCGTGGCACTGCAGGGCCTATTCTATTGAATAAGATACCAGTCTCTTCCCGGTGTCCTAAGTCCACTTATGGTGGGCAGGAGGTACAAGGGGTTTCACCAGGATGTAGGTGTATGGGCAGGGATGTGTTCTGGTCACAGCACTGGACAAGCAGAAGGTCCTACATTAGCAGAGCTGTGAGTGAGTCTTCGTAGCCCAATACTAGAGGGTGCTGCGCGCCAGGGCAGACATACACTGGCAGGGCTGGAGAAATGAGGGCTGCTGTAAGTGAGGGCTGAGGTGTATTGATAGATCAGTAAGTCAAGCCCAGCATTGGAATACTCGGGGGTTGCTGCCAACCTGTAGTGAGGTGCATTAGGAGAGCTCTATGCGAACCACAGCGCTGAACTAACGAAGGGCTGATGCGGGTTTGGGTAGAGGGCGGGCACTGGCAGGGCTGGGTGTGGGTCTGATTTTTCTAATGGCAGGGGGGATTTTATTCTCTGAACATTGTCACTGTTCCCTGTATATAAACAGCCAGGCTTCTCTCTAGTGCTTACTCAGTAATACTGCAACTTCTCTACAACTTCAGAGAGCACTCCCACAGGAGATGACGCCATTTTTGTGGAAGGGAGAGATGGCACACACAGGAGATGACGCCATTTTTGTGGAAGGGAGAGAAGGCACACACAGGAGATGACGCCATTATTGTGGAAGGGAGAGAAGGCACACACAGGAGATGACGCCATTATTGTGGAAGGGAGAGAAGGCACACACAGGAGATGACGCCATTATTGTGGAAGGGAGAGAAGGCACACACAGGAGATGACGCATTTTTTGTGGAAGGGGGAGAAGGCACACACAGGAGATGACGCCATTATTGTGGAAGGGAGAGAAGGCACACACAGGAGATGACGCATTTTTTGTGGAAGGGGGAGAAGGCACCCACGGAAGATGGTGCCGTTTTTGTGGAAGGGGCAGGCTCCGAAGTCCGCTGCTTCTATTTGGGAATAGGCAGGGAAGGGTGACGCCTTGGCAGACCAAGAAGCTGCCATTTTTATGGACTAAATCCTGACACAGCCACCAGGCGAGTGTCCGTCACTAGGACAAGCCCAGCAGCTGTCTGACTCTGCCACCCCCTCCCCGTGGTAACACTTCTATGGGACCTAAGGATTAGGGGCTAGGGCAAGGTGGGCGATGATGGACGGTGAAGCACACATGCGAACACCCCCTCAAGGACCGGTGATTTTCCCAGAGTGGCACTGAACACAAAGAACAAGTGGAATAACGTTGTCATGGACACATAATACACAGGCACAAATGCATCTGAGGCCTAAAAGCACATGTTTTAACTCAAACAATGGACAAAAGACACGACTGAACTACACTTATGCTTCTGTGACCCTGAGCCATATTCAAACGTCACTGTTTCACGCCTTCTCGTGAGTCGTGACACACCTTGAAATGTGAACATGTCTTGCCAAGAGTTACAGCAGCTGTACCTGATCCCGGATGCACTTCCAGTCATAGCTCACAAGGTGAGCACCTCCAGAGACAGCCACAGGCTGAGCACCTCCAGAGACAGCCACAGGCTGAGCACCTCCTACTCCACCTTACAAGCGCAGCACCTCCAGAGACAGCCACAGGCTGAGCACCTCCAAGAAAGCCACAGGCTGAGCACCTCCAGAGACAGCCATAGGCTGAGCACCTCCTACTCCACCTTACAAGCGCAGCACCTCCAGAGACAGCCACAGACTGAGCACCTCCAGAGACAGCCACAGGCTGAGCACCTCCTACTGCACCTTACAAGCGCAGCACCTCCAGAGACAGCCACAGGCTGAGCACCTCCTACTGCACCTTACAAGCGCAGCACCTCCAGAGACAGCCACAGGCTGAGCACCTCCTACTGCACCTTACAAGCGCAGCACCTCCAGAGACAGCCACAGGCTGAGCACCTCCTACTGCACCTTACAAGCGCAGCACCTCCAGAGACAGCCACAGACTGAGCACCTCCAGAGACAGCCACAGGCTGAGCACCTCCAGAGACAGCCACAGGCTGAGCACCTCCTACTGCACCTTACAAGCGCAGCACCTCCAGAGACAGCCACAGGCTGAGCACCTCCTACTGCACCTTACAAGCGCAGCACCTCCAGAGACAGCCACAGGCTGAGCACCTCCAAGAAAGCCACAGGCTGAGCACCTCCAGAGACAGCCACAGGCTGAGCACCTCCTACTCCACCTTACAAGCGCAGCACCTCCAGAGACAGCCACAGGCTGAGCACCTCCAGAGACAGCCACAGGCTGAGCACCTCCAGAGACAGCCACAGGCTGAGCACCTCCAGAGACAGCCACAGGCTGAGCACCTCCTACTCCACCTTACAAGCGCAGCACCTCCAGAGACAGCCACAGGCTGAGAACCTCCAGAGACAGCCACAGGCTGAGCACCTCCTACTCCACCTTACAAGCGCAGCACCTCCTGAGACAGCCACAGACTGAGTACCTCCAGAGACAGCCACAGGCTGAGCACCTCCTACTCCACCTTACAAGCACAGCACCTCCAGAGACAGCCACAGACTGAGCACCTCCAAGAAAGCCACAGGCTGAGCACCTCCTCCTCCACCTTACAAGCGCAGCACCTCCTGAGACAGCCACAGACTGAGCACCTCCAGAGACAGCCACAGGCTGAGCACCTCCACAGACAGCCACAGGCTGAGCACCTCCAGAGACAGCCACAGGCTGAGCACCTCCAAGAAAGCCACAGGCTGAGCACCTCCAGAGACAGCCACAGGCTGAGCACCTCCTACTCCACCTTACAAGCGCAGCACCTCCAGAGACAGCCACAGGCTGAGCACCTCCAGAGACAGCCACAGGCTGAGCACCTCCAGAGACAGCCACAGGCTGAGCACCTCCTACTCCACCTTACAAGCGCAGCACCTCCAGAGACAGCCACAGGCTGAGCACCTCCAGAGACAGCCACAGGCTGAGCACCTCCTACTCCACCTTACAAGCGCAGCACCTCCTGAGACAGCCACAGACTGAGCACATCCAGAGACAGCCACAGGCTGAGCACCTCCAAGAAAGCCACAGGCTGAGCACCTCCAGAGACAGCCACAGGCTGAGCACCTCCTACTCCACCTTACAAGCGCAGCACCTCCAGAGACAGCCACAGGCTGAGCACCTCCAGAGACAGCCACAGGCTGAGCACCTCCAGAGACAGCCACAGGCTGAGCACCTCCTACTCCACCTTACAAGCGCAGCACCTCCAGAGACAGCCACAGGCTGAGAACCTCCAGAGACAGCCACAGGCTGAGCACCTCCTACTCCACCTTACAAGCGCAGCACCTCCTGAGACAGCCACAGACTGAGTACCTCCAGAGACAGCCACAGGCTGAGCACCTCCTACTCCACCTTACAAGCACAGCACCTCCAGAGACAGCCACAGACTGAGCACCTCCAAGAAAGCCACAGGCTGAGCACCTCCTCCTCCACCTTACAAGCGCAGCACCTCCTGAGACAGCCACAGACTGAGCACCTCCAGAGACAGCCACAGGCTGAGCACCTCCACAGACAGCCACAGGCTGAGCACCTCCAGAGACAGCCACAGGCTGAGCACCTCCAAGAAAGCCACAGGCTGAGCACCTCCAGAGACAGCCACAGGCTGAGCACCTCCTACTCCACCTTACAAGCGCAGCACCTCCAGAGACAGCCACAGGCTGAGCACCTCCAGAGACAGCCACAGGCTGAGCACCTCCAGAGACAGCCACAGGCTGAGCACCTCCTACTCCACCTTACAAGCGCAGCACCTCCAGAGACAGCCACAGGCTGAGCACCTCCAGAGACAGCCACAGGCTGAGCACCTCCTACTCCACCTTACAAGCGCAGCACCTCCTGAGACAGCCACAGACTGAGCACCTCCAGAGACAGCCACAGGCTGAGCACCTCCTACTCCACCTTACAAGCGCAGCACCTCCAGAGACAGCCACAGACTGAGCACCTCCAAGAAAGCCACAGGCTGAGCACCTCCTCCTCCACCTTACAAGCGCAGCACCTCCTGAGACAGCCACAGACTGAGCACCTCCAGAGACAGCCACAGGCTGAGCACCTCCTACTCCACCTTACAAGCGCAGCACCTCCAGAGACAGCCACAGACTGAGCACCTCCAAGAAAGCCACAGGCTGAGCACCTCCTCCTCCACCTTACAAGCGCAGCACCTCCAGAGACAGCCACAGGCTGAGCACCTCCAGAGACAGCCACAGGCTGAGCACCTCCTACTCCACCTTACAAGCGCAGCACCTCCAGAGACAGCCACAGACTGAGCACCTCCAGAGACAGCCACAGGCTGAGCACCTCCAGAGACAGCCACAGGCTGAGTACCTCCTACTCCACCTTACAAGCGCAGCACCTCCAGAGACAGCCACAGACTGAGCACCTCCAGAGACAGCCACAGGCTGAGCACCTCCTACTCCACCTTACAAGCGCAGCACCTCCAGAGACAGCCACAGACTGAGCACCTCCAGAGACAGCCACAGGCTGAGCACCTCCTACTCCACCTTACAAGCGCAGCACCTCCAGAGACAGCCACAGGCTGAGCACCTCCAGAGACAGCCACAGGCTGAGCACCTCCAGAGACAGCCACAGGCTGAGCACCTCCAGAGACAGCCACAGGCTGAGCACCTCCTACTCCACCTTACAAGCGCAGCACCTCCAGAGACAGCCACAGACTGAGCACCTCCAAGAAAGCCACAGGCTGAGCACCTCCTGAGACAGCCACAGACTGAGCACCTCCTCCTCCACCTTACAAGCGCAGCACCTCCAGAGACAGCCACAGACTGAGCACCTCCCCCTCCACCTTACAAGCGCAGCACTTCCTCCTCCACCTTACAAACTGAGCACCTCCAAGACAGCCACAGGCTGGGCACCTCCTCCTCCACCTCACAAACTGAGCACCTCCAGAGACAGCCACAGGCTGGGCACCTCCTCCTCCACCTTACAAGCGCAGCACCTCCTACGACAGCCACAGGCTGGGCACCTCCTACTCCACCTTACAAGCGCAGCACCTCCAGAGACAGCCACAGCCTGGGCTCCTCCTCCTCCACCTTACAAGCACAGCACCTCCTACGACAGCCACAGGCTGGGCACCTCCAAGAAAGCCACAGGCTGAGCACCTCCTCCTCCACCTTAAAAGCGCAGCACCTCCTGACCAGCCACAGACTGAGCACCTCCTACTCCACCTTACAAACTGAGCACCTCCAGAGACAGCCACAGGCTGAGCACCTCCTCCTCCACCTTACAAACTGAGCACCTCCAGAGACAGCCACAGGCTGAGCACCGCCTCCTCCACCTTACAAGCGCAGCACCTCCAGAGACAGCTACAGACTGAGCACCTCCTCCTCCACCTTACAAGCGCAGTACCTCCTGACCCAGCCACAGGCTGAGCACCTCCTCCTCCACCCTACAAACTGAGCACCTCCTGAGGCAGCCACAGGCTTAGCACCTTCTCCTCCACCTTACAAGTGCAGCACCTCCTGACCCAGCCACAGGCTGAGCACCTCCTCCTCCACCTTACAAGCGCAGTATCTCCTGACCCAGCCACAGGCTGAGCACCTTCTCCTCCACCTTAAAAGCCCATCATCTCCTGACCCAGCCACAGGCTGAGCACCTCCTCCTCCACCTTACACGCACAGCACCTCCTGTCCCAGCCACAGACTTAGCACCTCCTCCTCCACATTACAAGCGCTGCACCTCTTAAGACAGCCACAGGCTGAGCACCTCCTCCTGCACCTTACATGCGCTGCACCTCTTAAGACAGCCACAGGCTGAGCACCTCCTCCTGCACCTTACAAGCTCAGCACCTCCTAAGACAGCCACAGGATGAGCACCTCCACCTCCACCTTACAAGCGCAGCACCTCCTAAGACAGCCACAGGCTGGGCACCTCCTCCTGCACCTTACAAGCGGAGCACCTCTTAAGACAGCCACAGGCTGAGCACCTCCTCCTCCACCTTATAAGCGCAGAACCTCCTGACCCAGCCACAGACTGAGCACCTCCTCCTCCACCTTAAAAGCGCAGCACCTCCAGAGACAGCCACAGGCTGAGCACCTCCTCCTCAACCTTAAAAGCGCAGCACCTCCTGACCCAGCCACAGGCTGAGCACCTCCTCCTCCACCTTACACGCAGAGCACCTCCTGTCCCAGCCACAGACTTAGCACCTTCTCCTCCACATTACAAGCGCTGCACCTCTTAAGACAGCCACAGGCTGAGCACCTCCTCCTCCACCTTACAAGCGCAGCACCTCCTAAGGCAGCCACAGGCTGAGCACCTCCTCCTCCACCTTACAAACTGAGCACCTCCAGAGACAGCCACAGGCTGAGCACCGCCTCCTCCACCCTACAAACTGAGCACCTCCAGAGACAGCCACAGGCTGAGCACCGCCTCCTCCACCTTACAAGCGCAGTACCTCCTGACCCAGCCACAGGCTGAGCACCTCCTCCTCCACCCTACAAACTGAGCACCTCCTGAGGCAGCCACAGGCTTAGCACCTTCTCCTCCACCTTACAAGTGCAGCAGCTCTTGCCCCAGCCACAGGCTGAGCACCTTCTCTTCCACCTTAAAAGCGCAGCACCTCCTGTCCCAGCCACAGACTTAGCACCTCCTCCTCCACATTACAAGCTCTGCACCTCTTAAGACAGCCACAGGCTGAGCACCTCCTCCTGCACCTTACAAGCGCTGCACCTCTTAAGACAGCCACAGGATGAGCACCTCCTCCTGCACCTTACAAGCGCAGCACCTCCTAAGACAGCCACAGGCTGAGCACCTGCTCCTGCACCTTACAAGCGCAGCACCTCCTAAGACAGCCACAGGCTGGGCACCTCCTCCTCCACCTTGAAGCACAGCACCTCCAGAGACAGCCACAGGCTGAGCACCTCCTCCTCCACCCTACAAACTGAGCACCTCCTGAGGCAGCCACAGGCTGAGCACCTCCTCCTCCACCTTACAAGCGCAGCACCTCCTAAGGCAGCCACAGGCTGAGCACCTCCTCCTCCACCTTACAAACTGAGCACCTCCAGAGACAGCCACATGCTGAGCACCGCCTCCTCCACCTTACAAGCGCAGCACCTCCAGAGACAGCTACAGACTGAGCACCTCCTCCTCCACCTTACATGCGCAGTATCTCCTGACCCAGTCACAGGCTGAGCACCTTCTCCTCCACCTTACAAGTGCAGCAGCTCCTGTCCCAGCCACAGACTGAACACCTTCTCTTCCACCTTAAAAGCGCAGCATCTCCTGACCCAGCCACAAGCTGAGCACCTCCTCCTCCACCTTACACGCACAGCACCTCCTGTCCCAGCCACAGACTTAGCACTTCCTCCTCCACATTACAAGCGCTGCACCTCTTAAGACAGCCACAGGCTGAGCACCTCCTCCTGCACCTTACAAGCGCTGCACCTCTTAAGACAGCCACAGGCTGAGCACCTCCTCCTGCACCTTACAAGCTCAGCACCTCCTAAGACAGCCACAGGATGAGCACCTCCCACCTCCACCTCCACCTTACAAGCGCAGCACCTCCTAAGACAGCCACAGGCTGGGCACCTCCTCCTGCACCTTACAAGCGCAGCACCTCTTAAGACAGCCACAGGCTGAGCACCTCCTCCTCCACCTTATAAGCGCAGCACCTCCTGACCCAGCCACAGGCTGAGCACCTCCTCCTCCTCCACCTTAAAAGGGCAGCACCTCCAGAGACAGCCACAGGCTGAGCACCTCCTCCTCAACCTTAAAAGCGCAGCACCTCCTGACCCAGCCACAGGCTGAGCACCTCCTCCTCCACCTTACACGCACAGCACCTCCTGTCCCAGCCACAGGCTGAGCACCTCCTCCTCCACATTACAAGCGCTGCACCTCTTAAGACAGCCACAGGCTGAGCACCTCCTCCTCCACCTTACAAGCGCAGCACCTCCTAAGGCAGCCACAGGCTGAGCACCTCCTCATCCACCTTACAAACTGAGCACCTCCAGAGACAGCCACAGGCTGAGCACCGCCTCCTCCACCCTACAAACTGAGCACCTCCAGAGACAGCCACAGGCTGAGCACCGCCTCCTCCACCTTACAAGCGCAGCACCTCCAGAGACAGCTACAGACTGAGCACCTCCTCCTCCACCTTACAAGCGCAGTAGCTCCTGACCCAGCCACAGGCAGAGCACCTCCTCCTCCACCCTACAAACTGAGCACCTCCTGAGGCAGCCACAGACTTAGCACCTCCTCCTCCACATTACAAGCTCTGCACCTCTTAAGACAGCCACAGGCTGAGCACCTCCTCCTGCACCTTACAAGCGCTGCACCTCTTAAGACAGCCACAGGATGAGCACCTCCTCCTGCACCTTACAAGCGCAGCACCTCCTAAGACAGCCACAGGCTGAGCACCTGCTCCTGCACCTTACAAGCGCAGCACCTCCTAAGACAGCCACAGGCTGGGCACCTCCTCCTCCACCTTGAAGCACAGCACCTCCAGAGACAGCCACAGGCTGAGCACCTCCTCCTCCACCCTACAAACTGAGCACCTCCTGAGGCAGCCACAGGCTGAGCACCTCCTCCTCCACCTTACAAGCGCAGCACCTCCTAAGGCAGCCACAGGCTGAGCACCTCCTCCTCCACCTTACAAACTGAGCACCTCCAGAGACAGCCACATGCTGAGCACCGCCTCCTCCACCTTACAAGCGCAGCACCTCCAGAGACAGCTACAGACTGAGCACCTCCTCCTCCACCTTACATGCGCAGTATCTCCTGACCCAGCCACAGGCTGAGCACCTTCTCCTCCACCTTACAAGTGCAGCAGCTCCTGTCCCAGCCACAGACTGAACACCTTCTCTTCCACCTTAAAGCGCAGCATCTCCTGACCCAGCCACAAGCTGAGCACCTCCTCCTCCACCTTACACGCACAGCACCTCCTGTCCCAGCCACAGACTTAGCACTTCCTCCTCCACATTACAAGCGCTGCACCTCTTAAGACAGCCACAGGCTGAGCACCTCCTCCTGCACCTTACAAGCGCTGCACCTCTTAAGACAGCCACAGGCTGAGCACCTCCTCCTGCACCTTACAAGCTCAGCACCTCCTAAGACAGCCACAGGATGAGCACCTCCACCTCCACCTCCACCTTACAAGCGCAGCACCCTCCTAAGACAGCCACAGGCTGGGCACCTCCTCCTGCACCTTACAAGCGCAGCACCTCTTAAGACAGCCACAGGCTGAGCACCTCCTCCTCCACCTTATAAGCGCAGCACCTCCTGACCCAGCCACAGGCTGAGCACCTCCTCCTCCTCCACCTTAAAAGGGCAGCACCTCCAGAGACAGCCACAGGCTGAGCACCTCCTCCTCAACCTTAAAAGCGCAGCACCTCCTGACCCAGCCACAGGCTGAGCACCTCCTCCTCCACCTTACACGCACAGCACCTCCTGTCCCAGCCACAGGCTGAGCACCTCCTCCTCCACATTACAAGCGCTGCACCTCTTAAGACAGCCACAGGCTGAGCACCTCCTCCTCCACCTTACAAGCGCAGCACCTCCTAAGGCAGCCACAGGCTGAGCACCTCCTCATCCACCTTACAAACTGAGCACCTCCAGAGACAGCCACAGGCTGAGCACCGCCTCCTCCACCCTACAAACTGAGCACCTCCAGAGACAGCCACAGGCTGAGCACCGCCTCCTCCACCTTACAAGCGCAGCACCTCCAGAGACAGCTACAGACTGAGCACCTCCTCCTCCACCTTACAAGCGCAGTAGCTCCTGACCCAGCCACAGGCAGAGCACCTCCTCCTCCACCCTACAAACTGAGCACCTCCTGAGGCAGCCACAGGCTTAGCACCTTCTCCTCCACCTTACAAGTGCAGCACCTCCTGACCCAGCCACAGGCTGAGCACCTTCTCCTGCACCTTATAAGCGCAGCACCTCCTAAGGCAGCCACAGGCTGAGCACCTCCTCCTTCACCTTATAAGCGCAGCACCTCCTGACCCAGCCACAGGCTGAGCACCTCCTAAGGCAGCCACAGGCTGAGCACCTCCTCCTTCACCCTATAAGCGCAGCACCTCCTGACCCAGCCACAGGCTGAGCACCTCCTAAGGCAGCCACAGGCTGAGCACCTCCTCCTTCACCTTGCAGGCGCAGCACCTCCTAAGACAGCCACAGGCTGGGCACCTCCTCCTGCACCTTATAAGCGCAGCACCTCCTAAGGCAGCCACAGGCTGAGCACCTCCTAAGGCAGCCACAGGCTGAGCACCTCCTCCTCCACCTTATATGCGCAGCACCTCCTGAGACAGCCACAGGCTGAGCACCTCCTGAGACAGCCACAGGCTGAGCACCTCCTCCTCCACCTTACAAGCGCAGCACCTCCTCCTCCACCTTATAAGCACAGCACCTCCTGAGACAGCCACAGGTTGAGCACCTCCTCCTCCACCTTACAAGCGCAGCACCTCCAGGGACAGCCACAGGCTGAGCACCTCCTCCTCCACCTTACAAGCGCAGCACCTCCTGTCACTGCACACATATTGAGCACCTCCTCCTCCACCTTACAAGCGCAGCACCTCCTCCTTCACCTTACAAGCGCAGCACCTCCTCCTCCACCTTACAAGCGCAGCACCTCCTCCTCCACCTTATAAGCGCAGCACCTCCTCCTTCACCTTACAAGCGCAGCACATCCTCCTCCACCTTACAAGTGCAGCACCTCCTCCTCCACCTTACAAGTGCAGCACCTCCTCCTTCACCTTACAAGCGCAGCACCTCCACCTCCACCTTACAAGCGCAGCACCTCCTCCTCCACCTTACAAGTGCAGCACCTCCTCCTTCACCTTATAAGCGCAGCATCTCCTGAGACAGCCACAGGCTGAGCACCTCCTCCTCCACCTTACAAGCGCAGCACCTCCTCCTCCACCTTACAAGCGCAGCACCTCCTGTCACTGCACACATATTGAGCACCTCCTCTTCCACCTTATAAGCGCAGCACCTCCTGTCACTGCACACATATTGAGCACCTCCTCCTCCACCTTACAAGCGCAGCACCTCCTCCTTCACCTTACAAGCGCAGCACCTCCTCCTCCACCTTACAAGCGCAGGACCTCCTCCTCCACCTTATAAGCGCAGCACCTCCTCCTCCACCTTACAAGTGCAGCACCTCCTCCTCCACCTTACAAGTGCAGCACCTCCTCCTTCACCTTACAAGCGCAGCACCTCCTCCTCCACCTTACAAGCGCAGCACCTCCTCCTCCACCTTACAAGTGCAGCACCTCCTCCTCCTCCACCTTATAAGCGCAGCACCTCCTGAGACAGCCACAGGCTGAGCACCTCCTCCTCCACCTTACAAGCGCAGCACCTCCTGAGACAGCCACAGGCTGAGTACCTCCTCCTCCACCTTACAAGCACAGCACCTCCTCCTCCACCTTACAAGCGCAGCACCTCCTGTCACTGCACACATATTGAGCACCTCCTCTTCCACCTTACAGGAGGAGCACCTCCTGATTATCCTGAGAAACCCATTACTTAAGAAACATTTAGACAGTCATGAACTAGGGTATCCCAAGAACGGCTGCAGATGAGTCATAGGTTAGTTGCCAATTGTAGACATGGGTTGGGAAGTATCGTGGGATCCTTGTAGGTGTATAAGCTCATTCCATCCCTAAAGGTGAGTCCTTACAGGAAGGGACAAGGTTTATGATGGGAAACCTTGTAGCAGATAAAGCAACACTGCATCCACTAGGAAGAGATAATCAGTTGTATGTTGGCCAACTACAAAAACGCACCAATGAGTATCAAACAACATAAACATTATTTTTATGTCTCATTTGGTATAATAAGATATTTAATACTGAAAACTCCTCTAGGGAGGTAAGTTAGTTGATACGGGGATGGGGCGGTTTAAGAATATACTGGGAACTTATTCAAGTGAGTGATTTTAGGCATGGTCACAAGTAAGTCACCTCGGGCAGGGATGGGGTTATTGTGAGAGTACTGTATATATCATATTTAGGGAGCCCCAGGGCAGGTGACACTGAGGTCAATCAGACAGAGAAGCCAAACCTTCCTCTACATCAGCCCACTGTAGGCCAAGACTCTTACTGGCAAGCACAAAGCTGCCTTGACAAACCACATAAACTCCTGAGAGCATGTTCTGTAAACTGACACCTTCAACACCGTGATACCCTAAGAGCTCTCAGCTGTAGGGCCTGTGGAGCGTCATCTTATTGACTGACATGCTCCCTAGGCACTTCAGTGGAATTCAAGATGTTGCGTTTTATTGGGGGGCGTGGCTTGGCCGGCTGCAAGATGGCCGCACTTTGAGTGGGCTCTGCCGGCCAAGCTAGATAATCCGGCATAATCCTGCAGGAATCCTTACCTGCTCTGCACATCAACGCTGCTTTTGAAATCCTCACAACGCGAGGCGCTGATCGATCGTTTCGCTGTCCTCCAGCTCATCTCTGCGGCGAAGAGCAGCCATCTGGTGCGGACGCCTGGCCTACTTCCCGGGCCCTCGAGGTTCGGCCTTCCTCGCAGCTGACTGCGGAGACTCCCTGTCGCCGCCTGCGGCCGTGGCCCGCTCCTGTGACATCGACGGCTGACCCCCGGTGAGTCGCGCTGCCTCTTTGGTCTTGCTGGCGGGGTAGGAGGCCCGCGGGCTGTTACGCCCGGCCCGGGGTGCCGCGTCGTGGGCGCCAACGCTGGGGTGCCTCCCAGGCCGCTACCTGCTGCTGGCGCGGGCACCCGGGCTGGGCGACGTGAGCGGCGGGCCCCCCACGGCTCCCTGCCGGCTCTGCCTGTTTGGCGGGCGCGCTCCCCTCCCCTCCGGCCACCGATCTGCCTCGCTGTGCGGGCGCTGCCCGTGGACTGCACCACCGCATTCAGCCCCTGGTGCATCATCGGCACTGGCGTCCCCCGGCCCTGGATCTCCGTGCTCCCGCGATCGGGCCTAGCCAGTGTTTCCCACCTGTTGGTTCTTGCCAGGGGGGGCATCGCGGGGGCCTGGAGTGCCCGCCCCCGCACCAATACCACCCTGAGCTCGCCGCAACTGGGGCCTACATAGGTGTGAAGCTCCCTGAGGTGCTCCTGTTGCAACACTGCCTGGCACTGTGGCCTCTTCGCGTTCCGGGGGACGCCGCGGGGGCCTGGCGTGCCCGCCCCCGCACCAACACCACCATGAACTCTCCGCAACTGGGGGCCTCATAAGTATGTCGCTCCTTGTGACGCTCCTGCTCTAACGCTGCCAGGTCCTGTGGCCCTTCTGCGTTCCGGGGGGGTAATTAGCCCCCGGTGCCCTTCTGCTTCGACGCCCTGTGACTGGTGGTCCCTTTCCGGCCTGGCTTGGCCCCTCGTGTCCTGTGGTGTGCCCGGCGCCTTTCCTGCCTTCTGTGTGCTGCGGCCTGGAATCGTGGCCTGAGGCGGGCGGAGTAGCCATCTTGGACCCTACTTTCTGGTAAGTTGACTACCTGCCCTGCTGCATCTTCCCTGGTCTCTACTTCCGCGACCTTTGAGGTCCGGGGTCCGCCTGTGGACTACCTGTCTGGTGCCTGCCTGGTCCTTCGCTTGCCTGCCTCCTTTGCCCGTCGCTGCGGCGACACTGCTGGCCTCTCCACCTCTTCTCCTCGAAAGCCTACTGCCTCTTCCACTGCTGGAGGTGTCTCTCCGCGGTTTCTGGCGGCCTTCATTGTTGGGGGCCCGGCTGAACTTTGGTTGCCTCATATTGTCAGTAGTCGGCGGCTGGCGCCCTCTGGTCCGGATTGACCGCCTCCTGCCCCACGTGGGCCTCTCCTCTTCCGACTGGACCCCTCATCATGGGGAAAACGGATCCGAAGCAGCCCAGGATTGCGTTCGAGCCCCGAAGGTCCTCCAGACAGGACGGTGCTGGATCCGAGGGTGCCGGCTCTGCTGCCACTATGGACGCCCCCCCGAGTCGGGAGGACGACCTCAAGGCAATCATGCTGGACGTTAAATCTACAGTGACTGGAATCGCGACTCAGCTGGACCAACTCTCTGCCCGTCTGGACACAGTAAAGGCCCGCGTTGACTCCCATGACAATCGGTTGCTCCACGTCGAGTCCAGAGTGTCAGACGCCGAGGATGCCGCCACCCAGGACCGCCAGAAATTACTCCAGATGGACAAGATCCTAGCGGTCATCCGGGAAAAGAACGAGGATTTGGAGGCCCTCTCCCGCCGGAGCAACCTCCGCATCACGGGACTTCCGGAGTCCACCAACATTTCAAGGATGGAGGACTTTGTGGAGCAACTAATCAAGGAGCTCTTCGGTGACGTTCTCTCCCCGGTGTTCATTGTCGAGCGGGCACACCGGTCTCTGGGACCGCGTCCTGGTCCCGGGCTTCCTCCACGCCCCATCATCGCCAAACTCCTGAATTACCGGGACAGAGACGCCATACTTCGTGCTGCACGAGACAAGGGCACCATCAACCACCAGGGTAACACACTCTCCTTCTATCCGGACAATACCCTCACTGTTCAAGCTGCCCGGAGAGAATTCCTCCCCGCCAAGCGCATCCTGCAGAAGCATGAGGTCTCATACTCCCTTGCCTATCCAGCGAAACTGAGAGTCCGTCGGGGCGCCCAGACACTTGTCTTTCCGGATCCGGGAGCGGCCCTGGCATTCGCCAAGAAACTGGACAAGGAGGCCCGCTCCTCCCCTTCTAAATCTCAGCTTGATGGCGCTGACCGTCTTAGTGACAATGATTGACTGTGCAGACTTTATTGTTTTATTAATTTCTTTTTCCTGAGTGATTCCTGAAATGACCCAAGCTTGGCCACCCTGCTTCCTAGCGGGGGTGTTCGCCTAGCCCTGCCATGCCCCTACGGGATGATTCCCTTTCTCCAAACGTTCCTCCCTCTCCCAGTTGTGGGTCCCTGGGGTGGGGCGGGCGGGTTGCTCAGCCTATTTGGGGGTTGGAGTGGGTGTGGGGTCGGAGGGTACTCTTTGCCTGGGTTGGTTGGGATGGGGTGGGGGGGTTCTTCTTGGGGTTTTTGGCTCCTATATTGGGGTGGTGGCTTTATTTTGCCACTTTATGTTTGTTGAGTTTTGTTTTCACAAGCCTTGATCACGACACTGTACTGTGCTTCATGCCTCGTCTTGACTTGAGTCTACTGTTACCCACATTCTATGTTTGCACTGCTCCTCTAATCTCTCTCCCTGCTTGCTTGTTGCACTCACCGGGTCGGGGTACACGGGGTGCTGCCTCTGCTCTCCGATGCGCTCTGCACCTCGGCGCCACGTCTGTCAGTCTGAAGCCCGCGCACTCCCCGAATTGCCCTTTGGGGGATCCCCCTGATGTACTCACTGCACCTGCCTGCGGCTCCCCCCACCTATCCTGCATCTTGCTATGCTTGGGACCACCTCCTCATGACTGACAATGTTTGCTGGACCTGGAATGTCTGGGGTCTGAACGATCACCGTAAGGCCAGATTGATCCACTCCCACTTACAGCGACACAAAGTCGACATTTGCCTCCTACAGGAGACACACCTGATGCCAAACTCCCTCACTAGAATTCAGGCACGTTACTGGGGGGAATCACACTCTTCTACCTACTCTTCATACGCAAGGGGTGTTTCTATTTTAATTCGCAGGGGTCTTCCCTGGCACACTGCGCAGGTACATGTCGACCCCGAAGGCCGGTATGTAATTCTTCATGGTTCGCTGCTGGCACAGTCCGTTACGACCGCTGCAATATACGGCCCCAATTCGGACGACCCAGATTTTTTCAAGCATGTGTGGCACCTCATCTCCGCTTGTGGCCCTGCGGCTATCGACTGGGGAGGAGATTTCAACGTCACCCTATCGGCATCACTTGACCGGTCTGGTTCGTACATGTCTCACCCGCGCGCTACTTCGGCTCTTCTGTCTATTCTAACGGACAACTCTCTGTACGACGCCTGGCGACACCTTCGGCCGGATACCCGTGAGGGCACCTGTGTCACCAGTGCGAGGGGCTGTTGGTCACGCATTGATTTCTGGTTGACCTCTCCGGACGTCCTGACCTGGCTTACTGATGCCGCTCATATGGCGCGTACCTTTTCCGACCACGCGCCGGTCCGGCTCTGCATCCGCCTTCCCCACTCCCCGCAACGGGCGTTTACGTGGCATCTCCCCCTAAACGCCCTCCGGGACACTGTCTTTTGTGCGGACATTCAAACTGCCATCACTAATTACTTCGACTTAAACACGGGATCCGTAGACTCCGCGTCCGTCCTCTGGGAGGGTTTTAAGGCCGTCATACGGGGTGAATGTATTTCCAAGCAGGCTGGTGTTCTTCGCTCCATCCGCTCCACATTATCCAAGCTCGAGACGGACATAAAAGATCTGGATGCCGTTCAAGCGGCGCACCCTAGTCCTGATACGCTAGCCCGAATACGTCAAAAGCACACGGAATTTTCGGAGGTGGCGAACCGCGAGCTCTCCTTTTTGGGTAGGGAGGGTCGGGCCCGCCGTTTCGGTGAAGGTGACCGTCCGGGACGTACTTTAGCCAATCTCCTTCGCCCTCCGCGCGCTGCCTCCTACGTCACGGCTCTTAGCGATGGGGGTTCATCTAGAACCACCTCCCTGAGGAGATTAAGACCCGCTTTCTTGACTTTTATTCCCAGTTATATTCTGCTGGCCCCTCCCCATCTCGGGAGGATTTCGATAAATATTTTGAGTCTATCTCGTTGGTCTGGCTTGAAGACTACCACAGGGAATTCCTGGATGAACCATTCACCAGGGAGGAGATACTTGCCGCCATCAGCAGCCTTCCCGGCGAAAAGGCCCCCGGCCTACCTGCCTCATTCTATAAAACGTAAGCAGACCTCCTGGTACCACATTTGGCGGCCATGTATAACGAATCCTTCGACACTGGTTCTTTCCCCCAGTCTCTCCGTGAAGCCATGATAACGCTGCTTCTTAAACCCGACAAGCCGGCTGACCGTCGCGATTCCTACCGCCCCTCTCTTTAATAAATATTGATAATAAAATTTTTGCCAAATTGATCGCCTCCCGACTTTTGTTGCTCATGCCTCTCATTGCTCTTCCGGACCAGTCTGGCTTTATTCCTGGTAGAGCTACCTCGCACAATCTCAGCACAATTTTTTCAGTTCCACCAAATTAATCCCTGCCTCCCTGCGGTGGCGGCCTTGCTGGACGCCACAAAAGCGTTTGACACACTAGAATGGCCCTTCCTCTTCTACCTCTTGCCACGCATGGACTTCAGCGTGATGTTCATACGCAAGATCATGCTCCTTTACACCAACCCTTCGGCGCGTCTCTGCATTAATGGCCAGGTCTCTGACCCTATTAGTATCAATCGGGGCACTCGGCAGGGATGCCCACTATCGCCAATGCTTTTTGCCATTGCGATGGAGCCCCTGGCCGCCAGGCTCCGTCAGCACCCCACTCACAGGGGAATAGGTTTCTCGGCCCGTTCCCTCCTCGTATCCATGTACGCGGACGACGTTACCTTATACGTCCGTAACCCTCAGGAAAACCTTAGCCCCCTCGTTCGGGAAATCATACGTTTTGGTGGACTTTCCGGGATTCAAGTAAATTGGAGCAAGTCGGTGTTATTTCCCTTGACCGATGCCACTATGCCTTTCACTCCCGACTTTCCGTTTATGTGGGCTTCTGGCCCCACGCGCTATCTAGGCATCTGGTTAAGTAGGGATCTGGACGGATTATGGAGATCTAACTCGGTTGTGCAGTTGATTGGTTGGAATCAAGGATCCCGACCTGGAGCCAGCTTCCGCTATCCCTGGCAGCCGGATCGCAGTCGCCAAGATGGTGGTTCTGCCGAAATTTCTCTATCTGTTCTTGAACGTTCCGATCCCTTTTACCACTCAATTCTTTCGCAAATTGCGCTCCTCATCATTTCGCTCGTCTGGGCAGGTAAACAGCCAAGAGTGGCATATGATATCCTTACTCTCCCCATGTCTGTCGGGGGATGGGCGCTCCTGATTTCAAGATCTATGCCCTGTGCGCGCAGGCCAGCTTTCTCCACTTCTGGATTCATCCCACCCCTTATCAACCCCACGTTGCCGTCGAGACGGATATTGCTTCCCCTTGGCCTTTGTCCACGGCTCTGTTTGCGCCGGCGGTGCGTCCGCGGGCGGAGGTGGACACGGTCGAGGCCTTGTGCTGGGCCTGGTCCGGCCTTCGCCGAATATCCAATCTTCCCCTACTCTCTGCCAATGCGGTGCCAATAGTGAACCACCCTGACTTTCCCCCGCTCCAGCCTTCTGGCATGTCTAAACATGCGAAGCGCTTGGGATTGCGGACAGTTGCGGATATTTACCCTGGCAATACTTTTTTCTCCCCTCCTGCCTCCTCAGGCCCGTTGGATACGCTTCTGTATTATCAGCTACGTGCTACTTGTCGGAAACTACACTCCACATTTCCTCAGCCCCCACCTACCATGCAGGTCCTTGACTTTATGTATACATCCCTGTCCCCACATAAACTAGTCACCAAACTGTATGCGTTTATTCTAACGTCCACCTCTATTTCTACAGATCGTGGGCGTGGGGCTTGGGGCGCGGATCTGGGTATGGACATTGCGCAGGCGGACTGGCTGTACTTCTGTAACCAGACGAAGAAGCTGTCGCCAAATTATAGGCTTCGTCTGATACATTTTAAGTTTCTGCACAGGCTATACCGTACCCCTGCCCAGCTACACAAACTAGGGCTCATTCCAACTGACACTTGCATGCGTTGTATGGCCCCCGCTGCGGACTTCGCACATTTAGCGTGGTCATGCCCTAAGGTCTCCGACTCTGGCGGGCGGTGTGCTCCATTGTTTCAGACATTACTGGTGCTGCTGTGCACCCGGATCTCCCCTGTGCTTGCTTGGCTTTGTGAAATTCTGCCCGGATGCTTCTCGACGCCTGATTGCGATTCTACTGGTCCTGGCCAGGCGTAGGGTGGCGATGTGCTGGGGTCGCAGACCTGCTCCTAGGGCTGAGAGTTGGCTGGAGGACGCCTCTCGGTGTCAAACTCTGTTATCGGAGTTTTGGGACTTACTGCCCGCTAGGTCCCGTCCAGTGGATATTTGGGGCCCTTTGATCACTTATCTCCACTCACGTACCCCCCCCAGCGGCGCTGCCTCTCCCGCGCTCCCCGCCGGCCCTGTGCCCGCGGCGGTCGCCGGTGTTGGCCTTTGACTGCTCCCCTCCTCCTCATTGGCCGCCCCATATCATGTGGCTTACCATTGCTGTTATAACTGAAGGCTGCTGACCTCACGAGGCGAGTGTCCTTTGTGTGCAAACGTTGTGATTTAAGCCTTAACATATTCATGTTCTTTGCAAGGTGCAGTCTAATTGTCCTCTAATGCTTGACTTGGTCTATACTGTGTTCGTTTGAGTTGCCATGTAGCACGATGTGTTGTGTCTGAATTTTGGTACCTCAATAAAGGTTTTTGAAAAAATTAAAAAAAAAAAAAAAAGATGTTGCGTTTTATTTGAGTGACAAATTTAATACAAAGTTTTAATATGTTAGACTGCAAGACTACGCATGTCCCTAATTCATTCGTAATATGCTATTTATTGGCTTAAAAATGCCTACAGGGACTGACGCTCATCTTTTCACACCTCATTCTATGAATGTTTCAGCCTTCATAGCTCGTCCGATAGCTCAGACCGAAGGGCTTTCCCATAAGCATGTGGTAGTCCATATTTGCAGTGAGGGTGTGTACAGTTGGACTTCACCAATTTCATTAAAAAAATTTAAACTTTGCCAAATTCACAAAGTGGCAAATTAAAAAAAAAAAGATGAAAAATCCTTCACAATGTAGGCTTTGCGGTTGGAAAAAACCATCTTTTTTCCTGTGAAATTCAGCTGCAAACATATTTAAGGTTAATTTCGCCCACAAATAAATGTTTTCAAAGGTGGCAAACTGAAAAGTAATGGAAGTGACAAAGTTTGCCCCATGTACAAAAATGTTTCAAGCAAAATTATAAATTTACACAACCATTATGATGTGTCCTTGAGACCTGATTTAAAAGGAAGCATTAGCAAAGCTAATGCCTAGCCTTTGCAAGCTAATGCCTAGCCTTTGCAAGCATGCAATGGTTATGTATTGCAAACATATCCAATATACAAAAAAATGTAACAAAATAAAATAAAAGTAAAGAAGTGGCCCAGCAGCCCATACACACCAGCCTTGGCACTGAAATACCTCTCCTTATGCAAATCAACCATCACTGAAGTGACGAATAAGAGCGAAGCACTCTTCAATGAGTTTACTACTGCACTAATTCACCCCACACCATTAAACTCCTGAATCAGTTGACAAGTGCAGTACAATCAATCACTTCTTCTTCAATGAAAAGATCATCAAAAAACAGACCCTTATTGACAACATGAAACAGACACTCCCTCCAATTCCCTCTCACCTTACCTCAAAGTGGGTAGGCTTTGACTTTATCTCACACACACTGACTGAGCCAGCATCCTTAGCTCACTCAAGGCCACTTCCTATGAAGACGACGTTTTACCATTTTCCATTTTGAAATCTCGCTGAGGAGATGCTATCACACCCATGCTAAATAACAAGAACTCCTCTCTCAGCTAAGAAGCATTCCCAGGTTCCCTCAAAGCAAAGCGGGTCCTTCCCTGCTGTAAAATCTTTCTTGAATCCGAAGACCTCTCTAACTATCACCCATCCCCAACCAGTGCTTCACTTGAAAAGTCAACAACAAAGCAATTGGCACTCAACTCCATGAGCATATTCACTAGAATAACTTTCTTCAAGATTACTAAACTGGCTTCAGACCATGATTTGGGATGGAGACAGCTACACTTCGAGTAATCGACATCTCCCTCCTAATTAATGACACTGGCAACCCCTTCTTCCTGAACCTGCTCAACCTCTCAGCAGTCTTTGACACAGTTGATCATCAATCAGGGATCCAAATCCCTGAAGCATTCATGGTTTCTCTGAAACATCCCATAATGGTTCACCTTTTACTGCACCCATCGACCCCCAGCTCATACAAATGTTCCCTTCAAGATCCTGGAAACTCCACATCTCCAGGGGAGTTCATGATGGATCCATTTCTCCCCATTATCTTCACCCACCGCATGGATACCCTCAGATTCATACTCACAGACAGCATCATCATGATTCATCAATATGCTGACAATACTCCACATTAACTTAAAATCTCAGCTGATGACATTTGGAGAGTCACAACCTGGCTCAAGCACATCCAAAATTGGATGTCAAGCACATACCAAACTGACGCTCAACCCTAAAAGCACTGAATTCCTTTGTTCGCCAAAAGCACAAAACATGTCTAGATTCAAACCTGGCTATATGACATGAACCTAGACAACTTCACCCCATCCCCCAAGTTTATAGCTAACATAAAATCACTTGGCTTCACATCGACTTTTCCCCAAAAAATACATTGCTTAGTAAAACAAAACAGCAGTGGTGCCTGGTCTGCTTTCTGCCAAAAGTGAAACCCTCCCTTCCATTAGCCGACTTCAGAACAACAGTAGAAACCCTAGCCCTCTCCACATAGATGTGGGCGATGCTCTGCTCAACTAACCTCCCCAACATCTCTTTAGCACTTGTGAAATGCATCCAACATGCAGTGGCACATCTCATTAAGGGCTTGAATGTGGCACACGTCATCAAGGGCTTGAAGAAGTTTAACCACATCCCCTGCATGGAGTAGGAATTACACTGGCTTCCTCCACAGATCAAGTGCATCACCTTAAGACAATAAGAAACACCAACCCTTCATATATGCTCACGAAATTAAACAAAAACACCACATATGGACAGTGTCACACCAGGAGCTGGGACACTGCCAGACCACAGACAAACAAATGAAAAAGGTAAGAACCAGAAAGCTGATCTTCTCTATTAATGCGCTAGGTTCTGGAACACCATTCTCATCGACATTAGAACTGCTTGGATTCTCCTGCAATTCAGAAAGAAACTAAAAACACTTTTCTTCAAAGAGCACAGCTAATTCCTCAGGACAAGAGCTTACGTGTTACCCAACTATTGATAATAACCATGAATCGGACCATAGGTCTCACACCCATTCTTCAGCACTGTTGTTTCCCAGATAGGTTTCTACTATGCAAATAATAATACATATTTACATACAATATCATCAGAAACCCCATAGGTGAGTCATTTTAGGCCTTATAGGGGAAGGTTCCTGGGATGCCCTATAGGTGTCATTTCAAGCTGGTACAGTGTATGAATTCTAGGAATCCATGAACGCAAGCTATTTTAGGCCCCAACAGAAGAAGATTTCTGGGAACTCCCATAGGTGAGTTGTTTTATGCTCGTACTGAGGAAGTTTTCTGAGAACTCCCAGAGATGTATCACTTTAAGCTCCCAGAAAGGAAGACCTCCCATATGGGGGCAGTCAGTCCATAAGTTCATTATGTTCCAAATTTACAAACAAAAAGCGGTGGCTTCTGCCCAGAGGTATGGGGTGCGGCAATTTAAATGAATTGCAATAGTAGAGAATAACTTTCTAAGATCTTTGCTGATGCTACGCCCCGGTACTTCATTACTATCTCTACATCTGGAACTAGGTATTCACCACTATTTTTGATATGGCCGCATTAAGACCTACACCGTAATGGATACGGTTGTATACAAATCCATATGCAGCAATTTATTTCAAATCGGTTTCAGAGATGGCAAATTTTGGTGGAACGGATGGAAGAAAATGGAAGGCACATATTAAGACATCTTTAACAGTACTACAGCTAGGGAACCCCTGGAAGGATCCCACCTTAGTTGGATCAGATACCAAAGAAATTGTCAATAAATGGTACTGGCACCTCAGGTTAGAGAAAACAATTCTAACACGAGAGTCGGTAGACTGCTGGCAGGATACCCTGAATACAAGATCAAACCCTATCCTGAACTAAAACACAGTTTGTACATCAAGTTTAGAATGCAGATCCTTCTTCCAGGACATGTTTACTAAGATGTAGTAGGCTCCAAGAAGGAAGCGAGTATGGTGACTGCACCTTCGGTGAGAAAGAGACTATCATGCACGTTTTGCTATTTTGCACAAAGACTGGTAAATCTTGCCAATGATGATTACTCGGTCTGTTTGAGTTTTATGGTATTAGGTCAATGGTGGATGTCCTAGCACTCTGTTTCAGGGCGGGCGACCAAATCATTTTGATTTCTGCATCCTCCTATTCATGGCCAGTGTGGCCACTTGTTAAGCCTGGGGGTAGACCGTACATCAGATTAAATATAATGGAGGTCTTAATTGCAGGGTTACTATTTTTTATTGATGAAAAGTGTATAATTATGCCATGTGTGAAAGGCTTCAAAAAGGGAGAAAATATTGTGATTGCACATTGGGTGGGAAAGAGATAATTGTGCACCTTCTGCTATTTTGCATAAAGATGGTTTTAGTCCCCCTATGATGGTCAACCCCCGTGTTTAGGTCCAAGAGGGATTAGATCACTTACGGATGCTCCAACATTTCGTTCCAGGATTGACCAAATCGTTTTTATTGGTGGGCAGTGTGGCTACCTACTAGGAATGGGAGCGGACAATAGATTAGATTACTGGAGGCCTTAATTGTATGGCGGTTAATCTCTTTTTATCAAAAAAATATATAATCATGGGATGTGAGGAAGGCTTCAAGAGGTAAGTGAACATTGGATTGCACCACCGGTGAGAAAGAGACAGCCATGCTGCTATTTTGGACAAAGACGGCAAAGTTGCCAGTGATGGTTACTTCCTTTGCCTACGTTTTGTGACATTAGGCTAATGGTGGATGCTTCAATATTCCATTATAGGATGGATGAGTAAACAGACTGCAACTCTGCCACACCTTATATTGATTGGTAGTGCGCCTATCCAACAAACATGAGAGTCGAATATAGATTACACTGAATGTATCCAAGGATTTATCTGTATGATTTGAATTTTATTGATGTAAAATGCATAATTATGTTCTATATCGGTTTTTTCAATAGCTGCATTGTATAATGTAAGGCTTTTTGTTGATGACAATATATGAAACAAAGTTTTAAGTAGGAGTTCAATCTGACCTCAGATGATTCTAAGACTGAGGATTTCTGCAGACAGTACACTTCTTCCATTCTTTGCAGCCTTTTCACCTTTAATATGTGTATATTTAACCTTGATTCATTATTCATGTAAGGACTCTTCACACAACGGCATGCATATTTTTCTCCACGGTTAATTATTAATCAGTGAAACCTATTAGCTTTAATAAAATTCAGAGTTCTATAGCAATACCGCCTGGTGAGCTCTGCTGATGGTACGTGGGTACAGGAGATCGCTGATCAAGGCACTGCATTGCCTAAGATCCTGTCTGGGATTGCCCCAAGAATTTGGAACACATTACCTCCTGAAGTCAGAATGAACCCCTCGATTGTATCCTTCAAGAAAGAAGTCAAAGTACTCCTTATGAACACATTTCTTCCCTAGATCCCAAGATAGTGTTTTCCTCAATCACACCCATGACTATTTATCACTGGCTACCTTAGTGCTTTCGTCTTATCAGTACCGACATTTTTTTTTTTATGGAGTTTTATATAGCGCGAACTTGACCCGGTATCGGGTATCAGAGCGCTTTACATAGCACCAGTTGCGTTACATGAGGACACATTCATTTTTGTTAGGCACAGGGAGATTAACCCCTTCGCTGCTTCTGTCGGCCAATGGCCGTCGCGAGCACTACCTCCGTAGTGCTGCGCACGTCCGTTGGCCGACGCGGCCCCGCCCACTTAATTAAACCGCCGTACCGCGGCGGAATTCGCGCCGCGGTTAAGCGGCTAAGTGATTTGCCCAGAATCACAGGATGTTCAGCGTCACTGCTGAGACTCGAACCCGGTTCCCCAGATTCGAGGTCGACCGCCCTAGCCGTTAGGCCAACTCCTCTCCCCAGGACATTACACTCCCTCTTCTCAACACTGCCTGTTACTTGCAGTTGTATTGACTATGATATTTTGTTTTTATTGGTTTAGCTCCCCTGCTCTCTGATCATGGTAAAAGCGTACCCTCCCTTTTCTGAGTGCTACCCTCTCCTGTATTTTTGTTCGAATTTGATATTATTGTTATTATAGCTCTGCTCTCTGTAAATTTGAAAAGTGCTCTGATACCCGCAAGGGTGATGTTCGCGCTATAAAAAACGATTAAAATAAAATTAAACTAAAATAAGAGAGTGGTGGGTGGTACGGGGTAGTAGGTCCCTTTGTCTACTCTAGGAACAGCTATTGTTGGAATTACCTAGTCCTCCCGCTACTGGCTCCGGGCTCTCATAATAGTTCCTGACACCCTGGTTTCCAGCTGCTTCCTGACTCTTTGGTCTTCATGTTTGTCCTTGACTACCTCGCCCCGCACAAGTCAATTACTTCTTGGACATCACATCTTGCTCGTCACAGTTCTTCCTTACTCCGCGGTGTGCGCACTAGTCACTAACTCCATGGCCATGACACTAGTTTCTGACACTCCGCCTTACGTACTAGTCCTTGTCCACGTGCTATTCAATATTCCCTGGTTCTCGCACTAGCCTCTGACTGCCGGGTCCTTGCACTAACCCCATACTCTCTGGATCTCACAGTAGTGTGACTCCTGGCTCCTTGTCCTAGTCCTCGCACTGGTCCTCGACTACCTCATTCTCCTACTTGTCCCTGCCTCAATAAGTCTTGCATTACTGCACGACTCCCTGGTCCTCCTGGGTCCTCATTGCTTACCCTGGTTTCCTGGGCCTGGCTCCAATCTCGGACTTTCTTGTTCTCATACTAGACCCTGGCTCAGGGTTCCTCGCGCAACTCCGTGGCCCCAGGCCCCCCAGTGATCCCTTGCTCCATCATCCTCACACTACTACGTGACTCCCTGGTCCCCACAGTGGTCCCTTGCTCCATCATCCTCACACTACTCCGTGACTCCCTGGTCCTCACAGGGGTCCCTTGCTCCATCGCCCTCATACTACTTCGTGACTCCCAGGCCCCCACAGTGGTTCCATACTCCCATCATCCTCACACTACTCCGTGACTCCCTGGTCCTCACAGTGGTCCCTTGCTCCATCATCCTCACACTACTCCGTGACTCCCGGGTCCTCACAGGGGTCCCTTGCTCCATCATCCTGTCAGTACTCTGTGACTCCCAGGCCCCCACAGTGGTTCCTTGCTCCATCATCCTGTCAGTACTCCGTGACTCCCTGGTCCCCACAGTGGTCCCTTGCTCCATCATCCTCACACTACTCTGTGACTCCCTGGTCCTCACAGGGGTCCCTTGCTCCATCGCCCTCATACTACTCCGTGACTCCCAGGCCCCCACAGTGGTTCTATACTCCCATCATCCTCACACTACTCCGTGACTCCCTGGTCCTCACAGGGGTCCCTTGCTCCATCATCCTCACACTACTCCGTGACTCCCGGGTCCTCACAGGGGTCCCTGGCTCCATCATCCTCACACTACTCCGTGACTCCCGGGTCCTCACAGGGGTCCCTTGCTCCATCATCCTCACACTACTCCGTGACTCCCTGGTCCCCACAGTGGTCCCTTGCTCCATCGCCCTCATACTACTCCGTGACTCCCTGGTACTCACAGGGGTCCCTTGCTCCATCCTCCTCACACTACTCTGTGACTCCCGGGTCCTCACAGGGGTCCCTTGCTCCATCATCCTGTCAGTACTCCGTGACTCCCAGGCCCCCAGAGGGGTCCCTTGCTCCATCATCCTGTCAGTACTCCGTGACTCCCTGGACCCCACAGTGGTCCCTTGCTCCATCATCCTCACACTACTCCGTGACTCCCAGGCCCCCACAGTGGTCCCTTGCTCCATCATCCTCACACTACTCCGTGACTCCCTGGTCCTCACAGGGGTCCCTTGCTCCATCGCCCTCATACTACTCCGTGACTCCCAGGCCCCCACAGTGGTTCCATACTCCCAACATCCTCACACTACTCTGTGACTCCCTGGTCCTCACAGTGGTCCCTTGCTCTATCGCCCTGTCAGTACTCCGTGACTCCCAGGCCCCCACAGGGGTCCCTTGCTCCATCATCCTGTCAGTACTCCGTGACTCCCAGGCCCCCACAGGGGTCCCTTGCTCCATCATCCTGTCAGTACTCCGTGACTCCCTGGTCCCCACAGTGGTCCCTTGCTCCATCATCCTCACACTACTCCGTGACTCCCAGGCCCCCACAGTGGTCCCTTGCTCCATCATCCTCACACTACTCCGTGACTCCCTGGTCCTCACAGGGGTCCCTTGCTCCATCGCCCTCATACTACTCCGTGACTCCCAGGCCCCCACAGTGGTTCCTTGCTCCATCATCCTGTCAGTACTCCGTGACTCCCAGGCCCCCACAGTGGTTCCTTGCTCCATCATCCTGTCAGTACTCCGTGACTCCCAGGCCCCCACAGTGGTCCCTTGCTCCATCATCCTCACACTACTCCGTGACTCCCTGGTCCTCACAGGGGTCCCTTGCTCCATCGCCCTCATACTACTCCGTGACTCCCAGGCCCCTACAGTGGTTCCATACTCCCAACATCCTCACACTACTCTGTGACTCCCTGGTCCTCACAGTGGTCCCTTGCTCTATCGCCCTGTCAGTTCTCCGTGACTCCCAGGCCCCCACAGGGGACCCTTGCTCCATCATCCTGTCAGTACTCCGTGACTCCCAGGCCCCCACAGGGGTCCCTTGCTCCATCATCCTGTCAGTACTCCGTGACTCCCTGGTCCCCACAGTGGTCCCTTGCTCCATCATCCTCACACTACTCCGTGACTCCCAGGCCCCCACAGTGTTCCCTTGCTCCATCATCCTCACACTACTCCGTGACTCCCTGGTCCTCACAGGGGTCCCTTGCTCCATCGCCCTCATACTACTCCGTGACTCCCAGGCCCCCACAGTGGTTCCTTGCGCCATCATCCTGTCAGTACTCCGTGACTCCCAGGCCCCCACAGTGGTTCCTTGCTCCATCATCCTGTCAGTACTCCGTGACTCCCAGGCCCCCACATTGGTTCCTTGCTCCATCATCCTGTCAGTACTCCGTGACTCCCAGGCCCCCACAATGGTTCCTTGCTCCATCATCCTGTCAGTACTCCGTGACTCCCTGGTCCTCACAGGGGTCCCTTGCTCTATCGCCCTCATACTACTCTGTGACTCCCAGGCCCCCACAGTGGTTCCATACTCCCATCATCCTCACACGTCTACTCCGTGACTCCCTGGTCCTCACAGGGGTCCCTTGCTCTATCGCCCTCATACTACTCTGTGACTCCCTAGTCCCCGGGCCCTCTCTAGTCATGGACTCCCTAGGTTTCACATGGGCACCCTGACTTCACTGAGCCACGACTCCCCTGTCCTCGTGCCAGCTCCTGCCTCAGTTGATCTCGCACGAGATCCTCCTCCGGCCCTCTGATGCCTCCACGTGCCCGTCCATCACTCCTCCCCCCGTGTCTCGATGTGGCCGCTCTTCTACTCCGACCGCATTAAAAAGCGTCCTTCGCCTTCCTCCCGTCCCTTTCAGGCCTCATTACCCCCCGAGAGTGCAATGTCTCTGACATTGGAACAAAAGCCTGCAGAATCCCAACCAAGCGAGATATTAAGCGGCCTGTCAGCTGCGCCGCGCATTCAGATCCATTCCTCATCCTGGCTCACGAGGCGGGCTCGGTTCCCCTCTCGCTCATCGAGCTCAGGCGCACGTGGCTCATCTGGATGCAGATGGCTCCCATCCCCACTCAGTAGAGTGGGCGTCAATTACTAATTAGCCAGTGATTACCCTGAGATCTGCAGACAGCGAGGGCTCGTGGGGGAGCTCTGTCCTGTGAAGGCCTAGAGCCGCGGATTCAGTGTCCTCGCGCATCCTCTCACTCCCAGTGACGTCAGTGGTTAGACCACTGGTCCATTCCTTAGCCTCCGAACTGTGTCCTATTTGCTGCTGAGGAATTAAGAACGGTCAAGGAGTCCATCCCTATTTACTTTCTCTTCCTGCCGCTGTCCTCCAGAGGGGTAGCAAGGGCAGTGACAGGAGAGGGGACCAACGGGCAAGCCGGAGAGAGCAGCTGCTACTCATAGTTCACAGAACAGCTAAACATATGCCGGCAAGAAGCTCCCATGATCCTCTGCAGGTGTGAGCTGGAGAAACAGGAACCAGAGCCTTCAAATGTATAGTTTGAATGTCCCTGTTTGAAAAAGAAACTCCCTCTCCTTCCACGTGCTAGCCTCCGCTGCGGGAATGGCTCTCGGCCCTGGGGTTGGGTCATCTATGGAGCCGTGGAAGCGGTCATAGCGCAGCCAGAAGGACTACCAGACATGCCCTGTCTGTGCGCAGGAAACTAATTGTGGCCACAGACACCAGGCCTACTGTCTCGGCGTATGCATGCATTTGCGCTGGAGGGATGTAACATCCCTCTGCAACCTGATTGGAATCGGCCACCACGCTATGATGAGATGTCAATGGGTCCTTCTGAGTCCTTCCTGGCAGGCTCTCTGGCCATCATGCTTTTCACCCAGGAGACATCCAGAGACTGGTAAGATGTAGAGAAAGTGTATTGGGTTTAAGAAGGTCAAGCAGTGGACCCCCACTGCAGGGGGCGTAGGCGGCAGGACAAGAACAGCTTTCGGATGGAGAAGATGCTCAGTGGTAGAAAAAATCAGGATGCAGGTGAGCCCAGAGCAGGCCCATATCTCGTCGCCAATGTAATATTCAGATCTGATAGCCATTGTGTGCTGCATTGCATAAATAAATACTTGATAAAACACGTGGTCTGTTTGGGATCATTGTACCAAGGGGAACCTTTTATTTAACAGGATGCTTGCATCAGTAGCAGAAATGGTATCAATAGCTTACCCTAGGTCTAAAATAAACTCCCTTTGGGTTATTTGTTCAGCATTTACATCAAACTCTCACACCACAAACAACATATAATTATCGCCAGATGCCAAAGATTCCAATTTATTAGCAAAATATTTATTAGGTTGGTTAAAAAAAGGATGCATTCATATATTCCTTAATACAAATCTTCCATTAAAATGAATTTAAAAAACACATAAATGAAACAAGATTAATATCACCAGTCTGACAGTGCCAGCAACTTAATAGAGTATTGCAATAGATGACATGAAGATGGCGGTTTCAGTCTCCGGCAGGCGAGAGCGGGTAGCGGGGTATGTCGGTGCGCTTACCCTTCAGGCAGGAGTTTGTGGAGGTGTGCTCTCGACACATAGAGGTAAGGGGAGGGGGGCCTTGGTTTCTTGTGTTGTGCGGTCACGGGGGGGGGGATTGTGGGATTGGCCCAGCACCGTTAAACAATTTGATGAGTAATCTGTGGCAGTTCTTTGAATATCACGGTCCCCCCCCCCCCCCGGCTGTACAGTACAGGGATCCTAAGCGCACACTTGCGGTTGTGCGCGGGAAAGGTTTCCCGCCCTCTCCCCAACGCGTTCTTTAGATAACGCGGGGATTAGCTGCAGGACTGATCGCAATTTGTTGTGATATATTTAATTCAAGGCTCTGCTCAATACTGAATCAGTGCAACCTGCACGTCTTGGGGCATATCCTTTCTACTAGTCTCCACAACTTGTTCCTGGGGTACTGCAAAGGATTAGTCAATTAGCAATCATTTGGGCAGGAGGACGGCGTGCAATTAGTGGCATATATATTTAATTCAAAGGCTCAGCTCCATACTGAAATCAGTGTACAACCTGCACCTTGAGAGTTCATACCCTTCCTACTTTCGCTCTGCCTTTCGCCTGTTTATCAGGGAGCCATGCCTGCAAAAGGGGGGAGAATGGGCAAAAGAAAGGACAGTGATCCAGAGTTGTCTCAATTATTAAAATTGGTGCTGGCTAAATTAGGCAATAGGGAGGAGGTAGATAACGAACAGCCAGGGCCAGTGCATGATCCCGAGCCAGCACCGGTGGGGGATGACCGCCCGCCGTGCCAATGTGCCCCCTTGGGCGGCATTCCCACCAGTCCAAAAGAGGGCTAGGACACGCCCAAGCAAAGGAAAAGTCGGTAGTAAAGGGGGCGAAGTGGTTGAGCTGACTTGTGGGGCCGGGCAGGCGGGCCAGTCTTCCTCAGGTGAGGGTACTCAGGGTCCATTCAGCAGTACGGCTACGCCTATGCCTCCGGCTGCGACGCAGCAGGTGGTACCCGGGTCTGCTGACGTGGTTTCAGTGTTGGTGGATATCTGTAGCGCGCTGCAGGCGCTTGCGCCCCCGAAACAGGTCACCTCGACTGGGGAACAGGGGGGCCAGGCTGCTCCACTTAACTTAGGTGGGGCGGGCCCCTCTCCTCCCGAACTGCGGGATGCTGCGGTGCAGGCGCCTGCAGCAAGTTCCCAGACTGTGGGTTTGGGGGGGGCTGCACAGAGGGTACCCGCAGGGTCAGTACCTGCGCTAGCATCAGCGATGCCTGGGGGGTTGACTGGTGTGTCCCAGGGTATAACAACAGGCATACTTACCTCAGTAGCATCCCTATTAGCTCAGTTGGCGGCTCAGGCGACTGGAGGCCAGGTTTGTGGTGCATCAGTGGCGCCGTGGGCGCCCTCGCCAAATTTGGGGAATACGGTCAGCGAATTGCAGAAGCAGGTAGAACTCATGGCTAGGGAGCAGGAGAAAGAAGGCACAAGCCCAGCCCCCTTAGTCAGCGGGTCAGGAGGCCCCTGCTCAACCCAATGCAGCCACAGTTGCCCCAACAGTTGCCCCAACAGGTAAGGGGTCAGGGTCCGCAGACAGTAGCGGGGGAAGGCCCTAGGGGGCCAGGATACGTTGCTCTCCAAGCCTGGAAAAATTAGCTTCCCGCGTTCCAGCGGATGTAAAAGAAAAAATTTGGAAAGGCGAGTTCATTGACATATTCTCGCTAATGAGGCCAAAAAGAAGGGAAGTGGAGGCCAAAGAGAAGGAGGGGAAAGACAGCTCTTCCAAAGACAAAAAGCCGAAAGTAGAGGAGTCAATCACAAATTGGCTGTTTGGTTTTAATGTATTCGCAACTGTAATGCTAGAAAAGAGGCCTGAGTTGGCTGCGCCAATGATATTTTATTCCAATAAGATTTTGAAAGTGCATGCGATGTATGGCGGGACGGCCTGGTTAGACTATGACAGGGATTTCAGATGGGCAAAGGTTGAGGACCCTGAGATTGGTTGGGATCAGACGGAGGTCAATGTGTGGTTAGAAAGTGTGAATAACAAAACACCAATGAAGCAGTCCTTTCACACGCAATGGGGATCAGGTGAGAAAAAGGGGTCTTGCTGGGCATTTATTAGGAAAATCTGTACACGGCCTGCTGGATCGTGTAAATTTAAACACGCCTGTTCTTTCTGCGGCCACCCTTCCCATCCTGAATTCAAATGTATCAAAAAATCCAAGGATAAAGGAAGGGACCCCAAGTCATCATCCCAATAGGACTTTGCCCACCCCGGTAGCGATAGAGAGACTGGTGTTTTGGCTGAATCAGTATCCCAATAAGAATGCAGCCCAATTGCTTTACAAAGGTTTTTCTATAGGCTTTCACATACCTGCCCAAGGTGTACCCCCAGTTTTGCATTGTGAGAACTTGCTGTCTGCACGCACCCATTCCACTGTGGTAGCTCAAAAATTGGAAAAGGAGGGTGCGCTGGGTAGGATAGTGGGCCCTTTCATGACTCCTCCATGGCATGACTATGTTTGCTCACCACTAGGGGTGGTGCCTAAGAAAGAGCCAGGCCAGTTCCGAATGATACACAATTTATCTGCACCTAAGGGTGCCTCAGTTAATGACGCTATCGACCCTGCTCTTTGCTCCGTGACCTATTACTCATTTGTTGCAGCATTAGAAAAATTGCACAATCTTGCTTGGCCCAAACGCCTTCATGGCAAAGACCGACATTGAGTCAGCTTTCCGGCTCCTGCCAGTACACCCGGATGATTATCATCTGCTTGGTTTCCAATTTAGGAGCCAGTATTTTTATGACAGGTGTATGCCGATGGGATGTGCAGTATCTTGCAAGTATTTTGAGCTTTTTAGCTCTATGCTACATTGGTTGTTCACCTTCAGAACAGGTCACACTGATATTGTACATTACCTGGATGACTTCATGGTGATGGGCCCGTCGTCTTCGGGAGTCTGTGGGCGGGCTTTGGAGGATCTAGTATTGTATTGTATTGTATATGGTATTTATAAAGCGCAACAAACACCCTACGGGTACCCTGGCGCTAAAAGTACATGTATACAAACCAACGTCAGGCAAGAAAGGACAGAACCTAAAGAAAAACATTGCTCAAAAGAAAGACAGGAACATTATCTGGGGAACAGCCACGTTTTGATCCTTTTTCTAAACAAAGACAAGGTACTGCATTGTCTGATTTCAGTTGGGAGTGTGTTCCAGAGCTTTGCAGCAGCAACACTAAAAGATCTTCCTCCCGATCTGACCTTATTGAACCTGGGTATCTTTGCCAGGTAAGCAGAAGAGGAACGAAGGGTCCGGGTAGGAATATACCAGACCAGTTTCTTCTGCAACGGTCTAGGACCGAGTCCATGTAATGCCCTAAACCCCATACAAAGGGATTTAAAATAGATTCTTTGTTGCACAGGAGCCAATGTAGCTCCGATAGGCACATTGAAGCAGAAGAACTTCGAGGTCTAGACAAGGCCAGTTTCGCAGCCGTGTTCTGGACACGCTGCAGTCTCTGTATCAAATACTTTGGGGACTCCAGCAGCAAAGCATTACAATAGTCAAGTCTACTTAGGATGGCGCCTTGAACAACCAAGGCTCTGGCCGAAATTGGGAGCAACGGAAGAATCTTTCTCAGAGCCCTAATGAGGCCAAAACAGCACCCCACCAACTTGTTCACTTGCGTCTCCAGAGATAGGTTGGCATTGAACATAACACCCAAATTTCGCACCGTCTTAGATGGCGCCAAAGTGGTAGATGAGCCAAGGGGCCAAAAGTTGTGAGGAAGAGGCCGGTGGACCTTCCCAACTGCGCAGTGTACAATTTCGGTTTTATCCAAATTGAATTGCAAGGAGTTATTCCGTAGCCACTGCGCAGTGTCATGCATACATGCATGAAAATCCTCCAGGGCGTTGAGTGACGTTTCATCAAGAGAAATAATAATCTGGGTATCATCAGCATAATTCACCAATTTTACATTATGAGCCCGAATGATGTTAATCAGTGGGCTCAAGTAGATGTTAAATAAAATTGGGCTGATGGCGGATCCTTGTGGAACTCCATGACAGATATTAGTAAAGGCTGACTGGAAAGGGGAAGGGCCACTGCCTGACACCTGCCAGATAAATAGGATCGAAACCAGTCCAGGGCAATGCCCACTACTCCCACCTCCTCTAAACGTGTTAGCAAAATGTCATGGTTGACCGTGTCGAAAGCGGCAGACAGGTCAAGCAAAATAAGTATTGCTGATTGTCCCCTGTCTGCCAACAGACGCAAATCATCCAGCACGGTCACCAAGGCTGACTCTGTTCCGTGTTCTGGACGGAAGCCGAATTGTACATCTGCCAGACAGTTGTTACGTTCTAGAAAAACTGACAGAGATTTGATAACCAGACGTTCAAGGATCTTCACTGGATAGGGGAGGAGAGAGATGGGCCGATAGTTACCCGGACAGGTTGGATCAAGAGTGGCCTTCTTCAAGAGTGGCATAACTACCGCCTGTTTCCAGCCAGATGGTACAACTCCACTAGATAGTGATTGGTTACATATCTGTCAGAGTCTAGGGAAAAGTTCTGAAGCAAATTCCTTCCAGATTTTATGAGGAAGGGGATCCAAAGGAGAGCCCGAAGAAACACCCATAGCAAGCCTATACAATTCCTCATCCGAAAGGAACTCGATAGTGTCAATGTTTGAGGAGTTTGGGGTACCTTTGGCACCAGGAAAGACAATAGGCCCGGCCACATGCATGGCATTCTTAGGGATTGAGATAGTTGCGGGCGAGTGTAGGTTGCCACTGGACAAGGTGCAGGCATTCTCGCAGGCGATTGAATCTATTCTGGCGGGGCCTAAGGTGACTCTGCACCAGCTCCAAGTGCTGGTTGGCCCGTTAAATTTTGCTTTGCGCATCATTCCCATGGGCCGCCCCATCTCCAGATCAATTGCGAGAGCAATGACCGGTCTGACGAAGAAACATCACCATACCAGGCTGCAGGCAGAGGTGAGGGATGATTTGAGGATATGGCGCGAGTTTCTGCGGGACTTTAATGGGAAAGTGGTTTGGCCAATGCCGCCGGTCACCAGTGAGGCCTTGGGACTATTCACAGATGCTGCAGGTGGTATTGGCTTTGGAGCAATTTTGGGACCACACTGGTACCGGTGCGAGTGCCCAGAGGCGTGGCACGCAAGTGGGCTGACGAGAAACATTGCCTTCTTGGAACTGTTCCCTATTGTTGTGGCAGTCGCAGTATCGTCTGATGTCTTCTGTGGCAAGTCAGTAGTCTTTTTATCAGATAACATGTCTGTGGTAGAAGCCATTAACAGGCAGGGTGCTTCCTGTAGCCATGTTCTAAGACTTTTGAAACATCTGGTTTTGTTGTGTTTAAAGTTGAATGTAGTATTTAGAACTGCGCATATCCCAGGTGTTTCTAATCAGGCAGCTGAAGCTTTGTCTCACTCCAAGTTACAGGAGTTCCATCCACAAGCAGCGGACCAGATGACAGTGTTCCCGAGATCTCTGTGGAAGATTGGAGCCCCGCCCTAGCGGGTCTCGTGGGTGCCTCGCTGAGCAAGCGCACCCGGATGGCATATCAACATCACTTAAAGGCTTACAGGATCTTTGTGCAGCAGCAGGGGATTGTGGGCTTGCTCTCATCTGAAGCCATATGTGGTTTTCTGCAGGCATTGAGGGTACAGGGCAGACCAGTATCATACGCGAGGGCTCACTTAGCGGCAATTGGTTTTTATGCTAAACTAAAAGGGGTGCAGGATGCAGGTAATTAATTCTTAGTCAGGAAGGCCTTGGCGGGATGGGCTAGATTAGAGGGCGCAAAAAAGGACTGCGGAAGGCCCCTTTATCTGCGGACGCTGGGGGAGATGTTATCTGCCCTCCAGACGGTGTGCACATCTGATTATGAGACAACCCTATTTGCGGCCGCTTTCACACTTGCATTCTATGGGGCCTTTAGAGTGGGCGAATTAGTGGGGACCTCAAAGTTGGATACTGCCGGTGGATTACAATTGCAGGATGTAAAATTGTCGCAGGGAGGGCTTTCCATCACATTGCGTAGATCTAAAACAGACCCCTTGGGTAGGGGGACCACGATTTGGCTTAGGCCTGCCACAGGAGTTGTAGTGTGCCCAGTGGCAAAGATGGGAGCTTATTTAGCGGTTCGCTCGCAAAGGTTTGCTCGCTCCCTGTTTATCCTCGAAAACGGGGAGTGCCTATCAAAATATTAGTTCACAGCAGTTTTCAGGAGCACCCTGCGAAGTCTGGGTTTGGACCTCGCTGGCTATTCTTCCCACTCATTTAGGATTGGGGCAGCAACCTTGGCAGCGGGAGCAGGCCTCTCTGTTGACGAGGTCAAGCGCGTGGGTCGGTGGTCCGCTTCATGTTTCAAGCACTATGTGTGTCCTGAGTTGTTGTAAGTTTTGTTCAAATGAGTTCCTGCATTGCCATTCTTATATTTGTCTCTTCTTTTCTACAGTAGCATGCCCTGTAAGGTGATATGGGTGTTGGGACACTCTTTCGTGCGGCGGGCCACTTACCCTTTGCAACAGAAGCGTAAGTCGAAACCGGCGTGTTTGGCCCCTATGTCGTTCCATTAGCGAGGCGTTAGGGGCCTCCGAATCGGGCAGCTACGGCAGTTGGTGGAGGAGACGAAGGCGCACGAGGGACTCCAGTCCCCGGACTTAATCATCCTGCACTTGGGCAGGAACGACATGGTGAAGCTGGGTCGTCGGGCTGTCAGAGAGGCTTTGCTGGCAGAATTTGCATGGTAGGGGAGGATCTTTCCCTGGGCTTGGATCGCATGGTCTTACATGATCCCGCGGTGCAAATGGGGACCCGGTGTGAGGTCAAGGGCCTTGAACGTTTCAGTGAGGCGCCTGAATGCGGAATTGGCCAAGCTGTGTGCTGGGCAGGGCCGCCTGTGTCACATACCACACAAGTTGTTCAGGGGTGATCACATGTTTCATCGCGACGGCGTGCACATTGGCACGGACTTATGGATTGATGGCATTTGGTCATTTGTTCAGAATTTGTTTTGTGGTGTGGAGGGCAAAGGTCCGGTTGGCCCTGGTCGCCCTTGTGGCGGTAAGGAGGCCACATAGATTGCCTTACATTGTTAAGGGGAGTCCTCCTGCATACTTCCTAGGCCAGCACTGAGGGGGAGAGACAGTAAGCTCACCCCAGAGAGAATGGGTACAACGGCTGGGGGCAAGGGCGCCAGGATACAAGCTAGGGCATGGGGCTGCTGCCCTTGGTTATACCCTACGAGCCCCCCCTTGGGGCAGCCTGGTGGTGGAGGGGTGGGTCCCTAGGGTTGCGGACAAGGAGCAGATGGCAGGGGCTCACTCTCAAGGACGCAGGTGGGTTGCACCTGCGTGGTTCTCATTTGGGGGGCGCGAGCCAGAAGGCCCCTTGGTGCTGGAGTGATAGTTAACATGACTACTGTATATAAAATTGGATTCTGCCATTTCTTATGTTTTTTGGATTATGATGCTAAGAAGAACTTACCTGTAAATATTATTTTGATAAAGTGGTTTTAATGTCATTTTCATATCGGAATTTTGATCATGCTAAGATATGTATTGTCATATTTATTGGTGATGATTTGTAATAAACATGGCCTCTTTCACCAACAACACTTGATAGCAAATCATTGATTTGTGGGATTTATGGGGGTGGGGCAGGGACAACCTGGGAGTCCGGGTCCTATGGCGAAGCGCGTACTTTTGGGAAGCACGCCATTAGGACACGGAACCCCGGGTCCCGGCCGCGCCCCGTGACTCTTGGCGACCGGATTGGCTTCGGCGCCCGGCGAGGGATTCCTTCCGGGGGAGATGCAGTGTCACTTCCGCCGGTGCTGATGGGGGCGTTGGAGAGGGCCTATGTAGGGCGCTCTGCCCAGGCCCTCGTCCTCTTTCCTTCGGCGCCGGCCCTCGTGTGCAGTGGAGCGTCTGCAATTCTCCCACCCACCCATCCCTTTGATGTAGAATTTAGGACTGCGTAGGAAGTTGTGCTAGAGTTGGGGTAAGGAGGCCACATAGATTGCCTTACATTGTTAAGGGGAGTCCTCCTGCATACTTCCGAGGCCAGCACTGAGGGGGAGAGACGGTAAGCTCACCCCAGAGAGAACGGGTACACCGGCTGGGGGCAAGGGTGCCAGGATACAAGCTAGTGCAAAAACAACAATTGATGGACAGAATGCAGAACAATGTCATACATTCACCCCAGTACAGAGATCTGGGCCTAAATCCATTGCTTTTTTGCTCACCATGCCATTCCAGTTTGAACCCAGCCATATGCAAATCAGTCTTGACCCTGTGCCCAATGGGAACAGTCCAGCCCGAACTGCCAGGCCAGGTCCTCCCTGGACTGGAAACGAGCATCCTAGGACCGGTTTCGGGGTTTCACCCCTCATCAGCCAGGATAGCTTGACTCCAGTGGCATGGAGAGCACAGGACCCACGTCTGGGCATACCCGTCCCACTCGGGGTGACAAATGCAAAAACAACAATTGATGGACAGAATGCAGAACAATGTCATACATTCACCCCAGTACAGAGATCTGGGCCTAAATCCATTGTTTTTTTGCTCACCATGCCATTCCAGTTTGAACCCAGCCATATGCAAATCAGTCTTGACCCTGTGCCCAATGGGAACAGTCCAGCCCGAACTGCCAGGCCAGGTCCTCCCTGGACTGAAAACGAGCATCCTAGGACCGGTTTAGGGGTTTCACCCCTCATCAGCCAGGATAGCTTGACTCCAGTGGCATGGAGAGCACGGGACCCACGTCTGGGCATACCCGTCCCATTCGGGGTGACAAATGCAAAAAGAATGTGAGCAAAAGAAAGATGGATTAAACCCAGATCCTTGTGACTGGGGGTGAATGTTTGCATTGTCATGCTAAGATATGTATTGTCATGTTTATTGGTGCTGATTTGTAATAAACATGGCCTCTTTCACCCACAACGCTTGATAGCAAATCATTGATTTGTGGGATTTATGGGGGTGAGGCAGGGACAACCTGGGGGGTCTTGGTCCCATACAGCCTGCAGCACTGAGTCAGCCCATTTCAGCCATTGGCTCTTTCACACTGTTAGTTATGGCAGTTTCTTTGACCACATGGGCACATTCACCTAAAATAGCGTAATGCATTGCCAAAGCTAGTGAGCCAGTACTTTCCTTGGCCAAGGCTTTTTTTCTTTTCATCCTTAATATTTTTTTATAATTTTTTTTATCTCATCCTGGTGTTTGAATTGTGTCTGCTGGTTACAGTAATTAAAACTAGAGATACTTTTTTTGCACAAATAAGAATCATGGATTTCTGCATCAATATGAATATGGCACATATGTGATGTGCATTAAAACTAAATGTTTCCTCTAGGTGTTGTGAGTGCACCTGCCACCTTGGAAGCACTCGTACTGTTCTGGAATTATATGTGATGGTTATTATTTTTTAATTAACGTTTTTTTATTGCAAGGTTACGGTTACCATATTTAGGCAGTGTCATGTTTCCTTTTTTTCCTTTTTATGTAGCATATGCTTGCAATAAAACCAATTAAAAACAACCATTGCACCAGCTCGCCAAGGCCAGACCTTGCTAATACTTGTTGCTAATGTGTTCATGTTATGTTATGCTGTAGGTAATGTACAAAGTACACATTCACCCATAGGGTCTCTTGATGTTATCACTAAGTGGAACTCTTCAGCCGTAAGATAGAGTAAGATTTTAGGCAGCCTACATATTGCAAAAGTGTAAGAGGAGACAACTGACTGACCTAAGAGCTCATTGTAAACCAGAATGAACTTGGCCCCGATATCTGGATGATAATTGATGGAAGAGGGGCACCACAGTTTCTAGTCTGCTAACGCTTGGGAAGATGTGCCCTACAGGTATAAGTGGAAATGGCAACCCTACCAGCCAGGGGATAACAGAGGCCCCTGCAGCCCTGCAGAATGTATGAAATGGCATGGAATAAGAAACATATAAATGCTCGGTAAAGCCACTTTGCTTCCCCAAGCAGAAAAAAAACCTGAAAAACAACACTGTTAATTTGATATCCTTAGCAGACAGAGGCCTAAAAGGTACCCCAGGTGTCTATGGCAGGGGTGTAATGCAGGCCACTGCGGAATAGGGGGGGGGGCCCAATTCTTCAAAGGGCCCCCATTGAGCCCAAATCCGGGAAATATCTGTGCAGTCTGAGATGCCAGGCCCCTCATCATATTCTGCAAGGGGGCCCCATCATTTTGTGTTACGCCACTGCTCCCAGTGAATGGCTTGAGTGTAGGCTACTGTGGGTCATTCTACGCATGCTTGTTTCAGTAGAAAAATGGCCAACAGCTCAGTGGGATTGACATTAACATACAATTCAGTGTCAAAATATAGGACTGTGGTTGCTAATGGGCACTAGTCCTTTCTTAGACAGACATGGATTTCAGGAGGCTCCTCAACAGGTCAGTGAGCAGCTTCGAATAAACCAGCCATTAAAATGACCATGCCCAGCAAACTTTGCACATGACAGGGGCACTGGAATTATGTGATTTTCGCATAAATATTGATTTGCAACTTAATTCATCTGTCGCATAATCTGCAGATTTTAACAAAAAAAATGTTTCTACAACAAACGGTTAAAAAAATAATAAAAATGCAGCAATATGCACTGCCACACAATGAAAGGCCCTTTGCAAAGCGGCAATGGTCAACTTTCTGTTGCCTACTGCTATATTTGGGTGTTAAACTGATACTAATGATGTGCAACCAATGCTCAGACAGTGGTACCAAGTTTAGTTTAAAAATGCTGAAATAATAAAGTAATACTATTACAAAATGTGCCGCATTATGCCACATAATTTGGCTCTTCTTGCCACATAATTTACTCTACCCTGCCGCATAATTTGGCCCGCTCCTGCCACATAATTCCAGTGGCCCTGACGTTGGATAACTGGCTGATCTAATGTCTCGTACTTTGGAGGCGTTAGCTGGTACCCCTCCTGCTGAGACTCTGTAGCCGAGGAAGACTATGCTGAGTTTGAGGAACAGGTTCTGGGTAGCTTCCTCTTCGGAGGAATCGTTAGATGGTCGGCCTTTATTCCAGAGGCACACCTTATTTCAGATTCATGCAGCAGCGCGAGGGGCCTCCTGGAGACTGCTGTTGACGACGGCTCTGGTAGATGTAGAGAAAGAAGCCAGTGTATTGGGTTTGCGAGGGTCAAGCAGTGGACCCCCACCCCATGCCAGAACAACAACAGCCGTCGGATGGAGAAGATGCTCAGTGGTAGGAAAAAGCAGGATGCAGGTGAGCCCACAGCGTGCCCATACCTCGTCGCCAATGTTGTATTCAAACTGATAGCCATTTTGTGCTGCACTGCATAAATGAATACTTGATAAAACACGTGGTCTGTTTGGGATTATTGTGCCGAGGGGAACCTTTTATTTAACAGGATGCTTGCATCAGTGGCAGAGCAACATTTAGAGACACCGCGTGGATGTCAACCTAGACGGTGCGGATGCGCAACACTTCTCTAGACGTGACCGCCATGACCTTAACCTTGACCCACTGTGTTGAGAGCAGTCCCAAAGCACTCTGGAGCTGCAACGAAGCGGGCGGCGGGGAGGAAAGAGTTGCAGTGGCGAGGAACCCTCCTCATTAATGCACCATTTCAAAGCGAATGCATACTACAGCATTTCAACCGCGGAACAGGCGCATCATTTCATTTTTTTATTTTGGAAAACATCTGCTAAAATTGGTGAAGTGACAGAAATAAACGGTTTAGTGTCGACGCGTGGGATAGGAACAACAATTATGAATGTCTGAACGGCCTATGTGTGCTGCCTCCAGTCGTGTCCCCTTCTCGCCCCGAAGAAATCTGCCAGGCGGTGGCAAGGGTACGTCCCACTCGACACTGGACTCAAAGCACCGACGAAATCAAAGCGGGGGAAGGGAAAACACGAACGGCCTCCTCAGGCGCGCGAGACACGCGACGGCTCCCCAATTACACGCACGAGGCGGCCGGAGCCTCCGATTGTTGAACTGAATAATAAGCCGATTCCTGAAGATGAAAAGAGATCAAGACAGTCACGTTGCCTTCTGAGGCCGAGCCCCCTCCCGCCACGTCCAGGAAGTAGGATGGAGCAGTACCCATGCTGCACTCCGCGGCCCACAACCCCCATGGGGTGTGCCCAAGGTGGGCACGAGGAGGATGGCGTCCAGCGCTACACGAAGCATTGCACAGTACACGGGCCACTGACGAACACACAGCCGGGGGCTACAAACCCATGATGGGTGGCAAGTGCTCTTGCACAGCTCTGAGAGGGGCCAGTTAGGGTTGCCAACTGGCCGGTTTTTCAGCAGCCTGGATTTTATTTTTAAGTGCAGAGGCCGTATCATGATGCCCAAGAGAGCCGAGCGCCTGTTTATTGCAGTTGAGGTGTGTAAAAGTTCAAACATATAATTCAACACTTCTCTGAGTTACCACATGAACTTTAGAAAGAAGAAGTTGAAAACAGAAGAGTATGAGACACACACCTGCCCTTCGTGGACACCCTTCACTATGCAGTGTCAGTCACACACCAGCCCCTCCTGGATGGCCTTCACTGCCTACTCACACACAGGCCCTCATGGGAGCCTTCACTGAACAGTGTAAGTCATGCACTCGCCCTTGTGGACTGCACTGTAGCGCCCTAGTCATAAAGTAGCTCTGATGGGCTAATGAGGAAGCCATGAAATCACTGCTCTACTTTGCCCTCATCTAGTAAGGACTGGGATGAAGAAGTACTGAGGAGGTAATATGCTATTACTTACTGATAATCTTCATTACTCTTCCACGTCCCAGTACTTATGGCTCACCCCCCCTCCCATGATCATGACCTTGATCCCTAGTGCTTGGGGGTAACCAGGATATCTGGGGGTCTCTGCCTCCTTTATGGCCTTCATTAGAGAGGGGGTTTGTGGGAAGGGTAGAAAAAGAAGGTAAGGAGACAAGTCTTTTCGAATTTACTTGGCCATGTGGTGAATGGGAGGAGGTGGACACACCTCATTTGGTAAGGACTGGGATGGTGAAGGATTCAAGACGTAATCGAGTTCTGTGGTAGGGAGAGTTAGCATGGCGGTGGTGGGGAGATGTACACTGTGAGAGTTAGTGTCTGATTGGATGTGTGATTGGCACTCCATTTGTCTTTCTCATGTTGGTGTGGGTTGCAGGTATGTTGCCACAACTGTGCACTGTTGTGTAGCGGTCTGATGAAGGCCACCAAGCATTTACAAGCTGTAGATCCACGGGTTTTGTTGGGTGTGGTTGGTTGTAACTGGGCATTTCAATCCTCTGTGGGTAGATGTGTTTTGGTGTGTGGTCATCGCTCGGGACAGGCCTTTTGTTCCCAAACAGTGGCTGCATATAAAAGGTTCTCCACATGTACCAAACTTTTGGGTTTAAGGTATTCTACAGTTGAAAACATAGAACCCCTTCAGTTCTTTCTCCAATTTGATCTTAATTTGAATGATTTGCAGGTTCCTGCTTTTCTAACGACTTTAACTGTACTCTACTGGGGACCAGACAGTTGCTCCTGTACTCCTTGTGCTTTCTACACAGGGCTTTTAATATCTGTGAGAAGCTGGCCTGGTATATGATGTCCACTAATGTAAGTGGGCACCTTGCAGCAGTCCAGACAACCCTTATGGTGATTTAAGAGGTCTTAGAAAACCTTAGAAGCTCTCTAAGTGGTAGCTGTGGAGAGCAGCCTTCAGGCTTAGTCCAGAAGGAGTGTAAAGCAGCTTGTTTTAGCAGAATACAATCTTATAGTATAGATTAAGTGAAAAAGAACCACACAAAGTATTTATAAAAATATGTATTTATTATAGAATACTCTCTAAGACCTAGAAATATCTCCTACCCGGAATATATGCACAATGCAAACAATACTTTTAGCAAAAAAACACAGTAAATAGCACGTAATACACAGTGGACCCCAGGGGGGGACCAAACCATATACTATGAAAGTGGTCTAAGAACCACGACTCGGGTCAAGACAATGTTGAGAAGACGTAGAAGTAGTGGGGACCAAGGAACCACCCAAGGTGAGTAGATAGGGACCCCACGGAGAGCGTGTGCAGTGTGGGACACAAAAGCGTGCTCCGCACAACCCTACGGGTAAGTAGCGGTTGGATTTTTAAAGATTAAGGACCCTTCCCAGTGGACCCTGAAGAAACCCCGTGGAAGACAGAAGGTTGGAGAGCCACCCCACCCGTGGATACCCTAGTACCCATGTTACCTACACCCGAGAAGCCGGGTGCATACGTGTGAATTGGTGTCGGAAACCGCCTTCGAACCCAATGGAGGACTTCAGGAAAGTGCCGCTGCTGGAAGAGGAGAAAGTGTCCGGTGGAATCCGAGGGTGGATTCAAGATAAGAGATACCTGCAAGCAGAGGGGACAGAGTCTATGTCACTCAGGAGTGACCAGGAGACTTGGAAGACAAATGACCTCCAATGTCGGGTATTGCAGGATGGATGACGATGACCTTGACTGCAGCTGCGAGGACCAGGCGATGCTGAGGAGGACCAGGAGCCATGCATGAGCTGTCCCACGAAGGATGTTGAGTGCTGAGGGGTCGGTGTCCGGCGGGAGCAACAACAAGCCTTGGCAAATGCAACCAACGCAGGGATTGTAGAAGGAGCAACCTCGGGACCAGCAAGGTCCAGGGGACTCACCAAAAGCAGGGGAGTCAGGGCAGGCCCCGAGAAATCAGGGGAGCCCAAAAGATACAAATGTGACCCTCAAGTGGATCCACAGGCCGGAGGCACTGGAGTCGCGAGAGAACCTCAAGCAGCTCACCAAAATATGCAGGCCACGATGCACACGATGCAGTGTGGCTGAAGATTCTGGTCACTGGAGGTGCTCAAGGTTGAGGCTACTTGGAGCCCGAAGATCTTCTTGGAAGGAAGCCAACAAGCCGACGAAATCAAAGCGAAGGAAGGGAAAACACGAACGGCCTCCTCAGGCGCGCGAGACACGCGACACGGCTCCCCAATTACACGCACGAGGCGGCCGGAGCCTCCGATTGTTGAACTGAATAATATGCCGATTCCTGAAGATGAAAAGAGATCAAGACAGTCACGTTGCCTTCTGAGGCCGAGCCCCCTCCCGCCACGTCCAGGAAGTAGGATGGAGCAGTACCCATGCTGCACTCCGCGGCCCACAACCCCCATGGGGCGTGCCCAAGGTGGGCACGAGGAGGATGGCGTCCAGCGCTACACGAAGCATTGCACAGTACACGGGCCACTGACGAACACACAGCCGGGGGCTACAAACCCATGATGGGTGGCAAGTGCTCTTGCACAGCTCTGAGAGGGGCCAGTTAGGGTTGCCAACTGGCCGGTTTTTCAGCAGCCTGGATTTTATTTTCAAGTGCAGAGGCCGTATCATGATGCCCAAGAGAGCCGAGCGCCTGTTTTTTGCATTTGAGGTGTGTAAAAGTTCAAACATATAATTCAACACTTCTCTGAATTACCACATGAACTTTAGAAAGAAGAAGTTGAAAACAGAAGAGTATTAGACACACACCTGCCCTTCGTGGACACCCTTCACTATGCAGTGTCAGTCACACACCAGCCCCTCCTGGATGGCCTTCACTGCCTACTCACACACAGGCCCTCATGGGAGCCTTCACTGAACAGTGTAAGTCATGCACTCGCCCTTGTGGACTGCACTGTAGCGCCCTAGTCATAAAGTAGCTCTGATGGGCTAATGAGGAAGCCATGAAATCACTGCTCTACTTTGCCCTCATCTAGTAAGGACTGGGATGAAGAAGTACTGAGGAGGTAATATGCTATTACTTACTGATAATCTTCATTACTCTTCCACGTCCCAGTACTTATGGCTCACCCCCCCTCCCATGATCATGACCTTGATCCCTAGTGCTTGGGGGTTACCAGGATATCTGGGGGTCTCTGCCTCCTTTATGGCCTTCATTAGAGAGGGGGTTTGTGGGAAGGGTAGAAAAAGAAGGTAAGGAGACAAGTCTTTTCGAATTTACTTGGCGATGTGGTGAATGGGAGGAGGTGGACATACCTCATTTGGTAAGGACTGGGATGGTGAAGGATTCAAGACGTAATCGAGTTCTGTGGTAGGGAGAGTTAGCATGGCGTTGGTGGGGAGATGTACACTGTGAGAGTTAGTGTCTGATTGGATGTGTGATTGGCACTCCATTTGTCTTTCTCATGTTGGTGTGGGTTGCAGGTATGTTGCCACAACTGTGCACTGTTGTGTAGCGGTCTGACATGGATGAAGGCCACCAAGCATTTACAAGCTGTAGATCCACGGGTTTTGTTGGGTGTGGTTGGTTGTAACTGGGCATTTCAATCCTCTGTGGGTAGATGTGTTTTGGTGTGCGGTCATCACTGAGGACAGGCTTTTTGGTCCCAAACAGTGGCTGCATATAAAAGGTTCTCCACATGTACCAAACTTTTGGGTTTAAGGTATTCTACAGTTGAAAACATAGAACCCCTTCAGTTCTTTCTCCAATTTGATCTTAATTTGAATGATTTGCAGGTTCCTGCTTTTCTAACGACTTTAACTGTACTCTACTGGGGACCAGACAGTTGCTCCTGTACTCCTTGTGCTTTCTACACAGGGCTTTTAATATCTTTGAGAAGCCGGCCTGGTATATGATGTCCACTAATGTAAGTGGGCACCTTGCAGCAGTCCAGACAACCCTTATGGTGATTTAAGAGGTCTTAGAAAACCTTAGAAGCTCTCTAAGTGGTAGCTGTGGAGAGTAGCCTTCAGGCTTAGTCCAGAAGGAGTGTAAAGCAGCTTGTTTTACCAGAATACAATCTTATAGTATAGATTAAGTGAAAAAGAACCACACAAAGTATTTATAAAAATATGTATTTATTATAGAATACTGTCTAAGACCTAGAAATATCTCCTACCCGGAATATATGCACAATGCAAACAATACTTTTAGCAAAAAACACAGTAAATAGCACGTAATACACAGTGGACTCCCAGGGGGACCAAACCTTATACTATGAAAGTGGTATAAGAACCACGACTCGGGTCAAGACAATGTTGAGAAGACGTAGAAGTAGTGGGGACCAAGGAACCACCCAAGGTGAGTAGATAGGGACCCCACGGAGAGCGTGTGCAGTGTGGGACACAAAAGCGTGCTCCGCACAACCCTACGGGTAAGTAGCGGTTGGATTTTTAAAGATTAAGGACCCTTCCCAGTGGACCCTGAAGAAACCCCATGGAAGACAGAAGGTTGGAGAGCCACCCCACCCGTGGATACCCTAGTACCCATGTTACCTACACCTGAGAAGCCGGGTGCATACGTGTGAATTGGTGTCGGAAACCGCCTTCGAACCCAATGGAGGACTTCAGGAAAGTGCCGCTGCTGGTAGAGGAGAAAGTGTCCGGTAGAATCCGAGGGTGAATTCAAGATAAGAGGTACCTGCAAGCAGAGGGGACAGAGTCTATGTCACTCAGGAGTGACCAGGAGACTTGGAAGACAAATGCCCTCCAATGTCGGGTATTGCAGGATGGATGACGATGACCTTGACTGCAGCTGCGAGGACCAGGCGATGCTGAGGAGGACCAGGAGCCATGCATGAGCTGTCCCACGAAGGATGTTGAGTGCTGAGGGGTCGGTGTCCGGCGGGAGCACCAACAAGCCTTGGCAAATGCAACCAACGCAGGGATTGTAGAAGGAGCAACGTCGGGACCAGCAAGGTCCAGGGGACTCACCAAAAGCAGGGGAGTCAGGGCAAGCCCCGAGCAATCAGGGGAGCCCAAAAGATACAAATGTGACCCACAAGTGGACCCACAGGCCGGAGGCACTGGAGTCGCGAGAGAACCTCAAGCAGCTCACCAAAATATGCAGGCCACGATGAACACGATGCGGTGTGGCTGAAGATTCTGGTCACTGGAGGTGCTCAAGGTTGAGGCTACTTGGAGCCCGAAGATCTTCTTGGAAGGAAGCCAACAAGCCTTTGCAACTGCAAGTTGGCGCGATGCACAGGGGTTCGGTAATTGCAATCCCCATGAGGGATACTGGCCTCAAACTTGGTGAGAGGGCAGGGCAGGCCTCGGGAGCTGTGGAAAACTACCACCTGTGTTGCAGAACCATACGGAGTCCGGAGGCGCTCAGGATCAGCAAACCGGTTGACTTAGTTGCAGTGCCTGCGAATGCAGGGGAGTAACTCCTTCACTCCAAGGGAGTTTCCTTCAAGTGTCTTTGATGCTTCACAGGCTTTGGAAGGTTCCTGTATGATGCACAGGCAATGCAGCAGACTGGAAGGGAGACGAAGTCAGACCCAAACAAAGTCCAGCGAAGTCCAGAAAGCCGAGACGGTAGAAGAAAAAGTGGTGTCTGATCTGAATCTTATCCCACGACGAATCTAGGGACCTACCCCCAGGTAAGCCCTTAAGTACCCTAGGGAAAGGGTTGGGAAGATTCAGGGGACCCTCCCAGGGTAGAGTCAGGACAGGGGGGAGGTTACTCCCATGTCCTTTGTCCAGTTTTGCGCCAGAGCGGGAGCCAATGGCTCCCAGGACTAGTTTGAACTGGACTATGCACAGGGACACCAAATGTGCCCCTCACGCAGACTGAGTGGCGCTGGCAAGCGCACCCACCCCAATACACTAAATCCTGTCTGGGAGGTGGTCACACCTCCATGTGACAGGATGCCTATTGTTCTGCCTTCCCCTACTCGAGCTTGGCTCAGCAGCAGGAGGGCAGAATTGTGTCTCTGGTCGGCAGCAACCATTTTGTGCTGTCCGGGTAAAGAAGGCAGGTACCGGGAACACGGAGAGCCTAACGGAGGGCTCTTCCAGTGCTTGGAATCATACCTCCCACACCGTTTACGGTGTGGAGGTATGATTCCAAAATGTTCGATACCAAACATGATAGGATTCGTTGCAGCCATTTTCGAGATGGTCATTGCATAATTACGCGGTGCCCCTCTATATAATATTTGGCTGCTTCACTGACAACCCGGAAGAATGGACTCCGTAGGCTGCAGGGGTGTCCTGCTTATGCAGGGGCACCCTCACACTTAGAACCAAGCACTCTGCCTTCAGGATTGTTAAGGCATGCTAAAGGGGTGACTTATAGATTTTAAGTGTAGTGACCCTAGATGTAGGAAACCTATATCTTTAGCAAGTGGTGCAAGCACCAGCTTACACAGGCTGCAATGGCAGGCCTGTAGTTCCATTTTGAATGGTCTCTCATGGGTGGCATAATACATGCTTCAGCCCATGAGACACCTCTGGGGTACCTATGCCCTGGGTACATGGGTACCATATACTAGGGACTTATAAAGGTATCCCAGTATCCAATCTGGGGGGTACTCAAGTACTGAACATAACAATTTAGGGAGAAAGCAGATAAGCTGGGGTCCTGATTAGCAGGATCCCAGTCACACTAGTCAAATACAGCTTAGCACCAGGCAAAAAGTGGGGGTAACCATAGAAGCAGATCCTACTTTCCTACAATATCATCCTAATCTGTTTCAGAGTTTCTTAAGGGAGGATGGTGTAACTATATTTCAAAACTACACCTGCGCCATCACCTCGGTTCTCTTTTGTTGAACATAAGGGGTGATTTGAAGAAATAACTCAAAGTTCATTTACCAATTACATGTTAAACAAGTATGGACAAAAGCATCAGTTTTGCATTTCTAAAGTGAAAAGGTTTTTTCAAGCATCACTAATGTACAGAACAGTAACAGCCTGGGCAGCACCAGCAGGTGCTTCCCTCGCACACAGGCCAGGCACAGCACAGGCAGCAGCAGGCGCTTCCCTCAGACACAGGCCAGGCACAGCACAGGAAGCAACAGTGCAAGCTCCAACCACAGACTACACTGCCAGGAGCTGTGCAAACGTCCCTCTCATTGAGAATACGTACAGGACAATCAGAAGCAGTGACCCTTGCTCAAAAGGTGTGCTCTCCTGCTGCCTAGCAGGGATAGGTGAACTCTGAGCTTTTACAAATCGTGTAGCTTCTGCTCAGGTTGCCAACCTTGGTACCTCTTCCATTTCCTTCCACATGGATGTATTTGTGCAGCAGTGGTTAGAATCTTTGCTTTTAAAAAGCAGGTGCATGGCTACTGCCCAGGTCACCAACTCCCAATCTTTCCCTTTTGGCTTCATTTTACTCGTTTCATAGCATCTTTGCCTTGTGCATGTTGCTATGTATTACTGGGCTTCTCGGGTTGCGCCCCTTATTGAGTGTACATGCAGACAGCACCGCTGCCCCTCTGGCTAGGGGGATTCTGTGTACCTGTATACATGGTTTAGCCCTAAATATAATTGGTATACCTGTCACTCCTTCCCCTCCATCACACTGCTTGATGCTGCACAACAGGACAAGAGCACCTCTCTGGTCACTTACACACAACACCAAAAAACCTCACCTCAAAAGGTCACAACAATTAAATACTGACAATCACAAGCTCTCCCCAACTATCAATGGAGCTCTTCTACAGAGAACACACTTTGAATTGTAACAGGTGCATCTCAAACCTGAGGTGCTGCACATGGAAGAAGTGTGCTTTGAGTGGGTTATTGAAACCAGGCTGTTAAGAGAAGGGGGATGGTTGCATGCAGGCACGGCTGTACTAGAGGAAACAGCGACCAGCTGCTGTAGACATATTGATGTTACACGTGTGTACCATTTCAGATACAGGGAGACAAAGTGCTCTGCCGAGAATCATAGGATCTTTAGTCAAAAGCCAGACCCCAGTCTCCAGGGACTAATGTATGTCAGCAACTCAGCCACTGCACCTCATGACTCCCCACAGCCAGCAGAAGGGCACGCTGTCCTCTAATATATAGCACTGATGCAAAAACAGGTTCTAGGTGGTAGTCAGAAGCTGTGTGAGATTCCTCTACAGCAGAGACAAGGTCAAGTATGAGAAGCAGCAATGGCAGCTTTCTGAACACACAGCCGGTAAAACAGCACCACCAACTTCCCATGCAGACTGGATAGATACAGACAGTAGCGGCTCATCGAGGGAGTGCTGCGGGGCGGTGGGGCGGGGTGGGGGAGGGGCAGGGTGGGGGGTAGTAAATTCCGGAATTGGGCCGGACAAAGTTGAGTAAAGAAATAAATAAATAAAACGAATTACATTGTGCGCTGCATCGCCGATTTGGCGTTGCAGCACGCGCAATGTAATTCGTTTTGTTTATTTATTTCTTTAATCAACTTTGTTCGGCCCAATTTCGGAGTTTACTACCCACCACCCCGCCCCTCCCCCGCCCCACCGCCCCGCAGCACTCCCTCGAGGAGCCGCTACTGGATACAGAACTGGCATCAGCAGTGCAAGCTTCAAACAAACACAGAAGGTAAAGTACACAAGTCAGCAGTGCAAATGTCCCTAACACAGACCAGGAACAGACCAGGCATCAGCAGTGCAAGCTTCAAACAAACACAGAAGGTAAAGTACACAAGTCAGCAGTGCAAATGTCCCTAACACAGACCAGGAACAGACCAGGTATCAGCAGTGCAAGCTTCAACCAAACACAGAAGGTAAAGTACATAAGTCGGCAGAGCAAATGACCCTAACACAGACTAGGAACAGCCCAGGCAGCAGCAGTGCAAGCTTCAATCAAACACAAGAGCATGTAAAGTACACAAGTCAGCAGCGCAAATGTCCCTAACACAGACCAGGAACAGCCCAGGCAGTAGCAGTGCAGGCTTCAATCAAACACAGAACAGGTAAAGTACATAGGTCAGCAGTGCAAATGTCCCTTCCACAGACCAGGAACAGCCCAGGCAGCAACAGTGCAAGCTTCAATCAAACACAGAAGGTAAAGTACATAGGTCAGCAGTGCAAATGCCCCTAACACAGACCATGAACAGACCAGGCATCAGCAGTACAAGCTTCAATCAAACATAGAACATGTACAGTAACAAGTCAGCAGTGCAAATGTCCCTAACACAGACCAGGAACAGCCTAGCCATCAGCAGTGCAAGCTTCAATCAAACACAGAACAGGTAAAGTACAAAGGTCAGCAGTGCAAATGTCCCTTCCACAGACCAGGAACAGACCAGGCAACAGCAGTGCAAGCTTCAATCAAACACAGGACAGGTAAAGTACATAGGTCAGCAGTGCAAATGTCCCTAACACAGACCAGGAACAGCCCAGGCAACAGCAGTGCAAGCTTCAATCAAACACAGGACAGGTAAAGTACATAGGTCAGCAGTGCAAATGTCCCTTCCACAGACCAGGAACAGCCCAGGCAGCAACAGTGCAAGCCTCAATCAAACACAGAGGGTAAAGTACATAGGTCAGCAGTGCAAATGCCCCTAACACAGACTAGGAACAGCCCAAGCAGCAGCAGTGCAAGCTTCAATCAAACACAGAACATGTAAAGTACACAAGTCAGCAGTGCAAATGTCCCTAACACAGACCAGGAACAGCCCAACCAGCAGCAGCAGCAGCAGCACAAGCTTCAATCAAACACAGAACAGGTAAAGTACATGGGTCAGCAGTGCAAATGTCCCTTCCACAGACCAGGAACAGCCCAGGCAGCAACAGTGCAAGCTTCAATCAAACACAGAAGGTAAAGTACATAGGTCAGCAGTGAAAATGCCCCTAACACAGATTATGAACAGTCCAGGCAGCAGCAGTGCAAGCTTCAATCAAACACAGAACAGGTAAAGTACATAGGTCAGCAGTGCAAATGTCCCTTCCACAGACCAGGAATAGCCCAGGCAGCAGCAGTACAAGCTTCAATCAAACACAGAAGGTAAAGTACATGGGTCAATAGTGTAATGGCCCTAACACAGACCAGGAACAGCACAAGCAGCAGCAGTGCAAGCTTCAATCAAACACAGAACAGGTAAAGTACATGGGTCAGTAGTGTAATGGCCCTAACACAGACCAGGAACAGCCCAGGCAGCAGCAGTGCAAGCTTCAATCAAACACAAGAGCATGTAAAGTACACAAGTCAGCAGCGCAAATGTCCCTAACACAGACCAGGAACAGCCCAGGCAGTAGCAGTGCAGGCTTCAATCAAACACAGAACAGGTAAAGTACATAGGTCAGCAGTGCAAATGTCCCTTCCACAGACCAGGAACAGCCCAGGCAGCAACAGTGCAAGCTTCAATCAAACACAGAAGGTAAAGTACATAGGTCAGCAGTGCAAATGCCCCTAACACAGACCATGAACAGACCAGGCATCAGCAGTACAAGCTTCAATCAAACATAGAACATGTACAGTACACAAGTCAGCAGTGCAAATGTCCCTAACACAGACCAGGAACAGCCTAGCCATCAGCAGTGCAAGCTTCAATCAAACACAGAACAGGTAAAGTACAAAGGTCAGCAGTGCAAATGTCCCTTCCACAGACCAGGAACAGACCAGGCAACAGCAGTGCAAGCTTCAATCAAACACAGGACAGGTAAAGTACATAGGTCAGCAGTGCAAATGTCCCTAACACAGACCAGGAACAGCCCAGGCAACAGCAGTGCAAGCTTCAATCAAACACAGGACAGGTAAAGTACATAGGTCAGCAGTGCAAATGTCCCTTCCACAGACCAGGAACAGCCCAGGCAGCAACAGTGCAAGCCTCAATCAAACACAGAGGGTAAAGTACATAGGTCAGCAGTGCAAATGCCCCTAACACAGACTAGGAACAGCCCAAGCAGCAGCAGTGCAAGCTTCAATCAAACACAGAACATGTAAAGTACACAAGTCAGCAGTGCAAATGTCCCTAACACAGACCAGGAACAGCCCAGGCAACAGCAGTGCAAGCTTCAATCAAGCACAGAACAGGTAAACTATATATAGGTCATCGGTGCAAGTGTCCCTAACACAGACCAGGAACAGCCCAACCAGCAGCAGCAGCAGCAGCACAAGCTTCAATCAAACACAGAACAGGTAAAGTACATAGGTCAGCAGTGCAAATGTCCCTTCCACAGACCAGGAACAGCCCAGGCAGCAACAGTGCAAGCTTCAATCAAACACAGAAGGTAAAGTACATAGGTCAGCAGTGAAAATGCCCCTAACACAGATTATGAACAGTCCAGGCAGCAGCAGTGCAAGCTTCAATCAAACACAGAACAGGTAAAGTACATAGGTCAGCAGTGCAAATGTCCCTTCCACAGACCAGGAATAGCCCAGGCAGCAGCAGTACAAGCTTCAATCAAACACAGAAGGTAAAGTACATGGGTCAATAGTGTAATGGCCCTAACACAGACCAGGAACAGCACAAGCAGCAGCAGTGCAAGCTTCAATCAAACACAGAACAGGTAAAGTACATGGGTCAGTAGTGTAATGGCCCTAACACAGACCAGGAACAGCCCAGGCAGCAGCAGTGCAAGCTTTCCTCCCTCACATAACAGGCACACAAGGAGCACATCATTCGCGACTCAGATTAACTGCTAAGGCGTACCCAGCGAGTACAAATAAGCCTGATTCCTTTCATCTGTCATTCTTCTCCTTCAAAGCCTCAGTATAAACCTGAAGAAGTACTTTAAACCCCCCTCCCTTCTTCCGGCCCCTCCCCTCGCGTCACAGATGTCTTCTGCACAAGAAAAATGCATTAATGAGCAGATGTCAAATGCCTACAGTGCAGTTCGGTTGTTGGCTGTTGCACAACAAATGCTCTTTACACCTCAATCCTCTCACTGTAAAATTGATGTGAGTTTTATAAATTATAAAAACATTCAAGACAATTGTAATACTAACAAACATTGGCAAAAACAAGAGGTCTGTCATACTATAGTAAAAAGGTTTAGTGTGTTGATGCACAATGTCCAGCACTTGGGGGCGGGGGAAGAAGAGTGTTAATGCCATGGTCTGGCACGATAGCAGTGCAATAGAGTACAATGTGCTTTATTGGCAAGGCAAGTCAGAAAAGTGTTGCCAAAGTAAACATGTAAAATATAATAAATATTACAACTTGTGGAGTAGTAGTGGTTTTAGATTCCAGGCTAATATAAACTCTTTGTTTTATGCACAATGGACCTCATTACAAGGCCCCTGAACGGGGTTGTTAATTCCACACCTGTTAAATCTTGGGGTAGGAATTAAGGGTGATTTGGGGTTATGTAGAATAACCAATAATTCAAAGTCCATTTTCACTGGTGATTTCTTATTCTCCCCTACATTTTCTTCTCAGCTGCTTTGAGCAGCCAAAATCTCTGGTGGAAACATGAGAGGTCTGTGGCAGCTTTGCGGGCCTCATAACCCCAATGGGGTTAGTAACAGGGTGACCGGCTCCATCAGGAATTATGGGCCTCTCGTAACGAGTGCCAATTTTTTGGTTACGCGCAATGACATATATCGTGTGGTGCGGTGAGGAGAAGGGCGTGAGGTGCTGTGGGGTGGTAATGCAGTGCTGAGGGATGACTGCATAGTGGTGTGGAGAGTAGGGTGGTAATGGGGTCCTAGTACAGTGAAACAGGTGGCATTGGTGTTTTGCGGGTTATTCAGTGATAAGACGGGTGGTATAGTTTTGGGGGTGGTATGAAATGATGGTGGGAGGTAATGTGGTGAGTGGTGGTGGTGGAGTACTGCCAGGTACAAGTGTGGTGGTGGGAGAGGTACTGTTGTACAGGGAGGCATTGTGGTGCGACATAGTAGTGGTGTGGTGTTGCAGTGCAGTGTTAAAGGTGTGGAGATGTGGAGATGTGGTAGTGCCGATGAGAGACAGTGCAGTGGCATGAAGTAATAGTAAGATGATTAGGTTTGGGGGCCGGAAAAGTAGCTTTAGGGTGTGTAATATGATTATGTGAGGTAGCAATTAGATGGTGGGTGTGGTTGTGTGGTGATGCTCCAGTGTTGTGAAGATTAAGAACAGTGCTGGTGACTTGAAGTGCCGTGGGTGATCATGTCACCGGATGGTAGTAGAGTGATGTGATGTGGTAATGCTGTGCTGGGGGTGACAGCATAGTGGTGTGGATAGTAGTGTGGCGATGGGGCACTAGTGCAGTGAAAAGAGTGGCATTGACGTTTTGCGGGTTGCTCAGTGAAAGGAAGGGTAGTATGGTTTTGTGAGGTATAGTTTTGAGGGTGATATGAAGTGATGGTGGGAGTAATGTGGTGAGTGGTGGTGGTGGAGTACAGCCAGGTAAAAGTGTGGTAGTGGGAGTGGTAATGTTGAAGAGGGAGGTATTGTGTTGCGATGGAGTAGTGGTGTAGTGTTTCAGTGCATTGTTAAAGGTGTGGAGTTGTGGTAGTGCCGATGAGAGACAGTGGTATAATTGGGTGACATTGTGGTTTGGGGGCTGGAAAAGATGTGGGGAGTGTAATATGATTATGTGAGGCAGGAATTAGATGGTGGGTGGGGTTGTGTGGTGATGCTGCAGCGTTGTGAGGATTAAGAACAGTGCTGGTGGCTTGAAGTGCGGCAGGTGATCATGTCATGTCACAGGGTGGTATTATGGTGATGTGGTATTGCAGTGCTGTGGACGATTCGAAGAGAGATGGGGTGATAGTTGTATATTATGGAGAAATAATGTGCTAAGAAAGAAAAGCAGCGTGGCAATGGGGATTTTGTGTGTTGGCACAATTCGTGTTATGGTAGTACATTGCTGGGAGGTGACAGCATAGTGCTGGGCTTGCACTGTAGTATGGAGAATGAAAGTGTGGCCGTGGTAGTACTGCCATGAAAGTGGCAGTTGTGTGGTGCTTTGGGGTGGTAGTGCTATGGAGCGGGAGTAGAATTTTAGGAGGAGATAGTGTACTGTTGGTGCTGAATGGTGATGTACTTTGGGGTTTTAGCATAAACAGTGCTTAAAATGGAAACAAATAAGTGCAGGTGCTCACCAAATTGAACGAAGTGGGCGGGGCTAAGGGCATGGTTAGGAGACAAGCATTTAATTAGAGGTTTTCTTGGTGTGCATCTGTGCACAATAATACAGCAACAGTTCTGCTATCTGTAGAGTATTCTTTTTGTCAATGCATGTACAAAAGGATCACTTTAAAAGTAACTTTCGAATTCCACGTGTTCAGTTTACACACGACACAAGAAAGATATTTGTATATTCACATTATACACAATTATTGATATTGTGGGCAATTTGTGAAAGAAAGCTGCGTAATGATAAAGTATGATCCCCTTCTAGTTAGGAGATTGGCAGATCTTACAGGCAACTGATAAGTTTCCTCAGTGCAAGTTAGTATAAGGAATGATAGTTCAGAGGTGGAAAAGAGGCATTACAACTGGGTTAGCAGGTTGGAGAATGTTATTGATGAGTTCACTCTTCAATGACATTCTGAATGAGGTCAAGTAATTCTGCCTAAGAGGGGCAGGCAAAGCAGGCCCTGTGAGATCCAGAAGTTCTGAACTGTTTAGGATGCTCAATAGCTTTTACCTTCCTTAGTTACAGATTTGGCTCAGGCCTTAAGGCAACGCCCTCCTCACTAGCATAGTAAATCACAGACAGTCATGAACATGGAGCCACAGACACATCCCTTCAGCTAGGCATGTGTATGCCGATGGTGCAGGGCAATGGTTCATTGAAAGGAGCATAGTACATGACCAGCTGCTTTGAAGGTTGAAGCTGTGGGACAGTTATTGATGAGAATAAAACTATCTGAAAAAAAGTATGTTTTTCATTTGAATCAGATTTTATACCTCCATAGCATTGAATACTTGTTCAGAGAGCCGCATTTAAATGGGAGCTGCAGACAGGTACCTATATTAGAATAGATTGATTGCAACCATACAAAATTCTTACCAGACTCATATTCAAATATTGATTCACTTAATATATGTGTTTAATTTTTAGTAGTTATCAATTTTATATTAATTAAATTTTGCGTTTTTTAGTTCCGTAGTGGGTTGTGGGTTTATAGGAGAATCGGGTGGGAAGTAATTTAATTATAATAAATTAACAATTATTTTTTTATTTATTAATATTTATTTAATTAAGATTTTATAATGTTAATTGTAGGAAGTAATGTTTTAAAAATTAATTATTCATTGTTAATTAATATTAATTAATTGGTTATTAATTATGGTAATTGTGTAATTTTTTTAGGTGCGGGTCGTGGGGTTTATAGGGGTAAAGGGTGGGAAGTAGATTATTTTTAATTGATTAATAATAATTTGTTAATTAATATTAACTAATTTATTGAAAATTAATCATGGGAATTGTGTAATTAAGTTTAGGTGCAGGTTGTGGGATTTATAGGGGTAAAGGGTGGGAAGTAATTTATGTTTAGTTAATTAATAATTCGTTTGTTAATTAATATTAATTAATTAATTGAAAATTAAATATGGAAATTGTGCAATTAATTTTAGGTGTGGGTCGTGGGGTTTATAGGGGTAAAGGGTGGGAAGCAATTTATGTTTAATTAATAATTAGTTGATCATTAATACTAATTAATTAATTGATATTTAATTAGGGTAATTGTTTATTTTTGTGTGTGGGTTTTACTTTTAAAGGGGTAAAGGGTGGAGAGTAAATTAATTTTACTTACTTTATAATTAGTTGTTCAATACTATTAGTTTTTTAATTGAAAATAAGTTTCAATTGTGTAATTAATTTTTTTAAAGTTTAATTTTAGCTGTGTGTTGGGGGGATTATTGGGGTAAAGTGTGGGAAGTTAATTAATTTTTAAGAGTTTTAATTTGGTTTCTATTTAATATTTCTTTTATTTGTAATTAATTATGTTAATTATGGAAGTACTTTTTTTAAATTTAGATGTGGGTTGTGAATTGTGTGGTGTTATAGGGTAGGAAATGAAAAAAACTAAATTTATGTAAAAATGTTTTTGCTACTAAATATTTTCTAATTAAAAATATTTATTTGTTTCAACAATTATTTTTTAGTTTATTTAATATAATATTTGTAAGTATCTCATATGTATTTAACATCATATATGTTTTTATTTTTTTTATTTTTAATATTAAATATATTTGTATTTGATATTTTAACCTATATTTTTATTTATTTTATTTGTTACAATGTTGTTGTTGTTAATATTTTGTTTTTTTAATTTTGAACTGACTGAGTGGGAATAGCAATTTTTACCCCTCCGCTATCAAACACTTTCCTATTGTTGCACTCACTGGAATGGGAATAGTAATTTTAACCCTTAAGCAATCCAACACTTTCCCTACTGTTGCACTCATTGGAGTGGGAATAGTAATTTTTACCCCTACGCTATCCAACACTTTCTCTACTGTTGCACTCACTGGAGTGAGAATTGTAATTTTCACCCCTACGCTATCCAACACTTTCCCTACTGTTGCACTCTCTGGAGTTGGAATAGTAATTTTTACCCCTCTGCTATCCAACACTTTCCCTACTGTTGCACTCATTGGAATGGGAATAGTAATTTTTACCCCTCCGCTATCCAATACTTTCCCTACTGTTGCACTCACTGGAGTGGGAATAGTAATTTTAACCCTTAAGCAATCCAACACTTTCCCTACTGTTGCACTCACTGGAGTGGGAATAGTAATTTTTACCCCTCCGCTATCCAACACTTTCCCTATTGTTGCACTCACTGGAGTGGGAATAGTAATTTTTACCCCTTCGCTATTCAACACTTTCTCTACTGTTGCACTCATTGGAGTGGGAATAGTCATTTTTACCCCTCCGCTATCCAACACTTTCCCTACTGTTGCACTCACTGGAGTGGGAATAGTAATTTTTACCCTTCCGCAATCCAACACTTTCCCTACTGTTGCACTCATTGGAGTGGGAATAGTAATTTTTACCTCTCCGCTATCCAACACTTTCCCTACTGTTACACTCACTGGAGTGGGAATAGTAATTTTTACCCCTCCGCTATCCAAAACTTTCCCTACTGTTGCACTCATTGGAGTGGGAATAGTAATTTTTACCTCTCTGCTATCCAACACTTTCCCTGCTGTTGCACTCATTGGAGTGGGAATAGTAATTTTTACCCCTCCGCTATCTAACACTTTCCCTACTGTTGCACTGACTGTAGTGGGAAATTTAAGTTTAAAGATTTTTTAATAGTTTAATGTTTTAATAGAATTTTGTTTAATTAGATTTTATGTTATTGGTATATATATATATATATATATCTGTTTCCATAGTTGTACTGAGGTAAGGACGCACTCGACAACACATGACTTATCCAAGTCCTTTATTTTCAAAATCAACATTCGCACTCCCATACCTCCAAATCTCGCCTGACGCGTTTCGGAGCAAGCAGCTCCTTATTCATAGGCATTTGCTGAAAAACACAGAGGCACCAACTCCCGTATTTTAACTGCATGTGATTAATATACTCACCCTCTAGTGGGGCCTCCCAGGTGATTTAAATTGTAAAGGCATGCTGGGACTTGTAGTGCAAGCATTTATGTCCCTCCAGTGGGTACTGTGTTTAACCAGTTAATATTCACCAATTTTCAAAGCCCTCCAGTGAGCCTCAGAATGCATGCCGATTGTAATTATGAATCTGTCGTCCCGCTTACAAGCTCAGCATAGTTCAAAGCCCTGCTGCCCTTTTTCCATTCATCGGTGGTGCAGCCCTCCACGGCCGGACTGCCGTCAATAATGTTTCCATAGTTGTCCTGAGGTAAGGACGCACTCGACAACAGATCAATCAATCAATCAGGGAATTGTAAGCGCACTACTCACCCGTGAGGGTCTCAAGGCGCTGAGGGGGGGAGGGGTACGCAGGTCCGTTCAGCCGAAGAGCCAGGTCTTGAGGGTCTTCCTGAAGGTGTTCAGGGAGGGGGCGCGTCTGATGTCTGTCGGTAGCTCATTCCAGGTTTTGGCTGTAATGTGAGAGAACGATCTTCCGCCTGCTCTGGCTCTATGGATGCGCTGGGTTTCAGCTAGTGCGAGGTTGGCAGATCGGAGGTTTCTTTTGGGTACGTGGAAGTTTATTCTGTCGTTGAGGTATTTGGGTCTGTTGTTGTGTAGGCATTTGTAGGCGTGGGTGAGGATTTTGAAGGTGACTCTCTTCTCCAAGGGGAGCCAGTGGAGTCTCTGCAGGTGCTGGCTGATGTGTTCGTGCCGGGGGATGCCGAGTACAAGTCTGGCCGCGGTGTTCTGTATTGTCTGGAGTTTGCGGAGTAGGGACTTGTTGACGCCGGCGTAGAGGGCGTTTCCATAGTCCAGTTTGCTGGTGATGAGTGCATGGGTGACTGTCTTCCTTGACTCAGGGGGGGATCCATTTGAAGGTCTTGCGCAGGATGCGGAGGGTGTTGAAGCAGTCCTTTATTTTCAAAATCAACATTCGCAATCTGATTCCTTCAAACCTCGTCTGACGCGTTTCGGAGCGAGCAGCTCCTTATTCATAGGCATTTGCTGAAAAACACAGAGGCACCAACTCCCGTATTTTAACTGCATGTGATTAATATACTCGCCGTCTAGTAAGGCCTCCCAGGTGATTTCAGTTGTAAAGGCACTTTCCCTTCTGTTGAACTCACTGAAGTGGGAATAGTAATTTTACCCCGACGCTATCCAACACTTTCCCTACTGTTACACTCACTGGAGTGGGAAGAGTAATTTTTACCCCTCCGCTATCCAACACTTTGTCTACTGTTGCATTGACTGTAGTGGGATATTTAAGTTTAAAGCTTTTTTTTTATAGTTTAATGTTTTAATTTATAATAGAATGTCTTTTTGTGTTAGATTTTATGTTATTGGTATATATATATATATATATATATATATATATATATATATTCACTGAAAAAACCATAGGTTTTAGGGACAGTCATAGTTAGTTGGACATTGCACTCGTACAAAACCTGTGAAATTCCCCCGTTATAGTTAGTTCAGGTAACTATAACTCGCGTCCCGCAATGCACTGCTGATGACGTCACATATTACATCACTCATGACATGGTCAGTGACATCACTGATGACATCACTGAAGAATGTACTAGTATTTGTATGAGTAAGTGAGTTGGTGTGTGTATAACTGTATAGGTGAGTAAATGGGTGTGTGCTTAATTTTTTGCATGACTGACTAGGTGTGTGAGTACCTCTATGGATGAGTGGTGGTGTGTGAGTGTTTATATAGGTGTATGAGTGCATATAATAGTCCTGTACTGAGTGACTATAAGTATGAGTGACTGTACGGGTGAGTGAGTAGATGTGTGTGTGTAGACCTAAGAATCAGTGAGTGTGTATATAGTAATTGGTGTTGGAGTGTCTATGGTTTTGACAATGGCAGTCTGTAATTTACAGTGGGTGTATCAAAAGTTATATTAGGGTGTGAGAAGATGCATGAAATTATCACATGGATGATGTCATCAGTGATGTCATTTGAGATGTCATCAGTGATGTCATCAGTGATGTCACTGACCATGTCATGAGTGATGTAATATGTGACGTCATCAGCAGTGCATTACTGGGCGCGAGTTATAGTTACCTGAACTAACTATAACGGGGAATTTCACGGGTTTTGTACGAGTGCAATGTCCAACAAACTATAACTGTCCCTAAAACCTATGGTTTTTTCAGTGAATTTCAAAGGATTTTTAAATGCTAATTTCTAACTATAACGTGTCTGAAACCTATGGTTTTTTCAGTGAATTTCAAAGGTTTTTTAAATGCTAATTTCTAACTATAACGTGCCTGAAACCTATGGTTTTTAAGTGAATTTCAAAGGTTTTTAAATGCTAATTTCTAACAATAACATGCCCCGCCCCTCCCTTCACCACTGTGCAAACGCGCCCCGTGGCGCGTTTTTAAGTTGGGGGATTAAGTTCCCTTGAATCATGAGGGTCCCTGGGGTCCAACTAGCCCACCCTGTACCTCCAGTATGCGCCAGGAGAGCTGCGTTGCAGAGAGGTGTTCAGAGGCCACGCCCCTTTTACACTTCTCTGCAACACAGCTCTGTGGCGCTTTCTGGACGTACCTGGTGGGCTAGTTGGCCCCCAGGGACCCTCAGGATGAAGAGGATTTAATTACCCATCTTAAAACGCGCCACGGGGCCTGTTTGCACACATGTCACCTGAAGCCCCGCCCCCTCCCTTCACCACTTTGCAAACGCACCCCGTGGCGCGTTTTAAGTTGGGGGATTAAGTTCCCTTGAATCCTGAGGGTCCCTGGAGTCCAACTAGCCCACCATGTACCTCCAAGCGCCACAGAGCTGCGTTGCAGAGAGGTGTAAAAGGGGCGTGGCCTCTGTACACCTCTCTGCAACGCAGCTCCTGGCGCATACTGGAGGTTCCTGGTGGGCTAGTTGGCCCCCAGGGACCCCCAGTATTCAAGGGGAATTACTTCCCCTTCTTAAAACGCGCCAGGGCGCCTTTGCAGACTGCTGCAGGGTGGGGGCGGGGCCTCCGGCACGATGCCGGTCTTTTTTTATTTTTTTTTATTTTTTTGTATGGGAGGGGGCTGCGTGGCCCCCTTCCTTGGCCTCTTTGGCCCCGGGGACCCCAGCCCCCGGGGCATGAGGATTTTCATTTAAAAAAAACGGGAAGGGGGCCGCGTGGCCCCCCCTTCCCTGGGCCTCTATTGGCCCCGGGGACCCCATCCCCCGGGGCATGCCCTCTTTTTTTTTAAATAAAAATATTTGGAGGGGGGCTGCGTGGCCCCCCTCCTCAGGCCACTTAAGGCCCTGGGGACCCCATCACCCGGGGCCGGTCTTTACCTTTTTTTATTTTTTTTATTTTTGGGGTGGGGGGCTGCGTGGCCCCCCTCCCAGGCCACTAATAGCCCCAGGGACCCCATCCCCCGGGGCCTGGCCAGTCGTTGGGGACCGTGGGGGGGTCCCCAATCCCCGCACGGTCCCGCCGGCTCCCCGCATCCTGCGGGGAGTCGGCATTGCTTTTCCATAAGGGAGCTGCTGACATGCAGCTCCCCTTATGGAAAAGCAATCTGCTTGCTTCATTGAAGCGAGAGCAGGTTTCCTGCTCTCGCTTCAATGAAGCAAAGCAAGTTCTCAATCACAGGACGGGAGCCGCGAGGCTCCGTCCCTGTGATTGCAAGCAGCAGTGTCCCGGGGGTGGGTACCCCGGGACACTGCAGAGCCAGCCCTGGGGGGTGGCAGTCCCCAGGGCCATGGAGGGCTCCAGGAGGGGGGCCGCGCGGCCCCCCTCCCAACATCAACTGAGCCCCGGGGAGGTGGTGGTCCCCGGGGCTTCGGGGGTCCGAAACGGACCCCCACATTTCTTTTCTAAGTGCCCCGGGGAGGTAGCGGTCCCCGGGGCGTGTGGGGGGGCTGGAGCCCCCCCACACAGGTTACTTCAATTTAAAAAAAGAAGCCCCTTGGGGTGGCGGTCCCCGGGTCTGCGGGAGGGCGGAGAGCCCTCCCGCACCATTTTTTTTTTAAAGCCCCAGGGTTGGCGGTCCCTGGGGCTTGGGGGGCCTTAGAGGCCCCCCCTATAAAACCTAAATAAACCCCAGCATGCCCCCGGGACTTGGCCCACCCGGGGCCAATAGCTAACGAAGCGCGGGAGACCGCGCTTCGTTTTTTCTCTGCGGGATCCGCGCACCTAAGCGCATCCCGCCGATTTTTTTTTTTTTTTAAATGCTTTTTTCTGCCCAGGGGGTCCTTGTGGGACCCCCTGAGCAGACCTAGGGGGTCAGGGTGTTTCTACCCTGCCCCCTTTGTGCGTTTTCCGCACTTGTTTCTGTGCCTCGGTTCTACCGAGGCATAAAATGGCTGCCAACACTTCCTGATTTGGAGTGTTGACAGCCACTTGACAGCCAATTAGCATGCAGCTCGTGATCGGGAGGGTACGCGGACCCTACTCGGCCATAGATATATATGTGACTTTACTTTTGATTTTCTCAGGAACTACTGAACGGATTTACACCATTTAAGCAAAAGGCACGACACTGAACCAAGGGCTACCTATTTGCCCAATTTGGTGTAATTCCGTTCAGCAGTTCGGGCTGTAACTGCGACTAAAGGTTCCTATGGAAAATTGCACGGGGAAAACGCGTTTTGGGACCCCCCTTTTTTCTCAGCCCCCGCTTGATGAATCACCCCGAGACTTTCAGGATAGGAGTGGACCGGAGCGCCCCAACAAGTTTCAAAATTTTGTGAAGATTCGTGAACTGGCGCCAAAGTTATTTCAAATAGAATGTTGCGGATTTCCTATGGAAAATAGGTCCTAACTATAACTAACTACTGGCGACCGCCAGTAGATAATATAATGAATAAAAATTAATAGTTTATTAATTGTTTAAAATAAATATATATATATATGTATATACATGTCCCCAGATCAAAAAATTGCTGCGCGCTCTCAGATTTGTTATGGAAAGTAGAAATTTATTCTCAGAATGTTACGCGTTTCGAAAGTCAAGCTTCCTTGATCACACCAATATGGATATATATATATATATATATAGATATATATATATATTAATTATTATGTGTGTTTGTGTGTTTAACTTTTTTAATTACGTTTATTTGTTATATATGTTAAAATGTATATTAAATCTTATTATTTTTAAAAAATTTTATTATTTAATATTTATTTTGTTTTATATATATAAAATCGATATTTTGTACAACTATATTTTTGACATTGATATTTTTTCTGATATTTTTGTACTTACCTGTTTTTAGAGTCAACGGTAAAGGCATTTCCTAAATGCACAGTTTGAATTTGGAAAATGCTTGGTACATGTGGTAAGGGAATTGCAAATGTCATGTACATATTGGTTAACATCTTTCATTAGAGAAGTTTGATGCATACGATTTATTGGTAGAGTTCCATCTTGATGGTAGTGACACGCCTTTGAATGGGTCATACTTTCAGCCCTTGGCCCCTTTCCTTTTTTTCATTCTGTTAAGACTGTTTTTTGTGTAGAGTCTTCCCACTCATTGACTTTTCTTTTTTTAATCTTCATGGTTTAGGGTGGGCACTTAAATAAACGCCGTCTACTGCACGTTCGCTTATTACACTTGCAATTGGATGCAGGAGCTACTTGGCAGAGCAGCGTAGTTGGTGTCACTACTGACACTGGCTCACGGAGCATGTATGCTCTGGAAATATTACTTCGGATTAGGACATGTATATGGCCTTGGATTTGCTAAGGATATGGTTCAATATTTTTGCCACTTGGCGTGAGCATGTTTTGTTCTTTTCCTATTTTTTATTTTTGTTTAATTTTGCTATGTGCATTCAGAAAGTCGTGCTTAAATTTCATTGATTGGACAGTCATGTAATCATTGCTTTGCCGTGACGAAGACCTGGAAGGGTCGAAACGTGAAGCCGATTAAATAGTTTTCCTGGTGAAAAATATATCTGGGAGTGCGAGGCTTCTGTGCTGACGGGGGGGGGGGGGGAGGGGGGAAGAGAGAGAGAGAGAGAGAGATGTGTGTGTGTATATATATATATGTTCCCGATCCAAAAAATGAACAAGTTAAAGCCTTTGGTGAAATGAGGACTGTTCTGTAAAACAAATACAGGCATAGCAGACCCAACTCAGGGCCCCAGACCCAACTACCAAGCCAAGAATGCATATATTTGGGGGTGTCACACCCCCACTGAAGGTGCGCCCCTGACTATATCTCTTTCGTAGTGCTCTGAAGCCGTCAAGGGCTCCGTGAAATGTAAGAAACTAACCAAAAACAAGTGACAAGAAAGACCATTCATACCGCAAAGCGGTTCACATTACAACTCCTCACTGAGAGCTTTGAAGGGAATCGGGAGACGAACATGACATTTAACACAAATTTTCAGCTTCTGCAAGGTGTTCATTTTAAAGGCTTGTTTTGTTTTTTTTAAATAAAAATTAAACGTTTTCTTTCTTCTGATTTAACAACTAGGGAGAGTGAGAATGGCGTGGGAGAGCAGAGAAAGTAGAAGGGCTGATGCTGGTTTGAGAGAGGACACATCAGTAAGGATACAACTTCAGAGCTATTCCTACCTGCTGTTCCATCCTGCCATTTTCCCTGTAAGTCCCCCCTGGGGCCGTCTCGGTTTATAGGTCTCCGCTACAGACAGCTTTAGCTGCCACTGAGCAGACCTACTGTTTCCAATACACAACATATATTTAGAGTGGGGTCTGGGTAAGCTCTTGCTTAATATTCGATAGCTTTGATGCTTATCTCAGTGCTTCTTCTTGATATGATTGCTGTCCTCCTTATTCATGTATTTGGGCCACCTAGGAGCATTTCGGGCTCATTGTGTTCTGATTGGTTGAATTATATCCTTCCATTGGTGCTATTGCCTGCATTCAGGGAACTAGATTTTTCTTTTACTTTAAGCACTCAATGGGAGAGCATGTGTGTTCTTGGCGATTCCCTGTGCGCTGCTTCCCCCTTCCCTTTCCGACCCCCCTCTCGCTGCTCGTGTTGGTTCCTCTTGCCACACCAGCTCTTCCTTCACTTCCCCTATCCCTTTGTTTCCAGATTGCCAGTGCGGTCCAGAATCAAGGCAGCTACCTAACACAAAACAAGCATTGGTAAAGTCAATAGGTTATACTGATGAGACCTAGTTGCTTTGACACTGATTCTTACTTTGTGGTCCCTGATCCCATGACCCTAATCATGAAGTTGGGAGAGGATGTGGCTTAAGGGTTAGAGTGGCCGACTTTGAAGTAGGCCTGGGTGGTGAACTCCGCTCCGTTCGAGGAGTTTTCTGCAGTCCATGCTCCACATGGCATGCAGAGTTACGAAAAACTCGGATCTGAGTTTTTTCCTCTCTCGCGCTCCGCAACGTTAAGTTGGCGAGCGGGGAAAATCCAATGCTAGACCAACTCCTAACAAGATTTTTCAATGCAGGCGGTCGCGGATGGTCACTACCACTTGCGTTGAGAAACCTTCCATTCGTATTGAGGAAGCTGCCACTCGAGCGGCAGAAATAAGCAGCGCCCTCTTGCGCTATGCACGGTGCCGTTCGCGCTGATTTTACAGTGCAGGACAAACACCCGCCACTAAAAATCAGCATGAATGGCACGACGTGATGCACTCCGCTGCTTGTGGAACTCTGCGTAGCGTGGCTGAGTTTTTTGTCACTTTGCACAATTCCACGTAGCGGAACTCCGCTCAGGCCTACTTTGAAGCTGAGGAACCAGGTTCGAGTCTGGCAGGATGCTCAAACATACTGTCAGACATTCTGGGCAAATCACTGCCTAAAAATGAATGTGACCGTCTGTAATGCAACTGGTGCTCATGTAAAGCGCTCTGATACCTTCGGGTCAAGCTCGCGCTCTATAAAATTGCAAAAAAAAAAAAAGTTCAGAAAGTCCCTTCATAGTAAAGACACCGTATGGGCGCAGGAACAGAGTGACTTCGAGTTCAGGGTTTAAAGCCGGTGGTAAGAAAGATGTGGTGAGAGTTGATTCAATGTAGGAAAGAGGAGGCAGTGAGAGGAAGGAGGGGTGAGAAGAGATACTGAGAGAGTGCGCTTGGTTAGTGACTTCAGTTCTCAAGCATTTTATAAGTAGACGGCAAGTGAAAGCCCATGTTTTATACAATGATTTTGCTTTTATTCATGCAGGTTTTTTTCTATTTTTACCCATCGGAAATCGGTGGCACCTGTAAATCTGGAATGAGAACTGCAATTTTTGAAATGGGAGCCATTCGCTCCTATGAGGAAAAAAAGCTTGTTTGGAGACCCACCCTAGCCGCAGGCTGTTAGCCTTCTCTGCTATGCCACTGGCCAGCCCTAGTGGCTGATGGCCCCTCATTAATCTCTTCCTGTGCACATTGGGGGCTTGAGTGAGAGGACTTCAGGAGATCCACCTCCGGGCTATGTGGCCGAGTGGTGGGTGCCCAGGAACTGATGAGACGAGATTGGCTGTCCTTAGGAGAGTGGGTGGGGTTTAAGTGGGACAGGGAGAAGTTAGAGGGGGTCTTCTTCAGCAGGTATAGGTTAGTATCCGATCCAACTGATATGTGTACCTGTTCTGTTCCATCCGCCCAACTGAGGAAGAAAAGGGGCCAGCCAGGTTTGTTCAGCTCTCAAGGTTGCAGAGGTTGACAGGGAGTGGGTTACCACATGGTCAGGTTGCAATGGTGCGACAGGTGCGTATGAAAGAAGAGATGAAATGTTTAGTCACTGATGAAGAGGTGCACTTCTGTCTCGCAGATGGTAACATTGTAGATTGAGGATACAGTCCTGTTTGGTCTCGTTATCAGCTCGAGGGGAGAAAGGAGGCGTGGAGGTCTGGGGAAAGTAATATGTGATGGCCTTGGGGCTTGTAAGAGAGAGCAATTCAAAGTGAAACTTGTTGTTAAAGTGGGGTGGGGGCGGTTTAGGGGTGGGGCGAAATGATTGACAGGTGAACAGAAATGTATACTGAGGGTAACTAGTTAGCATGTAAGACAAGTGTCAGGGTTGTATGTAAATGTAATGTGCACCTGATTCATTAAAGCAGCCTTTTTCACACTAGAAATGGTGTCTTTCTTGGGTTTGCGCCGTCTTATCCGAATCACTGTGCTAACACACGACCAATATGGCTACCGTTCTTTCATCAGTCACTTGAGATAAACTGTGCCCGGCACTCAGCTCAAGGGCCTGTCACAGCATCCTTTTAGCATGTATGTCTGTCCTACACTCTTCTGATGGGCCTGGATGCCTTTCTTCCATCAACTGCACGTACGTGTGCCCAACTTCCCACCGCTTGGAATCCTTGGCAGCTGTCAGTCTGTACCTGGAAATGCCCACCACTCTGCCAATATGCTCAATCAATCAATATGGATTTGTAAAGTGCGGCTAATCACCCAATGGGGGTATCCAGGCGCTTGCAGGTCCAGGAGGCTCATTCGAACAGCAAGGTCTCGATAGGAAAGCAAGGCGAAGGCAGTGAAAATGAGGGAAAAGGAGGAGAAGGCACTCAAAAAACAGGAAAAAGCAAGGCGAAGGCAGTGAAAATGAGGGAAAAGCAAGGAGAAGGCACTCAAGAAAAAGGGAAGAAGCAAAGAGAAAGCGGTGAAAATGAGGGAAAAGCAAGGAGAGGCACTCAAGAAACAGGGAAGAAGCAAGGAGAAAGCGGTGAAAATGAGGGAAAAGCAAGGAGAAGGCACTCAAGAACGGGGGAGAAGAGCAAGGGGAAGAAAGGAGCAGCAGCACGGGGAGAGCTGGGCCTGGGGCTGGTGCTGAGGGCCTTGCAGCCTTCCTGCCATCACCTGCTCTGCATGTACAGCGAACATGCACAGAATGGACCAACAGTTCTATCTGGCATCACTTTTTCCTAACAAATGTTATTATTTTAATCCAAATTACATTAAAGCATAGGGTTAACCTTCTGTAGGACGTAGTCTGTTCGGGCGTTACAAGTACTCATATGAAGCCGCGGTGTGTTTTGACAGCAATGTGCTTCGACGTCCTGTTAGAGGTTAAGTGCTATATAAATGCAATTATAATACGATACAACATCACTTCTAGACTCTGGCATCCCCAGGCAGGCATGTATCTCTGCCCATCGCTCATCTCAGAAGCTGGCAGCCCCCCCCCATCACTATGTATGCAAGCGCAGCGTTCAGCCAATGGGCCATCAAGAAAGAGAGAGAGTGCGTGTGTGTGTCTCTGGCACTCAGCTGAGGGCACTGCAGCCTTCCCGCCATCACTTGCTAGGCATGTGCTGCCAGCATTGCGCCTGGCATCACTCAGTATGTATTTGTTGTGCCCACCACCCTGGACTGGCCGCCTTCCCGCCATCGCTTGGTATGTATGCCCAGCACTCCGCTAGTCACCTGGCACTTGCTTCGCCCTCTATTTGAATGCAGTAACTTCGTCGCCAGTGTGCCCAGGGGCCCTTGCTGCTGGGCATGGCCGTGTGCCCGCCGCTCAGCACTGGCACGTACACAGGGGCTGGTCGCTCTGTTCACTGCGGAAACGGAATGCTGGTTTCTACAAAAAGAGGCAGAGTGGGCTGTAATTACAGCTGCTAATTTCCGTGCTCATTCCCTGGAGGGAGGCAGCGAGGGGCTCTAGGAGGTACCAGCTGCAGCTGGCACACTGGGTCCGTCCCGGCTCACGGCGCATCTTGTTAAGGGGCCGGACTGGGCACCGAAACCGGCCCTGGCAAACAGCTCGGCCGGCCCCCTCTGGGGTGAGGGGAGGTGCAGCCGAGCTGTTTGCGACCCGGTAACAAAAACGGCCCCAAGGGGCCCAAAACCGGCCCCCAACCTGGCGGCCCACCGGGGAAACGCCCGGTGCCCGCTACGGCCAGTCCGGGGATATTCGAAGGCGCCTCACTGTCCTTTTCTGGCTCTACTATAAAGCAGCGGTGCTCGCAGCTACTACTAAGGATCATCCGCTCTCAGCTGTGGGGAGGGGGGGGGCGGATCACCACCAAAATGCAGAGTTAATTATATGCAGCTTAGTTGGTGGTCTCATAGACGCTTTTTATGAATTCAGATATGTGAGCATCCGTCGAGCGGCCAGTCATTGAATGGGCACTCTAAAATCAGCTGCCCTCACGAGGGGCCAACGCCAAAGATTCGGACTGACTTCACATGTGTGGGAGGCCAATGAGCAAATAGCTTGGCATACTCTTCGACCCCACAAGAAATTACTCCAGACAGCAGTCAAGGGCCATCTCCTCCTCCTCCCGCCCCCCTTTCCATTTTAATCTCTGTCGATCTCGCGTCCTAGGCTGCAAATCACCGTGTACCCCCCCCCCCCCCCACCCCGGCCAGGAGGACAAGCTAGGATTCTTCACGGACAATGGTGGAAGGGTGCAGGCTCTCTCATGTAGTGCAACCCAAGGGGAACATGCAGAAGACCTGCCATATGAAATTCACGGGGGGGGGGGGGGAGGTGGGGGGCTACCACGAGAGTGGCTGACTCCATCATTGAGACACTGCAGGAGGATCTAAGAGGTGGGAGATAGTGGTTAATTTGAGCCGGTGTTTGCAGGTGGGGCCACCCGGCACTCTATTTTGAGAACTGGTACTTATTATTCCGCATCAGATTTTGACCCGGAGCAAGCGAGAGAAAAAACCCGAAATGGAGAAAGAAGGAAGAAGAGAAGGAAGACGAGAAGGGCAGATACACAGAAAGAAAGCAGCAACGAACTAGAACCTGAAAGAGTGAGGTAAAGGGACAGGGGGTGTCTAGTGGTGGATGAAAGAGGCTTGAGGTGAAATCAAGGCTACACAGCTGGGGTACTCTGCACCCCTATAGTCCATAGCGCCTGTGGCCGGCTTCTGGATAAACCTTGGGCTCTGGCACTTATTCTTTTACAAATTAAGCACTATAATGTCCAAAATCTCCGAATTCAATGCTTACTGGAACTTGCAACAGACTGAAAGCCAACAGATCACTGCAAAACCCATACACTTCTAGTGGCAGCGCAGTCCAGCCGCACCAGCTCTGCTCCGTCCGGCACAGCTCGTCGAGAGGTCCTTCCCTATGGGAACTGGGCTGCTCTCTGCCTGGATAAAATCAGAGGGAACAGAACCGGATGGGAGCCTTGGCACCTGCTAGCGTCAGCGTGACTCGCGGTGAATCACGACCCGTGGCAAGGATTCATCGACTCTTCTGATCCACACAAAACGTATTCGGCACCTCAGTCTCCAAGGACTGCAGAAGAGGACTGACAAGCCACGCCCCATAAATAATATAAGGTAGGGACTGCCTGGCCAACTTAGACCATGTTTAGAACATGTCCGCTCATGAGGGAAGGTTGAGAGTGGTTGCCTCGTGCTCAACAACAGCAAGAAAGAGGTCCTGCTTCCGGTCTCTGTCCAGTCCCTGCTTCCGGTCTCTGTCCAGTCCCTGCCTCTTCCCTTTGCCTTGTCTATTGTCTGGCAGACAAGCCATTTAACGTGACTTGGGTATTAAACCAGGAAACAAGGAGAAAAAAAATGATAATAAGGTTATTATCATTTTATTTTTCGTTTCTGCAGAGCTGGGTTAGGGCGGGGCAGGGCTGGTGGCTCAGGGAGGAGGAGTAGACTGTGCACACTAAGTGCGTACAACTGCTTGGCCGGCTGTCTTGGGCCGGCCAAACAGTCATGCGCACTTTGCATGTTCCACACCCAGACTGCAATACAGCCTGATTGGGGAACATGCACAAGCTCCCTGTCCCAGTCTGAGCGCTGAACCACAGCGCTCAGACCAATCATAATGCTGCATTGCAGCGTTGTGATTGGCTCAGGGGATCCTGTGTGCTTCCGGACTCTTCAGCAACTACGGAGAAGAGACGGAGGGGGCCGCGGTGCGAGGAGGTAAGTGTTTAGATTTAAAAAATATATATTCTGTCCCCCCTCCTGCCCCATGCCTCCCGTCCCCCAACCCTGTTCACTTTCAGCCACCACTGTATTAAACAGTAGTCAACACTTTAACCTCAAATCAAGGGTGGCACTAAGTGTTGCAAACTTCCAACTGCGCGGTGATCGTGTCTTCTCCAGAAGTATAGTTAAGAAAGTCCAAGGAACCACAATTCCATCCCTCAACTCTGGCAATCCGGCATGCTTTACCCGGACAAATAGTGATCTGAAAAAACCTCCTGTGTTGTTAGGTCCAAGCCTACCCGACAGCGCAGCCCATACCTTATTTACTGTATCCTTCTGAGTATTCGTTTTCTGTTAACAGGGCTTTACATCTTGTTCTTATCTTGTCACATTTGCTGTGCATTCAAAGGCAGAGATCAAATGCCAGGCGCTGTCTTCCAAGGGAGTTTGGGGTTTACTTTTCTTTCTCTGACTTCAGAGTGAGAGGATTATGTGACAATCATGCTGGCTACTGAGAGTGTCCTAGAGAAAGGCTGAAGGACATTTCTTTTCTAGCACACAACATTTAAATGTCTGTAAATGAACTGTGCAGATATTTCAGAATGTACCAAAATTATGAAAGCATGAATGAAGCACATTTTTTGTTTGGGAATTCTGAAGTGTGGTGGAAACATATATTTTAATAGGATGGCAACAAATCAGTACGCTAGCTGATGCCATTTCTACACATTATTGTGTGCGCTGTGTACTTTTATCAGTAAAACTGCATGTCTGTGCAAATATAATAGTTATTTCAACTGAAGATGTGTTGTCTGCAATGGCAGTGCGCTACCACATCATGCATACTCCACTTTGCCCCCCACTCCACTCTACTCTGCACCGTTCCACACCACTGCACTCTACACTGCACCACTCCACTCGACACCACTCCACAATGTGTCACTGCACTATAGTCTGCACCACTCCACTCTACGCCACTTCACTCTACACCTCTCTACTCTACACCACTCTACGCAATTCACTCTACCCCACTCCAACCTACTTTGAACCACTCCACGTCACTGCACTCTACTCTGTCCCACTCCACTCTACGCCAGTGTACTCTGTTAAACCACTCTAATCTACTCTGCACCACTGCACTCTACCCTACACCACTCAACTCTACCATGCACCACTCCACTCTACGCCACTTCACTCTACTCTGAAACAATCTACTCTATGCCACTGCACTCTGCACCACTCCACTGCAATCTACACTGCTCCACTCTACTCTATGCCACTGCACTCTACTCTAACCACTGCACTCTACACCAATCTACTCTGCAGGACTGCACTCTACGCCACTATACTTTACTCTGAAACACTCTATGCCACAGCACTCAACGTCTCTCTATTCTACTCTGCACCACTGTAGTCTACGCCACTCTACTCTGCACCACTCTATTCTACACCAATGCACTCTATGCCACTCTACTATACACCTCTCTACGCAATTCAATCTACCCCACTCCAACCTACTTTGCACCACTCCACCTCTACGTCACTGCACTCTACTCTGTCCCACCTCCACTCTACGCCAGTGTACTCTGTTAATCCACTCTATGCCACTCTAATCTACTCTGCACCACTGCACTCTACCCTACACCACTCAACTCTACCATGCACCACTCCACTCTACGCCACTTCACTCTACTCTGAAACAATCTACTCTATGCCACTGCACTCTGCACCACTCCACTGCAATCTACACTGCTCCACTCTACTCTATGCCACTGCACTCTAACCACTGCACTCTACACCAATCTACTCTGCAGGACTGCACTCTACGCCACTATACTTTACTCTGAAACACTCTATGCCACAGCACTCAACGTCTCTCTATTCTACTCTGCACCACTGTAGTCTACGCCACTCTACTCTGCACCACTCTATTCTACACCAATGCACTCTATGCCACTCTACTATACACCTCTCTACGCAATTCAATCTACCCCACTCCAACCTACTTTGCACCACTCCACTCTACGTCACTGCACTCTACTCTGTCCCACTCCACTCTACGCCAGTGTACTCTGTTAATCCACTCTATGCCACTCTAATCTACTCTGCACCACTGCACTCTACCCTACACCACTCAACTCTACCATGCACCACTCCACTCTACGCCACTTCACTCTACTCTGAAACAATCTACTCTATGCCACTGCACTCGGCACCACTCCACTGCAATCTACACTGCTCCACTCTACTCTATACCACTGCACTCTACTCTAACCACTGCACTCTACACCAATCTACTCTGCAGGACTGCACTCTACGCCACTATACTTTACTCTGAAACACTCTATGCCACAGCACTCAACGTCTCTCTATTCTACTCTGCACCACTGTAGTCTACGCCACTCTACTCTGCACCACTCTATTCTACACCAATGCACTCTATGCCACTCTACTATACACCTCTCTACGCAATTCAATCTACCCCACTCCAACCTACTTTGCACCACTCCACTCTACGTCACTGCACTCTACTCTGTCCCACTCCACTCTACGCCAGTGTACTCTGTTAATCCACTCGATGCCACTCTAATCTACTCTGCACCACTGCACTCTACCCTACACCACTCAACTCTACCATGCACCACTCCACTCTAGGCCACTTCACTCTACTCTGAAACAATCTACTCTATGTCACTGCACTCTGCACCACTCCACTGCAATCTACACTGCTCCACTCCACTCTGCTCCACTCTACTCTGTGCCACTGTACTCTACTCTAACCACTGCACTCTACACCAATCTACTCTGCACCACTGCACTCTACGCCACTATACTTTACTCTGAAACACTCTATGCCACAGCACTCGACGTCTCCCTATACTACTCTGCACCACTGTAGTCTACGCCTCTCTAATCTGCACCACTCTAATCTACACCAATGCACTCTATACCACTCTACTATACACCACCGCACTCTACAACAGTCTACTCTGCAACACTGCTACAGTCCACTCTACGCCACTGCACTCTACCCTGCACCACTCCACTCTACTCTGCACCACTTTACTTTACATCACTTCACTCTACGCTACTCCGCAACACTGCACTCTCTGCCACTGAACTCTACACCACTGTACTCTGCACTACTGTATTCTATGCGACTGTACCCTACTCTGCACCACTCTACTCTATGTCACTCTGCTCTACATCGCTCCACTCTACGACATCCTAATCTAAGCCATTCTAATCTACTATGCACTCTACAACACTGCACTCTATGCCACTGCACTCAACACAACTTTACTTTACTCTGAAACAATCTGCTCTACACCACTGCACTCTACACCAGTATATTCCACCCTACACCACTTCATTCTATGCCACTGCAGTCTACCCTGTGCCACACCACTCCACTCTGCGCCTCTCTATTCTACGCCACTGCACTCTATACCACTATATTCTATGCCGCTGCACTCTATGCTACTACAAGCTACACTACTTTATTCAAAACCAATACACTCTACGCCACTACACTCTATGTCAATCTACTCTACACCACTGCACTCTACACCACTATACTTTACAACACTCTATGCCACTGCACTCTACCCCAATGCACTCTACATCACTAAATTCTACTCTACACCACTATACTTTACAACACACTGTCCTACTGCACTCTATGTCACTCTATTCTACTCTGCACCACTGTACTCTACGCCACTTTACTCTGCACCACCCTACTCTACTCCACTGCACTCTATAACACTCTACCCTGCAACACTGCACTCTCCGCCACTGAACACTATGCCACTCTACTCTGCGCCACTGCGCTGTACTCTGAAACACTCTACTACACTCTGTGCCAATGAACTCTACGCCAGTGCACTCTATGCCACTACACTCTAGGCCACTACACTCTAATCTACTCTGCACCACTGCACTCTATGACACTGCACTCTAGGCCACTTCACTCTACACCTCTATATTCTACTATGCACCACTCTACTCCACTATACTATGCCCCACTGTACTCTGTCACAAGCACTCTACACCCACTACCCTCTACTCTGCACCACTCTACTCTGCGTAACTGTGCTCTACGCCACTCTACTCTAAACCACTAGACTCTACACCAATGCACCCTACACCACTTTACTCAAAAACAATGCACTCTACGCCAACTACTTTGCACCACTCCACTCTATGCTATTATACTCTACAGCACACTACTCTGCACCACCGTACTCTATGCCACTGCTCTCTACACCACTCTACAACACTGCACTCTCTGCTAATACACTCAACATCACTGCACTCTACGACACTCTACAAGACTCAATTCTCCGCCACTGAACTCTATGCCACTGCACTCTACTCTGCACCGCAACTCTACACCACTCTACTGCACTCTACGCCAAAGCAGCCTACGCCACTCCACTCTGTATCACTCCACTCTATGTCACACTAATATACTCTGCACCGTACCGCAACGCTCCACAACACTCTACTCTATGCCATTACACTCTACACCACACTACTCTACACCTCTGCACTCCACCCTGCACCACTCCACTCTATGCCACTTACTCTACTCTGAAACAATCTACTCTACACCACTGCACTCCACTCTGCGCCACTCTGCTTCCCGGCATTGCACTCTATGCCACTGCAATCTATGCTGCGCCACTCCACCCTACTCTGCACCACCCAACTCTACTCTACCCCACTGCACTCCACGCCACTTTACTCAAAACCAATACACTCCAAGCAACTGCTTTCTAAGCCAATCTACTCTGCACCTCTGTACTTTATGCCACTACACTCTGGGCCACTCTACTCCACTCTACGATACTCCACTCCACAATACTCCACTCTATGACGCTCTACTCCATTAAACTGTACTTTACTCTATGATACTCTACTCCACTCTGTGCCAATCTACTCCACTCTATGGCACTCTACGATGCTCTATGCAACTTCCACTACGCCACTTCAAGCCACTTTACTCTACTCTGTTCTATGACACACTACTCCACTCTGCTCCACTACTCAACTCTACGCCCCTCCGTTCCAGGCCACTCCACTCTACAACACTTTACCCCACTCTACTCCACTCAATGCCATTCTACTCACTCCACTCTATAACAAACTACTCTGCTCTACGCCACTCTACTTTACAACAATCTACGCAACACCCTCTACGTCACTCCACTCTGCTCTATGCCACTCCACGACACTCTATGCCACTCCACTCAACAACACTCTAATACACTCTACGCCCTTCCACTCTACGACACTCTACTCCACTTTTCTGCTCTCCCACTCTACGACACTCTACTCCTTCCACGACACCCCACAACACTCTACAACACTCCACTCTACGACATTCTACTCCCTCCACAACATGCCACTCCACGCCACTCTACTTTACAACACTCCACTCTCCTTTACCCCACTAACTTTTAGCCATGCTGAACAGTAGCCTCGCTGATGTACAACATGGCTAAATAATATTGGCAAAACCAATAGCTCTTGCATTGGCCAGACCTATTAGCTTTGAGAGTGCTTGTTTAGGAAGCAGACAACTAGATGTTTGTGACCTTAACCACAATGAGCACATCTCAAAGGCGGGAAGAAATTTCAGGTACTTTCGTTGACCTCCACCGTCCTCTTGAAGACTCCACAGTTCATGCAGATAATTTTATTTAGAAATGCAATACATTAGCAATATCAGTGAGCCTGGATGGATGCTCTCCTTACAGTGTAAGAGACGTGCCACAGTGAGCATGGATGGAGGCTCTCCTTACAGTGAGCATCAGAGATGTCCAGCAGAGAGTAGGGATTGACGCTCTCCTTGCAGTGAGTGTTAGAGATGTGCAGCAGTGACAATGGATTGATGTACTCCTTACAGTGAGTGTTAGAGATGTGCAGCAGTGAGCAGGGATGGATGCTCTCCTTACAGTGAGCATTAGAGATGTGAAGCAGTGAGCAGGGATGGATGCTCTCCTTACAGTGAGCATTAGAGATGTGAAGCAGTGAGCAGGGATGGATGCTCTCCTTACAGTGAGCATTAGAGATGTGCAGCAGTGAGCAGGGATGGATGCTCTCCTTACAGTGAGCATTAGAGATGTGAAGCAGTGAGCAGGGATGGATGCTCTCCTTACAGTGAGCATTAGAGATGTGCAGCAGTGAGCAGGGATGGATGCTCTTCTTACAGTGAGCATTAGAGATGTGCAGCAGTGAGCAGGGATGGATGCTCTCCTCACAGTGAGTTTTAGAGATGTGAAGCAGTGAGCAGGGATGGATGCTCTCCCTACAGTGAGTGTTAGAGATGTGCAGCAGGGACAGACGCTCTCCTTACAGTGAGTGTTAGAGATGTGCAGCAGTGAGCAGGGATGGATGCTCTCCTTACAGTGAGTGTTAGAGATGTGAAGCAGTGAGCAGGGATGGATGCTCTCCTCACAGTGAGTTTTAGAGATGTGAAGCAGTGAGCAGGGATGGATGCTCTCCTCATAGTGAGTTTTAGAGATGTGAAGCAGTGAGCAGGGATGGATGCTCTCCATACACTGAATGCAAAGAAGACGCACAGCAGTGAGCAGGGAGAGATGCTCTTCTGGGTACCAGGGAAAGGCACCTCAGTGACGGTGATGGATGCTCTCCTTACACTGAGTGCCAAGGCAGTGCCCAGTAGTGAGCAGTGATGGGCGCTCTCGTTACACTGAGTGCCAAGGCAGTGCCCAGTAGTGAGCAGGGATGAATGCTCTCCTTGCACTGAGTGCCATGGCTGTGCCTAGCGGTGGGCAGGAATGAATGCTCTCCTTACACTGAGTGCCAAGGCTGTGCCCTGCGGTAAGCAGGGATGAATGCTCTCCTTACACTGAGTGCCAAGGCTGTGCTCAAGAGGTTGGCAGGGATGGATACTCTAATTACACTGAATGCCAAGTCTGTGCCCATCCCGGTGGGGGACAGGGATGTATGTTCTCCTTACTATGAGTGCCAAGGCTGTGCCCAGTGGTGCTCATGGTTAAATGCTCTCCTTACAATGAGTGCCAAGGCTGGGCCCACCAGTGGGCAGGGATGAATGCTCTCCTTACAATGAGTGCCAAGGCTGTGCCCAGCGGTGAGCAGGGATGAATGTTCTCCTTACTATGAGTGCCAAGGCTGTGCCCTGCGGTGGGCAGGCATGAATGCTCTCCTTACACTGAGTGCCAAGGCTGTGCCCTGCGGTGAGCAGGGATGAATGGTCTCCTTACACTGAGTGCCAAGGCTGTGCCCAGCGGTGAGCAGGGATGAATGGTCTCCTTACACTGAGTGCCAAGGCTGTGCCCAGCGGTGAGCAGGGATGAATGCGCTCCTTACACTGAGTGCCAAGGCTGTGCTCAAGAGGTTGGCAGTGATGGATACTCTAATTACACTGAATGCCAAGTCTGTGCCCATCCCGGTGGGGGACAGGGATGTATGTTCTCCTTACTATGAGTGCCAAGGCTGTGCCCAGTGGTGCTCATGGTTGAATGCTCTCCTTACAATGAGTGCCAAGGCTGGGCCCACCAGTGGGCAGGGATGAATGCTCTCCTTACGAGTGCCAAGGCTGTGCCCAGCGGTGAGCAGGGATGAATGTTCTCCTTACTATGAGTGCCTAGGCTGTGCCCTGCTGTGGGCAGGAATGAATGCTCTCCTTACACTGAGTGCCAAGGCTGTGTCCTGCAGTGAGCAGGGATGAATGCTCTCCTTACACTGAGTGCCAATGCAGTGTCCAACGGTGGGCAGGGATGGATGCTCTCCTTACACTGAGTGCTAAGGCAGTGCCCAACTGTGCCCAGCGGTGGGCAGGGATGAATGCGCTCCTTACAATGAGTGCCACGGCTGTGCCCTGCGGTGGGCAGGGATGAATGCTCTCCTTACACTGAGTGCCAAGTCAGTGCCCAGCTGTGCCCCGCGGTGGGCAGGAATGAATGCTCTCCTTACACTGAGTGCCAAGGCTGTGCCCAGCGGTGGGGTGGGCAGGGATGAATGCTCTCCTTACACTGAGTGCCAAGTCAGTGCCCAGCTGTGCCCCGCGGTGGGCAGGAATGAATGCTCTCCTTACACTGAGTGCCAAGGCTGTGCCCAGCGGTGGGCAGGGATGAATGCTCTCCTTACACTGAGTGCTAAGGCAGTGCCCAGCGGTGGGCAGGGATGAATGCGCTCCTTACACTGAGTGCCAAGGCTGTGCTCAAGAGGTTGGCAGTGATGGATACTCTAATTACACTGAATGCCAAGTCTGTGCCCATCCCGGTGGGGGACAGGGATGTATGTTCTCCTTACTATGAGTGCCAAGGCTATGCCCAGTGGTGCTCATGGTTGAATGCTCTCCTTACAATGAGTGCCAAGGCTGGGCCCACCAGTGGGCAGGGATGAATGCTCTCCTTACGAGTGCCAAGGCTGTGCCCAGCGGTGAGCAGGGATGAATGTTCTCCTTACTATGAGTGCCTAGGCTGTGCCCTGCGGTGGGCAGGAATGAATGCTCTCCTTACACTGAGTGCCAAGGCTGTGTCCTGCAGTGAGCAGGGATGAATGCTCTCCTTACACTGAGTGCCAATGCAGTGTCCAACGGTGGGCAGGGATGGATGCTCTCCTTACACTGAGTGCTAAGGCAGTGCCCAACTGTGCCCAGCGGTGGGCAGGGATGAATGCGCTCCTTACACTGAGTGCCAAGGCTGTGCCCAGCGGTGGGTAGGGATGAATGCTCTCCTTACACTGAGTGCCAAGTCAGTGCCCAGCTGTGCCCCGCGGTGGGCAGGAATGAATGCTCTCCTTACACTGAGTGCCAAGGCTGTGCCCAGCGGTGAGCAGGGATGAATGGTCTCCTTACACTGTGTGCCAAGGCTGTGCCCTGCGGTGAGCAGGGATGAATGGTCTCCTTACACTGAGTGCCAAGGCTGTGCCCAGCGGTGAGCAGGGATGGATGCTCTCCTTACAGTGTGTACCAATGCAGTGCCTGGCGGTGGGCAGGGATGAATGGTCTCCTTACACTGTGTGCCAAGGCTGTGCCCTGCGGTGAGCAGGGATGAATGGTCTCCTTACACTGAGTGCCAAGGCTGTTCCCAGCGGTGAGCAGGGATGAATGCTCTCCTTACAATGAGTGCCAAGGCTGTGGCCAGCGGTGGGCAGGGATGAATGTTCTCCTTACACTGAGTGCCAAGGCGGTGCCCAGCGGTGAGCAGGGATGAATGCTCTCCTTACACTGAGTGCCAAGGCAGTGCCCAGCGGTGGGCAGGGATGAATGCTCTCCTTACACTGAGTGCCAAGGCTGTGCCCAGCTGTGTCCAGCGGTGGGCAGGGATGAATGCTCTCCTTACACTGAGTGCCAAGGCTGTGCCCAGCGGTGAGCAGGGATGAATGCTCTCCTTACACTGAGTGTCAAGGCTGTGCCCAGCGGTGAGCAGGGATGAATGCTCTCCTTACACTGAGTGCCAAGGCTGTGCCCAGCTGTGTCCAGCGGTGGGCAGGGATGAATGCTCTCCTTACACTGAGTGCCAAGGCTGTGCCCAGCGGTGAGCAGGGATGAATGCTCTCCTTACACTGAGTGCCAAGGCAGTGCCCAGCTGTGTCCAGCGGTGGGCAGGGATGAATGCTCTCCTTACACTGAGTGCCAAGGCTGTGCCCAGCGGTGAGCAGGGATGAATGCTCTCCTTACAATGAGTGCCAAGGCTGTGCCCAGCGGTGGGCAGGGATGAATGTTCTCCTTACACTGAGTGCCAAGGCTGTGCCCAACGGTGAGCAGGGATGGATGCTCTCCTTACACTGAGTGCCAAGGCTGTGCCCAGCGGTGAGCAGGGATGAATGCTCTCCTTACACTGAGTGCCAAGGCAGTGCCCAGCTGTGTCCAGCGGTGGGCAGGGATGAATGCTCTCCTTACACTGAGTGCCAAGGCTGTGCCCAACGGTGAGCAGGGATGAATGCACTCCTTACACTGAGTGCCAAGGCTGTGCCCAGCGGTGAGCAGGGATGAATGCTCTCCTTACACTGAGTGCCAAGGCAGTGCCCAGCTGTGTCCAGCGATGGGCAGGGATGAATGCTCTCCTTACACTGAGTGCGAAGGCTGTGCCCAACGGTGAGCAGGGATGAATGCCCTCCTTAATATCAGTGCCAAGGCTGTGCCCAGGGGTGAGCAGGGGTGGATGTTTCCCAAACGAGAACTCCTCTTGCATGAAAATGCCGGTGCAGGAAGCGCAGCCCAAAGCGGTGGAATAAACACAGTGTAACGCGTGGTCCCGGCGCACAGTCACCTCCGCCTCTTACCTGCATAGAAGGGGCCGGCTCTCTGCAGCGGGCTCCTCGGGTGGTCGTTCACGTCCCCCGGCGGCCCATCGGCACGTCCATCGGGGCGCCCCCGTGTCCACGGACCACGGGCTCCGCTGCTGGATGCATCTCCGGGGCAGCGAGCAGCTGGCTCTGTCCCTGGTCCCGCCTCCCGCCGATGCTACCCGGCAGCTGCACCGACCCGGCCCCCGCGGGGTCCACGCCCGCGGGATGGCGGAGCCACGGCCGCTACCATGAGGGCGCGTGAAGGGGGGGGGGGGAGCCCGATATCTCAGATCTTATCCATACCGCACGCAGGAATTATCATCCAGCGGATCTTCCAATGCAGTTTATGACTGCGGGCTCGTAAATCTCCACGAGGCAGGAGCCCCAGACGGCCTGAGAGGAGGTAGGCGCGCGGCGGGCAGAGAACGGAGACTGAGTGCAGGCAGCGAGGGGGGTGAGGGCAGAAGAGGCAGGCCTTGAAGTGAACGCCTGGTGCCTCCGTCCCCCGCCACTGCATACCGTGCACCGCCTGCACGGTCCATTCAAAAGCTTTTGCACCTCCCCTCGGGGGGCTGGGAGAAAGGTAACTTGTGCAAGAGGGTAGGCGCCCCTTCCCTTCCAGGAGTCTGTAGGCCCTTCAAAGGCTGTAGCACCTGGGTACGGTTTGGTAAGACTTGGTACAAATGGTCACCACTAAACACTGACATAGTGCCAGCGCGCGCACATGATCTCCAAAGGGTTTAACTAGATCTTTTCATCTGGATCAGGCCGACTCTCACCCATAATCTCTTTAGGGTTTAAAATAGCTAGCACCTTGCGGCGGCCTACTGCCAGCACTCACCCAGGATCCCTATGGGATGTATAGAGATCTTGCGACACGGAGATGGTCCACTGCCTGTACTCACCCAAGATCCCTACAGGATCTAAAGAGATCTTGCAACCTTGAGGTGTCCTACTGACAGTACTCACCCGCGATCTCTATAGGATGTAAAGAGATCTTGCAACCTTGAGATGACCTACTGTCACTACCCACCCACGATCTCTGTAGGATGTAAAGAGATCTTGCGACCTTGAGATGTCCTACTGCCACTACCCACCCACGATCTCTATGGGATGTAAAGAGATCTTGCGACCTTCAGATGCATTGCTGCCAGCACTCACCCAGGATTTCTATGGGGTGTAAAAAGACTGTTTGGCGTTGAGATGTCCTACTGCCAGCACCCACCCACGATTTCAATGGGATGTAAAGAGATATCTTGCGGCTTTGAGATGTCCTACTGCCAGTTCTCACCCTACAATCACTATAGGATGTAAAGAGTTCTTGCGACCTTGAGATGCATTGCTGCTAGCACTCACCCAGGATTTCTACGGGACGTAAAAAGATAGTTTGGCTTTGAGATGGTCTGCTGCCAGCACCCACCCACGATTTCTGTGAGACGCAAATAGATCTTGCAACCTTGAGATGGCCTACTGCCTGCACTCATCCACGATTCCTATGGGTTGTAAAGAGATCTTGCAACTTTTAAATGATCTACTGCCAGAACGCAACCACGACCTCTATTGTGTGTAAAGAGATCTTGCGACCTTGAGATGACCTACTGCCAGTTTTCACAAACGATCTCTGCAGAATATAAAGAGATCTTGCGACCTTGAGATGTCCTGCTACCAGCACTCACCCATGATCTCTGTGAGTTGTAAGTAGATTTTGCGACCTTGAAGTGGCCTACTGCCAGCAGCCACCTAAATCTTTGTGGGATGCAAACAAATGTTGCTCCATAAAAATGGCCAACTGTCAGCAATGACAAAAGATTTTGCCATCTTGTAGTGGTCTAAAGAGACCCTGCACCCTTATGATAGCCTACTGACAACACTCACCGACAACTTCTGCAGGAAGTAAAGAGATGTTACACCCCCGAGATGGAATGCTGACAAACACTCACCTACAAACTCTGCACGGTGTTAAGAGAGCTTTCTTATGACAAATGATGCCTTCCTTTACAATGTCTCCATATATCTATTGATCTGTGAACTCATGCACTTTCTCAGTTACCTCCACAATGCCCTACCTGATGAAAGGAGAGCCATAGTTTCCTCCCAGTGCACAAGCAAACTCTATGCAGAAGACTGACAGTAAAATCTCCTTTGTAGATTTTGTTTGGGACTAGGCACCTGTTTCACCATGCAGTAGGAAGCGAATCTTACATGGTCACAGCGAGACACAGTTGGTCCACAATGCTGCACCTTAGATGAATCGCGAGTAGATGCAGATGTTCTTTCTGATGATTAGTACTGCCTCACTCTCAGGCCTACATTCTTTATACAGCCCATGTTAGCACGCAGTCGAACCAGAGATAAAATTAAAAAGCTTATTCTACAGGCACGTTTTTGGGCCATGTACCTGTAAACATTCCATGCTGGCACCTCGCGGGGCACCAATGGATGACGTATGCCGCTCTTTGGCCTAGATGCGAGATATGTGCTCTCGCTCTGCCAGGAACAAAGGATGCCAATCACGGTCCAGAGAACCCAAGTTTCTGGGTACTGAAGTGAAAGTCCTACGGTCACCAAATTGAATGCAAGTGCCCCTGGTGCATTTTTGTGGCCTCGCGACAGGGTGCCGGAACCCACTTGGTGTGGCCATTCTACCTAGAAAGAAACAATGTATACTGCCGTAGAACTCCTTTCCCTCAGCCTGGACACTTTAATGCCTCCCCATGTGGGGTGATAAACAGAAGAAATCCAGCCTCTGTGATAGGATATTGGAGCTATTTGTTCTAAATTAGTCTTCTCTGGTCAGCGTATTCGAAAAGCCGTTCTCTTCATGTACAAATATCAAACTGTTTCCTTTTCTGGTTGACCACAATTTCAGCTGACAAATGTTCTGCTTGTTAGAGATATGTGCCCGCGAGCTTTCCCAAGGCTGAATTATAAATGAAGTGTTGCAAGTTTGAGAAGACATACTGGCACATGCATCAAGGTAGGCTTTTGCGATTCCTTAATTGCGATTATTAAGGAATCGCAATTAAGGAATCGCAAAAGCCTATGCATGTAGGAATCGCTATAAAAATAGCGATTCCTAAACATTCCTTAATTGCGACTCAGCTAATTGCGAGTCGCAATTAAGGAATACCTCCCCATCAATTCCTATGGGCCTAGAGGCCCATAGGAATGAATGGGAAGACATTCTCAATTTGCGATTCGCAATTAGAGAATCGCAAATTGAGAATGCAATTTCAAGGGTGCCAGGGTGTCAAAGGACCCCTGTTGCACCCTGAAATCTGCATATGAGTACATCTTGCACACACACATGCCCCAAGGGCATGTGTGTGTGTAAATGGAACTTTGAAAAATGCACTTTAGTGCATTTTTCACAGTTTTTGCAAATTACCATGAAGTTCAACTTCATGGTAATTTGCGCCCTATTAGCGAAATCGCTAATTTTTTTACTTTAATGCATTGCATTTAAGGAATCTCAATTTGCGATTCCTTAAATGCAATGCAATTTGAGAATTCGCAATTAATTGCGAATTCTCAAATTGCGAGGGCCTTGACCCTTGATGCATCGCAAAGGTAATTTTGCGATCGCAAACGGCCGATTTTTGCGAATCGCACCGTTTGCGATCGCAAAAACCTTTGATGCATGTGCCCCATAGTAGCATACATGCAGCTGAAAGTGCCACTTTCATTTTATCCCTAGCACAACCTTCGCGAGCAGCTTTAAATTCAAGTCACTGTGTGCGGCTCTTCAGTATTATAGTTAGGATGCCTATGTAATGTAAGCCTTTATAAAGCTATATTAAAAATTGTAAAGTGATCTGATGACACGTGGGATCAAGTCAGCGTTCTAGAAAACTGTGCAAATAAATAAAAATAAAAAATACAATAAACGATTCAGGTCTTTATATACCTTATTGTTAATCTTAAAGACGTGTATATAAGCATGCAGCCTAATAATAATGTTAAGACAACTCTAGTATAAAAGTAAATAAATATTGTGTTATAAAGCATGAAATTCTCTTGTCAGTGGCGTAATAGTTCTGAATGAGAGAAGCTGGCATAAGAACATATACTGTTTTTTCGGGGTCATTCGTATACAAGCTTAAACATTTTAGCAGAAATAAATTGTGACCAACAGAACTAAATTAGGTATTCAACTAAATTGTCAATAAATTCGACCACAGAAAGCACAAGGACCTTTAGATGGGTATTTTAGAATAGGTAATCAAAATACTTAATACGCTATTAAAAAATAAACAACTGGGTGCTACAAAAGGGAACACATGATGGTAAATGCTCAAGTGCTTGACCTGTGCAGAAAATGAAAAAGTTCGACCCATGAAATAAAATGATATGTAGTGGCTGTCAACAATTCAATTAACCAGCAGGTGAGCTAGAATAAATATACGCCCATTGGATATCCCTAATATAGGATGGTCTACGGACAGTCCAATACTGTGACAGCTCTTGCAATATATGGGTTGCACTTGGATCTATGTTAGGGCCTGCAGGCAAACATACCAGGATATCTTAAGGATTTTGGGGGCCAAGGGCCGAACGTATTTTGAGGGCCCTTGTTCGGAATAGCTTTGAATTTATGATCCAGTTTCATCGCTCTCATGCCCTCTTTGGCCAGGTCACATTGTACAGGCACGCTCCTCCAAATTCATGGATAGTGATGTGTGTTTTCAATATTGTAACACAGGAGCAGCTCACTAATATCACTGCAAATAATCTCTGAGGCACCCTGCCATTTCTCAAATGTGAGGTCCTGTTTTGATCTCAAAAACTTTTTTAATGATTGTTGCATAAAACATAAACATAACGTTTCTATGCAAAATGTCGGTAATAGACTCTCACACATCCAGTGGCAGTTCCTCGTCGCCCCACTGAACAAAAGGAAAAATAAAATTATAATAACTATTGTTATTATCATTTGATTTTTTCTATATACTTCAGTGGCTCTCGGGCGGGGCTGGCAGAGTAGAGTGAGGAGTGGTTTTTCACTCCTGAAGTGCGCACGACTGCTTGGCCAGCCCTGTTGGGCCGGCCAAGCAGTCATGCGCACTTTGCATCTTCCCCACCAGGCTGCATTACACAGCCTGGTGAGGAACATGCAAACCCTCCCAGTCCCTGTCTGAGCGCCGATCCACAGCGCTCAGACCAACCACAACGCTGCATTGCAGTGCTGTGATTGGCTATGGGGAGGCTGGGAAGGCCGGTGCTTCCTGCTTCTGGCCGGGAGTGCAGGAAGATGTCGGAGGACAAGAGGACAAAGGAGAGGCGGCGGCCGTTTCAGGTAAGTGTTTTTTTTCTGCTGTCGAGACCATGAATTGGCACAATTTAGGCCAATCACCTCTGGATGCCCTTGAACCTTGCCTATCAGGCCCCACAGGGATGCTGGTACAATACCAGCAGTTTATTGTTGGTGAGCAATGTTTTCAGTTAGTGTGATGAAGGTAACTTCACAAAAGCCTGGGCTCAACAGTAAAAACATAATTTAGTGTAATATTTGAAAATTAATCGCAATGCTTTGGTGGCTTCCTAATAAAACTAGGCTGGCCAACTTTTCATTATCGCTTCACGGGGACCTTTGAGTGTGGCGAGACATATTCAGCACATGGAGACATCAGAAGATATTTTTGAGAGAAGGAGGACAATGAGTTGAGGAGCAGTATTTTTGGAGTTTAATTCAGCCAGATATTGAGCTCATGGAGTATGATCACTATGTCATACTGTATTTTAGCTGGGGGTGGGCAGAATGTTTCATTCCACCCACAGAATTGGTGGAATTTTGCCAATCACCGTGCTGTAAAAAGCAATTCCCGTGAGGCACCAGAAACAGCGAGCGAGATTTGGCGTCCCCTTGCGTGATTTTTTAATGCGGGCGGTCACGGTCTGAGGGCTGCTTCTTGAGAATATTCGCTGCCGCTCAAGTAGATTCTTCACTCGAGCAGCATCAAAATCAACTCGAATGGCCACACGCTCTTGTGCACTGCATGGTGCCGATTGCACAGATTTTTCACCATGTTTGCACTACTGGCGCTGATTTGCAGCAGAACGTGCATATTTGAGGCCCGCTGGCAGATCTCTGCTGAATCTTGCAAAGTGTTTATGTAACTCCACGGATTTCCGGTAGGGTGAAACTCTGCGAGCTCAGCCTGCCCCTGATTTTAGCTCCAATGCCTCTATCACAACCTAAAGTAAGCCTTGATTTCTCACTGTTGTCATTCTTGAGAAGAAAACGTTTACAAAAGGACTAACTATTTTATCCAAATGGAATGAAAAAGTCTCAAACCCTGCAAATCAATAGTATCCACCTACTACCACAGGACCCAAAGAAAATGTCTTGTAATCTACTTATGTATTTTGCTCATTGTATGAAAATATTGGAGGAGTGTCAAAAGAGGAAAAATAGCAAGTGCTACAAATAAATCTTCACAGCTGGCCACAGTAGTCAGCCAGCATGAGGTAGGGTCTTCGAGTAGTTCCCCCACGTGAGTCCGCAAAAAGAATTGTTCTGGCGCTCCAATGTGGTGCCCGAAGTGGTTAACGAAAATATGGTAATGAGCCAAAGGTAAGCTCCTACCTGTTCAGAGCAATAGTTACTTGGGGGCCGTTTGCCAAGTGGTAGAGCGTCGTATAGTAATGAGTTCAAACGCTGGTCCCCATGTGCCTTGAAACCGCACAGCAGTAAAGCGGTCCTGGGTTGTGCTTAGTATAGGTGAGCGAATACGGTCAGGAGACCCTGGTAAGCTCCTGCCTGTAAATGAGGGTTTTGAAGCCAGACCACCAGAACAATTCTTCTTTGCGGACTCACGTGGGGAACTACTCATAGACCCTAAGTCATGCTGGCTGACTACTGTGTCCAGTTGTCCCCCGACTGACTTGTGGGTTTAATGCTCTAGACTATAAGAAGCACTTTGTTCGTCATTCTACAGTTACTTACTCATGAGAACTTCGGTCCCCTCCCTTGGAATGTATAGATGACCTGAGGATCTTCCACCCACGACATATTGTGTTTACTGCTACAAGCAATCTACTCTTCTGCTTGGGCATTTGATTATGTTATTAATTTTCTTATATCAGGAAAATCAAATTCATGGAGGATTTCTAAATGCAAGCTCCTTCTATACACCATATCGAGTCTTGCTATTTATCCAAACAATATTAACCTTGAAAAAGTCACTTGTCATGACGAAACATGTGTTGGCTGTGGTTATGATGACATGTTCACAATGGATTACTGAATTTTCTACGTATCAACAAATCCTCTTCATGGGATTATCTACGAACCCTACTTGATGGACTTTGATTTGTCAGTGGTACATTTATAGCATTTGGAGCAAGTCGCAGTGTGTTATTGTCTCTGGTCGCCTAGTTTAACAAACTATTTGATTTTGGCTAAACCATATTCTCCCTGTGCCTTTGCCTACTAATCTGACAATATGTGAGCAAAAGGAAACAGACTTAATGTGAGAAAAACCAACAAAGGCATATTCCCTGTACAAGACCTTCAGAGTGGTTTTCTTTCACACATGAAGGGCTGTTTAACGGCCAATAGCTTATTTGTAGCTCTAAAGCGGAAGTTGCCCCTGAACCTGCATTGTTCAATCTCCTACTTTGTAGGCCGCAGGGCAGACTCTTCAAAAGAGTCAAGAGAACTACTGGTTAGCCTGGATAAAACTAATGGTGAGAGTGCTGGTTGAGGGTCACTGTTACCAACAGCATCCTGGTACTCAACACATTAATTAAAACTCAAAGAGGTGAACTCGCAAAATTGTAAACAAACATGGAAGTGCAAACATACAGAGATCTTGCACGTGCCCATCCACTGTAAGGCGTGTGTGGGAGACTCAAACAGCGCATTCGAGTGCATCAGACACCTACATCATTTTTAGGCCCTGCACACTTCATGTAAACTAACCTGTAACGTTGAGGGCAGGCCCTGAAGTGGCCTGTATCATATTAATTTGCAACAGGCAATCTTCATTTTCAACTTTTCAGGGTAAAACTAAATACTTTGGGGCAGCAGTCTTGTACGGCGTGTACAAAGAGAAGAAACTGCTGCAGGGGTCAAGACTAGCATGGAGTTGGTAAAAGTTAGGTAGTTCACTATGTTTAGGTATCGCCTAACACCTATTGTGGACAATACCCATATTTATAGTGGGCTTTGGGTCAGCCCATTTCTCATCATTGGATGGCTTTCATTTAATCTCATTTGCTTCATTTTTATTTGATGGCTTTCATTCCTCTTGTTGTGCCTGCCCCTTCCCAGGAGCATAGCTTCTTTGCAATCACTCTGATTGTATGACATTTACAATTTGCAGTGCTTACATGCAGGAAACTACGTTTTTCTCTTTCATTCAGTCCTTCATGGGAGTGCATGTGTTTTCATTTCCTCTCCCTAGTGTGCTCCTTCCCCACTTAAATCACTGCCCCCACATGGGCATCAATTCACTAAAATGCCAGGGTTAGCTGAAGTGACATCACATACCCATTAACCTTAATAACATCACAGGAAATAACATCATACGACCCTAGATTCTAATTTTTCCAAGAAGGCGTTTCACATTACCCTAACATTACACTCAATCTTTTATACACCGGGATGCAGTAAGGCAGTCATAGCATGATGACGCATATGTGGACATGTGATCACCATGCATGCACGTGTAGACATATTTGTTTTGATCATGCTGAGCAGCAGCTGCAATAGCCATTTCCTTTTCTTTTCCCAACGCTGAATAATGCTGGCTATCAGTATTGGGAAGGCCAAAAGTCTGCCCTGGTAAAGCTAATAGAAGAGCACTTATCAGCTTTGCCAATACCTGTTTGAACTAGAGGTATAATGCCAATGGTGGTGCAAAACCCACAGCCTTGCTCTTTATTTGTGTTAATGCATCTCGGCAATGACGCTCAACATCCTGTGATTCCGGGCAAATCACTTAATCTCCCCGTGCCTAGCAAAAATGAATGTGTCCTTGTGTAAGCAACTGGTGCTCATGTAAGGCGCTCTGATACCCGATACCTTTGGGTTAAGTCCGTGCTATATAAAACTCTGGGGGGAAAAATGCACAATTGACACATGATGCAAATATAGGCACACATCTTCTGGCAATCACTTACAAATGATTTTCGTGGTTTATACTTATGCACATTTTGAACAAATCTGAATATAACTAGCCTATGCCTTCTGGGAACCCAGGCTTGGAAGGCATGACACTCCTGTGGTGTGGAGCAGAGAGGTGGCATCTCTCCAGCCCTGATTGAAACTGCAGTACGGCTGGGACTCCAAGCCTGGAGGGTGTGATACCCTGGTGGCTGGGCTAAGAGCCAGACCAAGCTGTAGGCCTGGTGGCACCCCAAGGGTGACAGATAGAAGACTTGTCTTGATGTGGAGTCGACAGCCATCATGCCTGGGCCCCCAATGTGCAACAAGGCAGGTATGACATCACTGGGGTGTGAATCCAAGAGGAGGTATGCACCAACTCCTCGTCCCATTCGTGTGCGGATGCAGTGGAGGTTGTTAGTGGGTGTAGAAGCAGTGAGTGGGTAACAAGGAATCACTCCGTTGATGATGCGGTAGGCATAGCATCAGCTGAGACGTGTGACCCACCGCCCAGTCTTTCTTTCCAGTTCTGGCAACTGCGAAAACAATAACAGCCAGCACTAGGGAGTGGAGGGGACTCCTAGCCTCTCACTGCTTGCTGCCCTTCCTGTCAGCATCCTCTCTCCTCCATCTCACCTGCCACCAAGTGGCAACTTCTTACTTGGTTTTTGGCAGTGCTTGAATTGGAAATGTAAACGTGTTTGGATACTCACTGTCCCAGAGTACCTGTTTGTTACTGAAAAGTGCAGGCACTCTCCCATTAAAATAGCACACCCCTGTTAAGAAGTGCAAGTAGTCTGCCTTTCAAATTCAAGAAGTGTGGGTACTGAGTACCTGTGAGTAACTACGCATTTAAAGCACGTTTTTGGTTTCAATCAAACTGCTGATTTTTTTGGGGTGTGTTTTAATCGGTGTTAATCGGCTGAAACCAAATCAGTTGAAACCGAAAAAGGGAAACCATTTTATTTGCTGCCATAGTAAACTACTGTAGTGATAGGCCACAGATCAAGGGGCGGTCCTTTCTTAGATCAAAGGTTGTTGCAATGGAAGAGAAGCATTATAATTATGGAGGGGTGTGGGGGTTAAGCATTTCTCTGGAAGGGGCGGGGAGCATAAGAATAAGTGGTGGGGTAGAATAAGGCTTACCTTAGGTCAAGGTGCAAAAGGCAATCAAATGCTACAGGGCCAGTTTTTACATGATGAGGGTACCGAGAGGCCAGAAAGGCCGTAGTTCAGCCATACACATTTAGGCCTGTAGTGAAATTTTGAGATTTCTGGCCACGAAGGGGTGCTTAAAAGGCTGAGCAGAGTGAAATTATGTTGTGTTATGTTGGGTATTTGAATAGCTTTTCTAAACACCTTAGGTTGCCCCACACCATTTAGAAAAGGGACAGAAGACGTGGAAAATATGGGCCAGGAAAGAGAAAATGTGGGGCCATACCCTGGGGCAGGTACAGGGGGAAGTGTGCAAGCAGGTAATGTTTAGAAACATTGATATCCACATAATCAAGTGTATGCTAAAAGCAGTGGCGGCTGCAGCCATGAGTGTGGTCAACAAGCCTTGCTGTTTGTTGCATTTCACCGTGTAGTGCAATCAGGTGTGTAGTAGTTCAGTCTGGAAGACTTAAAAGCGTCCACCCCACAGACCCGGAAAGATATGTGGCACATCTTGGGAGACTGCATGACTTTCTGCACCGAGTAGGCTTTTGAAATCCGGTCCTTACAGCGCAGCTTCCGGGGTCCCTTTTTTGACATCAGAAAAGCAAAAGGATGTATTCATTTGAACTGCCCACTGAGTGGTGGCAGCCCCCATACACCGTGAGCCCAGCTCCCCCCAGCTAGCAAGGCCCGGCTTTGTTTCAGCAGCACGGAGCCAGCGGTGCAGAACGGACTCCCAGAACATGCAAGGGCGGGTGATTTCCATACAGTGCAGTCAGCAAAACGCGCTCTCTGTGCCTTGGCAGCCCAAGGGGGCACTTTGACATTCAATCGACACCTGCAAATCTCGCTTCGAGATCCCTGGGTATGAAGCGAACAACCCCTCCCATCCCAAAGGTACCTGGGTCAGCACTTCCAGCCCGACAAACCAGGGCCTCGCTGACGCTATATTTTGGCTCCTCTTATCTACTTTCCGGGTCAACATTTGCAAGATCCTATTTCCGTTGTTTATTTCTAAACACGTTGACAATGAAAGAGGCGCACCTTTTATTAGTTACTTATAGAAAATCCATGTTTTTTTGCAAGACTATATAACTGTTTTTATTGTGGCTCTACTCCATAATAGAAACATTCTGCTTTGGACAGAAACCTTGCAGAATTCAGCAGAAAAACCAGTTACTTACCTTCAGTAAAGGCTTTTCTGATAGCCATGGTAGCTTCCTGCAGCTTTCTCATGCTGAAAGGACTCTAGGCAACCAATCTGGACATTTTAGCAGTAGCGGCTGGTGTTGTGGACAAGTGGTGAGGCAAGCGTGGGGGGGGTCATAGGGGTTGCGGGTGGGCAAAATAAAATATAATAATAATAATAAAAAAATTCCCCGCAGCTGGCCGCATCGCGTTCTTCTGCTCCTCTTCTCACAGGTACAGGCTCCCAGACTGCCCCACGGCCAATCCTGAAGCTGCTCTCATTTATGAGAGCAGCTCCAGGATTGGCCTGAGCACCCATCGATTTGCGCTCACAGACAGACTGGGAGTCTGTGCCCGCTCTCCCCAACCCAGCAACGCAGCTGGTCTAGAGAGAGCTTCAATGCGCATGACGGTTTGACCAGGCTGAGACGGCTGGCCAAACCGTCATGAGCACTGAAGGCAGTGCACTGCCACTCCTCCTGTCATCCCCCTGTCCCCCCCTTCAAGACTCGGCAGGAAAGGAAAAATAAAACGAGTGTTTACTATCGTTATATATATTTTCCTTTCCTGCCGTTTTTGGGAGGGCGACGCTTCTCCGCCATAACGGAGGAGCTTCCGCTCCATTTTAGAGCAATTCAACCTTGTGGCACCAGGCAGTGCGCCTCCAGAGTTATACATGGGTGGGCCAGAAGTCACCATCAGAGGTGATACAGACTGTCCGTAATGGCAGCAGCATCACTAGGGAGGTCAGATCTAGCTAGCTTCCCCTTTCCACAGGCGACAAGCAAGCATTTGTAAGGCCAGCAGTTCTGGGTTTAACTAGCCAATGCATTTAACCACAAATGCTGTTTACATGTGTTACAATCACAACTGCTGTTTACTACTTTAAAGACTTTAAAGACTGCCCTATTGGGGTTGTCAATGCTGGGGGGAAAAGAAGCAAGAAGGCATTGCTTTCCGTATAGTATGCACCTAGGAGGTAAAGTATTGAATGTGACAAACAGTGTGATGGTTGAGTGTACTTTTTAGATGTAAAATATTCCCTCCTCCACTCTAAATTAATGGCTTCCTGTTAGGTTGAATGATACCCCAAATAGCTAATAGCATGAGGTGCGTGAGTAGGATAATGTTACTTACCCTGTAAGCATCTGTTCTTGGCATGTAGAGCTGAAGAGTCACATGCTTTGCATACTCCTGCCATCTAGTGTTGGGTCCGGATGTTTGCAAGTTGTTTTTCTTCGAAGAAGTCTTTCCAGTCACGAGGTAAGGTGACTCCTCCTTTCGGTGATAGTGCGCATGGGCATGGACTCCATTGTTAGATTGTTTTCCCGCAGAGGGTGAGAATGGAGTTAGTAAGTGTAGAATAGAGATGTCAATGCGTATGTATGTTAACTGATAAACTGCAACAACTACAGGAGACAGGGGAGGCGGGTGGGCGCATGTGAATCTACAGCTCTACATGCCAAGAACAGATGCAACATTATCCGTTCGAGGCATGTGAGCTGTAGATCACATGCTTTGCATAGACTATACAGCAGTATACTCCCAAAGCGGTGGCTAACCTGTAGTTGTTGTAGTTGTCTGAAACAGTGTTTTAAGTACTGCTTGGCCTACATTATCTTGTTGCCTCGCTAACACATCTACACAATAGTATTTGGTGAATGTGTGCAGTGTAGACCATGTTGCTGCCTTACAGATATCAGCTAGGAGAATATTCCCTAAGAAGGCCTTAGTAGTCCCTATTTTGTGAGTGGAATGTGCTCTAGAGGGTATTAGCAAAGTTCTTTTTGCTTTCGCATAACATGTTTGGATACATTTTACAATCCATCTTGCAATGCCTGACTTAGAAATGGGATTGCCTTTGTGTGGTGGAGAGAAAGCCACAAAGAGCCACAAAGAGTTGCTTTGTTTTGCGAAATTCTTTTGTTCTTTCAACGTAATATAGTAGAGCTTGTCTAACATCAAGGGTGTGTAGAGCTCATCTGCTACAGAATCAGGTTGAGGAAAGAACACAGGTAACTCAACCGATTGACTGATATGAAAGGCAGAAACTACTTTATGGAGAAATTTAGGATTGGTGCGAAGAACCACTTTGTCCCTGTGAAGCTGACAGAAAGGCTCTTGTATAGTTAATGCCTGGAGTTCATCAACTCTCCTCAGTTAAGTTATTGCGATGAGGAAAGCAACTTTCCATGAGAGGAACTGTAATTGGCACCTATGCATTGGTTCGAATGGTGGACCCGTTAGTCTTGTAAGAACTATGATTAGGTTCCATACTAGTGCAGGTGGAACTCTTGGTGGTATCACTCTTTTTAATCCTTCCATAAAGGCTTTAATCACTGGTACTCTGAAAAGAGATAAGTGTTGTCAGTTTTGTAAATATGCAGCTACTGCTGCTAGATGTAAGCGAATGGATGTGTAGGCTAGTCCAGATTGCTGTAAATGTAACAGATAACAGATGATGTTCTGTATAGAAGCATCAAGAGGATTGATATTGTTAGTGTTACAACAAATAACAAATTGTTTCCATTTTGCTGCATAATATGCCCTAGTAGTAGGCTTTCTAGCTTCTTTTAGTATATTCATACAGTCTGATGGTAAGTGTAAATATCCAAACTCTATGACTTCAGGAACCAGATCACCAGGTTGAGTTCTTTGGGATTTGGATGTCTGATTTCTCCATGGCGCTGAGTGAGGAGACTGGAGGTGAGATGCAGCTTTTGGTGTGGAACTACTGATAGCTCCAGCAGGGTGGTGAACCAGGGCTGACGTGCCCATGTTGGAGCAATGAGAATTAGTGTGAGGGATGTTTGCCTGAGCTTCCGAACTACTAGTGGAATGAGTGGGAGAGGCGGAAAAGCGTAGGAAAATATCCCTGACCTGTTCATCCATAGGGCATTGCCTTCGGAGAGCGGGTGTGGGAACCTGGAGGGAAGCTTGGGCGTTTTACGTTTTCTGCTGAGGTGAACAGCTCTATCTGAGGAAATCCTCATTCCTGAAAGTAGGGGAGGAGAACCGGAGGATGAAGTTCTCACTCGTGGATTTGCTGCTTCTGTCTGCTGATTGTTTATTCCTGGAAGGTGCTCTGCCAGGAGATAAATCTTGTGGTGTATAGCCCATTTCCAAATGGCTTGTGCTAGGCGTGACAGTTGGAGAGAGTGCCCCCCCCCCTGTTTTTGTATATAGTACATAGCTGTCGTGTTGTCCGTGCGGACTAGGACAGCTTTGCCTACAAGGTGAATTTGAGAGGCTTTGAGCACTAGAAACACTGCTAATAGCTCTAGGTGATTTATATGTAGAATGTTGTGCTTTGGACTCTACAATCCTTGGATTGTGTGATCCTGTAAGTGAGCACCCCAACCAGTGAGCGATGCGTCTGCTGTTAGCGCGGTCTGTGGAACAGGGTCGATGAGGGGCTGCCCTTTGCGTACATTTTTTGTGGGTTCCACCACTGCAGAGAGCGATGGGTGTGGCCGTCTACCAACACTAGATCAGTTAATTGACCGTGCGACTGGTTCCACTGATGAGCTAAGCATTCTTGAAAGGGACGCATGTGAAGTCTTGCATGGGGTATGATTATGATGCAAGAGGCCAGCATTCCCAGCAGTTGCATGAAGAATCTGGCAGGTAATGAGAGGTTGGGCTGAAACTGAGTGAGAAGAGTCTGAATGTTGTGAATTCTGGCTGCATTGGGAGAGGCTAAAGCTTTTTGAGTGTCTACGGTGGCTCCCAAATAAGTTAGTGTGTTTGAAGGCTGCAGATGAGACTTCAGCGCATTCACTGTAAACCCTAGTTGTTGTAGTAAGTGAATTGTGGCTTGAGTGTGCTGGAGACACTTGTGGTAAGTTCTGGCTTTGATGAGCCAGTCGTCTAGATAGGGGAAGATGTGGATATGCTGTCTTCTCAGATGAGCTGCGACTACTGCCAGACATTTGGTAAATACTCCGGGAGCAGTTGTGACTCCAAACCATAGTACTTTGAATTGGTAATGTTTACCCGCTATCACAAATCTGAGATATTTGCAATTAGCGGGGTGAATTGGAATGTGGAAATATGCGTCTTTTAAGTCTAGAGTAGACATAAAATCGTGCTTGTTGAAGTGTCACCATGTGGAAATGTACAGACAGTATGTAGAGGTTCAGTTCTCTGAGGTCCAGAATAGGTCTTAACGAGCCGTCCTTTTTGGGAATTAGAAAATATAGGGAGTAAACGCCTGACCCTTGATATTGTAATGGTACTGGCTCTATGATTCCTTTTAGCAAGTGAGACTGGGCTTCTTGTTTGAGGAGGTGCAAATATTCTGGTGACATTTTGTGAGAACGAGGTGGAATGTTTGGAGGATTGGTGGTAAGCTCCAGGCAATAACCATGTTGGATAATTCCTAACACCCATTTGTGTGTTGTTACAGACTGCCAAATGGGGAGGAACTGTAGAAGACGTCCCCCGACAGGTGATAAATGATTGGAGGGAAGGGTAGGTAAGTCACTGCTTGTTAGAGGAAGGGGAGTTACGGGTTGTGGAACCTTTTCCTCTACCCTTGCCGTTGTTTCCTCTATATCCTCCTCTAAAGAAACCTCTTGTGGAGGAAGGTTGATTGTTGCCTTTATAGGAGGAAACATTGGTGTCTGAGGATGTGGTCTTAGACCCCCCCCACGATAAAAGGAACGACGAAAGGAGCCCCGGTTTGAAGGAGACTGTAGAGCTCCCATAGATTTAGCTACATCAGTGTCTTTTTTCATTTTCTCTAAGGCCTAATCAACTTCAGGCCCGAAAAGGTGCTCTTTATCAAACGGAGTGTTTAAGATAAATTGTTGGACTTCAGGTTTGAAACCTGATATCCTTAACCAGGCGTGTCTCCTGAGTAGCACACTAGTGTTAATCTCTCGAGCTGAAGTGTCGGCAGCATCTAAGGCACATCTAATAGAGGAATTGGAGATGAGCTTTCCTTCTTGTATTAAATCCTGTGCTTTAGCTTTGTGCTCATCTGGGAGATATTGGAGCAATTGCTCCATTTTGTCCCAGTGCGCTCTATCATACCTGGCTAAGAGGGCCTGGGTATTGGCAATGCACCAATGATTCAATGCATGGACAGCTATTCGTTTGTCAGAGGCGTCTATTAATTTTGAGTCTTTGTTCAGAGTGGGCATCCTCAGAGGTTTGTGAAATATCCCGTTTGCGGGCATTAGAGACAACAAGTGAGTCTAGGGGTAACTGCTCCTTAATGAAGACTGGATCAGAGGGAGCAAGCTAATACTTTTGATCTGTTCTGGGAGTCAGAATGCGAGCACAATTAGGGTCTTTGAAGATATCATCGGCGTGTCTCATCATGCCTTTGAGCATAGGGAGAGTCTGACTAGATCTGTGTATACTACTCAAAGTTTCAAACAAGAAATCCTCTTCTAGGGATTCTTTGTGTAGTTGTACCCCGTGATATTATGCAGCTCCAGCAAGCAACTCTAAATAGCCTACATAGACGTCAGGAGGGGAAGGCTTTGCAGGGTAAAGGTCTGGGTCATTATCTGTAGGTGGATCAATAGTGTAGTCTTACCAGGGATCTACAGGTAATTGAATATCCCCATCATCTCCATCATCATCATCATCATCATCATCAGGCTGAGAGGGTGGAGAGTTGTGTGGTGTGATAAATAAATGTTCCAATACTGGAGAAGATGGTGAATGTGTAGGGGAACGTAGTGGAAGAGGAGGAGGGGAAGGATTAGTACCAACATTCTTCCTTTTTAATGGAATCTTATATTGTATGTCGTCTGACTCAGGTTTGCGTTTGTGAGGCGGTTTGGTAAGAAGATGTCCTGTTTCAGGGTTAATGTAAAGTTCCTTTTGTTTAGGGTCCAATTTGGGAGGTGGTAAGTCGAGAATCAGATCCTGTGGCTTCGAAGGAGCATTTTTTGGTTTCGGCGCCAATGACTTTGGTGCCGAGATGGAAGCTGTTTTGACTTTTGACGTCAAGGGTTTTGGCTCCGAAGCAGTTTTTGGCTTCGAGCTCTAAGGTTTCGGCTCGGTGCCAGACTTTGGCCGACTCGATCCTGAGCCGGAAGGCTTGACAATGGGTTTCGGTGCCGAGCCGGGAGGTGGGGCGTCAGAAAAATCATATCGGTGCCAACCTTGGCCCGGAGGCGGAACCGAAGCCTTTTGCTTAGGTTGGGTAGGTTTTCGGGGCAAGGGGTGTTCGGTAATCACAGGACCTTGACCCTGTGGTATGTCCTCTTCCATCTCCGAGTCCGATTCAAGAATCGATAAGGGCTGTTCTTCCTGTTCCTCTTCAGCCCCTTGTGCATCGAATTCTTCTTGCTCGGATCCTTCATCGAAGATGTCTGGCGTGTATTCGATGTTCTGGCTTTGCATTTCACGACGTCGAGCCTGACGATCGACGAGCATCTTCTTGGATCAAAACGATCTACATGCGTCGCAATCTTGTTCGTTGTACTCTGGAGAGGAGCACAAGTTGCACACTTTGTGCGAGTCAGTGCACGGATATTTTGCATGGCACCGAGGGAAGAATTTGAATGGAGTCCGATCCATCGACTGCGAGGTGGACTGACGCGGTTAGGCCCGACGGCCTTCCACGAGTCTTCCGATATAAATTGAAATTTTCTTCGACCGATGCGATACGCGGAAACAATACCGACGCAGGTTTAGTGGAACCCGAAGTCCGGTTTCGAGCCAGAGCGCAGCAATTCACGTCTGAACCCGATGACGGAAAAAAAAATATAACAATGGAGTCGATGCCCATGCGCACTATCACCGAAAGGAGGAGTCACCTTACCTCGTGACTGGAAAGACTTCTTCGAAGAAAAACAACTTGCAAACATCCGGACCTAACACTAGATGGCAGGATTATGCAAAGCATGTGATCTACAGCTCACATGCCTCGAACATACTGTTCTGGGTGGAGTCATGACCCACTCTATGTATATTTTAAAGAATTGGCACCAATATGTAATGCAGAGAGCTGCACTGTCAAGTCAGACTTAAAAAAGACACCACCTCAGTAGACAACCAGTAAGAACATCTCCCAAGAATGAAAACACCCACAAAAGAGGGAAGACGAAAGTGTGATGAGGAGAATGGGGGAAGATACCGTATCTACGAAGGAGAGTGTTTTTAAGGTAAACATCTTCTAAGGGATGCTCGGTCTCACAGATTCTACACTGTTAAATACTCCAACAGCAGCATCCACAATGGAATAAAGGTCTTAAAAGCACAGGAGTATAATTTCCTAGACCAACAAGCATTAGCAAAGTCAACAGGTCTCACCTATACAAGATTTATTGGCTTAGTCAATGTTTTTAAGACATGTTGCAGAGCAGCGAATCATAAAAGAACAATTAAGACGTGGCTTTTATGTAAATAACCCCTGAGGAGGCCCTCCGACTGTTGTTTCTCACGGTTTGTTAGAATCTGAATGTATGTAACTAGGGAATGTGCTCACACTAAACGACTGAACACAATCTTGCAATTTTACTTATATAGCTAGAAATATGTGTGACAAATTGCACCACACAGCACTTTTTTCACAAAAATGTAATTGTAGGGACCCACAGTCAGCGTTGTGTTTTTTCACCATACACAACGCATTATTGTTTTGTAATATTATGACGTAAATTGTTCAAAACCCACTTTATTTTAGTGGACTGAAACCAGTAGCCAGAATTTGCTCTTTAATAATTGTGCAGCCCCAATGTAAGAGCCATATTGATAATGACATTTCTTCTGGGGTAACATGCCAGAACGCTCCCTCGATGAACACATACGATTTATATCGCAAAATACACCCAATGGTTCTAAAGTCATGGGTATGCTAGAGCTGAGAAGGTATTTGGTATGACGTCTTTTCCTTTAGGACAGAGTACTTTTTATATACTACTGGACCTGCCCTTGGCCCTAATAGTTTAGGATCTTTAGTCTTTCACCGTTATTCATCCATCATTTAATTACAGTGATTGGAATTACATACAGTAAGAGCGGGAGCTGACTTCATGTAATAAATTTGCACTTCCGTAAGAACCTCTGCGATAGCTAAGTGAAAACCTGAAGCTTCCCTGCGGATCTCGTACCTGTTAACAGGCATTAATTCGGAAACCAGACTGAGCGCCAATCTTGAAGTTAGACACACACACACACACACATGCTTTACTAGCCCGTTAAGAAGCCCCATCCAAACAGCACTACTTTTAAACACATGCATCCCACTGTGTCCATTTGCTTTGAGATAGGCGGCATCAATCTTTTCTATGTTACAAATTTTGAGGGAAGCAGCTGCCTACAGGTGGTGGAAAGCACAAGGGAAACACTCACCCCCTCCCCCAAATCAGGCAGGGGTTACCGATCAGGGACAGAAGATATCACAAGCAAGGACGGCAGGGAGGGGTGAGGGGGAAGGTGGGCAGCAACACAGAGAAGTGGTGGGTGGGTGGGGTAAGAAGCAACACAGGCAAACAAATTTAAAAAGTACCTCAATCACAGCGCAAGCAGCAGAGAGACAGTAAATAAGAAGAATCAATCTGTGCTTGATCTACCCACTAGGAAGAAACAGGAAGTGATGCCTGACCTATGCTGTCCAATTAGGAGGCAGCACAGAAGAGTGACACTGAAACTAATGAATGGTAAGCAATGGGCGAGCTCCAAGACCTTTCTGTAAACAATGGTGTCTCGCAAGCGACAGCGCATGCAGTAACACATGCTGCTCACCACACGGGGGCAACCCTAAAAATTGCTGCAGATCTGCTCTGCCAAATGGAGTCGGGGTCCTGATATCAGACTAAAGGCATTAATGGCAGTGACAACCAAATTTCAGACAAATGCTAGCATCAGAGTAAGACACTGCTGGTGAAATCTGCTAGCTGGAGAAGCCAGACCCGAACATATACAGCTGCACCGCTCTGCTTGAACCTCTACAGAGAATTGCCAGCTTTCTAGTTGAAGTACAACTTTCGACCTGGCTATGGTATTGCTAGAAAACCCAGTCAAACAATGTGGCGTAGTGAATGTGTCATGGGCCTCAGAGCAAGGAAGGAAATAGGACCCCGGCTGATGTTTGAACTGTGAAATACAGCAAATCAGGGTTCAGTGGGCCCTCTCGGCCCTGGTGATACTGCACCTGCTACACAAATGGAAGCTATGCCACTGGTCGAACACAAGCAGCCATAGCTTTGTAACAGCGGGCCAGTGCCCACAGAGTCGGAAGTGTCCTGTCCAGTTTGCAATGCTTGCTTACAAGTCTCTATTCAGCAAACCGCACAGTTCCAACCTGCATTTATTCTTATAATGTTATCCTTTGTTCCGACTTGTGGAACCTGTAGTGAGGCGGTAACACTGCACCTAGGAGACCAAACCCTGCGGCAGCGGTAATTACCTTTGTGTTATTAGTTCATTTTACTAGGGTACCCTGAGAACCGAAACAAGGCGCGGTACACAAAAAGATTGTGCTGAGCACCCCGGAAGGAGCTGCAAGAAGATGGGGGTGTAACAGCAGTCTGTCCACACCAGTGCTTAATTTGTAAAAAAAAAAAAAAAAGTGCTGGGGCCCTACTCTGGTAGCCACTGCAGCTTGCACCAGTCATTGCCCCTGCCAACATTGCCAATGACAGTACCAACACAACTGCTAACCATCACACTCCTACAAGTGTGACAATTCAAGTAAATTCCAGGCCCCCAAAGCTTTAAGAATGGCTATTAATCATTTTTAATGTATACTGAATTATTAAAGGACTTGCTGTTGTACTCATCTCTGAATTAGACAGACAACGCCACCATGTGGCAGACTCATAAGGGCCGGTGTTGACTATTAAGTGCTGGTGCTGAGCACCGGAACCACAGCTCAAATTAAGCACTGGTTCACACCTCCCTTCTGAAGCAGGACTTGTAACGCAAGCCCTTGGAGCACATGGGGCCCCCAAGCCCTTCAGAGGGTCTCCATTCCGCCCAGGAATCTCTATCTGTAAGATAGGAGACTCAGGGGGCCCTCTTCACGTTCTGCAGGGGGGCCCCATCATTTTACGTTACGCCACTGTCTACAGCCAGTGCTTAACTATGACTAGCGCCTCGTACGGAAGCCGAGGGAGAGGGGCAGACATCTGCGCACTTCCCTTCCTGCCAGACAAAGACTTGGTTGTCAGGCCGAGCCGTGTTTAACCCCTTTGCCCCTCGCACTATGAGCTCGTGGCTGGAGGAAGTAGCACGAGCGCCGCGGTATCTGGTCCCCGTCTCTGACCAGCGCGGCTTGTCGGCGCCATCGCCTTTATTCTGAGGAGAGCTCGGACTGTCACCACAAGGTCCACGTCTTCGGAATAGAACGAGGGTCGGGTCTGGCTCTGGGAGCCCGTGCACCAACCGAGTCCTGAAAATATCTGGCAGCAAGAAATATCTTCGGATATGGAAAAGAGCATTCAAAATGCAAAAAAGCACATCTCTTTAACACGCAAGTGTTTCCACTCAGTACATTAGACTGTATATCTGCAGTGAGAAGTATTTAGTTAAAGTTTTAGGGGCACATGCATCAAAGGTTTTGCGATCGCAAACGGTGCGATTCGCAAAAATCGGCCGTTTGCGATCGCAAAATTACCTTTGCGATGCATCAAGGGTCAAGGCCCTCGCAATTTGAGAATTCGCAATTAATTGCGAATTCTCAAGTGCATTGCATTTAAGGAATCGCAAATTGAGATTCCTTAAATGCAATGCATTAAAGTAAAAAATTAGCGATTTCGCTAATAGGGCGCAAATTACCATGAAGTTGAACTTCATGGTAATTTGCAAAAACTATGAAAAATGCACTAAAGTGCATTTTTCAAAGTTCCATTTTACACACACACATGCCCTTGGGGCATGTGTGTGTGCAAGATGTACTCATATGCAGATTTCAGGGGTGCAACAGGGGGTCCCTTTGACACCCTGGCACCCTTGAAATTGCATTCTCAATTTGCGATTCTCTAATTGCGAATCGCAAATTGAGAATGTCTTCCCATTCATTCCTATGGGCCTCTAGGCCCATAGGAATTGATGGGGAGGTATTCCTTAATTGCGACTCGCAATTAGCGAGTCGCAATTAAGGAATGTTTAGGAATCGCTATTTTTATAGCGATTCCTACATGCATAGGCTTTTGCGATTCCTTAATTGCGATTCCTTAATAATCGCAATTAAGGAATCGCAAAAGCCTACCTTGATGCATGTGCCAGATAGTTTTTAAATAGAAACTGAGAAACATGCTGTGATGACAATGAGTGAACTAAGAGGTAAGGTAGGTCAGTTGTCATGGGTACTCCATATGTGGCCTAGATTCTAATTATACACAGAGCAAAGTTATAGTTTATTAAATCAAACACATAAGAGGTTTATGTACAGCGCACATTTTTAACTCATTTATGCGAAGGTAATCTGATGTGTGATAATGAACAAAAAAGGATGCCTGGTGGCAATGTATTTGCGTAGGATCACACAATTTGGACAAGCAAGAAAGCCATAACTGGTCACAGAGTTTCTAGTTTCACGTTGGCAATTCAGCCACTAGGTGGGTCCCTCTATCTGACATCAAAGGTTAATGCTTTGTCCTTAATTCTTGGAAGAGGAGATTAGAGTGTTGGTGACAGGCAGAATCCACATTTTATTTTTAGCAGTCTCACACAGCAGGAACCTTTCCCAGGGATATACAGGCGCTTCACAACAGGCACAGACTGTACATGTTTTTTTATAACAGCAGGAGATTTGCAGGATGCGGAACCGAGGCTAGGATTTGAACCTGGTTCTCTATGTTACATGGTCAGCATATGTAGCCACTAAGCCTCATGAGCTCTCGAGAAACCTCAGTTCGTTTTGGTTTGAGGCCCAAAGTGGGCCTCGAGCTGTGCCAGAGCTTCTGGTTTGAGCCTGGCTCAGGCTTTCAGTGGCTCGTCTACCACTACTTCGCGAGTGTGACAGGCCCAGGGCATGGCAAGAGAGGGACAGAGAGCATGAGATGACAAGAATGAGACCGGGAAAGGGAAAGGGGGAGGCGAGAAGGATATGAATGGTGTACCCAAGAAAATGAGAGCGAGTTCATGAATGAAGCAAGCCAATGAGAACACTAAAAGAGGAAATGATGGCGGGGAAGAGCGGGAGGGCGGTGGTAGAGGAAAAGAGAACAGTAAGCAAACTTAACATCTTGATAGCAAAGGCAATGAATGCTTACGCCTTTTACCCGCCACAGGTTGGCAGTTTATTTATTTTTTATATTGTCATGTAGTGTGAGCACCACTCATTCAGGTTTTCCAGACGTATATAATTCCCAAACAAAAAATCCAGCAGATTGCAGAGCACAAAAGAATTAACATGATTAACAAGCTACAATTACAAAACACCGTATTTTAGGGCCGGACTGGGAACAGAAACCGGCCCTGGCAAACTGCTCAGCTGGCCCCCCCTGGGGTGAGGGGGAGTGCGGCCGAGCAGTTTGCGAGGGCCTGTTTCGGCCGATTTTGTTACCGGGGGCCGATATTGCCGACCCCCGGTAACAAAAACGGCCCCCCAGGGGCCCAAAACCGGCCCCCACCCTAGCGGCCTACCGGGGAAACGCCCGGTGCCCGCTATGGCCAGTCCGGCCAAATTGGTAACAATAGTAGCATTTGTTAATGAAACTTATCAGGGTATCTACATACGATGTTTGAGAAATACAACAAGGCAGGTTGGGAAAGAATCTAATTTTTGTTCCAAGTAGACAACAGTAAGATGGTTACAGGGTGTCGAGCAATTTGGACAAAAAGAAGTGAATCGTCCATGCAGTAGGGATAGTCTAGTAGGATTGAAAGCAAAGTAGATAAAAGAAAGATTCATAACTAAACCAGTAGGGGTTTGTCAGCGGTGGGAAACAACACCAAAATCCTTCTCTATAAAGGTAATATGTGACATATCATGAAACAAATGCCTATCAGTAGGCTTTAATACAGATAAAAAATCTACCTTTAAATGCCTATTGACGTTTCACAATCAATATGTTAGCCCTACTGCATTTATCATAACTTTTCATGATCAGACCGATGGCTTCAGAAATATTTTTTCCTAGTGAACCAATCGTGGCCTCTAGCTGATATTAATGGCTTGTCACCATAACTAGCTGAGGCCTCCTGTACTGAGCTTAAGTGTTTCCACCAAGCACACGGTCATAAAATTACATAGTATCCAAAGTTACAGTTGGCAAAGAAAAAATATTTTCTCTCCTAAAGAGGGCCTAACAACGAGGCTGACAGTGCAATTCTTCCATACCCAGGGTATGTTAGAGGGGGTAAACAGCACCAAAACCTTTGTCTATTACGGTAATCTGTGAGAATCGATGTAACAAAATACCTATCTATAGGTGTTAACACACAGTAAAAGCAATCTACCCATAAATACCTACTGTTTTTAACGTTTGCTTTTCACAATCAATATGTCAGGCCTACTGCCTTTATCGTGACTTTTCATTCTAAATAATCAGACATATAACCTTTATCATTGGCTTGTCACCACAACCAACTCAGACCTACTGTGTTGGTATAAACCTTCCCAAAAGGCAACCATCAGCTATACCGTAAGAAAATTATAAATGTATACAAAATACCATTGCAAAAACAATATAAAACCCATGCTAATAGAGCCTAATAAGGATTACCATAGCGCAAATCTTTGTTTCCCAAAATGTGGGTTGCGACTGGGTCATGAGCTTATTTTTGGTGGGTTGTAAAGGTCCAATCAATAAGTAAAGATGCCATTAAATTCTGTATTTATCACTTCATCTTTGTTGCCCCCAAAGACAGAGGTCAAATGTCAGGCTCTGTCTTCTGACAAAGCCCTGCTTTTTTAGGTCTCGGTTAGGCAGCGCTTGCGCTGTGTCTTCGAGACATGCTGTATTCAGGATATGGGCATAAAGCTCCGCCTACTTTCCGCCCATCTGTTTAATTGGCTCCTGTCCCTGTCCTTTGTAAATGGTGGCTTGTCATTAGGCCTAGTAGTCCCTCCTTAGTGCCGCCTTGTCTCTTCTTGTAACCTCCTATGAGAACACCCCCTGTTACATGAGTTGTTACGCCCTAGGTTTTAATTACAGTCTCAAGGCACTATTTTCTGAAAGGCCTTCAGACAGGACACTCACTTGGTCCAAAACTAGGTTGGCAGTGGTTACTTTACTCGCTAGCACATCTCACATTTATATTAGACCTTCTATAAATTTCCCTTCATCAGCTCCACATAGAGTACAACCTAACCCGGAATTAATATAATAATTATTTTGCCACATTTCAAAGCTACTAGCAGCTTACAGTACTGCACCTAAACAAGCAGTGCTGGTGACTTGCTCACTAGGGACTTCTAGGAGCAGCTTACGGTACTGCACCTACCACATCTCACATTTATATTAGACCTTCTATAAATTTCCCTTCATCAGCTCCACATAGAGTACAACCTAATCCGGAATTAATATAATAATTCTTTTGTCACATTTCAAAGTAAATAATTGTATATATGGACATAGCTATTTGAATGTACTCGTGGTACTGTCCTGCATGCAATGCATTATGGGTAGGGTGGATTTATCATATCTTCTGCAGGATGCAGTACCATATGTGACCAAAAGTTTATGATGCTCACTAGGGACCTCTAGGAGCAGCTTGCAGTACTGCACCTAGACAAGCAGTGCTGGTGCCTTGCTCACTAGGGACCTCTAGGAGCAGCTTGAGGTACTGCACCTAGACATGCAGTGCTGGTGCCTTGCTCACTAGGGACCTCTAGGAGCAGCTTTCAGTATTGCACGTAGACAAGCAGTGCTGGTGCCTTGCTCACTAGGGACCTCTAGGAGTAGCTTGTGGTACTGCACCTAGACATGCAGTGCTGGTGCCTTGCTCACTAGGGACATCTTGGAGCAGCTTGCGGTACTGCAACTAGACAAGTTGTGCTGGTGCCTTGCTCACTAGGGACCTCTAGGAGCAGCTTGCGGTACTGCACCTAGACATGCAGTGCTGGTGACTTGCTCACTTGGGACCTCTAGGAGCAGCTTGTGGTACTGCACTAAGACAGCCAATGCTTATTTGCAACGCCAATACCTCAAGCTACCAATAATGCGAGACCTATTGCATTGCAAATGCTTCTTTTAACATGAGAGTTGGTGTTTACAAACTCCGCTCACATTGCAGTCAGAGAAAGAAAAGTAAAGTGAATTATATGACAGTCTTGCTGGGGTACAGAGTGTGAATGGCAGGGCTGTCGGATGTAATTTTTGATAACACACAACAAAATGTAAATAGCTGTAAACGAACTCTACACATTCAGAAGTTAACAAAGCACAATTTGTTGTAATTCTAAAGTGTGATGGAAACAAATATTTTAATGGGATCAAAACAAATCAAGCAAGGCATTTTACTTGGTGATGCACAAATGAGAAACATTCACTGAAACCTGATTTCCACACATTATCATTCATGTGCAATATAGCTTTATCAGTAAAACTATGGGGCATATTAGCAAGACTGGCGATAAAATTATCGCGGTTTTAGCGGCAGGAAACTGCTGCTAAAACGGCGATAATTGGCTTGCTAATAAGCGTTATAGAATTCCAATAGAAGCCCAGGTTAGATGTGCAGGACATCTAACCTGGGCTTCTATTGGAATTCCATAACGCATATTAGCAAGCCGATTATCGCCGCTTTAGCGGCAGTTTCCTGCCGCTAAAACGGCGATAATTTTATCGCCAGTCTTGCTAATATGCCCTATGTCCTTGCAAATTTAGTGGCCATTTCAATGGAAAATGTGCTGTCTGTAAATGACAGTGTGCTACCTCACAATGCTTTAGTTATATTTAAAAAAAAATCCCCATTCATGTCCATTAAAGCTAGGAGTGTCGGGAAAGTTTAATGTTATGAAAATTGGGAAGTGGTTATAAAAAGTTTGGGAAGCATTGATCTATTCTCACGTTTTGATCATCAACAACAAAATCCTTGCCTGCTATGGTAATCTGTGATATTCCACCTAACAAAATATCTGCCTGCTGGTTTTATCACTTGCACTTTATAATATCAATTCTTAAAAGCCTGCTGTCTTTAGGACATGCTTTTCACAATAAGTAGGTCAAGACTACTGGCTTTGTCATAATGTTTCATAATAAATGGATCAAACCTATGAAATCTGGCATAACTTTTCTCAATGAACTGGTGAAGCCTATACCCCTTACCATTAGCTTTACACCTTGCCCAACACAGGCCTATTCAAGTGCACATTAACTGGCAACTAGCATGCATACAATTACAGAAATACAAATATGTAGAAAGTACACCTTGCAAAACAATATCCAGCCAATCTCAACAGGGCCTAACAAGAATCATCACAGTGAAAACTCCCAGGGTTTGTAAGAGTGTGTGTGACCAACACAAACGCTTGCCTACTATGGTAATCTGTGAGATTACAAGTAACAGATTACTTGTCTGTAGCTTGTAACACAATATGATAACAATCAACTGTTGAAGGCTTACTGGCTTTAAGAAATTCTTTTCACAGTAAATAAGCTAAGGCTACAGCCTTTTTCATAACATTTCATAATAATCAGACCAGGCCTTTGTCATCCGACAAAATTTCCCAGTGCACCGATCAGGCCTTAAGCGTGTCACCATAACCAACTCAGGCCTCCAGTATTGAGTATAAGCTTTTCCACCAGGCAACCATCAGGCACATAGTTATAAAATTAGTAAGGTATATGAAAGTACATTTGGCTAAGCAAAATACTATCTCTCTTATGAGGGTCTGACAAGGGTTCTCACAGAGTAAACCTTCTATATCCATGGTTTGTCACACGGGGTAACCAACACCAAACCTGTTGACTACTATAGTAATCGGTGAGATTTCTTGTAAGAAAATACCTTTCTGTAGACTTTAATATAGATGAATAACAATCCATGTTATTGCCTATTGATGTTGACATATGTTTTTCACAATAAATATATCAGACATAGTGCGTTTCATAATAAATAGATCGGGCCTATAGCTATGATCACTGGCTTGCCACCATAACCAACTCAGTCCTGCTGTATTGAGTATAAGCTTTAAGACAAGTCGAAAAGTGCAATACAGGCAGTCTTTTTAGTAGAAGCACACACATTCAGTCGAATCAAATCCTGTACTCAGGAGAACGAACATGAGGGTGGGGCCTGAGCCTCTCTCTCAGTAGTACCCTGAAAGCTCTCTTTGTTGATTACATAGGGTCCACTGAACTGTCAAGTCACACCTACACTTCCATAAAGATTAGTGTAGCCCTAGGCATCCCAAGCTGCTCACAAACACAAAACTGCACTCCGATGTTAACGATGGAAGGGAACGGCCCTGGGACTGTAATGCATTCCTTATGATTGCCCTCCAATGCCATGTGTGTGTCCCCTAAAGTTCAAAGTCAGGCAGGCATCCATCCTGCTACTGGTTCAGCCAGCTGGATAAATAAACAGAATAATCACAGCTGTATGGCTGGCACACACTTTTTTCTGTGGAAACACACCAATCAAAAAATGTACTCTAGGATGCCCAACATGTGGGCAGAGCCAAAGCTCTTCTCTGTAGTACTCTTGAAAGCTCTTTTTTAGATTGATCACATTATGTCCGGCGAGAGCTGTGCTGTCAAGCCAGACCTAAAAAGGGAGCATTCTTGATATGAAGAGGGACGGCGCTCTAGATTCTGCAAGTGTTGCTGGAGAAAGATCTGAGAAGCATGGACCTCTTCTTAAAACACAAAGTGAAGAGAGATGCAGCACCGGGTTGGAGAGCTTCTGGATAAAGATAGCATCTTAGAGAAATATTTCAGAATCTGGAGGTTCAGAGCTTTGTATTCAAGGCTGGCAGTTCTCATGGAGCAGAGGGCCTCGATCAGGAGCCATCTGAGGCATTTGTGAGAAACCTAGCATCAGCACGACGACTAACTTCAAAAAGGGAGAGTCAGCTTTTTGGGAGGCTGCTGAGGAAGGCAAAACTTAAGAGATTACCATGGCCCATGGCCTCAACTGCTAGTCTCAGATAGTGAGGTGAGAATAAATGGTTTAACATTTTGAGTTATGAAGATGGAATCTAGCAGTTGATAAAACAAAATGCAAAGATCTTTAAGAAGTTCACCCGAAGGCTCAACAGAAAGAATGAACCGTGAGGGGCACTACAAGAGCAGGGGCAGTTGTCAGGAATCTAACATGGGATCACTGCTTAATTTAAGCCGCTGGTTTCCCGTGCTCGGCACCAGCACTTTATTGTCAACGCCGCCTCTTATGACAGTCTGCCACATGGTGGCACCGTTTGTCTTATTTTTTTAGGAGCACAACAGCTGTTTAATAATTAAATACAAATTTAAATCACTAATACCTGCCACCCGAAGCTATAAGAATAGCTTTGGCGCCATGTAGCAGTAATTTTAATGTATATTTAAAGTCTGAATTGTCAGACTTGTATGAGTGAGATGGCTAGTAGTGCTAGTACTGTCATTGGCAGCACTAGAGGGAGAAATGGGTGGTGCAAGCTGCAGTGGCCTCCTGACAAGGGGACTGGAACTTCCTGTTTTTTTTTTTTTTACAAATTAAGCCCTGCGTAGGATAGACAAGGCAGAGTGCCACCAAGGAAGATATGCAGGGCCTAATTCACCAAACTTTCTCCCATCATTTACTCCCGGAAACTCAAAAGCGAGTCAGGGGCATGACATGAGTAAATCACAGAACATGTTATGCTAATCAGGCCCTCACTGTCATTGGTTTAATTGTAACTTACCATGCAGTAGTAACACTCTGACATCACTTAGTAGGCAGACCCAGCACGTTGTATGGACAGCTATTCGGGAGGCTATTTTCACATTTCTATTATGTATTGCATTTTTGAATCTGGGGTATTTACATAGTGTTATCCTGGCTGGTTCCCCGTGCAGCTGACTGGGCTTCAAACAGAAGTGCACATTACAACCAGTGGCGTAACACAGAGCCCCGCAGCCCCTGCGGTGCGGAGGGGAGGCCCAATCTCCAGGGGGCCCCCTCAGCACAGTACTCTGGCCGGAGAGCTCCTAATTGAGTCCGGAGGAGACTCCTCCACGTGCCTTGCAGGGGGGCTCCCTCAAGTTTCGCTACGCCAGTGATTACAAAACTCGGGTACAGGTTTGCACCATCAGCTGATAAACGCTGCACAAATGTGAGGGCATTCCCGACTCTGTTTAATAGCAACTCTTGCTGATAGGTAGGAACATTTATGTTATGTTAAAAATATTTTTAAAACGTGCATACACCATTCGGTTTCATGGCGCTGGAGTCTAAGGGACACTGACGCTAAGCCATTCATTCATACGCCTGGCGGAACAGCCAGGTCTTTAGGAGTTTCCTGAATTGAGAATAAGAGCCCCACAATTTTGGAATTCTCTCCCTCTGGACATCAGATTGTTGACATAAGACCGCGACTCTTAGTCCCCCCAGTTTCTTACGTTTGAAAGATGGAATAGCTAGAAGATTAGGATGGGAAGATCTAAGATTCCGAGAAGGGGAGTATCGCTGTACCCGAGAAGAGACAAACACTGGGCATTTGCCATGAAGTGCTTTAAAGATGATACATCCCAGCTTAAATGCACTGCGTTTGACTACCGGGAGCCAGTGTAATATTTTCATCAGCGGAGTGACATGGTACCATTTAGGCTGGTGGTAGATTAATCTAGCAGCCTGATTTTGCACCAGTTGTAGTCTTTTTGATTGATATGCTGGTATACCAAAATAGATTGCATTGGCATAGTCAATATGAGAGATGACTAGCGCCAATACTACTTGGGTCAGGGCATCAGTGGTGAGGAATCTGCTGATCTTCCTGATCCTTCGAAGCTGAAAGAAACAGGAAGAAACCACCGTCCCAATCTGAGATTTCATAGACAAGTCACTGTCAATTGTGATGTCCAAGCTTCTGGTTGAACTGGAGGGGAGGGGGGAGGTTTCCCAGTTCAGTAGGCCAGAAATTAGGATGCCAGGGGTTTGATGGCCCTCCAATTAGGATCAGTTCTGTTTTATCTGGATTTAGTTTCAGGTGGTTGCTGTTCATCCAGCTACTTATGTGTCGCATGGTGGATTGGAAGTTAGAGACGGAGGCGGCTGACTTATCAATGTCAGCCCTCTGAAGCCATCAAGTGAGTGAAGCGAGCAAACGCTACCCACTCTGGATGAAGTCCCTACATTCTGCCTTCCGTCCATCTATCTCTCCATCCTTTAAGCCTTTCGTGCATCCATCCATCTTTTCATGTTTCCACCCATCCTTTCACCATTCCATCCATCTACCCTTTCATCATTACAGTCTTGCATCCATCCTTTCACTCAAACGTCCAGCCATTCATCCATACTTTTCCTATCCATCCAACCATCAATTCACCATCCTTTTATCAATCCACTGATCCATCCTTTCACCCTTCCATTCAGTTGTCCATTCATCCATCCACCCATTCAACCAGCCTTTCATCATTCCAGCCACTTTCTTTCACCCACCAATGCAAATCTTGTTTTCCCCTCTATCCATCTGTCCTTTTACCTTTGCATCCATCCTTTCATCCACAGTTTTTTCCTTATTTTCATATGTCCCTCCTTTCGCTCTTCCTTTCAACCCTCTTTCACTCTCTCTTTCATTCCCTCCCTTTTTTCTTCTTAATTCCTTTGCTATGGTTAACCCCTGATCTCCTCATCGTTTTTCTTTACTTTTGATTTTTTAATAGCTTTTGTCTGCAGAGCTGCACAGCCAGGACAGGGTCGTAAATAACTATAATTGTCAACACCTCCCCCACCCCCCTTGTAGCTGTAAAAGGGGGGGGAGGAGGCGGGGGAGTTCACGATGCCACCGGAAGGGATACGCTGCCCTGTGAAGCATGCCATGGGGTCTGAAGGAGCGCACTGCCCAGAGGAAGACTCCATGACAGCCTCGGGCACAGGAAGGGGTACACTGCCCTGTGAAGCATGCCATGGAGATGGAAGGAGCAGACTGTCCAGAGGATTATTCTACGAGAACCTCGGGCAGAGGAAGGGGTATACACCGCCCTGCGGAGCATGATATGGGGACAGAATAAACTGACTGCCAAGGGTGGAGTCTACAAAAACCTCGGGCACAGGATGGGGTATACACTGCTCTTTGAAGCTTGCCATAGGGTCTGAAGGGACAGACTGCCCACAGGAAGACTCCATGACAGCCTCAGGCACAGGAAGGGGTATACACTGCCCTGTGGAGCATGCCATGGGGTCTGAAGGATCAGTTTTCTCAGGGGGGGACACTACGAGAGCCTAGAGCATGCTTAGAGAGGTATTCAGTGGGTGTAGACAGGGCTGTAAGTGGGCCGGGTCTCACCGGTGCTGAGCACCTGCAGTTTTTTAAAGGGGGCCTCGAAACGGGTCTCTATCGGGCTCTGTTTTGTGCCCTGGCTGTCCGTTTTTTTCTGGACTGCAGTGACAGCAGGCACATCCATATGCGCTGCTCACAAAGCTCACTTCTCACTAGTGGGCGCCTGCTCACACTGCTCACTTCTCACTAGTGGAGAAGTTACGGCATGACGTCATGCCAGGTGAGCGTTGTAGGGGAAGGGAAATCCTTTAAAGAGAGTCATTTTCTCTCTGGATTTCCCTTCTCTTTTTGAAACTCAGGAGGGCAACATTGTCGTGGTGTCACCAGGGCTTTAACTGGAAGCTTTTTCAATATTATATACAAGCCATAGTTGCTGCTTATTTATCTTATGCAACTAACAACCATTGACAAAGCCAATAGTCCTGACTTGTAGGTATGATGTTACTTGCTGTATCATATATCTGGATGTAATGACAGAAACAGCAAAATACAAGTCGGGCGGCACACTATGCTAAGCACAAATGTTTAGCTTAGGTGTTTTTAAGCCACGCCCTTAATTTTATTGACCACGCCCCTTTAAGAGACCCCCCAGTTTTTTCATCCCACTTAAAGCCCTGGGTGTAGACTTCCCTGAGACACCTGCTGGCGAAAATTCAGACTAAGATCATCGAAAGGGTTTATCTGTTCTATATTAAAATGATGTCATTTAAACACAACCTGCAAAAAAGGCGCAGCTGAAATTCCACCAGAAAATGAGTATCACTGGTGTGTTGAATGTGCGTCTGTGTGTAGGAGCCTTTGCACCGTGAAGGCTAGAGAGAAACAGTGAACAGTACCACGAGCCAGGGACGACAGAGTCAGATCTCCGTGGGTGGTGCATCCTTCTGTGTGGAAGTGTGGTGTCCTTGGAAGTGGCGGGGCACCAGCTCCTGGGCAGTTTTAATGTTGGCAGGGTGGGTGTTTCATCACCGGGGGCGGGGATGGAGAAGAGCTGTCTTCTGTGTTTTCCTTTTTGCAATATCCGGGCTTCTAGTGTGGCTCTGCCCACCTACATAACTTATGCGGGAAATACAAGTTATCACCCCAACGTAGAGGGCAGGCCCTTCTAACGAGATACTGGGATCGCTGGAAAGTAATTCAAAATTTTACCGAGCGTGAGACAGTGTTCGTAATGGTGCACAGCAAACAAAATGTATGGTGATCAGGTGACCTGACATGTTTTCAACTGGGCACCATTGTGAACATCTTCCGTACCACCAGGTGACGCAGTGATGATACCGGAAGCCATTCTAGTCCTAGTGTCAATCTCCCGGGAATCCTCCTAGGGAGGAATTACCAGTGGAAACAGTGTTTTCTGGCAGTTATTCCCCAATTTACCAGCCCCAGATTAGAACCGAGGGCGGGGGAGAGCAGCCGATAACAGCATTATCAGCTCTGTCCTTTCTGCTGTATTTACCAGCAGGTGAATAATCCGCCCCGACTGGGACTGCTCTGTCTTGTGAGGAAGCAGCCATGGAAGAAACGAGCTCCTTCTGAAGTCACTAAGGGCTACTACGGCTTACGAATATGCACAGAGTGTTTTACGTCCAGAACCTACAACTATATTCTTATATTATTCTATAGTTATTCTGTGAAGGTAAACAGTAGTTTGATGAATTTAGCAGCCATGGAAAATGTTTTCGGTATCTATAAAATATGAGATATGAAAGTCTGTGCACACATGGATAGTGCGGGACTGAAATGTACCTATCAATAGGAGACATTCTTTAATATGAAACTATGAAAAATCCAGCAATTACGCATAGGGGGGAGCATTGTCTATGTCCTAAATCTAACAACGGTCAGAATGAGCACTGTTTATTTCCTTGATTTTAACAAGGGTCTGTGTGAATATTATAATATGGGCAGAAGGACTGTTTTTTTTTAGGTCTGGCGTTTGCCAAGACCTTTTGATTTTACTACAATTATACATATACTATACTTACTTACTTATTAGAGCTTTAAGCAAGCCCTCCTTTCCCATGAATATGTTCTTGTGTCACTAAAATGACTCACTCGGTATACAATATAGAACAATGGGTCAAGCCACTCCAGCCATTGGCTAACTTCACTGTGATTGGCAGCATTGTGTTCTTTCACAAAGAGCACATCCTCACACAAAGTAGTTCCCTTCAGTGCCTGCAACTATCATAGCACTGCTTGAGACCAAAAAGAAAGTTTAGATTTTTTCCCAATGTTTTTGTTAATATTGGCAAGGGCCTGGCAGTTTTATAAAAAAAATAATATGACTTAACAAAAGAAGCATTGACAAAGCCAAAATGTAGCAGCCAAAATCATAACTACTGGCTTCGCCAATTCTTGTTTGATTCTTGCCGCCAGAACGAGAAGAGTGGATAATCATCGATGCTATGCAGAGGGGATGTTTGCTAATAGGTTATAAAGCTCTACAAAATTGCAGTCACTTTAAATAGCTAATTACAGCTGGGACAACGACTAGGGAGGCAGGATGAGGTTTCCAGTGGAAATGTGTAACGCAAACTCTTGACGTAGGTGCAGAAGCCGACCTTTTATTACAGCACTTCAGTCACTGAGCAGCAGAGGGCACACATAGTCACAAACGGTTTGGTAGATACAACCTTCTCAGGGGTATATTTTCAAGGCGATGTTGCCGCCTTAGCGGCACTATTCTGCCGCCAAAGCGGCGAAATTTTTATCGCCTTATTCTCAAGCTGTCGCTAACAGCCGTTAGCGACAGCTTTCCAGCGATAGCGGCCAGATTTCAGATCGCCAAGCATGCCAACGATATTTATCGCTAATGACATGCAAGGTAGGCGTTCCATCGGAAAAACGCACGCTAACACCACTTCGCTACATTATCAAGGATGGCCCGGACCGCGAAGCAATCAAAAAACAGTCGCTAAGGCCCGTTAGCTGCAGGAACTTAAGACCAGAAAATAGCTGGTCTTAAAAATGTTGAGAAGACTTGGGGTAACATCTATGCATGTCTTTGGTGCTGGACAGCGCTGCAAGCAATGTTGCAGCGCTGCCCTGCGACAAAAATACAGTGCAGGAATGCGCACCATCAATAAGATAGTGCGCATTCCTGTGCCCCAGTCATGAAAAGTGTTGCTGCGCTGCGACAAGACAGCGTTGCAACACTTCTCATTACGCCCTCCTTGCAACAGGATGGATGCGCTATATTCACTGTGCAGCGCTCCATGACGCAAGTAATGACAGATACGTCAGGAAGTCTGCGCTAAAGTCACGCATTGCTGCAGTTGTGTCACAACCATGACGCAACTCCAGCAATGCATGGGGCCAGCCTATCCCTATGGCACTGCCTCACCCTCACGCCTGCATTCAGGCAGGCGGAAGGTACTGACGCAGTGCCGTTCATGAGGGGTGCCCGAATGTCGGCGATGTTGGAGATCCATCGGTGGTAGTTGCGCGCTGCGGTGTCATCGTTTGGAAGCATTGGTGGAGTGTTGGTGCGGAGGGAGTTGACGAGACGTTCTGCGGTGGCCTTGATCCAGCTGCGACGGGGTGCGATGATGGCGCTGGCGTCCGGTGGGCAAGGTGAAGACGTGATTCATCCAATGATGGTAGTGCCAGGAGAGTCCGGTGTTGTGGCTGTAGTTAAAGTACCCACTGGCGGAGGTGACGTGCTCGACCGTGTGTCCTGCTATGTGGCCTGTTGAGGTGACTTGCTGCTTGCGTCTGATGTCGGTGACCTTCCTCAGGAGGGGGTGGTGCTCTGGTCAATGGGGTTGCCCAGGTGGAACTTGAGTCCACCGAGTTGGATGTCGTCGGTGGATGGGAGACCCTGGGGTGCAATGAGATCTACAATGGGATTGGAGAATGGTGGGCCATGGCCCGGAGGGCCTGCACATGAGGGTGCCGCAGAGGATGTTCTTGGGCTTGGTCCGGATCTGTGAGTTGACGTGGTCCATGGTCACCCTTGGCACATTAGAGTGCGTGGGCAGTCGGAGTGTGCCTCTGTAGGTGACGGCAATGCCTCCTCCTTGACGGTCGGGGTGCTCCTTGCGGGTGATACTGCAGCCATCAGTGATGGTGAAGGTGATGTCCGTTACGGAGCAGAGGTTGGTCCTGGCAGGCAAGGTGGCGTCCAGGGTTGATGGCGAGTAGGGTGCTGGCGTCTTAGTGGTGGAGTGTCCAAGAGGAAGGCTCCTTGGTGCTGAGCGCGGTCCAGGGGCAGACAGACGCAAACGGCGTAGCCTATGGGTTTCCTTTGGCACGGGAGACGACCATTACAACACAGGCAGTACATCGTTAACAACGCAACTCCGACAATGTGGGTGCCTTAACATCGCATTTGATTACAACGCATTGTGAGGTCAGTAATGGGGTCATTTAAACTTTTTCAGGTGTGTATGGGTTTTGGATGTATAAAATGAAAATTGGTGTGTTTTTTGGGGTAAAATATGAAAAATGGGGTGTGTTTTGGGGTTAAATATGAAATTTGGGGTGTGTTTTGCGGTTAAATATGAAATTTGGGGGGTGTTTTGGGGTTAAATATGAAATTTGGGGTGTGCATTTGTCTCAAATGTGATTTTGTGTGTGTTTTGGGGGTTCAAAAAGGAATTCCAGGGTACACGTTTGGGTTTGTTGTGCAAAGGTTAGTTTTGGGTTGCACTCACTGAAGTGGGAACAGTGATCTTCATGTCTCCGCTATGCAACACCTACTCTACTGTTGCAATGTGCCTAGTATTAGTATGCATTGGAATGAAATGCGATGTTATGGCATGCGTCGCAACTATGTATGTGCCTTTCGCACATGAATGGTACGCCTGCTGTGCATGCGCGCACAGGGGCCAACATTGAGAAGGGCCGGGGGAGGGGGGGTCTGGACAGCTGTGAGGTGGTAAACGCCGTAAAGAACACTGGATGATGCATGGACGCGGGGATGTGTGTGTGAGCGGGTGTTGTTAAAAATTTATTTAGGGAAGTCTTACCTCTAAGCCGGGTCCCGTGTCTTCGTAGCTCCTGCTCTCATGCGTCTGCTTCTAGGAAAAGGAAGTAGCCAGCCAGGCTCCCTCCCCTGAGTCAATCACAATGTTGCGATGCGGCGGTGGGATTGGTAATTGGCAACGGGACAAGTCATGCAGCCAGGGGCCGGAGGGGTGGGCATGTTCTCCATGCAGGCTGTAATGCAGCCTGCATTGCGAACAGGGAAGTGCGCATGACTGCTTTGGACGGCCTGAGTGGGCCGACCAAACAGTCATTGCGCCCTTGTGTTTGCATGACAATCCACCCATGCCCTGCTCCATGTTTGGAGCAGTCCTACTCACCCTCCCACCCCCTGATACATAGCATGATTACATCAGTTAGTTATCCCTTGTTTTCCCCATTTTAAACTGTTTTTTTTTGGCTTTTCTGAGCCCGCACTTCCTGCTTCCCACCGCTGCTGCCCCTGTGACCCCTCCCCCCCCCTCAGTGCCTTGAGACCCTCACGGGCGAGTAGCGCGCTTACAAGTCCCCTGATTGATTGATTGATTGAGTTATCATCAGGTGATGATTGTTCCTCTTCTGCACTGCTTGAGGCGGTGGGGCAACGCTCTTCCGCCATAGCGGTAGTGCAGCTACTGGGGGTGCGTCATCTACGTGTGATAGACATGAGCGACTCACCCCCCGGCCCTCCTGCGCTACGCGTCCCACCTTCTCCTTACCTGGACATTGACACCATGGCGCAATCCACTGCACTCTCTCCAAATCTGTGACTCAGCCATCAGGAGCCTCAGCCAGGTGTGATTTCACTGGGCTGGGTACAGCAGTCGCAGCCTAGTCTGCTGGTGGACCTCCCGATGCAGTTGATGCAGCAGGGCTCCCTTAGGCGTGTAGTTGCAGCGCTCAGACCACACAAGTTCGGCGTAGCACAGGGTCTCACCCTTCACAGCGTTCGGACAGCCCAACATCATCCGGCCTGTGATGCAGGGAGTCGGCAGCCACCTTTGTTAATCCCCTCCGTGCACCCCGGTGTAGTGGTGGATTGTAGTATGCGATGCGGACCTCACTACGTTGGTGCGCATGAGCGCCTCTACCATTAACTGCTCCAAGGTGCGCAAGGCGGACTTCTCACACAGGTCAGCAACGTGTCTCCATGCGACCTGCCAGACTTCACCACCAGGTACGGGCGATCGTCGCACATCAATGTCTCCCGCCGCAGCTCATCGACTCCATGGCTCCTCCACATCCCACTCCAGGCTCCAGGTGCAGGTCCAGCAAGGCATCCAGGCTCCAGACGCAGGTCCAGCGAGGCATCCAGGCTCCAGACGCAGGTCCAGCGAGGCATCCAGGCTCCAGACGCAGGTTCAGCGAGGCATCCAGGCTCCAGACGCAGGTCCAGCGAGGCATCCAGGCTCCAGACGCAGGTCCAGCGAGGCATCCAGGCTCCTGACGCAGGTCCAGCGAGGGATCCAGGCTCCTGACGCAGGTCCAGCGAGGCATCCAGGCTCCAGACGCAGGTCCAGCGAGGCATCCAAGCTCTCATCCTGGTCATCCTGGATGTTGGGTGGCTTGAGGGGGTTGTTGATGTGTGCTGCACCTGGCCCTGGCTGCTCAAATCTGCATTAAACTTTTTTTGGGGCATCTTTTCTATGGTAGGTGGACTGATAGGCTATTTTTTCTAAGTCCACACTTGCTGCCTAGCGTGCGTTTTTTATCACTAATGGCTTATCGCTAGATTCCGCCTGCTATCGCCTGTTTTCCTATCGCCATCGCGCTGGAGTTAGCGGCAGTTTTCGCCGCTGATCCCTGAAGCTATCGCCTGTTAGCGACGTGTTGGTAATACGTCGCTAACAGGGCGATAACTTTCAGGGATAGACGGCGATAAAGTAACTGGCGCTAACTTGCGTTAGCGATAGTTATCGCCAGTCCTTGATAATATCCCCCTCAGTGTCCTGGCCTCCGTGCTTGTACACGTACATCTGCAAAGACTTTAGATATAACCAGCGCCGCTACAAATATGTGACGAGGGCGGCTTAAATTATGCAGAATTGTTGAGTAAATCATGCAGCAAGAATTATGCCGCGTAATGCGGAACATTTTCGATACCATTACTTCATTATTTTTTCATTATTACACGTTAGCACTGCCTGGCAAAGGTTACGACCAGTATAACACGGAAATACAGCAATATCCAAATATAAGGTGACCGACCTTTGCAAAGGGCCTTCCACTAAAACACGTGCAGCATCAGCGTTTTTGTAACTTTTGATTAGACAGGGGTAGAAATGTTTTTGCTAAAATCTGGAAATTGTGCAGCAGACGATGGACTATGTGGCAAACGCGGGAAACCATAATTATGCGGAAAATGTGGCAGCTGCAGAGTGGCAGTACGGTTTCCTTGCAACATCAACGCTACCCACCGCTACAGGAGAGAGGCAGTGAGCTCCAGGCTAGAACACGTTCATTTTGACTGACAGAACGTAAGCCGGGTACATCTTTCGATTTCCATGCAGAGCAGTCAGAGGTGGGGGCGGGGAGCATTCATCCCCAGGCTCTTTGCTTTTCAGGGCCCTGCTTTTATGCTGCACAACCTTTTTACAGACGTTAAATAAAGCACACCTGATCTGTTTATTCATGGCAGTTAACTTGGTTTAGGCCACTGGATGGCGCCAGATACTGACGTGTGCGAACAGATGACGTTTTTGTCCCGGAGCCTACAAAAACATCTGACATGCCTATTTCCATGCAACCATTCCCCCTGTCCAGACAGAGGCCGCATTGACAAGGGCCCCCACCAGGGCTGTGGGACTTGTTAAGCACTATCCTGTGCCCCTAACAGGCTTGTCGGAGGGTCCCACCAGCATCTGTGTTAAGGTCTAGGAGACACTGCCTTGACATTCTTTCTCTAACATTAACCCCAGCCAGAGTGACCTCTTGACTGACACACACACACACACACACACACAGAGTTCCCCAGACCTTGCTGGTCTGCACCATCGACTTTTCTTCACTTCCACGAGATTTGCTGTTGCCAAGGCTTGTTGGGTCCAATCCGGTCGCCGACATCTCAGCAAGCAGCAGACGTCGTGGTACAGTCCGAATCCTGCTCCTGGACGCCGACAACGCCTCCTGGACCTCGTTACTGTGGAGTCAAGACGACCAACGACGCACCTGAAGCACCCGACATCGGTGGGCATCTGCTCATCGCCTTCCTGGTCACTGGCTAGTGACCCAGACTCTGTCCCCTCTGCTTTCAGGTACTTCAGATCCTCGATCCACTCTTGGATCCACCCGGACACTTTCCTCCTGGTCGCCAGCAGCACTTTGCAGCAGATCTTCATAGGAATCGACAGCGAAACCCGACCCCGAACGGCACCTATGCACCCGGCTTCGCTGGGTGAGGTAACACGAGTACTCCGGTGCTCCCGTGGTAGAGACTCTTCAAAGTCCTAGATCTCAAAGGGTTTGTTCCTAGTCCTCCTCTAAGTGTCCCTTTCCTTTAATTTCCTGACCGCGACTTTCTCCATAGAAGTAAACGGCGTATCGCGGTTGTGTATTTACACTGCACGCGTCCCCCGTGGGTCCCCTGTGTCACTACCTTGGGTGGTTCCTTGTGGTCCAAGCACTTCTAGAGGCTCTAGGCCTAGTGTCTAGTTCAGTCGTGGTTCTTATACCACTTTATTGGTATATGGTTTGGTACGCCCCTAGGGCCCAAACGTGTATTTGTGCTATTACTGTGTTTAAATAACTTATTACTTATGTACTTCGAACTCTAGCCTCATAAAGAGACTAGAGGGGTGTGTTTAGCAATAAATACATATATTTTGAATATATACCTGGTGTGGTGCTCTTTCATTTGGTCACTCAAGAGATTATAGACTGGTAAAACAAGCTGCTTTACATTCCTTCAAGACTTAGCCTGAAGGCTGCTCTCCACAGCTACCACTAGGATAGCTTTCAATAAGGTTGTCTTTAACCTACCTACCATAAGAGTCGATTTGGACTGGTGCAAGGTGCCCACTATAATTAGTGGACAGCATATGCCAGGCCAACTTCTCACACATATTATACAACTTAACATTGTTGAGTTGTATGTTGTGTTTTCCTGTGTTCATATAATTTATGCGGCTTGCCACTCCAGTCCATTTGTCGTATATCTAATTCACCAATCGATTTTGTTAAATTTTAGTGTGCCAAGTGATTGTGTAGTCATATTATCACTTTAGTCTGTGTTGTGGTGATTGGTTCATTGGTGTGTTACAAACATCTCTGGCGGTCATCCCTGAGTCACACAGACTGGTGGTTGTTTCTGGAACCACCATAGCCAAAGAAGCCTCTTTGAGAGCTAACACCTTACTGTTGCGATGGGTTTTTAGTCCTGGTTAAAGGCAAAGCCTAATACTAGGGATGGGCGGAATATTCTGTTCCGCCTGCCGAATTGGCAGAATTTTGTCGACTCCGCATTACTCTTGTAACCCGGAGTTGCACCCAAATTCGATCAATGGCCTCATGGAGGAATTTTTTCTTGCGTGCGGGACCAGACCCGTAAGTTGGCAAGCACAAGCAAGATTTGGCGTCCCCTAGCGAGATTTCTGGTCGCTAGGACATCCAGTGAGATTTTTGTAACGCGGGCAATTGCAACTGTTCGTGGTCAGAAGGCTGCCATTCGAGTAGAAAATCTACTCGAGTGGTAGCAAAATCAGCTAGAGTAGCTGCGCTCTCTGTGACATCGCGTGGTGCTGTTTGCACGATTTTCAGTGCGAGCAGCGCGACGAGGCAATTTGAGCCCTAAACAATCTCATTGACAATCTCAACCAGCTTTTATTAACATGGGTCATGATGGTCGGAAGAGTGGAAGTCACTGGACGGATGCTGGCCAAAAGCCCATCAGCCCAAGGCAGGGTATGATCTTCCTCAATCTTGGAGGAAGAGTGGCCCCGCCCTGGTTCAGTATCACAATTGGGTTCGGCATGAAAAAATCCTCTTACGGAATAGTAATTCAGCTTTTTTAGCAAGGTGGATTTGTCCACTAAATACAACTCTCATCTATGCGGGACTGCAGAAAGGACACCTGAATGACTAAAGAAAGGACCTGGGGCTCGAGGAACAGACCTACTCTCTGTACCACACTCCTCTGCAAGGTATTCTACCAGAAAATTGTGATTTAAATATCATCCTACAAATTGGTAGACGGCCTTAGGGACTGGAGGGCGTTGTGTGCGGTATTTTTTAACCCAATATGGATGAGAGTGACTGGCGTGAATCCGAAACTAGCACGAATGCATCTGCTGGAGAGAATGAACAATGATAGCTGGAGACAAAAAACTCAGTATACTACTGTGAACCGTAAAGCCCTGTACCACACTTCCTGGCTTACTAGTGTATGCTCTGCCGATTACTGCCAATTTTGCCAACTGTATCTGTATAACTACTGCAAATTTGTTGAAAATGAAAATAAAGGTATTAAAATATATATATTTATATATATCATCCTACAAAGTTATAGTAACTAGAATATCGACTACCACAATACGGTGAAAGTAAGTATGTACAGAGTATAAAGCGTACAATTACTATTCTGAACTCCATACATAAGTACCTTGATGATATACATATCTTCAATGTATGTAGGTGTTCAATTAAGAATGGTAAATCTATACGTACCTCCAAAGTATAGTTATAGTCAATATTGTGGCTACAATATTTTTGTAGGGTGATCTATTTGCACTCGATATTTTAACATACAAGCCTTTTACGGATGCAGAACAGCGGCTTTCTCCCTTCATCCGCTGTGCAGAAGCCTATGACCAAGTCAACCGCTACATGCAAAATGCTCTTTTGCCACTTCTTGCAGATCTGCTCGAGACAGCTGTATGTTGAGTTGACAAATTCTGTCCTGAACAATTGTCATCCTAGCAAAAAGAGGCTGACACCTCCATTTACTCTCTTTTTCCAAATTGCTTCATCAATCCTTGTAAAACTATTACCTTGAGCCCCCTTTTAGACAAAATAAGAGTTTTTTCCATGCCTAGACCCTCGTGGGCTCCCCCCCCATACTTATCGGGGAGACACCCCAACCCTTCTTTCTAATACCCGACCTTGAGCGATACCCACATCCTTTTCTTCTACAATTGTTTGCATTTTGTATGCACCCTTCCTTTCTCTCTCATTCTCCATAGCATCAGGCCGAACAGTGAGTGTGCTTTGTATGTTTTAAAATGGCTGTTTCTTTGTACTCCGGTTGTTTTTGCCTTCCGTCCCCAGACGCCCCTCTCATATGCACCATTACTTCGCAGGCATATGCACCATCACCTCGCAGGTTTCTTCTTACCTTTTATTCTTTGCTGCCCTCTTCTCCCTCGTCTTTCGTGACACAGATTATTTCATTTTCTGTTATGGCTCTTTTATGTTTTACTAATTTACTAAGTTTTATTTTTCTAAATTAAAAAATTACAGAAAGTTTTGTATGTCTTTTTAAACTTTTTTCCCTTTCCAAGCGTAGGATCTGATATCTGGTGTGCAGGGTCGGCCACCAAAATAAAAGAGACCCTTTTAAGGAATTAGGGGCACTTCATCAAGGTATGATTTTGCGAGTCCTTAATTGCGATTATTAAGGAATCGCAATTAAGGACTCGCAAAAGCCTATGTATGTAGGAATTGCTATAAAAATAGCGATTCCTAAACATCCCTTAATTGCGACTCGCAAATTGCGAGTTGCAATTAAGGAATGGCTCCCCATTCATTCCTATGGGCCTACAGACCCATAGGAATGAATGGGAAATTGCATGCACAATTTGTGAGTACCAATAGTTACTCGCAAATTGCGCATGCACTTTCAAGGGTGCAAAGGTGTCAAAATGACACCCTGTTGCACCACTGAAATTGTGATGTGCACCCATGTTGCGCTCACACATGCCCCAAGGGCATGTGTGTGTGTAACCTAAAACCTTGAAAAATGCACTTTAGTCCTTTTTTCAACGTATTAGCAAAATACAGATCAGAGTAATTTCTCTGTATTTTGCGGCCCCCTAATAGCGAATTCACTATTTCTAAGGGGTACATGCATTGCATTTAAGGAATCGCAAATTGCAATTCCTTAAATCGCAATCGCAATTTAAGAAATCGCAATGAATTGCGATTCCTTAAATTGCGAGTGCCTAACACCTTGATGCATCGCAAAAGGCGTTTTGCGTGGCGCAAACGGTCGATTTTTGCGAATCGCACCATTTGCGCTTGCAAAAAACGTTGATGCATGTGCCTGTTAGAAAGCTAAAAAGGTGGTTCATGTTTGCAAATTGGGCCAGCTTTGACCTTGTAAAGACTCTCTGTATAAGTGTTTAGAGGGGGATGGAAGAGTGCATAGATCTGAGCTTGCTATAGGCAATGTTTGTTTTAATATCAGGAAAAATACCAGTAAAAATTGTCATAGCAGACCGTAAAACAGGCCCATAAACAGCCAAAAAAACGGCCTACACACTGACCTATCAGACTGACCCTGCAGATGCATGGGATTAAGGGGCACATGCATCAAGGTATGATTTTGCGAGTCCTTAATTGCGATTATTAAGGAATCGTAATTATGGACTCGCAAAAGCCTATACATGTAGGAATCGCTATAAAAATAGCGATTCCTAAACATCCCTTAATTGCGACTCGCAAATTGCGAGTCGCAATTAAGGAATGGTTCCTTATTCATTCCTATGGGCCTATAGGCCCATAGGAATGAATGGGAAATTGCATGGGCAATTTGCGAGTACCAATAGTTACTCGCAAATTAATAATAATAATAATCAGCAAGCTTATAAAGCGCATGGTTACACTCACTAGTGTGTCCCCGCACTGCGGCTAGACCTCATCAGGAGCAATAATGTGACATAGCTAGAGGAGAACCTATGGGCGGAAGAGCCATGTCTTCAATTTTTTCCGGAAAATGCTTTCAGAAGGTTCCTTCCGGAGAGCGAGAGGGAGGTCATTCCAGTGTTTCGCGGCCAAATAACGGAAGGATCGGCCACCCATTCCTGCTCTTTTGATAGCCGGGATTTTAATCTGTCCAGTCCCTGAAGATCTTAGAAGTCGGGATGGAGTATATGGGGACAGTAGGTTGTGTAGATAACTTGGCCCTTTCCCCTGCAGAATACAGTGACAACACACAGGGCCTTAAAAAGTATTCTCTCCCTCACTGGGAGCCAGTGAACGGTGGCTAGGGCATTCTTGGAGGAAGTTCTCCTGGGCAGCATTAGAACAAGCTGGGCCGCCGCGTTCTGAATGCATTGAAGTCTCATTAGACACTTACTACTTGCTCCCAGGTAAAGAGCATTTCCGTAGTCCAGATGGGAAGTTACCAGTGCATGGACTAAGGTTTTCCTCGCTGCCATGGGAAGCATGTCTAAAGTTTTCCAGAGTCCCTTCATTACTCCAAAACACTTCCCGGCCACAATTCTGGTGTGATTCTCAAAGGAGAGCTTGGAGTCCAGCCACATCCCCAAGTTCTTGACCTGACTACTGGGGGCGGGGGTCGGGCCCAGAGTCTGCGGCCACCAAGATGAGGACCAGATCGAGGGAGCATTTCCCCCCACTAGAACCTCAGTTTTGTTGCCATTCAATTTTAAACAGTTATTCGTCATCCAAGATGCCAGCTCCTGTAGGCAGGAAGAAAAATTGGTGGCTGCCTCTACATGGGATTGTGACAATGAGACCACCAGTTGCGTGTCATCCGCGTATGACACGACACTGATTCTGTATTTAGTAATAATCTCCGCCAATGGGGCGATATAGAGATTAAAAAGAGTGGGGCTTAATATAGAGCCCTGGGGGACCCCTTGAGCAAGCGCAATGCTTTTGGAATAATGAGGTCGCTGAGCCACCTGAAAGCTGCGATCCTGTAAAAAGGACTTCAGCCACTCAAGGGCCAGTTTATCCAGCCCGCCTTTCCTGAGGCGAAGTAGGAGTAGTGGGTGGGGTACAGTGTCGAATGCAGCACTGAGGTCCAAGAGGACCAGTGCAACCGTCTGGCCCTCATCTACCTGTCCGCGGATAGTTTCAGTTGATAGGAGCAGTGCTGACTCAGTCGAGTAAGTTGCTCGAAAACCTGATTGCGTAGGGTACAATAGGCTGTGCCGGTTAATGTGGTCCGTCAATTGTATATTGACCACTTTTTTGGTTATTTTCGCAAAATATGGCAGGAGTGAGACCGGTCGAAGGTTCTCCAACTGACTCTCACTTACATTCGGCATTTTTTTTATGGGGAGGACAATCGCTTCTTTCCAGCTTTTTGGGACCACTCCCGACTCAAAGGAGAGTTCAAGGAGGTTCCTAATATAGGGTACCAGGATTTCCAGGCTGTCTCTCAGAACTTTAGGAGTAGTGGGGTCCCTCGGTGAACCGGATTTGATACTTAAGGTTATGCCTTTGAGGTCTTCACAGGAGGGGAGCTCAAATCTGGAGAGGTAGTCTGCCTCCTCCATGTTGGCCCTCCCCTCGCTATCGGCACTCCCATTACGTGCCTCATCCGGGAAGGTAGTGTAAATCCTTGCTACCTTCTCTGCAAAGAAGTCTGCCACCAAATTGCAAGAATCACCCGATCTGCTTTTGGAAGCCGTAGTTCTGGCCAGTGACTAAATGTCTTTGAAAATTGTGAAAAGTTCTCTAGAAGAGTTCTCAGCTTGCTCTATCCTATCATTGTAGTATGCGGCACAAGTTTTTCTTATTAGGGAGTGATAGTGCTTTAGACTGATTTTATATTCAGCCTTCCTGTGATCTGAAAAGTCTTTCCTCCATACTCGTTCTAACCGCTTGCAGGAAGTCTTAGCTACCCTAAGTCCTTATTAAACCATGGGGCCTATTTTAATTGTCTCCCCGGTGCTCTAGAGGACCATGGGGCTACTCTGTCTAGTGCCTCCGTAATCCGTTCATCTAATAAGCCACAGGCAGACTCAATGTCTTTGCCACCTGGTGGGCTGCCCTGTTGGAGTGCACGATTGAAGTTTGCTATTGAGAACCTAGCCCACTTCCTATGCATCATCACTGCACCTGACGTCTTAGGCATAGGGGTATTAGGTATCAGGGCACTAAAGGGAACCAAATAATGATCCGTCCACGGAATTGCAATGGGGCATTCCATTACTAGATCCTCCCAGTTGGCGAAAACCGGGTCTAGTAGATGGCCTAGTCGGTGGGTAGGGAGAGGAGATTGCAGCACCAGCTGCAAGGCGGCCAATTCCTGGCAAAGCTCTTGCGCTCTGGTATTAGCCATCTTATCAAAGTGTAGGTTCATGTCCCCCAGCACCAGCACTTTATTATACCAAAGTGCAGGTTGTATCACCTGTTCCATTAGGCTTGCTACAAACTGGGTGGAGGGACCTGGTGGTCTGTAGATTAAAAATCCTTTAACAGTATAGTTAGTGGCAGCTGTAATCGTAAAAAAGCCAGCCTCGCTCGCAGCAATGTTAGCTAACTCTAAAGTGCATTGAACCGATAGCTTATGAATGATGGCTATCCCTCCCCCCCTATTTTTTTGTCGGTCCAGTCTAGCAATCCCATACTTATGTGGGAGGGCCTCGAGGATTTCAGGTGCCGAGTCCTTATTCAACCAGGTTTCAGTGAGAAACATAACATCTGGCTGATTGTCTGCTAGATGGTCATGAATTTCGAATTTGTGCTTCTTAAGGGATCTACAGTTGACCAGAATTAGATTAAATTTCTGCCCTAACCCGGTTTGTTTCATGTTAGCCTTTGTGCTATAGGGGCAGTAGCCACACTTCCGAGGTATAGCTCCCATCAGTATACTATGTCTGCATTGCTCTAGGATGGGGGGGCATAGTGTGTAAAGTTGCTCTGAGGTATACCTATGGGCTACTACTAACTGGGCAGGGGTTCTGGCCCCGTACGGCCGCGGACGGGCGCAGACGGGCTTGCCTTTGGCGTGCCTTCGGCAATTGCGCATGCAATTTCAAGGGTGCAAAGGTGTCAAAATGACACCCTGTTGCACCACTGAAATTGTGATGTGCACTCATGTTGCGCACAATGGAAAGGATAGGGCCATGCATGTGCAGAACTGGGCCTATTATTGTTTACACTGAAGAAAAGGAATGTACTCAGGTGTCTAGTAGAGTGATTTAAAGGATAGGGCCATGCATGTGCAGCACTGGGCCTATTATTATTTACACTTGAAAGAAGGAATGGACACGAGTGTCTCGGAGAGGCACAGAAAGGACAGGGCCATGCACCTGCAGTATTGAGCCTGTTATTGGTTACATTTAAAAGAATGAATGTATGCAAGTGTCTAGGAGAGGCACAGAAAGGACAGGGCCATGCATGTGCAGTACTGGGCCTGTTACTGTTTACACTGAAAAGAAGGAAAGCACACGGGTGTCTAGGAGAGGAACTGAAAGGACAGGGCCGTGCCTGTGCATTACTGGGCCTGTTATTGTTTACACTGAAAAGAAGGAAAGCACACAGGTGTCTAGGAGAGGAACTGAAAGGACAGGGCCATGCATGTGCAGTACTGGGCCTGTTACTGTTAACACTGAAAAGAAGGAAAGCACACAGGTGTCTAGGAGAGGAACTGAAAGGACAGGGCCGTGCCTGTGCAGTACTGGGCCTGTTATTGTTTACACTGAAAAGAAGGAAAGCACACAGGTGTCTAGGAGAGGAACTGAAAGGACCGGGCCATGAATATGCAGTACTAGGCCTGTTATTGTTTACACTGAAAAGAAGCAATGCACACAAGAGTATATGAGAGGCACAGAAAGGACAGAGGTAATGCATGTGCAGCACTGGGCCTGTTATTTACAGGGAAAAGGAGGAATGCACGCGGGTGTCACGGAGAGGAATAAGAAAAGGCAGGGCCATGCATGTGCAGCACTCGGCCTATTATTGTTTACACTGAAAAAAGAAGGAATGCACGCGGGTGTCAAGGAGAGGGACTGAAAGGACAGGGCCATGAATGTGCAGTACTGGGCCTGTTATTGAATACACTGAAAAGAAGGAAAGCACGTGAGTGTCTAGGAAAGGAACAGAAAGGACACGGCCATGCATGTGCAGTACTGGTTCTGTAATTGTTTACACTGAAAAAAGAAATGCTCACAGGTGTCTAGTAGAGTAATAGAAAGGATAGAGGACGAGCATATGCAGCACTGGACCTGTTATTGTTTACACTGAAAAGAAGGCATGCACATGAGTGTCTAGGAGAGGAACTGAAAGGACAGAGGTCATGCAAGTGCAGTACTGGTTCTGTAATTGTTTACACTGAAAAGAAGGAATGCACACAGGTGTCTAGTAGAGTAATAGAAAGGATAGGACCATGCATGTGCAGCACTGGGCCTATTATTGTTTACACTGAAAAGAAGGAAAGCACACAAGTGTCTCGGAGAGGAACAGAAAGGACAGGGCCATGCATCTGCAGTATTGAGCCTGTTATTGGTTGCATTTAAAAGAATGAATGTATGCAAGTGTCTAGGAGAGGCACAGGGCTATGCAAGTGCAGTACTGGGCCTGTTATTGTTTACACTGAAAAGAAGGAAAGCACACAGGTGTCTAGGAGAGGAACCGAAAGGACAGAGGCCATGCAAGTGCAGTACTGGTTCTGTAATTGTTTACAATGAAAAGAAGGTATGCACAGAGGTGTCTAGTAGAGTAATAGAAAGGATAGGTCCACGCATTTGCAGCACTGCGCCTGTTATTGTTTACACTGATAAGAAGGAAAGCACACAGGTGTCTAGGAGAGGAACAGAAAGGACAGGGCCATGCACCTGGAGTATTGAGCCTGTTATTGGTTACATTTAAAAGACTGAATGTATGCAAGTGTCTAGGAGAGGCACAGAAAGGACAGGGCCATGCATCTGCAGTACTGGGCCTGTTACTGTTTACACTGAAAAGAAGGAAAGCACACGGGTGTCTAGGAGAAGAACTGAAAGGACAGGGCCGTGCCTGTGCAGTACTGGGCCTGTTATTGTTTACACTGAAAAGAAGGAAAGCACACAGGTGTCTAGGAGAGGAACTGAAAGGACCGGGCCATGAATATGCAGTACTAGGCCTGTTATTGTTTACACTGAAAAGAAGCAATGCACGCAAGAGTATATGAGAGGCACAGAAAAAACAGAGGTCATACATGTGCAGCACTGGGCCTGTTATTTACAGGGAACAGGAGGAATGCACGCAGGTGTCACGGAGAGGGACTGAAAGGACAGGGCCATGAATGTGCAGTACTGGGCCTGTTATTGAATACACTGAAAAGAAGGAAAGCACGTGAGTGTCTAGGAAAGGAACAGAAAGGACACAGCCATGCATGTGCAGTACTGGTTCTGTAATTGTTTACACTGAAAAAAAGAAATGCTCACAGGTGTCTAGTAGAGTAATAGAAAGGATAGAGGACGAGCATGTGCAGCACTGGACCTGTTATTGTTTACACTGAAAAGAAGGAATGCACATGAGTGTCTAGGAGAGGAACTGAAAGGACAGAGGTCATGCAAGTGCAGTACTGGTTCTGTAATTGTTTAAACTGAAAAGAAGGAATGCACACAGGTGTCTAGTAGAGTAATAGAAAGGATAGGACCATGCATGTGCAGCACTGGGCCTATTATTGTTTACACTGAAAAGAAGGAAAGCACACAAGTGTCTCGGAGAGGAACAGAAAGGACAGGGCCATGCATCTGCAGTATTGAGCCTGTTATTGGTTGCATTTAAAAGAATGAATGTATGCAAGTGTCTAGGAGAGGCACAGGGCTATGCAAGTGCAGTACTGGGCCTGTTATTGTTTACACTGAAAAGAAGGAAAGCACACAGGTGTCTAGGAGAGGAACCGAAAGGACAGAGGCCATGCAAGTGCAGTACTGGTTCTGTAATTGTTTACAATGAAAAGAAGGTATGCACAGAGGTGTCTAGTAGAGTAATAGAAAGGATAGGTCCACGCATTTGCAGCACTGCGCCTGTTATTGTTTACACTGATAAAAAGGAAAGCACACAGGTGTCTAGGAGAGGAACCGAAAGGACAGAGGCCATGCAAGTGCAGTACTGGTTCTGTAATTGTTTACAATGAAAAGAAGGTATGCACAGAGGTGTCTAGTAGAGAAATAGAAAGGATAGGGCCACGCATGTGCAGCACTGGGCCTCTTATTCTTTACACTGAAAAGAAGGAAAGCACACGGGTGTCTAGGAGAGGAACTGAAAGGACAGGGCCATGCATGTGCAGCACTGGGCCTGTTATTGTTTACACTGAAAAGAAGGAAAGCACACAGGTGTCTAGGAGAGGAACTGAAAGGACAGGGCCATGCATGTGCAGTAATGGGCCTGTTATTGTTTACACTGAAAAGAAGGAAAGCACACAGATGTCTAGGAGAGTAACTGAAAGGACAGGGCCATGCAGGTGCAGTAATGGGCCTGTTATTGTTTACACTGAAAAGAAGGGATGCACGCGAGTGTCTCGGAGAGGAGCAGAAAGGACAGGGCCATGCAGGTGCAGTACTGGGCCTGTTATTGTTTACACTGAAAAGAAGGAAAGCGCACAGGTGTCTAGGAAATGAACTGAAAGGACAGGGCCATGAATATGCAGTACTAGGCCTGTTATTGTTTACACTGAAAAGAAGCAATGCACGCAAGAGTATATGAGAGGCACAGAAAGGACAGAGTTAATGCATGTGCAGCACTGGGCCTGTTTACAGGGAAAAGGAGGAAAGTACGCGGGTGTCACGGACAAGAAAGGGCAGGGCCATGCATGTGCAGCACTGGGCCTATTATTGTTTACACTGAAAAAATAAGGAATGCACTTGGGTGTCAAGGAGAGGAACTGAAAGGACAGGGCCATGCATGTGCAGTACTGGGTCTGTTATTGTTTACACTGAAAAGAAGGAATGCACGCAGGTGTCTAGGAGAGGAACAGAAAGGGCAGAGCCATGCATGTGCAGTACTGGGCCTGTTATTTACAGGGAAAAGGAGGAATGCACGCGGGTGTCACGGAGAGGAACAGAAAGGACAGAGCCATGCATGTGAACTACTGGTTCTGTAATTGTTTACACTGAAAAGAAGGAATGCACACAGGTGTCTAGTAGAGTAATGTAAAGGATAGGGCCATGCATGTGCAGAACTGGGCCTATTATTGTTTACACTGAAGAGACGGAATGCACACAGGTGTCTAGTAGAGTAATTGAAAGGATAGGGCCATGCATGTGCAGCACTGGGCCTATTATTATTTACACTTGAAAGAAGGAATGTACACGAGTGTCTCGGAGAGGAACAGAAAGGACAGGACCATGCACCTGCAGTATTGAGCCTGTTATTGGTTACATTTAAAAGAATGAATGTATGCAAGTGTCTAGGAGAGGCACAGAAAGGATAGGGTTATGCAGGTGCAGTACTGGGCCTGTTATTGTTTACACTGAAAAGAAGGAAAGCACGCGGGTGTCTAGGAGAGGAACTGAAAGGACAAGGCCATGCATGTGCAGTACTGGGCCTGTTACTGTTTACACTGAAAAGAAGGAAAGCACACGGGTGTCTAGGAGAGGAACTGAAAGGACAGGGCCGTGCCTGTGCAATACTGGGCCTGTTATTGTTTACACTGAAAAGAAGGAAAGCACATGAGTGTCTCGGAGAGGAACAGAAAGGACAGGGCCATGCATCTGCATTATTGAGCCTGTTATTGGTTGCATTTAAAAGAATAAATGTATGCAAGTGTCTAGGAGAGGCACAGAAGGCACAGGGCTATGCAGGTGCAGTACTGGGCCTGTTATTGTTTACACTGAAAAGAAGGAAAGCACGCGGGTGTCTAGGAGAGGAACCGAAAGGACAGAGGCCATGCAAGTGCAGTACTGGTTCTGTAATTGTTTTCACTGAAAAGAAGGAATGCACACAGGTGTCTAGTAGAGTAATAGAAAGGATAGGGCCACGCATGTGCAGCACTGGGCCTGTTATTGTTTACACTGAAAAGAAGGAAAGCACACAGGTGTCTTGGAGAGGAACTGAAAGGACAGGGCCATGCATGTGCAGCACTGGGCCTGTTATTGTTTACACTGAAAAGAAGGAAAGCACACAGGTGTCTAGGGGAGGAACTGAAAGGACAAGGCCATGCATGTGCAGCACTGGGCCTGTTATTGTTTACACTGAAAAGAAGGAAAGCACACAGGTGTCTAGGAGAGGAACTGAAAGGACACGGCCATGCATGTGCAGTACTGGGCCTGTTATTGTTTACACTGAAAAGAAGGGATGCACGCGAGTGTCTCAGAGAGGAGCAGAAAGGACAGAGGCCATGCAAGGGCAGTACTGGTTCTGTAATTGTTTTCACTGAAAAGAAGGAATGCACACAGGTGTCTAGTAGAGTAATAGAAAGGACAGGGCCATGTATGTGCAGCACTGGGCCCGTTATTGTTTACAATGAAAAGAAGGAAAGCACACGGGTGTCTAGGAGAGGAACTGAAAGGACAGGGCCATGCATGTGCAGTACTGGGTCTGTTATTGTTTACACTAAAAAGAAGGATAGCACACAGGTGTCTAGGAAATGAACTGAAAGGACAGGGCCATGAATATGCAGTACTAGGCCAGTTATTGTTTACAATGAAAAGAAGCAATGCACACAAGAGTATATGAGAGGCACAGAAAGGACAGAGTTAATGCATGTGCAGCACTGGGCCTGTTATTTACAGGGAAAAGGAGGAATGCACGCGGGTGTCACAGAGAAGAAAAAGAAAGGGCAGGGCCATGCATGTGCAGCACTGGGCCTATTATTGTTTACACTGAAAAAAGAAGGAATGCACGCGGGTGTCAAGGAGAGGAACTGAAAGGACAGGGCCATGCATGTGCAGCACTGGGCCTGTTATTTACAAGGAAAAGGAGGAATGCACGCGGGTGTCACGGAGAGGAACAGAAAGGACAGGGCCATGCATGTGCAGTACTGGGCCTATTAATGTTTACACTGAAAAGAAGGAATGCACACGGGTGTCTAGGAGAGGAACCGAAAGGACAGAGGCCATGCAAGTGCAGTACTGGTTCTGTAATTGTTTACAATGAAAAGAAGGTATGCACAGAGGTGTCTAGTAGAGAAATAGAAAGGATAGGGCCACGCATGTGCAGCACTGGGCCTCTTATTGTTTACACTGAAAAGAAGGAAAGCACGTGGGTGTCTAGGAGAGGAACCGAAAGGACAGAGGCCATGCAAGTGCAGTACTGGTTCTGTAATTGTTTACAATGAAAAGAAGGTATGCACAGAGGTGTCTAGTAGAGAAATAGAAAGGATAGGGCCACGCATGTGCAGCACTGGGCCTCTTATTGTTTACACTGAAAAGAAGGAAAGCACACGGATGTCTAGGAGAGGAACTGAAAGGACAGGGCCATGCATGTGCAGCACTGGGCCTGTTATTGTTTACACTGAAAAGAAGGAAAGCACACAGGTGTCTAGGAGAGGAACTGAAAGGACAGGGCCATGCATGTGCAGTAATGGGCCTGTTATTGTTTACACTGAAAAGAAGGAAAGCGCACAGGTGTCTAGGAAATGAACTGAAAGGACAGGGCCATGAATATGCAGTACTAGGCCTGTTATTGTTTACACTGAAAAGAAGCAATGCACGCAAGAGTATATGAGAGGCACAGAAAGGACAGAGTTAATGCATGTGCAGCACTGGGCCTGTTTACAGGGAAAAGGAGGAAAGTACGCGGGTGTCACGGACAAGAAAAAGAAAGGGCAGGGCCATGCATGTGCAGCACTGGGCCTATTATTGTTTACACTGAAAAAATAAGGAATGCACGTGGGTGTCAAGGAGAGGAACTGAAAGGACAGGGCCATGCATGTGCAGTACTGGGTCTGTTATTGTTTACACTGAAAAGAAGGAATGCACGCAGGTGTCTAGGAGAGGAACAGAAAGGGCAGAGCCATGCATGTGCAGTACTGGGCCTGTTATTTACAGGGAAAAGGAGGAATGCACGCGGGTGTCACGGAGAGGAACAGAAAGGACAGAGCCATGCATGTGAACTACTGGTTCTGTAATTGTTTACACTGAAAAGAAGGAATGCACACAGGTGTCTAGTAGAGTAATGTAAAGGATAGGGCCATGCATGTGCAGAACTGGGCCTATTATTGTTTACACTGAAGAGACGGAATGCACACAGGTGTCTAGTAGAGTAATTGAAAGGATAGGGCCATGCATGTGCAGCACTGGGCCTATTATTATTTACACTTGAAAGAAGGAATGTACACGAGTGTCTCGGAGAGGAACAGAAAGGACAGGACCATGCACCTGCAGTATTGAGCCTGTTATTGGTTACATTTAAAAGAATGAATGTATGCAAGTGTCTAGGAGAGGCACAGAAAGGACATGGTTTTGCAGGTGCAGTACTGGGCCTGTTACTGTTTACACTGAAAAGAAGGAAAGCACGCGGGTGTCTAGGAGAGGAACTGAAAGGACAAGGCCATGCATGTGCAGTACTGGGCCTGTTACTGTTTACACTGAAAAGAAGGAAAGCACACGGGTGTCTAGGAGAGGAACTGAAAGGACAGGGCCGTGCCTGTGCAATACTGGACCTGTTATTGTTTACACTGAAAAGAAGGAAAGCACACAGTGTCTACGAGAGGAACTGAAAGGACAGGTCCATGAATATGCAGTACTAGGCCTGTTATTGTTTACACTGAAAAGAAGCAATGCACGCAAGAGTATATGAGAGGCACAGAAAGGACAGAGGTAATGCATGTGCAGCACTGGGCCTGTTATTTACAGGGAAAAGGAGGAATGCACGCAGGTGTCACGGAAAGGAATAAGAAAAGGCAGGGCCATGCACGTGCAGCACTGGGCCTATTATTGTTTACACTGAAAAGAAGGAAAGCACATGAGTGTCTCGGAGAGGAACAGAAAGGACAGGGCCATGCATCTGCATTATTGAGCCTGTTATTGGTTGCATTTAAAAGAATAAATGTATGCAAGTGTCTAGGAGAGGCACAGAAGGCACAGGGCTATGCAGGTGCAGTACTGGGCCTGTTATTGTTTACACTGAAAAGAAGGAAAGCACACAGGTGTCTAGGAGAGGAACTGAAAGGACAGGGCCATGCATGTGCAGCACCGGGCCTGTTATTGTTTACACTGAAAAGAAGGAAAGCACACAGGTGTCTAGGAGAGGAACTGAAAGGACACGGCCATGCATGTGCAGTACTGGGCCTGTTATTGTTTACACTGAAAAGAAGGGATGCACGCGAGTGTCTCAGAGAGGAGCAGAAAGGGCAGGGCCATGCAGGTGCAGTACTGGGCCTGTTATTGTTTACACTGAAAAGAAGGAATGCACGTGAGTGTCTAGGAGAGGAACTGAAAGGACAGAGGCCATGCAAGGGCAGTACTGGTTCTGTAATTGTTTTCACTGAAAAGAAGGAATGCACACAGGTGTCTAGTATAGTAATAGAAAGGACAGGGCCATGTATGTGCAGCACTGGGCCCGTTATTGTTTACAATGAAAAGAAGGAAAGCACACGGGTGTCTAGGAGAGGAACTGAAAGGACAGGGCCATGCATGTGCAGTACTGGGTCTGTTATTGTTTACACTAAAAAGAAGGAAAGCACACAGGTGTCTAGGAAATGAACTGAAAGGACAGGGCCATGAATATGCAGTACTAGGCCTGTTATTGTTTACAATGAAAAGAAGCAATGCACACAAGAGTATATGAGAGGCACAGAAAGGACAGAGTTAATGCATGTGCAGCACTGGGCCTGTTATTTACAGGGAAAAGGAGGAATGCACGCGGGTGTCACAGAGAAGAAAAAGAAAGGGCAGGGCCATGCATGTGCAGCACTGGGCCTATTATTGTTTACACTGAAAAAAGAAGGAATGCACGCGGGTGTCAAGGAGAGGAACTGAAAGGACAGGGCCATGCATGTGCAGCACTGGGCCTGTTATTTACAGGGAAAAGGAGGAATGCACGCGGGTGTCACGGAGAGGAACAGAAAGGACAGGGCCATGCATGTGCAGTACTGGGCCTATTAATGTTTACACTGAAAAGAAGGAATGCACACGGGTGTCTAGGAGAGGAACCGAAAGGACAGGGCCATGCATGTGTAAAAGTGGGCCTGTTATTGTTTACAGTGAAAAGAAGGAATGCACGTGAGTGTCTTGGAGAGGAACAGAAAGGACAAGGCCATGCATGTGCAGTACTGGGCCTGTTATTGTTTACACTGAAAAGAAGCGATGCAGGCACGTCCCTAGGAGAGGAACAGAAAGGAGAGAGGCCATGCATGTGCAGTACTGGGCCTGTAATTGTTTACACTGAAAAGAAGCAATGCATGCACGTCTCTAGGAGAGGAACAGAAAGGACAGAGGCCGTGCACATGCAGTACTGGGCCAGTTATTGTTTACACTGAAAAGAAGGGATGCACACGAGTGTCTCAGAGAGGAACAGAAAGGACAAGTCATGCATGTGCAGTACTGGGCCTGTTATTGTTTACACTGAAAAGAAGGAATGCAAGCGGGTGTCTAGGAGAGGAACAGAAAGGACAGAGGCCATGCAAGTGCAGTACTGGTTCTGTAATTGTTTACACTGAAAAGAAGGAATGCACACAGGTGTCTAGTAGAGTAATAGAAAGGATAGGGCCATGCATGTGCAGAACTGAGCCTATTATTGTTTACACTGAAGAAAAAGAATGGACACAAGTGTCTAGGAGAGGAACAGAAAGGACAGAGGCAATGCATGTGCAGTACTGGGCCTGTTAGTGTTTACACTGAAAAGAAGGAATGCACGTTGGTGTCTAGGAGAGGAACAGAAAGGACAGAGACCATGCAAGTGCAGTACTGGTTCTGTAATTGTATACACTGAAAAGAAGGAATGCACACAGGTGTCTAGTAGAGTAATAGAAAGAATAGGGCCATGCATGTGCAGCACTGGGCCTATTATTGTTTACACTTGAAAGAAGGAATGGACACGAGAGTCTCGGAGAGGAACAGAAAGGACAGGGCCATGCACCTGCAGTATTGAGCCTGTTATTGGTTACATTTAAAAGAATGAATGTATGCAAGTGTCTAGGAGAGGCACAGAAAGGACAGGGCTATGCAGGTGCAGTACTGGGCCTGTTACTGTTTACACTGAAAAGAAGGAAAGCACACGGGTGTCTAGGAGAGGAACTGAAAGGACAGGGCCGTGCCTGTGCAGTACTGGGCCTGTTATTGTTTACACTGAAAAGAAGGAAAGCACACATGTGTCTAGGAGAGGAACTGAAAGGACAGGTCCATGTATATGCAGTACTAGGCCTGTTATTGTTTACACTGAAGAGAAGCAATGCACGCAAGAGTATATGAGAGGCACAGAAAGGACAGAGGTAATGCATGTGCAGCACTGGGCCTGTTATTGTTTACACTGAAAAAAGAAGGAATGCACGCGGGTGTCAAGGAGAGGAACTGAAAGGACAGGGGCATGCATGTGCAGTACTGATTCTGTAATTGTTTACACTGAAAAGAAGGAAAGCAGACAGGTGGCTAGTAGAATAATAGAAAGGATAGAGGACGAGCATGTGCAGCACTGGGCCTGTTATTGTTTACACTGAAAAGAAGGAATGCACGTCAGTGTCTAGGAGAGGAACTGAAAGGACAGAGGCCATGCAAGTGCAGTACTGGTTCTGTAATTGTTTACACTGAAAACAAGGAATGCACACAGGTGTCTAGTAGAGTAATAGAAAGGATAGGGCCATGCATGTGCAGCACTGGGCCTAATATTGTTTACACTGAAAAGAAGGAATGGACATGAGTGTCTAGGAGAGGAACTGAAAGGACTGAGGCCATGCATGTGCAGTACTGGGCCTTGTATTGTTTACACTGAAAGGAAGGAAAGCATGTGAGTGTCTAGGAGATGAACACAAAGGACAGGGCCATGCATGTGCAGAACTGGGCCTGTTAATGTATACACTGAAAAGAAGGAATGCATGTGAGTGTCTAGGAGAGGAATTGAAAGGACAGGGACGTGCCTGTGCAGTACTGGGCCTGTAATGGTTTACACTGAAAAGAAGGAATGCATGCGAGTTTCTAGGAGAGGAACAGAAAGGACAGGCCATGCATGTGCAGTACTGAGTCTGTTATTGTACACACTGGTCCATGCATGTGCAGTACTGGGCCTATTTTTTACAGTGAAAAGAAGGAATGCATGCAGGTGTCTAGGACAGGAACAGAAAGGACAGTGGCCATGCATGTACAGTACTGAGTCTGTTATTGTTTACACTAAAAAGAAGGAAAGTACACGGGTGTCTAGGACAGGAACAGAAAGGACTGGGCCATGCAGGTGCAGTACTGAGTCTATTATTGTTTACACTGAAAAGAAGGAATGCACGCGAGTGTCTAGGAGAGGCACAGAAAGGACAGGGCCATGCATGTGCAGTACTGGGCCTGTTATTGCCTGCAGTCAGACTGGTCCTCAACATCCACAGCCACATCACAAACACCTGCGAGAACTCCACTGGCTTCCAGACAACAAAAGAGTCACTGTCAAGCTCCTCAAAAACGCCTACACAGCCCTCCATGACACAGGACCAGCATATCTTAACCACCGCCTCTCATTCCATGTTCCCACCAGACACATCCGTTCTGCCCAACTGGCCCTGGCTTCCGTTCCACGGATCCGCAAGACCAGGACCAGAGGAAGATCCTTCTCCTACCTCGCAGCCAAGACCAGAAACACCCTGCCACTCCACCTCAGGCAAGCCCCGTCGCTGACCCAATTCAGGAAGGATCTCAAGACCTGGCTCTTTGACTGAACCCCAGTGCCCAGTGCCCCCCCCCCCCAATGCCTTGAGACCCTCACGGATGAGTAGTCGCGCTACATAAACCATGATTGATTGACTGATTGTTTGCACTGAAAAGAAGGAATGCACACAAGTGTCTAGGAGAGGAACTTAAAGGACTGAGGACATACATGTGCACTACTGAGCCTGCTATTCTTTACATTTAAATGAAAAACGTATGTAGGTATCAAGTAGAGGCAATTAAAGGACAGATATTTATCATGCGCAGCGCTCCGAGGCCAAATGAGATCTCAGTGTGTACCCTCCTCCACCTGCACTGCCAGGCTCTGATATTACATTCCCAGCTGCCATGGGACCCCAGTGTGTCCCCTCCTCCACGTGTGACATTAGACCCTAACCTGCCAAGTAAGGACCCAAGTGTGTACTCTCCTCCACCACACTGGCAGGATCAGGAGCTACAGTACCGGAAAAAATGATTCCCGACGGAATATCCAAAACTAAATCCGGGATCTGAGTTTTTGTCCCCAGAATGGGAATAACAATGCGGACCCAGGATCAACGAGTCCTATTCCGTATGGGTATCCCTGATTCTGAGGACAATGCTGGTCAGAGGAGACAGATGTAGGGAGGGTTACGAGACCATCTGGGCGGCAGGCAGGTTCTAGTACAACAGTGATATTGCAGGAGATCAGTGGGGCCAGGTTGTACCTCATCTCTCAGCCCCTGCCCCGTTCAGAAGGGGTTTTACTGAGTGTGAATCTGCTCCTGATAAAACTGGACCTGGTGTTCCTGCACTCAGTAATCCCATGTGCAGATACCACTCCACCAGACTCATAATGGGGCCCTGCTCAATTTCATGAAAAATTAGAATACAAAGACTCTTATTATATGTTAAAGGCTAAATTCTGATGCCCATGCAATCAGGAGTTTGCACAGGGATAGGCATTACGAGTTTTGTGATAATTATCACACCCTTGCAGTTTTGCTTGATAAGATTCCGGCAGATCCAACCTGCCAAAAGTTATAGGTCGAAAAGGCCCACAAAAAAAGGGAAAGCATGCAGAATTTGGTGTGTTAAATAACGATTCTGCATGCTATGCCTCGTTTTTAAGTGGAAACCTGAATAGGTTGGCTGAATCCCTCACCCTGGGACAATGGCTGAACTGTTCAACTTATATTCGAGTGGTTGCACCGTTGCGATGATGGTGGATACAACCGCCAGAACTTACAAGTAAACCGAATACGCCTTCTGTTCGAGCAGCGCTCATAGCTCACTCCATGTAACAAAAGTCTCACCAGGTTGAAAGGATATTTTCTATTTAAGAGGAGTTTCCATGTGAAACAAGGCAGCCCCGCTGCTGGCAGGCTGTGAAGCGCAGTGCTCAGTAATGTGAACTGCTTAGCTCCCCCTGGCTCGTCTGGCTACAGGCCGCAGGCCACGGGCAGGCATATTACTCCGAACAGCATCCTTGCTTTGTGCTGGATATATGAAAAATATGGGACAGCAGGCACATTATAATCACAAAGGGGTAGCAGGTCCTAAAGAAAAGACAAGCTGGCCTATTTCGGTCGCTGTGTGAGTCTGTGAGAAACTGACTCACAGGGTAGGTTGGAAATGGGAGTAGTGTGGAGGTGGGGAAATTCCTCCTTTTTGAAGAAGTGCCCTCACACACCCATGCGGGTGTCATGCTTCATCATCGGGCGTTGCTCCTCGTGGGGGTGGTGCTGCAGTCCCCCATGGGCCACGCGAGAGGGCTCTTTGTCGGAGTTCTTTTCAGGAGTAAAGCCGCAGTGGTGAGTGCGGGTGTGTGGGAGGGAAAGGAAGGTGAGTGAGTAAAATTACCACAATGGTACACTAAAGAACCTTTATTCAGGAGTCCATGTGGTAAAGTTAAAATTGGTGACAACGAAGGCCTCAAGAGAAATTATATCTGAGGGGTGAATATTTTCCTTCTGTTCTGCTGTCAGCAAGTGAAAAGTGGTAATGGTGACTGAGTGCGTTAGGTCGACATGTTTCACGCCTTCAGAGGGTCCATAATGGATCCCGTGGCGTTTCTTCAGGACTGTGGTAGGAGTGTAGAGAAGTTAAAAATAGGAATCTGAGACGGCGGCACCCAGTATCCCTATAGTACCTATATTCAGGTTCTTAAGTAGGTTTCAATGCACCTTAAGGAACATCCTCTAGGAGTTCCTCGATCCAACCCCACCATGTGTCATCTGAGATCTCAGACCCTATGCCAGGCCACTTCTCTGCCAGGTCTCACCTGAGAACACTGACACACTGCTAGGCCTCACCTAGGAACAGCAGACACACTGCTAGGCGGCCTCACCTAGGAACAGCAGACACACTGCTAGGCCTCACCTAGGAACAGCAGACACTGCCAGGCCTCATACTCTGTCAGAGCTCGCAGGAGACAGCAGACAGGGTGCCAGGCCTCACCTGGGAACAGCAGACACACTGCTAGGCTTCACCTAGGAACAGCAGACACTGCCAGGCCTCATACTCTGTCAGAGCTCGCAGGAGACAGCAGACAGGGTGCCAGGCCTCACCTGGGAACAGCAGACACACTGCTAGGCTTCACCTGGGAACAGCAGACACTGCCAGGCCTCATACTCTGTCGGAGCTCGCAGGATACAGCAGACACGCTGCCAGGCCTCACCTGGGAACAGCAGACACACTGCTAGGCTTCACCTGGAAACAGCAGACACACTGCCAGAGGTCAAACTCACTGCCAGGCCTCATACTCCATCAGAGCTCGCAGGAGACAGCAGACGCTCTGCCAGGCCTCACCTTGGAACAGCAGACACACTGCCAGGCTTCACCAGGGAACAGCAGACACTCTGTCAGGCTTCACGTGGGAACAGCAGACACACTGCTAGACGTGCAACCCACTGCCGGGCCTCATACTCTGTCACAGCTCGCAGGAGACAGCAGACATCATTCCAGGCCTCACATGGGAACAACAGACACACTGCCAGGCCTTGCCTGGGAACAGCAGACACGGCTTCACCTGGGAACAGCAGACACTTCTAGGCGTCAAACTCACTGCCAGGCCTCATACTCTGTCAGAGCTCGCAAGAGACAGCAGACACACTGCCAGGCGTCACCTGGGAACAGCAGACACAATGCGAGGCTTCACCTGGGAACAGCAGACACAATGCTAGGCTTCACCTAGGAACAGCTGACACACTGCCAGACGTCAAACACACTGCCAGGTCTCACACACCACCAGACTTCGCATGAGATAGCAGACACACTGCTAGGCCTCACCTGGGTACACTAGACACACTGCCAGGCCTTGCCTGGGAACAGCAGACACTTCTAGGCTTCACCTGGGAACAACAGACACTGCTAGACGTTAAACTCACTGCCAGGCCTCAGACTCTGTCAGAGCTCGCAGGAGACAGCAGACACACTGCTAGGCCTCAACTGGGAACATACACACTGATAGATATCAAACTCACTGCCAGGCCTCATACTCTGTCAAAGCTTCCAGGAGACAGCAGACACACTGCCAGGTGTCACCTGGGAACAGCGAACACACTGCTAGGCTTCACCTGGGAACAATAGACACACTGCCAGGCCTCACCTGGGAACAGCAGTCACACTGCCAGGCCTCACTTGCGAACAAAAGACACACTGCCAGGCCTCGCCTGGGAACAGCAGAGACACTGATAGACGTCAAACTCACTGCCAGGCCTCATACTCTGCCAGAGCTTGCAGGAGACAGCAGACACACTGCCAGGCCTCACCTGGGAACAGCAGACACACTGACAGGCCTCACCTGAGAACACTGACACACTGCTAGGCCTCACATGGAAACAGCAGAAACGGTGCTAGATGTCAAACTCACTGCCAGGCCTGATCCTCGGTCACAGCTCGCAGGAGACAGCAGACATAATTCCAGGCCTCTCATGGGAACAACAGACACACTGCCAGGCATGACCTGGGAACAGCAGACACACTGCCAGAGGTCAAACTCACTGCCAGGCCTCATACTCTCAGAGCTTGCAGGAGACAGCAAACGCTCTGCTAGGCCTCACCTTGGAACAGCAGACACGCTCCCAGGCCTCATCTGGGAACAGCAGACACACTGCTAGGCTTCACCTGGGAACAGCAGAAACACTGCCAGCCATCAAATACCCTGCCAGGCCTCATACTCCGAGCTCGCAGGAGACAGCAAACACACTGCTAGGCTTCACCTGGGAACAGCAGACACACTGCTAGGCTTCACCTGCGAACAGCAGACACACTGCTAGGCTTCACCTGGGAACAGCAGACACACCGCCAGACATGAAATATACTACAAGGCTTCATACACCACCAGACTTCACATGAGGCAGCAGACACACTTCTAGGCTTCACCTAGGAACAGCAGACACACTGCCAGACATCAAACACCCTGCCAGGTCGCATACTCAGAGCTCGCAAGAGACAGCAGACACACTGCAAGGCTACATCTGAGAACAGCAGACACACTGCCAGACGTCAAACACACTGCAAGGCCTCACATGGGAACAGCAGACACACTGCTAGGCTTCACCTGGGAACAGCAGACACACTGCCAGATGTCAAACACACTGCCAGGCCTCATATTCCGTCAGAGCTCGCACGAGACAGCAGACACACTGCCAGGCGTCACCTGGGAACAGCAGACACACTGCTAGGCTTCACCTGGGAACAGCAGACACACTGCCAGGCCTCATACTCCATCAGAGCTCGCAGGCGACAGCAGACACGCTGCCAGGCCTCACCTGGGAACGGCAGACACACTGCCAGGCCTCATACATTACCAGACCTCGCATGAGACATCGGACACACTGCTAGACTTCACCTGGGAGTCGCAGACACACTGCTAGACGTCAGACACAGTGCCAGGACTCATACTCCGTCAGAGCTCACAAGAGACAGACAACACGCTGCTAGGCTTCACCTGGGAACAGCAGACACACTGCTAGGCTTCACCTGGGAACAGAAGAAACACTGGACGTCAAACACCCTGCCAGGCCTTATACTCAGAGCTCACAGGAGACAGCAGGCACACTGTTAGGCTTTACTTGGGAACAGCAGACACAGTGCCAGATGTCAAACACAATGCCATGTCTCACCTGGGAACAACAGACACTGCCAGACTTCACCTGAGGAAAGCAGATATATCATCAGATCTCTAGCACAATGCCAAGCATTATCAGTGGGCGCAGGTACACTGTCAGGCTTAGTACACTGCCAGGCCTCAGCTGGGGACAGCAGATACACCGACAGGCCACATACACACTGTCAGGCATTACCTGGGGACAAAACACACTCTTCCGGGCCTCACCTGGAGGCAACAAACAATGGCCAAGTATCATATGGTGGCAGCAGATACACAACAAGATCTTACACACTGCCAGGCCTCATAGAAACAGTAGGGCTATATCTGTGAACAAGAGGTTTACTGCCAGGTCTCTGGCACACTGCAAGGTGTCACCTAGAGACAGGGAAAACACTGCTAGTCCTTGGTACATTTCCATGCCTTAACTGGGAGTAGGAGACACACTATCAAGCCTACAACATGCTGCCTCATCTGGGGCAGTAGGGGCGGCTCCTGGTTTGGTGGTGCTCCCTACACTCCATAGGCTTGAGGGAGTGTGAAAAGCGGCGTTCTCTGGACCCAGGATGTACCAGAGCGCTTTACATGAGCACCAGTTTCGTTACAGATGGACACATTCATTTTTTGTTAGGCGCAGGGAGATTAAGTGATTTGCCCAGAATCACAAATTGTTGAGTGTGAGAAGTTGGCCTGGCATATGCTGTCCACTAATTAAAGTGGACACCTTGCACCAGGGCAAATCGACTCTTATGGTAGATAGGTTTAAGACAACCTTTTAAAGAAAGCTATCCTAGTGGTAGCTGTGGAGAGCAGCCTTCAGGCTAAGTCTCGGAGGAATGTAAAGCAGCTTGTTTTACCATATAATCTCTTGAATCACCAAATGAAAAGACACCACACAGGTATATATATCAAATATATATGTATTTATTTCTAAATAACTCTCTACTAATCTCTTTATGAGATTAGAAGACAAACATATGCACAAATCAACGTTTCACAATAAGTTAAGCACAAAATATGGCTGGGGCCCTAGGGGCGTACCAGACCATATACTAAGTAAGAGACTTAGAAACAACGACTTGCAAGGAGACAAGGCCTAGGGCCTTCAGAAGTGCTGGGGCCTCACGAAACCACCCAAGGCAGGTAAGTAAAGGACCCACGGGGGACGCGTGCAGTGTGGATACACAGGCGCGAATCGCCGTTAACTTCAATGGGTCAAGTCGCGGTTGGAAATAAAGAGTTTTAGGATACTTCGGGAGAACCTACAAGCAAGTCACTTACAGGGTAAGTAGTTCTAGGGCCCACACCCACAGGAGCACCGTAGTGCTGGAGTTACCTCACCCAGGGAAGCCGGGTGCACAGGTGTCCTTTGGTGTCGGGTCGCGGCGTCGTTTTCAATGGCGAACAAAGAAGACTTGCTGCTTGCGGGAGCTGAAGAAGTGTCCGGTGGAATCCAAGCCTGGATTCTGAAGAAGGATGACCTGAAAGCAGAGGGGACAGTGTTCAAAGTCACTTGGCAGTGACCCGGGGCAAGGAAGATGGATGCCCACCGTCGTCGGTCGCTTCAGGTCGGTTGCGGGTGCCTTGACTCTTCAGCCACGTGGTCCAGGAGGCGTCGACGACGACCAGGAGCTGGATTCGGTGTGTCCCTCGACGTCTGCAGCTGACTGCGGTGTCGGCAACTCGATTGGAGCCAACAAGCCTTGGCAGCCGCAGAGTCTCGGGGAGATGGAGAAAAGTCGATGGCGCAGACCAGCAAGGTCTGTGGAACTCACCCAGCGAGGGTAAGTCAGGGCAGGCCTGGAGCAACCAGGGGAGCCCTTTGGTTTCTTTAAGAAGTCTTCTGGGGACCCACAAGCCAGCGGGCAAGGGATCGCGAAGACACCTCGGGCGGAATCACTCAACAGGGGCCCACGGTCACTCGGGACGGTGTAGGCCTCTGATCTTCGGAGGGATTCCTGCTGGAGGTCGGGACCACACGTGGTCCAAAGCACAAGTTCGTGGAACGTTGTGAAGGGGTTGCACTCGACAATAGTGCACGGTACCCAGGGGTCGCGGTTCCTCGTTACTCGTGGGGTCCACTTGCCTCAGCTTCGCTGGGGACTCACGATGGCCTGGGAGAGGTCAGGAAATCCACTTCCTGGGCTGCAGGGACTTCGGACTCCGGCGGGAGCGGCGTAGTTTGCGACCGTCGTTGTCGTTTTTGGTGCCTGCCAAGCAGGGGAGTCACTCCTTGACTCCAAGGGAGATTCTTCTGTCTTCCAAAGGTAGTGGAACGTCGAAGGGCCAGGATTCTTCTGTAGAGCGTCGTCCAGGGGTTATCTGCTTTGCAATGGCAAGGTTCCCCCTCTTATACTAAAAAGAGGGGATGGACTAGCTCTATGACCCCACCTATGGGAGGGTCAAGGGAGGGGGTGGCTACACCCACTTCCCTTTGTCCAGTTTCGCGCCAGAGCAGGGGCAGGTAGCCCCTGAGCTGGTTTGAACTGGCATATGCACAGAGGAGCCTTCTGCTCCCCCAGTGCAGGACTTCAAAGCACTCTAAGAGTGCACCCACCCAGCCCCAATACACTAAACCCTGTCTGGAAGGTGGTTACACCTCCCTGTGACAGGATGCCTATTGTTGGGCTTCCTCCACTGTGAGTTTCGGTCATCAGCAGGAGGGCAGCCCAGTGTCTGTGACTGGTGGCATCCATTTTGTGATGCCAGGGCTCTTTAGGATTCTACCGCGTTTCCACAGCAGGTACATGTCTTATCCCTCTAGAAGGGTGGAATGCTACCCCCGCCGCCAAGATTGGCGGGGGGTAGTATTCCAAGATGTTTGACACCAAACACGACATGTTTTGATGCAGCCATTCCAAAGTTAGCATTTACCGCGAGGATATAATGCACTTAAAAGTATATGGTTTAACCGCATCCACAAACAGCACCAGAGAATGGACTCTGAGAACTGCAGAGGGGCCCTGCTCATGCAGAGGCACCCCCTCACATAGAAGCCAAGCACCCTGCCCTCAGGATTGATAGGGCCTGCCATAGGGGTGACTGATAGGTTTATATGTGTGTGCAGGAGAGATATAGGAAACCTATATCTCAGTGAGGGGTGCTAGCACCACCTCACCCAGGCTGCAGTAGCAGGCCTGTGGTGTCAGATTTAGTCTGCTTCCCAGGGGTGGCATAATACATGCTGCAGCCCCTGGTAGGCCTGTGAAGTACCTATGCCCTTGGCACCTAAGGTACCATATACTAGGGACTCATAAGGCACCACAGTAACCAATCACTAGTGCACCTAGAGTGCACTCCATGTCATTTAGAGAGAGCAGATAGACTGGGGCCCTGAATAGCAGGATCCCAGTCCAACTAAGTCATAAACCAGCAAAACACCATAAAAAAAGTGGGGGCAACCATATAGTCAGATTCCACCTTCCTACATAACCCCCCCAAACGAAAGGAGATAAGGCTAACCTTGACCAGTTGAGCCTATATTGACTAAGTGGCCATATAAGGAAGCACCTGCACTAGCATGGTTGCCCCCTATGTTATGGTCCACTAAGCAATCCCTCGCCCTAAGGGTAAGAGAGGGTCTCCACCATGGGGAATCACTACCTCTGGTGTGCTTAGGTAAAGTACAAGGCCGGTGAGGTGTCTGAGTAGGGAAGTGAGGCCCTAGGAATGTTGGCCTCAGCTTCCTCAGATCACTGGTCACCATGTATGCCTGTCTTTCCATGACTGAGTTGCACTTTGCTCTAAGGGTCAACCTTTGGCTGCCTACAGCTGGGGGTTGGGTCCCTTTGGATGGAACACTGGAGGGACATGGCAGGTTTGGAACCTTCTGGTCCCAGGTTTGCCCTTGCCTACCAGAGTCCTTCTGGGGGAGGTCCCTACATAAAGGTATGGGGGATCCCTCAGTGTGTAGAGGAATTTTCACCTGGCTAGGGCTACTAGACTGGGTGCCCCTAATCTGCTGATGGGGGCTTCCTCTGGACAGGGGGCCCGGGGGTCCACTGACCTCCCTGTCCTCTGCAGCCCTGGGCTGACTGAGGCAGGGTAGAGAGGGGCAGATTACCTGCTCCAGACTGGGTACCACCTTGGAAGGGTCCTCTGCCATCAGGGGTGTGGCCAGGCCAGGCCTGACTACCTCTGTGGCAGTTCCTTCACTAGGGGTAGGGTCAGTTCCCTGAGGAGGCTGACCCTTACCTACTGTCTGGGGGAAGAAGACTTTTCTTCAACCCTTGTGCTCTCTTTTGGGGGAGAGTGGGCCATTCTTTCAGGCTCCATCTCTCCAAATTCTTGGGCTGGGGCTGTGGCCATCACAGCCCCACTAACCTTTGCAGGGACGCCCGACATCCTAAGATGGGTTTGGTGTTCAACTTCAGCCCAGGCTGAAATTTCCAAATCATTGCCCATCAGGCAATCTACAGGTAGGGTTGGGGACACTGCCACTCTTTTTGGGCCTGTGACCCCCTCCCAGCTGAGATTGACTATGGCCATGGGGTGATCTGTTCTGACACCATCAATGTTGGTCACCTGGTATTTAAACTCAGGTAAAAGCTGGTGAGGGGGACTAGTTTCCCTGCCACCATGGTGACACTAGCCCCTGTGTCCCTAAATGCCACAGCTTTCTGACCATTAATTATTGGCTCCAGTCTGTACCTGCCCAATGCTATGGGACCCATGGTAAAGGTGGCATATCCTACACCACCATCAGAATCTGAGGAGTCTGTTGAGGGGTCCTGTCTAAACTAGGGCCCACCTCTGTTCCTCTTGCAAAAGCACCTAACTTTTTGGGTGCACTACTCCCAACTGGAGGATTACTACTGGTAGTACCAGGAGGGGTGGTAGTAGTTGTTGGAGGAACATTTCCTTTATTGCCATTCCTGGGACAACTGGGATCAGATTTCCAGTGCCCAGGCTTTTTACAGACATGGCAATAGGGTTTCTTTTCAGGAGAGGAAGGAGTTTGGGACCCACCCCCAGAAGAGGAATTTTGGGGCCCTGTAGTGGACTTATCCTTGGATTTATCCCCACCTTTCTCTTGGGACTTGGTAGAATCTTTCTTGTGGTCACCACCCTGATTCTTAGGCCTTACCCTGGTTCTGACCCATTTGTCTGCCTTCTTTCCCAATTCTTGGGGAGAGGTCAGATCAGAGTCCACCAGGTACTGGTGTAAAAGCTGGTTTTGACAATTATTAAGGATCTGTTCTCTCATCATTAGATTATAAAATCCTTTGAAATCAGTAACCCTACTGCCAACCAGCCAACCCTCCAGAGCCTTGGATGCACAATCTACAAAGTCTGTCCAGTCCTGAGTCTGTGCCTTCTGGGTATCTCTGAACTTCAACCTGTACTCTTCAGTGGTTAAGCCAAACCCATCTATCAGTGCACTCTTCAGGACCTCATAATCATCAGCATCCTCCTCTCTAACAGTGAGGAGCTTGTCTCTTCCTTTATCTGAAAAGGAGAGCCACAAGATTGCTGCCCACTGCTTTTGGGGGACCTGCTGTACTCTACAGGCCCTCTCCATAGCAGTTATCCATTTGTGGATATCATCCCCACTCTGGTAGGGAGGAACAACCTTGCTCAGGTTCCTATGGTCAGGGACATATTCTCTGCCTCTAGGGACACTGTTGCTGCCACCAGGGGGTTCTAAACCCTCCCTTCTGGAAGCTCTCTGGATCTCCAGGGCTTCTCTATCCAGTGCCAACTGCTTGGTTCTGAGGGCCACTTTGGCTTCCTCATACTGGAGCAGTTTGCACCTTCTCTCAGAGGAGGTCTCTCTTAAGTTAAAGTATGAGCTCCTCTCTTGGACAAATTCTCTGCCAGAGTGATAAGAGTGCTCAGATTCCCTGGAAGGGGATCTGTGCCTCTCATCCACTCTGCCAGTTCTCTTAGGGAGAACTCCTCTGTCCTGTTCAGGCTCCTTGAAGCCTGGCCCTTCAACCACAGAGTCTTGGTCATTCGGATTGTCCTCATCTGACCCAGATACTATGATTGACCCACCCACTGATTCAGACCCCTTAGCTCCTAGAGCCAATCTAAGGTCATCTGCTGTCAGCAGATCTATCAGGTGTAGTGTTGAGGGACTCTGTCCTAGTCTCAGGTGTCTGTCAACACACATGGCTCTCAAGTCAGAGAAAGCCATGTCCTTATACTGAGGCTGAGTGGATCCACTGGGTCCACCCTTTAAGGACATTCTAGTGTTGTGCAGTGTTGTACTACCTACACTAGTTTGTGGCCTACTGATCCTAGCTTGAGCTGTGGAAAGGGTGTGCTATCCCTTGGCACACAGCTCTAAGTTCAGTAGAACTTATTGATACTAAGCTTGACTTTATATGTACCTTGAGTACCTATAATGGTTTTCAGTTAGTAATTCAAATAGAGATTTTCTGGTAAAACAATGGCAAGCTGGAATCCCACACGCTGCCCACCAATGTGAGAAGTTGGCCTGGCATATGCTGTCCACTAATTAAAGTGGACACCTTGCACCAGGGCAAATCGACTCTTATGGTAGATAGGTTTAAGACAACCTTTTAAAGAAAGCTATCCTAGTGGTAGCTGTGGAGAGCAGCCTTCAGGCTAAGTCTCGGAGGAATGTAAAGCAGCTTGTTTTACCATATAATCTCTTGAATCACCAAATGAAAAGACACCACACAGGTATATATATCAAATATATATGTATTTATTTCTAAATAACTCTCTACTAATCTCTTTATGAGATTAGAAGACAAACATATGCACAAATCAACGTTTCACAATAAGTTAAGCACAAAATATGGCTGGGGCCCTAGGGGCGTACCAGACCATATACTAAGTAAGAGACTTAGAAACAACGACTTGCAAGGAGACAAGGCCTAGGGCCTTCAGAAGTGCTGGGGCCTCACGAAACCACCCAAGGCAGGTAAGTAAAGGACCCACGGGGGACGCGTGCAGTGTGGATACACAGGCGCGAATCGCCGTTAACTTCAATGGGTCAAGTCGCGGTTGGAAATAAAGAGTTTTAGGATACTTCGGGAGAACCTACAAGCAAGTCACTTACAGGGTAAGTAGTTCTAGGGCCCACACCCACAGGAGCACCGTAGTGCTGGAGTTACCTCACCCAGGGAAGCCGGGTGCACAGGTGTCCTTTGGTGTCGGGTCGCGGCGTCGTTTTCAATGGCGAACAAAGAAGACTTGCTGCTTGCGGGAGCTGAAGAAGTGTCCGGTGGAATCCAAGCCTGGATTCTGAAGAAGGATGACCTGAAAGCAGAGGGGACAGTGTTCAAAGTCACTTGGCAGTGACCCGGGGCAAGGAAGATGGATGCCCACCGTCGTCGGTCGCTTCAGGTCGGTTGCGGGTGCCTTGACTCTTCAGCCACGTGGTCCAGGAGGCGTCGACGACGACCAGGAGCTGGATTCGGTGTGTCCCTCGACGTCTGCAGCTGACTGCGGTGTCGGCAACTCGATTGGAGCCAACAAGCCTTGGCAGCCGCAAGTCTCGGGGAGATGGAGAAAAGTCGATGGCGCAGACCAGCAAGGTCTGTGGAACTCACCCAGCGAGGGTAAGTCAGGGCAGGCCTGGAGCAACCAGGGAGCCCTTTGGTTTCTTTAAGAAGTTTTCTGGGGACCCACAAGCCAGCGGGCAAGGGATCGCGAAGACACCTCGGGCGGAATCACTCAACAGGGGCCCACGGTCACTCGGGACGGTGTAGGCCTCTGATCTTCGGAGGGATTCCTGCTGGAGGTCGGGACCACACGTGGTCCAAAGCACAAGTTCGTGGAACGTTGTGAAGGGGTTGCACTCGACAATAGTGCACGGTACCCAGGGGTCGCGGTTCCTCGTTACTCGTGGGGTCCACTTGCCTCAGCTTCGCTGGGGACTCACGATGGCCTGGGAGAGGTCAGGAAATCCACTTCCTGGGCTGCAGGGACTTCGGACTCCGGCGGGAGCGGCGTAGTTTGCGACCGTCGTTGTCGTTTTTGGTGCCTGCCAAGCAGGGGAGTCACTCCTTGACTCCAAGGGAGATTCTTCTGTCTTCCAAAGGTAGTGGAACGTCGAAGGGCCAGGATTCTTCTGTAGAGCGTCGTCCAGGGGTTATCTGCTTTGCAATGGCAAGGTTCCCCCTCTTATACTAAAAGAGGGGATGGACTAGCTCTATGACCCCACCTATGGGAGGGTCAAGGGAGGGGGTGGCTACACCCACTTCCCTTTGTCCAGTTTCGCGCCAGAGCAGGGGCAGGTAGCCCCTGAGCTGGTTTGAACTGGCATATGCACAGAGGAGCCTTCTGCTCCCCCAGTGCAGGACTTCAAAGCACTCTAAGAGTGCACCCACCCAGCCCCAATACACTAAACCCTGTCTGGAAGGTGGTTACACCTCCCTGTGACAGGATGCCTATTGTTGGGCTTCCTCCACTGTGAGTTTCGGTCATCAGCAGGAGGGCAGCCCAGTGTCTGTGACTGGTGGCATCCATTTTGTGATGCCAGGGCTCTTTAGGATTCTACCGCGTTTCCACAGCAGGTACATGTCTTATCCCTCTAGAAGGGTGGAATGCTACCCCCGCCGCCAAGATTGGCGGGGGTAGTATTCCAAGATGTTTGACACCAAACACGACATGTTTTGATGCAGCCATTCCAAAGTTAGCATTTACCGCGAGGATATAATGCACTTAAAAGTATATGGTTTAACCGCATCCACAAACAGCACCAGAGAATGGACTCTGAGAACTGCAGAGGGGCCCTGCTCATGCAGAGGCACCCCCTCACATAGAAGCCAAGCACCCTGCCCTCAGGATTGATAGGGCCTGCCATAGGGGTGACTGATAGGTTTATATGTGTGTGCAGGAGAGATATAGGAAACCTATATCTCAGTGAGGGGTGCTAGCACCACCTCACCCAGGCTGCAGTAGCAGGCCTGTGGTGTCAGATTTAGTCTGCTTCCCAGGGGTGGCATAATACATGCTGCAGCCCCTGGTAGGCCTGTGAAGTACCTATGCCCTTGGCACCTAAGGTACCATATACTAGGGACTCATAAGGCACCACAGTAACCAATCACTAGTGCACCTAGAGTGCACTCCATGTCATTTAGAGAGAGCAGATAGACTGGGGCCCTGAATAGCAGGATCCCAGTCCAACTAAGTCATAAACCAGCAAAACACCATAAAAAAAAGTGGGGGCAACCATATAGTCAGATTCCACCTTCCTACATTGAGCGTCCCTGCCGAGACTAGAACCCGGTTCCCCAGCTTCGAGGGAGACCGCTCTAGCCATAAGGCTACATCCTCTCCTACATCCCCTACCCTACATCCTCTCGTCTCTGTACTGTGCCCGGTATAATCAGGAAAGAAGGCTTGATGGGATCTCAGGCTCGTCAGGAGAAAAGGATTCAGAAGATGGACCCATCGGGTCATCTCTGACTTGCCTGGGTTGACCAACGAGTGATCTTTAAACAGTTGTGTATCTTATAAAAGCGACGGGATACCAATTGTCGACTCTCAGTAGCCATATGAGTGTGCAGATTGGTTGCACACATTTCTCTCGCATCCTGTGTGAGCCGTAAGTATTGCAAGACCTGATTTTCTTGTTATTCCTTTTTCCCACCTGAGGTTTCCCAAGTGAAAATGTACTTAACCTACATTGCTAACTGGGAAAACTGCTCCCTCTCCCCCCACACCTGCACTCTCAGGGATGTTCTTTTGTGATCGATTACATTTTGTATCTAAATATTGGAGCTCGTTTAAAAAATATATATCTATGTGTTATGTTAATTAAATTTAATATAGTGCACAACTCACCAAAGTGCATCTCAGCACTGCCTTCAGATGTAAGCAAGCTACAAGCAAGAGAATTCAATTAAAATAAGGAAGTTATCAGCAGTTTCATGAATTTATAATAGTACAGAGACGAGAGGATGTAGGGTAGGGGATGTAGGAGAGGATGTAGCCTTATGGCTAGAGCGGTCTCCCTCGAAGCTGGGGAACCGGGTTCTAGTCTCGGCAGGGACGCTCAACAATTTGTGATTCTGGGCAAATCACTTAATCTCTCTGTGTCTAACAAAAAATGAATGTGTCCATCTGTAACGAAACTGGTGCTCATGTAAAGCGCTCTGATACCCGATATCTTCGGGTCGAGTTCGCGCTATATAAAACTCTAAAAAAAATTTTTTTTAAATACTTCTGAGACAGATAAAACAGGTGGGCCCACATGGACACTGTAAAGTAAAAAAAAAAAGATGATAGGGGAAGCACAGAGGTCACACGCACTACCACTTCCACCTTTCCTGCGGCATCAGCATCGGCCAGCTGTGGTGTAGGCCTGTGTTCCCCACTTGCCCCACTCATTTTCCATGTTATTAATGGGCACTTATATAGCATGATCTGCATTTAATGTGTCATTTTAGTAGTCCAGGATATGACTTGCCAAATGTTTATATCGCGGACCGGAGTCTGATTCTGTTTTGTGGGGTAGTTTGCTTAGAAGGGTTTTAGGGCTGCATGAAATTGTTAAGGTTTTTACTCAGTTGGTATGGGTGCACATCGCCCAGTAAATGTAGGTGGGTGGTTGGTAGCAGCGCAGCTGGATGTCTTAAGAACCAGTTCTGTCTCAGTATATGCTGGCAGACACGCTGGCACCCAAGTGAATGGGAGGAAATGCTCTGTATGAGGTTGTTTTTGTACTGAGTGTGGTTGAGTTGGTATTGAGTACTGTGGAATCCCAATCCCATGACAGCCTTTCGTAGTTTATCTGTGCTTTATAGAGGTTGAGTGTTATGTTGTGGTCTGTGTTTATGTTGAGCCAACCTAAGGTGCGTTGACTATGCTCATACAGGAAACTCAGGGCCCAACCCGCCAGCTCATCCCAGGCCTGGTGTCATACAAATACAGTGAGTCCAGCACATGTCAGTCTGTCCCTCTTGGGTGTGCTCCCATAAAGATGTATTGAATGCAGGCCCCACACATTTGTGCTCCTAGCAATGGCACCATACACATACATTGAGAACAGAGGTGAAAGACAGCCGTCCCTCCGGCATTTGTTACCTTACAGGCACATATTTATATGCATTTGTATAGCGTCTTTAACTATCAGTCACACTAACCTAATTCTGAAATATACTTGCCGTGTTTTCATTATATTAAAAGACATGACTTAAGGAGCAGACTGCAGGCTATTTTAAACGCAAGACACTGGAAAGACAAAGGAAAGAAACGAACTAGGGTGGCGCGGACGGATTATCCATGCCAAGTGACCATAGCAGTACCTTTAGAGACACTTTATCCAGCATTCATTGCAGAGCCCCCGCTCGCATAGCTTCTTGGCGCTACGAAACACATAACAAGGATATAACTTGTCAATGGGCAGCAATGTGGGAGTCGCTTGTTAAAGAACCAAGTTTTCAGAAGGTGAGACACATTGGGCTCTGCACAGAGGTCAAGAGGGAAAGAATGTTGGAGCTGTGGAAAAGCAAAGGAAGGTGCTCTTCTCGCCCTGGAAACTGTGAGTAAAAGGAGGCTGGCAGTACTTAGAGTGCAAGTGGGACAATAGCCGTCACAAGGGCGAATTTAATGACCAAAAAAGTAAGGCGTTTGTCGTGCATGCCTTTGTACAGGATGGTCAGTGCTTTGAAAGGACATCTGGAACAGAGCAGGGATCCAACGCAGTGTAATATGTACTCTTCAGGCTACCAAAAAGGGGTGTACACAAAGAAAATATAAATATATCCTGAACAATTCATGGAAGCATATGAACTTCACTTGCGATTTTATTCCATATCTGTACACATTGAAGGGAATACTTCAGAGAACAGGTCAAAATTCTTTCTATTTGCTGGACATTGTGGGGTGAGTCCCATAACTTATCATGGGAAACAGAAGTGCAATCCCTCCAAATCCTTCCCATTACCATGATTAATCCTCAAATGAACACAGTTGCCAAAACATCCATTCAGTCTTCATTTTCTTAAACATACACATCAAAAGGGGCTGCTATGGCAACGTTTGACAAGACCTGCCTTGATCATGCAAACTCTGTCTGCTGGTCTCCCTTCCAAAGCCATCACTAAACCACAGAGGCTTCACAGTGCTGATGGGGGACTTATTTCTGGTCTCTGCAAACAGGGCCACCTCTGCGGCACACGCCTCACCACAGTGGCACAGATGAAATTTACAACTCCTTGACTCGCCCATGAAGTCTATACATACCAGGCGTAGAATAACTATGCAAAACATACATCTGCTTGCTGTCGACGTACGTTGTTATGGCTACATGGCAAGATATACACTGTCCTGTGGCAGCGAGTGTCCACACTATATCAGATACACACTCTGCTCTTCACCACACTATGGCTCCCGAGTACAGCTTGTAAAAAAATGCAGGCAGAGATTCCAGGTGGCTGGAATTTCTGATCCCAGACGGATGTCTGTACACAATTCCTGGGATAACGAGTTGAATTCATTGGAATTGAGAAGCCCATTTTCCTTTTGGTTTAATGCAGACATTTATGACCTTGTGTGAGCTAATGCTCTATTTCCAGGGCACAAGTCCTATAAAAAGAAGTGGGGGGACTGACCAAGTTAGGCAGTATGCAAGTGAAATCATGACGCGTGCCATCACAGCACATGACGTCACGATGTGTGACATTCCACGTGGAATCACAGGAAGTGACATCACAAGAAGTGACATCAGATACTAAGATCTCACACATATGTTTATCAGGTGTATCATGACTACATTTAAGTGCATTATGATATTTAACAAATGAGATTTGGAGTCGGGGTTGTGCCAAAAAAGTGGCACAATCCTGATGCAAAATCTGGGCCTCAACTAATACATTTTTTTTTTTAACTCTGCCATAAAGGAACTAGCAACAAAGAAAAACATGGTAGTAGATCTGTTCTGCTTAACTGGTTGCAAAGTCTGCATTTAAAAATATTTTATGGGGTTAAGGCATCTGCTGCAGAGGTGCCCAGTAAATCTCAGGGAATAGTAGTAACGGTGAGATAACTCTGGAGGTTAACGCATTTGTTGGAGAGATCTGGGTTTTGTGTAGTTCCAAATTTGAATCAAAGTATTATAGAGAAATAAGTTGTCTCCTGCAAAACAAAATCACCCAATGTTCTTGAGGGAGAGGGGGGACAGGGCATTTGGGGATTGTTGAACCTCTATTTTGTTGCTACCTTCTTCGGGTTTGTTATTCATGATATTGCAACACACATTGTGTGCATTTTATACAATGTTGTGAGCATAAATGTACCACATAATTATGCAATAGTACTCTGATGTGTATGTTATAACATATGCCAACTGAAAATGCAATAAAATATGTTTTTTATTTTAAGTTGTCTCTTGCAAAGCACATCATGTAACATGCAGCTCACAGATTTGTATTTTATGTAGATAGGTAAGTGAATTACTGCTTTGAACACAGAGATCCTTTTTAGGTCTCGCGCCTAGCGGTGCACTGCGCAGCAGTGCTCGCGCAGCGCGAGACATTTAGTAGGTGAAAAAGGGGATTCAGCACTGACCTAGGAATCGCACGCGCTCGTGCATGTGCGAATCCTTATGTGCTACCCCATAGGCCGTTTTGTGCGTCTTTGTCTAGAAGACTGCACGCAATTGGCCAGAGGCGGGCGCATTGCTGCGCCCATGGCCTATTGGTGTCTATTACGCGCTTGGTGCACGTAATAGACACCAATAGGCCATGTGGTTTCAATTATCGTGCCCAGACACGGGCGCGATAATGGAAACCAGATGGCTCGCTGTGGCGCACGCGCGCGCACCACTCGCGGGCGTGTTTTTTTTTTTTTAACAGTAGCGATCGCTTTCGCGATCGCTTTCACTGCCGCTTGTTTTCAGGTTGGAAGTATTTCAGTGTTATTCAGAAGTGAGCAATCCCGGTGAAATATGATTCGGTTATATGCGCAGTACTGGTGAACCTGTTGATGGTCTGCTCACGTTATGCTGCTTGTGAGCCAATGCAGTTCCTGGTACGTTCTTCTTAAATCGTTGATTATAAATATTATTCTCTTTCCGAAGCGTGTGTATATGTATATGATAGCATTGTTATTTTTGTTCTCAAGCAGGCCCAACCCCTCGTGCACGCCCACGCCAAGCTCTGAGTCAATCGGGGATTATGTTTCCGGCGATTACTATTAGAACGCGGTCGATCGGGTTTTACAATAAATGTAGTAATGCCCTGATGAGTAGCCTTGTTTGGCTATGGCGCACGTGACTGTGCTCTCTTATGCGGAGAAGTAAACCGAACGTCCATAAACTGTTTTGGGAATCTTCAAGGAACATCTCTTAAGTTTAAGTCAAGTATGGATTTTGCTAGTTTTCAGCTTTGGCTCACCGAGGTCATGTTGTATGGAGGTAGGGCTTGTTTGTTGTCTAATTAATATACCCAATTATTTTAACTTCGTGTGGTTCTTGCACTTTCTAGATAAATACACTTTACTGCTTTGGAATCTGCCCAACCGTAACAACTTTGATTGGAACATTTTTACAGTTTGTGTGATTGTCTTGGAAAAGCAAATGTGATGTTATCGATTTAGCGTTTCTAATGTAGTGTGGTGCCATTTATTTGCATTTGTGTCTTTCTCATCCACTTCTAGACTAAGTTGTGGACTCAGTTACTTTTCTACAGTTCATTGACAAGGTGTCTTCCAGCTTGTGGTATGGCAGGTGGTTGATTCTAGCACTGTCAATAGACTAGACTGATAAATGTACTTTCGGCAAGCTAGTTTTCTCCATGTGCATATCGTGTGTTTTCATATGGTTTCCATTTTACTGAACTAGTTGGATTCCTTTATTTGTCCTTACAGAAGGGCACGTTTTGGTCCATATCACTTTTCAAGGCTGGCACATCTAGAATGTAAAGTTGATTAATGGCTTGTAGTTCTTCATGATTGAGGGACCCTTGCCCTGCTCAGTTTTGGAGATCATGCTTCCTTAAAATTGACTTTCAATGGCAGACCCTACAGGAATTTCAGAAGAGGCATCCTTCTTAGTGAAAGTCCACAACTGTAGCTGTCGTCGTGAATGCAGTGCCCATCTACACAGAGGAAGTTTAGTTTCTCACCAGATGCATCCTCAGTATGTTGGTTTCAGAGCATTTTAAGGACAACAAATTAAACTGAGCTTTGTTTCTTAAAATAATTCCGTTTTATGAAATTTAAAGTATCAACAATTTAGGCACTTTTGAAGGGAGGTACGGCATTTGAAAAATTGCGACTATTTGGTGGTGTTCATTTTATTTCTACTTTAACGTTTAAAGCATTGTAATGCTACCTTACTTTTTAAAACGTATTTTGGCAAGTACACTAGAAGAATATTATTGTTTTTCAGAGACACTTGAAGTGACAGTTTGTTTTGTTGCAGTTTAAGCTCTTGAATCATTACGATAGCTCGCATTACAATTGGAAATACTGTCCTGGATGGGTATCAACATTGTGGTTGTAATTGATAGCATTCGGCAAGGAATACAATTGTTATCATTGGGGTGTAATTAACTGACTTGTAATACTTTGGATAAATATAAAGGGCCTGCAGTGCGGTAAGTGGTTTTATTCTGATTATCCCAAAATATATTATGGATTTTAGCATGCCCTTTAAGTGTACATTCGTGTAGCTGCTATTTTGAAGTCTACTTATTACAGCATCTGTACATGACTGCTGTGCAAGCAGTACTTGGTGCAAGTCGCTGAATAAATTTGGCTCACCATCCCACCCTGGTGTGTTTGGGTAGACAGACATGTCAGCTTGTTACAGAACAGCGACTGCAGCCATGGCTCCTGTGAAGACCGCACAGGCATTGTTGGTGAATAAGGGTGTTGTCCTGCTCAATGTTTAGTTTTGGAGGAGAGGGGGAGAGGATGATGACTATAGGAGATGCCTACAAAGCAATATTGCGCGAGTGAACTCTTAGCTCAACATTATGCTCTGGGGTCTTTTCATATAATAGACCACTTTAGACTCAGAGACCATATTTCACCTTTTATCATAGTTGAACAACAGTTCATCTGTTTCCCTTTCCTGGGGCTTTCAGTCTCAAACCCCAAAAATCCAGAGCTTTCCTTACCATTATTGCTGTGTAGAGGACATTTTGGAACAAAATAGTAACTTTTATGATGCATGTTTGATGGTTGTAGCTTTATGTACGAACTTGTGCTCTGTGGCTGCACCTGGGGGAGAGGGAAGGGAGGAAGAACCATTTGTAGGTGCTAAACTTTTTTTCCATTGCCCCTAAGCAACGTCTTAGATTGTTAAAAGTATATGAACTTGAAACTTCTTTCACTTACGTGTTGCTTAAACGGCTACTTCACATATGCTTTACCTGCTTGCTGGAATTTGTGACACTAATTGTAGGGATACCACAGCTTACATCTCAAATATTCTGATACCGCCTGTCTTTTCTGCTAACGCAGATATGTCATCATAACCTAGTTTGTCCGGCCTCACTGTATTGTATTTTGACATTTGTATAGCACTTACTACTCCTTGATGAGGTCATGAAACCCTAACCTTCGCAGATAGCCAGCTACACTGTGTAGGGTGTGTTGTTGAAAGGGTGTTGTTTTTGTTTTGAGCCTCTATGGGATAAGATAAGATCTTATCTTATTTATGGGAAGGGTTTTCATGGCATGCGCTATAACAATCGAGTTGTGGTTATTTTCATGGGATGCAGAGCCTAGCAATGTGATGGGTGTAGGCACGTGAGAGACAGATGCACAAATTACAAGCATTGGCATAGCCAATAGGTCTCGCCTTTGTGACCTTATAAGTGTTTAACCATGCAACGGTTGATGTTGTTGCACCAAGGATATTGTGCTGCATAACTAAATACTTATAAGGTCCCAAAAGCGAGACCTATTGGCTATGCCAATGCTTGTTTGACTTGAAGTCAATAAATTGTAATCCTTGTAGTAGACCACAGTGAGCTATGAAGGGCATTTGACTCCTACACCTTGTAACCCTGACTGACTCATGTAAAGCATCTTGTACATTGATTTACACACTTACATGATTTATTTTGAAAGGTTAATGTGTATGTTATGTAAAGTGCTCTAACACTCTGCATTGGGATGAGTAGCGCTACAAAAGAAACGAAATACTGCTATTTAAATAGTTATTTGTGTATATATTGGTTCAGACCATCCCACTGACATTCTTACATTGCATGTACTTATATCCAGGGACTGAACAAAGTAAAAAGAATGCGTCTCTTAAGTACTTGTGAAGAGATAACAAGCACAGTGCTTTTGTTTCTTCTCCCTTGCATCAGCATTTAAGGGTGAGGTGCCAGGCCGCCTCCGATGCGATACCAGATCAAAAGGAGGCCTGATGGCTATTTAACTTCTGCCTTTATCTGTGGCACCCCTGGAGGTGGAAAGAAAAGCCCCCTCGCTGCCTGCACGTTGCTGCTGGGAATGGAAAGCAGACACCGTGCAGGAGCTGCTGAACGTGTCCCGGTGTCTGAAAATTACACTGGGACAAGTTCAGCATATTTCTATGGGGCCCAACTTCTTGGCAGGGGGGACGGCGCCCACCCTGTGAAATTAGTGGGTGGACGCCGTGTACCCTTGTGTACCCCCGACTCGTGCCCTGTCTATGTCTGCAGGAATCCTGTGCACAGCAGAGGGGTGGTGGGGAGGTTGAAGGGGGGAGATATCTGCTACTCCCGTGCATTGGCTGAAGGTTGGGTACGGCCCTTTCCCAAAGAAGCGTTTCTTCAAGGTGGTAAATTTGGGAGGGGGTGTTCCCACACCCGGCAAATCCAGACCATCAGCTCACTTATAATTGTGCGGAGTGGTATTCCACATGGGAATTCCACTCCTGACACCTCTGAATTGAGCCTATGATAATCCCTCCCACCAGAGAGCCCTGTTGAGTCTACACTATGAAAGACTGGGCGATGGAACTGGGGTAAAGACAGCTCTTTTGAAGATGTCATTGGATTGCTGAGACTGTGGTAGTGTGTCTCCTGGTGTTAGCAGAGCCTGTTAGCACTGACCAATGGATGCACCTCTGTATCTCAGCCTCTGACTGCCATGTCTAGGGTTTTCTGGTAACTCGGGGTGCTTAGAGATTCAGGCATCTTTTTAAATCAGCACTGGTGGAATCCGAACACAAAACACATCCGTGTTTCAGAATCCCAGGTCGCTGTAGAGTTTTTCTGGTGTAATACATGTCTCGGGCTGATGACACCTTGTAGTCAATGCAGAGGTTTTTCTACCTCTTGATATCTCTGTTGCTTTTGTGTTCAGGGCAAGAGCTGCAAGGAGGAAAGGGAACCACAGATCCTGCAAGGACATACCACGATGTCAACAAACAGCAGATCAGACTCAAGGGCTACTGGTTGCTAGACTTCACATCCTGATGGATGTCATGGGGATGTGTGTGAAGCACACTTGCAGGAGATATGTTGGGGCTCAGAGGTTCCAGCTTGAAGCCAGGTTAGGCACAGTAAGTGCACTGTAGAAAGGGAAGGCCTTGAGTAGTGTCATTTGACTAAGGAAGGCTGATAGGCACAGACTGTTGCAGATCTTCCCAGGCGAGGTGTGAGAAGTTGGCCTGGTATATGCTGTTCACTAATTAAAGTGGACACCTTGCACCAGGGCAAATCGACTCTTATGGTAGATAGGTTTAAGACAACCTTTTAAAGAAAGCTATCCTAGTGGTAGCTGTGGAGAGCAGCCTTCAGGCTAAGTCTCGGAGGAATGTAAAGCAGCTTGTTTTACCATATAATCTCTTGAATCACCAAATGAAAGGACACCACACAGGTATATATATCAAATATATATGTATTTATTTCTAAATAACTCTCTACTAATCTCTTTATGAGATTAGAAGACAAACATATGCACAAATCAACGTTTCACAATAAGTTAAGCACAAAATATGGCTGGGGCCCTAGGGGCGTACCAGACCATATACTAAGTAAGAGACTTAGAAACAACGACTTGCAAGGAGACAAGGCCTAGGGCCTTCAGAAGTGCTGGGGCCTCACGAAACCACCCAAGGCAGGTAAGTAAAGGACCCACGGGGGACGCGTGCAGTGTGGATACACAGGCGCGAATCGCCGTTAACTTCAATGGGGCAAGTCGCGGTTGGAAATAAAGAGTTTTAGGATACTTCGGGAGAACCTACAAGCAAGTCACTTACAGGGTAAGTAGTTCTAGGGCCCACACCCACAGGAGCACCGTAGTGCTGGAGTTACCTCACCCAGGGAAGCCGGGTGCACAGGTGTCCTTTGGTGTCGGGTCGCGGCGTCGTTTTCAATGGCGAACAAAGAAGACTTGCTGCTTGCGGGAGCTGAAGAAGTGTCCGGTGGAATCCAAGCCTGGATTCTGAAGAAGGATGACCTGAAAGCAGAGGGGACAGTGTTCAAAGTCACTTGGCAGTGACCCGGGGCAAGGAAGATGGATGCCCACCGTCGTCGGTCGCTTCAGGTCGGTTGCGGGTGCCTTGACTCTTCAGCCACGTGGTCCAGGAGGCGTCGACGACGACCAGGAGCTGGATTCGGTGTGTCCCTCGACGTCTGCAGCTGACTGCGGTGTCGGCAACTCGATTGGAGCCAACAAGCCTTGGCAGCCGCAAGTCTCGGGGAGATGGAGAAAAGTCGATGGCGCAGACCAGCAAGGTCTGTGGAACTCACCCAGCGAGGGTAAGTCAGGGCAGGCCTGGAGCAACCAGGGGAGCCCTTTGGTTTCTGTTAAGAAGTCTTCTGGGGACCCACAAGCCAGCGGGCAAGGGATCGCGAAGACACCTCGGGCGGAATCACTCAACAGGGGCCCACGGTCACTCAGGACGGTGTAGGCCTCTGATCTTCGGAGGGATTCCTGCTGGAGGTCGGGACCACACGTGGTCCAAAGCACAAGTTCGTAGAACGTTGTGAAGGGGTTGCACTCGACAATAGTGCACGGTACCCAGGGGTCGCGGTTCCTCGTTACTCGTGGGGTCCACTTGCCTCAGCTTCGCTGGGGACTCACGATGGCCTGGGAGAGGTCAGGAAATCCACTTCCTGGGCTGCAGGGACTTCGGACTCCGGCGGGAGCGGCGTAGTTTGCGACCGTCGTTGTCGTTTTTGGTGCCTGCCAAGCAGGGGAGTCACTCCTTGACTCCAAGGGAGATTCTTCTGTCTTCCAAAGGTAGTGGAACGTCGAAGGGCCAGGATTCTTCTGTAGAGCGTCGTCCAGGGGTTATCTGCTTTGCAATGGCAAGGTTCCCCCTCTTATACTAAAAAGAGGGGATGGACTAGCTCTATGACCCCACCTATGGGAGGGTCAAGGGAGGGGGTGGCTACACCCACTTCCCTTTGTCCAGTTTCGCGCCAGAGCAGGGGCAGGTAGCCCCTGAGCTGGTTTGAACTGGCATATGCACAGAGGAGCCTTCTGCTCCCCCAGTGCAGGACTTCAAAGCACTCTAAGAGTGCACCCACCCAGCCCCAATACACTAAACCCTGTCTGGAAGGTGGTTACACCTCCCTGTGACAGGATGCCTATTGTTGGGCTTCCTCCACTGCGAGTTTCGGTCATCAGCAGGAGGGCAGCCCAGTGTCTGTGACTGGTGGCATCCATTTTGTGATGCCAGGGCTCTTTAGGATTCTACCGCGTTTCCACAGCAGGTACATGTCTTATCCCTCTAGAAGGGTGGAATGCTACCCCCGCCGCCAAGATTGGCGGGGGGTAGTATTCCAAGATGTTTGACACCAAACACGACATGTTTTGATGCAGCCATTCCAAAGTTAGCATTTACCGCGAGGATATAATGCACTTAAATAGTATATGGTTTAACCGCATCCACAAACAGCACCAGAGAATGGACTCTGAGAACTGCAGAGGGGCCCTGCTCATGCAGAGGCACCCCCTCACATAGAAGCCAAGCACCCTGCCCTCAGGATTGATAGGGCCTGCCTTAGGGGTGACTGATAGGTTTATATGTGTGTGCAGGAGAGATATAGGAAACCTATATCTCAGTGAGGGGTGCTAGCACCACCTCACCCAGGCTGCAGTAGCAGGCCTGTGGTGTCAGATTTAGACTGCTTCCCAGGGGTGGCATAATATATGCTGCAGCCCCTGGTAGGCCTGTGAAGTACCTATGCCCTTGGCACCTAAGGTACCATATACTAGGGACTCATAAGGCACCACAGTATCCAATCACTAGTGCACCTAGAGTGCACTCCATGTCGTTTAGAGAGAACAGAGAGGCTGGGGCCCTGATTGGCAGGGACCCAGCCAGACTATAGCCAGAAACCAGTGCTAACATCAGAAAAAAAGTGGGGGCAACATAAGAGGCAGATCCTACTCTCCTACACAACCCCCCCAAACGTAGGGACACTAAACTAACCTTGACCAGTTGAGTCTTCGTGTTCAAAGTGGAAATACCTTGAGAGTCCATCTGCATTGGCATGTTGGGTCCCAGGCCTATGTTCCACTGTATAGTCCATCCCCTGTAGGGAAATGGACCACCTCAAAAGTTTTGGGTTTTCACCTTTCATCTGCTTTAGCCATAGGAGGGGCTTGTGGTCAGTCTGAACTATGAAGTGAGTACCAAACAAGTATGGCCTCAGCTTCTTCAGGGCCCAAACCACAGCAAAGGCCTCCCTCTCTATAGCTGACCAACGTTTCTCTCTAGGGGTCAGCCTTCTGCTAATAAAAGCTACTGGCTGGTCTTGACCTTCATCATTCAGTTGAGACAGTACAGCTCCCACACCCAGCTCAGAAGCATCTGTTTGGACAATGAACTTTTTGGTGTAGTCTGGACTCTGTAAGATGGGGGCAGTGCACATGGCCTGCTTTAGGTCTTCAAATGCCTTTTGACAGCTAGCTGTCCACTGAACCTTTTTTGGCATTTTCTTAGAGGTAAGATCATTCAAGGGGGTCACTATAGATCCATATCCCTTGACAAACCTCCTATAGTACCCAGTCAGGCCTAAGAAGGCTCTCACCTGTGTCTGGGTGGTTGGAGCAACCCATTCCAGTATGGTTTGGATTTTGCTCTGCAAAGGCTGAACCTGGCCTCCACCTACAAGGTGGCCCAGGTACACAACCTGACTCTGCCCTATCTGGCACTTGGTGGCCTTGATAGTGAGGCCTGCTTTCTGCAGGGCCTCCAAAACATTTCTGAGGTGGACCAGGTGATCCTGCCAGGAGGAACTAAAGACAGCAATATCATCTAGATAAGCTGAGCAATAAGTTTCCATCCCTGCCAGAACTTTATTCACCAACCTCTGAAAAGTGGCAGGTGCATTTTTCAATCCAAAGGGCATCACCACAAAGTGGTAGTGCCCACCAGGAGTCGAAAATGCTGTTTTGGCTTTTGCATCATCAGCTAATCTGATTTGCCAGTAGCCAGCTGTTAGGTCAAATGTGCTTAGATACTTGGCTGAGGCCAAAGTATCAATCAGCTCATCTGCCCTTGGTATGGGATAGGCATCAGTCCTAGTGACTGCATTGAGGCCTCTGTAGTCTACACAAAACCTCATTTCTTTCTTACCACCCTGGGTATGAGGTTTGGGTACCAGGACTACTGGGCTAGCCCAAGGGCTATCTGAAGGCTCAATCACGCCTAACTCCAACATTTTCTGGACTTCAGTCCTGATACAGTCCCTGACATGGTCAGGTTGCCTGTAGATTTTATTCTTGACAGGCAGACTGTCCCCAGTGTCCACCTCATGGGTGCACCAGGTAGTCTGACTAGGGGTCAGGCTAAACATATGTCTAAACTGTTGCAGAACTTGTCTGCACTCAGTTTGCTGATGGTCAGTGAGGCTGCTTGCCAAAGCAACACCATCTACTGACCCATCATCAGGGTTCTGAGAGAGCAGGTCAGGGAGAGGGTCACTCTCCTCCTCCTGGTCCTCATCAGTTGCCATGAGCAAGCCCATGTCAGCCCTGTCAACATATGGCTTTAATCTGTTGACATGAAGCACCCTTAGGGGGCTCCTGGGAGTTCCAAGATTCACCAGATAGGTGACTTCTCCCTTCTGTTCAACTATTGTATGGGGGCCACTCCATTTGTCCTGGAGGGCTGCTGGGGCCACAGGCTCCAACACCCACACTTTCTGTCCTGGCTGGTATACAGTCAGCACAGCCTTTTGGTCATGCCAAGCTTTTTGTAATTCTTGGCTGGCCTCCAGGTTTTTGGTTGCCTTTTTCATGTACTCTGCCATCCGGGAGCGGAGACCAAGTACATAGTCCATCACATCTTGTTTGGGGGCTTGAGAGGTAACTCCCAGCCCTCTTTTACCAAACATAGTGGACCTCTCACAGGATGCCCAAACAGAAGCTCAAATGGGCTGTAGCCAACCCCCTTCTGTGGAACCTCTCTGTATGCAAACAAAAGGCAAGGAAGAAGAAGGTCCCATTTCCGCCTAAGCTTCTCTGGGAGTCCCTTAATCATTCCTTTCAAGGTCTTGTTGAAGCGTTCAACTAAACCATTGCATTGTGGGTGATAGGGAGTGGTGAACTTATAAGTTACACCACACTCCTTCCACATTGCTTTCAGATATCCTGACATGAAGTTGGTACCTCTGTCAGAAATGACCTCCTTTGGAAAACCCACTCTGGAGAAAACTCCAATGAGGGCTCTTGCCACCACAGGTGCTGTGGTGGTCCTCAGAGGAATTGCCTCTGGGTACCTGGTGGCATGATCCACTACCACCAGGATAAATCTGTGCCCAGATGCAGTCTGAGGGTCAAGGGGACCAACAATGTCAATCCCTACCCTTTCAAAGGGTACCCCCACCACAGGTAGTGGTATCAGGGGGGCCTTTGTTGTGCCACCTGCCTTACCACTGGCTTGGCAAGTGACACAGGAGCGACAAAACTCCTTTGTGTCCTCTGACATGTGTGGCCAATGAAAATGTGGAACAAGCCTGTCCCAGGTCTTGTTTTGGCCCAAGTGTCCTGCCAAAGGGATATCATGTGCTAAGGTCAAGAGGAACCCCTAAACTTCTGAGGTATTACCAACCTCCTGGTGGCTCCAGGGGCTGGGTCTCTACCCTCAGAATATAGGAGTCCCTCATCCCAATAAACTTTATGGGACCCACTAGCACTCCCAGCAGCCTCAGCAGCAGCCTGCTGTCTGAGGGGTTCAAGAGAGGGGCAGCACTGTTGCTCCTTGCTCAGATCTTCCCTGGAAGGGCCCCCTGCCCCCAAGAACTCAACCTGGTCAGGTTCAAGTCCCTCTGGGGCAGTTCCTTCTTCAGGTTCTGCTTCACCTCCCTCTGGAAGTGAATCCTTGATCTGAGACAGAGGGGAAGGCACTGCCTTAACCCTACTGCTCCTCCTCTTGGGAAGCATCTGGTCCATTGTTCCAGGATCCAGAGCTGGTTCAGTGTCATGCATTCTTGCTTGTGACCTGGTCACAGCAAATACCTCTGCAGGGATGCCCAACATCTCAGCATGAGTCCATAACTCTACTTCAGACCAGGCTGAAGTCTCTAGATCATTGCCCAATAGACATTCTACAGGGAGGTCTGCACTAACTACAACCTTCTTGAGGCCAGTTACCCCTCCCCAGGAGAAATTCACAACTGCCAGACTATGGTTGGTCTGGACATTGCTTGCATTGGTCACCTGGTACATTTCACCCAGGATGATCTGTCCAGGGTCCACTAGGTCCTCTGCCACCATGGTGACACTAGCACCTGTGTCCCTAAATGCCAAAGCCTGTTTGCCATTTATCAAAGGCTGCTGTTTGTACTTGCCCAGATTACTGGGGCTTACTAGGAAGGACATATCAATGTTTCCCTCACAAATCAGCATTGCCTGAGTGGTCACTCTGACTAGGTCAGAATCCACTTCAGAACCCAGGGTCAACCCTACTACACCCTTATTCTGAGTACCACCTCCACCAGTAGCTGAGCTAGGGGGCACAGTTGCCTTAGGGGCAGGAGTGGTGGTGGTTTGGTCTTTGGACTTGGTACAATCAGAAGTCCAGTGCCCTTTCTGTTTACAGAATTTGCACCAGGGCTTCTTTTGGCCTTTTCCCTTGTTGGACTGTGACTCCCCACCAGATGCAGATTTTTGGGGCCCTTGTGAAGACTTCTGGTCTTTTGACTTATCCCCACCTTTCTCAGGGCCTTTAGGATCTTGCTTCTTAGTGTCACCCCCTTGGTTCTGGGTTTTCTGCCTCACCCTGGTTCTGACCCATTTGTCTGCCTTCTTTCCCAATTCTTGGGGAGAGGTCAGATCAGAGTCCACCAGGTACTGATGCAACAACTGGTTCTGGCAATTATTTAGGATCTGTTCTCTCATCATCAGATTATACAATCCCTTGAAATCAGTAACCCTACTGCCAACCAGCCAACCCTCTAGAGCCTTGGTTGCACAATCAACAAAGTCAGTCCAGTCCTGAGTCTGTGCCTTCTGGGTATCTCTGAACTTTAACCTGTACTGCTCAGTGGTTAAGCCAAACCCATCTATCAGTGCACTCTTCAGGACCTCATAATCATCAGCATCCTCTTCTCTAACAGTGAGGAGCTTGTCTCTTCCTTTATCTGAAAAGGAGAGCCACAAGATTGCTGCCCACTGCTTTTGGGGGACCTGCTGTACTCTACAGGCCCTCTCCATAGCAGTTATCCATTTGTGGATATCATCCCCACTCTGGTAGGGAGGAACAACCTTGCTCAGGTTCCTATGGTCAGGGACATATTCTCTGCCTCTAGGGACACTGTTGCTGCCACCAGGGGGTTCTAAACCCTCCCTTCTGGAAGCTCTCTGGATCTCCAGGGCTTCTCTATCCAGTGCCAACTGCTTGGTTCTGAGGGCCACTTTGGCTTCCTCATACTGGAGCAGTTTGCACCTTCTCTCAGAGGAGGTCTCTCTTAAGTTAAAGTATGAGCTCCTCTCTTGGACAAATTCTCTGCCAGAGTGATAAGAGTGCTCAGATTCCCTGGAAGGGGATCTGTGCCTCTCATCCACTCTGCCAGTTCTCTTAGGGAGAACTCCTCTGTCCTGTTCAGGCTCCTTGAAGCCTGGCCCTTCAACCACAGAGTCTTGGTCATTCGGATTGTCCTCATCTGACCCAGATACTATGATTGACCCACCCACTGATTCAGACCCCTTAGCTCCTAGAGCCAATCTAAGGTCATCTGCTGTCAGCAGATCTATCAGGTGCAGGGTTGAGGGACTCTGTCCTAGCCTCAGGTGTCTGTCAACACACATGGCTCTCAAGTCAGAGAAAGCCATGTCCTTATACTGAGGCTGAGTGGATCCACTGGGTCCACCCTTTAAGGACATTCTAGTGTTGTGCAGTGTTGTACTACCTACACTAGTTTGTGGCCTACTGATCCTAGCTTGAGCTGTGGAAAGGGTGTGCTATCCCTTGGAACACAGCTCTAAGTTCAGTAGAACTTATTGATACTAAGCTTGACTTTATATGTACCTTGAGTACCTATAATGGTTTTCAGTTAGTAATTCAAATAGAGATTTTCTGGTAAAACAATGGCAAGCTGGAATCCCACACGCTGCCCACCAATGTGAGAAGTTGGCCTGGTATATGCTGTTCACTAATTAAAGTGGACACCTTGCACCAGGGCAAATCGACTCTTATGGTAGATAGGTTTAAGACAACCTTTTAAAGAAAGCTATCCTAGTGGTAGCTGTGGAGAGCAGCCTTCAGGCTAAGTCTCGGAGGAATGTAAAGCAGCTTGTTTTACCATATAATCTCTTGAATCACCAAATGAAAAGACACCACACAGGTATATATATCAAATATATATGTATTTATTTCTAAATAACTCTCTACTAATCTCTTTATGAGATTAGAAGACAAACATATGCACAAATCAACGTTTCACAATAAGTTAAGCACAAAATATGGCTGGGGCCCTAGGGGCGTACCAGACCATATACTAAGTAAGAGACTTAGAAACAACGACTTGCAAGGAGACAAGGCCTAGGGCCTTCAGAAGTGCTGGGGCCTCACGAAACCACCCAAGGCAGGTAAGTAAAGGACCCACGGGGGACGCGTGCAGTGTGGATACACAGGCGCGAATCGCCGTTAACTTCAATGGGGCAAGTCGCGGTTGGAAATAAAGAGTTTTAGGATACTTCGGGAGAACCTACAAGCAAGTCACTTACAGGGTAAGTAGTTCTAGGGCCCACACCCACAGGAGCACCGTAGTGCTGGAGTTACCTCACCCAGGGAAGCCGGGTGCACAGGTGTCCTTTGGTGTCGGGTCGCGGCGTCGTTTTCAATGGCGAACAAAGAAGACTTGCTGCTTGCGGGAGCTGAAGAAGTGTCCGGTGGAATCCAAGCCTGGATTCTGAAGAAGGATGACCTGAAAGCAGAGGGGACAGTGTTCAAAGTCACTTGGCAGTGACCCGGGGCAAGGAAGATGGATGCCCACCGTCGTCGGTCGCTTCAGGTCGGTTGCGGGTGCCTTGACTCTTCAGCCACGTGGTCCAGGAGGCGTCGACGACGACCAGGAGCTGGATTCGGTGTGTCCCTCGACGTCTGCAGCTGACTGCGGTGTCGGCAACTCGATTGGAGCCAACAAGCCTTGGCAGCCGCAAGTCTCGGGGAGATGGAGAAAAGTCGATGGCGCAGACCAGCAAGGTCTGTGGAACTCACCCAGCGAGGGTAAGTCAGGGCAGGCCTGGAGCAACCAGGGGAGCCCTTTGGTTTCTTTAAGAAGTCTTCTGGGGACCCACAAGCCAGCGGGCAAGGGATCGCGAAGACACCTCGGGCGGAATCACTCAACAGGGGCCCACGGTCACTCAGGACGGTGTAGGCCTCTGATCTTCGGAGGGATTCCTGCTGGAGGTCGGGACCACACGTGGTCCAAAGCACAAGTTCGTAGAACGTTGTGAAGGGGTTGCACTCGACAATAGTGCACGGTACCCAGGGGTCGCGGTTCCTCGTTACTCGTGGGGTCCACTTGCCTCAGCTTCGCTGGGGACTCACGATGGCCTGGGAGAGGTCAGGAAATCCACTTCCTGGGCTGCAGGGACTTCGGACTCCGGCGGGAGCGGCGTAGTTTGCGACCGTCGTTGTCGTTTTTGGTGCCTGCCAAGCAGGGGAGTCACTCCTTGACTCCAAGGGAGATTCTTCTGTCTTCCAAAGGTAGTGGAACGTCGAAGGGCCAGGATTCTTCTGTAGAGCGTCGTCCAGGGGTTATCTGCTTTGCAATGGCAAGGTTCCCCCTCTTATACTAAAAGAGGGGATGGACTAGCTCTATGACCCCACCTATGGGAGGGTCAAGGGAGGGGGTGGCTACACCCACTTCCCTTTGTCCAGTTTCGCGCCAGAGCAGGGGCAGGTAGCCCCTGAGCTGGTTTGAACTGGCATATGCACAGAGGAGCCTTCTGCTCCCCCAGTGCAGGACTTCAAAGCACTCTAAGAGTGCACCCACCCAGCCCCAATACACTAAACCCTGTCTGGAAGGTGGTTACACCTCCCTGTGACAGGATGCCTATTGTTGGGCTTCCTCCACTGCGAGTTTCGGTCATCAGCAGGAGGGCAGCCCAGTGTCTGTGACTGGTGGCATCCATTTTGTGATGCCAGGGCTCTTTAGGATTCTACCGCGTTTCCACAGCAGGTACATGTCTTATCCCTCTAGAAGGGTGGAATGCTACCCCCGCCGCCAAGATTGGCGGGGGGTAGTATTCCAAGATGTTTGACACCAAACACGACATGTTTTGATGCAGCCATTCCAAAGTTAGCATTTACCGCGAGGATATAATGCACTTAAATAGTATATGGTTTAACCGCATCCACAAACAGCACCAGAGAATGGACTCTGAGAACTGCAGAGGGGCCCTGCTCATGCAGAGGCACCCCCTCACATAGAAGCCAAGCACCCTGCCCTCAGGATTGATAGGGCCTGCCTTAGGGGTGACTGATAGGTTTATATGTGTGTGCAGGAGAGATATAGGAAACCTATATCTCAGTGAGGGGTGCTAGCACCACCTCACCCAGGCTGCAGTAGCAGGCCTGTGGTGTCAGATTTAGACTGCTTCCCAGGGGTGGCATAATATATGCTGCAGCCCCTGGTAGGCCTGTGAAGTACCTATGCCCTTGGCACCTAAGGTACCATATACTAGGGACTCATAAGGCACCACAGTATCCAATCACTAGTGCACCTAGAGTGCACTCCATGTCGTTTAGAGAGAACAGAGAGGCTGGGGCCCTGATTGGCAGGGACCCAGCCAGACTATAGCCAGAAACCAGTGCTAACATCAGAAAAAAAGTGGGGGCAACATAAGAGGCAGATCCTACTCTCCTACACGAGGAAAATAAATTATCAATGCAGGTGAGTTTGCCTACAGGCAAGGTCACTACACAGTCCTGCTCACATGCACGCATCATCATTAGCCACTGTGGTCCAGCAAAGCTGTTTATTGACCAGCACTACCATCTTTTTGCTGCAGGCCCTTTAGGTAGGTCAGTGTGTAGGAAAATATCTTGGCCTCATTTGTGGTAGATTGGCACCACAAAGACCCACATCCAGGTAAGTGCACTTCTTATGTACATTGGTATTCACAGAGAGCCACCCTCAAAATACTGGCTGGAGGACTCCAGTTTTTAACCAGGCTTCAGTCACTGGATATGGGTCTCGCTTCCAATAAAAATGCTGTATTATTTGAAATTCAGATGGCATGGCCGTTCAGGGTAAATACAATTTTCACAGGATCTCTGCTGGGCACACTTGGGGCAGCTGGTATGAAAGTCCTTTTAAGGACTTATCAGTTTCAGACAAGAGAGTGACAGGGGAGAGCCATCCCTCACTCTAGCTCTTCAATAGAGAATTACAATATTGCAGAGCTGACATTCAACTATCAATGTATTTCAGTACTCAGACACAGCCTGGTATTGGGACCACGGATTATTATAGGAAGCAGCATTCGTTTTACCTGGGGCACTGTAAAGTACACAACAATTCTCAAAGGGCCACAAACCGGGTAGCGAACCCTATATATTATTGAGGAAGGGTACGGTCTTTATGATAAGCTAGTCATAGGCGGCGAGCACCTTTAGTGTCCCTATTTCCCACAGCCTAAGACTCTGCTGGGTAGTATTTACAGTTGGCACCCTGGAGGGTTTTGGGGTCATGAACCACTCTGGAAAATGTAGGACAAACATGAAAACAATGCAGGGTGAAAAGTTGTGTCTTACAGCTCCAGACTTTAGTCTTGGGTTCAAACCAACTGCAAATAGCGGAAGAGGGCCACCGGTCTCTCTGCGGTGGAGGGCAGGAGCCGGACTAACATCATGAGTGGGGCAGGGCCACGACTCCCCAGATGTCCTGCGAGCTGGTTCTCCTCTGTCCTGGTGGCTAGGGCAGTGGCTGGAAGTGGTCATACTAAGGCGACAAGAGGGTCAGAAAATATGGGGGTGGCTGAGTACGTGGCACCTTTTTGTCCCCTGAGGTGCAGCAACATGAGGGTCAAAGGAACAAACCACCGTCTCGCCCTATCGAAGAGCCAAAATGTGCCATAATGAGAATGCAGTCCGGGAGGGTGCTAGGGCGCACGACCACCCTTCTCTTCAGGAGAGGCTCTCCAGGGAATGAAGCTGGTTGGAAGGGGGGCTGACCTGCTGACGAGCCTGGACTTCTACCTCCTTAGGAGCCCTGAGGGTATTTGGGTGTGGTTAAGGTGTCACAAGGTGCCCAGGCAGGGGCAAGCAGGACACAGTGCCTGGAAGAATATAAAGCTCGGATGTGTTATTGTATGTTTCCATGACTTTCTCTACTATGCCATGTCGGGTGGGGCACACTGTCTGGCCTGCCCTTGAAAAGGGATGCAAATACGAAATATCCTGACCCAATCCAATTGTGTCCTTGGGGTTTGTTGGAGAAACAAGTATGGGGGAGGCCACTAAAGAAGTACACGTGCTGTTGTAGGGGGCATGCTCCCTGCCTGTGGGCCACCGTGGCCACATCATCTATGATGCAGACCACTCTACACTGAAGCGGTCTCAGCTCTGCCCAGGCTATGGCGGATCCGCATCCTGCCTGCAGTCCCAGACCTTGGGAAAGGCAGCACGGTCCCACAGGGTGCCAGGTTCAGCCGCCACGCGCCTGTCACACAGCGCACGCATCTTTCTGCGCCTCCCGATTGTGCTGCGTCACTGCTTTTTCGGAGAACTAATAACTTCATTTAATCCCCGCTGCCAAGAGAAGTGATCTCAAGGCCTCAATTGCTGACACCGGTGCAAGCAGCGGAAAGCGGCCTTATCGCACGACGCAGCTCATAACAAACCCTTCAGAAGGGTGACTGACTGCCACCTCTGGACTGAGGGATGAGAGGGAGGACCCTCAGCCGTGGCCGGTAGAGGTCACCTTCACCTGTGTGAGAACCACTGCCATAGCCCCCTCTGTCTGTGTGTGGCCGATATACGGTGTGTGTGTGCCCGACGTCTGCTGTGTGTGTGTGTGGCCGATGTCCGGTGTGCGTTGTGTGTCCGATGTCCACTGTGTGTGTGTGTGGTCTTTTGCAAGTCCCATGTGTGTGCCCACTGCAATCACATCTATCGGCTGCGCTTGTGGTTATTTGTAAGATCTGTGTGTGTGGTGTGAGACTGACGCCTTACCGTGTGTGTGTACATACAGTAGTGACCTACATCTGCTGAATGTGTGATTATGTATAAGACCGTGTGTGTGTGTCTGCGCGTGTGATTATAAGCCCCATGGATGAGTGTGTTTAAATGTTTATACACAGCTGTCACTTCCATCTGCTATGTGTGTGCATGGGGCTGATTTCAAGATCTTTGTGTTTCTGTGTGTGCACTGCAATCACTTCCATCTGCTGTATCTGTACCTGATATATGTTTGTGTGTGTGTACACAAACTGCAATCACTTCCATCTGCTGATCTGTACCTGATATATGTTTGTGTGTGTGCACACAAACTGCAATCACTTCTATCTGCTTTGTGCGTGGCTGTTTGTAAGCCCTGTCTGTCTCTTCCCTGCAGTCACTTCCAACGGCTGTGTATGCCACCATAAACCCTCTGTGTGTGTGTGTGCGTATACACACTGCAATCTGAATCACATACTTCTGCTCCTTTTGAGTCTAAGCGGCACATTGCAAGTCCCCTCCGCCTGTATGCATGCATCTCATTCAATGTCACTTCCATTTGAGTCTAAGCGGCACTTTGCAAGTGCCCTCCGCCTGTATGCATGCATCTCATTCCATGTCACTTCCTTTTGAGTCTAAGCGGCACATTGCAAGTCCCCTCCGCCTGTATGCACGCATCTCATTTCATCTCACCTCCTTCTGATTCTATATAGCACATTGCAAGTGCCCTCCGCCTGTATGCATGCATCTCATTCAATCTCACTTCCTTTTGAGTCTAAGCAGCACATTGCAAGAGACCTCCGCCTGTATGCATGCATCTCATTCCATGTCACTTGCTTTTGAGTCTAAGCGGCACTTTGCAAGTGCCCTCCGCCTGTATGCATGCATCTCATTTCATGTCACTTCCTTTTGAGTCTAAGCGGCACATTGCAAGTGCCCTCCGCCTGTATGCACGCATCTCATTTCATCTCAGCTCCTTCTGAGTCTATGTGGCACATTACGAGTGCCCTCCGCCTGTATGCACGCATCTCATTTCATCTCACCTCCTCCTGTGTCTAAGTGGCACATTGCAAGTGCCCTCCGCCTGTATGCATGCATCTAATTTCATCTCACCTCCTTTTGAGTCTATGTCGCACATTACAAGTGGCCTTCGCCTGTATGCACGCATCTCCTTTCATCTCACTTCCTTTTGAGTCTAAGTGGCACATTACAAGTGCCCTCCGCCTGTATGCACGCATCTCATTTCATCTCATCTCCTTTTGAGTCTATGTGGCACATTAAGTGACCTCCGTCTGTATGCACGCATCTCATTTCATCTCACCTCCTTCTGAGTCTATGTGGCACATTACAAGTACCCTCCGCCTGTATGCAGGCATCTCATTTGACGTCACCCTCTCCGGTGTAAATATGGCACACTACAAGTGCCCTCCGCTTGTATGCATGCATCTAATTTGATCTCACCTCCTTCTGAGTCTATGTAGCACATTACAAGTACCCTCCGCCTGTATGCAGGCATCTCATTTGACGTCACCCTCTCCGGTGTAAATATGGCACACTACAAGTGCCCTCCGCTTGTATGCATGCATGCATCTAATTTGATCTCACCTCCTTCTGAGTCTATGTAGCACATTACAAGTGCCCTCCACCTGTATGCATGCATCTCATTTCATCTCACCTCCTTCTGAGTCTATGTGGCACATTGCAAATGCTCTCCGCCTGTATGCAGGCATCTCATTTCATCTCACCTCCTTCTGAGTCTAAGTGGCACATTACAAGTGCCCTCCGCCTGTATGCATGCATCTCATTCCATGTCACTTCCTTTTGAGTCTAAGCGGCACATTGCAAGTGCCCTCCACCTGTATGCATGCATCTCATTTCATGTCACTTCCTTTTGAGTCTAAGCGGCATATTACAAGTGCCCTCCGCCTGTATGCACGCATCTGCTTTCATCTCACCTCCTCCTGCGTCTAAGTGGCACATTGCAAGTGCCCTCCGCCTGTATGCACGCATCTCTTTTCATCTCACCTCCTCCTGCGTCTAAGTGGCACATAACAAGTGACCTTTTTGCCTGTATGCATGCATCTCATTTCATGTCACTTCCTTTTGAGTCTAAGTGGCACATTGCAAGTGCCCTCCGTCTGTATGCACGCATCTCATTTGATCTCACCTCCTTCTGAGTTTATGTGGCACATTACAAGTGCCCTCCGCCTGTATGCACGCATCTGCTTTCATCTCACCTTCTCCTGCGTCTAAGTGGCACATTACAAGTGGCCTCCGCCTGTATGCAGGCATCTCATTTCACGTCACCCTCTCCTGTGTCAATATGGCACATTACAAGTACCCTCCGCTTGTATGCATGCATCTCCTTCTCCTTTCATCTCACCTCCTCCTGCGTCTAAGTGGCACATAATAAGTGACCTCCGCCTGTATGCACGCATATCATTTCATGTCACTTTCTTTTGAGTCGAAGCGGCACATTACAAGTGCCCTCCGCCTATATGCACGCATCTCATTTCACGTCACCCTCTCCTGTGTCAATATGGCACATTACAAGTGCCCTCCGCTTGTATGCATGCAGATCATTTCATGTCACTTCCTTTTGAGTCGAAGCGGCACATTACAAGTGCCCTCCGCCTATATGCATGCATCTCATTTCACGTCACTTCCTTTTGACTCTAAGCGGCACATTGCAAGTGCCCTCCGCCTGTATGCATGCATCTCATTTCATCTCACCTCCTTTTGAGTCTATATGGCACATAACAAGTGCCCTCCGCCTGTATGCATGCATCTCATTTCATGTCACTTCCTTTTGAGTCTATGTGGCACATTACAAGTGCCCTCCGCCTGTATGTATGCATCTCATTTCATGTCACTTCCTTTTGAGTCTAAGCGGCACATTGCAAGTGCCCTCCGCCTATATGCATGCATCTCCTTTCATGTCACTTCCTTTTGAGTTTAAGTGGCACATTGTAAGAGCCCTCTGCCTGTATGCAGGCATCCCCTTTCATCTCATCTCCTCCTGCGTCTAAGCGGCACATTACAAGTGCCCTCCGCCTGTATGCACGCATCTCATTTCATGTCACTTCCTTTTGAATCTAAGCGGCACATTACAAGTGACCTCCGCCTGAATGCATGCATCTCATTTCATCTCACCTCCTTTTGAGTCTATGTGGCACATTACAAGTGCCCTCTGCCTGTATGCATGCATCTCATTTCATCTCACCACCTTTTGAGTTTATGTGGCACATTACAAGTGCCCTCCGCCTGTATGCATGCATGCTTCTCATTTCATGTCACTTCCTTTTGAGTCTATGTGGCACATTACAAGTGCCCTCCGCCTGTATGTATGCATCTAATTTCATGTCACTTCCTTTTGAGTCTAAGCAGCACATTGCAAGAGCCCTCCGCCTGTATGCAGGCATCGCCTTTCATCTCACCTCCTCCGGCGTCTAAGTGGCACATTACAAGTGCCCTACGCCTGTACGCACACATCTCATTTCATGTCACTTCCTTTTGAGTCTAAGTGGCACATTGCAAGTGCCCTCTGCCTGTATGCATGCATCTCATTTCATCTCACCTCCTTTTGAGTCTATATGGCACATTACAAGTGCCCTTCGCCTGTATGCATGCATCTCATTTCATGTCACTTCCTTTTGAGTCTAAGCAGCACATTGCAAGTGACCTCCGCCTGTATGCACTGCAGGCATCTCATTTCATCTCACCTCCTTCTGAGTCTATGTGGCACATTACAAGTGCCCTCCGCCTGTATGTATGCATCTCATTTCATGTCACTTCCTTTTGAGTCTAAGCGGCACATTACAAGTGACCTCCGCCTGTATGCATGCATCTCATTTCATCTCACCTCCTTTTGAGTCTATATGGCACATTACAAGTGCCCTCCGCCTGTATGCATGCATCTCATTTCATCTCACCAACTTTTGAGTCTATGTGGCACATTACAAGTGCCCTCCGCCTGTATGCATGCATCTCATTTCATGTCACTTCCTTTCGAGTCTAAGTGGCACATTGCAAGTGCCCTCCGCCTGTATGCATGCATCTCATTTCATCTCACCAACTTTTGAGTCTATGTGGCACATTACAAGTGCCCTCCGCCTGTATGCATGCATCTCATTTCATCTCACCAACTTTTGAGTCTATGTGGCACATTACAAGTACCCTCCGCCTGTATGCATGCATCTCATTTCATCTCACCAACTTTTGAGTCTAAGTGGCACATTACAAGTGCCCTCCGCCTGTATGCATGCATCTCATTTCATGTCACTTCCTTTTGAGTTTAAGTGGCACATTGCAAGTGACCTCCGTTTGTTTGCACGCATCTCATTTCATCTCACCTCCTTTTGAGTCTATGTGGCACATAACAAGTGCCCTCCGCCTGTATGTATGCATCTCATTTCATGTCATGTCACTTCCTTTTGAGTCTAAGCAGCACATTGCAAGTGCCCTCTGCCTGTATGCATGCATCTCATTTCATGTCACTTCCTTTTGAGTCTAAGTGGCACATTGCAAGTGCCCTCTGCCTGTATGCATGCATCTCATTTCATCTCACCTCCTTTTGAGTCTATGTGGCACATTACAAGTGACCTCCGTCTGTATGCATGCATCTCATTTCATGTCACTTCCTTTTGAGTCTAAGCAGCACATTGCAAGTGCCCTCTGCCTGTATGCAGGCATCTCATTTCGTGTCACTTCCTTTTGAGTCGAAGTGGCACATTGCAAGTGTCCGCTGCCTGTATGCATGCATCTCATTTCAACTTACCTCCTTTTGAGTCTATGTGGTACATTACAAGTGACCTCCGTCTGTATGCACGCATCTCATTTCATCTCACCTCCTTCTGAGTCTATGTGGCACATTACGAGTGCCCTCCGCCTGTATGCACGCATCTCATTTCATCTCACTTCCTCCTGTGTCTAAGTGGCACATTACTAGTTCCCTCCGCCTGTATGCACGCATCTCATTTGATGTCATTTCCTTTTGAGTCTAAGCGGCACATTGCATGTGCCCTTCGCCTGTATGCATGCATCTCATTTCATGTCACTTCCTTTTGAGTCTAAGTGGCACATTGCAAGTGCCCTCCGCCTGTATGCATGCATCTAATTTCATCTCACCTCCTTTTGAGTCTATGTAGCACATTACAAGGGACCTCCGTCTGTATGCACGCATCTCATTTCATCTCACCTCCTTTTGAGTCTAAGTGGCACATTACAAGTGCCCTCCGCCTGTATGCATGCATCTCATTTCATGTCACTTCCTTTTGAGTTTAAGTGACACATTGCAAGTGACCTCCGTTTGTATGCACGCATCTCATTTCATCTCACCTCCTTTTGAGTCTATGTGGCACATTACGAGTGCCCTCCGCCTGTATGCACGCATCTCATTTCATCTCACTTCCTTTTGAGTCTAAGTGGCACATTGCAAGTGCCCTCCTCCTGTATGCACGCATCTCATCTCCTTTTGAGTCTATGTGGCACATTACAAGTGCCCTCCGCTTGCATGCATGCATCTAATTTGATCTCACCTCCTTCTGAGTCTATGTGGCACATTACAAGTGTCCTCCGCCTGTATGCATGCATCTCATTTCATCTCACCTCCTTCTGAGTCTATGTGGCACATTGCAAATGCTCTCTGCCTGTATGCAGGCATCTCATTTCATATCACCTCCTTTTGAGTCTAAGCGGCACATTGCAAGTGCCCTCCGCCTGTATGCATGCATCTCATTTCATCTCACCTCGTTCTGAGTCTAAGCGGCACATTACAAGTGCCTTCCGCCTGTATGCGCGCATCTGCTTTCATCTCACCTACTCCTGCGTCTAAGTGGCACATTGCAAGTACCCTCCGCCTGTATGCACGCATCTCCTTTCATCTCACCTCCTCCTTTGTCTAAGTGGCACATAACAAGTGACCTTTTCGCCTGTATGCATGCATCTCATTTCATGTCACTTCCTTTTGCGTCTAAGCGGCACATTGCAAGTGTCCTCCGTCTGTATGCACGCATCTCATTTCATCTCACCTCTTTCTGAGTTTATGTGGCACATTACAAGTGCCCTCCGCCTGTATGCATGCATATCAATTAATCTCACCTCCTTTTGAGTTTATGTAGCACATTACAAGTGACCTCCGCCTGTATGCACGCATCTACTTTCATCTCACCTCCTTTTGAGTCTATGTGGCACATTACAAGTGGCCTCCGCCTGTATGCAGGCATCTCATTTCACGTCACCCTCTCCTGTGTCAATATGGCACATTACAAGTACCCTCCGCTTGTATGCATGCATCTCCTTTCATCTCACCTCCTCCTGCGTCTAAGTGGCACATTACAAGTGCCCTCCGCCTAAATGCACGCATCTCCTTTCATCTCACCTCCTCCTGCGTCTAAGTGGCACATAACAAGTGACCTCCGCCTGTATGCACGCATATCATTTCATGTCACTTCCTTTTGAGTCGAAGCGGCACATTACAAGTGCCCTCCGCCTATATGCACGCATCTCATTTCACGTCACCCTCTCCTGTGTCAATATGGCACATTACAAGTGCCCTCCGCTTGTATGCATGCATCTCCTTTCATCTCACCTCCTCCTGCGTCTAAGTGGCACATTACAAGTACCCTCCGCCTAAATGCATGCATCTCCTTTCATCTCACCTCCTCCTGCGTCTAAGTGGCACATAACAAGTGACCTCCGCCTGCATGCACGCATATCATTTCATGTCACTTCCTTTTGAGTCGAAGCGGCACATTACAAGTGCCCTCCGCCTATATGCATGCATCTCATTTCACGTCACTTCCTTTTGAGTCTAAGCGGCACATTGCAAGTGCCCTCCGCCTGTATGCATGCATCTCATTTCATCTCACCTCCTTTTGAGTCTATATGGCACATAACAAGTGCCCTCCGCCTGAATGCATGCATCTCATTTCATGTCACTTCCTTTTGAGTCTATGTGGCACATTACAAGTGCCCTCCGCCTGTATGTATGCATCTCATTTCATGTCACTTCCTTTTGAGTCTAAGCGGCACATTGCAAGTGCCCTCCGCCTATATGCATGCATCTCCTTTCATGTCACTTCCTTTTGAGTTTAAGTGGCACATTGTAAGAGCCCTCTGCCTGTATGCAGGCATCCCCTTTCATCTCACCTCCTCCTGCGTCTAAGCGGCACATTACAAGTGCCCTCCGCCTGTATGCATGCATCTCATTTCATGTCACTTCCTTTTGAGTTTAAGTGACACATTGCAAGTGACCTCCGTTTGTATGCACGCATCTCATTTCATCTCACCTCCTTTTGAGTCTATGTGGCACATTACGAGTACCCTCCGCCTGTATGCACGCATCTCATTTCATCTCACTTCCTTTTGAGTCTAAGTGGCACATTGCAAGTGCCCTCCTCCTGTATGCACGCATCTCATCTCCTTTTGAGTCTATGTGGCACATTACAAGTGCCCTCCGCTTGCATGCATGCATCTAATTTGATCTCACCTCCTTCTGAGTCTATGTGGCACATTACAAGTGTCCTCCGCCTGTATGCATGCATCTCATTTCATCTCACCTCCTTCTGAGTCTATGTGGCACATTGCAAATGCTCTCTGCCTGTATGCAGGCATCTCATTTCATGTCACTTCCTTTTGAGTCTAAGCGGCACATTGCAAGTGCCCTCCGCCTATATGCATGCATCTCCTTTCATGTCACTTCCTTTTGAGTTTAAGTGGCACATTGTAAGAGCCCTCTGCCTGTATGCAGGCATCCCCTTTCATCTCACCTCCTCCTGCGTCTAAGCGGCACATTACAAGTGCCCTCCGCCTGTATGCATGCATCTCATTTCATGTCACTTCCTTTTGAGTTTAAGTGACACATTGCAAGTGACCTCCGTTTGTATGCACGCATCTCATTTCATCTCACCTCCTTTTGAGTCTATGTGGCACATTACGAGTACCCTCCGCCTGTATGCACGCATCTCATTTCATCTCACTTCCTTTTGAGTCTAAGTGGCACATTGCAAGTGCCCTCCTCCTGTATGCACGCATCTCATCTCCTTTTGAGTCTATGTGGCACATTACAAGTGCCCTCCGCTTGCATGCATGCATCTAATTTGATCTCACCTCCTTCTGAGTCTATGTGGCACATTACAAGTGTCCTCCGCCTGTATGCATGCATCTCATTTCATCTCACCTCCTTCTGAGTCTATGTGGCACATTGCAAATGCTCTCTGCCTGTATGCAGGCATCTCATTTCATATCGCCTCCTTTTGAGTCTAAGCGGCACATTGCAAGTGCCCTCCGCCTGTATGCATGCATCTCATTTCATCTCACCTCGTTCTGAGTCTAAGCGGCACATTACAAGTGCCTTCCGCCTGTATGCGCGCATCTGCTTTCATCTCACCTACTCCTGCGTCTAAGTGGCACATTGCAAGTACCCTCCGCCTGTATGCACGCATCTCCTTTCATCTCACCTCCTCCTTTGTCTAAGTGGCACATAACAAGTGACGTTTTCGCCTGTATGCATGCATCTCATTTCATGTCAATTCCTTTTGCGTCTAAGCGGCACATTGCAAGTGTCCTCCATCTGTATGCACGCATCTCATTTCATCTCACCTCTTTCTGAGTTTATGTGGCACATTACAAGTGCCCTCCGCCTGTATGCATGCATATCAATTAATCTCACCTCCTTTTGAGTTTATGTAGCACATTACAAGTGACCTCCGCCTGTATGCACGCATCTCCTTTCATCTCACCTCCTTTTGAGTCTATGTGGCACATTACAAGTGGCCTCCGCCTGTATGCAGGCATCTCATTTCACGTCACCCTCTCCTGTGTCAATATGGCACATTACAAGTACCCTCCGCTTGTATGCATGCATCTCCTTCTCCTTTCATCTCACCTCCTCCTGCGTCTAAGTGGCACATTACAAGTGCCCTCCGCCTAAATACACGCATCTCCTTTCATCTCACCTCCTCCTGCGTCTAAGTGGCACATAACAAGTGACCTCCGCCTGTATGCACGCATATCATTTCATGTCACTTCCTTTTGAGTCGAAGCGGCACATTACAAGTGCCCTCCGCCTATATGCACGCATCTCATTTCACATCACCCTCTCCTGTGTCAATATGGCACATTACAAGTGCCCTCCGCTTGTATGCATGCATCTCCTTTCATCTCACCTCCTCCTGCGTCTAAGTGGCACATTACAAGTACCCTCCGCCTAAATGCATGCATCTCCTTTCATCTCACCTCCTCCTGCGTCTAAGTGGCACATAACAAGTGACCTCCGCCTGCATGCACGCATATCATTTCATGTCACTTCCTTTTGAGTCGAAGCGGCACATTACAAGTGCCCTCCGCCTATATGCATGCATCTCATTTCACGTCACTTCCTTTTGAGTCTAAGCGGCACATTGCAAGTGCCCTCCGCCTGTATGCATGCATCTCATTTCATCTCACCTCCTTTTGAGTCTATATGGCACATAACAAGTGCCCTCCGCCTGAATGCATGCATCTCATTTCATGTCACTTCCTTTTGAGTCTATGTGGCACATTACAAGTGCCCTCCGCCTGTATGTATGCATCTCATTTCATGTCACTTCCTTTTGAGTCTAAGCGGCACATTGCAAGTGCCCTCCGCCTATATGCATGCATCTCCTTTCATGTCACTTCCTTTTGAGTTTAAGTGGCACATTGTAAGAGCCCTCTGCCTGTATGCAGGCATCCCCTTTCATCTCACCTCCTCCTGCGTCTAAGCGGCACATTACAAGTGCCCTCCGCCTGTATGCATGCATCTCATTTCATGTCACTTCCTTTTGAGTCTATGTGGCACATTACAAGTGCCCTCCGCCTGTATGCATGCTTCTCATTTCATGTCACTTCCTTTTGAGTCTATGTGGCACATTACAAGTGACCTCCGTCTGTATGCATGCATCTAATTTCATGTCACTTCCTTTTGAGTCTAAGCAGCACATTGCAAGAGCCCTCCGCCTGTATGCAGGCATCTCATTTCATGTCACTTCCTTTTGAGTCTAAGTGGCACATTGCAAGTGCCCTCTGCCTGTATGCATGCATCTCATTTCATCTCACCTCCTTTTGAGTCTATGTGGCACATTACAAGTGACCTCCGTCTGTATGCACGCATCTCATTTCATCTCACCTCCTTTTGAGTCTATGTGGCACATTACAAGTGCCCTCTGCCTGTATGCATGCATCTCATTTCATCTCACCTCCTTTTGAGTCTATGTGGCACATTACAAGTGACCTCCGTCTGTATGCACGCATCTCATTTCATCTCACCTCCTTTTGAGTCTATGTGGCACATTACAAGTGCCCTCTGCCTGTATGCATGCATCTCATTTCATGTCACTTCCTTTTGAGTTTAAGTGGCACATTGTAAGAGCCCTCTGCCTGTTTGCAGGCATCCCCTTTCATCTCACCTCCTCCTGCGTCTAAGCGGCGCATTACAAGTGCCCTCCGCCTGTATGCATGCATCTCATTTCATGTCACTTCCTTTTGAGTCTATGTGGCACATTACAAGTGCCCTCCGCCTGTATGCATGCTTCTCATTTCATGTCACTTCCTTTTGAGTCTATGTGGCACATTACAATTGACCTCCGTCTGTATGCATGCATCTCATTTCATGTCACTTCCTTTTGAGTCTAAGCAGCACATTGCAAGAGCCCTCCACCTGTATGCAGGCATCTCATTTCATGTCACTTCCTTTTGAGTCTAAGTGGCACATTGCAAGTGCCCTCTGCCTGTATGCATGCATCTCATTTCATCTCACCTCCTTTTGAGTCTATGTGGCACATTACAAGTGACCTCCGTCTGTATGCACGCATCTCATTTCATCTCACCTCCTTTTGAGTCTATGTGGCACATTACAAGTGCCCTCCGCCTGTATGCATGCATCTCATTTCATGTCACTTCCTTTTGAGTTTAAATGGCACATTGCAAGAGCCCTCTGCCTGTATGCAGGCATCGCCTTTCATCTCACCTCCTCCTGCGTCTAAGCAGCACATTACAAGTGCCCTCCGCCTGAATGCATGCATCTCATTTCATGTCACTTCCTTTTGAGTCTATGTGGCACATTACAAGTGCCCTCCGCCTGTATGTATGCATCTCATTTCATGTCACTTCCTTTTGAGTCTAAGCGGCACATTGCAAGTGCCCTCCGCCTATATGCATGCATCTCCTTTCATGTCACTTCCTTTTGAGTTTAAGTGGCACATTGTAAGAGCCCTCTGCCTGTATGCAGGCATCCCCTTTCATCTCACCTCCTCCTGCGTCTAAGCGGCACATTACAAGTGCCCTCCGCCTGTATGCATGCATCTCATTTCATGTCACTTCCTTTTGAGTCTATGTGGCACATTACAAGTGCCCTCCGCCTGTATGCATGCTTCTCATTTCATGTCACTTCCTTTTGAGTCTATGTGGCACATTACAAGTGACCTCCGTCTGTATGCATGCATCTAATTTCATGTCACTTCCTTTTGAGTCTAAGCAGCACATTGCAAGAGCCCTCCGCCTGTATGCAGGCATCTCATTTCATGTCACTTCCTTTTGAGTCTAAGTGGCACATTGCAAGTGCCCTCTGCCTGTATGCATGCATCTCATTTCATCTCACCTCCTTTTGAGTCTATGTGGCACATTACAAGTGACCTCCGTCTGTATGCACGCATCTCATTTCATCTCACCTCCTTTTGAGTCTATGTGGCACATTACAAGTGCCCTCCGCCTGTATGCATGCATCTCATTTCATGTCACTTCCTTTTGAGTTTAAATGGCACATTGCAAGAGCCCTCTGCCTGTATGCAGGCATCGCCTTTCATCTCACCTCCTCCTGCGTCTAAGCAGCACATTACAAGTGCCCTCCGCCTGAATGCATGCATCTCATTTCATGTCACTTCCTTTTGAGTCTATGTGGCACATTACAAGTGCCCTCCGCCTGTATGTATGCATCTCATTTCATGTCACTTCCTTTTGAGTCTAAGCGGCACATTGCAAGTGCCCTCCGCCTATATGCATGCATCTCCTTTCATGTCACTTCCTTTTGAGTTTAAGTGGCACATTGTAGAAGCCCTCTGCCTGTATGCAGGCATCCCCTTTCATCTCACCTCCTCCTGCGTCTAAGCGGCACATTACAAGTGCCCTCCGCCTGTATGCATGCATCTCATTTCATGTCACTTCCTTTTGAGTCTATGTGGCACATTACAAGTGCCCTCCGCCTGTATGCATGCTTCTCATTTCATGTCACTTCCTTTTGAGTCTATGTGGCACATTACAAGTGACCTCCGTCTGTATGCATGCATCTAATTTCATGTCACTTCCTTTTGAGTCTAAGCAGCACATTGCAAGAGCCCTCCGCCTGTATGCAGGCATCTCATTTCATGTCACTTCCTTTTGAGTCTAAGTGGCACATTGCAAGTGCCCTCTGCCTGTATGCATGCATCTCATTTCATCTCACCTCCTTTTGAGTCTATGTGGCACATTACAAGTGACCTCCGTCTGTATGCACGCATCTCATTTCATCTCACCTCCTTTTGAGTCTATGTGGCACATTACAAGTGCCCTCTGCCTGTATGCATGCATCTCATTTCATGTCACTTCCTTTTGAGTTTAAGTGGCACATTGTAAGAGCCCTCTGCCTGTTTGCAGGCATCCCCTTTCATCTCACCTCCTCCTGCATCTAAGCGGCGCATTACAAGGGCCCTCCGCCTGTATGCATGCATCTCATTTCATGTCACTTCCTTTTGAGTCTATGTGGCACATTACAAGTGCCCTCCGCCTGTATGCATGCTTCTCATTTCATGTCACTTCCTTTTGAGTCTATGTGGCACATTACAATTGACCTCCGTCTGTATGCATGCATCTCATTTCATGTCACTTCCTTTTGAGTCTAAGCAGCACATTGCAAGAGCCCTCCACCTGTATGCAGGCATCTCATTTCATGTCACTTCCTTTTGAGTCTAAGTGGCACATTGCAAGTGCCCTCTGCCTGTATGCATGCATCTCATTTCATCTCACCTCCTTTTGAGTCTATGTGGCACATTACAAGTGACCTCCGTCTGTATGCACGCATCTCATTTCATCTCACCTCCTTTTGAGTCTATGTGGCACATTACAAGTGCCCTCCGCCTGTATGCATGCATCTCATTTCATGTCACTTCCTTTTGAGTTTAAATGGCACATTGCAAGAGCCCTCTGCCTGTATGCAGGCATCGCCTTTCATCTCACCTCCTCCTGCGTCTAAGCGGCACATTACAAGTGCCCTCCGCCTGTATGCACGCATATCATTTCATGTCAGTTCCTTTTGAGTCTAAGCGGCACATTACAAGTGACCTCCACCTGAATGCATGCATCTCATTTCATCTCACCACCTTTTGAGTCTATGTGGCACATTACAAGTGCCCTCCGCCTGTATGCATGCATCTCATTTCATGTCACTTCGTTTTGAGTCTATGTGGCACATTACAAGTGCCCTCCGCCTGTATGTATGCATCTCATTTCATGTCACTTCCTTTTGAGTCTAAGCAGCACATTGCAAGAGCCCTCCGCCTGTATGCAGGCATCTCATTTCATGTCACTTCCTTTTGAGTCTAAGTGGCACATTGCAAGTGCCCTCTGCCTGTATGCATGCATCTCCTTTCATCTCACCTCCTTTTGAGTCTATGTGGCACATTACAAGTGCCCTCTGCCTGTATGCAAAAGAAACAATTGATGGACGGAATGCTGGACAATGCAAACGTTCACCCCCAGTCACAAGGATCTGGGTTTAATCCATCATTCTTTTGCTCACATTCTTTTTGCATTTGTAACCCCGAGTGGGACGGGTATGCTCAGACGTGGGTCCCGTGCTCTCCATGCCACTGGAGTCAAGCTATCCTGGCTGATGAGGGGTGAAACCCCGAAACCAGTCCTAGGATGCTTGGTTCCAGTCCATTGAGGACCTGGCCTGGCAGTTCGGGCTGGACTGTTCCTATTGGGCGCAGGGTCAAGACTGATTTGCATATGGCTGGGTTCAAACTGGAATGGCATGGGGAGCATAAAAAACGATGGATTTAGGCCCAGATCTCTGTACTGGGGTGAATGTATTACATTGTTCTACATTCTGTCCATCAATTGTTCTTTTTGCATTTGTCACCCCGAGTGGGACGGGTATGTCCAGACGTGGGTCCCGTGCTCTCCATGCCACTGGAGTCAAGCTATCCTAGGTGATGAGGGGTGAAACCCCGAAACCGGTCCTAGGATGCTTGGTTCCAGTCCAGGGAGGACCTGGCCTGGCAGTTCGGGCTGGACTGTTCCCTTGAGGCACAGGGTCAAGACTGATTTGCATATGGCTGAGTTCAAACTGGAATGGCATGGGGAGCAAAAAAACAATGGATTTAGGCCTAGATCTCTGTACTGGGGTGAATGTATGTCATTGTTCTGCATTCTTTCCATCAATTGTTCTTTTTGCCTCAGCCTGTATGCAGGCATCTCATTTCACGTCACCACCTCCTGTGTCTATGTGGGACATTACAAGTACCCTCCGCCTGTATGCAGGCATCTCATTTCAGGTCACCCCCTCCTGTGTCTATGTGGGACATTACAAGTGACCCCTGCCTGTATGCATGCATCTCATTCTATGTCATGCCTCGTATTTAATAGGCCAAGGTCAAATGACCTTTATGTGTCCTTCCAGGTCTACAGCCAACCCACAGGGGGTCTTCGTTAAGCCCCCATTGTTTACTCTAAACGTGGCTCTTCTGCCTGATTTGATTACAAAAACGTCAGCTGCCGCGTATGTGCCACGCGTGCACATGCAGATAGTCCTGAAACTGGCTGGCAAAGGAGATGTTGTCCTTATTAATTTCCTCCTGGGAAGGTTATGGCGCACTGGGTGCCCAAAAACTGTCGAAAGTTAAACTTAGACAAAGCCGAGGTGATGGTCCTGGGAGGTCCCCCCTGCAGCTGGGGCCATCTCCAGCACAGTCAATCAAAAACCTAGAAGTTGTGGTTCATGGTGCACTCTCATTTCACATTCAGATTGAGAAAGTGACATCCTCCTGCATTTAACACTTGAAGGTTTCATGTGTGGTCATTGCAGACCTTACAGTGGCTCCCCATACAGATGTGGCTTCTTTTTAAAAGCCTCTATAACTGTTTTAATGCATTTCACCTTATTGGACAACGACTTTCCAGGAATTGTCCTTCTACAGGTTCCCAAGATGAGGAAACCCTGTCATGGCGGCAGTTCCTTTGCCTATCAGGTGGCTAAAGCCTGGAATTCGTGACCCATAGAATTGAGATGACGGAATAACTTTCTTAAGTTCAAGAAACAACTTAGCATCTGACCTTTTAAGCTACAGGCTGCTGTTTAGTTGGGAGGCCGTTTTTCAAGCATTGGGACTTCTCTTTTGGTAATCTCGCACTCCATAGCATAATGAAACAAATAAATATATAAATAAATACATTTTTTAAAAATGCTCACTGTATCGATGTGGCACATTACAAGTGACCTCCACCTGCATATCGATTCACCTCTATCTTTGTGTGTGGTGCACTGCAAGGGATCTCCACCTGTAAACGTGCATCACATTTCAAGAGGCCCCAATAGTTGCGCTTGACCCACTGCAAGTGCCCACCCCCTGCGTGCACGCATTTCGTTTCAAGTTACCTTCATCTTTGTGTGTGACACATTGCAAGTGCCCTCCACCTGCGTGCACGCATTTCATGTTACATCCATCTTTGTGTGGCACATTGCAAGGGGCCTCCACCTGTGTGCATGCATTAATTTCATGTTATTTCCATCTTTGTGTGACACATTCCATGGGCCTCCCACCTGTGTGAATGCATTTAATTTTTATGTTACTTCCATCTGTGTGTGACACATTCCATGGGCCTCCCACCTGTGTGCATGCATTTAAATTCATGTTACATCCATCTTTGTGTGACACATTCCATGGGCCTCCCACCTGTGTGCATGCATTTCATTTCATGTTACTTCCATCTTTGTGTGGCACATTGCAAGGGGCCTCCACCTGTGTGCATGCATTTCATTTCATGTTGCCTCCATATTTGTGCGACACATTGCAAGGGGCCTCCACCTGTGTGCAGGCATTAATTTCATGTTACTTCCATCTTTGTGTGGCACATTCCATGGGCCTCCCACCTGTGTGCATGCATTTCATTTCATGTTACATCCATCTTTTTGTGGCACATTGCAAGTGGCCTCCACCTGTGTGCATGCATTTAATTTCATGTTACTTCCATCTTTGTGTGGCACATTCCATGGGCCTCCCACCTGTGTGCATGCATTTCATTTCATGTTACCTCCATCTTTGTGTAGCACATTGCAAGTGGCCTCCACCTGTGTGCATGCATTTAAATTCATGTTACATCCATCTTTGTGTGACACATTCCATGGGCCTCCACCTGTGTGCATGCATTTCATTTCATGTTACCTCCATCTTTGTGTGGCACATTGCAAGGGGCCTCCACCTGTGTGCATGCATTAATTTCATGTTATTTCCATCTTTGTGTGACACATTCCATGGGCCTCCCACCTGTGTGAATGCATTTAATTTTTATGTTACTTCCATCTGTGTGTGACACATTCCATGGGCCTCCCACCTGTGTGCATGCATTTAATTTCATGTTACATCCATCTTTGTGTGACACATTCCATGGGCCTCCCACCTGTGTGCATGCATTTCATTTCATGTTACTTCCATCTTTGTGTGGCACATTGCAAGGGGCCTCCACCTGTGTGCATGCATTTCATTTCATGTTGCCTCCATATTTGTGCGACACATTGCAAGGGGCCTCCACCTGTGTGCAGGCATTAATTTCATGTTACTTCCATCTTTGTGTGGCACATTCCATGGGCCTCCCACCTGTGTGCATGCATTTCATTTCATGTTACATCCATCTTTTTGTGGCACATTGCAAGTGGCCTCCACCTGTGTGCATGCATTTAATTTCATGTTACTTCCATCTTTGTGTGGCACATTCCATGGGCCTCCCACCTGTGTGCATGCATTTCATTTCATGTTACCTCCATCTTTGTGTAGCACATTGCAAGTGGCCTCCACCTGTGTGCATGCATTTAAATTCATGTTACATCCATCTTTGTGTGACACATTCCATGGGCCTCCCATCTGTGTGCATGCATTTCATTTCATGTTACCTCCATCTTTGTGTGACACATTCCATGGGCCTCCACCTGTGTGCATGCATTTCATTTCATGTTACCTCCATCTTTGTGTGGCACATTGCAAGGGGCCTCCACCTGTGTGCATGCATTTCATTTCATGTTGCCTCCATATTTGTGCGACACATTCCATGGGCCTCCCACCTGTGTGCATGCATTTCATTTCATGTTACCTCCATCTTTGTGTGGCACATTGCAAGGGGCCTCCACCTGTGTGCATGCATTAATTTCATGTTACTTCCATCTTTGTGTGACACATTGCAAGTGGCCTCCACCTGTGTGCATGCATTTCATTTCATGTTATTTCCATCTTTGTGTGGCACATTGCAAGGGGCCTCCACCTGTGTGCATGCATTAATTTCATGTTATTTCCATCTTTGTGTGACACATTGCAAGGGGCCTCCACCTATGTGCATGCATTAATTTCATGTTACTTCCATCTTTGTGTGGCACATTGCAAGTGGCCTCCACCTGTGTGCATGCATTTCATTTCATGTTACCTCCATCTTTGTGTGGCACATTGCAAGTGGCCTCCACCTGTGTGGATGCATTTCATTTCATGTCAACTCCATCTTTGTGTGGCACATTGCAAGGGGCCTCCACCTGTGTGCATGCATTAATTTCATGTTATTTCCATCTTTGTGTGACACATTCCAAGGGTCTCCATCTGTGTGCATGCATTAATTTCATGTTACTTCCATCTTTGTGTGACACATTCCATGGGCCTCCCACCTGTGTGAATGCATTTAATTTCATGTTACTTCCATCTTTGTGTGGCACATTCCATGGGCCTCCCACCTGTGTGCATGCATTTAATTTCATGTTACTTCCATCTTTGTGTGGCACATTGCAAGGGGCCTCCACCTGTGTGCATGCATTAATTTCATGTTATTTCCATCTTTGTGTGACACATTCCAAGGGTCTCCATCTGTGTGCATGCATTAATTTCATGTTACTTCCATCTTTGTGTGACACATTCCATGGGCCTCCCACCTGTGTGAATGCATTTAATTTCATGTTACTTCCATCTTTGTGTGGCACATTCCATGGGCCTCCCACCTGTGTGCATGCATTTAATTTCATGTTACTTCCATCTTTGTGTGACACATTGCAAGTGGCCTCCACTTGTTTTTGTGTCGCTCACTGCAAGTCACCTGCAAACCAGAGGCTCAGTGTGCATGCCATCTGGCTCACTTCCCCATCAAGGGCCCTCATTGGGTGGCTTCCTGTTGGAGAAATGTCACTTCCCCCGACACCATAAACCACTGCATTGTGGTACATTGACTGGAAGCTGCTGCAATTAAGGGCTGGACTTAAATTGTATAAGATCTAATCTACCAGATCGCTTTTACAGTTTATCTCCCCCTTTCCACTCAATAAGCAGCTGTTTCACTTGTGGCGCCACACACAGCTCCTCGCCATTATCCATTTTTTTGTCTGGCCTAGATAAGGTTTTAAACTCCCTGCCAGCCTCACTTTTTCCCCCAAAAATCATAATGAAAATGCACAAAAAGTGGCTTTTGGTCGGAACGTCAGACCTCTACATTGACTGGTCAGCTCAGATGACATGCATATTTTGCTTCTGACCCACCAAAGCAGTCAGCATGGGGAAACAGGTCAGCCCACTTCAGTCATTGGTCCGCTTAACTGTGAGTGGCAGCACTTTGTGCACATCTGCCTAAAAACAGTCCACTTCGTTGTCAGGGCTGGTGGGACAATATGCTTTCATTTCATTTTTTTTAACCTTCAATTACAGTTTCCCAAAATCCTACAACGATATTTCAGAGAAGCAAGGTGCTGGCAAGCTACACTGTTTAAGTTCTCTGAAGTCTCCATGGTGACACTAAAAGCCCATAGGAATGCTTAGCTATTATGTCTGCAGTGCTTAATTTGTGTAAGAAAGGGTGCAAGTCCCAGTGGCAGCTGCTGCTTAATTGAGGTGGCGGGGCTGGGTGGGGGGGGAGAAAAAATATCCACTTACCTGCAGACTGGCCGCCGCTTCTCGATCCTCTTTGGTAGCAGGACGCATACAGGCTTCCCTAGCCAATCACGACACTGCTGTCACGCATGACAGCAGCGTCGTGATTTGTCCGAGTGCCGTGGTTCGGCGCTCAGACAGGGACAGGGAGCCTGTGCATGTTCTCCATCCAGGCTGTGCAGTACAGTTGTGGAGAACATGCAAAGTGCACGACTGTTTGGCCGGCCCAAGACGTCCGGACAAACCGTCAAGCACACTTAGAGAATGCCCACCACTCCTTCCCCTGGCGTCTGCTCCGGCCAGCCCAGCCCCACCCACCCCACATCTAAGTAAGTATGGAAAAATAAAATAATAACATTGCGTTATTATCATTTTATTTTTCCGTTTTGAACTGCTCACAGAGCAGTGGGCGACACTCCTCTGCCTTAGCTGAGGTGCCGCCACTGGCGGGTGCCCAAAGCTCTGCTCAAAAGCTATCAGCCGTTGCAATTAAACGTCAGCACACTGAAAACCAAGGCCGGTAGTCTTTAATCCAATACCAGACAATCCCTGCCCCCTTTGCTCGATCTTGCAGGTTCCAGCCTTCTGTTTGTGAAGGTTTTGTTGTCTTTTTCTTCCTCGGTCTTTCCGATCTGTGTGTTTTTCCTTCTCTTGTACTTGGTAAATATCTGATATGGAAAAATAAGTGCTGGTCCCCAAAACTAAGTGACGGTGCCCCCCACCGGCAACCATCAGCTTAAATTAAGCACTGCGTGGCTGTCTGTCCCTTTTATTACTTTTAAACCTTTAGGGCTAGATGTACAAGGGTTTCAGCATTCGGAAAAATACTCTGATTACATAAAATAGAGGGTTTGCAAACACTTAAACCCTTTTATTTAAATGTACTGAGCCCATTTAATGATTCGGAAAAAGTTTTTGCAAGGCTGGTGGAACAATAAACCACCAGTGTTGCAAGTGGAGGGGGGAGGGTGAGAAGTTTTTTGCCTAATACTTTTATATGGATAGACACAAAGACATATAGACAGAAAGAATAGACAGAAGATAGGTAGCTAGATAGATCGACAGACAGACAGACAGATAGATAGATAGATAGATAGATAGATAGATAGATAGATAGATTTGGGTGGTTAGATGGTACCCATCATCAAGATCCACACAATCGGGTGAACATGTGAGAGAGAGTCATTTCACTGGGAAATGCAGTATACTATCTCCCTATCTAGAATTCTCTTTACAAAAAATGTTATCCTCCCTCCCCTTCTTCTGAGCCTTAATATACCTTCATCATCCTGCCCCCAAGAGAACTCTTTGTACTTACTTTATGGACCCTCATACACCCTATTGGTGTCATGCTTCACCATTGGGTCGCACCTTGGTCCCTAAAACCCAGGGCGGGCTCGAACATATCCCAGGGACCATTTTGGATATTCTTCTTAGTTCTGACGGGGATTTCAAATATTTTTTAAAAACCTAGAGGACACCCTGGTTTTGCTTTATTTTGGGTGTCACTCGTATGGTTAAAAACTATTAGTGGGGTGTATTTTAGGTGAGGATCCTATGCTATGCTACAGAATTTATAGAGCGCATGGTGACCCAAAGCCATCCCAGTGCTAGAAGGAGAGTAATGCACAGCAAAAACAGTGATCGGAAGATCAGAACACCTAGAAGTCAGGCTAAAACAGCCAGGTTTTGATGGCATTGCAAAATCGCAATTCGGAGTCCAGACACCTAATAGCCAAAGGAAGAGAATTCCATAGCTTTGCAACACTACAGCTAAAAGACTGTCTTCCTCGCTGGCTCTTCTAACTGAGGGGACAGAGACCAGATGCAGGTTCGAAGAGCGAAGTTCCCTATTAGGCACATAATGGGTGACAAGTTGGTGAAGTATAGGAGGGCCATTCCCACGGAGGACTCTATGAGCAATGCACAAAGATTTAAACTCAATTCTCTGAGCAATGGGCAGCCAAGGTAGCTTCCTCAGCCTTTGTCGGGCTGATTGAGATCTGGGAATGCCCAAGAGCATGCACGCAGCCGCATTTGACTACCCCAATACCCTAATTCTGTGTCAAAATGTTTCAGCCCATCTAAAAGGCCACAAAAAGGTTTCAGGCTGTCATCGGAATTGCTCCTATTTTATACCAGTGTGTTTTAAGCAGAACTGCTGCAATCCAACCAATTATGCCAGGTCAGTCAACCATCTTTTGTCACATAAACACACATACACATGCATTGATATGCGCGGCAGGCCTACTTGCCTATGCCCCTGATGGAGAGGCATATATTAGCACCTGTTTTCATAAAGTGCATAAGGATGCAAGAAAGCAAAAATAATTGATTAATCTCAGCTGCTCTCTGCTGCAGAAGCCGGACTCCGATTACATATTGACATACGGAGAGCATGCAGTGTCACACTCTTCCTTGCATTTCAATGCAAAGGGAACTATGTCTACGTCTCTTTGTATTTCCATGTACAAACAAAACACAGGTAGACATGTGTAAGGTGAACAAAGTGTTGCATCTCTAAATGGGAAACGGTCAGAACAACGCGGGCTCAGCCACGCGTGTCCGACCAATGCAAGCGTAACCACACTTGCCTTAACCACGCATATGCCTTAACAACACATATGCGTGGTTAAGGCAATGCGCGGTCTAGTTACTGGGCAGAAGAGGAAGGACGATTGGGAATCGGGAGATGATGTGGTGAGGTAAGTGGGTCTGGGGGTAGTTTTCGGGGTGGTTGTAGGTTTTAGGACTCAGGAGGGGCGGGGTTGTTTGTAGGGCAGGGAGCAGTTTTAGAGCGCAGGGGGCTGGGGTCAGGGTAGTTAGCAGCTGTAGGGCGCAGTTTTTAGGGCTCAGGGTGGGGGGCTGCGGTCGGGGTAGTTCTTAGGGTGGGGCAGTTGTTAGGGCTAAGGGCAATGCGGGGAAAAGGGACAGTTTACAGGGCAGGGGGTCGTTTTAGACCTTAGGGTGGGAGGGGCTGGGTCAGGGTACTTCAGGGATGTAGGGGCAACTGTTTAGGGCTCAGGGCAGGGAAGGTAGGGGTAGTTTTTGAGGCGTGGGGTTAATTTTTAGGGCTCAGGGCAGGGGGAAAGGGACAGTTTTCAGGGCAGGGGGCAGTTTTAGACCTCAGGGCAAGGAGGGGGGGGCAGGGTTGGGGTAGTTTAGGGATGTAGGGGACAGTTTTTAGGGCTCAGGGCGGGGTGGAGGCTGGGGTAGTTTTTGGGGCATGGGTTTAATTTTTAGGGCTCAGGGCAGAGGGAAAAGGGACAGTTTAGGGGGCAGGGGTATGAACTTTGTCACACAAGTCCCTTTACCCATCATGTCTTTACCACTAAATTGCGTGATAAAGGCATGTGTGGTAAAGACGCGGTCGTGGTTGAGATCGCGTTATTCAGACATGCATTGTACCATCATACAACCCTGATAAACCACACATCGCTGCAAACATGATACATCGCTGCAAACGTGATACATGCGACATCACATTCATAATTTGTACTCTTAGATATGAGTTCTTATCCTCCTGGGTGTGTAATCACACCATATATGGGCTGGTGGGACACGTCTCTGTTGCCACACACGAACAGGATTTAGGTAGAGAAATTAGTAACCTCATTATCCCCTCCTACCGTCAAGTGCCTCAGGGTAGTCTCAGGATTTTAGGTTTTACCACTCCAAGGGTTGCATGCCGCTTGTTGCCTAAAGTTGCCTCCATTCGCCCTTGCCGGTGCTTCCTGGTCACACTGTTGCCATATTTAAGGTGTATGCCAAAGTGCAACAGTTGGGTGGAGCTGCATAGGGTCCATACGTCGGTGCCTGCGTCATGACGTGGGCCCACCGGATGTGAGCGGCTCCTAGGGTCTGTAGTTTTCATGTCACGAGTCTTATATTGGGATGCCCTGGTTAAAAAGTTACCTTCTTTTTGATCCAAACCGGATCTTATCCACATTGGTTTCGTGAAAGATCTATTGTACTTATGCGGGTATAATCCGTTACAGCAGAAAAAAAGGCATCTTATTAACAGGACATTACCGAACTAAGACTCTGACATGAAGACTACATTTGCCATGAACTGCTCATGTTCTGAGGATCATACGATATTTCACCAAGTCACAAGATAAACATCAGTATAGAGTTTGCAATGACTCAAGTGCATCTATACATTAGATCTTTCACGAAACCAATGTTGCTAAGATCCGGTTTGGATCAAAAAGAAGGCGACTTTTTAAACATGACACTTGCAACATGAAAACTGCAGTACCTAGGAACCGCTTACATCCGGAGGGCCCACGTCCTGATCCAAGCGCCGATGTGTGGACCCTATGCAGCTCCACCCACCCACTGCATTTCGGCATACGCCTTAAATACAGCAATGCAGCAACTGGGAAGCACCAGCACGGGTGAACAGTGGCGACTTTAGGCAACAAGCGACATGCAACCCTTTTATGGTAAGGCTTGAAATCCTGACACTACCCTGAGGCACTTAAATATAGGAGGGGATAATGAGGGTACTAATTTCTCTACCTAAATCCCGTTAGTGTGTGACAACAGGGATGTGTCCCACCAGCCCGTATATGGTTTGATTACGTGAGCAGGAGAGAAAGAACTCATATCTAAGAGTACAAATTATGAATGAGATGTCACATATATCACATTTGCAGTGATGTACTTTTATTGAAAATGCAACACTTTGCTTATGTGAGAAGTTGGCCTGGTATATGCTGTTCACTAATTAAAGTGGACACCTTGCACCAGGGCAAATCGACTCTTATGGTAGATAGGTTTAAGACAACCTTTTAAAGAAAGCTATCCTAGTGGTAGCTGTGGAGAGCAGCCTTCAGGCTAAGTCTCGGAGGAATGTAAAGCAGCTTGTTTTACCATATAATCTCTTGAATCACCAAATGAAAAGACACCACACAGGTATATATATCAAATATATATGTATTTATTTCTAAATAACTCTCTACTAATCTCTTTATGAGATTAGAAGACAAACATATGCACAAATCAACGTTTCACAATAAGTTAAGCACAAAATATGGCTGGGGCCCTAGGGGCGTACCAGACCATATACTAAGTAAGAGACTTAGAAACAACGACTTGCAGGGAGACAAGGCCTAGGGCCTTCAGAAGTGCTGGGGCCTCACGAAACCACCCAAGGCAGGTAAGTAAAGGACCCACGGGGGACGCGTGCAGTGTGGATACACAGGCGCGAATCGCCGTTAACTTCAATGGGGCAAGTCGCGGTTGGAAATAAAGAGTTTTAGGAGACTTCGGGAGAACCTACAAGCAAGTCACTTACAGGGTAAGTAGTTCTAGGGCCCACACCCACAGGAGCACCGTAGTGCTGGAGTTACCTCACCCAGGGAAGCCGGGTGCACAGGTGTCCTTTGGTGTCGGGTCGCGGCGTCGTTTTCAATGGCGAACAAAGAAGACTTGCTGCTTGCGGGAGCTGAAGAAGTGTCCGGTGGAATCCAAGCCTGGATTCTGAAGAAGGATGACCTGAAAGCAGAGGGGACAGTGTTCAAAGTCACTTGGCAGTGACCCGGGGCAAGGAAGATGGATGCCCACCGTCGTCGGTCGCTTCAGGTCGGTTGCGGGTGCCTTGACTCTTCAGCCACGTGGTCCAGGAGGGGTCGACGACGACCAGGAGCTGGATTCGGTGTGTCCCTCGACGTCTGCAGCTGACTGCGGTGTCGGCAACTCGATCGGAGCCAACAAGCCTTGGCAGCCGCAAGTCTCGGGGAGATAAAGAAAAGTCGATGGCGCAGACCAACAAGGTCTGAGGGACTCACCCAGCGAGGGTAAGTCAGGGCAGGCCTGGAGCAACCAGGGGAGCCCTTTGGTTTCTTTAAGAAGTCTTCTGGGGACCCACAAGCCAGCGGGCAAGGGATCGCGAAGACACCTCGGGCGGAATCACTCAACAGGGGCCCACGGTCACTCGGGACGGTGTAGGCCTCTGATCTTCGGAGGGATTCCTGCTGGAGGTCGGGACCACACGTGGTCCAAAGCACAGGTTCGTAGAGCGTTGTGAAGGGGTTGCACTCGACAATAGTGCACGGTACCCAGGGGTCGCGGTTCCTCGTTACTCGTGGGGTCCACTTGCCTCAGCTTCGCTGGGGACTCACGATGGCCTGGGAGAGGTCAGGAAATCCACTTCTTGGGCTGCAGGGACTTCGGACTCCGGCGGGAGCGGCGTAGTTTGCGACCGTCGTTGTCGTTTTTGGTGCCTGCCAAGCAGGGGAGTCACTCCTTGACTCCAAGGAGATTCTTCTGTCTTCCAAAGGTAGTGGAACGTCGAAGGGCCAGGATTCTTCTGTAGAGCGTCGTCCAGGGGTTATCTGTTTTGCAATGGCAAGGTTCCCCCTCTTATACTAAAAAGAGGGGATGGACTAGCTCTATGACCCCACCTATGGGAGGGTCAAGGGAGGGGTGGCTACACCCACTTCCCTTTGTCCAGTTTCGCGCCAGAGCAGGGGCAGGTAGCCCCTGAGCTGGTTTGAACTGGCATATGCACAGAGGAGCCTTCTGCTCCCCCAGTGCAGGACTTCAAAGCACTCTAAGAGTGCACCCACCCAGCCCCAATACACTAAACCCTGTCTGGAAGGTGGTTACACCTCCCTGTGACAGGATGCCTATTGTTGGGCTTCCTCCACTGTGAGTTTCGGTCATCAGCAGGAGGGCAGCCCAGTGTCTGTGACTGGTGGCATCCATTTTGTGATGCCAGGGCTCTTTAGGATTCTACCGCGTTTCCACAGCAGGTACATGTCTTATCCCTCTAGAAGGGTGGAATGCTACCCCCGCCGCCAAGATTGGCGGGGGGTAGTATTCCAAGATGTTTGACACCAAACACGACATGTTTTGATGCAGCCATTCCAAAGTTAGCATTTACCGCGAGGATATAATGCACTTAAATAGTATATGGTTTAACCGCATCCACAAACAGCACCAGAGAATAGACTCTGAGAGCTGCAGAGGGGCCCTGCTCAGGCAGAGGCACCCCCTCACATAGAAGCCAAGCACCCTGCCCTCAGGATTGATAGGGCCTGCCTTAGGGGTGACTGATAGGTTTATATGTGTGTGCAGGAGAGATATAGGAAACCTATATCTCAGTGAGGAGTGCTAGCACCACCTCACCCAGGCTGCAGTAGCAGGCCTGTGGTGTCAGATTTAGACTGCTTCCCAGGGGTGGCATAATATATGCTGCAGCCCCTGGTAGGCCTGTGAAGTACCTATGCCCTTGGCACCTAAGGTACCATATACTAGGGACTCATAAGGCACCACAGTATCCAATCACTAGTGCACCTAGAGTGCACTCCATGTCGTTTAGAGAGAACAGAGAGGCTGGGGCCCTGATTGGCAGGGACCCAGCCAGACTATAGCCAGAAACCAGTGCTAACATCAGAAAAAAGTGGGGGCAACATAAGAGGCAGATCCTACTCTCCTACACAACCCCCCAAACGTAGGGACACTAAACTAACCTTGACCAGTTGAGTCTTCGTGTTCAAAGTGGAAATACCTTGAGAGTCCATCTGCATTGGCATGTTGGGTCCCAGGCCTATGTTCCACTGTATAGTCCATCCCCTGTAGGGAAATGGACCACCTCAAAAGTTTTGGGTTTTCACCTTTCATCTGCTTTAGCCATAGGAGGGGCTTGTGGTCAGTCTGAACTATGAAGTGAGTGCCAAACAAGTATGGCCTCAGCTTCTTCAGGGCCCATACCACAGCAAAGGCCTCCTCTCTATAGCTGACCAACGTTTCTCTCTAGGGGTCAGCCTTCTGCTAATAAAAGCTACTGGCTGGTCTTGACCTTCATCATTCAGTTGAGACAGTACAGCTCCCACACCCAGCTCAGAAGCATCTGTTTGGACAATGAACTTTTTGGTGTAGTCTGGACTCTGTAAGATGGGGGCAGTGCACATGGCCTGCTTTAGGTCTTCAAATGCCTTTTGACAGCTAGCTGTCCACTGAACCTTTTTGGCATTTTCTTAGAGGTAAGATCATTCAAGGGGGTCACTATAGATCCATATCCCTTGACAAACCTCCTATAGTACCCAGTCAGGCCTAAGAAGGCTCTCACCTGTGTCTGGGTGGTTGGAGCAACCCATTCCAGTATGGTTTGGATTTTGCTCTGCAAAGGCTGAACCTGGCCTCCACCTACAAGGTGGCCCAGGTACACAACCTGACTCTGCCCTATCTGGCACTTGGTGGCCTTGATAGTGAGGCCTGCTTTCTGCAGAGCCTCTAAAACATTCCTGAGGTGGACCAGGTGATCCTGCCAGGAGGAACTAAAGACAGCAATATCATCTAGATAAGCTGAGCAATAAGTTTCCAACCCTGCCAGAACTTTATTCACCAACCTCTGAAAAGTGGCAGGTGCATTTTTCAATCCAAAGGGCATCACCACAAAGTGGTAGTGCCCACCAGGGGTCGAAAATGCTGTTTTGGCTTTTGCATCCTCAGCTAATCTGATTTGCCAGTAGCCAGCTGTGAGGTCAAATGTGCTTAGATACTTGGCTGAGGCCAAAGTATCAATCAGCTCATCTGCCCTTGGTATGGGATAGGCATCAGTCCTAGTGACTGCATTGAGGCCTCTGTAGTCTATACAAAACCTCATTTCTTTCTTACCACCCTGGGTATGAGGCTTGGGTACCAGGACTACTGGGCTAGCCCAAGGGCTATCTGAAGGCTCAATTACGCCTAACTCCAACATTTTCTGGACTTCAGTCCTGATACAGTCCCTGACATGGTCAGGTTGCCTGTAGATTTTATTCCTGACAGGCAGACTGTCCCCAGTGTCCACCTCATGGGTGCACCAGGTAGTCTGACTAGGGGTCAGGCTAAACATATGTCTAAACTGTTGCAGAACTTGTCTGCACTCAGTTTGCTGATGGTCAGTGAGGCTGCTTGCCAAAGCAACACCATCTACTGACCCATCATCAGGGTTCTGAGAGAGCAGGTCAGGGAGAGGGTCACTCTCCTCCTCCTGGTCCTCATCAGTTGCCATGAGCAAGCCCATGTCAGCCCTGTCAACATATGGCTTCAATCTGTTGACATGAAGCACCCTTAGGGGGCTCCTGGGAGTTCCAAGATTCACCAGATAGGTGACTTCTCCCTTCTGCTCAACTATTGTATGGGGGCCACTCCACTTATCCTGGAGGGCTGCTGGGGCCACAGGCTCCAACACCCACACTTTCTGTCCTGGCTGGTATACAGTCAGCACAGCCTTTGGTCATGCCAAGCTTTTTGTAATTCTTGGCTGGCCTCCAGGTTTTTGGTTGCCTTTTTCATGTACTCTGCCATCCGGGAGCGGAGACCAAGTACATAGTCCATCACATCTTGCTTGGGGGCTTGAGAGGTAACTCCCAGCCCTCTTTTACCAAACATAGTGGACCTCTCACAGGATGCCCAAACAGAAGCTCAAATGGGCTGTAGCCAACCCCCTTCTGTGGAACCTCTCTGTATGCAAACAAAAGGCAAGGAAGAAGAAGGTCCCATTTCCGCCTAAGCTTCTCTGGGAGTCCCTTAATCATTCCTTTCAAGGTTTTGTTGAAGCGTTCAACTAAACCATTGCATTGTGGGTGATAGGGAGTGGTGAACTTATAAGTTACACCACACTCCTTCCACATTGCTTTCAGATATCCTGACATGAAGTTGGTACCTCTGTCAGAAATGACCTCCTTTGGAAAACCCACTCTGGAGAAAACTCCAATGAGGGCTCTTGCCACCACAGGTGCTGTGGTGGTCCTCAGAGGAATTGCCTCTGGGTACCTGGTGGCATGATCCACTACCACCAGGATAAATCTGTGCCCAGATGCAGTCTGAGGGTCAAGGGGACCAACAATGTCAATCCCTACCCTTTCAAAGGGTACCCCCACCACAGGTAGTGGTATCAGGGGGCCTTTGTTGTGCCACCTGCCTTACCACTGGCTTGGCAAGTGACACAGGAGCGACAAAACTCCTTTGTGTCCTCTGACATATGTGGCCAATGAAAATGTGGAACAAGCCTGTCCCAGGTCTTGTTTTGGCCCAAGTGTCCTGCCAATGGGATATCATGTGCTAAGGTCAAGAGGAACCCCCTAAACTTCTGAGGTATTACCAACCTCCTGGTGGCTCCAGGGGCTGGGTCTCTACCCTCAGAATATAGGAGTCCCTCATCCCAATAAACTTTATGGGACCCACTAGCACTCCCAGCAGCCTCAGCAGCAGCCTGCTGTCTGAGGGGTTCAAGAGAGGGGCAGCACTGTTGCTCCTTGCTCAGATCTTCCCTGGAAGGGCCCCCTGCCCCCAAGAACTCAACCTGGTCAGGTTCAAGTTCCTCTGGGGCAGTTCCTTCTTCAGGTTCTGCTTCACCCCCTCTGGAAGTGAATCCTTGATCTGAGACAGAGGGAAGGCACTGCCTTAACCCTACTGCTCCTCCTCTTGGGAAGCAACTGGTCCATTGTTCCAGGATCCAGAGCTGGTTCAGTGTCATGCATTCTTGCTTGTGACCTGGTCACAGCAAATACCTCTGCAGGGATGCCCAACATCTCAGCATGAGTCCATAACTCTACTTCAGACCAGGCTGAAGTCTCTAGATCATTGCCCAACAGACATTCTACAGGGAGGTCTGCACTGACTACAACCTTCTTGAGGCCAGTTACCCCTCCCCAGGAGAAATTCACAACTGCCAGACTATGGTTGGTCTGGACATTGCTTGCATTGGTCACCTGGTACATTTCACCCAGGATGATCTGTCCAGGGTCCACTAGGTCCTCTGCCACCATGGTGACACTAGCACCTGTGTCCCTAAATGCCAAAGCCTGTTTGCCATTTATCAAAGGCTGCTGTTTGTACTTGCCCAGATTACTGGGGCTTACTAGGAAGGACATATCAATGTTTCCCTCACAAATCAGCATTGCCTGAGTGGTCACTCTGACTAGGTCAGAATCCACTTCAGAACCCAGGGTCAACCCTACTACACCCTTATTCTGAGTACCACCTCCACCAGTAGCTGAGCTAGGGGGCACAGTTGCCTTAGGGGCAGGAGTGGTGGTGGTTTGGTCTTTGGACTTGGTACAATCAGAAGTCCAGTGCCCTTTCTGTTTACAGAATTTGCACCAGGGCTTCTTTTGGCCTTTTCCCTTGTTGGACTGTGACTCCCCACCAGATGTAGATTTTGGGGCCCTTGTGAAGACTTCTGGTCTTTTGACTTATCCCCACCTTTCTCAGAGCCTTTAGGATCTTGCTTCTTAGTGTCACCCCCTTGGTTCTGGGTTTTCTGCCTCACCCTGGTTCTGACCCATTTGTCTGCCTTCTTTCCCAATTCTTGGGGAGAGGTCAGATCAGAGTCCACCAGGTACTGATGCAACAACTGGTTCTGGCAATTATTTAGGATCTGTTCTCTCATCATCAGATTATACAATCCCTTGAAATCAGTAACCCTACTGCCAACCAGCCAACCCTCTAGAGCCTTGGTTGCACAATCAACAAAGTCAGTCCAGTCCTGAGTCTGTGCCTTCTGGGTATCTCTGAACTTTAACCTGTACTGCTCAGTGGTTAAGCCAAACCCATCTATCAGTGCACTCTTCAGGACCTCATAATCATCAGCATCCTCCTCTCTAACAGTGAGGAGCTTGTCTCTTCCTTTATCTGAAAAGGAGAGCCACAAGATTGCTGCCCACTGCTTTTGGGGGACCTGCTGTACTCTACAGGCCCTCTCCATAGCAGTTATCCACTTGTGGATATCATCCCCACTCTGGTAGGGAGGAACAACCTTGCTCAGGTTCCTATGGTCAGGAATATATTCTCTGCCTCTAGGGACACTGTTGCTGCCACCAGGGGGTTCTAACCCCTCTTTTCTAGAAGCTCTCTGGATCTCCAGGGCTTCCCTATCCAGTGCCAACTGCTTGGTTCTGAGGGCCACTCTGGCTTCCTCATACTGGAGCAGTTTGCACCTTCTCTCAGAGGAGGTCTCTCTTAAGGGAAAGTATGAGTTCCTCTGCTGGACAAATTCTCTGCCAGAGTGATAAGAGTGGTCAGATTCCCTGGAAGGGGATCTGTGCCTCTCCTCCTCTCTGTCAGTTCTCTTATGGAGAATTCCTCTGTCCTTTTCAGGCCCCTTGGAGCCTGGCCCTTCAATCACAGAGTCTTGGTCATTCTGATTTTCATCATCTGACCCAGATACTATGACTGACCCACCCACTGATTCAAACCCTTTAGCTCCTAGAGCCAATCTAAGGTCATCTGCTGTCAGCAGATCTATCAGGTGGAGTGTTGAGGGACTCTGTCCTATCCTCAGGTGTCTGTCAACACACATGGCTCTCAAGTCAGAGAAAGCCATGTCCTTATACTGAGGCTGAGTGGATCCACTGGGTCCACCCTTTAAGGACATTCTAGTGTTGTGCAGTGTTGTACTACCTACACTAGTTTGTGGCCTACTGATCCTAGCTTGAGCTGTGGAAAGGGTGTGCTATCCCTTGGCACACAGCTCTAAGTTCAGTAGAACTTATTGATACTAAGCTTGACTTTATATGTACCTTGAGTACCTATAATGGTTTTCAGTTAGTAATTCAAATAGAGATTTTCTGGTAAAACAATGGCAAGCTGGAATCCCACACGCTGCCCACCAATGTGAGAAGTTGGCCTGGTATATGCTGTTCACTAATTAAAGTGGACACCTTGCACCAGGGCAAATCGACTCTTATGGTAGATAGGTTTAAGACAACCTTTTAAAGAAAGCTATCCTAGTGGTAGCTGTGGAGAGCAGCCTTCAGGCTAAGTCTCGGAGGAATGTAAAGCAGCTTGTTTTACCATATAATCTCTTGAATCACCAAATGAAAAGACACCACACAGGTATATATATCAAATATATATGTATTTATTTCTAAATAACTCTCTACTAATCTCTTTATGAGATTAGAAGACAAACATATGCACAAATCAACGTTTCACAATAAGTTAAGCACAAAATATGGCTGGGGCCCTAGGGGCGTACCAGACCATATACTAAGTAAGAGACTTAGAAACAACGACTTGCAGGGAGACAAGGCCTAGGGCCTTCAGAAGTGCTGGGGCCTCACGAAACCACCCAAGGCAGGTAAGTAAAGGACCCACGGGGACGCGTGCAGTGTGGATACACAGGCGCGAATCGCCGTTAACTTCAATGGGGCAAGTCGCGGTTGGAAATAAAGAGTTTTAGGAGACTTCGGGAGAACCTACAAGCAAGTCACTTACAGGGTAAGTAGTTCTAGGGCCCACACCCACAGGAGCACCGTAGTGCTGGAGTTACCTCACCCAGGGAAGCCGGGTGCACAGGTGTCCTTTGGTGTCGGGTCGCGGCGTCGTTTTCAATGGCGAACAAAGAAGACTTGCTGCTTGCGGGAGCTGAAGAAGTGTCCGGTGGAATCCAAGCCTGGATTCTGAAGAAGGATGACCTGAAAGCAGAGGGGACAGTGTTCAAAGTCACTTGGCAGTGACCCGGGGCAAGGAAGATGGATGCCCACCGTCGTCGGTTGCTTCAGGTCGGTTGCGGGTGCCTTGACTCTTCAGCCACGTGGTCCAGGAGGGGTCGACGACGACCAGGAGCTGGATTCGGTGTGTCCCTCGACGTCTGCAGCTGACTGCGGTGTCGGCAACTCGATCGGAGCCAACAAGCCTTGGCAGCCGCAAGTCTCGGGGAGATGAAGAAAAGTCGATGGCGCAGACCAGCAAGGTCTGAGGGACTCACCCAGCGAGGGTAAGTCAGGGCAGGCCTGGAGCAACCAGGGGAGCCCTTTGGTTTCTTTAAGAAGTCTTCTGGGGACCCACAAGCCAGCGGGCAAGGGATCGCGAAGACACCTCGGGCGGAATCACTCAACAGGGGCCCACGGTCACTCGGGACGGTGTAGGCCTCTGATCTTCGGAGGGATTCCTGCTGGAGGTCGGGACCACACGTGGTCCAAAGCACAGGTTCGTAGAGCGTTGTGAAGGGGTTGCACTCGACAATAGTGCACGGTACCCAGGGGTCGCGGTTCCTCGTTACTCGTGGGGTCCACTTGCCTCAGCTTCGCTGGGGACTCACGATGGCCTGGGAGAGGTCAGGAAATCCACTTCTTGGGCTGCAGGGACTTCGGACTCCGGCGGGAGCGGCGTAGTTTGCGACCGTCGTTGTCGTTTTTGGTGCCTGCCAAGCAGGGGAGTCACTCCTTGACTCCAAGGGAGATTCTTCTGTCTTCCAAAGGTAGTGGAACGTCGAAGGGCCAGGATTCTTCTGTAGAGCGTCGTCCAGGGGTTATCTGTTTTGCAATGGCAAGGTTCCCCCTCTTATACTAAAAAGAGGGGATGGACTAGCTCTATGACCCCACCTATGGGAGGGTCAAGGGAGGGGTGGCTACACCCACTTCCCTTTGTCCAGTTTCGCGCCAGAGCAGGGGCAGGTAGCCCCTGAGCTGGTTTGAACTGGCATATGCACAGAGGAGCCTTCTGCTCCCCCAGTGCAGGACTTCAAAGCACTCTAAGAGTGCACCCACCCAGCCCCAATACACTAAACCCTGTCTGGAAGGTGGTTACACCTCCCTGTGACAGGATGCCTATTGTTGGGCTTCCTCCACTGTGAGTTTCGGTCATCAGCAGGAGGGCAGCCCAGTGTCTGTGACTGGTGGCATCCATTTTGTGATGCCAGGGCTCTTTAGGATTCTACCGCGTTTCCACAGCAGGTACATGTCTTATCCCTCTAGAAGGGTGGAATGCTACTCCCGCCGCCAAGATTGGCGGGGGGTAGTATTCCAAGATGTTTGACACCAAACACGACATGTTTTGATGCAGCCATTCCAAAGTTAGCATTTACCGCGAGGATATAATGCACTTAAATAGTATATGGTTTAACCGCATCCACAAACAGCACCAGAGAATAGACTCTGAGAGCTGCAGAGGGGCCCTGCTCAGGCAGAGGCACCCCCTCACATAGAAGCCAAGCACCCTGCCCTCAGGATTGATAGGGCCTGCCTTAGGGGTGACTGATAGGTTTATATGTGTGTGCAGGAGAGATATAGGAAACCTATATCTCAGTGAGGAGTGCTAGCACCACCTCACCCAGGCTGCAGTAGCAGGCCTGTGGTGTCAGATTTAGACTGCTTCCCAGGGGTGGCATAATATATGCTGCAGCCCCTGGTAGGCCTGTGAAGTACCTATGCCCTTGGCACCTAAGGTACCATATACTAGGGACTCATAAGGCACCACAGTATCCAATCACTAGTGCACCTAGAGTGCACTCCATGTCGTTTAGAGAGAACAGAGAGGCTGGGGCCCTGATTGGCAGGGACCCAGCCAGACTATAGCCAGAAACCAGTGCTAACATCAGAAAAAAAGTGGGGGCAACATAAGAGGCAGATCCTACTCTCCTACAGCTTACTTTACACATGTCTACCTGTGTTTTGTTTGTACATGGAAAAGCAAAGAGACGTAGACATTGTTCCCTTTGCATTGATATGCATGGAAGATTGTGACAATGCATGATCTCTGCATTGTGTTGTCATTATGTAATTTGTTTCCGGCCCCCACAGCAAAGAGCAGCAAAGACTAATTAACTCTTCTTTTTGTTTTCTTGCACCCTTATGGATTTTTTTGAAAACAGGCACTAATATATGCCTCTCAATTTAGGGCACAGCCAAGTAAAGTAGACTGCTTCACATTTCAATGCATGTTATACTGACCTGACACAATAGTTTGGATAACACCAATTCTGCTTTAGACACATGGGCTATAAAATAGAAGTAGTCTTGATGAAAACCCAGGACCTTTTTGTGGCCGTTTACAAGGGCTGAAACATGTCGACGCAGTACTGTGTGAGTTTTTAACCATACCAGTGGCACCCAAAATAAAGGAAAACCAGAGTGTCCACTAGGTATTTTTATTGATATTTGAAAACCCTGTGAGAACTAGGAAGAATATTCAAAGTGCTCCCTGGGATATGGTTGAGCCCATTCTGGTTTTTAAGGACCACGGTGCAACCTGATGATGAAGCAAGACACAATAGGGTGTGTGAGGGTCCATAAAATAAGTACAAAGACTTCTCTTGGGGGCAGGTCGGCAAAGCTGTCGTAAGGCACAGAAGAAGGGCTGGGAGGATACCTTTTTGTAAAGTGGGTAGATAGTTAGACACAAAGATAACACCACACGAGTAAACACGTTAGTTTGAGTGAGTTCGTTGCTAGGGGTGGATAGATATAACATACGTACTGTTCTACCTGAACAGGAGCAGTGGTGTGACCTCTGTACCATTTAACCTGTGCAGGTGGGTAGATGTGGCCTGTACTGTTAGATAGATAGATAGATAGATAGATAGATAGATAGATAGATAGATAGATAGATTTATTTTTGGTTCTTGGCAAATGCGCGAAACATGACTCGGAAGCCACAGCACTCCATGAAAGCCGCTCATGAGTCTTGATTCTCATGCCAATGACCAATAATATATCAATTTATATAATCACTTATATGCCACAGAGCAGAATACTTTACAGGTATGGATACAGGACAGTATGGCAGTAGTTTTAATTGAGTTGTGTGAAAAATGCTGTGGTCGGAAAAAGAATGGATCCGGCTAAGAGGCTGCTGGGCCCCATTTCTAAATAAAAGTCCTCTCTTGAAATGTAATATGCGCGTTCTGCAGCCGCCGCCGGTCTTAACTTCGGCTTTGAGGCTGAGGCGGCACCTGGTGTGGACACGGGAACATTAAAAAGAGATCTGAGGCAGGATTGAGAATGATGTCCCGGCAGCAGGTGAGCTCGGCCCTTTTTAAGACAGAAATTTAAGTTGCGCTTTTTTTAATGGCCTTTCGCGGGTTTCCATCTGCGCAAATTGGTTCTTAGTCAGCTGTCAGGCGCGCGCGCGTTCCTCGGGTGGTTAATACCTCCAGCGGTCCTGAATGGCGGCGAGTAATTTACTTGTCTCACTTTCGGCGCTTACAAGTCGCATTTATTCTGTCGGTGCTCCGTGAAGGCGGATCTGGACGCTTTGATGCCTTGATTCAATTAACAGCGCCGTGGTTTGTAGAGTCAGGTGTCTCTGCAGGGCGCCGCCGTGTGATGCTTTGTCTGCAGGCCTCTCAAGTCAACACCGTCCCGAGGAACCGCGTGGCTCTTCGCCCCCGAGGCCCGGCACATCCCTGGTACTGGCAGGGGCACCCGCTGGCCGGGACAACCTGCTAAAAGACACTTCCATGATGCCTGTGGCACTGAGTGCTCGTGTCAAATGTGGTATCACTCATGAGGCCATTATAAGGGCGGTGCGTCCATTTGGGCGCTGGGGCGTTGCCCCGCCTGCCACTAATGCCACATGCCCCCATGGCCCATTCATCATTCGTTCTCGCACTTCTACTTAATCTTATCTGATTGTGTTGTGTTGAAATAACTTGAGTCGCGTGGCGCGCCGCGCGGCTGTTCCAGGCCGGCACCTGACCGGGCCACGCCCACTTGGTGGTGACTGACACAGACAACAAGCAGTTGTTGTTACTGTGAGCGCAGCAATAGTGCGCATGTTCGGTTTTGGGCTTGGTCATTTTTACGACCAACCCGAACATGCGCACTACTAGCCGCTGCCTTCCCTTTAGGAGAGCGAGGGACCGAGGGTTGCTTGCTTCATGCAGCAGCCCCCACGGCCCCCGGGTCTCCTAATGGGCGAGGGGCATCTGTGCTCTAGCCAATCCTGGCGCTGCTAATGCAGCGTCTGGATTGGCTGAGAGAGTGAGAGACACCGCGCAGTGACTGCTAGTCTGAGGGCTGGCTGTTTATTGGGTGCCGCGCGTGGGTGGCACAGCACTGCCGCACTTGAAGCGGTATGGCCAATCACAGGTAGCAGGAGGAGGGAGGCTGCCTGCTTCCTTTTCCTGCAGGTCAGAACACGCGGGATGGGATCGGATTCCGGCTCCACCATAACAGCGGCCAGGAGCGGAGGCGGCGTGGTAGTGGTACCCTGCGGCGCAGTAAGTAACTTTTAATTTTTTGTTTTATTCCCCCCACCCGGACTTACCGCGCCTCACCCCTCCCCTCCCTTCCGCGAGCATGCCGGCCGCGGATGATCCTGGTGTGCCATGCCATGCCGGGGTAAGTCCGTCATATATTATTGAATCGAGAGGCAGTTCTTGCATGGTACTATGGTGTAGTGAATACGGCCTTGGCTGATTTGCATTCGTGTGACCTTCAATACATGTTTGCTGTGCGGTGCCTGGGTGGCAGATGCGTGTGCACGTGCTGGCGGGCCCTGGAAGGTTCACATTGCGAGGGGTTTCTTGCAGTTAGTGTTTGTTCCTGTAGCACTGAGGATTTCTGTCTAATTAGCATCCCTGCCAGATATGGTGTGTGAATGCAGCCTGCTTTACTGCCTGTCTCTGACGTGGAGTCATCGTATTGAAACTTACGACCTGGTGCACTTTACTGTGGCCTGCACGCTTGACAAGTGACAGCGTGGGGCTGTTGGGCGCGTTTGGAGCTTGTTTTGGGGTTTATAGCCTCGATCCCCCGTCCGGTGAGGACACGCTCACCTCAGCACTTTCTCTAGACGTGCACTCTTGATGCCTCACGCTGCCCCTGTCGGGGCAGTTAATACTTAGTGCAAGTCTACGCTGTACGTGTGTACACTCCAGTGTACACAACACACAGTGGAGACCGACCTTGCACAGTGATAAGGAGTGGAGGGCAGGCACCCCTACAGAAGGAAGCCAGGAAGAAGGAAGTGTGTGCCCTTGACAGAAGATATTGGGTAAACTGTGAGGGCAAGTACTTGTATTTATATAGCGCTTACTACCTTAAAGGATGCACTGAAATTGCTCAGTTCCTCGTTCTCTGCATTTCCTATGTAGCTGAGCGCTGTCAATTGTGTGCCTGTTGCAAAATTCTGGACCTCCTATGTTTGTGTGCTGCCAGAAATTTTTTATTTTCCCGTTGCAAAATTGTGGTCCTTATGTCTTTATGTGCTGTCAGACGTTTTTTATTTTCAAAATGTAATAATGCTATTTTTCACAAATGCCAATCAAATTCAACTCCGGAATATTCAGCTCTCCCATCCCAGTGTCTAATTTAAAATTGTATTTTTGTGACAAGTGTTTCATGTTTAAACTTTAACAGCACAATGCTTTTGTCATGCGCTTTCATTCAAACAATCCTCCGGTAAAAATGACAAGTTTTTGTTTTGGACGCGTTGGTGAGCGGGATAGAGATTACCGTGACAGGCATCAGGGAGGGGTCTGTCTCTGCAGCCATGACACTGCTGTGCCAACCCAGTCAGAGCCCAGCGCTCAATGCCCAGCTCCACTCTCAAGTCAATTAGCTGCAAAGGACATGTTTGTGTTCGTCTTCTCGTTTCTTTATGCGCTGCTGCTATCACACTGTTCTAGCGTTTCACTGGTTGCGCTTCACTGTGTTGTGTCTGTCTGGTACCCACGAGTTAGCTATTTTATAATGTTGTTGTTTATCTGTATTATTGTCAGTGCATACTTTGAGGCTTGAGCCATGCCAGGTGTTTATGAGGGGCTTTGATTGAGCACACAGACGCTAAGGCTAAAGCCAAACAAAGTGCCTGTCAGTGGGTTGGCCTCTCTGCAGAGCACACAGAACAATATTTGTGTATTCCATTTGCAACTGGAATTCTGTGGAAATGTGTGTGAAGGGGTACACTGATGTCAAAATATTTGCAAGGCAAAAGTAAGAGAAATTAAAGTGCTTATATTTGAGGGAGTGCAGTGCATGTTGGAGGCGGTGAAGTGACAGATGTGAGGAAGGGCATTCGGGGAAGAGTGAAAAGAGGATGCTGAAGAGGAAAGAGAGGGGGTTGAAGATGTGCAGATGGACAAGATATGCAGAGAAAAGAGGATACATATCTAACATAAAGCACACATAATTGAAGGCCAAAAATCCTTCCACAGGCCTCAATGCTATTTAATTCACAGACTAACTATTTCAGAATTTCAGAATGTAAACATTTTCAATGTTAATTATTTATAAGAAATCATTGTTACTCATTTATCTTAAACAGCTAACACCCAGTGATAAAGCCAATCATACTGACAGGCTTTAGGCGTATGTCAGTTGCTGTGCCATTTATCTGGATAAAATTACATCTCAGAGAGAAACCAAAATACCGGTCTGATGGCACACTTTGGGAATCACAGAAATGTATTTGGCATGTTCCTTTATAGGGAGCACCCACTTTTTTCATCTCACTTAAAGACCTGTCTGCACATATTTCTATATGACTGGTTGGTTACAGCCAGCAGCTGTGGGTGCTTCCCGAAGTCTGGTTAGAGCATATTTTTCCAAAGGTAATGCTGCATGCAGTGCAAGACACTGGGCAAGCATACATTTTAAAGGGCTAAAGTTGTCATGCAGGACAATTTACATATTACAGTAACTGTTGAACAAATTAATGCAAGAAGATACGGGGCAGTTTTTAATGTGTTTAATATTTCAAGACTCTACGTTCCCACTGCTTAATAAGCCTTGCTTTATCGCTGCATTCATTTGCTTTAAAATGCACCATTTGCCAATCTTTTTTAAATTTCTTTCTCAGAAGACCCCAGGTTTGTCCATTGAACTTGTTCACATCGCTAACTAGTGTTTTCTATTGGAAATGGTGGAGCCAAAGCAGTCTTGCTTAGTACCCAAGCCCTCTTCAGAAGTCAGACTTGCTTGGCAACCCAGAAATTCTCTGAAATAATGTATGAGTTTTCTTTTATGAATGCCTAGAAGAACTGAATTTTTAGTCCATTTATCACAGAAATAGTGCTGAAAATTGCACCAAAAAGATGCCAATTTTTTTTAAATTTCTTCACGGGGGAGAACCCCCCGAACCCCACTTATTGCCGTCGGCCTCGCTCGCTGCGCTCGCTCGCATACGTTGATTCGTCTGCATACGCCCCACCAGTTTCAAATTCCACCAGCCGCCCCTGGAGGCCATGTCTGCCGTGAAAAATGTAAGATGGCCGAGACCTGCGCCTCGGGTGACCAACTGGCACAAATTCAGGACGGTGAGTGTAGAAATTCAGGACCAAGGGTCAAAATTCAGGACAGAAGGTCAAAATTCAGGACAAAACTTTGGGACAAAAGGTAAGTTTTCCAGACACATCAGAGGAGGTCGCGCAATAATATATAAGTAAATCGACAACCTTCCTAAGTACAAATCAAAATACGTTTATATTAGGTTGAGACAATTGTGCACTTCACAGTTTTTCACGTAACTTTGAGAAAATGTGCAGGTCTTTTTGGGGTATTTCATATGCTCATGATCTATTTATATGGTTACTGTAGTGGGTTGTCTATATGTAGCAATAGTGAATTGGTCAAGCGTATACCATGTGTTTCCCATACATATCTTTAACAAGTCTAGCATTTTTCAGAGGCATTGTGGATGCTGCTTCTCTTAACTGCATTTTTTTTTATTTCTTCTGTCCCAGTTATTGTTTGTTACAATATTTTTTGGCCATGCGCTCTCCTCAGATCATCACTTTGAATAGCTCCTATTTATTTGCCCTGCATTATTTAGCATTCTCCTCCAACCATCCCAATAAGGCCCCATCGGAAAGCGCTTCTACAGTGAATCTCCATGTTGGGATCTTAGTTCTGCCTTGTGCCCTGTTTTACCATACATCTGGTCTGGAATGGGACAGCAGGAATTTGGTATAATATGCAAACTCCTCATATTTAAATTAGAGGTCCTTCGTAATAATGATGTATTCCGGGTAATTAGGAGTGCCATCTATTCACAAATATTAACAGGTTGTTGTACCCTCCAGAAATGTATCCGATTTATTTTATCCATAGTCTGCTATGAAGAACTAACCACGCCAGGCTTAGCGCTGTCTCTTGGTGGAGTCCAGCCCCATGTCTGTCCAGAACAAAACTTGTATTTCCCACCCACACCAGTTTTGTTTCTATATAAAACAGTGTAATCTTGAATTGATTCCCAAAAAGTCTAGCATCTACATTCGGCACATACAACTTAATGAGACATATTTCCTGACCGCCCAGCGTCCCAGTAGATATCTACCCTACCCTGTCTCATCCGCAGCGAAACACCGGCAGCCACATGTAAGTACACAATATGCTTAACTAGAGAAAACCCCCACATGCATATGATTTTCCCATTTTTTTGTGCACTTTATCTACTTCCTCTAGAGGTAGGATCTTCTCTTGTAACATTGCGATTATGATTCCATATGTTTTCAGGTAATAGTGCACCCTGTGCCATTTTGCGTAGCTATTCGTACCCTTGACATTATATGTAACAATCTTCGCTGTATTCCCTATTGCCATTGACCTTATCCCTACTTTCCATCTCCCTTGGCCAAACATGATGCACCTGCATGATATCCACACCTGTTATAATCACCTTGGACCTTTCTTTGCCCACAAATACTGGCATCCTCTAAACCTAACTCCACAAACAACCCCCCACCCCCTTACACACACACACGGGCAACCAACCACGGCCTATTCTACAACTTGGGTGCAACTTGTAACAGCATGTCAACAGTAGTGCATAGAAAGTAGTCCCACTGTGAGCATTCCCCTAATAAAGACCTCACAAACGTTATGTTTGTATGCACCTTACTCATTCCAGCACTAAAATGTAGGCTAGAGCCGTTCGTTCAAACATTTTCAGATTGTTAGTCACATTGCATTGGGTCTACCGCGAGCATACCATCTTCCTGCACCACGATTCTGCTTGTCTGCTGATTCTCCTCCTGAATGTTCAAATCAGTAGACATTTGGAATACAGGCTCGGTTCACTGTAGCCTTTCCGAATTTCGTCACCACTTTTCCCAATATCCTTGTCAGCACATTTGATAGAGCACAATCATACAGCTACTTCGGTCTCAATTTGTACCAGACTAATAATAGTATGATCACATTTTCCCTGGCTTCAAGAACAGAGGGAAACTCCCTACTTTTCTGGAGTGCCTGTCAACTATTCCCCCTTGTAATTTGACCACCCAGGGCACTACTCCCAGGCTAGTTGTCTGCCAAACAAGGAGCTATCCCACTTATCAGTGGCGATCCACCATTCAGTGACCGCTACAGATGGATCTGTTTACTAGCAGGTGCCACTCCTTGTCTTGCAGGCCCTCACTCTGCCCACACAGATTTGCAGTTAGGGATGCCACTTCCTGGCACCGGTGTGCTCCCCAATTTCAGTTCCACCAACTGTTCCACTCATTAAGAACCTTTCTCTTTATCAGCCACTGACCCTGTAGTGTAAACAGGAAACGAACGACCGAAAGCGTGCTCCGCAGGTCCTGGGCACCCTAAAGCTGTTCTGATTGGTCCTGAAGCATCAGGGCCAATGAGAGCAGTCCTGCAGGGGAGCAGCGAACACTAGGAATGGCTTATGGCTTTCAAGCCAATCCTAGGTTCAGAGAGGGAAAGGCACAACATCATTGGCTGGAAGGCACAACTTCATTGGCTGTCACCTAAAATCATCAAAATTACGGACAAATGGCGTCCGTTAAATATATTATCACGGACAACGGATAGGAGTTGAAAATGATGGACTGTCCCTGAAATTTACGGACGGCTGGTCACCCTACCTGCGCCCCCTCCCACCTCAGAGATATACTCCCCATATAGCATAGCCTGACCTCAGACAGTGACAGAAAATGTAATGTGGCCGAGACCTGCCGCGTCCACCGCCAGTGATATACTCCCCATATAGGAAAGCCTGACCTCAGACAGTGACAGAAAATGTAAGTTGGCAGAGACCTGCGCCCCCCTCCCACGTCGGTGATATACTCCCCATATAGCATAGCCTGACCTGAGACAGTGACAGAAAATGGAAGGTGGCCGAGACCTGCAGGGCCCCCGTCAGCGATAAACTCCCCGTATACCATAGCCTGACCCCTGACAGTGACAGAAAATGTATGGAGGCCAACACCTGCCGTGCCCCGTCAGTCATAAACTCCCCATATACCATAACCTGACCTCTGACAGTGAAGATAGACGAGACCTGCCAGGCCCCCTATAGCCTGACAGTGACAGGAAATGTAAGATAGCTGGGGCCTTCCGAGCCCCCTGTCAGTGGTATAGTCCTTGTATATTATAGCTAGGGTTCACGGTTTTATGGTATTTTTTTTTTTAACATTCCCGTCTGTATTTATCCATATTTCTTTTTTGGCCATCTTATTAGTATTTATCCATATTTATTTTGTGGTTTGCAAATACGTAGAGTCAAAATTGGTACATTTACACATCTATTTAACTGATAAACATGCACTCATACTTTGATGCCTGTCGCGTTTTAGCAAATTCAGCAGCCAAATATAGCAAAACACAACAACCTCAAGTAAATATTAGCAATTTACTACAAATATTTTTTAACATATGCTGTATTTAAAGATATCTTAACCTGTTTTATAATTCCCCATACTAACTATCTGCTCATCTGTTGTCTTGGAATTCACAAAAGACAGAATGGAAAGCCACTCATTAGAAGCACAATTTTCAGTATTTTTCTGCTTTTAAAAATAAATAAATACAGAAAGGAAACACATTGTTTTCTGTCTGTATTTATCTGTAAAAATCAGTAAAAACGGAAAACAGGGAGCCTCAATTATAGCCTGACCTCTGACAGTGGTTATATTCCATATAGGTACCCTATATAGGCGCAGGTAACATCGCAACCTTTCACCTACATCCGTCCCTACATTACATACATAACGGTTCTTAGGCACTGAGCTTTTACCTAGATATGACACTGCATTCAGAACGCAGGTTTTTCCCTGGTTCGATTCTCATACATTATGCATGAGGCTTCTTGGAAGCACAGCAGGACTAACAGTAGGATTACCATCTCCTGTATAATATCTCTGTATAAAGTTCAGGCCCAACGTCATCCTTTAGGCCGACACAGTAACACAGCAAGGTAGGACCCCTGGGGAGACCTATGGGTATATATACAACACATCTTGCTTAGGAAGATAGAGGAGACCGTGACTTCCCGGCTGACACACTGACCAGAGACGCTGAGGTTCCTGCATGCAGACGCTCCAGCTAGCAGTGGTCTAACATCCCTCGCGGGGTGTCCAACTCGAGACCAGGACGGGGTCCCACATTCTCTAAACTCTCAGGTAATGGGGTGGACTAGATCCTAGAGGGATTCTTGGCATAACACCTACATAGATGCTAGGTATATTTAGGTACATCTAGAACTTTACCATCCTTTTACTTTCGTAGTACTGCTAATCATATATCTCTGCTACTGTCTAACGGTTGTTGCAGCTCATATATTCTACACTAGAATAACAACTGTTCAATAAATACTTATTGAAACGCCCAGCCTGTTTATTCTGTGTAACTCTCTGAGACAAACTAAGTGAGCACGAGTGACTGAGCGAAAGGTAGTATATTGTTTCCACGATTCTGAGGGATCAGGGTTGTCATGTTCTGAGGTTGCCAAGAACTATTCTCTCCCCGATAAGAGGAGACTCTAGTGGCACTGTGAGCTAGCTAATACAGACAGGCTAACGTATCCGGTGGGGGTGCATGGAATCAGTCCGCCACCAAACCCACAGTTTATGTTATCCGAACGCGCAGATCCTGTATAGGATATAAAGGAACTACACGACATGGCGCCGCCAACGTTGGTTGGGTACTTATTTAACTGTAGAATCTGAGTAGTTCAGTCGTGCTATTCTCAGAGACCCCTACTCACAAAACACCAGAGACGTCTGGAGTGGGTGGGCACAAACTCCGCCACAGCTGAGTAGGCAAAAAAATCCTATTTATTGGCTGTTGGTTAATCAAGCTTGAAGGACACATTGTTCCTAAAATTGTGCAAAACACTGTATCTTGGTTCCCTTGAAAAGTTATTTAGTGTACTAAAAACAATGACTATCACAGAATTAGACCCACTGCTACAAGCACTGCCCCTCACAGATGGTGAGGAAGATGCAGACGCAATACAAATTGCACCAAACGTTAGAAATACAGTCACCCTGAAACTACTTGCGCATGGTTTATCAGCTAGGGGTGGCATAGTAGTTTTCGTGATTGAGGCACACGAATCAAACAAAACAGAGGTATTTTATTCGTGGGTTACATTCCCAGCAGCAAATGCAAGAACAAAAACATTTCACTCCTACACGGAAGGAAATGCACCAGCGGAATATTATTCGTTCGAGGATATAGAGGTTCAGCTCACATACCAGGAACACTTATACTGGTTTAAAGGCGCCCTACCCCACATAAGAAGAAGAGTAAGACTCGGCCCACTCGGAAGAGAAGGGGCAACATGGCCAATATTAGCGGCCTACACACCACATCCTAACATTGACACAATGCCACCAGGAGACTTACTCATAGAACATAAAGATTTAATTAAAATCTATAGGAACTTGACGCAATTCGTCATCAGGACACTTACAGTCCAACCAGCAATAGTTGCAACAAATAGAACTCAAATTCAGGGTACAGCAACTAAAATTACACCACAAACATTACACGCAGTGATGGGTAAAATGCCCACAAAACGTGAACAAATACCATTCTGGGTAGCTCAGAAAATAACGCAGCTAGAGGCAGTATTCCCGAATACTAACCCGTATTAAAAACACAGAATGCTAACAATCTGCTTGCCCATGGCGATAACACCACAATTAGAGGCTCTAGTGGCACTGTGAGCTAGCTAATACAGACAGGCTAACGTATCCGGTGGGGGTGCACGGAATCAATGGATTGGTATAAAACGTAACATACCAAATGAAACCCCACACATCCAAGCTTCTGCCCATTTTTGTGCAGATCTGTTACAGAGTGCCATTCTTATTAGCAAATGAACGCTTTTTGCCCCCCTCCCACTATTTTTAACTAGACATCCACTTGATGGATCTGCACAAACTTACAAATACCAAGAGAAGGCTAAACAGGCTACGTCTGTGCTACATTGTGTGTAGATCCATCAAACTGTGCTGAAGTTATTAGTAAAATAACAATGTTTGATGAATCTGCACAATGTAGCAGACATCTATAAGGTTTAATTTTCTGTTGGCCATGTCAAACGATAAATGGGGGCAATGGAAGTTTCATTGGCTTATAACTTTGGTACTGTTTGATGAATCTGCATGAAATTTGGCTGCTAGCCAATTAAACTCAGTGCAAGAGCAGGCAGGCCAGGCTACCAACCTCTGATGTGCACAACCAAAGCGGGTAGTGCACAGGACTTGGCCGAAAGCTGTGCACAGCACTAAATGAGTACATGGCAGGTGAATGCGGCACATCATGAAAAATACCACTGAAATTCACTAAAAAACTTAGAGGGCCTGATTTAGACTTTGGCAGATGGGATTTACTGCACCAGGGGAACAGAGTAAAGTACTCTGTCACCCCGAGGGAGTACCTACCTGCCATGACGTCGGGGTCATTTTGAAATTTTCACTGCCCCTTACCACTAGGTTTTACCTGGCGGTTACAGACAGTGAAAGATTGACCTCTGTTCGCCTAGTTTAAATAGGGCAGCAGGACAAATAGCACTCCAACAGCCCTTACTCTGTCGGGCCATCGGAGGTGTATGTTGGCAGCAGAGACTAAGCAGTCTTTGATCAACTTTAATGAGGCGGGTGGACCTTCAGTTTGGTGGGAAGGACACTCTATCACCTTTGTGACAGACTACCCTCTCTGCCAGCCTCTAAATCGGGCCCCTAGTTCAGCGACCACAAAACTGAAAAAGCCCCGAAATTCGCCCGTAATAGCATGCAACCCACAATTTACACCATAACTTACATCCTCTATCATGCTCAGTACACCCCTTAGCCAATGGCATGTAAAAATAAAAAAAAGACAAAAACACGGCGAGGTTATGAGTGCTGGTGTTTACAGACATTGCACTGGCCGTATCCACTCTATAATTTAAGCATATTCCGTTCCACCAAGATTTAAAAGACAATTAAGTTATATCCTTCTAAGATGTGGTTTTTGATGACATGCAGTTGCAATTAGTAAATTTAATAGCTTATAATTAGTAACATCAAAGTCTATTGATAAGGACAACGAGTTTAGGAAATATCAATGACAGTAATAGGAAATTATAAGTTCATTATCTTATTAATGTTACACCAAATTATCTTCCAAAAATTACGGACATATTTACATGAAGAAAGCGCTGAGTTAAGTCAGCATCAGAGCAATTACAAGGCCAACAGCAAATTTGAACTGCATTTGAAAAATTATCTCATAATACTCCATAACATTACGAAGCATTTTATCTTAACGTGAGAAAAGTTTTATATCTGTATTGTGTCCATTTTTTCCTTCTGTTCCCTCGCTGCCCTCATTGCTGTGTGCCCGTTCTCTCTCTGTTCCCCTCGCTGCCCCCACTGTATTGTGTCCTTTTTTTCCTTCTGTACCCTCGCTGCCCCCATTGCTGTGTGCCCGTTCTCTCTCTGCTCCCCTCGCTGCCCCCACTGTATTGTGTCCATTTTTTCCTTCTGTTCCCTCGCTGCCCCCATTGCTGTGTGCCCGTTTTCTCTTCTGTCTCCCTCGCTGCCCCCATTTCCGTGTCCTTCTTGCCTTCTGTACCCCTCGCTGCCTCTCTCCAATCCCGCCGCTGCATCACCTGCGGCCCCGCCCCCCTGACTGCCCATTCGCTGCCCCTGCCTCCCAGCTGCTCCTCCCTCCCACCTCCCCATATATGGCGGCCGCTGCGCGGTGAGGAGAGCGACCCTTGACCTTACCAGGTAGGTCGCTCCCCCGCCACACAGCTCCGCCTGTGGTGTCCTGCCCGCTGCTGCTGCTGGTAAGCTCGCCCTCTGCTTGTGGCCTCGGTGCCCGTTTTTCGTCTGTTTTCCCTCGCTGCCCCACTGTATTGTGTCCTTTTTTTCCTTCTGTACCCTCGCTGCCCCCATTGCTGTGTGCCCGTTCTCTCTCTGTTCCCCTCGTTGCCCCCACTGTATTGTGTCCTTTTTTTCCTTCTGTACCCTCGCTGCCCCCATTGCTGTGTGCCCGTTCTCTCTCTGTTCCCCTCGCTGCCCCCACTGTATTGTGTCCATTTTTTCCTTCTGCACCCTCGCTGCCCCCATTGCTGTGTGCCCGTTCTCTCTCTGTTCCCCTCGCTGCCCCCACTGTATTGTGTCCTTTTTTTCCTTCTGTACCCTCGCTGCCCCCATTGCTGTGTGCCCGTTCTCTCTCTGTTCCCCTCGCTGCCCCCACTGTATTGTGTCCTTTTTTTCCTTCTGTACCCTTGCTGCCCCCATTGCTGTGTGCCCGTTCTCTCTCTGTTCCCTCGCTGCCCCCACTGTATTGTGTCCATTTTTTCCTTCTGTTCCCTCGCTGCCCTCATTGCTGTGTGCCCTTTCTCTCTCTGTTCCCCTCGCTGCCCCCACTGTATTGTGTCCTTTTTTTCCTTCTGTACCCTCGCTGCCCCCATTGCTGTGTGCCCGTTCTCTCTCTGCTCCCCTCGCTGCCCCCACTGTATTGTGTCCATTTTTTCCTTCTGTTCCCTCGCTGCCCCCATTGCTGTGTGCCCGTTTTCTCTTCTGTCTCCCTCGCTGCCCCCATTTCCCTGTGTCCTTCTTGCCTTCTGTACCCCTCGCTGCCTCTCTCCAATCCCGCCGCTGCGTCCCTGCGGCCCCGCCCCTGACTGCCCATTCGCTGCTCCTGCCTCCCAGCTGCTCCTCCCTCCCACCTCCCCATATATGGCGGCCGCTGCGCGGCCGCGCCGCTGGCGCGCCGAAGGCGCGCCTAAGGCAAGCCCGTCTGCGCCCGTCCGTGCCTGGACCGCGCCCAGCGCCAGAACCCCTGGGCCGTGCGCCCCGGCACCAGCCTCGAGGACCGACGCCGATACGATGCCACCACACTCCACGCTCTCAACCCCGGACGGACGCACAACTGCTTCAAGGCGGCCCCGAAACGCACCCATTGTCCCTTCACCTGCCGGAACTGCAGCTACACCAGCCTCAGAGCCACCGAGGCACCCGCCAAGAAGGACCGCAACCACCTCCGATGCATCCTACTGAACACCCGCTCCGCACGCAAACACGCCGTCGAGCTCTGGGACCTGCTCGACACATCATCACCAGACGTCGCCTTCCTGACAGAGACCTGGATGAACGACTCCTCCGCCCCCGACATCGCCATAGCCATCCCAGACGGCTATAAGATCACCCGCAGAGACCGCGTCAACGCAGTAGGAGGAGGAATCGCCATCGTCCACAAGAACACCATCAGGGTCAACGAGTTTAGGAAATATCAATGACAGTAATAGGAAATTATAAGTTCATTATCTTATTAATGTTACACCAAATTATCTTCCAAAAATTACGGACATATTTACATGAAGAAAGCGCTGAGTTAAGTCAGCATCAGAGCAATTACAAGGCCAACAGCAAATTTGAACTGCATTTGAAAAATTATCTCATAATACTCCATAACATTACGAAGCATTTTATCTTAACGTGAGAAAAGTTTTATATCTGTATTGTGTCCATTTTTTCCTTCTGTTCCTCGCTGCCCTCATTGCTGTGTGCCCGTTCTCTCTCTGTTCCCCTCGCTGCCCCCACTGTATTGTGTCCTTTTTTCCTTCTGTACCCTCGCTGCCCCCATTGCTGTGTGCCCGTTCTCTCTCTGCTCCCCTCGCTGCCCCCACTGTATTGTGTCCATTTTTTCCTTCTGTTCCCTCGCTGCCCCCATTGCTGTGTGCCCGTTTTCTCTTCTGTCTCCCTCGCTGCCCCCATTTCCCTGTGTCCTTCTTGCCTTCTGTACCCCTCGCTGCCTCTCTCCAATCCCGCCGCTGCATCACCTGCGGCCCCGCCCCTGACTGCCCATTCGCTGCCCCTGCCTCCCAGCTGCTCCTCCCTCCCACCTCCCCATATATGGCGGCCGCTGCGCGGTGAGGAGAGCGACCCTTGACCTTACCAGGTAGGTCGCTCCCCCGCCACACAGCTCCGCCTGTGGTGTCCTGCCCGCTGCTGCTGCTGGTAAGCTCGCCCTCTGCTTGTGGCCTCGGTGCCCGTTTTTCGTCTGTTTTCCCTCGCTGCCCCACTGTATTGTGTCCTTTTTTCCTTCTGTACCCTCGCTGCCCCCATTGCTGTGTGCCCGTTCTCTCTCTGTTCCCCTCGCTGCCCCCACTGTATTGTGTCCATTTTTTCCTTCTGCACCCTCGCTGCCCCCATTGCTGTGTGCCCGTTCTCTCTCTGTTCCCCTCGCTGCCCCCACTGTATTGTGTCCTTTTTTTCCTTCTGTACCCTCGCTGCCCCCATTGCTGTGTGCCCGTTCTCTCTCTGTTCCCCTCGCTGCCCCCACTGTATTGTGTCCTTTTTTTCCTTCTGTACCCTTGCTGCCCCCATTGCTGTGTGCCCGTTCTCTCTCTGTTCCCCTCGCTGCCCCCACTGTATTGTGTCCATTTTTTCCTTCTGTTCCCTCGCTGCCCTCATTGCTGTGTGCCCTTTCTCTCTCTGTTCCCCTCGCTGCCCCCACTGTATTGTGTCCTTTTTTCCTTCTGTACCCTCGCTGCCCCCATTGCTGTGTGCCCGTTCTCTCTCTGCTCCCCTCGCTGCCCCCACTGTATTGTGTCCATTTTTTCCTTCTGTTCCCTCGCTGCCCCCATTGCTGTGTGCCCGTTTTCTCTTCTGTCTCCCTCGCTGCCCCCATTTCCCTGTGTCCTTCTTGCCTTCTGTACCCCTCGCTGCCTCTCTCCAATCCCGCCGCTGCGTCCCCTGCGGCCCCGCCCCCCTGACTGCCCATTCGCTGCTCCTGCCTCCCAGCTGCTCCTCCCTCCCACCTCCCCATATATGGCGGCCGCTGCGCGGCCGCGCCGCTGGCGCGCCGAAGGCGCGCCTAAGGCAAGCCCGTCTGCGCCCGTCCGTGCCTGGACCGCGCCCAGCGCCAGAACCCCTGGGCCGTGCGCCCCCGGCACCAGCCTCGAGGACCGACGCCGATACGATGCCACCACACTCCACGCTCTCAACCCCGGACGGACGCACAACTGCTTCAAGGCGGCCCCGAAACGCACCCATTGTCCCTTCACCTGCCGGAACTGCAGCTACACCAGCCTCAGAGCCACCGAGGCACCCGCCAAGAAGGACCGCAACCACCTCCGATGCATCCTACTGAACACCCGCTCCGCACGCAAACACGCCGTCGAGCTCTGGGACCTGCTCGACACATCATCACCAGACGTCGCCTTCCTGACAGAGACCTGGATGAACGACTCCTCCGCCCCCGACATCGCCATAGCCATCCCAGACGGCTATAAGATCACCCGCAGAGACCGCGTCAACGCAGTAGGAGGAGGAATCGCCATCGTCCACAAGAACACCATCAGGGTCTCGACCAGCACCGACAACACTCTCAGCACCGCCGAACACATGCACTTCCAGATCCACACGGACCCCAACACCACCCTCAGAGGCACCCTCGTCTACAGACCCCCTGGGCCCCGACCCCAGTTCAGCGACTCCATCGCCGACTTCATCAGCACGCACGCCCTGACCTCTACCGACTACATCCTCCTCGGAGAACTGAATTTTCACCTGGAGAACAAGAACGACAGCAATTCCACCACCCTGATCGACAACCTCGCCAACCTCGGTCTGAGCCAGCTCGTCACAACACCGACCCATTCCGCCGGCCACACGCTCGACCCCATCTTCTCCTCCAGCTCCCACGTCTCCTTCAGCCACACCACGGAACTCCTCTGGACCGACCACCGCTGCATCCATTTCACCTTCCAGAAACCCACCACACACCACCGCACCCAACAGATCCCACGCCGCTGCTGGAGCAAAGTCACCGAAGACCAACTACGGGCAACCCTCGCTCTCAGCCCTCCCTCCGACCCATCCAACACCGACGACGCTGCCTGCAACCTCAGAAGATGGATGGACGACTGTGCCAACACCCTCGCCCCGCTGAAAAAACCCACCTACGCTGACACCACCAAAAGAGCCAGCTGGTTCACCTCGGAACTCCTATCTTCCAAGCGTAACTGCCGGAAACTAGAGAAGAAATGGCACAGTGATAAGACACCGGACAGCCACGCAGCCCACAAAGACGCCATCCGTAACCACCACCACCTCATCAAGTCCGCCAAGAGAATCTCCTTCAAAGACCGCCTCGACAACAACGCACACAACAGCAAGGAGCTTTTCAACATCGTGAAGGAACTCTCCAACACCAACGACATCCCACCGTCGCAACCCCTGTGCGATTCCCTCGCCACCTTCTTCCACCGCAAGATCGCCGACATCCACGACAGCTTCAACACCCAGACAGCCCCAACTAAGATCGATGCACCAGACCCGCCGCACACCATCGACCACGATCCCCTGCCAGCCTGGGCCAGCGTGAACATCGAGGACACCATCAAGACCATGAGCACAATACACTCCGGCTCCCCGTCAGACCCTTTCCCGCACCACATCTTCAACAAAGCCAGCAGCTCCATCGCACCCCACCTGTGCAACATCATCAATCTCTCCTTCGAGACCGCGACCTTCCCAGAGAGCTGGAAACACGCAGAGATCAACGACCTACTCAAAAAACCCAAGGCGGACCCGAGAGACCTCAAGAACTTCCGGCCCATCTCCCTGCTTCCGTTCCCAGCCAAGGTCATCGAGAAGATCGTCAACAAGCAGCTAACCCGATACCTCGAAGAAAACAGCATCCTGGACCCGTCCCAATCGGGGTTCCGCAACAACCACAGCACTGAGACTGCCCTCATCGCCGCCACCGACGACATCAGGATCCTGCTGGACAACGGTGAGACCGCAGCCCTCATCCTGCTGGACCTCTCCGCCGCCTTCGACACTGTATGCCACCGCACTATACGCGCACGCCTCCACGACGCAGGGATCCGAGACAAGGCCCTGGAATGGGCCACCTCCTTCCTCGCCGGCAGAACCCAGAGAGTCCGCCTCCCACCATTCCGATCCGAAGCCTCCGAGATCATCTGCGGCGTACCCCAGGGATCGTCCCTCAGCCCAACACTGTTCAACATCTACATGGCCCCGCTCGCACGCATCGCCAGACAGCACGACCTCAACATAATCTCCTACGCCGACGACACCCAACTGATCCTCTCCCTCACCAAGGACCCCCTCGCCGCCAAATCCAACCTCCATGAAGGGATGAAGGTCGTCGCCGATTGGATGAAGATCAGCCGACTAAAACTGAACACGGAGAAGACAGAGGTCCTCATCCTCGGCTCCAACCCCTCAGCCTGGGACGACTCCTGGTGGCCAACGACGCTGGGAGCAGCCCCGACACCCACCGACCACGCACGCAACCTGGGAGTCATCCTCGACTCAACGCTCTCCATGGCCAAGCAAGTCAACGCAGTCTCATCCTCCTGCTTCAACACCCTCTGCATGCTTCGCAAGATCTACAGGTGGATCCCGACAGACACGAGAAGAACAGTCACCCAGGCCCTCGTCAGCAGCAGACTCGACTATGGGAACGCCCTCTACGCGGGAGCCCCGGCCAAGCTCATCAAGCGACTGCAACGCATACAAAACGCCTCCGCACGCCTGATCCTCGATGTACCACGCCACAGCCACATCACCCCCCACCTGAGGAACCTGCACTGGCTCCACGTCGACAGGAGAATCTTCTTCAAACTCCTCATCCACGCACACAAGGCACTCCACAAAACTGGCCCAGCCTACCTCAACAGACGACTCCTCTTCTACGTCCCCAACCGCCAACTCCGCTCCGCCGACCTCTCCCTCGCCACCGTCCCTCGCATTCGAAGAACCACCACCGGCGGCAGATCCTTCTCCCACCTCGCCGCCAAGACCTGGAACACCCTTCCACTAAGCCTACGACAGACCCAAGACCTGCTGACCTTCAGGAGGCTACTCAAGACCTGGTTGTTCGACCAGTAGCAGCACCCCCCTCCCCCTTTTTTTTCTCCCCCAGCGCCTTGAGACCCTCGCGGGTAAGTAGTGCGCTTTACAAATTCTGTGATTGATTGATTGATATCACTTCCTTAACACAGTAATACTAATAGGAAACGTAATATATTGTAAGTGATAGGTTTACTAGCTGAACTAGCAGGTATACCCAACACCACCCTCCAAGAATAATCTGTGGCTGTCTGACTTCATTCACTGCATCCTGAAAACAAGTATTGGCAAAACCAATAGGTCTTGTCTATGTGAGAGCTATTCGTTTTGCCAATGTCTTTTAGCCATGTTCTATAGCATCATGGCTGCTGTTCAGCATGGCTAAAAGTTAGTCGAGGGCGCAGAGTAGAGAAGCGTAGGAGCGAGTGGTGTAGAAGAGATGATTAGAGTGGAGTGGTGTAGAATGGAGTTGGGAAGAGTATAGTGGCATAGAATGGATTGGTCTAGATTAGAGTGGACTGGCATAGAGTGTAATAGCACAGAATGGAGTGGCGTAGAATAAAGTGGTGTGGAGCAGTGTAGAGCGGAGTACAGTAGTGTGGCATAGAGTGATATGGAGTGGAGTGGCATGGCGTGGCTTAGAGTGGCTTAGAGTGGAGTGGCATAGAGCAAAGTGTTGTAGAGAGGCATTGTGTGGAGTGGCGCAGAGTCACAGTGTGTGTAGGAATAGGCCACGTTACAACACATGCGATACATCGCATGCCATTACAACGCGGTCATTACAACGACCGCGTTGTTACATCGCATACCATTACAATGCAAGTCGTTAAACGACTTGCTGTAGGGGGCGCGCTGGATTTTGGGATAGTATAATTTACTATTCCAACTCCAGTCTGTGCAACAGTAGGGAAGGTGTTGGATTTTAAATACAACACCTTCTGCCCCCTACAGCAAGTCGTTGTAACGACTTGCGTTGTAATGGTTTGCGATGTAACAACGCGGTCGTTGTAATGACTGCGTTGTAATGGCATGCGATGTATCGCATGCGTTGTAAATGATGTTTCCCGTGTTTAGCGGTGTGATGTAGAGTAGTGTGGCATGGATTGGCATAGAGTGGCATGGCGTAGAGTGGAATAAAGTCGGGTATAGTGGCGTAGAGTACAGTAGAGTGGCACAGAATAGAGTGCCATAGAGCAAAGTGGAGTGGCAAAGAGTAGACTGGCCTAGGATGGCGTAGAGTGGCGTGAAGTGGTGTGGAGGAAAGTGGAGTTACGTAGAGTGGCATAGTGTGAAGTGGCGTAGCATAGATTAGAGTGGTGTATTGTGGGTGTAAGTAAGTGAAACAAGTAACTTAACTTAAAATCAACACAAACGTATGAGGCATAAAGAGGATGAATGGCTGAAAGGCAACCAAAATAGGAGTGCGGTTGCAAGCATCATGAAGATGTAAATGAGTTGTTATTGTGGCATTTGAACATTATAACAGCTTGATCAAACTCATGTATAATGTAATTTTATTTTAGTTGTACGAGTAAGCCAAAAAATGCAGGAAGAGATAAATATTGCCCAAAAATCCATTTAAAGTCAGATCGAATGGAGAATGCAGCACGAGAACTGGAAACAGAGGAAGTGTCCTGAAACATGTACTTCAATCACAGCACAATCAGCAGACAGACACTAATTAGGTTGAATCAATCTGTGCTTGGTCAATGCTCCACAGAAAGAAAAGGAAGTGACGTCTGGCATGCACTGGTTAATAAGGAGGCAGCAAAGAAGAGTGATAATGAAGTCAACGAATGGTAAACAATGGACGGGCTCCAAGCCCCCTTGCAAGCGAGAGCGCATGCAACGCATGCGCTGTTCCAGGCACGACCGAATTCTAACCTAAAAAGAAGCCAATTCAATGAGCTTGCAGTGATTCCTTTGATTTTTCGGATAGCCTCAATACGTGCCAAAAGGATTGCCCAACTTACTTTGAGTCCCCACACAACTGGTCTAATACAGAAGCTATTCTAAGTGGAGGATTTATGTTTCACAACAGGCCCTTTGAGGCTCTCCAAAAACAATCCATACTCTGGGACCACGGTAGGAGTTAGAGAATTCCTAAACATGAACAATCTATGCCAGGGTTTTAAAAAGACAATTACAAAACAGCAGAAAAAAATACTTTACTATAAATAGCAAAAACGTGTCCTAAAAATCATTCAATCACGGTAGACTAATCAATTTCTAAATTGCCTTCTTCAGAATTCAAAAACCTCTCAAAGCGCAACAACAACCCCACAACAGGCAGCTACTCTTAAAATTGCAGTCGTAGTAGACACACACGTACATGTATGTCCTCTCCCATGAGCGTGCACGTAGCACAGCTTGCTGCTGCCAGCCTACTGTCACTCATTTTCAATGCTTTGGAGGGCCGAATCCCTCCCTAGTATTCCTGGAAGCTGGTGAAGCTTCTGTTGTAGACCCCACCAAAATAAAGAAGGCAAGAGATGGCAAAAGGCACTATGCTAGACTATGGAGGGTCAGTGGGCCTGTGGTAAAGCTAGTGTCTTTTATACACAGAAATTAACAAAATGGATTCCAGTATTTCCACAATTTTCACCCTTGCCAATATTTTATCTGCACTTTGCTTTGTATCTTACCAGGCTTACCATACATGCCAACAACTTTCACTGAGAGATTTAACAATATTTAAACTTGCAGCAGTATTTGAAAAGCACAGTCTGATTATGGTAAAGTGTTCATCAGCTCATACTAGAAATTGTTTTAAGTGTGCGGAAAGATACAACAAACTGTTAAGATTTCCCGGTAATCCAGTGTATGACCTCGCATTAGAATTTCCTCTCTAACTATTCAACAAACTACCATGAATACCCAGACGGTAAAAGAAATTGCCGATGACAAAGGAGGTCCTGAAGATCAAGTCCCATCGAAATCACATCCAATAAAACTTAACACCTAATCAGTCTTACAATTATGACCATAATTTCTAAAAACAGGGCCAAAATGAATCCAAGATAGGCATGTAGACAACAGAAATTCAAAATTCTAACGCTGACACAAAGTTAAGCTGCAAAAAATATCAGAAAATATGATGACCAAGCTTCATAGGGAGTGGCAGAGGAACAAGATCACAAAAGTGAAAAATATAAACTCTACAATGAGAAAAAGGTGGATAAAGACAAGAAGGGGCACAGAACCTGTGAGCAAGTCCCCAACTCCTTCTTTGCTGAATCAATGTACAAATGAGAGCCTTAACAGGAAGCAGCCCGGTTATCTAAACTTCTAGTTCATTTAGTAATTTGCGTCCACCAGTTTAGTCTCACATAACTCTGGCTAGCAAAGTTTCGCCAACAGAAGGTGGGCAGAGCCTTCCGGACCACAATCTGGATAACTGTTCCTTAAGCAATGAAAGATCGGCTGAGTAATATTGGGGGGACTGCCCTAAATGTCTAGCTTATCCCGTCATATGAAGATCTCTTAGCTACTGGGAACTAAGAAAGAAAATAGATTTTTAGACTCCAGGGAAAGCATCAGCAAGTATTTGTGATGAGAAGCGGAGCTCTGAAAGTTACCACCACATGAATGTGAGCAAAAGTACTGGAGAGCTCAGACCACACGGATACACTATATCAAAGAAACCACAGCTATCAGGGTTTGAGGGCCTTATTATGAGTTTGGCGGTCCGATGGACTGCCAAACCCACAGTGGCGGTGGTCCGATCGCCTTATTACAAGTAGAGCGGTCAACCGCCACCAGACCGCTGCTGCCGCCATGGATACGCGATCCATGGCATCTTGCAGCGGTCTGAGGCACTTAATATACTGGCGGTGCTGCTGCGCCACCGACAAGCATATTAAGAGTTTCCTCACTGCCACAGTTTTCATGGCGGTGAGCTTGCCATGAAAACTGTGGCAGTGAGGACCTCTGCGCCAGAGGATGCATGCAGGGGAGCACATGGTGTGCCCCCCTGTATGCATGCACCCAAGTTCCTGCCGGCATGGACTTAACAGTCCATGCCCTGCAGGAACTGCCTTTGACACTCCCATTGCGGTGCCTTTTTCATGGGTGCAAGTGTTATTTCTTTGACCTTCTTTAAAACTTGATGAGAATAGTGAAAGTCAAGGATTGGTTGAAGAATAATGATCTTCCAAGGGAACAAAAACGTTTATTTGTAAACTCATCAAACCCATCCAGGGAACAGACAGTTCAAGACTGATGCTGGCTCTTTCAGGGCAGGACCATAGCTGAATAGCAATCTGTAGGACAGTCAAAAAGGGAAGTAAAAATAACAAAATATATCTCAGAGGATCATGTTCAATACTTGCAGTGTTACATTGCTATACTCAGATGAGAAGCAGCAGTGAATGAAAACGGTAATGTTGTGAGTGGAGGGCCCTGGACACCATGTCAGATTGGAAAGTGTTAAGGAAGGAATGGTGGTAGGTATTAGACAGGTACGGTTAGAGGTATTTATTCATTTGATGTTTTTACATAGCACATACCAGACCCAAGAGCATCAGTGCCCTTTACATAGACTCTATGTATGGCATCCGACACACTTACTAACATGAACAACAGAAAAAAATGGTAACATGGCTTACATTTGCTTTTGCCGAGGGTACTCCATCGCACTAGGTCAAAGATGGGATGCACTTCACTGACCTGGTGGACTACAGTTAGCCATATTTAGAGGTCTCTGCCAGGCACTGAGGATGGCTCCTTGGAAGGCCCTGAAGCTTTGCTGTGCAGGCATCATGTTCAATGTGCCTGCACAGCAGTTTTTTGTTTATCAAACACAAACTTTCAAAGTGGGAGTTTGTCCTTGAAAAACAAAAAATAATGTCCCTTATGCGCGGGGAGTTTTTCCTATGTTTTTCCCTCACATTAGATTTCGTTATTCATATTTCCTGTTCGAGTCCAACAAGCTTTCTCTTGGAGTCCCGAACAAGAGAACATCGTGTTGGAACATCCACCCTCAACAGGGCGGGTGGTCTGACATTTATTGACCGATGGGCCAATGTGATCGGACTGTCGGTTGAAGGTGTCTTCTAACAGAGCCAGAAGAGGCTCCACCGACCACCGCTGAAAATATGGTGGTTCCCCCGACTCTAAACAAAGAGGGGGAACTGAGAGTTTGGCAGTTAGGGTGCTCCGCTATGCCTGTGACGGAGTTCCTTGTTTGCCAAATTCTAAATAAACCCCAAGTCAACCACATGAATAATAAACAAAATGGTAGAACATACAGCAGCATTCGGCCCTAGAAGATTGAAATGATATAGACAATTATAAGGATTAATCACAACTATATACAAAATGCAGGGTTTTTCACAATAGAACAGCCAGTACCTTGCAAAGGTAGGAAGAATAGTGAAACAAAGCAAGCTAATGGAGAGAGGGATGGAAATGAAGGTTAGGAAGAAATTAATTTAGTTATTTTTTTTATGTAGGAACATAGAAAGACTGAGCCAACATGCGTTTTTGTTGAAAGCCAGGGTTTCTGAAAGCAAAGTGTCAGAACTGTGGAGAGATTAAAAAAACCAGCACTGTCTCAAAGTCTAAGAATAAACCACTATCACAAAGAAAGCCTTCAATGGAGACGATAGGGGCTCTGGAGCGCGCAATGGTGGCCGGCAACCTTGGGCAGTGGAACCTTGGGAACCTAAGTCGGCGGTGAAAAATCTTGGGGTCTGGCTCGACTCCACTCTTGGGTTTCAGGAGCACACTAAGAAGGTTGCAGGCACCTGCTTTGGCCTACTCTGGGGCCTGAGGCCCATGTTGGGGTTCTTCGATCCACCCACCCGCCAACTGATAGTCCAGGCGACTATTTTGTCCAGACTGGACTACTCCAACTCACTCATGTTAGGCGCTAATAAGGCAGAAGTGACTCGTCTTCAGCGAGTCCAGAATGCAGCCGCCCGAGTCTTGTTGAGGCTCCCTAGAACTTGTTCCGTGACGGGTGCAATACGCCATCTACATTGGTTACCCATTTCCAAAAGGATTGAATTCAAAGCGCTATGCCTGACTTTCAAAATACTAAAGCTTTCATCCCCTGAGATTCTGTCTAATCTGTTGGTTCCTTATGTACCCACCCGCCAGCTACGCTCTGCTGAGCAATATTTGGCTACGGTCCCTCGGGTGAAGCGCCTTAGAGCTGGGGGCCGGTCTTTCCGGTTTCTAGCCTCGAAACTGTGGAATACCCTCCCTATTCAGATTCGCCGTCTGGATTGCTTGCTAACCTTTCGGAAGGCCATCAAAACCTACCTGTTCCCCTTGGTCTAGCCTCTAGTCTTCTACTGACACTGCTACCAGCGCCGGGACGCCTCTTCACTGAGGCAGCTGCGCGCTATATAAGTGTAAATAACATAACATAACAGACGCACCGCAGTACAACATGGACAACCTTTCCCCCACCTACAGCCAAATATCAACTTACGATTCAACAACTAGAGTTTCGAAAGGTGAATAAACCTCTCTGTATCTGGACCCAACCAGCTGGAACAGACCCCTCCACTAACCCCTCAAAAACACTAATCTGCTCGGTTTTCAAAACTCGACTGATCCAGCAAACCCACAGCCTATAAACAGGTTACATCAGTGGCCACTCACAAAGCGCTTGGTTGGCAGAGTGAGGCTTTAGCACTATATAAATATGCACAGAATGAAAGGAGGGAGGAAGGTAGTGTATGCTCCACAATTGCTCATAAAATTATTTTATCATATTATAAATTGCTTTCACCAAAGCAGTGGACATGAATTATAAAAAATTGAAAAATCCAAACCACACAGAAGAAGAGAGAAACAACAGGCTAGACGGGAACATATTAGAGTGAAGACTGGCGGTTTAGCATCAGGGAAAGGTATAAGACACAGAGTTCTTCTTTTGAAACTTTGCAAAGTTGGAAGTGACTGGGGCGAGAAACAGATAACATCTGAGTGGTGTTGGATAGAGATCAAATAAAGGAAAATCTGAGGTTCTGAGCTGAAGTAGACATGGGGAGGAATGAAAGAGAAGAAAATAAGAGTAGATGGTATGCATGCCTGAGCTCATAGAAACGAACTAACAATATCTGTCCTATTAGGGTTGAGCTAAATTATTGTGAAGGGTGATGAGAAAATGAAGTAGAATTGTTGGACCACCAGCATTAAAGTGAAATTTAAGTCTAGACGATGAAATAATATAAGCAAGAACTGGGCCCTGGGAGACAACAACATGAAGTCCTATCATTAAGGTGACTGAACGTCCCAAGATACAGAGTCGAACTTGGAAAGGTAGGACGGAACCCAAGAAACCACATAACCAGAAATGACAAAACAAGGAAAGATGTTTAGTAGAGTAAAACAGTCAATGGTGTGAAAGAAAAATTACAAGAGAGTTTGACGTGCCACTTATGGGTGAAGTATTTAGAAGCAGAATGCTGTTTTCGAAGAGTGACCAAACCGGAAACTGGAGTGATGGGAGAGGGCTGAAAATGACATAAGCAGACTGTTGGAGATTTAAGAATCTTTGTTAAGAAAGACAGGTGAGAGACAGGATGAAAGAATGAATTGAGGGATCAAGGACAGGATTTTTTAAGACATGGGAGAGTCATGGCACTGCAAAGAGAATAGAATGGTGGTGGTAGGTGGCTGAAAGTTTGCAATGAGCAAGTGCGCTGACACTCGCTTTCCGGCTGCCTCTCTTCAGCTGCACAATCTTTTTTCCCACATCCCCGTACCAAGACGTTTTCTCAGTTCAGACGATAGGGGCTTGGGAGCACCTTGCATATTCTGGCAACCGTCCAGTAAGGGACAGTCTTTCTGGAACTATGAAGCAGTAGACCAAGTTAGAGATCCAAGTGCCAGAAGAAAGTTGCTTTGGAGTCCCAGAGACAGTGTGCACTTGATTTTTCACTATTAATTGTTGAAGCCTTCTTTTAGAAATGGAAAAAGCCCTCGACAGATAGATCGAACGTCAGTGAGCAGTCACTAAAAATAAAAAACATTATTGTCACAATGGTGTTGCTAGGTTTCAGTGCCCTGAATGGTACTGCCTACTGTCTTGCATTTTGAAAACGCCTTAAAATGTGGTTTTAAATGTTGGTATCTTTAAAACAGAGTTTGCAAGGAAGAGACAAAAGGGGATTGATGGGGGCAGAAACACTTTTGAAGACCTCGTGTTGTGTTAATAGATGTTCCCACCAGCACATCTAAAAACAGTTGCACTAGTTGCCAACCAGCTTTTGCTACTTTTAGTAATATTGATGATTTTTGGCGGCTTTGAAACTTAATAAGATATACGCTAGAAAAAAACAGAGTTTTTATTAAGCATTTTAGGAACAAAACTACCAATATCCTAGCCCAAGCTGTTGGCGGAAGCTCATACTCCATCAGTAACAGCAGGCAAAAGTGGCAATTTCCTGTGAGCAGTAACTAAATGGCCCAGGGTCCCTGGGAGATGTAGTGGCACCGCCAGGGCTGGCATCATGCCATCATCATTCAGAGTAAGCACGGGCTCAGACGAAACAGAGCGGATCGCATTTACCATGCTGGCCGCTAGAATTGGGAGAAAGAGAACATCTGTCGAAGCTGAATACACTAGAGAGGCCTTTTATGCTAACCCAGCAACTGCACGTCCACTGCCAGCCTCGCATCTGAGTTTGATGCTGCCAACTGGATGCTGTGGGCAGACACTGGGGCTGTGGCTGTCCATGAAGCCAGCCCAAACATATGCTTTGATTCTCTCTCAGTAAGGCTTCTGCAGAAGAAGGCTTGCTTCAAAGCCTTCCAGTCTTCCTCCTACTGAAAGGCCTACTCTTAACATGTGAATCGAGTGGAGTTCATAGCCTGATAGAAGGTCTTCGACTCTCTACGACTTCCCGGTATGGCTGGGGCTAAAATAGTGGTAGAGCCAAGACCCCATAGCGGTGAGAACATGTCATGGTCTCTAGTGCATATGCGTGAGATGATGTATAAGAGGCCTGCACAAGCGTTCGCATAGTGGGCCTGATTTCGATCTTGGCGGCCGGGTTACTCCATCACAACGGTGATGGATATCCCATCTGCCGAAATATAAATCCCATAGGATATAATGAGATTAATATTTCAGTGGATGGGATATCCATCACCGTTGTGACTGAGTAACCCGACCGCCAGATCTAAATCAGGTCCAGTGTGCAATAGTGTATCATGAGGACAAAAAGTTTGAGTAAGAGGGATAATACCTACTATTTATTTACAGTATATTGGAGAATGCAGTACACATCCTTACTGTGGGTATACAAAAGGTTGGGGCACACGGCATAATCTCTAGCATTTGAATCCGGGATGATGGGGTAAGTAGTAAGAACCCTTTATATGTCAGTGCTGCTCTACCCTTGTGAATTTACAACGGTTGTGTATTCCCAGATGGAGACATCAGAGGTCTGAGCTTGCACCGACAGCAGGAGGGATAGGCATTGCCCATGCCATTTGCTCATCTTCCTCTTACCTTTCATTTACAAAGACATTGAAACGTTTCCCTTTGCTCACTAATGCAACCGTCCCATTGGTTCTGAGAAGCCTTAGCAGGTTTGTAAGCTCTACAGAACGTGCATGAGATGCAATACCACACAGCATCCTTGAATTACAGTGTTCTGACAATCTTCAGTGCCCGTGGGTCTTCCATTATACAGAATGGGGCACAGCCAGTGGACCAGACATGAAGGGCAGGATTCATAGTGAATGCGGCTAATTGTCCGTTCGCAATGGGGTAGGAAAATAGAGAGGTATAATTATGACTCCTTTTATAATGTGCACCACAAACTGCCTGTAGGTGCCCCAATAATGGTGAATTCAGTGGTATTCTATAATTAATCTTAGATGGATGAAGGCTAAAAGGACATGTAGAATTAAAATCCATGGCCTGAAAATCTCTGTGGAAGCACATCAGCTCACTGGCCTGCCTGGTAGCCCAGAGCAGCCGTACACTAAGACCAGTCAAGACGACATCTCCTTGAGAGCAGCCTCAGTCCTCATCCCAGACCACTGAAGGCCATTTCTGGAAACAGGAGGGGACTACTACAACTTTATAAAGAAAGATAAAGTCCTGGCATCCCCCCTTGACTGACATGCTGAAGAACAAGAAGCTAAAGCAAGTGATCTGGACCTATGTTTGAAAGGATGCCTTCAGCAGTCTGGACCAACCCCTCTCCATTGACCTGCCCTTCACAGACATGGCCCCAGGGTAAGTAACAGGTTAAGTAGAGGGGTTGCCCCAGGCCAAGTCCTGCTCGCAGAAGGAAATATCTAATGCTGGGGCAAACAAATTCGACCATGAGAAAGAAATGCATTTGCTCTGTGCTTTTAGAAACGGAGAAAGAAGTTGGGAAATTTTTGGTAAACAAAATGATATATGACGCAGTTAATATTATCCAGAAGACAACCTTGCAAAAGAAACAGTCTGACTGTGGTAACCAAGCAGAAGTAAAACTCTGCAACCGGCAGGAAAAAATTGTTGTTTAAGCAACTGAAACTTTTGACATAATTTGAACTAGATCCAGAATAAAGAGCCACTAGACGTAAAAATATGCTAGACGTAAAAAGTTCCAGTGAGATTAAGGCAACTTTATCAGATTCTAAGACAGATTATGATTTTAGCAGGTGTGGGAGGCCTTAGATCAGGGTGAACAAGAGGCAGGATTCATGGAGAAGGTTTTTAATGAGAGAGGAGTAAAGTTAGGGAAAGGAGAGGGAAGCTTACAGTAGAGACTCCTGTAATATAATAATCAGCAAGGCGTCAGAAGAAGAACTCCACTAGGTCCATCCAGGATCGGCTCGTATTGGGGAAAAGAGCAGGGTCGGGGAGGGGTCCAGCGAGGGTGGGGTGGGGGCGGCGGGGGGGGGACGAATACAAAATTAAACTTTCCTGCCGCCCTCCAGCATCGCGTTGCGCTCTTCCGTTCCTCTCCGGTGCTGCAGGCAGGCACAGGCTCCCAGACTGCCCTGTGGCCAATTCTGAAGCTGCTCTCACATGAGAGCAGCTTCAGGATTGGCCTGAGCGCCGATGATATGTGCTCCAGGACAGACTGGGAGTCTGTGTCTGCTCTCTCCAGCCCCAGCAATGCAGCTGGGGTTGGAGAGGGGTCACTGCGCATGTGGTTTTCGGCCAGCCTGAGACCGCCAGCCAAAAAGTACATGCGCAGTGTAGGTAGAGCCCACCACTTCCCCTCCTGCCTATCATAACTCTGACCCCGCCCCAAGATAAATAAAACGGGTTTTAAACCCGTTTTATTATTGTTTTATTTTTACATTTTTTAAAGTGCTGGCAGGGGGGCGCGAGGGGCTGCCGCTGGGTCGACCCCGTAACGATTGGTCAGCAGGTTTACATTCGTAACTATGTTCGGAGATGGAAGGACCCCAAGTTCGACTGACCTTTTTTGTAACTATGGTAACCCCACTGCCCTCAAGGTGGTTTACAGAAAACCATGGATACACCTATCAGATGTTCGGATGAACCCTGCTTCATGCCAAGTGCTGCCAGCGATATAAATGGGGCCAGAAGGGCGAAGAAGATTGCAACTATAAAGATACCCTCCCTTCAACTTTTGCGACAATCTTTTTAATTTTACGAGAAGAAAGTTACATATGTTTGTTCTAGTTTTCTTTTTATGTCTTTCTAAGCTACTGTTGCATTTTTATAGTAAAGCACGCTTATTCGCTAATCATTATGTCACACACCTGCGATGAGAAGTGTCTGTACATGCTAATATGTCCAATAATATTCATGCTACCTTGTTGGATAACATGTGGTATCAACACGTCAGAAATAGGATTAGAAAGCACCAACAAATAATGTTTTGTTTGCTCATTGATACCCCATGCCACGGAATCAGATAGATTACATTCAACTAGAAAAGTATCCCCGGGAACAGCTTTATGTCTTTTACACTTTTACCTTTGTAGGATTAAAGCCCGAATGCAGCCGACAAATGTTAGAATAGCATAATTTAGAGTTAACACTACAAAGTATGACTCCCAAGTAGAAACACTACACATTCTTACAGATAGATAAGAGATTAAGGATGAAATAGCACGGATGCAGAGAGTAGGGTATAACAAGACTACATAATGGATGGAAAAAGTTCTAGATTTAGGGGCCGATTCCGATTCGGGCCGGAAATCTCTCCGACCGAGCCGGACTCGGAGAGATTTCCGACCGAATCGGACCCTAGCAGCCCGACCGAACGAGTACGATGCGCACGTATGCCATCGGACTCGATTCGGTCGGACTCCCATTGAAGTCAATGGGAGCCTGTCGTACAACGCGTACGCGGGCTCCCATTGACTCAATGGGTGCGAGGCGAACAAGGGCGCCCCCTACAGCGTGTACGCGGCGAAGCGACTCGCGCCGTACACGCACAGGTAGGGGGGACCCATGGGTCCCCCCTGTGTGCGACTCGCGCGGCTACGCGTACAGGGGGGTCCGACACAGACCCCCAAAGTACGGCTCCGACTGCTCCTTCGAGCCGGACGGCGCGAGTCGGTCGGACTGCTCGCGGCGCGCATCGTACTTGCCCGGCCGGGGAACGTCTCCATTGCGCGGTGCGAGGCGTGTCCGAGCGAGTCGGTCGGTGCGGTCGGCTTTCGCGTACGAGTCGGTCGGTGCGGTTGGGTCTCGCGAACGAGTCGGTCGGAGTTTTCGCATCGTACTCACTCGCCCGGACGCACGTACGAATCGGTCGGGAAACAGGGCTCCGAATCGGATCCGGTAAAGCCGAATCCGATTCGGAGCCCTACCGGCCGAGATCGGAATCGGCCCCTAAGTCTTTTTTGAAGTGACACACCCGCCACTGGATGTAACAGGTACCTAGTAAATGCCTTACCCCCAGATTGTGCTCGTCGACCAGGACTTAGAATTACTGGATCTGTTTATGCCCATGACCAATGGCATTCCGATATCAAGTTTACTTGTAGAGCCATATCTTTAAGGAATGGTACTGATATTAGTTAGGATACAATAGGAAAATATGTGCGTATATGGGATCATAATATTGAGCAATATACTTGGATAGATGTTACAGTAATCCCCCGGACAGACATGAGACTAATATTTCTTTATTTATTTTTCAGAGGAAATGGCACCTTCAATGTAGGAAGAAATATCAATTGCAATACCACAATAGATAACGCCGACATGCAGGGGGGGCACCTCCAGCCTCATGGACTATTATTGGCAGTGTGGAGAACTGCTATATACCCAGTTGCCACCTAATTGGAATGGCCTCTGTTCTTTAGTCACTGTGTACATGCCTGTCTTAGTTATCCCAGGAGTCAATACTTCAGCGTAATGTGATCACCCCATGAGCCGTCCAACAGCATCACCGGACGAGAGGAGCTGCACAATAATATGGTACTACCACTCCGAAAGATGTTCCCCAAGAGCACAGGTTGTTCAGTGACGCCCATTTGTTCTGGTAACACCCCCCTTCTCCCAATTAAAGAGAAAGCACAATTCGAGACCATGTGCTATTTTCAAACACATTGCATTGCCACACAACTGAAGACCCTGTGCTAACTCACATGGTCTTGAACCAAGAAGCCATGCAATGCTATCTGCTGGCATTCAAGGCATTTTATGACTGCATAAATCAAGACCATGTGCTGGCTCACAAAGCATTGCGGAGCTTGCTTGACTGAAGTCCGTGTGCTAGCTCACAAAGCATTGCAGAGCTTGCTTGACTGAAGACCGTGTACTAGCTCACAAGGCATGGTGGAGTTGCTTGACTAAAGACAATGTGCTAGCTCACAAGGTATTGCACAACTGTGCAATTCAGAACAATGTGCTAGCTCACAAGGCATTGCATAGATGAACAATTCAAGATTATGTGTTATTTCATAAGACATTGAAGTATACAAAAAAGCGATGGATGGAATGCTTGAATTAATCTCAGCCACTGGTAATTATGTGCCGCATCACAATCCAGCATTATTTTGCACACAATGCCACCTCAGTTTGGACGCAGCCATGCGCAAATCAGTCTTGACCCTGCTTAAATAGGAACAACCCAGCCCGAACTGCCAGGCCAAGTCCTCCCTGAACTGGAACACAAGCAACCTAAGACCAGTTTCACCCTTATTAGGGCTCATCAGCCGGGAATAGCTTTGTTCCAGGAGGTCAGTGTGCACAGGGCCCACGTCTGGACATACCAGACTGATAAGCCCTAATAAGGGCAAAACCGCCCTTGGGTTGCTTGTGTTCTGTTTCAGGGAGGACCTGGGCTGGCAGTTCGGCTGGGGTGTTCCTACTGAAGCAAGGTCAAAACTGATTTGTATATGGCTGGGTCCAAACTGAGGTGGCATAATGAGCTTCAGCGTGATGCCCTAAATGGAACGGGCAGGCCCAGACGTGGGTCCTGTGCACATTGTGCCACAGGAACCAAGCTATACTTGACTGATGAGCACTAATAAGAGCAAAATCGGTCTTGGGCTGCTTGTGTTCTGGTTTGGGGAGGGCCAAGCCTGGCAGTTCGGGCTGGACTGTTCCTACTGGAGCAGGGTCAAGAATGATTTGCAGATTGCCGAGTCCAAAAGGTGGTGGCATGGTGAGCAAAACAATGAGGGACTGGGATGGCTCAGAGTGACCACCAGTGGCGGAGATTAATTCAAGCACTTCATCCATCACATTGTTGTATGCTTCAGTTTAATAAAGCATTTCATGGCTGAACAATTTGAGGACATCTGCCAGTTCACAAAGCCTTGCACGACTGCACAATTCAAGACCATTGTGTTATTTAATAAAGCACTGCACGGCTGCTTGATTCAAGACTGTGTGCTAGTTCTTAAATTAGGGCACTGCTGCACAATTTAGGGTCATGTGTACAATTCATAAAGGATTCCATGTGCTACACAATTCAGGACCCTGTGCTATTTCCTAATGCATTACACCGCTGCACAATTCAAAACCCTGTGATACTTAATAAAGCATTGCACATGTCCAGTTTCCAAAAACCTGTACTAAGCTGTAGTTCTAGAATTGAACAGCCTGTGCTATTTCATAAGGCACTGCATAGCTGTAGAACATAAGATCATGTTCTATTACATAAGGAACTACATAGCTGTAGAATTTGAGATCCTCTTCTATTACATAAGACACTGCATTGACGTAGAATTTAAGATCCTGTTCTATTATATAATGTACTGCGCAGCTGTAGAATTTAAGATCCTGTTCTATTTCATAAGTCACTGCATAGCTGTACAATTTAGGATCCTGTTCTATTACATAATGCACTGCATAGCTGTAGAATTTAAGATCCTGTTCTATTTCATAAGTCACTGCATAGCTGTACAATTTAGGACCCTGTTCTATTACATAACGCACTGCATAGCTGTAGAATTTAAGATCCTGTTCTATTTCATAAGGCACTGCATAACTGTATAATTTAGGAGCCTCTTCTATCGTATAAGGCATAGCACAGCTGCAAAATTCAAGAGTCTGTGCTATTTACTTAGTCATTGCTTAGCTGCACGATTTAATACTGTGTGTCATTTCATAATGCATTGCACGGCTGCAGAGTTCAAGACCCTCTGAGGTTTCCTAAGGTATTGCTTCAGTGCACAAGCAAAGACACTATGCCATTTCCTAAATAATTGCTTTCGGACACAATCCAAGACCCTGTACTATTTTCCAAGTCATTGCTTCAGTGCACAACCATGTGCTCAGTCATTGCTTTTGTGCACAATCCATGACTCTGCTATTTCCTAAGTCTTTGTTTCAGTGCTCAGTCCAAGACCATGTGATCAGTCATTGCTTCAACGTATTATGATTATGAAAAAGGCATTTTTTTTGCAGAAAGGATTTTTATCAAATTAATTTTAATGTGTATGTATTATCTGTATTATGTAGCCCTGAAGAAGTCTCTTGTATGAGACGAAACACGTTGGCTACATTGGAATAAAAGTTTTTATAAAAAGAAAAAAAAAGTGAATAAAGATAACATCTTTAAGAAAAAGATGGATGGAGTCTGTGCACTATGTTAAATTAAATAATGTGTATTTGACGTTTATTATTCAGAATAGATGGTGTGTGCTGATCCCTCTCATATAACAGCCCAAGACCCTGTACTATTTCCTAAGTCATTGCTTCAGTGCACAATCCATGACTATTTCCTAAGTCATTGTTTCAGCACACAATCCAAGACCATGTGCTCAGTCATCACATCAGTGCACAATCCAAGACCATGTGGTGTCTTTCAGTGCACAATCCACATCAATGTGCTCAGTCATTGCTTCAGTGCACCATCCAAGACCATGTGCTGTCATTGCCTCAGTGCACCATCCAAGGCCATGTGTTGTCATTGTTTTAGCGCACAATCCAGACAATGTGCTATCATTGCCTCAGTGCACCATCCAAGACCATGTGCTACCATTGCTTTAGTGCACAATCCAAGACCATGTGCTGTCATTGCCTCAGTGCACCATCCAAGACCATGTGCTGTCATTGCTTTAGTGCACAATCCAAGACCATGTGCTGTCATTGCCTCAGTGCACAATCCAAGACCATGTGCTGTCATTGCCTCAGTGCACAATCCAAGATCATGTGCTCAGTCCTAGCTTCAGTACACAAGCCAAGACTCTGTGTTGTTTCCTACGTCATTGCTTCAGTGCACAGTCCATGACCCTGTGCTATTTCCTAAATCATTGCTTCCGTATACAATCCACGACTCTATGCTCTTTTCTAAATCATTGCTTCAGTGCACAAGTCAAGTCAGTGCACAATCCAGGACCTTGTACTCGACTCCTCCCTCTCCATGACCCGACAGATCAACACCGTCGCCTCCAGCTGCTTCAACACCCTCCGCATCGTCCGAAAGACCTTCAAATGGATCCCCCACCCCGAATCAAGGAAGACCGTCACCCTCTCACTCATAACCAGCAGACTGGACTACGGAAACGCCCTCTACGCCGGGATCAACAAGTCTCTGCTCCGCAAACTCCAGACCATGCAGAACACCGCAGCCAGACTCGTCCTCGGCATCCCTCGACACGAACACATCACCCAACACCTGCGGAACCTCCACTGGCTCCCCGTTGAGAAGGGAGTAACTATCAAGATACTCACCCACGCCTACAAATGCCTCCACAACACCGGACCCCAATATCTCAACAATGGAATCTCCTTCCACATACCCAAGAGGAACCTTTGATCCGCCCACCTCGCCCTTGCCGAACCCCCGCGCATCCGCAGAGCACGAACGGGTGGAAGAACCTTCTCCTACATCGCGGCAAAGACCTGGAACGAGCTCCGGATCAATATCAGACGTGCCCCCACCCTGCACATCTTCAGGAAGACCCTCAAGACCTGGCTCTTCGACTGACCGGAGTTGTTTCCACCCCCCCAGCGCCTTGAGATCCTCACGGGTGAGTAGCGTGCTTAAAACCCCCTGATTGATCGAGGACCCTGTGCCAAGTCGTTGCTTCTGCACACGCTCTAAGACCTTGTGTTGTTTCCTACCTCACTGCATTTTTGCACTACTGCTCCCCGTATGCCCACGCAGCAGGCACCTGAGGTTAACCTCCCTGAACCTCCATCGGACTGCTAGCACGACATAACTGGGCAGGAAGATCCCTGCTTGTCCGAGGCTCCACACCACGGAGATCCCTCCATCACACCTCAGATACCACGCTGGAGAGTCAGGCACGCTAACATTCCAAACCCAGCAAAAGCCCTACCTCGTCTGCACCTTGGCCGACTGCAAGGTGACGCGACCTCATCATAGAACTCAAGAAACCCGACTCAGGCTGCCCGAACCGAGGGCAGGAACCTCTTCAGGCCTGGTCAGAGGCTGAGGACCCGTCCTGGCCTCTGCTCCCCAGCTAGCCCCCTCCCTCCCCCCTGCGAAGACCTTAGCATCAGCAGAACAGGACAGGGCTCTTGTGAGGACAGCGCTTCCTCAACACACGTGTCACGCCCAGCTCCTCTTAAAGTTACAATACAAGTGCTCTGGTGTGGCCTAAGGCTACGTGCAAGCAAGCCACGTGCTCCTTCTATTATACAAATATATATCATTAAATCTCATAGCCACAGTGAGATTCCTTTCCCATAATGCCCGCGATAGCTACTGTATCAGAATAAGAAATGATGCAATATTTACCCCAATATCGTGCTAACTGAATTTTCCCGAACGGGGTAATTTTATATTGCTTCTCTGAAAATCAATAACAAGTCTGAAGGGCAACTCTCTGACTTTCATTTCATCGTCTCTCCGGGCGTTCTCCAGTCAAGTGGCCTTTTACTTTTTCACAGTCTTTCCTGCTAATAAGAAACGTGGGTGGTGAAAATGGTCTCTGCAGGCCAAGGTCACGCCAGGCGTCAGAGGCGATTCAGAACGGAGTGGGGCGGGAGCAGTGCTGCTTCCCCAAAGGATTACTTTAGAGGGCAGCAGTGCAGCACGCGCAAGCGCTCAGAGGTGTGCTGCATCATCAGAGTGCCAAGTTATTGCAGCTTGGGTGTAAAATGCTGAGGGTCACACCGCGGGTCGGGGGCGGGTGGCGCCGAAAGACTTTGTGTTGTTTAACCTTTGGCTGTCCTCCTAGGTGTTTGAGAGACAGGGAACAGTGGCATGTTGGTACATTGACTGTGGGTCCTTTCTGCTTTCTATCTCAGGAACCTTTCGGTTTAGATTGGCAGAGAACTGGTCATGCAGAGAGAGGGGTCGAAAACACCGAGAATTCACCCACTAAAGCGTACCACCACAGAGTGCACTTTGTTTTTATTTTATTTTTAATACTATAGCTTACAAATGGAGTAATAAAACCACGTAAAAGTACTAAATTATGTAATCTAATATTTCCAGTTCGTTTTTCAAGTTGTCATTGAAAATGTTATAAAATGTACTCATTACATATATTTATTACAAATCGTCGGAGTACATAAAAAGTCGTGTGCTTCCAATGCACAATATGTTCAATGCGACGTCAAATACGGTTGTATTTACAAGTTTCTTTCAGTAAAAAAACGTGGGCAGTGCAGTCCTACACGTGGTCTAGTTTACTTTCAATCCTACTACCTACAACACCTACACAATTGTGCTTCTCTCATCACGCTAGTGACTTCAAACGTGCCATGCCACGTGCTAGTGACGTCAATGTACCACGCCACAGGTCAGCAGTTCGAAACGCACTCTGCCAGGTGTACGCACACGTGTCTTAGCCAAAAGAGCAGGCAGTGACTCTGGGCTTTACATGCAACCTGGACGAGGGGGGACGCTAAGGCGCAACACCTTTCCTGATCTGATCACAACCCCGAATCAGCGCAAAATAACCACAATCACAATGGAACAATAGATGTCCTGGACTTGGTGCTGGACACACTTCTAACCTCTAAGGAAGTGTGGGCCAGATGTACGCCGCGCAAAATAGCGCCTTGCAAATTGTGAGTTTTTTGCGACTCGCAATTTGCAAGGCGCTATTTTGGATGTTCAACGGTGTGTATCACACTGTTTGCGATTCCCACTGGTGTCGCAAATTGAGAGGCTCATGAATATTAATGAGCCTCTCGCAATTTGCGACCCCATTGGGAATGGCAGACCCTCCCAGGTATGGTGGCCTGCTGGGCTCAGCAGACCACCATGTCTGGGACTGCTTTTAAATAAAGCAGTTTTTTTTTTTAATGCAACCCGTTTTTCTTAAAGGAAAACGGGATGCATTTAAAAAAGAAAAAAATGAAACGTTTTCATTTTTTAAGGGCAGTTAGTGGTCCCTGGGACCACTGCCTGCCCTTAAAAAATATTTTCCCCTGCATTTGCAAAGGGGAAGGGACCCCTTCCCTTTTGCAACTCCATTTTTGCGAGTTGCGGTCGCAAAACATTTGTACATGGGGTTGCGCTCACTATTAGGAAGGGAACGCCCCTTCCTAATAGCGACTCGCAATTCCAAAATAGCGAGTCGCAAATAAATTGCGACTCGCTATTTTGGAATGGTACATACCCCTATTGGTTTTTGCATGCGCAAATCTGGCCCTATATCCTTCAGCCTCTGAGGAGGAGGCATTTCCGCTCTCCACGCTAATATCCCGGCAATGGTGGGCACAGTCGCCTGAGGAGAGGAGACCGCAGAGCAGCTAAGACGTGGTGTGTTCAAAACCAGCATCCCTAGAGGGCACAGGACACACCGTGGAACTAGAGGATGCGTGTTAAACTCAGAAGGACAGTGGAGAGTCTTGATGTCATGAGCATTAGGACCTTCGTGGTTCTGAGATTACTCCAAACAGGAATTACGTAAACTGCTGGGAGGTGTTAAGGTGTGGTTATTAAAATCATGACGTAATGCGAACCGCTAGGGAGTTGTGTGATCGTATGCTGAAGAATGAAAGACGTCTGTTACAGAGCATGTTTAATTTACGCGATCCCGGGTTTGGGCAGGATGCGACAACTGGCGACGAGTAGTACCTCACGAAAGAACAGGACTGCTCTCCCTGAGAGTTTGCGACGATATAGCAAACTGCTCGTGTGTGCCACATGCTCCCCAGATCGATGTGAAGCAGTCTGAGGTCGGTGTGTGTGGAGTCAACGCGGTACTCCAGCCTATACACGGCCCTTGGAGAAGTTGAAGGCCTGACAGAGGAGCACATTAGAAAACTCCGCCAGAATCTGCTGGGAAGGCCAAAGGAAGAGATACTACGCTGTGCCAGAACACAGAGCCATCATCCACGCAAAGCAAACGCTAAAGGCAGTGACAACCAGGTACACAAGCAGAGATTTACTTACCAGCACAAGCGAGTGAAGGGCCATACAACCTTGAATCGGACGTGACGACCCGGGCCCAAATAAGGGGCCGATGCATGCAAAATTGCAGGTGGCATCTAGTACAATAAACATTGCTCGAATAAAATATATGTCCGATGGCGACAGAAGAGAGCGTAAGATACGATGCTGCTGCATTCCTGAAACCACCTCTGCCATTTGACACGGCTAAGAAATAGAACATTAGTGCCAGATGGGCTGCATCGATCGAAACATTTGATGACTTCATAGATGCACTAGAAGAAGAAGAGGAAAACAAAATCATCAGATACTTAAAAAACCTTGCAGGTTACGGAATTAAAGAAGCGTTGAAGAAAATTTCACAAACTGAAGCCAAATTGTATCAAAAGGTAAAAGAAGTGATGAAAGCCAAGTTCGACCCAATGACAAATGTCGACTATGAAAGATACATAGGGAGCAGGTCCTAGTGCCTGCTCTGCCGGATTGCCTCTGTCCTGTGCCCTGAATCTGTGAGCCTTACTTTTGTCTTTTCTGCTCTCTCGCTGTCCTCTTGTTCTGCATCTGTATCTTTATTGCCTTTTCTGTCTCCTGGTCTGCATCTGTTTCTTTAGTGTCTTTATTGTCTTTATTGCCTCTTCTGCCCTCTCTTTGTGCCTCTTTGTCTGCATCTGCATGTTTATTGTCTCTATTGCCTTTTCTGCCCTCTCGTTGTGCCTCTGAATCTGTATCTTTATTGGCCGCTCGCTGTGCCTTTTATTCTGCAATCTGTGCTTTAATTTCTGTCTGTCCTCTCGTGTCTCTCTCTGCTTGTTGCTTCCCGCCATTTTTTGCTACTGCTCCCCACTACAAGCCCCACCCACTTCCTCCCAGCACCCATTCCCCCTCCCAGGACCTACTTAATGGAGGCTGCAGCACGGCCACACCGCTGGCGCGCCATAGGCACACCAAAGTAAAGCCCGTCCATGCCTGAACCGTGCCCAAGACCAAAAACCCTTGTTCTTCCACCCCGCGCAACCACAAAGCCGCAGACTTCAAGCCCTGGATCCCGGGTGCTTCTCCAACACCTGCCGCGGCACATCACCACGCACCACCAGAGGACCGTTCTCCTTCCAGCACTGTTGCTTCACCTGCAACACCGAAGCAACCAACAATGCAGCAGAAACCCCAAACACGACTGCATCCACCACCCGGACCAAGACCACCAGAGCACAACTCCAGTGCATTCTACTCGATGCACGATCGATCGGCAAACATGCCATGGAGATCTGGGACACGATCTTATCCCTCACCCCGAACGTCATCTTCCTCACAGAGACCTGGCTGAACCCCACCTCCACGCCAGACATCACCATCGCCACCCCCGAAGGCTATAAGATAACACACCAGGACTGAACCAACAACCACGGAGGAGCAATTACCATCATCTACAAGAACACCATCCGCTGCACGACCTCCTCAGATGCCCAGACCCCGATAATGGAGCATTGCAACTTCAAACTCCAAACAGACGGAAAAAGCACCATCAGAGGCACCCTCACCTGCAGACAACCAGGACCATGCCCCAGCTTCTGCAACGCCATCCCTGACCTCATTGCCCCAATTGCCATCTACTCTGAGCACTACATCTTCCTAGGGGATCTTAACTTCCACATCGACGACCTCAGCAACACCAACACAACCGATCTCCTGGAAAGCATGACAACACTGGCCTCAAGCAACTTGTCACTGAGCCTACCCATATCGCAGGACACACGCTCAACCCCATTTTCATGTCTAGTGTCAGAGTCAAGTACAACCAAGTCTCACAGTTTACCTGGACCGACCACTACATCGTCCACTTCACCATCTAAGGACCTACCAACATTGGTACCATGCCCCTCCCCCCCATCTTCAAGCGTAGACGTGGAAAAATATATCAGAGGAGCAGTGGGACAAAGCTCTCAACTCCCACTTCTCAGACACAACATCCAACCCAGAACAGGCTGCGAAGGACTTCTCCCAGTGGATCACAGACGGCGCCACGCCAGCCAAATCTAAAGGACCTGCCAGAAGAGCAAGCTGGTTCACCATGGAACTGAAATCCACCAAATGCAACTGCCGGCAACTAGAATGGAAGTGGCACACCAGCAAAGAGACAGGAGACCATACCACCTTCAAGACAGCAATCAACCAGTACCACCGCCTCCTGAAAGAAACAAAGAAGAACACCCAAGCAGATCACATAGAAGCCAGCACAAACTGCAGAAAGGAGCTCTTTGCCATCGTGAAGGAGTTCTCCAACCTCGCAGCCGTCGAGAACGACATCACCCCCTCTCAAGAACTGCGTGAAACCCTGGCAAACCTCTTCCACAACAAGATCTCAGTCATCTATGAAAACGTCAAACCCCAACCCTCTGCCGTCAACAGCATCAGCCTGCTCACACCCACGAACCCAAACCCCGAACACCTGCTCACCCATTGGGAACCTCTCACAACTCAAGCTACAATCTCCATCATGAACTCTGTGCCCTCGGGAGCACCCATGGACCCCTGTCCCCTCCACATCTTCAACCTCAGAGCAAGACGATTGGGGACGAGCTCAAGGAAGTCCTGAACACCTTCATTACCTCGGCCTCCTTCCCTGAGGACTGGAAACACGCTGAAGTGAGGCCCCTCCTGAATAAACCATCCTCCGCAGAACCGAAGAACTACCAGTCCATCTCCATGCTCCCCTTTCCAGTGAAGGTTCTCGAGAAGGCAATCAACCAGCAACTTACCGAACACATGGAACACAACAACCTCCCGGACCCCTCTCAATACGGATTCCGAACCGACCACAGCACTGAGACAGCCCTGATCGCAGTCACCAATGACATCAGGGCCCTACTGGACGGCGGCAAAACCGTAGACCTCATCCTCCTTGACCTGTCAGCCACCTTTAGCACCATCTCCCATCACATCTTGATCAACAGACTCCACCACATCGGAGTCCACTGAGACACCCTGAAAAGAATCGCCTCATACCTCACCGGAAGAACCCAGAGAATCCGTCTCCCACCTTTCACCTAAGAATCCAAGATGATCGCCTGCGACCTCCCCCAAGAAACATCCCTCAGTCCCACCCTCTTCAACACATACATGACCCCCCCGACCAACACCATCAGATAGTATGGACTCAACATCATCTCCTACGCCGCCGATACCCAGCTCAACATCTCGCTGTCAGAAGACCCCTCCACCACCAGAGCAAACTTCAACGGATGCATGATGAACATCGCCGACTGGATGAAAGACAACTGTCTCAAGCTCAACACGGACAAGACGGAAGGCCTCATCTTCGGGAACAACACCTTGCCATGGAATGACACATGGTGCGGGAGATGGGCCGAGTTCAGCAGGCCACCAACAGACCACACCCGCAAACTTAGCATCATCTTGGACAGCAAGCTATCTATGAAGAAGCAGGTAAACGCAGTCTCATCCGCCTGCTTCCACACCCTACACATGCTCTGCAAGATCTTCAGATGGCTCCCAGACAACACCAGAAGGACCATCACGCAGGTGATGGAGCAGGGTAAATGAAAAAATTTTAACCTCCTAATATTTTCGTAAAATAATTAAATAAACATGTTCGTTTAAGTAAATAACCAACAATGTATGTTACATGTTAAGGGTTAAAGGTAACACGCTATTCCGTGTGCAAAATAATCAACTTATAATTGTTTACGTGTCTAACATAACATAATATTTGCGTACTAATTACATAATAAATGCATGATCTGTGCTTTTAAATAAAACGTGTGGTTGCAAAATAAAGCGATGGTAAGTAAGGGACAGCTTTATATGTTGCTTTTTGCTAGGTAATACCTAATTGGGGTACGTAGAAAGACGGGAGGGAAACGAAAGGGTTTATATTTCTTTGTTTTAACAATATTTTGTTTATCTTTGAAAATAGTGCGCTTAGGCCTGTCGAGCAGCGATATAAAATGGCCGCCAGTTGCTAGAGTACGCATGAGCGGGGACCATGTGATAGAGGAGAGAGGCTGTGGAAAATGGATGATCACGTGCTGATGCTGAGAGGCTAAGATGGAAGTATGGTCAAGGCTGTTGTGACCTTTCTGAGCAGATGTGTGCCAAGATGATCAGCAAGAAGCGTGAGAAGTCCAACTGAATCAATAGACGGAACTGTTAAACCCAAAATGTAGCAGAAAAAGATACAATTTGGACTGATCGAAACGGATGAGCAATTGCATGAACTGTGGGAAACGATGCTTGCATGGACATTCCACAAGGAACTGGTTAAGACCAGGAAGTTTGATTAAAATGTATATGGGCCTGAGTTTTGACCAATGAGAAAGAGTCACGCCATGAAGAAGAAACATTTTATGCTGTAAGCTAGAATTCGGGTATAAGAAGACCTACTCTTGGTGGGAGGGGTTAGATGCTGCGGTAGATGCTGCGGGAGAGGCTGCGGGAGTTGCTGGAGAAGTTAGATGCTATAGATGGGTGAAGTTGTGGTTGCTGATGCTGACGAGCTGATGCTGCTGCTGCTGCTATTTTTCTTTTCCAGTTGAGTATAAGATGCTGCTTGAGGAGAATTTTTCCTGATAGATTTTTATTTTAGAACTATTAGATTTTCCCCAGATAGATAGATTTATCTTTAAGAGTTCTTACTATGATAACCTTATTTTTCCGTCTAATAAAAATGCATTGCAATTTCAAGTTATTCTTATATTGATGATAAATGTAATGATCTGAATAATAAGCTTAACCTCATTTCCTGCATTCAAAACTTTATATAAACTTTATTATTCTTTAAACAAATGACTCAGTGATTCTTTAGCTCAATGATTAAAATGAAATATTAAAGAGTTTATTGTGATTGAGCTGGTCTTAATCACCATCAACTGATTCCTACTAGTTGGTCCATCGACCAATGAGCGGAATACCTTAAAGCAAATGAGAAATATTATGTCATGTTAAAGAGGTATCCCGTCTCCTTCCAGCGAATCGTTTTCTCCTAGGTTATTGACGGAGGAAATCCAGGGAATAAATGAGTAAGTGAATGTATATGCGGTGTTATGGGCCCCACCGTCATATGGATATAGTGTGTGTGTTAGAAGGAATAGTTGCACCTGGATGACCAAAGCATATAGGAGAATTATTTTTATTGTTAGCGCTGGATCAGATTTCTTGGTAGCAGAGTTATGGTTTCTATAGATTAGTTTGGTGATTATTGATTATTGATAAGTTCATGTCTAACACTTTTTGTTGAGTCGCGTTATGTTATATGTAAGTTTTCACGCTTCCGGGAAGTAGGAAGTGGAACACGTGTGGCAAGAGAAGTCACATGGAATTGTACATTGTCTGAGTTCATTTATGGTAATAACACAGGTTGTGTTATAATAGGGACATTTTGCGTATAAAAGGTGTGTAAGTGAAATAGTGATCGGTTTTCTTGTGAAACTTTGGCCTTAATTCTCAGGAGCAGTATAGTCTCCACATGTGTTTTATCCCCAGAGAAACGGGTTTACTGATTGCTTGAAAGAAGGGTAAGGTAGAGGGAAGTACTACTTTATCGGCGAAACTAAAAATTCTGTGGTAGGGTAGAGGTAAGCGCTGCCTACTGGAAAATACAGAATTCTTGTGTAAATGGTCAAAGCTATCTCTTCGGTTTAGCGAATCAGACAATGGAAATGTGTTTTAAATGTTGTAACTAACCAAAAAATTGTTGAAAAAGAAATTGCCGATAAATTTTGTAAAGGAGGGGTCAAGAGCAGAAGTGACGTAGACAAGAGTCGCGCTGGGATTGGACAGTGCGCTAGTCACACGGAAACAGGAGCAGAACTGACGTAGACAGAAGCCGCGCTGGGATTGGTCAGTGCGCGGTAGACAGAAATCGCTCTGATTGGAGCATTGGTGTGAGTCGCGCTAGTATTGGTTGAAATAACGCATAGAGAACAGTGTTGAATTGCGGATCATTTAAGGAGAAAAAGGTTGTGAATTATGTCGTACTATGAGTATGGTAAAGAGAAAACGTCATGGATGTCGAAAGTTAAGAACTTCTTTAAGAAAGACAAAAAGGTAGTGACTAGAGAGGGACAAATAATTCCTCCGCCGAAATCACCAGCTTCACATATGATGCTGAAATATGGATATCATACATGCATATGGTTAGAAAATTGGACAAAATACACCAAGAATGATGGAGCATTGGCTTTCCCTGAGAATGGTTCATTTAATGTAGCTGTATTACGGAACTTGAGAGAAAAGATGGTAATGTTAGAACCTAGACCTAGACCGACACAGTTTGAAGCTTTAACGGAATGGGAAGATGAGATGTATGAGCGAGAGAGATTCAGAGGATTAAAGAATCATGAGTTTGTGCCTGGAAGGTTATGGGGAGTAAATCATGAGGACAGAATAAAGCGTTGGAGATATGCTAACATGACAGGAGGTTTGTTTCCAGCTTTTACAGTTGAGGAAGAAGCAAAGAGAAAGTGTACAGAGAAAAAGAAACATGTAGTGGTAGAAAAGTATGTGTATGGTGGTAGTGAAACGGATGACGAATTGCTGGAAGATATTTTAAACAGAAACCCACCTCCATACCAACAGACTTCTGCGGTGGTGACACCTAATGCACCGCCAATGGAAACTGGGAGGAATAAAAAACCCGAACGAAGAGATGAGACAAATAGGTCACAAGATCAATTTAAAACTTCACAAAATGAAGAGATAGAAAGTGACAATGCAACTGAATTAGCAAAAACGACAAAAGAATTGACTGAGAAAATAAGAGAATTGACAAAGAATATGGAAGCTGTAACTGTACCAGTAACGATAGGTCCAGTAATGCCAATTTTTGAGAATCAGAAAATTGATGAACGTTCTTTAGTGATTCCCATGAATTCACATTTGCAAAGAAAAAGAGAAGGGATGGAAATGAATAATGAAGGTGCACACAATTTGGCTAGTACCTATAGACCAAGCCCACCTACAAATTTGACGATAAATGAAAATGAGATCAGGAGAATGCCTATGGTGACGGAGTCTGCATCAGGAACACCAGAAAGAAGTAGCAATTGGATAGAATTAAATAGTACACCTGTAGGTCCGACTCCAGATGAGTTAAATGAATGGATGAAAGCGCTAAAAACAAAAGAACCGGAAGAGAAACCATTAGATGTAATTAGGTTGAAAATAGACATGGAAGAATTGATTTTGGGAACAATTGGAACAGAAAAATTAAAAAATTATCAGGATGATGAGATTATGTTTTTGTGCAAGAGTCTTACTTGGAGAGCTAGAAATTTACATGACAAATTGGAAGAGACAGCAAGTGAACTAGGAGTGGAATTTGTAAAAGTGAGAACGTTGCAGAAACCATACAGAGTAGATTTTTGTGAGAAAGACATAGAGAATTTGAACACATCAGGAAGACTGACCCAAATAAAAGAGTTAATTGTTTTATTGAGAAAATGGGGTGATGTGGATAGATGGAGAAATAGATGGTCAAAAAGGAATGAGAAAACAACAGATAAAGCATCTTTGGCTTTTGCAGTGACAGATAGGGAACCAGTTGTTAGGGAATACCCGATGAGAGAAACTCCAGGTGGTAGTTATGTGCATGTTCCATGGACTAGACAGGATATACTGTCATTTACAAATGACTTCCACAAATTGAGAGAGAAACCAGTAGAATGGTACAGACAAGTGGAAAGATTTGTTAAGGTGTCAAAAGTGCTGTGGATAGATCTGGATGGATTGTTTGATATAGTAGTGCCAGCTGATTTGTGGACAGAATGTAAGATTACTATTGATTGGCCAACTGTAGAATATCCAAGGGACGCTAAAACAGGAGCGCCAGGACCAGAAGTGATGAGGAAGTACGACCAAGTAATTACCTTTTTGAAGAATAAAATTCCACCTAAAGAAACAGATTGGGTAAAAATAGACAGAACAACGCAGGAAAGTAAAGAATCAGTGCACGCCTACTATGAGAGATTGTTGTTGGTCTTCAAACAGTATAGTGGTTATGAGACACTGAATGAGAAGGATATGAGTCATTTTGTATATAGGTTTGTATATGGATTGAGACCAGAGATAAGTGAAATGATTAAGCAGCACATGATTGGTTGGCAGAATAGCACAGTGGATGAGGTTTTGAGATATGCTAAGTATTGCAGTGATGATATTGAGAGTAGACAGCGTAAATTGAAAGAAAAGGCCATGTGGGCGCAGGTGAAAGTTGCAGAGAAGCAAGAAGCTCAATTGAGTAATACTGGTAATGAAACAGGACAGGTTAAATCCCGACCTAATATAGGTAAAGGAAAAGGACAAATGAGCATAGATGAGGCAAAGAAAAAGTGGCCATGCCACAACTGCGGAAAGCTAGGACATTGGAGAAACGAGTGTAAATTTCCTCCAAAACCTAATGTGGAAAATCAATCATTAAATTCACAGGTGCAGAGTGAGGTAGTTACTCAACAAGGTCAGGTGCCACAACCACCACTTCCCAAGAGTGTTAACCAACAGAAATACAGTGCAGAAACAGGATTCTACGGAGGAGAACAGGTAACACAGTTGCCGCGTGCAGCTGCAATTTCTCAATATTGGTTACGACAGGATGAGGATGACACGGATGAAAGTTCCTGACGGTGCCTAGGAGAGGGGGAAGAGTGCGTGCTTGGCGCAACTCTAGAGGTAGATCAGTCTGGTCCATTTGTGGATGGAGAAGTGAATGGTGCAAATGTAACATTCCTTGTTGACACTGGAGCTACCCGTTCTACTGTTAGGTCAGTGGAAATTCCAAACCTTCCTCTCTCAGGTGAACATATCCAAGTAGTTGGAGTTTCAAATCAGCAAATTAAAACGCCTCTTACTAAATTAGTGAAGGTAAGAATTGGTCCATTTAGTGAAATGCACCGATTTGTGGTATGCGATTGTAGTCCCGTGAACCTATTAGGACGCGATTTATTGTGCAAGATGAACTGCACTATCTATTGTACCCCAGACGGAATTGCATTTCAGACTCCGGATGAGGATGTGCTGTATAAAATGACAATGGTGAATTTAGAACCAGAAGTAAATGGTTTGTTTCCTGTATTTGATGCAGAGAAAATCCCAATTGAATTGAAAAAGACAGTGAAAGAAGAAGTGTGGGACTTTACAGGAGAAGATGTAGGATTAATGAAAGGAGTAGATCCCGTTAAAATAACAGTGAAAGAGGGAACGAGTTACCCAAATACGCCCCAGTATAAATTGACACCAGAAATAATTGAAGGAATAACGCCAGTAATAAATAAAATGATTGAACAAGGGATTCTAAAAGAAATCATGAGCAGTCCATGTAATTCGCCAATAATGGGACTGAAAAAGCCAAACGGAACATATAGAATTGTACAAGATTTGAGGAAGGTAAACAAAATTGTTGTGCCTTGTTGCCCGATAGTACCGAACCCTGCTGTGATTCTATACCAGATTCCACGTGAAGCAGAATGGTACACAGTAATTGATTTATGTCATGCATTTTTCTCTATTCCATTGCATCCAGATAGCCAGCCATTATTTGCGTTCCGGTTTGGAGAGCGTATTTTGGCATGGTGCCGAATTCCTCAAGGGTACACAGAAAGTCCCTCAATCTTTAATCAGATTCTAAAGAAATCGTTGGAAGATTTAAGAATGCCAGAAAAGTCAGTGATGGTTCAGTATATTGATGACCTACTGGTGGCATCAAAAACGAAAGAAGCATGTGTCAATGATACAATTGCTTTGCTGAATCATTTAGCAAAAAGAGGACATAAAGTGTCCCCTTCAAAATTGCAGTTTTGTCAACAAGAAGTCCAGTATTTAGGGCATAAAATTGAGAAAGGAGTGCGAAAGGTAACGACTGAAAGAATAAAAATGATTCAAGGAATGAGAGCTCCAATGACACAAAGAGAGGTAAGAATGTTTTTGGGAATGGTTGGATATTGTCGACAATGGATAAGCGGTTTTTCACTGATTGCTAAACCATTGCAGAAACTGACAAAGAAGGATGTTAAAGATCCTTTTGAAATGAATGATGAAGAAATGAAAGCATTCAGAGAGCTGAAAAAGAAATTATGTGAAGCTCCAGCATTGGGAATGCCTGACTATGAGAAAGATTTTGAGCTGTATTGCAGTGAAAGAGATGGATGTGCATTTTCAGTTTTGGTACAGAGACATGGAACTATGAAAAGACCAATTGCATATTTTTCGGCTGTTTTAGACCCTGTAGCGAAAGCATTGCCTGGATGTTTGAAAGCAGTTGCTGCTACTTGTGTGAGTCTGGAACAGAGTGAAGGCATAGTGATGGGGTATCCATTGAGAGTGTATGTTCCCCATTCTGTGGAAATTCTCTTGACAAGAACGAAAACCCAATACATGACACATAGTCGGCTGACTAGGTATGAAAAAGTAATTTTGAGTGCAGATAATGTGACCATTGACAGATGTATGAATGTGAATCCTTCGACATCATTGCCAGATGAAGAGAGTGTGATTGAAATGGATGAAGTAGATCACGATTGTCTGAATGTGCTCGAATACTGTACAAAACCAAGGTCTGACATACGAGATGAGCCTTTGAAAGAATCAGATTATATTCTGTTTGTGGATGGCTCATGTTTGAGAACAAGTGATGGAGTTCTAAGTGCAGCATATGCAGTTTGCACAGTAGCAACTGTAATGGAAGCATCTTGTCTGAAAGGGGTACGGTCTGCCCAAGTTGCTGAATTAGTAGCTCTGATTCAAGCATGTAAGTTGGGAAGAAATGTACGGGTTACGATTGTGACAGATAGCCAGTACGGCTTTGGGGTGGTGCACGACTTCGGTCAGATTTGGTCACAAAGGGGTTTCTTGACGTCTGCAGGAACGCCAATTAGAAATGGAGATTTTGTGAAAAAGCTGCTTGAGGCGATACAGCTGCCTAAACAGATTGCTGTTGTGAAGTGCAATGCACATAAAAATGGGGAAGACTACATAACTGTTGGTAATAAATATGCTGACGAAATGGCACAGTATTGTGCAAAGAATGTGGTTTCTTTAAACAAATGTCGGGAAAGAGAGCATATTTCTTGTCCTTTGCTTTTTACTAACTCTATTGAGACATGGGATGAGGTGAGACAGTTACAAGAAGCTGCAGATGATGAGGAAAAAGATACATGGATAAAAGCAGGATGTAGAAAACATGAAGAAAATGATGTTTGGGTTTATAGAGATGAGAGACCAGTTATGCCTGATAGCATGATTTCTGACATGGCACGGATGTACCATGGACAAGCCCATATTGGGAGAGATTCAATGATCAGACTTTTTAGACAAACATGGTACAATCCAAAATTCAGAGCCATAGCTGAGAGTCTTTGTCAGAGATGTCTTATTTGTCAACAGTTAAATCCAGGAAGGAAGACAGTAGTGAGTCTAGGAACAATAGGACGAGAAGGGGGTCCTTTCACTAGAATGCAAATGGATTTTATTGAAATGCCACCTTGCAACAGACTAAGGTATGTCCTAGTGGTCGTCTGTTTGTTTTCCCGTTGGGTGGAAGCATACCCAACAAGAAGGAATGATGGTATTACGGTAGCAAAACTTATGCTGCGAGAATTCATTCCGAGGTATGGTTTTCCAGTCACGATTGAAACAGATAGAGGAACACACTTCCAAAATGAATTAGTTAAACTGATTTGTGAAGCACTTAGTATTAAACAGAAACTGCATTGTGCATACAGACCAGAGGCTTCTGGAATCGTAGAGCAAGTGAATGGAACAATCAAGAACAGGTTAGGAAAAATGTGTCAAGCTACAGGACTCAAATGGCCAGATGCTTTGCCATTAGTTCTAATGACAATCAGAAGTATTCCAGAAAGGAAAACTGGACTCAGTCCCCATGAAATAATTATGGGACGAGCAATGAGACAAGCACAAGTACCTGTCAACAAACTACTGACTATAACTGATGATCTAGTGCTGGATTATTGCAAAGGATTGGCTGATGTGGTGCGTTCTGTGTTTCATCAGGTTGGACCGGATGCGACCACTCTTGAAAGAAAACCAGCTCACGACTTGAATCCAGGAGATTGGGTCCGCATAAAAGTCCACCGGAGAAGAAACTGTTTGGTTCCTCGCTGGGACGAACCACGACAAGTGATCCTGGTGACGACCACTGCAGTCAAGTGTGCAGGAGTGAAACACTGGGTACATGCCAGTCACACCATCAGAGTTCCAGAACCTAAAGATCGACATGTGAGTCGACATCTGGAAGTATTGGATAACAGTTCAGCATCAGAAACAGAAGAAGAAACAAACAGGGTGCCAGAACCTGAAGATCGACCTGTAAGTCGACATCTGGAAGACCCAACTACAAGTGCAACGACAGAAGAAGTAGAAGAAGTAGAAGAAATAGCTGAAGTTCCAGAACTTGAAGATCGACCTGTAAGTCGACATCTGGAAATATCAGACACCAGTTCAGAATCTGATACAGAGCATTCGGATTGTGAAGAAATTCTAAAAAGAAATTGGAATTTTGAAAGCATAAGAGAAGAAACTGAGCCAGAAGATAGTGACAGTGAGCAACCAAGTACAAGTTGTGGTAAAAATCCTTCGGAGATAATATTAATAGATGAAGAAGGGAGAGTTTCAAACAAAAAGCTAGAAAAATCGGAAGATCCCCGAGGAGCAATAGGGACAAATAGTCAAACACGAGAACAGGGAAATTTAGAAGCAGATAGGGAGACTGACACAAATTCGGAAGAACCTCGAGGAGGGACAGAAATAGGTGAACGAAGGAAGATAAGAAAAGAACCACAAGTAGAAGAAAATGAAATTATAAGTTTCAAAATAAGAGGCAATGACGAAAGAATTGAAACAGAGTCTGAAGAAAGTGGAGAAGAAAGAAACCAAAAGCTAGAGTCAAGAAAAAGAAATTGGAAAACAGAAAGAGAGGAAAAAGGAAGTGAAGCAAAAAGGCCAAGAAAAGGAGACAATTGGCCCAACGAAGTAAGAAAATTAAGATACAGAATCATAAGGTTGGATGGGAAAAGTGCTGAACAAGTGAATGAAATAACAAGTCAGAGAGAGCAAGAAAAACAAGGTGGAAAACACTTGCAGAAAACGAAAAGAATAAAGAAGGTAAATCCGAAGTATAGATCGCCTGAATGGTTGTATCTTGCTTTGACTAGTAACAAAGAAGAAAAGAACACTCACGAGAACCCAGAACAAAGAAACCTGATGGGAGAAAGTGAAGTGCAACAAACCTGAAGAAGTTTAAATAGTTTCTACCGGATTTGACAAAACACTGGATCTGACAAATTTTACCGGATGTGACAAAGAAAGAATTCTGAGAAAGAATTAAAAGAAAGTACCAAGTAAAGACAAAACATTGGAGTACAGAGTGGCAAATAAGTCATTTCTGAGGTGTAGTGACACAATTTTCTGGAAAACAAATAAATAAGGTTATAAAACAAAAATGGAGAATACTAGAGATAGAAAATGTAAATGTGAGTTTTTAAGTAGATGGTGCAAGATGTGTTGCTTTTGTACAGGATTATTAATAACAGTATGGGTGGTTCTAGCAATCACTATTCCAATTAGTTTAGCTGTAGTAGAAATGTCTAATAACACTGAGAAAGAAAAAGGAGCTAACACTCAAGAACCAGTTATTTTAAAGAGTAGTGCAGAATTACACAAGGACAAATCAATAACAGATTTTTCAAAAAATGTTTTTACTAAATTATTATATGAGTATGTAGAAACAATGGATGTAAGAGATTGCTATGTTTGTATGCAGTTGCCTGCATCTGTAGCAGAGGGTGTGACTTATCATCACCTCCCTTTGACGTATGGAATAACATGTAGCGTTTTAGCAAGTTTATTTTATAAAACAGGTAGATTAGAATATTATTACACTGACATAAATAAGATTTTTGCGAAAGTTTCTGTAGTTCCCGAGCTGAACAAAATAAAAGAGGGAAAAACGTTTGGTGAATATTTTTTAGAAGATAAGATTTTAACATTAGATAGTATAATTAGGTACAACCTTACCTGTGAGTTAAAGAAGGAAGAAAAGGTATTTTTAGAGATGGTTGAAGAGAGAAGAGTGAAATTTCAAAGAAAAGTGATAGAAGAGACAAAAACACCTCTTTGGGCGTTTGAGGAAGACAATCATGACAAGAAAAAGACAAATGCAGCTATGACTCTGGATTGGCCCCAACAGGGAAGGTTGTGCATTAGAAGAAATAAGACAAGATATGACAATTATTTTGTGGGTTCCAGTATTTGCCATGACAATTACCAAATTTTAGGTGGATGGGGATTCAAAGGGGGAAAAGATCCAATATTTCCAGGGATTTATTATGTTTGCGGAAATAGGGCTTATTATAGGTTGCCGGACCATTGGTATGGGTCATGTTACTTAGGCCTGGTCTTTCCAAAGATTTTTCATATGGATAGAAAAGAAAAAGGAACACACAAAATGATAAATACCTTTACACGTAGAAAAAGGGAAAGTTTTTCAGAAATAGTAGGTGATATTTTTGGAGCATTGATACCAGCAGTGGGAATATCTTTGAATGCATTTAGAATTCGGAAATTATCCACAGTGGTAGATCGTTTATCTACAGATACTGCTGGAGGGTTCTTGATGGTAAATACCGAGATGGTTGCCATGAGAGCTATGGTGATGCAAAATCGACTTGCCCTTGACATTCTTTTGGCAAAAGAGGGCGGAGTCTGTGGAATGCTGAAAGTCCAACATTGTTGCACTTACATTCCAGATAAAAGTGAAAATATACAGAAGTATATAACAAATATTACAAGTTTGCACAAAGAACTTGTTCCACTGGAGGTTGAAAGTGCATGGGGAAAACTTGGTAAAGGGTTTTCTTCAGTAATAAATTGGTTAACAAGAATGAGTGGATTAATAATAGGGAAAGTTATAATAATAGCAACCGTGATAATAATAATAATATTAGTACTGAAGCTTGCAATAACATGTATAAAGAGAAGAAGAAGGCAGAATAAAATAGAAAAAGAAAACATGATAAACAAGGAAAGAGAGAGAGAAATGGGTGAAATAGAGTTAGAAGAAATAAAAGAGAACATGTACAAGAAAACGAAGAGACAAGTTGAAAGGGATACAGTTGTGTAAACTAACAAAAGCAAACGGATAAAAGATATATGCTGTCTGAGAAAATTGTATAACTTGGGTTTTGTGGTGATATTAAAAATCACCAAAGGGGGGAGTTGATGGAGCAGGGTAAATGAAAAATTTTAACCTCCTAATATTTTTGTAAAATAATTAAATAAACATGTTCGTTTAAGTAAATAACCAACAATGTATGTTACATGTTAAGGGTTAAAGGTAACACGCTATTCCGTGTGCAAAATAATCAACTTATAATTGTTTACGTGTCTAACATAACATAATATTTGCGTACTAATTACATAATAAATGCATGATCTGTGCTTTTAAATAAAACGTGTGGTTGCAAAATAAAGCGATGGTAAGTAAGGGACAGCTTTATATGTTGCTTTTTGCTAGGTAATACCTAATTGGGGTACGTAGAAAGACGGGAGGGAAACGAAAGGGTTTATATTTCTTTGTTTTAACAATATTTTCTTTATCTTTGAAAATAGTGCGCTTAGGCCTGTCGAGCAGCGATATAAAATGGCCGCCAGTTGCTAGAGTACGCATGAGCGGGGGACCATGTGATAGAGGAGAGAGGCTGTGGAAAAGGGCTGATCACGTGCGGATGCTGAGAGGCTAAGATGGAAGTATGGTCAAGGCTGTTGTGACCTTTCTGAGCAGATGTGTGCCAAGATGATCAGCAAGAAGCGTGAGAAGTCCAACTGAATCAATAGACGGAACTGTTAAACCCAAAATGTAGCAGAAAAAGATACAATTTGGACTGATCGAAACGGATGAGCAATTGCATGAACTGTGGGAAACGATGCTTGCATGGACATTCCACAAGGAACTGGTTAAGACCAGGAAGTTTGATTAAAATGTATATGGGCCTGAGTTTTGACCAATGAGAAAGAGTCACGCCATGAAGAAGAAACATTTGATGCTGTAAGCTAGAATTAGGGTATAAGAAGACCTACTCTTGGTGGGAGGGGTTAGATGCTGCGGTAGATGCTGCGGGAGAGGCTGCGGGAGAGGCTGCGGGAGTTGCTGGAGAAGTTAGATGCTGTAGATGGGTGAAGTTGCGGTTGCTGATGCTGACGAGCTGATGCTGCTGCTGCTATTTTTCTTTTCCAGTTGAGTATAAGATGCTGCTTGAGGAGAATTTTTCCTGATAGATTTTTATTTTAGAACTATTAGATTTTCCCAGATAGATAGATTTATCTTTAAGAGTTCTTACTATGATAACCTTATTTTTCCGTCTAATAAAAATGCATTGCAATTTCAAGTTATTCTTATATTGATGATAAATGTAATGATCTGAATAATAAGCTTAACCTCATTTCCTGCATTCAAAACTTTATATAAACTTTATTATTCTTTAAACAAATGACTCAGTGATTCTTTAGCTCAATGATTAAAATGAAATATTAAAGAGTTTATTGTGATTGAGCTGGTATTAATCACCATCAACTGATTCCTACTAGTTGGTCCATCGACCAATGAGCGGAATACCTTAAAGCAAATGAGAAACATTATGTCATGTTAAAAGAGGTATCCCGTCTCCTTCCAGCGAATCGTTTTTCTCCTAGGTTATTGACGGAGGAAATCCAGGGAATAAATGAGTAAGTGAATGTATATGCGGTGTTATGGGCCCCACCGTCATATGGATATAGTGTGTGTGTTGAAGGAGTAATTGCACCTGGATGACCGAAGTATATAGGAGAATAATTTTTATTGTTAGCGCTGGATCACAGGCCGTCGTCACCAGCAGTCTATACTACAGGAACGCAACGTAGGAATCATCACATGTCTCCTGAAGAGACTACAGACAATAGAAAACTCAGGGGCCAGACAAACACACATCACACCCCAGCACAAGAAGCTACACTGGCTCCCGATCCAGAAGAGATGTCATTTCAAGATTTTGACCCACTCATATAAAGCCTTGCACAACAAAGGACAAACGCATGACTTTCCACCAACCGACCAGACACCTAGGATCCGCCTTCCTCTTCCTCGCAGACACCACCCAGATCTGCTGAGGCAACAGCAAAGGGCAGTCCTTCTCACACCTGGCGGGCAAAGCTGGGAACAACCTTCCCCTACACCTCAGGACCGCCTCACCGCTCCGGCAATTCAGGAAAGGAGTCAAGACCTGGCTGTTCCAATGAACAGAACACCACGAAGCAGTTAGAAGCTCCAGTGCCTTGAGATCCTCACTGGTGATTTGCCGTAATTTACAAATCCTTGATTGATTGATATCTTCAGCCAAGCACATAAACAAGTTGGTGAAACGATGGATGAGTTTGTTGAAAGACTTGAGACACTCATTAAACACTGCAAGTTCTGTAATTTCACCAATGAAGAAGCCATGCGATTCATACTTATCGATGGTTGCCTTTCTGACTTATTTAGGAGAGAGAAATACACAGTCTGGAGAAAATGCTAATGGCTGCAAGAGCCGAAGAGTGAGCAGATCGACAAGCTGCTCAAATGGAAGTGAGAATGGCCCAATATGAATCGAACCTGACCGTAAAAAGCAGTCACCAGTGAAAAAAAAGTGCAAGCAAGTCGACATCCATTAAAAAAATCAAAATTATGCTTTTGATGTGGATTTTCATTTCCCCACACAGGTAAATGTCCAGCCATAGGACAGACATGTAAAGGTTGCGGGAAAGAAAACCACTTTATAACGGTCTGCAGAGCAAAAGAAAATGGAAATGTGTCACGAGGGAAGAACAAAGGGACCACTGAATGTTCCAGAAGCATTCTCACCACGCCCACAAAACCAAAAAGCAACATCAGCTACGACAAATGGAAACAAGACCAGACCAGTCGTTATCAAGCTCATCATGCAGAGGCTCTTTGATTTCACAATTGAGTGCTGATGAAGAAGATGGGTGTGCGTTAATGGTAGCTACCAAGGAACGACATGCACATGTAGGAATAGCTGCTTGCAAACCAGACCACAATTCAAAAGAGACTCACCAAACAAAACGCCAAGCTTCATTTGGACACTGTCGAAAAATCACACTGAAAGTGAATGATCAACCGGTAACTTTCATCATAGACAGTGGTGCTTCAATTAACATCATGCACATGGAAAAGTTTAACAGCCTGTCTCCTGTGCTTCTCCTCATTCCTTCATGCACAAAGGTGTACACATGGGCTACTTCTGTACCACTGCAAAGCCAAGGATCAATCATAGCAACCATGCGATACAAAACGATGTTAGTACAAGCTCGAATCCATATACTTCAAGGAACTTTATCCAGTGCCTGTCTACTCAGTTTTGCCACCGCTGCTGAAATGCCACTGATATCACTCAATTATAACCTTCACACTCAGTCTGACATTGTGAGTAATTTCCTATCGTTGTTTCATGGTTTAGGAAGACTCAAGACAATTAAAGTGCAACTTCATATCAATGACAAGATTCGCCTTGTTGCTCAGCGACAATGCAGAATTGCCTTTCATCTGCAAGAAGCTTTCGAGAAAGAAGTAGAGACACTGTTGAAACATGACATCATTGAGCGCTCAACCGGTCCTACGCAATGGGTTTCGCACATAGTGGTAGTGCCAAAAAAGGACAGTGGAGGTGCCATGCGCATTTGCATTGATATGCGCCAGGCCAATAAAGCAATCAAGCGAGAAAAACATCCTGGTCCTCAAATAGCGGACATGATCATGCAATTGAATGGAGCCAAAATGCTCTCCTGTCTCGATTTGAACAAGGGATATCATCAACTCGAGCTAGAGGAGAATTGCAGGTACATTACTACTTTCTCAACTCATGTTGGTTTGTTCAGATACTGTAGTGTAGCTCCTATTTCCCTAATAGGCTCTGCGCATTGGAATAATATATTCTATAGGTTTGACATAGGACTGAGGTCGGTATGTCCTTATCGAGTATATTAAACTTAATTACTTGTGCCAGCTAGCTCAGAGGCCACTAGAAACTCCTTGACAAACAAGAAGGGAGTAGTTTCTGGCAGCCGCAAAACATGACCACTTTGTTTCCCTTTAGAATCAGAACGTGTCCCAGAGTCGTGGAAACAATAGATAACCGTTTCACTCAGCTCACTCGTGCATACTTAGTTTTCCTCAAAGTTACACAGAAAGAATAGACGGGCGTTTCAATAAAAGGTTTATTGAACAGTCTTGTTTCTTGTGTAAGTAAAGTGTGCAGTTACGATCACAAGACAATATGCAAGATAAATAATGTACAGCGTAAGCAGTAGAAATAAATAATACTGCGCTAGCATGATCTTTAGCAGATATTCATTTACATAAATAACACAGACTAAAAATGCGAGTACTCATACGATGCGTTTCTAAGCTAGTTCTACCCCAATGTACCTAACCTAACCTAGGTGTAGGGAGAGGTATGAAGTAGGTGAAGTATTCCTTACTATGGTATACTAAGAGTATGTTACGCCTAGTATGCCAAGAGTCCCTCTAGGTTCTAGTCAGCTCCATACCTTAAGAATGAGAGAGGTAGGAATCTCTTGCCAGACTCGAACTCCAACACCCCGCAAGGGAAGTCAGATCACTGGAAGCTGGACTCTCTGCGTGCAGGGATGACAGCGTCTTCTCAGTGCGTCAGGCCGGGAAACGGGCTCCTCTGAAGTAGAGGTCTCCTCTAGTTTACAAGGGCTAGGGAAGGTATATTTATACCTGAGAGGTACCTCAGAATGTTAGCATTGACGTGAATCGGACAGCGGAAGACGTCATGAATGAACCCCTAAGGTATAACGGTTCATGCATAATAGATGAGTCCTTGAAGAAATCAATAGTCCTGTGCTAGGGAAACTCCCGAAGCCTAAGGGTCTGTTCTTCAAGAACTCGTTGTGACGTTAGGGTGGACGGATGTCGGAGACCATGCCTGTATTTGGAGTGCACGGTTTAATGCCTAAATAAGGACTGGGATTTTATGCCTATATAAGGGCAGGGCGAATTGTGCCTATATAAGGACATGATACAGGGAAACGTATATACGGACATCCTAAGAGGAATACAACACCCACTCCACTTTCGTGTGTACGATAAGAATATAAATGCTAAACATTTAAAATGCTAAACAAAAAATGGAGTACCGCATATTGCTAAAATATTTCTTAAAACCATTTAAAAGGCATTTAAAAACCTATTAGAATGCAAAAAGTACTGTACATTTTTAAGCATTGCTTTTCATTTCAGGCATATATTTGAAAATAAAATGCAATTTGAATGAAATAAGCAGTAATATTTACATGTGACAAAAAAATTATCGATAAGTTTGTTCAAAATCAAAGTCATTTCATGTCATGGAAATTAATGAACTGTTTAGACAAACAAGATGACTAAGTGTCTGCGGAAGTACCGCGAAGTCCATACTATAAGAATAGTTCTACTTCAAGCAGATTGTTGTGCCATTTAATTTGAAAAAACGGAAAAAAGTTCAATTTGGGAAGAGTTCCAAGTTTTTGAAATATGAAGGCCAAATTGTTACTGCATCTCTGGAACACTGTGGGCCGAATCAGAGTAAGTGTACGGGTCTGGTGTAAACATGAGATCATCTATTTCTGTAGACAAAATATCGTCCACTGTAGTTGGTGACATTCGGAACACCTTGTGTAGTAAATTAATTGCACAGAGATGTGAAGCATCGTTTTCAGAATAGGATGCTGCAGCAATGTTCGCGTCCGTTGTTACCTGTGTGCCTGTAGATCTTTCTCGTACCTCAGCAGCAGCCGAAAGCGTCTGTGAGATCTCAATGAATGCCGTCATCAGGATTGGTAGCCTCTGGGAACAACACAGAGCATGGGCCGTTATCGGGTCCAGCAGAGTATCGATATCCGTTGGCGTTGCTGATGGAAATGTCAGACAGGTGTCTAACACGCATTCTTCACCGCATAGCAGGCATCGTAGGACAGGTAAGATGCAATCTTGCCAGATTGGTCTGAATGACAGGAACCACGTGGTATTAAGTTCCCGTAGACGAGTCATGCCCAAAGCTGTACTATTCGCTCACGGCACTTTCGTTCAAGGAGAGCTTTCTCCATTTCGCTCGGAGTGATGTCTGCGAATAGGCTGGCCATAGCGTAGTAGCAGGAAGAGAAATAGAATTCCGGCAACAAGTGCTAGAATTAATGGTATGCCACCAAACACCGAATGTGCAAAGTTCGGGATGATTCCGACTATTGCCTGGAAAGGTGCTAACAGACCGGAACAGATGCTCTTAAATACATGTACAATTCCGCTTGTATCAGACATGTTAAAGATACGTCCTATCATTTCCACGAAATGTATAGGGCAATTTGTACGTATTAAAGTCTGTATCTCAGCCGAAGTCCTTGATACTTGTAGATCATAGGTTTCTTTGGCCGAGGTCAAAGGCACTGTTTGTTGTAAAAGCATGGCTTTCATTCTGCTTAAAGTATCAAATCTTATAAAAGAGACATTCAGCGAAGGCCACAAACGCGACTCCCTGACTGTGTCTATTGGGGCAAACAATACTTGCATACAGCAAGTGACCCTGGAGTTGACCGTTACTAGATATGGGATGCCTGGCAACATGCCGCAGCAACTCTGATCATTCAACATGAGGTAACTCCCATTAGAAAGTTGTCCAAACGTTGGATTAATCACAGCAGCTGGTGTACCCTGCTGGTGGCAAGACAAATTTGCCACAGAACCATTACAAGCCCCGTGTAAAGAAATGTCCTGACATATTAGTGAACCGCTCAGTGCATTTTTACAGTGTGTACCGCTTAGAAACACTTCACGATCCCCACTCCAACATCTATATGTATATGGTAAATTCCAAGATGTCTTAATGTATTCCTTACCCAACCTTTCATATTTGCCTGCTTGCATTTGTTTGAGGCAATACTGAAACTGAAAAGTAGTCACAGGTAGTGTGATTTTGCCATGAATAAGCCATTCCGTAGCTGGTTTTTCTGCCACTGTGAATGGTAACTTTTCCAGTTTTTCAATGCCCAGCACTGTATACTTTGCTCCTCTTTGTGCCAGTTCGATCTGTTTATCAGTTAGATTGTATTCTGCAAACAGAATTGATGTGTTGATAAAACGCCAAGGCACATAGCCCGCACGCAAAGATTGCAGCGTCCAGCTTAATAACACAATAGAACGTAATTGAGATTGGCCTTGTTCTAACATCGCCAAATCTTGTTCTAGTATGTCGATAGCAGAGGATACAATGCCATCCAATGAATATATTCTGGAGGACAAAGTTGTTAACCCATTGTCGACCACAGAGAGGGTTTTCTCTAAATTAATACGATCAAGTTCACGTATTCGTTCTGCGGCCTCCATCTGTGACACTTTCCATGCTTCATTATAAGCAGCATAGATGCCGGCATATATGAAACGTTTTTGACGCGGTTTTCTTGGTCCAAGCAAGAATTCCCTAAGGTCTGCGTCTTCTTTAAGTAAGGATAAGTGTTGTTTCACATCCTGTAGTGTAGATTTCTGCAGCCAATCGAGGCACAATTTACCTACACTGTATGTTGTTACTACCCCCGGATACTGTCTTTGGACGTATCTTGGGTCTGGCCTATGAATAGTAAAGCCCTGAGTTTTATTCAGGAATCTTTCCTGACAGTTGTTCGTGTCTGTGGGCCGGATCAACCATTTTCTCCAATCAGGATTAGATCTGTTGAGTTGTAGTATTTTGTCAACTGTAACCGCTGCCTGTGTATTATTATCACTTGCAGGTGTTGGTACAGAAGGTGTTTTCATCTCTTTGATCTTGGCTTAGACCAAGACAAGATGTTTGTTGGATAGTTTCATTCAAAAACATTATTTGCTCAGGGATGATGCAGGCTCTAAATAAAGCTTCTATCCCCTGCACTTGCCAATCTTTAGTACCCCAGACAGTTTTTGTGTCTATTGTGTCTTTCCAAAAGTCGAAACCCTGTATAGACAGTTGGGCAATAAATGCTGCAGAATAAATCTGTTTTGTATTTGTTAACATAATTTTCAGTCCTGTTTTGTTTACATTTTTATAGTAAAACGTTTCTGGATCAGATGTATTGTAACCTGAAAAATATGGAAACTTATTAACAAATGTTTTTGAACTACCTTTTGGTGGTGTAGGACAATGCTCCCATTGGTTAAACATAAACACATTTCTAGGGTATGCAGATTTATGCAAATAATGATGACCATAGTGGTTATAGCAATACAGCTGTTCATAGTCTGATGAACCCTCTAAATATTCACTTTTAGAAAATGCAGCAGATTTTTCTAGGTCAAACATTATGTCATTAACAGTCTCAAAGTCCCAATCATCTGAATAGGTACTGGACGAAATGAGATCACTTAGTGAAATTTTAAACAAATGTGGAATGTTCAATTGTTCCGTCGGGCCAAAAATATCAAAATCTGTTTTGTCCCACACTATACCATCCTGTATAGGAACGGCTGTGATGTTCACTGTTGACCAGTCTCTTGCTTCACGATGGGAAGATTTATGAGGTTTCAAAAGTAAGTTCACATCTTTTCCTTCAGTGTTCACATGGATATATCTGCCATTTAGAAGCACGCTCATAGTCATAACCAAAGCTAGCCAAAGCAGGAAAACAAATATTCCAGAAATAATCCAGAGTTCAATCCATGGGGAAACCAGATAAGTCTTTTTCAGAGAGTGAAGAAAGTCTTGTACTTGCTGCTTGAATTTTAATGATGCTGGCATCGTTTCAGGTTCACTTGGATCTTCTGAGAACGTATCAAAGTTAATGAAATAGCCAGAAGCAGTTCTGTCAATTGTTGGAATTGCATCAGGATTTGTAGAAATCGCTGGAACCAGTTGATCACTTGCTACAATGGTGTAGACAGGTGTATTTGGACGAACTGTTACTTGATTTTCAAGAGGGATGAGTTCCATTGCATTGTTGCTTAGTCCTTCATCTGTTACTGCTGAAGTCCCAATTGTTATCAGTCTTTCAGTCTGAACCTCTTGGATAGTAGCGAGAGGAGTGTGTCTGCTACTAGGTCGGAGTCCACGAGGCCTACTATTTAGTATTGACCACATACTGTGGTTTGATGAGGTCGATGGACACAAATCTTTTCTCCTTTCTTCCAGCAAGGGGCGGCAGAAGTACTGTTCTTGTTCCTTGAACTGCTAGGACAGGTACTGGTTGTCTGTAAGAAGGTCCAAATTCCTTCTTGTCCGCAATCTTTTCTCTGACTAGATCCCCAACTTTTGGAATCCAGACAGGCCTTGCTTGGACCACCGGTTTTTCCCCAGTGGTGGTTGGCTGCCGGAATACGTTGCTTTGTTTCGATCTTAACTCATTGAGTTCCTGTAAAACAGCCAAACGATCGTTGATATCAAACGGTTTATTTTCCACCACTGTGCCTACGTGATCGAGGTCTGGTACCCACATTCTTGTCCCAAATAGGACCTCATATGGAGTGACCCCCCCTAGAGAACTTCTTGGCAAGTTATTTAATGAGCGTTGTACCCCATAAAGATGTTTGACCCACCCATCACCCGAACCTAATACCCTAGCTGTTATAAACTGCTTTATGTCCCGGTTTTTCCTTTCCACAACCGAATTTCCCTCAGGATGGAATGGAGAGGAGTACTGCAATGCAACGCCCAGACTGCCCATTGCTTCTCTGTAAGCCCGAGAGCTAAACGCAGGGCCCTGGTCAGAATGTAGCGTGCCTATTGCGTATGTGCCGATAAAGACTTGCAAATCTTTTATAACAGTTCGAGCGTCAGCTGAGCGCTGAGGCCATATCCATAGGAACCTAAAGCATGAATCCACTGCAACCATGATATATTTATAGTTACCGTCCCTTTGCAAGGGACCGCAGTGGTCCAGGTAAACACAAGCTAATGGTTTGTCTGAAATTAACAGGGGTGTCTGCGCAGGGCGTTTCACTGTGGAGACTTTCATTTGTTGGCATATATCACATTCTAAAACATAGTTCTTCGTTTGTTTTCTAATGCCAGGCAAAAGGAACGTTGTTCGCATCAATTACATAAGAGTACTTGAGTGGAAACGTTTTTGGTAACGCTGCACCACTGCCTTTGCTTGTAGCATTGACAGCCAACATTATCTCGGTGTCTATTTTTGTTTTTGAACGAGTGATCGCAGCTACGGAAGCCGTCTGAACAGCCCCCTTTGTGGCTTCGTCAGCCAATGAATTCCCTGCAACGTGAACGCCATCACGTTGATGACTCAGTGTGTGGATCACGTGAGCCTTTGGTAGTTCGTTTTTCAACTGAACTACTTGTTCCCAAAGCATTTTGTGCTTTATTGTGCCACCTTTCGCATCTTTGAAACCATTTTCAAGCCAGTTTTGTATATATTCATTATACGACTGAACACAGTAAAGGAATCGCACACTATCAGTGTGGGGAATTCTCGATCTGTACTTTCAAGAGCCAGTTTGAATGCTTGTAGTTCAGCTCGCTGAGCTGTGCAATCTCCTAGAGATTGAGTTTTTGTGACCATAGGTCTGAAGATGACATCTCGCATGCGACCTTTAACGATTGCACACGCTGCACTGTAAGCATGCTTACTCCCTGTTGCGGGCTGTGCGGATCAGTCAGTGTAAATTATGAATTCGTACTGATCGAGAGGCAGAATTTCAGTGGGCAGAGGACATTCTTGTTCATATTGCAGGAATGCTTGTGTTTTTAAATCGGGATCAAAAACATATTCAACATCTGTTGCAGCAAGAGAATTAACCCATTGTATCCATCTTGGATGTAATGCTTTAGCATTTGGAATGCTTGCTTTTGTGACCGCTTCTAAAGCAGGTACTGGGGTTACGACAATAATGCGTTTCCCTTGGGCTAAGGCTCTTTCTTTTGCTACAGCGGTTTGAACTGCTGTCAGAATTTTTTCAGTTGAAGTGAAGCGCATTTCCGCTTGTGTATACAAATGAGATTTGTATGCAATTGGTACCTTTTCACCCTCATTAAATGTTAAGTAGGTGAATCCGCATTGACCCGAAATTATTCGGATCACCAGGTTGCGTTGACTTACGCGTGTTTGTAAGTGATTTGTTGCTAACATGTTAGCCTGGAGTGAACGCAAGATTTCTGTGTGTTCTTGTGTCCAATTCTTGATTGAATAATCAGGTTTGATTAATGCGTCGAGAGGTTTAACCCTTTCTGCGTAGTTTAGAATGTATGTTCTTCCAAAATTTAGGAAACCCAGGATGGATTGTAAGTTTTTAGCGTTTTGGAGGTTGGAGCAGCGCACACTTTTCTAAAAAGTTAGCTGCCAAGCTCTTGCCTTCACTTGAAAGCTCATATCCTAGAAATAGGACATTGAGATGGGCAATTCGGGACTTTTTAAAGTTGAACTTGTAGCCCTCAGAGGCAAAGCCCAGTATAATGGTGCTTACCCTGTTCAAGTGTTTGTCCAGGTCATCGTCCGTCAGATATATGTCATCGACATAGGACAATGCCTCATTGTCATAGATTTGTAGAAACTCTGTTACCCTCGCTGAGAATAACCCCGGGCTGTTCTTGAACCCTTGTGGGAGTCGACAAAATTGACGCTGGTTCCCCATTATAGAGAATGCAGTTAAGTACCTGCTTTCAGGTGCTATGTTTTGACAAAAGAAACCATTTGAGATGTCTAATGTGGTTTTATATTTTTACGCACAATGTTATTCATTAATGCTGTGCTATGTGCATTTTGCACTGCAAATGTTTTAGAACAAGTGTTTAAGTGTCTGTAATCCAAAACTAGACGATATGTGTTGTCTGGTTTGGAGACAGGAAACAAAGGATTGTTCATTGAAGAGGTGCATGTTTCAATCACCCCTTGGTATTCAAGTTGATCTAAGATCTCCCTGACCTGTTTTTTAGCTTCTTGCTTTATTGGGTACTGCCTCTGTGCAGTAGGTTCATGTTTTAGATGTATTTTATGGTGAGGTGAGTCCTCATCCCATCCTACATGATTTTTATATAATGCTGGGGCCTGGGCTACTGCCCATTTCCTGGCATATGTATATCTTAGATGAATTGGAATATGGTTAGAGAAGGCAGGCATAATAATGTCCTCACTGTGTGGGCACTCTCTGACAAATTGTGGTGGCCAGTCTTTTTCTGCTAGAAGTATGTCATAGCCCCTCGAAAGTTTTTCCCAAAAGAGTGCTTTCACCTGTCTAGGTATGTCTCCCTCCATCCGGAGTGTTATTTCATATAACTTTTGTGGAGTACTAACCCTGGTGTCTACAGTCTCGACTGTAATGTACTCATTCAAGTCCACTATCTCCAGAAGTTCCTTCAGGTTCTGGCGAGCTATTGTGACTTCTGCTGTACTGTCCAGCATTGTCTGAGCCCATTCTCCGTTCTTGAGTTGTGTTCTCAGTATTCTCGGCATGTCTGATCTTTAGACCTGCTACTTTCTTTTTGGAGAATTGAGGTTTTGTTTTATTTTTTGGAGCGTGTTTATCTTCTCTATTTTCTGATCGTCCTCTTCTTTCCTAAGTCCTTGACGAGATCTGAAAGGTACGAGAGGAACGTGTATCAGTATCTTGATACCTGTCAGGCTTTTTCAAATTATCCCTATTCCTGAGGTTATACCTCCTTTCAGAGGGCTCCTTTTGAGGAGACCTATCTCGGGATTGAGAACGTTTCTCATTCGAATTTTGTTTATTAGTCTCCCACTTCTTTTTAGAAGATGTAGGAGTTTGTTTAATAGAGTCCTTCTCAGGACTTTCAGATAGTTTCGGCTTCACTGGTCTTCCACCCAAACTATCTCTGCCTAATTCTGCATAAGATTGTTCAATTATTCTGGGTAGCTCAGTTTGATGTTCTGTAACATCGAATTCCCTTAATCGTTGGCGGATCGCTACTGCTGCTGCCTCCCCTTTAATATTAGATAATATTATTGTTGAGACCTGGTCGAAATTCTTCAGTAATTTCATACCTAAATTTAGAGCAGGCTCTGCCCTGTATTCATTTTGAATTTGTTTCAAGACATCTGGTATTACCGCAATTGATGGAATACCATGTGTTTTAGTATAGATGGCAGCAAAGACTGAGCCCCAAGTGGTGCAGTCTTCCAGTTTGGTGTGATCCCCATTGGTAAACTGATTGTTAGGATTCTGTGTTTCTCATACGGGCTAGTATTTGGAAATACTGCTTCGATTTGAGTAATTTTTTGAGCTATCCAGAATGGAATTTGCTCACGTTTTGTGGGCATTTTACCCATGACTGCATATAGAGTCTGTGGTGTAATTTTTTGTGTATTCCCCGGTTGGGGAGTTTGATTTGGAATGGTTAATGGTTGTTGGACTGTGAAAGTCCGCATGACATATTGGACCAATTGTCTGTAGATTTTTATTAACTCTGTAAGTTGAGTAAGTAGTTCCTCATCTGACATTATAGCTAGTTCAGGATGAGGTGTGTAGCCGGCTAGAATCGGCCATGTTGCTCCTGGTCTGCCTAGTGGACCGAGCCTGGTGATGTTTCTGTGATGTTTTAGGGCGCCTTTAAACCAGAGCTGATGCTCCTGGTATGTTAGTGGAATTTCTATATCCTCGAAAGGAATATATTCCTCTGGTGGTTCATCTTCTTTGTAGAAGTGAAACATGTGTGTTACTGGATTGGATTCAGGAAATATTACCCATGAATAGAATACCTCTGTCTGAAAGGATTTGTGTGCCTCTATCACGAAAACGGCTCTACCGCCTCTTGGTGGTAGGCCGTGTTTTATGAGTTTTAGAGTGATGGCTCTTCTTAAGTTTTGAGGGATGTCTATAACACCCTCCTCGATTTCAATAAAACCTGTGAGGTTATAAGCTGTTACAGCTGGGTGACCCGCATCGTCACCGTTTCCGGTGTCATTGTCGGAGTCAGGCATTTTGTTTTTTGAAAAATGTAGAACAAGTTTCAAGGAAACAAAGATAAGGTGCACAATATTTTGGAACACTGTATCCTTCAACGTTGAGCAAACCAAACAGCTAATATATAGGGTGTTTCCCTATGTAGCCGTGGTGGATACTTAACCCTGCCCACTCCAGACGTCTTTTGGAGTATATGGGTAGGGGTCTCTGAGAGAAAAAGCACAGCTGAGTTACTCAGTATCTAAAGTTAAATTACGCCTTACCAAACCGTTGGGCGCCATGTAGTGTAGCTCCTATTTCCCTAATAGGCTCTGCGCATTGGAATAATATATCCTATAGGTTTGACATAGGACTGAGGTCGGTATGTCCCTATCGAGTATATTAAACTTAATTACTTGTGCCAGCTAGCTCAGAGGCCACTAGAAACTCCATGACAAACAAGAAGGGAGTAGTTTCTGGCAGCCGCAAAACATGACCACTTTGTTTCCCTTTAGAATCAGAACGTGTCCCAGAGTCGTGGAAACAATAGATAACCGTTTCACTCAGCTCACTCGTGCATACTTAGTTTTCCTCAAAGTTACACAGAAAGAATAGACGGGCGTATCAATAAAAGGTTTATTGAACAGTCTTGTTTCTTGTGTAAGTAAAGTGTGCAGTTACGATCACAAGACAATATGCAAGATAAATAATGTACAGCGTAAGCAGTAGAAATAAATAATACTGCGCTAGCATGATCTTTAGCAGATATTCATTTACATAAATAACACAGACTAAAAATGGGAGTACTCATACGATGCGTTTCTAAGCTAGTTCTACCCCAATGTACCTAACCTAACCTAGGTGTAGGGAGAGGTATGAAGTAGGTGAAGTATTCCTTACTATGGTATACTAAGAGTATGTTACGCCTAGTATGCCTAGCATGCCAAGAGTCCCTTCTAGGTTCTAGTCAGCTCCATACCTTAAGAATGAGAGAGGTAGGAATCTCTTGCCAGACTCGAACTCCAACACCCCGCAAGGGAAGTCAGATCACTGGAAGCTGGACTCTCTGCGTGCAGGGATGACAGCGTCTTCTCAGTGCGTCAGGCCGGGAAACGGGCTCCTCTGAAGTCGAGGTCTCCTCTAGTTTACAAGGGCTAGGGAAGGTATATTTATACCTGAGAGGTACCTCAGAATGTTAGCATTGACGTGAATCGGACAGCGGAAGACGTCATGAATGAACCCCTAAGGTATAACGGTTCATGCATAATAGATGAGTCCTTGAAGAAATCAATAGTCCTGTGCTAGGGAAACTCCCGAAGCCTAAGGGTCTGTTCTTCAAGAACTCGTTGTGATGTTAGGGTGGACGGATGTCGGAGACCATGCCTGTATTTGGAGTGCACGGTTTAATGCCTAAATAAGGACTGGGATTTTATGCCTATATAAGGGCAGGGCGAATTGTGCCTATATAAGGACATGATACAGGGAAACCTATATACGGACATCCTAAGAGGAATACAACAATACAAAAGACTAAGTTTTGGAATATCTTCGACTGCAGAAAAATTTTCAAGATGTTATACGCCAAATAATTCAACCTGTTACATATGCTTTGAATTACATTGATGACATATTGGTATTTGGGACAACACAAAAGGAACATGACAAAGCTTTTACACAAGTGTGGGGAGAGGATGTGGCCTAACGGCTAGAGCAGCCGACCTTGAAGCTGGGGAACTGGGTTCGAGTCTCAGCAACGACGCTCACCATCCTGTGATTCTGGGCAAATCTGTGCCTAAGAAAAATGAATGTGTCCATCTGTAACGAAACTGGTCCTCATGTAAAGCACTCTGATATCTTCGGGTCAAGTTCGCGCTATATAAAACTCCCAAGAAAGAAGAAAGAAAAAGTGTGCCAGTCACTTGTTGGTGCAGGTCTCACTCTGAATGTGAATGCAAAGTGTGAGTTTCACAAGAACAAACTCAAGTTCTTTGGGCACATACTTTGGTGGAGTAATGACTCTTGAAACAGATAAGGTGCAAGCATTGTCATATACTTGCCCCCCACAAGAAGTAACCATGCTGTGACCCTTCCTAGGCATGGACAATTATTGCTCAAGGTATATTAGTGACTTTGCTACAGTGAATGCCCCATTGAGAGACCTGACAAAGCAAAATGTCCAATTCCAATGGATCCCTAAATGTGATCAAAGTTTCAAAAGAATAAAATATGCGATTGAAAATGCAACTGAAATGGCATACTTTGCCCCAAATTATATACTGAGATCATAGTAAATGTGAGCCTAGTGGGACTAGGAGCTATTCTTGCTCAACATAATAGCCATCCGAATGCTCAGAGACACATTATGGCCCATGCCAGTCAAAGTCTGTCTGAAACTGAACATGCCTATTCTCAACCAGAGAAGGAGAATCTGGCTGTGGTGTGGGCCTGCAAACATTTTCATGTGTTTGGTATGGAAAACATTTTACCATCATCACAGATCATTATACATTGCTCACCATCTTTGGAAACCTGAAGGCAAAGATGCCTTCTCACATTGAGAGGTGAGGATTGCGACTGCAAGAATATGAACACGAAAGAGTACACAAGCCGGGGAAAGATCATAACCCTGCTGATTACTTTTCACAAGTGCCGCTACCGCGCCACAGTTCAATATCCAAAGTGGCTGAGGAGTATGTTAACTTGATAGTGAGGTCTAGTACACCAGCAGCTCTATCACTTGCACAGATTATTGCTGCTACCAACACAGACAAGAACATGCTCATACTCAAAGGCATCATTTCAAGTCACTCGTGGAAGAGAAGTGTTCGATCATTTGCTGATGATGAATTTCAGGAATTAAAAAATGTACAAGATGAATTATGCATTACCCGAGAAGGAATTATATTAAGAGGCTTGAGAATCATCATACCTAAGAGCCTGAGACAACAAGTTATTAAGCTCGCCCATGAAGGACACCGTGGCATTGCAGCCACCACAAGAGCCCTGAGGGATCGCGTGTGGTACCCTCACCTCGATGAACGAGTTGTAAAAAAACTAAAGGCATGTCATCTGTGTAACTGCTTATCTCCCAAAGTGACACATCATCTATTGACTATGTCTGACCATCCTGCATATGCCTGGGAGAGATTTCTTTGGACTCCTGGAGAATGGACGTCATCTTATGGTGATCATTGATGAATGCTCATGTTTTCCTTTGGTGGAATACTTAGCATCGACAACTCATGACAAAGTCTTTAGCACATTGACAATATATTTGCACCGTGGGGTATACCTGATTCTCAAAACAGACAATGGTCCGCCTTTTAATAGCAAGGGGGTCAAAGAGTTTCTGAGTCAACTCAACATCAAGCATCAAAAAGCACACTGCTCTGGCCTCAGACCAACGGTGTTGTCGAAAGATTTATGGACACTCAAAAGAATAATTCAGCAAGCATCGTTGGAGAAAATCGATCTGAAACAAGCCATGTGTCAAGCTCTTCATACCTAGCAGACAACTCCTCACTCCACTACTGGTGAGAGTCCAGCCACCTTGTTATTTGGGAGAGCCATAGGAACTAAACTACCACAGTGGACATCAGACCGTCAACAAACGCTAACAAGGGTCGTGTCATGGACACTTCTCGAAAGTGCAAAATGAAAACCTATGCTGATTGGTGCAGATGCGCCCAAGAAGCAGTCTTCAACAGAGGGGACTGGGTAATCGTCAAACAGAAACGGAAGCGCAAAATGGACATTCCATTTGCTGTCGACCCACTGAGAGTTGTAAATACCAAAGGACACATGGTGACTGCAAGTAATCCCGGAAAGTAAATCACAAGGAACCTGTCACACTTTAGACATTTAACACGGTGTTCGTCTACTCCTGAGAGCGTGAGTGAGGTAAACCTGCCTGAACGTCCAGATCAAATATCTGAGCCTATGTCATCGGCGAACAGACATGTACCACTCGATCTGGCAGATCAGTGCGAGCACCTCGATGACTCATTGAGGAAACAGAATGTTGATTTTGTTTGTACTTTTTATTTAAGAAAGGGGGAGATGTAGAGTCTTGCTGTTAGGAGCATTAGGACCTTTGCAGTTCTGAGAGGACTCCAAACAGGAATTACGTAAACTGCTGGGAGGTGTTAAGGTGTGGTTATTAAAATTATGACATAATACATACCGTTAGGGAATTGTGTGATCATATGCTGAAGAATAAAGACGTCTGTTACAGAGCTTCATGTGTGGCGTGTTTCATTTACATGCTCCCGGGCTGGGGAGGACGCAACAGACAGGACATGATCCATGACCCGCGTGAGAGTTCAGGAAGATGATGATAAACGAGCCAAGATAACTTATTACAAGAACTGTCATGGCATCAACTCGAATATATACCATAACATCGCATGCGTTTATAACGCATGCGATTACAAAGCAAGTCGTTACAACGACTTGCTCTAGATGGCGCGCTGGACTTAGGAATAGTATAATTTACTATTCCAACTCCAGTGTGTGCAACAGTAGGGAAGGTGTTGGAATAGTAAATTACACTATTCCTTAGTTTAGAGCGCCATCTAGAGCAAGTCGTTGTAACGACTTGCATTGTAATGTACTGCAATGTAACAACGCAGTCGTTGTAACGACCGTGTTGTAAATGTAACGCGATGTAATAACCGCGTTGTTAAGGTTGTTTCCCCATCAACTCACCAGACAGCAGAGCTTTTCAAACTCTTCTGGGAACTGGAATACCTATAGGTCTTTAAATCTACACTGTCCACCATGACTTCCCACCAACGCCGCAAGAACCTACTAGACGAGACAGTAGCTTTCTGCTCATTTAGTGTTAGATAAATAACCTCCTAAAAATGCTTATTCTGGACTGTAGGAATGTTTTAGAAAATCGAATTCATTTTTTTTTTAACCTGATGAAGTTCGTTTGAATGATCTGAATGCATGGTTATGATAAAACATATTATATTACACAGTTTTGTCACCAAAGCTGTCTCTCTATAGTTGGGTGCTTCATCTTTGATCGAGGGGTTTTGGGAGACAGACAAGTGTCATTGTAATTCTCACCTGAGGTTTCTGCAGGGGTGAGATGCAAGTTCAGAAGCAAAGTCCTAACTTCCCTCACCCACCAAGCATGCCCAGCAATGTCAAAGCAAGAAATGGTGAGATGGGAGAAGAGAAGAGAGGAAACAAGGGAAGAGAAAAGAAACACGTTCCACTGCGCATTCCGGGATGAATGGTAAGGTTCAAAATCTTTCTATGTGATTCCTGCATGTAAAGAAAAAGAATAAGAATGTTATTTTATGTCCCCTCTTCCACTTATTATATAGTAGTGGTAGATGCAGGATCAGATTCCAATCTATGTAAGTAACAGAAGGAAAGTTAGGTGTTGATAGTATTCAGAGTAGAGGGCATATAACAGAAGAGTGAAGCATATATGAACAAACCTAAAATTGTGGTATAGCATGGAATCAGTGAAAGCCCAAAAACATATACCCAGACAAAAACGGGAAAGCGGAATAGATTTCCAACATGAATTGTTCCTCTAACCTAAAATAAAGAAATCACACAAAAATGTGCAGGGCTTGAAATATGGATTAGTTCCTTAACCTCAGGAACTAACTAGTCCCTTGTTTGTATATTATACAGCTTCAACGGGAATGCACAACAGAATCTCCAAATGCCGTGGAAAATACTCAGATAAGTAAAAAAAACAAGCATTTGCAATGCAATAGGTCTCGCATTTACGCGAGTTTGAGCTATTGACATTGCAAATAACAATGCCTTTTATTTTTGTTTTCGTTTTTAAAACATAAATAACAGGCAGTGTCATTGACAATGCCAATAGCTTAAACTTGCGTAAATGCGAGACCTATTGCATTGCAAATGCTTGTTTCGTCAGTGCCTGGGCCAAATTGTGATCCCATTCCGACCCTGGACACAGGACATAATCAGAAACGGGAGTCAGGCAAGGCAGGGGCGCAGCAGCTCTGCTTCAGGCATGTTGTGGGTAAGTAGACACAGGACATAATCAGAAACGGGAGTCAAGCAAGGTAGAGGCGCAGCAGCTCTGCTTCAGGCATGTTGTGGGTGTGTGCCAGTCGCAGATCTGCTCTTGTTTTCAATCAGCCGGCTGGCCTCTAGGCGCACCAATAAACAACGTAAATAAATATTTACTACTAACAAAGTTATCCGAACAAGGAATGCAGAGTAAGTCACCGGCTACAGAGTTCAGTCTGCCTCCAGACGCACGGATTAAAGAGAAAATGAATAGATGATAGAACGTGCTTTAGAATAGTGCCGAGATCCACGGGATAGTGCATAGAGCGCTGGAAGGCAGGTTCGTCCCACCGCTGCCAACTTCAGATGCGGGCTGGTCATGTTTCTATCATAGAAGAAACATGTCGGGCCGGTGGCAGGGTCACTGAGCCACAGAGGTTAGGGCTCTGGATATTCTAGCCCCTCCCATGAGCATCAGAGCACGGGGTGCCCCCCGCCCGGGGCATACACGGGTCATCTTAGATTCCGGGTGAGTACTGTAAAGCAGGACGCATCCCGTGTTCAGAGCTCACTCACGCGAGTCTTGCTTCTAGAATCCAGGCCGATGCCCCCTGCGTTCACAGCTGTTCTAGATGAGAAATCACACAGATGTACTCCGCTTTCACAATTTACCCTGCAGCCAGAATCCATCCAGATATCAAATTCCACATATGCCGTGTTCAGAAAAAGTACAATGCAACTAGCGATCAGGACTTGTCCAGGTGTGCCCCTACTTTCACAAGTAGCCCACCGGTGCAACATATAACTCGCCGTTAGTGCATGTGGATTTGTTTCCTGCCTTCGCGGTGCCCTGTTGTGTTCAGGACGTGGTCTCTGTGCTCGGAATCTGCCCAGAGGTGCTCTGCTTTAGAAGGCCCCAGAGGTGCACGCTTAAAGAACTCATCCGGGTGCTCTTTCCCTAGAACCGCCCACTCTGATTCACGCTCAAAACTTCCCCCTTGCGTTCCCACCTGCCCGAAGAGTTTAGTTAAAAATAAAAATAATAATTAAAAAAACAGAAGGGCCCGGGATTAATGGCCTGTTGTCCTATCATTCCAGATATTCACTCATGCGATGCCCACTAGGACTAGTACTACGCTCAAAACGTGCCCGCCAGGTGTGCCATGCGCCCGAGGTTGCCCTCTCACTTTGCCAACTATATGTGACACTACACCAGGATGAGGGTATATGCCCACTTTCACAGGGCACCGCTTGGCACACCGCGCCCAGGGCCTGAGAGGAACTGCAACCCCCGCGACCGCCGCAAGGACTGTGAGGTCGAAGGACACCCAAGCTTCCCCACCTCTCGGCATCGATTTCTAGAAATCATAAATCGGCACACGTTCTCGGCTCTGGACTATATTAACAGGCGTACAGTAATAGTACGTGCCAATAACATGCAATATAGACGCCAGTTGCATCGGGCGCGTTGTAGCTATATTGAGGCCGCTATACACAAAAATACACATTAACTGGGTGGTTTGGTTGACATAGTGATCCCCAAGTAACAGAACTACCACATCCCAAAGTATAGAGAAAACAAAAATACGGGTACGGATGGTATACCGTGGTTACGAAAATCGCACAGTTAATATTAAACCATTAAAGATTGTCACAGAAAGAAAGACAACCACCTCTCTCCTCTTTGGCCTTCGAAGTTTCTTTATTCAGGCATTAATGTCAGTCATTCTCTTTGTGCCAAGATTTTGGCTTCTAGGAGTAAACGGGGTGTTGTGTCGGGAAGAGAGTGCACGTTATATGCCCATCGGCTTGCACTGGATTAAAGATATTTTTATAGCAAAATAACGAAGGAAAAATTTAGAAAATACATTCTTTGGGAAGAACAGAAGCAGCCTCTTTAGTAAATGAGTGGAGTGGTGGTGTGCGAGTGTGTGTGGGGGAGGGGCATGAATACCTTTTGCAGAGGGTATATAACCACTTACCTGTCAGTGCGAGGATCAGCGCAGCGTCTGTGCGAACTCCCTCTGCTCGGGCTCGAACCGCAGCCTCCCCCGCCTCAGCACCGTGCGCACATTCCCTGCTTAAGGGACCGCCACAAACTCCCAGAGCCTGCGCTGGAGCCGAGAAGCCTCTGTGCAGCCGCTCCTCAGGACACTGGGAATGTGCTCTGCTCCCTCGCACGCAGGGGCAGGCCCCTCCCGAGGAGGATGGCGGACCCACCCTCTGCCGCCCGGCCCACTGCAAATCTTTAACTTTTTAAAAAACTAAATAGGTTTTCTGTCAGTCTGGTTATTGGCGGTGCAGCACAGGCGGATGTCTCCGATGCTATCCCAGCCAACCTCCCCAGGCCTGGATTGGGGCTCGGTGACGTGAGGGGAGAGGCTTTTATCTTGTACAAATAATATCCGCCTCCTGGGCTCCCCCTTCTTGTTTGTATGCCAATACAAAGTTTTCTCATCTGGCTGTGTTCACGAGTTACACAATTTAACTACACAGTGAGCGCAAATGAAAACAGTGGAAAAATCCAATTGTAAATGCTGCAATGCACTTTTTTGTGTGCGTCCAACCGGATAATGTTTCTCTGTCTAACTTTCCAACAAATGCTTGAGGCATTGATAAAAGTAAAGAACAAGCGCTCGCCAGGCAGCCGCTGTTTATTTTTGCATTGCGCTTTCACTTTAAAGTGAAAGCGCGATGCAAAAATAAACATGCGGCGCCCTGTCTCCTTTTGAGACGGCCCATCCAGACTGGCTCTCACGGCTTGTTTATCTAACACGCTTCCTAAAGATAAGAAATTGCTTTGCGACAGCCGCAAAGCAGACGAGCCAGTCCGGATGGGCCGGACCAAAAGGCGAAAGGGCGGTAACAAAGAAGCCTCATTTTCAATGGAAGGCCACCGTTTACCATACACGATGACGCCTTCCAATGAAAATGAGGGGCGGGTCTTCAAGCCCTCTTCTCAAAGTCCTCCTTCACAATAAATCTCGCCGAGCGAGCAGCGCATGCGTGTGCTGCAACGCTGGGCGAGACCTAAAAAATACTTTGTTAGTGCAGAGCGTGTTACCGCCATAATTGTAAATGACGATTCTTTAAATGTCCTTTGTATTTGTGTTTCCAGGTTCCAAAAGACTAGCCGAAGGTAACTGCCGCAGCATGGAGAACAGGTTCAGGATCCGTAAGGGAAGAAGAGCTGTCGTACTGCAGCCCGACGAAGACGCCGACCACGACGTGAGGTGACCCCGGAAGCAGAAAGTAAGTGAAGGGCAGGGCGGAAGACACACGTGTGTCAACTAGAACACGAAGCGTTCTCTCACCCGTGCCGGCCGCATTTATGCTAGCACTGCTCCACCTCCTCGGCATACTCGACCGGGTGTGGAGCAGGCATGACAGTCATGAGCTGAAAAGGAGGATACACACACAGCGCTGTTTGTCTGAAATAAATGTGTGCTCATGGGCTAGATAACTCCCGAGCCATAATCCAAGCCCAAAAGGTTTATTCATGTAGACACCAGCAGCCAGATGAAGTTGTTTAGGCTGGGTCTCTAAAAATGGTTCGGTTTTAATTTCAAGACCAGACAAGGCACAGCTTTTTGTATTCTCTGTAAATGATGGACTGGTTAGGGAAAAAGAACAAGGTAGAGACCAATTGCATCACGCGTTCTTGCTACATGACAAACTTCATTTGTATGGTAAACCACTGATTTACTTTTCTTAACTCCACACGTGGAATATATATATAGTCAAGGTACATTTATCTGGAGTTAAATATAGTAAATTTAAATATATATATATATATATATACAAGGATAAATTTAAATTTATATAAATATATATATATATATCTATGAGCACACATTTATTTCAGAAACACAGCGCTGTAACGACATAGTTCCATCACAGAGATTGACGTAATCTTGATTCCTTCAGTACCAGATGTAAGAGGTCCACTAAAGGAGTTAGGGCTTTTACATCGCAGGCAACTCATCTGCAAAATGATCTTTCTTTAAGTAGCTGAGCTATAGAAGACCATTTTATCTTTGTCATTGTTGAAACCTTGCTTTATGACAACATAAGTTACTATTATCTGTAAGTAGCGAACCGTCATTGCTCTATTACTGGTCTACTGCTGCACAGGGTCACAAAGCCTCCTAGCTTATATTGCTCACTTGTGGCACCAGATTACTATATGCTGAGTATAAGGCATTGCATTATTATTTGGGGTGGGTGACTAACCGCCTCAAGGAATATTCACAGCCCTTGTCAGGGTGAACCATCAAAGTCACTGCATTAACCTGAGCTAAAGCCCCTAGTAGCTGTGGCACAGAGCAGACAGACTTAACTTAGGACACTATTTTAAGTATTCATGTAGAACCAAAACAGTAATGAAGTCGAAATGCAAAACAAAAAAAATCCCAAACTGAATTAGAAAAATAAAGTATTATTTATAGACAAAATGACAAAAATCCAATAAGGAGAACCTGATATATGATTTTTTGAAACTTTTAAGTAGAAATGGCACCAAAGAAGCACAAAATGACAATGATAGTCAGTGGTTGCGGTAGAATTGAACCTATGTGCAAATTGAGGCCGACAAAGGTGAAGCGCGGGTTGGGTTACTAACTAGGTTCATGCTGGTCAAAGATTTTATCTTCTTGTCTTAGGGCCCAATTTATTTCCTGGCGGACGGAGTCTTTTCCCTTGGCCTGGCGGAGGACTGCCAGGCCAAGACTACTCCGCCCCCCAGATTTATAAATGACCGCCTAGCTGGTGGTCATTTAGAAAGGCACTGGCAGAAACTGCTCTCACGTCGGTTCCTGTCAATCCATTTTACTGTTTGACACAGGGATGCGTTGGAAGGACGCAGCCCTGTAGCAAAGTGTAAACACCTAGGGCAACTCAAATGTTATACAAAATTAACATGATATAATTTTACATGAACATAGAAGTAACCCTGGGCGGAGCAGGCGTAGTGCCTCTACGAGAAATTCCACGGAGTTGGAAAGCAACTCCGTGGAACTTCGCTCCGCGCCCTCCTCCCGCCCAAAATAATTAAAATTAATTAAAAGGCACTTACCTGCCCCGTGGCTGCCTCCTAATTTTAATTCATTTGGGAGGGTTGAGGGGCCGGCTAACTACGCTCCGCCACGGAGTCATAATTTTGCCTGAACTCCGCGTTCGCAACGGAACGCGGAGTAGGCAAAACTACGTAAACTCCGCTGGCGGAGAGTAGTTACCTACCCAGGGTTACATAGAAGGACAACAACACCATATTACAAACCAATACAAACATAATTTTATTCAAACAAGACCGTATAAATATATGCATGATTCACATTCACACATCAATCGTATTTACATTCATTCTGAAGTCATTCTACACTTTAAAAACAGGTGCAAAGGCAGGCACAAGAACAAGACAAAAGCAACACAGTACTAATAAACTGATAAATCTCTTGTCTTTTATAAAGATCAATAAATGTTGGTCTATAATATAAGAAGTAATACAATTAAATGACAATCAGTGGCTAGAACATAGATGCAGTTCTCTACGTGCGTTTTGGCACAAGCGTGCCTTCATCAGGAAAAAGCCACAAAAACTTCTTGCGTAGTCCCAGAGGAAGCGCTCCAAAAGGAAGATGAATGAGTGGAAGGTCTAATTATGATACATATGGAGTTACTTGCGAAAAACGTGATATCTTGAAACTGAAGATTGTTTTTTGGCAATTACAGAATTCATCAAACGGGGGATTTGACCCAAACTCTAGCAAATGCTTCGTAAACCCCGGGTTTGCGGGTACCGAATGGGAAATGCACAGTTCTATTAACGATGATTATAAACATACGCCAATACATCTAAATATTGGAAATTTGTGATACTGTGGATGGAGTACGATGAAGAGACTCGATGTGACAAGTGCAGCAGCCAGACGCCATCTGAACAATGAGGACTGTCCTCATTGTTCAGATGGCGTCCGGCTGCTGCACTTGTCAAATCGAGACTCTTCATCGTACTCTATTCAGACCTCATTCTTGGTGTAAGGATACTCCATTACCATTGCGACGGAGTATCCTTACAGTCAAGAAATACATCTGGCCCTTAGTCTTTTAAGTCCCAATTAACTACAGGATTACAATTCTAAAGCCAACAGGATCCTCAGGGAAGGCACTTTGAGACTCACAGGTTGTGAAGTAGAGGCCAACAGTATGGTCCAGTCGAGCTACAGTTGCCACTGGTCAGCTGGGTACTTCCAGGAAAAAGACTGTTGTTTTTGGGTGCTACTCACTGTAAGGACGTAAACTTTACATTTCTACATGTCCTACATTTAAATACCATACACCCTATCTTGTGGACAACAAGGCCTACATAGGGATGACTTTTTAATATTTAAAAGGAAGGTTTCGACATGCCAAATGTCGAATTGCAGTTTTTGCACTGCTACAGTCAGGTTACAATGGTAGCCCGAAGTCATGTTTGCACTGCCACTGTAGTAGGTGGCACAATATCAACTAGAGGCATTAAACTTTCGGGACCTCTGTACATGTTGTACCATATACTAGGATCTTATAGGCAAGTTAAATATACCAATTAGGAGTATGTCATACGGACCATGTTAAAAGGGGGAGCACAGGCACTTTACTACTTGTTGGCAGAGGTAAAGTTCACAGTCAGCAAAAACAGATAGGGCAAACATCTGGAGGTACACCACACAAAAGATGGTCTTTTCCTACTCAAAGATATTGTATGACATGAATATTTTGTCCCAGATACCGTTCAGCAAAATATTGTATACCAGAATTTATAATAGAAAAATCTATCTTCAATCGGACAATATTTTCGGTAACGATATTTAGGACAAGCTACATTTGTCAGATGATAATCCTGTATACAAGATTCTCACATACAACTGTTGCACAATACAATAAATGTACACACTAGAATATGACCTAGTCAGTTCAGGCATCAGAGCAGTTATAGAGGAATGACAATAACATTTGTTAACAATAAAAACACAGTCAAAAACAGTGCCACTGTCACTGGATGGCCCAAGACTGGTCCACCCCCCCACCCCCCCACAGTCTTGGGTCATCCAAGGGCAACTCGTATAACCGGTAGGTGCCCGTAAAAGAATGGGGGAAAGAGCAAGCCCCCTCAGGATGGCTCACTTGGTTGTGCTTAGTACAGCTGGATGCTGAGATCTGAGTTGTGCACAACCAGAGCCCTGCCATGTTGCTGCTGCCTGCAGAGCTCCTGGCATGACAACCAGCAGGAGAAGAGGAATCAAAGGCACCTGTCAACGATGATGGGTTGGCAGCAGAAAATGAGTGTTCTAAAAATAAAGGCCCAGCTGTAATCTCTCAATGCAGAAGGCGGGGTGACGGTGGGGGAAGAGATGGAGGGGAGAGGTGGAAGGGAAAGGAAGGGCTGGAGAGAAGAGGATACAAGGGAAGGAAGAGAGAGGAGAGAACAATTATGACAGAGAAAGGCAGAGAGTTGGGGAGAGGTAAGTAAGAGTAAGATGTAAGAGGTAGAGGGGGAGTGAAGAAGAGAGTATGATGAAAGAAAGAATAAGATGAGAAACAAAGATAGGAAGAGAGATGTGCACACAGAGGGAGAGAGAAGGAGACGCAGGGAAGAGAGAGACAATGGGAAATAAAAATAGGGGGCACAGAGAGAGACAGATATGAGAGCCCAGAGGCTGTGAAACTTTGAGAGGAAGCCAGAGATAAGGAGAGCCACTTTAATGTATGGGCAACAGAGACTATAAAGTGGGCATTCAATTTCCTAGAAGCTAAGGGCCTCATTTGGATGTCGGTGGGACCGCCACTGACAGGCCGTTGGTGGCGGTCCCACCAACATCCAGACCACCGGTCACACCGCCGCATTACGGTGCGGACGGTCGGACCACAGCGGTCTGGGGGACAGACTGCCGCCTCCAACATGTTCAAGGATCCCGTTGGGGCGGCGGTCGGACTCTTCTCCCTACCATGAGGGCGGTGCCTGTGCAGGTACCGCCGTAGGGATTAGGATGTCCCTTTCCAACTGCCTTTTCATTGCGGTTGGACGGCCATGGAAAGGCAGTCAGAAAGGGACTTTGGGGGCCCCACGCAGGGCTACTGTCCCCCGTTGGCCACTGCTAAGTGGCCTGGGGGGCACATGTAGTTCCCCCCAACACATCCATGCACCGTGTGCCAGGCCCCATGTGGGGCCTGGCACACGGTCCATGGATGTGCACTAAGTGCCTTTAACTACTGCTGCTTGTGCTGCGGCCCTTTTCCTGAACCGCCGCACAAGCCGCAGTAGAAAAAAGCAAAATTTAAATAAAAAATAAGACAAAACTAAAACAACAAAACAGAAAATACAATAACCAAGTTGAAAAAGTCCATAACAGAGTGATGTAGATCTTTAAACTCGAGATATCTCAAGCTCAAGAACAGAAGGACATTTAAAAGGTGAATTTTTAAGTACTACAAAATGTGTCCAGTGTGCACAAACTTCACATCGCCTCATAAATGAGTAGTCTGTAGTAAAGGCCTGAGAAGGAAACTTGACTGGTCTATCATTTGTGAAGTCCAGTTCTCAAACCCCTTGCCGCTGGGGATTTCCCTGTTATGTATTAAGGGACAACAGAACAAGGGCTTTAAAAGCTTAGTAAATGTTGAAATGCTTTCTGTACTGGAGAGACTGACTGTAGCACCTTCACTACCTAAATAGATATCTTGGTACAAGATCAGTTCCCTGGAACAAGCAGAAACTGATAAAGCTTCAGAAGAATCAAGGTCCAAATAGCGGTCATTAGAGGAGAAGGCTTCATCCCCTTTGGTAAGTTTAGTTCACAGGACAGGTTTTGGTTTCTGAGGCTCTCGCGTTACTTATTGAGCAATCTGTAAAGACCAATCAATGATGCAGCTAGAGCTCTCACTGAACGGGCGGGGGGGCGGTGGATCACAGAACCCTTCAGAGTTCATACCAACTAGCAGTTATAAATTAAATCCAGACATAAAACCATCCTTCAGAGTTTGCACTGGTTGCCAGTCTTCTTTTCTCAAGTGCAACACCCAGGCGTACATGCTAGGCCATACCCCACGCTCAGGCCTGCACATCTCACCAAGGTCCCTCGCTGTCACCAATTTTTTTTATCTGCTTTCTTTAGGTTTGTGAATGATGACTAGCTTGCTTTCATTTAGAAAAACATTTAATCCCTGTCATTTCGTGCATTAATGGCAACTGAAGCATTGTTCTTCTCCGATAAGGCGGAGAGAAGATGAGTGATCAATCCAACCTATAGATAAATAAAAACAGATAAATACTCCTTTGTCTTATTCACAGCAATGACAATGCACTTCAGATTTTGATGGTTTTTCATTGCACTTGAATATAGCACATGCATTATTCAGGCCTGCAAGCAAAAGGGAGTCAAGGGCTGTTCTCCAACTATCTATTCCTTTTGCATGGACAAGTAGCTTGCTCACAATGAAGGATATTGTCAAGCCATGAAGCAGAGATTAGAGTTCTAGGTTTACAGGTTTTAAGACTTTCAGAGCCAGGGAACATGTGCATCTCTGAGCCAGGACTATTTTAGGTGAATTGGCAATGAGGTCATCCCACACACACACAGATCAGTGAAATAGCTGCACGCATGACTGTAGGACAGTGAAAGAGATCTCCCTAGACAGCTGGTAACCAACAGTCGTCATCCATGAGGTTTGGAAAAGTCCCACCAAATCTTACTGGCTTAGCTCAAAGGCTTGGTTGAAAGGTGCCCTTCATCTGGAATAGCTTGGTTTACAGGCTTGACTACAACGTTACGAAATATTCAGCTCTGGAAAACAGTAATTTAACATACAGGAGTCTGAAAATACGGAGATTATGCTCATATCGAGACCACAAAGTGGCCAACCCAACTGACACATATGATCCAGCGCCTACTGTTTTGGAAATACATGCAGTGTATGTACAGACAAAACTTGGAAGGTTATAACACCATCTGAATAAAAGAGACAAGATTGCTGGACTCCCAAAAGAGCAAAACCGAAACCGCACAAAAAACGGTCTAGAGTTCAGTGTCCTGCAAGAAAGAAAACGGCTTCCTGAGAAAAAGAGAATAAAGAAACATAGGCATCATCTTAGGAGAACACAAGAAAGAAGAAACAGCTGCCAAGTTACGTATGAAATGTGAAGCTAACAATATCGAACTAACTAATCAGGTACTCAAGTTTAAGTGTGACCCTTCTGATTAACACCAGCTCTTGAAATGGAAAAATAGAAGTGCAGGCAGTGGGCTCCCTGTACCTGCTTGTTTCTGAGAAGTGCCTGTACTCTCCAATTAGAAGTATTATGTCTCTCTTGAGAAGTGCAGGTACTCTCCCTCTCAAAATAAAAAAGTGCTGGTACTCAGTACCAGACAGTACCGGCCCATTAAACCACTAAATAACACCCTATTACCCAAGACAACGATTTGCCCTGGATAGAGTCTGCAGAAGGTAGAGTCGGTATCATCCATACCTCCCATTCCTTGAGATCATGCTGTCGTTGAACAGCAGCGTAAAGTGCCAATGATGGTGGCGTAGTGTGTATATTGCCTCTGGAGAGTACCAGTGATGCTTGGTATGTGTGAACCAGTACTTCTGCAGAGGTCAAAAGATGGTTGGCTATGGGCAAGCCATTGCCTGTGAGAAGTGCCAAGTGATGGTTGGTATGCATGAACCACTACCTCTGGAGAGTACCTGTGTCGATTGGTGTGTTTGAAATAATGCTTCTCTGCCCCTGCAGAGTACCAGTGATGGTTTATATACAGTTTAAACATTGTATGACGCTTTTTTTTTTTTTAAACAAATGTACCTTTGTTTTGAATGAACGTGCTATTCAGTGTCTGAAGAAAGCACATATTTAGTGGGCCGGTCAATAACAGGTTGAAAATGAACAAGTAAAGGCGAATAAGAGATGAATAAATAAAAAAAGTATGAATAAGCAGAAAGTGGGTGGGACAGGAAGCTTATGCCATAGAAAGGGGCCCAGCACATACATGTCCCTGCACCCACCTGCACAACACCCACAGCACCAAACCGTAAAGAGAATGTGTACTGAAGGGGAACTTTCCACATTAACATTAAAATAAACTTCCGGTATTTCTGCTCAGATTGCCATTATTTTAGCACTATTTTAAAATATACCAGGCCAACTTAGGAGCTTTGATCCACAACCCTACTTTTAAAATAGACGTGTGCGAAGTCGAGTAGCTTCCCACAAGTTCACGTTTTGTACATTTTTAAAAAATGTCTCCAAAATTGTTGCATTCAATGTCATGGATTTTTTAAAAGAGAAGTGAGACCACAAAGTAGAAAAAGAAGAAAAGTAGAAAAAGGAAGAGAAGATTGAAGGGAGAAATGAAAAAATGAGAGGGATCCAGGTGAAAGAAGAAACGATATGTGGAGGGAGAAGAGGAAAAGGAGAGAAAGTAAGAGTGAACAGAATAGATCAGAAAAACAGACAATATGAAAGGAAAAGAGAAAACATGAAAAAGAGAGGAAGGCTGAAGGGAAGAGATGAAAAAAAGAGAAAGGATGAAAGGGAAAGAAGAAATTGAAAAAGGAGAGAGAAGAATAGTAAATACAAGAGATAAGATCAGAGAAAAGATGAGAAAGAATAGAGAAGAAGTGAACGCATAAAATGCAGAGAGAGATAAAGGGAGGAAGAATGTACACCGGAGCTTGGAGAGGCAGAGAGAAACGAGCGAGATATTGAGAGGCAGAGTCTAGGAAAGAGAGTGGAGACAGATGAGACGGATACGAGAGGCTAAGCCCTGGTGCCGACGCTGGCTTTTGTCAGGCAGGGGGTGTTAATTGAAAATAAGATGAGTGTCTGGGAGACTGTAATGGGTACGAGTTATTAAAACGTCGTCTGGCCTGTGAAATATCCCTCCGCGTGTAGCCAGGGGTAGGTGATTGCATCAAGGCAGCCGTATTAAAGTCCCATCTCAGTAATCCCAGAGTCAGAGTGCGAATCCGTGAACAGCTGAATGAAGAGCGGTGCGGCATCATCAACGCCGAAGGCCCCCACTGCCTCACTGTCCTTAAGATTGCATGGCCTCTCTGCCCTGCTGTATCCCCTCACCTGGACCACATCAAGGATGCAGTCAGGGCTTAAAGTGGGCCGGGTCCTGCCGCTGCTCAGTTCCGGCAGTTTTTAAACACAGGTGCCGAGACGGGTCCCTACCGGGCTCTCCATTTTTACCCTCAGGGTGAAAAATTAAATAAAAATACCTTAAACTCTGCAATAGTACAGCCCCTCACTGCTTTTGATGTAACTTCAAAGAGACTCATTTTTCAGTTTTATATAGCGCAAACACGGAGCGCTTTACACGAGCACCAGTTACATTACACAAGGACATATTCGTTTTTGAATCACAGGACGTCAGGCTCGAACCTCTTTTGCGCAGCTCTAGCCTTACGCCACAACCTTGCCCACAAGAGCCGGTAGCATTTTCAATATTATATACAACGAAGTGATAGTTGTTGCTTATTTATCTTATGCAGCTTACAACCATTGACAAAGCCAATAGTCCTGGCGTGTTGTAGGTGTAATGTTACTTGATGTGTTATATATCTGCATGAATGGACAGAAGCAGCAAAATACCAGTGGGACAGCACACTGTGCTAAGCACAGATTTTTAGCTTAAGTGTTTTAAGCCACGCTCTTAATTACAGCGAGACCCCCCAGTTTGTTCATCCCACTTAAAGCCCTGAGGATGCTTCCAGGGACCATGGCCATTCAACAGACCCAATGCAAGCAACATGGCTGTCTGGAAACAGCACGCTACTGCTCCTGCTGCCCCAGCGCGACTGCTTCAATGGATAAGGCATCTACTCACCACAGTGTACGGTGGCTAATCTAACTTTAGGGGCACAAACGAAGAGAGGACTACTTATGTCCACTGGAGTTATCTGCATCAGAGAAAAGTTGGATTCATTGTGTTTACAAAATATGGAAAAAATGATTTCCTGAGCAAAGACAGCACTGCTAAAGTTCAGCATTTTTTGTAATGACGGCAATTCTACCCCAACATTTTGTGTCTAATGAATAATTTCCAGCTGCCTGAGTCTCTTGCTTGCTGTGACCTTAGGCTTTCTTCTCTGTCCGCTACCAGAGGACCAAACACCAGCATGTCCATGGAGGGACACTACATTCACTGCAGACCCTTTGTCAATGCTTCTCTATGGCTGCTAACCCTGAGGACAAGAGTGGTGAACTGCACCCTTTTAGAAGCATCATACTCAACACCCTCCCTTCAGGCTCATGCGCCTGCTCTGTCACCTCAGGCTTTACCAATAACAAGAAGTTGTAACTGGCTGCTGCCTTGTCTCCAAAAGCAAAACAATAGGAAGTCAAAGCTGGGTGTGCATTATATAGTCACAAGGCAACTCCATAACCTCTCCATTGGGTGCACTGCGCCCCTTTCTTCCCAAATACTGCAGCCACCTGTTAACGTCCACAGCCTTGCAGCCAGATCTAAGCTTCAGAACCCAAGAGTCTCGAGAAAATGAAATTCTTATTTGCATCTCCTGCTCTCTCCAGCACACTATCCGGCGACGCAGATCAACAACAGAGATAGAAAAGAAGTAAACCTACCTTAGGAAAGTCAATCAATTAGGGTTTGCAAAGCGCGGATACTCTCCCGTGAGGGTCTGAAGGTGCTGAGAGGACCGGGGGTGGGGGGGGTGGGCGGAGGATGCCGATCTGTTGAAGCGCTGGGGTTCAGTCGAAGAGCCAGGTCATGAGATCCTTCCTGAATTGGGTCAGTGACGGGGATTATCTGAGGAGAGGAAGGGTGTTCCAAGTCTTGGCGGCAAGGTAGAAGAAGGATCTTCCTCCGGTTCTAGTCTTGTGGATGTGAGGGACGGTGGCAAGAGCCAGCTGGGCGGAGCGCAAGTGTCTGGCAGGTATGTGGAATGAGAGGCGGTGGTTTAGGTATGCTGGCCCTGCGTCGTGGAGGGCTTTGTAGGCGTGCGTGAGGTGCCTGAAAGTGATTCTTTTGTTGACTGGGAGCCAGTTGAGTTCTCGGAGGTGTTGCCTGATATGGCTGTTGTGGGGGATATCGAGGACCAGTCTGGCTGCAGCATTTTAAATGTTCTGTAGTCTCCTGAGGAGTTTCTGGGTGACGCCGGAGTAGAGTGCGTTGCTGTAGCCGAGTCTGCTGCTGATGAGTATGTGGGTGACCGTTTTTCTGGATTCGGTGGGGATCCATCTGAATGTCTTTCGAAGCAGGTGAAGCGTGTGGAAGCATGATCAGAAGACGGCGTTGATCTGGCGGTTCATTGTGAGCGAGGAGTCTAGTGTGATGCCGAGGATTCGTGCGTGGTACATGGGGGTGGGCGGAGTTTCCAATGCGGAGGGCCACTAGGAGTCGTCCCAAGCTGAGGGGGTGGGTCCCAGGATGAGGACTTCGTTCTTGTCCGAGTTAAGTTTGAGGCAACTGTTTTTCATCCAGGTGGCAATAGCCTTCATCCCGCTGTGGAAGTTGTTTCTAGCGGTTGTGGGCTCGTTGGTGAGGGAGAGGAACAGTTGGGTGTCGTCGGCGTAGGAGACGATGTTGAGTCTGTAGTTCCTGAAGATGGCCACAAGAGGGGCCATGTAGATGTTGAAGAGAGTGGGGCTCAAGGAGGAGCCCTGGGGGACTGTGCAGCTGACCTCTGTGGGTTCAGAGAGGAACGGGGGTAGTCTGACTAGCAGTGTTCGACCAGTGAGGAAGAAGTGGATCCAGTCCAGGGCCTTGTTGCGGATGCCGGTGTCGTGGAGTCTCATGATTAGGATGCGGTGGTAGACGGTGTCGAAGGCAGCTGAGAGGTACAGAAGGATGAGGGCTGCGGTTTCTCCCCGGTTGAGGAAGGCGCAGATGTCGTCGGTGGCAGCGAGAAGTGCGGTTTCGGTGTTGTGGTTGCTTCTGAAGCCAGATTGGGAGATGTCCAGGACATAGCTTGCTTCGATGTACTCAGAGAGTTGGGCGTTGATGGCCTTCTCGATGACCTTGGCTGGGAAGGGGAGCAGGGAGATGGGTCTGAAGTTCTTGAGTTCTGTCGGGTTGGCGGACGGTTTCTTTAGCAGAGGGTTGATCTCAGCATGTTTCCAGTCATCGGGAAAGGTGGCGGTCTTGATGGAGCAGTTGATGGTACGGGGACCTCGGGGGGCGATGGCTGCTGTATGGAAGATGTGGTTAAGGCATGGGTCCAAGGGGGCTCCGGATTCGATGCTCTTTATGGTCTTGAGAGTGTCGTCTGTGGTGAGCGGGGTCCAGTTGAGCAGGATCTGTTGGGGTGCGGCGTAGTTCGGTGTGGTGGTGTCCGACTTGGTGGGAGGGTCTTGGGTGTCGAAACTGTCGTAGATCTGCCTGATCTTGTGGTGGAAGAAGGCGCTGAGTTTGTCGCAGAGGTCTTGGGAGGGTGGGACGTCCATGGTCTCGCTGTTGGGCCTGGCAAATTCCTTAACAATGGCGAAGAGTTCTTTACTGTTGTGTACGTTAGCGTTTATTCTGTCCTGGAAGGACGTTATCTTTGTGGTTTTGAGGAGGAGGTGGTGATTGCGGCTTTTAAGGTTGTGTGGGTTTCTGAGGTTTTGTTGTTCCTCCATTTCTTCTCTAGACATCTGCAGGTGCGTCTGGACTCGTGGAGGGTGGGAGTGAACCAGCTGGGTTTCTTGGAGTATTGCTTGCTGTGTGCCTTCTTGAGGGGTACCAGAGTGTCTGAGCAGTTGGAAATCCATCGGTGGAGGTTGCGTGCTGTGGTATTGGTGTCTGTGGCTGTTGGCGGTGTGGTAGTGCTGAGGGAGGCGGTGAGCTGTTCTTCGGTGACCTTGTTCCAGCTACAGCTGGGGGGGGCAGTGAGGGCATTGATATACGGTGGGTTTGGTGGAGGCAAAGTGCACACAGTGGTGGTCGGTCCAGAGGAATTTGGTGGTGTGTAGGTGACGTTTCCGCTGCCGGAGAACACGTGGTCGAGCATGTGTCCTGCTGCGTGAGTTGGAGCGGTGACTAGCTGCTTAAGTCCAACATTGGCAAGGTTCTCCAGAAGGGATGCAGTGTTCTGGCCGTTGGTGTTGTCCAGGTGAAAGTTGAGGTCACCGAGTAGGATGTAATCGGTGGATGCGAGAGCCGGGGGGCGATGACGTCGATGATGGCTTCGGTGAAGGGCGGGTGGGGGCCAGGTGGTCTGTAGACGAGGGTGCCACGGAGGGTGGTGTTGGGGTTGGTCTGGATCTGGAAGTGGAGGTGTTCCATTGTTGCCGTTGGGTCGTGTGAGTGGGTGGTCAGGCGGAGGGCATTTTTGTGGATAATGGCGATGCCTCCTCCTGGTCGGAGGCATGGTCCTTGCGGGTGATCTTGTAGCCATCGGGGATGGCGGTGGCGATGTCTGGGCCAGAGAAGGGGTTTGTTCAGGTTTCCATGAGGAAGGCGATGTCGGGAGAGGCAGAGTCGAGAAGGGCCCAGATTTCTGTGGCGTGTGTGTGGAGGGAGCGCACGTTGAGGATAATGTAGCTGAGCCGGTCGGGTCCGCTGTTGGTCGGTTGAGCGGCGGGAGGAGCTGGAGGGCGGAGGTGGGACATGGTGCAGTGGAAGATTCAGCAGGAGAAGCATCCTTGGGTGTCCTACGGCAATGCGAGGTGGCAAGCGTCGTATCGGTGGAAGGTCCGAGGATCAGGGTCCGTGGCGCTGGGCACGGACGGGCGCAGACGGGTTTGCCTTCGGGGCGCCTTTCGTGCACCAGCAGCGCAGCCACTATTAAGTAGTGTGCTGGGGAGGCTGGACAGCTGGGAGTCGGGAAACGCAGGGAGCGGGAAAGTGGCACTGGAGGGAGGCGGGGCCACAGGGGATCGCAGGGGCAATCGCGGCAAAGGGCACAAGAAGAAAAAGTGCAAGAAGGGTGAAAGGGACAGAAAGAAAAGACAGAAAAAGCCGGGAAAAAAAGCTGAGAAAAAGAGAGATAGAGGGCAGTCCAGCAGCAGAGCAGTGACGCTCTACCACTAGACCACCAGAGAGGAGGGAAAAAAGCAGTAAAGGCAGAAGAAAGCAGAGAGAAAGGCAGAAAAGAAAAGCAGAAAAAAGAGACAGAGGGCAATCCAGCAGCAGAACAGTGACGCTCTACCACAGACAAATTATACTCACAAAAGGGGAAGAAGTGGCCCTAACTATTTCCTTGACTGAGATCGGGCTCGGAAAATCCACAGATAATATCTTGGGATATTCTTGATAACCTTTTAGACACTAGACTGGCAGTGAGTAAAGCGAGACACTACCCACCTGACGATGGAAGGATTGCTGCATGTTTACGTGGGATAGGACACCTCTACTATGCAAGACAAATGGATGAGAACTGTCTGACGCCTTAGTTATATGGAGAAATATTGTGATTTACAAATTTGTCAGTATGAAACATCAACTTCAATAGATGAAGACAACGTGTTGTAACACTGTAAAATGGACAAGACAGACAGACATCATTACTGCATTAAATGAGTTTTGTAAACTCTGAAACACCCAGAACAGTCAGGCTGCCTGTGATCCAATTCTTGTCACAGCCCAAGGCAAATTTCCAGGGGAAGGGCTTCTCAGTGCAAGCAGCAAACTGGGTGGAAGGACTTCCTCCCCAAGCAGCCAGAGGCCACCCCTTTAAAGGTTGGATCCTGACTGAAATTAACTTTTCGATTTTTGCAAAGTCCACTAAATTAGCAGTGTCCTGGCAGCAAGGATCTCCCATATACACAGGATATCCTATGTGAAACGATCTACTCTACGAGAGTCCTCCCCCGCCTCTATGCAGGTAAAGTCCTGAGAAGATGGACACACTAGGAGTATGGGCTTTCTCTAAATAAATGGAGTCCTGGGAGGAAGGGCCTCCTCTAAGCAGATGAAGTCGGGTTGAAGAGCTTCACCCATGCAGGCATGGGGCCACCCTTGATCTATCACTGGAGATTAGGCAATATCCTGAGACCACAACTGTATCCGATGCATCTGATCCGAGTGTTCATGGGGATGCTTGTGCCAAGACAACAAACATTATTTCTTCCAAGAACATCTGCTCAGCCGAACTGAGATCCCTTCATTGTTCGAGATCTTTGAGAGAAGCATTCCCGAGACCGTGCCCTGGTTTGCAAGCGCCGCTCGCAGCACAATCTCTACAAATGAAATCAAGCAGCATTTGTTCATCTGCAAAAGCCCTGTGCATCAAGGAGTTCTTATCACAGTCGCGGAATGCAGCACAGCGAGGCGGGTGAATCATGAATCTCTTAAATTAATAATTTTGGGGATAATCAGTTTGCAAAGATAAAATTAGTACGCACTTCTCGTAATTTGCATCATACACATGGCAGTATTCCTTCCATTTATTAGGTATTTATTTATTATTTCTTTTTTTATTTATAGAGCGCAGCAAATAACAGTGTTCAGGTGTTAAGAGCTAACTGGAGTGCACTAGAACCAGTAACATTACTGAGAGAAGAGCCAGGTTTTCAAGGCTTTTCAAAAAGCAAGATGGTCGTCTAATAGCCGGAAGTAAGTTTGCAATGAGTTCCAGAGAGGACTAGCTTGAAATGAAAAAGATCTTCCTCCAACATGAACGTGTTCGAATTTGGGCACACAAAGTTATCTTAAGTTGGTAGAGTGTACCTTCCATTTCATATAAGAGCAATAAAATGAAGGTTCACAGCGCTGTATCCAATTTTGAAGAAATGTGTTTCTTTTATTGAAAATCATGTATCACATAAAAAGGACAACGTGTTTCATGACTACTGTGTCACTACTTCAGGGCCAATATATCAACAGTATTGCTGTATTCCATTGATGTACATGTTGAAGTTCATGGTAGTGAGAATGCGGACGTTTTGCTCCCTTGTGTTAAAAGGCCTTTTGCCAGGTAGCATCCATCCACAGTGTCGCAACTCAAGATTCTGGGACATTTAACACAAGGGAGTGGAACGTTGGAAGAGGGTATTTCTTGACGGTTGTAGAAAAGTATTGAACTGCCCCTTGTGATTTTAACCTTCCATTACATGTACAGCATAACCCCCTGAATGGTTACATCCATGAGCATTGCTTAATTTAAGCCGGTGGGGGGTCACCGGCACTTATTGTTGAGGACCGACACTTATTTTTTCGCGTCAGACATTTCCTGAGAGCAAGAGAGGGAAAAACGCACAAATCGAAAAAACGGAGAAAAAGAAAGACAAAAAAAAAAAAAGGGTAAGACAAACGGGCAGGGAGTGTCTTGTAGTAGATTAAAGAGGCATGAGGTGGATTTAAGACTACCAGCCTTGGTATTTGGCACTCCTAAGTTTAATTGCACTGGTCGTAGGCTTCTGAGCAGAGCTTCAGGTACCAGCACTCTTTCTTCTACAAATTAGGTACTGTCCATGAGGCGATACCAAAGGGGATGATGGACGGAGCGTTTGAGCAATTCAAACACTCACCCCCAGTCAACTGATCTGGGTTTAATCCATCATCATTCTTTAGCTCACTCCACCACCCCAGTTCAGACATGGCCATATGCAAATCAGTCTGACCCTGTGCCTCATGGGAACAGTCCAGCCCGAACTGCCAAGCCATGTCTTCCCTGGACCGGAAACAAGCATCCTGGGACCGGTTTCTGGCTATTCAGCCGTCATCAGCCAGGCTAGTTTGAATCCAGTGGCAAAGTGAGCAAGGGACCCACGTCTGGGCATACCCTGCCAACTTAGGGCAAACAAATCGATACCAAAGGGGATGATGGACGGAGCGTTTGAGCACGAGGCCCCTGACAAAGTGGGGGTAGGGTGGCGTCTTCTCAACAGACAGTTAAGAAATAAGTAGGCACAGGCCACATATCACCATCATTATGATGGTCAAGAGGAAACCTGGCACTGCAGGTCATGAATCCTGGACCCATCGATGATGAATTTAAGGCCAAGGCTCGGGCGACAGGGAACCTGGTACTGAATTTACAACTAATGAACTCAGGGCCACTGCAATTTCAATAAGAAACGAGTACTGGAAGTGATGATCATTTACGAAGAGTCACTGCTACATCAATAGTGAACCAATCAGTTTAAGTCATAAGTCCTACACAGCGGTCGAAGTGCACTTAAAAAAGTAAAGGAACTGTGAAGCTGTGCACAATGCGGGTGGGGCGAGTAAGCATTTTAGCTCTCAAAATTAACCATCCTGGGATGTTTATCTTTTCACAGAAAGTAGGGGAACTGTCTTCCTTAAATCAAAAAAGTATGGGCACGCCGTGCCCCTCCAATCCCACCCACTTCGACCACTGGTCCTACACCCAAATCACTCATGTGCTGATAGGGAACCTGGTACTGAAGCTTTGACTTCTGTACTCCGGGTTACAAGTAGCACTCACATCATACATATCCGCTTCGCTGTGAAAGAGCCGCAAACCTAACATCCTTGTTGTAGGGTCAGGGTAAGGGACAAGCTGAGATGCTCTGTAAGGTGATAGGAGAGCACATGGCACGTCAGCTACCCACAGAAAGCCAGCTGGATGCATGGAGTCAAGCGAATAGAAAGACTACATGTACTCCAAAATGTTTCTCCTGGTCATCCATCGGGTGTGGCCCAGGTTTCTGCTGGTCAACCACAGGGCAAAAACCTTTTTCATGCACGCAGATGACACTTGTGGTGTTAATATCTTGCGCAACCAGGGCTGGCCCTAAATCGGGTTGACCAGGACAGCACCCTGGGTGGAAAGAAAATTTGGTGTTTGTTGTGGGGGCTGGGGATCATTGCGGTGTGACGGAAGGAGGTGTGAGGAAGATGGGAGGATGTGAGAAGTTGGCCTGGTATATGCTGTTCACTAATTAAAGTGGACACCTTGCACCAGAACAATTTGACTCTTATGGTAGATAGGTTTAAGACAACCTTTATAGAAAGCTATCCTAGTGGTAGCTGTGGAGAGCAGCCTTCAGGCTAAGTCTTGAAGGAATGTAAAGCAGCTTGTTTTACCACACAATCTCTTGAATCACCAAATGAAAAGACACCACACAGGTATATATATCAAATATATATGTATTTATTATTAACAACTCTCTACTAATCTCTTTATGAGATTAGAAGTCAAGAACATATGCACAAATCAACGTTTCACAATAAATTAAGCACAAATATGGCTGGGGCCCTAGGGGCGTACCAGACCATATACTAAAAAAGAGACTTAGAAACAACGACTTGCAAAGGGACAAGGCCTAGGGCTTTCAGAAGTGCTGGGGCCTCACGAAACCACCCAAGGCAGGTAAGTAAAGGACCCACGGGGGACGCGTGCAGTGTGGATACACAAGCGCGAATCACCGTTGACTTCAATGGGGCAAGTCGCGGTTGGAAATTAAGAGTTTTAGGATACTTCGGGAGAACCTACAAGCAAGTCACTTACAGGGTAAGTAGTTCTAGGGCCAACACCCACAGGAGCACCGTAGTGCTGGAGTTACCTCACCCAGGGAAGCCGGGTGTATAGGTGTCCTTTGGTGTCGGGTCGCGGCGTCGTTTTCAATGGAGGACAATGAAGACTTGCTGCTTGTGAAGTCCGAAGAAGTGTCCGGTGGAATCCAAGCCTGGATTCGGAAGATGGAAGACCTGAAAGCAGAGGGGACAGTGTTCAAAGTCACTTGGCAGTGACTCGGGGCAAGGAAGATGGATGCCCACCGTCGTCGCAAGATTCAGGTCGTTCGCGGTTGCCTCGACTCTTCAGCCACGAGGTCCAGGAGGCGTCGACGACGACCAGGAGCTGGATTCGGCGTGTCCCACGATATCTGCCGCTTACTGCGGTGTCGGCGACTCGATCGGAGCCAACAAGCCTTGGTAATAGCAAGTGTCGGGGAAAGTGCGAAGAGGCAATGGCGCAGACCAGCAAGGTCTGGGGGACTCACCCAGCGAGGGTAAGTCAGGGCAGGCCTGGAGCAACCAGGGGAGCCCTTTGGTGTCTTTAGAAAGTCTTCTGGGGACCCACAAGCCGGCTGGCAAGGGATCACGAAGGCGCCTCGGGAGGATTCGCTCACAGGGGCCCACGGTCACTCGGGACGTGGTAGGCCTCTGATCTTCGGAGGGATTCCTGCTGGAGGCTGGGACCACCCGTGGTCCAAAGCACAAGTTCGTGGAACGTTGTGAAGGGGTTGCACTCGACAATAGTGCACGGTACCCCGGGGTCGCGGTTCCTCATTACTCTTGGGGTCCACTGGCCTCAGCTTCGCTGGGGACTCACGATGGCCTTGAGAAGTCAGGAAATCCACTTCTGGGGCTGCAGGGATTTCGGACTCCGGCGGGAGCGGCGTAGTTTGCGACCGTCGTTTGTAGTTTTTGGTGCCTGCCCAGCAGGGGAGTCACTCCTTGACTCCAAGGGAGATTCTTCAGTCTTCCAAAGGTAGTGGAACGTCGAAGGTCCAGGATTCTTCTTCAGAGCGTCGTCCAGGGAAATCTAGGGTGCAATGCACAGGTTCCCCTCTTATACTAAAAGAAAGGGAGGGACTAGCTCTATGACCCTACCTATGGGAGGGTCAGGGGAGTGGGTGGCTACACCCACTTCCCTTTGTCCAGTTTCGCACCAGAGCAGGGGCAGGTAGCCCGAGCCGGTTTGAACTGGCATATGCACAGAGGAGCCTTCTGCTCCCCCAGTGCAGGACTTCAAAGAACTCTAAGAGTGCACCCACCCAGCCCCAATACACTAAACCCTGTCTGGGAGGTGGTCACACCCCCTTGGGACAGGATATCTATTGTTGGGCTTCCTCCACTGCGAGTGTTGGTCATCAGCAGGAGGGCAGCCCAGTGTCTGTGACTGGTGGCATCCATTTTGTGATGCCAGGGCTCTGCAGGATTCTACCGCGTTTCCACAGTAGGTACATGTCTATCCCTCTAGAAGGGTGGAATGCTACCCCCGCCGCCAGGACTGGCGGGGGGGGGGGTAGTATTCCAAGATGTTTGACACCAAACACGACATGTTTCGATGCAGCCATTCCAAAGTTAGGATTTTACCGCGAGGATATAATGCAACTTAAAAGTATATGGTTTAACCGCATCCACAAACAGCACCAGAGAATGGACTCTGAGAGCTGCAGAGGGGCCCTGCTCAGGCAGAGGCACCCCCTCACATAGAAGCCAAGCACCCTGCCCTCAGGATTGTTAGGGCCTGCCTTAGGGGTGACTGATAGGTTTACATGTGTGTGCAGGAGAGATATAGGGAACCTATATCTCAGTGGGGAGTGCTAGCACCACCTCACCCAGGCTGCAGTAGCAGGCCTGCGGTGTCAGATTTAGTCTGCTTCCCAGGGATGGCATAATACATGCTGCAGCCCCTGGTAGGCCTGTGAAGTACCTATGCCCTTGGTACCTAAGGTACCATATACTATGGACTCATAAGGTACCACAGTATCCAATCACTAGTGCACCTAGAGTGCACTCCAAATCGTTTAGAGAGAACAGAGAGGCTGGGGCCCTGATTAGCAGGGGCCCAGCCAGACTATAGCCAGAAACCAGTGTAAACATAAAAAAAAGTGGGGGCAACATAAGAGGCAGATCCTACTCTCCTACACAACCCCCCCAAACGCAGGGACACTAAACTAACCTTGACCAGTTGAGTCTTCGTGTTCAAAGTGGAAATACCTTGAGAGTCCATCTGCATTGGCATGTTGGGTCCCAGGTCTATGTTCCACTGTATAGTCCATCCCCTGTAGGGAAATGGACCACCTCAAAAGTTTTGGGTTTTCTCCTTTCATTTGTTTAAGCCATAGGAGGGGCTTGTGGTCAGTCTGAACTATGAAGTGAGTGCCAAACAAGTATGGCCTCAGCTTCTTCAGGGCCCACACCACAGCAAAGGCCTCCTCTCTATAGCTGACCAACGTTTCTCTCTAGGGGTCAGCCTTCTGCTAATAAAAGCTACTGGCTGGTCTTGACCTTCATCATTCAGTTGAGACAGTACAGCTCCCACACCCAGCTCAGAAGCATCTGTTTGGACAATGAACTTTTTGGTGTAGTCTGGACTCTGCAAGATGGGGGCAGTGCACATGGCCTGCCTTAGGTCTTCAAATGCCTTCTGACAGCTAGCTGTCCACTGAACCTTTTTGGCATTTTCTTTGAGGTCAGATCATTCAAGGGGGTCACTATAGATCCATATCCCTTGACAAACCTCCTATAGTACCCAGTCAGGCCTAAGAAGGCTCTCACCTGTGTCTGGGTGGTTGGAGCAACCCATTCCATTATGGTTTGGATTTTGCTCTGTAAAGGCTGAACCTGGCCTCCACCTACAAGGTGGCCCAGGTACACAACCTGACTCTGCCCTATCTGGCACTTAGTGGCCTTGATAGTGAGGCCTGCTTTCTGCAGGGCCTCCAAAACATTCCTGAGGTGGACCAGGTGATCCTGCCAGGAGGAACTTAAGACAGCAATATCATCTAGATAAGCTGAGCAATAAGTTTCCATCCCTGTCAGAACTTTATTCACCAACCTCTGAAAAGTGGCAGGTGCATTTTTCAATCCAAAGGGCATCACCACAAAGTGGTAGTGCCCACCAGGGGTCGAAAATGCTGTCTTGGCTTTTGCATCATCAGCTAATCTGATCTGCCAGTAGCCAGCTGTTAGGTCAAACGTGCTTAGATACTTGGCTGAGGCCAAAGTATCAATCAGCTCATCTGCCCTTGGTATGGGATAGGCATCAGTCCTAGTGACTGCATTGAGGCCTCTGTAGTCTACACAAAACCTCATTTCTTTCTTACCACCCTGGGTATGAGGCTTGGGTACCAGGACTACTGGACTAGCCCAAGGGCTATCTGAAGGCTCAATTACACCTAGCTCCAACATTTTCTGGACTTCAGTCCTGATACAGTCCCTGACATGGTCAGGTTGCCTGTAGATTTTATTCTTGACAGGCAGACTGTCTCCAGTGTCCACCTCATGGGTGCACCAGGAAGTCTGACTAGGGGTCAGGCTAAACATATGTCTGTACTGTTGCAGAACTTGTCTGCACTCAGTTTGCTGATGGTCAGTGAGGCTGCTTGCCAAAGCAACACCATCTACTGACCCATCATCAGGGTTCTGAGAGAGCAGGTCAGGGAGAGGGTCACTCTCCTCCTCCTGGTCCTCATCAGTTGCCATGAGCAAGCCCATGTCAGCCCTGTCAACATATGGCTTTAATCTGTTGACGTGGAGCACCCTCAGGGGGCTCCTGGGAGTTCCAAGATTCACCAGGTAGGTGACTTCTCCCTTCTGTTCAACTATTGTATGGGGGCCACTCCACTTGTCCTGGAGGGCTGCTGGGGCCACAGGCTCCAACACCCACACTTTCTGTCCTGGCTGGTATACAGTCAGTACAGCCTTTGGTCATGCCAAGCTTTTTGTAATTCTTGGCTGGCCTCTAGGTTTTTGGTTGCCTTTTTCATGTACTCTGCCATCCGGGAGCGGAGACCAAGTACATAGTCCATCACATCTTGTTTGGGGGCTTGAGAGGTAACTCCCAGCCCTCTTTACCAAACACAGTGGACCTCTCACAGGATGCCCAAATAGAAGCTCAAATGGGCTGTAGCCAACCCCCTTCTGTGGAACCTCTCTGTATGCAAACAACAGGCAAGGAAGAAGAAGGTCCCATTTCCGCCTAAGCTTCTCTGGGAGTCCTTTAATCATTCCTTTCAAGGTTTTGTTGAAGTGTTCAACTAAACCATTGCATTGTGGGTGATAGGGAGTGGTGAACTTATAAGTCACACCACACTCCTTCCACATTGCTTTCAGATATCCTGACATGAAGTTGGTACCTCTGTCAGAAATGACCTCCTTTGGGAAACCCACTCTGGAGAAAACTCCAATGAGGGCTCTTGCCACCACAGGGGCTGTGGTGGTCCTCAGGGGAATTGCTTCTGGGTACCTGGTGGCATGATCCACTACCACCAGGATAAACCTGTGCCCAGATGCAGTTTGAGGGTCAAGGGGGCCAACAATGTCAATCCCTACCCTTTCAAAGGGTACCCCCACCACAGGTAGTGGTATCAGGGGGGCCTTTGTTGTGCCACCTGCCTTACCACTGGCTTGGCATGTGACACAGGAACGACAAAACTCCTTTGTGTCCTCTGACATATGTGGCCAATGAAAATGAAGAACAAGCCTGCCCCAGGTCTTGTTTAGCCCAAGTGTCTTGCTAAAGGGATGTCATGTGCTAGGGTCAAGAGGAACCCCCTAAACGTCTGAGGTATTACCAACCTCCTGGTGGCCCCAGGGGCTAGGTCTATACCCTCAGAATATAGGAGTCCCTCATCCCAATAAACTTTATGGGACCCACTAGCACTCCCAGCAGCCTCAGCAGCAGCCTGCTGTCTGAGGGGTTCAAGAGAGGGGCAGCACTGTTGCTCCTTACTCAGATCTTCCCTAGAAGGGCCCCCTGCCCCCAAGAACTCAACCTGATCAGGCTCAAGTTCCTCTGGGGCAGTTCCTTCTTTAGGATTTGCTTCACCTCCCTCTGGGGGTGAATCTGTGATCTGAGACAGAGGGAAGGCACTGCCTTTACCCTACTGCTCCTCCTCTTGGGAAGCATCTGGTCCATTGTTCCAGGATCCAGAGCTGGTTCAGTGTCATGCATTCTTGCTTGTGACCTGGTCACAGCAAATACCTCTGCAGGGATGCCCAACATCTCAGCATGAGTCCATAACTCTACTTCAGACCAGGCTGAAGTCTCTAGATCATTGCCCAATAGACATTCGACAGGGAGGTCTGCACTGACTACAACCTTCTTGAGGCCAGTTACCCCTCCCCAGGAGAAATTCACAACTGCCAGACTATGGTTGGTCCTGACATTGCTTGCATTGGTCACCTGGTACATTTCGCCCAGGATGATCTGTCCAGGGTCCACAAGATCCTCTGCCACCATGGTGACACTAGCACCTGTGTCCCTAAATGCCAAAGCCTGTTTGCCATTTATTACAGGCTGCTGTTTGTATTTGCCCAGATTACTGGGGCTCACTAGGAAGGACATATTAAGGTCTCCCTCACAAATCAGCATTGCCTGAGTGGGCACTCTGACTAGGTCAGAGTCCACTTCAGAACCCAGGGTCAACCCTACTACACCCTTATTCTGTGTACCACCTCCACCAGTAGCTGAGCTAGGGGGAACAGTTGCCTTAGGGGCAGAAGTGGTGGTGGTTTGGTCTTTGGACTTGTTACAATCAGAAGTCCAGTGCCCTTTCTGTTTACAGAATTTGCACCAGGGCTTCTTTTGGCCTTTTCCCTTGTTGGATTGTGACTCCCCACCAGATGCAGATTTTTGGGGCCCTTGTGAAGACTTCTGGTCTTTTGACTTATCCCCACCTTTCTCAGAGCCCTTAGGATCTTGCTTCTTAGTGTCACCCCCTTGGTTCTGGGGTTTCTGCCTCACCCTGGTTCTGACCCATTTGTCTGCCTTCTTTCCCAATTCTTGGGGAGAGGTCAGATCTGAGTCCACCAGGTATTGATGCAACAACTGGTTCTGGCAATTATTAAGGATCTGTTCTCTCATCATCAGATTATACAATCCCTTGAAATCAGTAACCCTACTGCCAACCAGCCAACCCTCCAGAGCCTTGGTTGCACAATCAACAAAGTCAGTCCAGTCCTGAGTCTGTGCCTTCTGGGTGTCTCTGAACTTCAACCTGTACTGCTCAGTGGTTAAGCCAAACCCATCTATCAGTGCACTCTTCAGGACTTCATAATCATCAGCATCCTCTTCTCTAACAGTGAGGAGCTTGTCTCTACCTTTGTCTGAAAAGGAGAGCCACAAGATTGCTGCCCACTGCTTTTGGGGGACCTGCTGTACTCTATAGGCCCTCTCCATAGCAGTTATCCACTTGTGGATATCATCCCCACTCTGGTAGGGAGGAACAACCTTGCTCAGGTTCCTATGGTCTGGAATAGATTCTCTGCCTCTAGGGACACTGTTGCTGCCACCAAGGGGTTCTAACCCCTCTCTTCTAGAAGCTCTCTGGGTCTCCAGGGCTTCTCTATCCAGTGCCAACTGCTTGGTTCTGAGGGCAACTCTTGCTTCCTCATACTGCAGCAGTTTGCACATTCTTTCAGAGGAGGTCTCTCTTATGGGAAAGTATGAGTTCCTCTGGTGGACAAATTCTCTGCCAGAGTGATAAGAGTGGTCAGATTCCCTTGAAGGGGACCTATGCCTCTCCTCCACTCTGTCAGCTCTCTTAGGGAGAATTCCTCTGTCCTCTTCAGGCCCCTTGAGGCCTGGCCCTTCAATCACAGAGTCCTGGTCATTCTGATGTTCATCATCTGACCCAGATACTGTAATTGACCCACCCACTGATTCAGACCCATTAGCTCCTAGAGCCAATCTAAGATCATCTGCTGTCAGCAGATCTATCAGGTGTAGGGTTGAGGGACTCTGTCCTAGCCTCAGGTGTCTTTCAACACACATGGCTCTCAAGTCAGAGAAAGCCATGTCCTTATACTGAGGCTGAGTGGATCCACTGGTTCCACCCTTTAAGGACATTCTAGTGTTGTGCAGTGTTGTACTACCTACACTAGTTTGTGGCCTACTGATACTAGCTTGAGCTGTAGAAAGGGTGTGCTATCCCTTGGCACACAGCTCTAAGTTCAGTAGAACTTATTGATACTAAGCTTGACTTTATATGTACCTTAAGTACCTATAGTGGTTTTCAGTTAGTAATTCAAATAGAGATTTTCTGGTAAAACAATAGCAAGCTGGAATCCCACACGCTGCCCACCAATGTGAGAAGTTGGCCTGGTATATGCTGTTCACTAATTAAAGTGGACACCTTGCACCAGAACAATTCGACTCTTATGGTAGATAGGTTTAAGACAACCTTTATAGAAAGCTATCCTAGTGGTAGCTGTGGAGAGCAGCCTTCAGGCTAAGTCTTGAAGGAATGTAAAGCAGCTTGTTTTACCACACAATCTCTTGAATCACCAAATGAAAAGACACCACACAGGTATATATATCAAATATATATGTATTTGTAGGAGAGTAGGATCTGCCTCTTATGTTGCCCCCACTTTTTTTTCTGATGTTTACACTGGTTTCTGGCTATAGTCTGGCTGGGCCCCTGCTAATCAGGGCCCCAGCCTCTCTGTTCTCTCTAAACGATTTGGAGTGCACTCTAGGTGCACTAGTGATTGGATACTGTGGTACCTTATGAGTCCCTAGTATATGGTACCTTAGGTACCAAGGGCATAGGTACTTCACAGGCCTACCAGGGGCTGCAGCATGTATTATGCCACCCCTGGGAAGCAGACTAAATCTGACACCACAGGCCTGCTACTGCAGCCTGAGTGAGGAAGTGCTAGCACCCCTCACTGAGATATAGGTTCCCTATATCTCTCCTGCACACACATATGAACCTATCAGTCACCCCTAAGGCAGGCCCTATCAATCCTGAGGGCAGGGTGCTTGGCTTCTATGTGAGGGGGTGCCTCTGCCTGAGCAGGGCCCCTCTGCAGCTCTCAGAGTCCATTCTCTGGTGCTGTTTGTGGATGCGGTTAAATCATATACTTTTAAGTTGCATTATATCCTCGCAGTAAAATGCTAACTTTGGAATGGCTGCATCGAAACATGTCGTGTTTGGTGTCAAACATCTTGGAATACTACCCCCGCCAGTCCTGGCGGCGGGGGTAGCATTCCACCCTTCTAGAGGGACAGACATGTACCTACTGTGGAAACGCGGTAGAATCCTGCAGAGCCCTGGCATCACAAAATGGATGCCACCAGTCACAGACACTGGGCTGCCCTCCTGCTGATGACCAACACTCGCAGTGGAGGAAGCCCAACAATAGATATCCTGTCCCAAGGGGTGTGACCACCTTCCAGACAGGGTTTAGTGTATTGGGGCTGGGTGGGTGCACTCTTAGAGTGCTTTGAAGTCCTGCACTGGGGGAGCAGAAGGCTCCTCTGTGCATATGCTAGTTCAAACCGGCTCAGGGGCTACCTGTCCCTGCTCTGGCGCGAAACTGGACAAAGGGAAGTGGGAGTAGCCACCCACTCCCCTGACCCTCCCATAGGTAGGGTCATAGAGCTAGTCCCTCCCCTCCTTTTAGTATAAGAGGGGGAACCTGTGCATTGCACCCTAGATTTCCCTGGACGACGCTCTACAAGAAGAATCCTGGACCTTCGACGTTCCACTACCTTTGGAAGACTGAAGAATCTCCCTTGGAGTCAAGGAGTGACTCCCCTGCTTGGCCGGCACCAAAAACTACAAACGACGGTCGCAAACTACGCCGCTCCCGCCGGAGTCCGAAGTCCCTGCAGCCCAAGAAGTGGATTTCCTGACTTCTCAAAGGCCATCGTGAGTCCCCAGCGAAGCTGAGGCCAGTGGACCCCAAGAGTAACGAGGAACCGCGACCCCTGGGTACCGTGCACTATTGTCGAGTGCAACCCCTTCACAACGTTCCACGAACTTGTGCTTTGGACCACGTGTGGTCCCAGCCTCCAGCAGGAATCCCTCCTAAGATCAGAGGCCTACCACGTCCCGAGTGACCGTGAGCCCCTGTGAGCGGATCCTCCCGAGGCGTCTTCGCGATTCCTTGCCAGCCGGCTTGTGGGTCCCCCGAAGACTCTGTAAAGAAACCGAAGGGCTCCCCTGGTTGCTCCAGACCTGCCCTGACTTACCCTCGCTGGGTGAGTCCCACAGACCTTGCTGGTCTCTGCCATTGTCTCTTCACACTTTCCCCGAGACTTGCTGTTACCAAGGCTTGGTGGCTCCGATCGAGTTGCCGACACCGCCGTAAGCTGCAGACATCGTGGGACACGCCGAATCCAGCTCCTGGTCGTCGACGACGCCTCCTGGACCTCGTGGCTGAAGAGTCAAGGCAACCGCGAACGACCTGAATCTTGCGACGACGGTGGGCATCCATCTTCCTTGCCCCGAGTCACTGCCAAGTGACTTTGAACACTGTCCCCTCTGCTTTCAGGTCTTCCATCTTCTGAATCCAGGCTTGGATTCCTCCGGACACTTCTCCTGTCGCCGCAAGCAGCAAGTCTTCACTGGCTCCCATTGAAAACGATGCCGCTACCCGACACCAAAGAACACCTATGCACCCGGCTCCCCTGGGTGAGGTAACTTCAGCACTACGGTGCTCCTGTGGGTGTGGGCCCTAGAACAACTTACCCTGTAAGTGGCTGGCTTGTAGCTTCCCTAGAAGTGTCCTAAAACTAACTTTCTAAGTGCGACAATTGCATTGACTCGTACAGGGTTCGCGTCTGTGTTAGACACACCGCGTCCATCTCCTTTGCAACACTAGCTAGAACTGTATCCTTCGACTCGTACTGAGTCCGATCGGTGTTCGCCTCGAACACACAAAGGGCCTGTAACTCCGAGATCTACATTGCACCGACTCGCACCAGGTTCGCGTCTGTGTTAGACACAGCGCGTCCATCTCCCTTGCATCTCTATCTGAAACCGCGTCCTTCGACTCGTACAAGGACCGATCGGTGTGTTCGCCTCGAACATGCAAGGGACCTTAAACAGTGATATCTCAATCGCGTCTGAGCGCATAGACTCGTACAGGACTCGCACCGGAGCCAGGTCACCGCGTCCGTCCCCTGTGGGTCTCCTATAACTACCTGGGGTGGTTCTTGGGGGTCCCTCGATTCTAGATGCCCTAGACCTAGGTCTAGCAAACTAAGATTGTGATATTCGATTGTGCTAAACTTATTGTGATAATATTTGACTTGTACATATGTTCCTGACCTCTAATCTCATAAAGAGATTAGTAGAGAGTGTTTATTAATAAATACATATATATTTGATATATATACCTGTGTGGTGTCTTTTCATTTGGTGATTCAAGAGATTGTGTGGTAAAACAAGCTGCTTTACATTCCTTCAAGACTTAGCCTGAAGGCTGCTCTCCACAGCTACCACTAGGATAGCTTTCTATAAAGGTTGTCTTAAACCTATCTACCATAAGAGTCGAATTGTTCTGGTGCAAGGTGTCCACTTTAATTAGTGAACTGCATATACCAGGCCAACTTCTCACAGTATTTATTATTAACAACTCTCTACTAATCTCTTTATGAGATTAGAAGTCAAGGACATATGCACAAATCAACGTTTCACAATAAATTAAGCACAAATATGGCTGGGGCCCTAGGGGCGTACCAGACCATATACTAAAAAAGAGACTTAGAAACAACGACTTGCAAAGGGACAAGGCCTAGGGCCTTCAGAAGTGCTGGGGCCTCACGAAACCACCCAAGGCAGGTAAGTAAAGGACCCACGGGGGACGCGTGCAGTGTGGATACACAGGCGCGAATCGCCGTTGACTTCAATGGGGCAAGTCGCGGTTGGAAATTAAGAGTTTTAGGATACTTCGGGAGAACCTACAAGCAAGTCACTTACAGGGTAAGTAGTTCTAGGGCCAACACCCACAGGAGCACCGTAGTGCTGGAGTTACCTCACCCAGGGAAGCCGGGTGCATAGGTGTCCTTTGGTGTCGGGTCGCGGCGTCGTTTTCAATGGAGGACAATGAAGACTTGCTGCTTGTGAAGTCCGAAGAAGTGTCCGGTGGAATCCAAGCCTGGATTCGGAAGATGGAAGACCTGAAAGCAGAGGGGACAGTGTTCAAAGTCACTTGGCAGTGACTCGGGGCAAGGAAGATGGATGCCCACCGTCGTCGCAAGATTCAGGTCGTTCGCGGTTGCCTTGACTCTTCAGCCACGAGGTCCAGGAGGCGTCGACGACGACCAGGAGCTGGATTCGGCGTGTCCCACGATGTCTGCAGCTTACTGCGGTGTCGGCGACTCGATCGGAGCCAACAAGCCTTGGTAATAGCAAGTCTCGGGGAAAGTGCGAAGAGGCAGTGGCGCAAACCAGCAAGGTCTGGGGGACTCACCCAGCGAGGGTAAGTCAGGGCAGGCCTGGAGCAACCAGGGGAGCCCTTTGGTGTCTTTAGAAAGTCTTCTGGAGACCCACAAGCTGGCTGGCAAAGGATCGCGAAGGCGCCTCGGGAGGATTCGCTCACAGGGGCCCACGGTCACTTGGGACGTGGTAGGCCTCTGATCTTCGGAGGGATTCCTGCTGGAGGCTGGGACCACACATGGTCCAAAGCACAAGTTCGTGGAACGTTGTGAAGGGGTTGCACTCGACAATAGTGCACGGTACCCCGGGGTCGCGGTTCCTCGTTACTCTTGGGGTCCACTGGCCTCAGCTTCGCTGGGGACTCACGATGGCCTTTGAGAAGTCATGAAATCCACTTCTGGGGCTGCAGGGACTTCGGACTCCGGCGGGAGCGGCATAGTTTGCGACCGTCGTTTGTAGTTTTTGGTGCCTGCCAAGCAGGGGAGTCACTCCTTGACTCCAAGGGAGATTCTTCAGTCTTCCAAAGGTAGTGGAACGTCGAAGGTCCAGGATTCTTCTTCAGAGCGTCGTCCAGGGAAATCTAGGGTGCAATGCACAGGTTCCCCCTCTTATACTAAAAGAAAGGGAGGGACTAGCTCTATGACCCTACCTATGGGAGGGTCAGGGGAGTGGGTGGCTACACACACTTCCCTTTGTCCAGTTTCGCGCCAGAGCAGGGGCAGGTAGCCCCTGAGCCGGTTTGAACTGGCATATGCACAGAGGAGCCTTCTGCTCCCCCAGTGCAGGACTTCAAAGCACTCTAAGAGTGCACCCACCCAGCCCCAATACACTAAACCCTGTCTGGGAGGTGGTCACACCCCCTTGGGACAGGATATCTATTGTTGGGCTTCCTCCACTGCGAGTGTTGGTCATCAGCAGGAGGGCATCCCAGTGTCTGTGACTGGTGGCATCCATTTTGTGATGCCAGGGCTCTGCAGGATTCTACCGCGTTTCCACAGTAGGTACATGTCTATCCCTCTAGAAGGGTGGAATGCTACCCCCGCCGCCAGGACTGGCGGGGGGGTAGTATTCCAAGATGTTTGACACCAAACACGACATGTTTCGATGTAGCCATTCCAAAGTTAGCATTTTACCGCGAGGATATAATGCACTTAAAAGTATATGGTTTAACCGCATCCACAAACAGCACCAGAGAATGGACTCTGAGAGCTGCAGAGGGGCCCTGCTCAGGCAGAGGCACCCCCTCACATAGAAGCCAAGCACCCTGCCCTCAGGATTGTTAGGGCCTGCCTTAGGGGTGACTGATAGGTTTACATGTGTGTGCAGGAGAGATATAGGGAACCTATATCTCAGTGGGGAGTGCTAGCACCACCTCACCCAGGCTGCAGTAGCAGGCCTGCGGTGTCAGATTTAGTCTGCTTCCCAGGGATGGCATAATACATGCTGCAGCCCCTGGTAGGCCTGTGAAGTACCTATGCCCTTGGTACCTAAGGTACCATATACTATGGACTCATAAGGTACCACAGTATCCAATCACTAGTGCACCTAGAGTGCACTCCAAATCGTTTAGAGAGAACAGAGAGGCTGGGGCCCTGATTAGCAGGGGCCCAGCCAGACTATAGCCAGAAACCAGTGTAAACATAAAAAAAAAGTGGGGGCAACATAAGAGGCAGATCCTACTCTCCTACAGAGGATATGAACTTGAAGGCGTTATCTGGAGAGGTAACGTCCCCCGGTTGCCCAGCTGACCTCCCGGTGGAGGTTAATCCAATTTCAATTCAATGAATGAGCAATTGATCAGGCCGAAATACACTTTTTTATTGTACAACATAGAAGAAAGAAAACTTCTAATTATTCTCAAAGGAAGAGTGTCATAAACAACATGGACGGATCAAATAAATTCAAGCCCAATGAGTTAATTGGAACAAACCCAATGCATTTCGGGCGAACCCTTCGTCAGGGGAATTTACATCGCCAGTGTAAAATGGACGTACTTGTCCGTGTACTGAAGTACCATTTCAGTACACAGACAAGTCCAGACTGCGTGCTGCCAGCGATAACCTGGCAGCACGCAGAACTTTAACTCACATTATCTATCAGCAGTTTGTACGTTGGAATGCATCTACCACTACTTTGTGAAGATAGGAGGATGGCAGGGGGTTGATGGGGTGCAAACAATTACACTGAGGTACAATAAGGGCTGATTACAGATTCTTTAACAGGACCCCATTGAGACCAAGTGGGGTGGACGAGCTATTGTTTGCATCACATTAAGCTCCCTGATCCGCCCCTCAGAATTTCTGGCGCCCATGCCCAAGGACGGCCCTGCACGCAGCCTCGTCTTGAGTTCTCCAATTTGCATGACTGCTTCTGTGTGGTAGAAACTCAGATGTGTCATATTCAAATAAGTTAAACTGGGACAAGACAGAATTCTATCACCTTTCAGACCCTCCCTGTTATGGAAACCTTTTTTTTGGCAGCCTGTGCTTTGGGTGACCCTGACTCCTGTGTAAATAACCGGGAATGATATTTGACTCTCAGCTTACTATTACTAATCAGATCGACAGTCATGCTTTCATCAGCTGAGTACTTTGAAACAAATTGTTCGCCTCTTCTCTTTTCCACACACCATGCACATCGCGAATGCACTGTCTATGCCTGAACTGGTTCCCACGCTCTTTGGATTTGCCCAGATATGCAGTGCGAGAGGTACAGCTGGTTCGCAATTCAGCACCCAGGATGGTCCCGGCCAAAATGCGTTCAGACCCCGAGATACTAAAATTTAGTAAAGTAAGTTTTAGAACCTGGTTCTTTCCCAGCCAAAATTCTTTCCTGAATAATGCAACGTCAACGTAGAGGACTCCTCCCAACTCAGCAAGATTGAGTTTCTTCATCCTGAAATGGTTCGAGGTTTCTCTTTTCAGCAAACTTCTAACAGCACCAAAATACCCTAAGGGTGGCGGTGGAGCTTCATCAAACACATGGCATAAGCATCATGTGGTACCAGGCAAAGGACTAGTCCAAAGAACACATGGGTTACCCAGGCAAGGGGCTAGCGGAGAGCCAGTCCAAAGGTAGGCGCCCACCAATGACACCCATACTGAGGTGGTCTGACAGAAGGAGCCCACTAGGGGCAGCCGTGGCGATGGCAGCCATGGCACGCACCAGCACAGAGTGGGCCTTACAGATGAAGCCTACAGGGTCATCAAATTGGGGGGCCAATCAAGAGATGCTTGATGGATGGAGTCCTCATGGGCACGCCAGGGAGGGCCTGCAGACTGACAATGTAACTGGATTGCTTCAATGATGAAGCCCACAGCTGACGCCCTGGAGACTGAGTCAGTCTGGGAGATGATGCACACAGGACATTTCTGTGCGCACCATCAGAGACAACAGGGGGAAAGAGGAGTCTCTATCCAAAGTAAATTTCATTTGGCAGACTGCTAAATCTGTTTGTAGGTGTGAACTCTGTACTGCATAGCTGGCATCACACTGTTCTCAGCATCCCGTCCCCACTGACCAGTCCTCTTTGGGGTCTTAAATGTGTGCATCTGTTGAGGGCGCGTAATTTTATATAGTATGGCAAAATACCTTATTTTCTGCAGCCAAACCTACTCTTTTCTCCTCTCTTTTGGGGTCAGGACGATCCCATACCGCCCTCTCTACCCCAACCAGTCCGCAAACATCTGAGTCCCATGCTGGGAGTTTACCCTGGAATAAAAAGGCCTGCACAGGTCATACATAGGCCTGCTCTGTGCTGGTGCAAGAGGAGAGCTGCTGAGAGGCCTCTCTGAATGGAAACTGCTACAAAGCCGCACAAGCCTCTTGGACACGGCCCAGCCAGACATGGCAAGTCTGAAAAAGACCACTGTTTGGCGACATAAAGGAAGCAAAGGACACAGAAGCAGTAGCAGCTGCTGCCAATACAATACAAAGTGGTGGGGCAGAGCTGGGGGAGTGGGGTAAACAATAATTATTTATTATGGTGCTCTCTGCTCCCGGAAGTCCATGGGCCAGCACAGGCTCCCAGACGCCCCACCCAATCCAGAGGCTACTCTCATGCTATTACCCAGCATGAGAGCAGCACCAGGATTGGTCTGAGCGGCCTAGGTAGGCGCTCACTCAGGGACTTAGAGCCCGTGCCTAATCTCCACTGGGCTGTATGACACAGCTGGGTTGGAGAAATATGAGTGCGCATGTCGGTTTGGTCGTCCTAAGACGGCCGGCCAAACCAACATGCCCACTTACAGTGCCCACTACCACTCCTACTCCCAGTCCCTGCCATTGTCAATCGAGGACAGCCTGATCCCGCCACACCTTAGACTCTGATCGGCTCACACAATGAAAAAAAAATTAATAAAATTGTTTCATTATCATTTTATTTTTCATCTGCTGGCGCAGTGGGACGACGCTCCTCTGCCATTACGGAGGAGCCACCACTACACAGAAGCCACTGGATTGCTTATACTGAGGCAGATATGTTACACTGATTAGTCTCTACCCATTTCCTAATAGTTATTTGCATAGAAAGTTCCTTTTAGCTGGGCTTGAGGCCACTCTGAGAGCACAGCATCTACACACCAATGCAAGCCCCAGCAACGAGAAAACATATACATGCGTGCAGGCACACACACACAAGCACACAAGCTCAATCAGATCATGCGTGCACACAGACAAACATGTGCATGCACAATTGCACATATAAAGATATGCATACGCACACATGGGCATGCTCAACCATGTATGTATTGTATTGTAATTGCATTTATATAGCGCTTACTACCCCTGACGAGGCGTCAAAGCGCTTTTTTGACGAGTAGCACGCTACTCCGGGACCCATAGAGGATTAGTGTTGAATTAGTATAGTGAAACATGCAAGTTAATTTTTAAGTGGTGGATAGGTTAGTCAGTTATTTGGATTCGGAAGGATAGCAGAAGGATAGAAGAGGAAAAAAGGTTTGTATTTATATAGCGCTTGTTACCCCTGATGGGGAGTTGAAGTACGCTGCTCCGGAAACCCATAAAGGATTAGTGGTGAATTAGTATGGTGAAATATGAAAGTAATTTGAGTGGTGGATATTAGTCAGTTATTTGGAGTGAGAAGGATAGCGGAGGGATAGAAGGGGAAGAAAGGTTTGCAATCATATAGCACCTGTTACCCCTGATGGGTGTTGAAGCGCTTTTCTGGCGAGTAGCACGCTACTCCGGAACCCATAAAGGATTAGTGATGAAAATTAGTATAGTGAAATATGAAGTAATTTGAGTGGTGGATATGTTATTCAGTTATTTGGATAGAGAAGGGTAGGTGGAGGGATAGAAGAGGGAAAGAGGTTTGTATTTATATAGCGCTTGATAACCCTGATGGGGTTTTGAAACGCTTTTTTGGCGAGTAGCACGCTACTCTGGAACCCATAAGGATTAGTGTTGAATTAGTATGGTGAAACATGAAATTAATTTGAGTGGTGGATATGTTAGTCAGTTATTTGGATTGAGAAGGGTTGAGGAGGGGTAGAAAAGGGAAAAAGGTTTGCATTTATATAGCGCTTGTAACCCTGATGGGGTGTTGAAACGCTTTATTGGCGAGTAGCATGCTACTCTGGAACCCATAAAGGATTAGTGGTGAATTAGTATAGTGGAATATGGAATTTGAGAAGTGAACATGTTAGTCTGTTATTTTGATTGAAAAGGATAGTGGAGGGATTGGTTTTATTTTTTTTTAGGTCATAGCAGTAGGAGGAGGCTTTTGGATGAGTAAAAAGGGTTTTTGGAGGGGAAGAGTCAGAGGGAAGAGTTTAGAAAGGTTTGTTTTGGGGGATCGGTATAGTAAAAGAGGTGTCAGATGATGCAAGGAGGGGTAGAGTAGGAGAGAGTCTAGAAAGGGTTATTTTGGGGATCATAGTAGTGGTATGGGGTTTGGGATAAATGAGAGAGTGGATGTAGAGGATATATTGATAGATGTATAGGGTGAGAGATAGGGTAGTGCATTGGAAAGAGTAGTAGAAAGAAGTTTGAGATTAGTCAGAGATGTTGGGTTAGAAAATATATTGAGAGAAGTATAGGCTGAGAAATAGGGTAGTGCATTTGAAATGCTAAATTAGAAGAAAGTGATAAATATATAGATCCATAAGTACATTGAAAGTATATAGATGCATAAAGGAGGTAAGTATATGTAGATTAAAGATATTGATAGAGGTACAGGATGAGAAATAGGGTAGTGCATTGGATATGCTTTTTCAGGAGAAAAGTAACAGACACACAGATTCAAGTACATGGAGGTACATAGATGCACAATGGAAGCAAGTACATGTAGACCAAAGATGATTTTTTTTATTTGTTTATTTATTTTTGTTTGTTTTTTATTTATTTATTTATTTTTACAACATAATTATTCTACATGTTTATACAAAGCAATACACAAAGATAGGTACATATCTATAGTGAAAATAAATGCTTATATACAGCGGGATATGCTGTAAATTTCTGTTTGCGTATGGTGCTTATGTGGGGAAGAGCCAATTCTTGAGTAGTTTTCTGAAGATAAGGTGGATCTTATGTTGGGGGGTAAAGAGTTCCATAGTTTGGCTGCTTGAACAGAGAAGGATGTGCCACTCATGGTTTTTTTCTTGTATCTTGGGATTTTGAGGCGAGATGCCCCTTTAGAGCGGAGGTTCCTTTGTTGAATGTGTTTGGTGATTTTATTCCTGATGAAGAGCGGTCCCATTCCATGTATTGCTTTGTGGGTGATACAAAGTAGCTTGAACGTGGATCTTCTGGCAACCGGTAACCAATGCAGGGCTTTCAAAGCAGGTGAGATGTGGAATCGCGGTTTGATATGCAAGAGTAGTCTGGCAGCCGAGTTTTGAATCCGTTGTAGTCTTTTCATGGCCGTTAAAGGTGATCCGTGGTAGAGGCTATTGGCGTAATCGAGTTTGGACAGAACAAGGGAGATGGTAGCTTGGACTTTGTGTGGAAATCCTAAATGAGGGAAAATTTGTCGCAGAGTTTTTATTGTGACAAAGCTTGATCTTGCTAGTTTGTCCACTTGGGCATTCATTGACAGCTTGGAGTCCATGGTCATTCCGAGGTTTCTTACTTCCTTCGATACTTTAGGCGGTGATCCCAGTTCATCAGGCCAGGCGGCAAGCGGGTCATAATGTTTCCAATCGCCACACGTGAGTATTTCTGTTTTGGAAGCATTCAATTTGAGATGGCTCCAAGTCATCCACTGATCCACAGCTGAGACAACTGAAAATTGGGGATTTTCCAATGTCTTTGGGGCATTCCAGTTGAAGGAGTATTTGCGTGTCATCTGCATAGTTATAGCACGTGAGGTGAAATTGATTGATCAGTTCCGGTAATGACTTCATGTAGATGTTGAAAAGCATGGGCGAGATGATAGAGCCTTGAGGGACCCCTGCTTTTGTGGAGTATGGTTTGGACGAGAAAGGTGGGGTATGGATGACATTAGTTCTGTTTCGAAGGTAGAACTCGATCCAGTCTAGAGCAGTTCCCTCTTTGCCGGCTTCATAGAGTCTTTGTTTCAGAGTGTCATGGTCAACCGTGTCAAAGGCAGCCGAGAGGTCCAAGAGGAGTAGTGCAGCAACCCCGATGCGGTCTACTGTATTCTTCAGGTCATCCCAGATGGCAAGGAGGGCAGATTCAGTGCCTCTTCCCGGACGGAATCCTGTTTGGAAGTCTGAAAGTATGTCATTCTCTTCAATGAATTGTGACATCTGGGCGAACGCTGCTCTTTCTATCAGTTTGCCCAGGAAAGGTCCATTTGTAATGGGTCTGTAGTTGTCAGGGTTCAGCGGGTCCAAGTTTGTTTTCTTCAGTAAAGGGCGTATGTATGACTTTTTGAGTTCTTCTGGAAATATTCCGGTAGTTAAGGAATCGTTGATGATTCTTCTTACTGGAGTGGCAGCAGAGGTTGTTAAAAGAATTGTCTTGAAAGTTTGTGGTGGACAGGGGTCAGAAGGGCTGCCGGCAGGCCTGCTTGCTTTGACCAGGTCCATAAATTCATCGTGTGAGATGTGTTGGAAGGAACGGAGAGGCTGGGTTAGAGTATTCTTGGATTGTTGTTTTGTACAAGGGTTAGTGCTGGTGCTTTGTTTCTGTTTTAAGTATGAGCCCAATGTGTCTGCTTTGTCCATGTAATGATTTGCCAGTTTGTCTGTGAAATCTTGAGTAACAGGATGAGTTCCTTCTAGGCAATTTGGTTTGCGAAATTCATTGAGTATTTTATAGAATTCTTTATTTGCACATTTAGCATTTTGAATTCTGTCTGAATAGTACCTTTTCTTAGCTTTTTTGATAGCTGACTTGTATAATCTGTTAATTTTCTGTAGGTGAAGTTTGTCTTGTTTGGCGTTTGTTTTGTGCCAGGTGCGTTGCAGCTTTCTAATTTGTTGTTTTATGTCTTTTATTTCTATGTTTCTCCAAGGCGCTTTTTTTCTTTTGTTCTGTTGTGTGGTTTTGAGTGGTATCAGGATGTCAAAAGCTTCCTGTAGCCACTCATATAGTTTTCTAACAGAATTTATTGTTTCCAGATTTGTACTGGATGGAAGTTGTGTTTCTAAGTGCTCCAAATTGAGATTGTTCCACGGCCGATAGGTGGATGGATGTAAGGTAGTTTTAGGTGAGTCGCTTAATGTTGTTTTATGTTGGAAAGCAAGCAAGTGGTGGTCTGACCATGTGACTGGAGTTATAGTTTGAAAGGTAACTAGTTCGGTATTAGCAAAAATGACATCTAGGATATGTCCATTGATGTGTGTGGGTTTGTGTACAATCTGATGCAGGTTCAGTGCATCTAGGCCAGTGATTATTGTTTTGGGATGGGTCATACTGGGTTTGTCAAACCAAATGTTGAGGTCACCCAGAACGCATAGGTTGGAGTGTATTGTTATCAGGTTTGAAACTGTGTCTAGAAGGTCGCTGGGAATGTCGCCTTGCTAGGTGGAGGTCTGTAAAGGAGCAGGAAGTTAAAGGAGGAAGACGGTGTAGGATTGCATCTTGTTAGAAGAGCCTCACAATTCTTTATGGAGATGTCGTCAACTTTAGTGATATGTAATGTTTGCCTGAACACAACAGCTAAACCACCTCCTTTTTTGCCTATACGATTTTGGGTGATCGTTTGATAGCCTAGAGGAATGGCTTCATGCAGGACTGAAGCCATATCATCTCCCAACCATGATTCAGTTATGAATAGTATGTCTGGTTTTGCATCTGTGAGAAGGTCGTAGATGTGATGTTTGTTTTTAGAGAGGGATCGAGCATTTATTAGTAGACAGTTTAGAGAATGGCCTTTGGTGATAGTGAGACTTTGTTTTGTAGAAGAGTGATCAGTATTGTGTGGGTTTGTAGCAGGTGTGTTTTTAGTTCTGGCATTAGCTGTATTAGGATAGCAATTGTGTAGCTGTTCTGTATCATGTTCCTCATCCAGCATGCTAAGAAGGCATTTTGATGGGTCTGTGTGTGTATGTGGTGGAGATGGTGTTTGAGAGTGAGTTGGTGTGCTGTGTTGTTTTCGTGGTGTAACATTGTTGTGCAGTAGACATGGGGAAGCAAAGTTGTGAGGTGTGGCACGTTGCTTATATTGTTTGCGTGTGCTTAGGGCAGAAGGTGTATGAGTCAGGGGTGGTGGTGCAGCATGTGGGTCATGTAGTAAGGTTCTTAATTGTCCAATGGATGAGAGGCGTTTAGAAGAGAGTTGCTGTGTTGCTGTATCTGTGTTAGGTGTGGTGGAAGAGAGAAAGCTTGGCATTGGAGTTTGTTCCTTTGTGTGGTTTGAAAGGTGGGTGTATGTTTGTATTTTGTGATGGTAAGTATTATGAGGTGTTGCGCTTTGAAGATCTTGTTGTGCTACTGTGTTTGATATGTTTTGTTTTTGAGGAGTAGTGAAAAGGGGTGCTGGTGTATTTGTTTCATGCAATGGATTTGGTTGTATAGTATTGTTTGTGAGAGGAGGATGTAAGGTAGAGGGGGTGGTGATGTGTTTATGAGTAGAGTGTATGTTGTGTGTAGGAGGGAATGAAGTAGAGGTAAGAGTGTTTGTCTTAGACTGGTTTGTTGCAAGAGTTAAAAAGTGTGGTGGTGTGCAGTGTATGTGTTGTGCGTTAGTGTTATTATGGTAGAGGGAAGAGGAGGGTGTTGGTTGGACAAATGATGGAAGGCTGATTATATGTTTGTTAGTGATAAAAGATGGTCTGTTAGCAGTAATTAGAGCAGGGAGCGTGTGTCTGGATGGGATGTAGTTATGTATGGTGTTGAATGGCGTTGTGTTAGTGATGAGTGGATTGGTTAGTGGTATAGGATAGAGTTGTGTACTGTTTGTAGGTGATGGTGGGTATGTGTGGTAGTTGGGATAGAAGGGTGTATAGATGTGGTTTGGTTGGTTTTGTAGTATATGCTGGTACAATGATTTGTGCATAGGGTTGTGTGTGGTGTACATTTGGTGTGAGTGTGTTACTATGTTTGTGGATGTGGATGGTGTGGGGTGGGTATTACTGAATGAGAACATGGGCAGCATTTCTGGCCCTGGTCCCGACCAGTCTCAAACAGGCAACTGCCCTTGTCCTCTCTGCCCTTAGCTGAGACGCCCTAAGCCTTGGCCTTTTATAGCCTTAGTACTCAGGTGACCCCTTCAGCCAATGAGAACCCTAGCCCTAACACTATACAATCACAACACCAGCCCTAATATCCAGAACCAATAGGAGACCAGGACTTTACAGCCAATCTTAGCCCTAGTCCAAGCACCCAATCAGTTTAAAAAACCCTGATCTCTACGTCCAATAGAGGCCCTAGCCCTACCAGTAGTCCCAACCCAAGTCCAAGCAACCAATGGCACAGGAAGCCCTAGTCCCTACTTCCAATAGAAAGCCTAACCCTACTCTTAGTCCCACACCTAGTCCAGCAACCAATCACACCAGAAGCCCTAATCGCTACTTCCAATTAAAGGCCTAACCCTAGCCCCACCCTAGTCCCAACAACCAATAACACAGGAAGCCATAGTCCCTACTTCCAATAGAAATCCTAACCCCAGCCCTAGTCCCAAACCTACACTGATTGTGTCACAGACCCAGAAACCAATCAGAACCCTCAAATACCCAACCAATGAGGACACTGACCCTAATCCAATAGAAACACCAGATACAACCACGAATCAGTGTACACATGTACCAAACAATAGCAGACTATATAAGGTCCCAGCTACCTCAGACAAGGTTTGCGGGCCAGGGAGTTGGAAGCTGCTCCTCTATTCAGAAATCTCCTAGGAGACAGACAGGCTCAATCCACACTTTGGACTTCTGCAGGTAAGGGCCTAACAAACTTGTCCTCTAACAATACTGTTTGTATAAAACATTACTCTCTCTCCTGGCGAAAAAAAACGAAGTGCACAGTCCCTATTAAACACAGTTTAAACAGCTCACAGCAGATTACTGCTGTCTCAGAGCACCCTCTGATGTAGAACATCCCTGTTGCTGGGGTGGGGGAGGAGGGGCTGGTTTCACTGACTTGTTAACACAAAATGGTGGCTGGGGGTGCACTGCTTAACATACAGGTCTTAGCACAGAGCAAAGGAGAAATTTGGAGGGAAAAACTGATAGTCACTGGGAATGAGAGGGAAAAACTACAGAGTTTGGACTGCAAATCCCACAATTCAACAGGTTAAATGAAAGCAGTCACGGGCAGGAAAAACCACAAGTTTAAACACAAAAACAGGTAATAAATTATGCAATTACGGGCAGGTTAAAACTACAATTTTAAACTAACAACAAAGACATGCATGCACACACATGGGCACACTCAAGCAGGCATGCATGTGTCCTGACAGAAACACACACACGTATACACACAATCAAAACATGTGCTGATATTTATATATTTATTTAAGGGCAGACAATGATGGAAAAAAACAAGCATGCAGGCATATTTAAAACAAAAATACAAATACACACGTGCATTCCTGCACAAAGCGATGAATAAGTGTGGACACAGACCAGGCACTTAAGGCATCGTGATGCCAGACACACACACAAGCATGAGCTAATCAGACATATAATTAAAACAGAAATGCATCAATGCACTAAACAGGCGCATACGTCTGCACTCACATTTAATCACAGACATGCATGTGTTAAAAAGACACGTGCATGCATGCACACATACAAAAGCATGTATCTACATCAGGGGGTTCCAACCTTTTGCATAACAAGAGCCACTTATGTTAAACGAAAATCATCGCGAGCTGCTATTATTAGTGGTGTAATAGTGACCACATCAGAGAAGATAACATTAGTAATCACCATGTCCTCGATTACCAGCAGTGAACCCTCAGTGCATCAGGAGGGTTACTAACAGTAATGTAAAAAAGGCTTCGTCAATTTGGAGTGCCTATATGCAGGTAATATATGCCATCTGCAGTGCCCCTGGCGCAAAAGTAATCATATTAATAATAAGTCTCTGCACATGATTTATCGCTCAAAAATTACCTTTCTATATATTTTGGAAATTCAACCATTTTTCTCCAAACATCAGCTTATGAATTCTGAGAATACACACATTTCTGTCTTGGAATACACAATTTTGTCATGCATATGTTAATTTAACCAAGCAAAAAGTTACAATTTAGAAGGCTGGGATGCACACAGGAGAGCTACCCGCTGGTAGCTGGAGAGCTACTAGCGGCTCACGAGCTACTAGTTAGAGAAGCCTAATCTACATTCACCGACATTCACAGACACACAACTATATGGGCTACACAGGCACACCCGTGAACACAGGGTCATGCATTCTCATACCTCGATGCACCGACACATGCACGCCTGTGCACACAGGCGCGAGCATGCACCCACACAGACTTGCGCGAATCACACACAGGTTTGCACAGACACACACGACCATGCAGACACACAACTGTAAGGGCTACACAGGCACACCCGTGAACACAGGGTCATGCATTCTCATACCTGGATGCACCGACACATGCACGCTTGTGTACACAGGCGTGGGCATGCACCCATACAGGCTTGCGCGCAACACACACAAGTTTGCACGGACACACACGCCCATGCAGACGCACAATTTCATTTGGCAGCCCCTGGGATCCCTGCATACGCTTTACATGAGCATCAGTTACATTACACAAGGACACATTTATTTTTTCGGTAGGCACGGGGAGATTAAGTGATTTGCCCAGAATCACCGGATGTTGAGCCGACGCCGAGACTCTACCCCGCTCCCCAAATCCCAAGTCGGCAGCTCTGGCCATTACGCCACATCCTCTCCCCATGTTTCTTCACTCATCAGCATTCTGCCAACATGTCCGTGTACCCACCCCACGAGTGACTGCTGTGTAAAGTGTCTGATCTCCGGCACACCGTGGACCCTGGCCCTGCGGGATCCTCCCCCCACACACACTTCTCCCTCCCCCAGGTTTTCCATGAGCCGGAGGCCGGATACACTTCTGCTTTAAATGCCTCGGCTCACTGGAAGCCAATTACTCTCCCCTCACTGGCTCCGCCGCGGCGTGAATGTGCAATAAACACACAGTAAATTGCCCAAGAGAACAATTTCCTCAACAGAAAAATACAAAAGAACGAACACACAAAATAAGGTGACTTTGAATCACTGCAACAGAATTACCCAGAGTGCGGTGATTAACAAGGCGCTTCTGTAGCTGGGAAGGAAACAAAAGAAGCAGACACGTTACCAGCAGTGCTGCCGCTCAGGCGCCCAGAAGCCCCTCACCGACTCACCAGGCGCCAGAGGGCGCCGGTAGTGGTTGGAGCCCCTTTGGAGGAGGAATGTTCTTTATTTCATGACATGCCCTTAGGTTACAGCCACAACTGCATAGGTCTTGCTAGGGCTCCGCCCAGCTGTAATCAACTCCCAGACTTCCCCCAGCACACAGACATCAACATTACATGTATCGTCAGTTTCTCACAGCATTGCTTCATTTGTAAAAAAATAAATAAGTGCCAGAGCTGTCGTCAGGCGGCCACTGCAGCTTGCACCAACCCTTGGTCCTACCGGCGCCACAAATGACTGAACCAACACAACTACTAACCATCACACTCCTACAAGTGTGACAATTCAAACTAGTCCAGGCCCCCAAAGCTAAAAGAATTGCTTGCGTGCCGGGTATTAGCCTGCCTTTGTGTTCATTTCTAATGTAGACAGACATTGCCACCATGCGGCAGTCTGTCAAAAGTGCCAGTGTTGACAATTAAGTGCCGGTGCTGAGCCCCAGAAACCATTAGCTCAAATTAAGTACTGGGCACACTCCACATTCAGCAGCATGCACCCTCAGCCCATGCATCACAGACAAAACAGTCATTACAGGGCTATCCAAAACAGACTCTCCATGCGTCTGGTGAGACTCGAAGGCTTTGATGGAAGACCATTTCTTGCTCAAGGCGCCTCCCTCTGGAACTCTTACTTTATTCTGTCCACAAAAGTCAACTTGTTAAAATTCCAGCGACCCTAAAGGCACAAGTCTTCTAATAAGCGTTAGGGTCAAACTTTGGCTGAGCCTTACAGCATCCCGGGACCTCCTACACCTTCTTGTTCCTCTGTTATTCTTCACTACGCTACTCCTTAAAGCAATTGAAAGCATTGCCAGGCTTCACTAAAAACAAATACAATGAAAATACATTAAAAAAAGTATGAATGGCCTTCCACAGCACTTTAAATGCACAATGAATGCAGTACTGCAATTATTCAAATGCAAGTTGCCCACTCCAGGAGATGGCACAACTTTATGGTGTGTGCAATATGTTGCAGTTTAATCGAACCCAAACATGGACGCAGTGGTAGTATGTGATTTCACAGAAAAACAAGTTCATGGAATACCATTAATGAGAAACCATTTCATCTAAACTGTTTAATGGAAATGTCCATAATGAATGGCATTCACCTTTTTGTAGACCAATTCACAGAATGTCTTTTTGGTCGAAACTGGCTTTTGAATGCTTATTTTTTTGAGTGTAAATGCAATGGTTGCAGGTCTTACTTTCAAAAACTGTTTTGTGGGAGATATTTATTTCAGTGCTTTACTTCAGGGGACATTGTTTCATATTTATATATTTTACATTGTCAAACAATTACTCCGGATGCTTTTAACTCGCTCACCCATCATTACCTGTAAATACCATCTATCGCTGACCTCTCAGCTCCTAAATACCACCAATTCCTGTCCCCTAAAACCTCTCACCACCCCTAAATTACACTCATCCTTGAAATGTAAAAACCCTTTCTACCCCAAAAATCCACCACCCCTGAATCATAAAGTCATTCACTACCCCTAACTCCACCCATCCCTGAATCTTTAAACCCCTCGCCACCCTAAACTCCACCCCATCCTGAATCCTAAAAACTCTTCACCACCCCAGACGCGACCCATAATTGAACCTTAAAAACCCTCACCAGCCCTAAACTCCGCCCATCCATGAACCCTAAAACCCTTTAACACCCTTTCATTCCACCCATCCCTGAAACCTAAAAATAATTCACACACCTAAATACCACTCATCCGTGAACCCTAAAAACCCCTCACCACCCCTACACTCTACCTATCTCTAAAAACACGTTTTGATGCCCAAATGGCAATTATTCCTGGCCCCTAAAAACCCCCCCATCACCCTAAACATAACCCATCATTGAAACCAAAAAAAAAACAAAGTAGTCCTAAACTCCACCCAAGTTTAAAGTAATTTTGGATTTGGATGCCTTCTTAAGCAGTTGGTCTGCTCCTTGCTGCTCAGTTCGAGTGGACCCACTGTTTCAACACACTAAGCCATGGGTCCTTCTTGTATTGTGTATTCCATGTGGACAAGAGAAGCACCTACTTATACAGACGACTCACCAAATGCAAGATACCACACACCTCCATTCTCATACACAAAGAACAAAGCAGACGCAACGTCACGACAGGATCACCCAAGAAAGCAAAAGGCCACACAATGTACCATGTAACTTAAGAACAACCTGGCACACATCTTTTAGGCAAATGTTACATCTGGAAGCAGGGCCTGTTGGCTGTGCAATATTGATTATGATCAAACCCCACAGAAGGAGTAAAAAGTAGACCTTTCAGAGTGTGATTTTCGTGGAAAGTTTGGGAAAACACTCAAAAGCTTTAGGGTATTCTCAAACTCCTCTCTGTGAGTGACAACAGTGACAACAGATAGTATGTTGTACACGATTTTTTCATACAACAAAATGTATATGAAATCTACCATCTAGGTCACCCCCAATTACAATCTCCTCAGTGAGTGGAATTGATCTAATTTCAGAGCCCTTGTCGAAATCCTCCCACTTAATAAAATGGAGTGATACTCTATTAAGATCTTTACAGCGGGCTATAGACGTACTAAATTTCCAATCAGATAAACTTGATGTTCAGATTGATTTAATGAACTTGATCTCGACATACATCGCAGGGATTAACAGCAAGTTGGACACATTATCAGTATTGATCACTAAGGACTACCACATTAAGGCTGCCAGCAGTGGACATCAATCAAACTCAATTTGTGGATGTAGCCAGATAATAGATAAATTGGCATTTCTGCCAGAAATATTAACAGAGATTTTACATGTCGTTAAGCCAATAGATAATAAGGCTGACAAGGAACACCCTGCCATGACCAAAAGAAATGAGGAAATGAACGATAAAGCGGGCGCTGAAGATTCAATACATTACCCTAAACATGATGACAACGTGACTAAAACCAAAATTAAGGAATCAACTCGATCAGGGGAAGTACAAACTGTCCATGAAATAACTTCTACACTTAGTCTATCAAATGGTGGACTAACAAAAAGACAACGAAAAAGAGCTCGTAAGGCCAGGCTCAATGTGAATAAGCAAAGTGGTCTAGAAAAAAAGCAAGTTTATCCAATATTTTCCCAATTGTACAGCCATAAAATGAATCAGCATTGTAACAAAAGCCCTTCTGGGGTTTTATGTGGATCTATGGTTCATTTGCAAGATCCAGCTGTAAATTTTGATAATTCCTTGCAATGTGACACATCATTAGGTATACAAGAAAGTAATGTACACTTAAAGGAAGGTGACAAGCAAACAAAATGTGACAAAGAGTGTATAACAATTGTGAAAAAACAGGACATTCCAGTTCTATTTAAAATTCCTATTAGAGACAATACTTTGGAACATAAACAAGGAATAATCAAAGATTCGCCAAAAGAAGGATATGGACAAAAAATTGCCAACGAGGATATTATTATCCAGAAAACACGGCTTGGTGACAAAAAAGTAACCAACAGACAAGATGGTGGAAATGGAATCTCACCAAATTTACAAATTATAACTTTAAATGGGGAAGGAAATTCAATCGAACACAGTATGGTACACTTCAAAGACAGAGTTCAGGAAGATCCAAATAGATCTAATTTAGACCGGCGGTCTTTAATAATGTCAGAAAAATCCCAGGGTATTTTAAGTGAAAGTATAGGAAATAAAAATTGGAATAAACTAAAAATTTCTTTGGACAAACAGGGACGAGTCTGCGAGTTTCCAATAGATACATCTAATTCACATGATCTCATAATCACGGAAGTATGTCAAAAAACAGATAAACTTCTAAGTACAACAACAAGCAACGGACAAGTAAAGGCACTACATCAAGAAAGGAAAATTCTTGACAATATAGTGCAAAGTGGAAACAAAGTCTATAATACGCAGCAGGAACAGACGAGTTCCCCCAAATAGGGATCCAAAGTGGTGAACACAGAAAGTCATTGAATAAACTGATCTTTGAGCCTGAATATCAAACAAAGGGCAGATCGGATTCTTTAAACAGGGGAAACCTAATGAGATTGTTTAAGGAGATACCAAGGCTGCAAAATATTACAACAGCAGATCTCTTAACAGTTGAGTTCTTGCAAGTAGATAATATATCAGGAAAAGAGGTTACTCTTACAACTTGGTTCTCAAAGGAACTAACAGCTCTGATTTTCTCAGAAAGAGCAAATTTTGATGCTTGAGGAATTTCTCTATCTTATCCAAAAAACCCAAAATATCCGTACCCATTATAAATGGATATAATGAACCCGATTACATCTGGAAAGGTGATTCATCCAACTACATGTTTAAGGGGGGCAAGAAGTACTACTCCTGAAAACACATATCTGGCAAATAAGACACTGGAGAAAACAAATCAAAACCAAGCTCGAATAACCGAAGGGCCAGAAGAATTTCACGATTGGTCGTGGGTGCCACATTTCTTGAGTCATAAACGACCCTGATGAATCCAACGATTCTAACAGGTTAAAACCACCAATGATATACCCAGGCACGCCTAAGGATGACAAAATCAGAATTTGCTCATGGAATATCCATGGGTTCAAGGAAATGGGGCAAGACCCTGAGACGCAAGCCTTTTTACAAAGCTTTGATATTATATTGTTACAGGAAACCTGGAATCTGACTTCTAAATCCATTAGTGGATATGTGGAATTTCATGTTTTGGCAGAACAATTCTATAAATATGGGCATCCTAGGGGTGGGTTGTCTATTTATTTAACAGAAAAATTAGCCTGTCATACGGAAGAACTTGACACCTGTGAAAATTGGATACAGATTGTGAAATTGGAAAGTAAAAACTTAGTAAATAAAATGCCTTGGCAGCTCCTGTTTCTAAACATATATATCCATCCGAGCAAAAAATTGAAAAAGGAAAAACTGGTATGCCTGATTAATCTAATCAATGTTTTGCAGAAAAGCTATCAAAATAGTGAGATGATAATCACCGGTGATTTTAATTCCAATCTAATAGGGAGCAAGATAATTAAGAGAATGTGTCAAATGGAGCGGGCTGTTAATGAATTGAAAAATGATCTGGATACTTTAGGATTACATATTCTAAATGGCAAAATAAAGGGAGATCAACCAGCAAGGATTACCTTTCTAAGTGGGAGGAAACAATCAACCATTGACTACACCATGGTCAGTAATGAACTATACATTACAGTTGACTCGTTTTATATAGAATCCCGCCCGGAAAGTGACCATTTGCCGCAAGTTTTGACCATCAACGCAAAACTGTCTCAGAAAGAGAAAATAACTGTATTGACAGAAATCCCGGTAATATACAATCTGAAGAAACTAAAATGGCGCGGTACGAATGTCTCAAAAATAATGGCTGCTGTGCATAAATACATAATCGATGGTGGGTCACAGTGTATCAAGTCACCAGAAGATATTTGGGAACATTTGGGAAAGTTTCTTCTAAACAAATTTCCGGTTCTCCCGGGACGTCATGGTACACAAAATACAACTTATGAACCATGGTTCAATATACAGCTGCGTAACCTAAAAAAGGGAAATCACTAGGGAATCGAAAAAAGCAGTTTTGGCCGTAAGATCCGGAAATCCAGTAACAAACAACAATATTAGAGACATGAAGAAGAACTATAGGGAGAGGTGTAGAGTGGCCAAAAAGGAACGCATGGAAAAACTTTGGGGAAAATTACTCTGGGCCAGCAAATTGTCTAATAGTTGTGAATTTTGGGGCATAATAAATAAGTTAACAAAGGGAACAGGAATGTCTCAAAAAGCAGGAATAAGTGAGAAGATATGGGAACAACATATCCAAAATGTATATAATATTACGAACTATGAAATGATAACGAATTTGGAACCTGATCTGGATATTCTGGAGGAGGATAAGCATACAAAATTTGACATCAGCCCCAAGTCATGGAAAATAGTGCAACTTAAAAAAATTATAGTCAATCATGATAAAGTTCAAATCAAAGACAAGTTACAGGAACCAAATCAAAATGCCTCAACCATCTTAATTAATATAAACCAATTAAAAGATATAATAAAAAAATTGAAAACGGAGGGAGCCGCAGGGCCTAATGGGCTTCCGAACGCAATTTTTAAATATGATGTGGAATTTTGGGCAAATTTTCTTACTCCACTCTTCAACTACCTGTATTATCAAAATAAGATCATTAAATCATGGAGAGGGAGCATATTTCATCCAATATATAAAAATGGCAATCGCAGGGAGCCTGGAAATTACAGGCTTATAGCCCTGACGGATGTTGATGCGAAACTATATGCTTCTTGTTTATTATTACATTTACAGGGATGGATGGAAGAGAAAGGTATAATTCCCAAATATCAAACCGGTTTTAGACAAGGAATGGGTACTAGCACAAACCTGGCAGTAATTGCACTCCTTACGGAAAAAGCAATTTTTAAGAAATCCGGTTTATTCGTATGTTATATCGATTTAAAATCGGCTTTTGATAAAGTCCCACGTGAACGACTATGGACAAAATTGAAAGGTTGGGGTATACCACAACAACTAATTAACTCCATAGTAGCCCTCCATAGTGAAACCTGGGCCCGGGTAAAGCTGGGGGATGGTAGTATAGCATCATCAAAGATCGATATAAAAAATGGCCTGAAACAGGGGTGTGTTCTGGCCCCAAGCCTTTTTAACTTGTATGAAATCAAAGTTGCACCAAATGTCCAAAATATGATCCGTTTAGATCATTTCCAATAATATCCAATCCATTCAGTAAGGCATAATCTCGTTTCTTTATTGGTTTCTTTAAAAGGCCACAGCCAACGCATTTCGTTCTGAAAACAGAACTTCTTCAGGGCTGTAATTTAAAAAACACATATATGCATATCAACATACCATATTTACAAACAATGTTACAAACAATATCTACAACATATAACAAAACACATATAGACAACAGAACCAATTATGTAAAAAAATCCTAAGCTTACTCAAGCATGTTCTACATAGTAAAAAACATATAACATAAATGTATATAACCATACCAAAAACATAGTCCCATAGGAATGGGAAGTATCATCACTGGCAGACATATGATTCTACCTAGTATAATCCAATCGCATGATATTCACATGTTAACGACAAAGTTCTTGTCATGAAGCGTCTCCCCACGATGATGTGCAAAAGTACACTACCATTTATATTTCTTAATTGAAACCATATTCACAAGATGTTCTTTCTAGAAATTTATTAAGGGCCATAAGGTGCCCACATCCACATGACTATCCAAAAAATCAATCAAATTTTATAAAAATAAAGAGAGCACTTAGAGAAAACAAAAATAAAAATGAACATACCAAAAATGTTGTTATACGTCAAAGTATTAGTTGGTAAATACGTCAGACGATATTTATTAGATCAAGATGTTCCTTTAGAGATGGTACTCATAACTTTGTATCGCAAGAAGGCAATATAAGAGGACCAGATTACAATGAATAATTCCAAAAGTATTTCAGAAAAAACATAATACTTTATTCTAATAGATATTATAGTACTGAGCATACCTGATTAGGATCTCAAAGTTGCTATATTGATTGGAGATGGCGTATTACGCTCATATATTCACCGCAATAAGTGTGCGTCAAGAATATTTTCTTCAAGATGATAAATAACTTGTTGTGACCTGATAATCATTCAAATGGTTCCTGTGACGATATATTTTGGACACAGTACCAACGAACCTATAAAAATCAAAGCCATATTTAACCACGCATACTTCGTGCCAAATATCAAAAATGTTTCTCTCTTATACCTACCCGAACTGATACATCTCTTTATGACCCAATGTTTACCCTTATATAAGGTAGCGACTCAAGGAATATATACTTAATTATTTGTTGAGACAGTCTCTGGGGGGGTAACCTTTTGAAACAAAAGGTCAATGGAAATCACTCAAACATAAGCGCGTAACAAATACGGTTACTGTCATCAAATACGATACACGTGAATGAGCGCGATCTATATTTAAACAATACCCCAAAGAGACAAAAAAACGGTAAGGTTCATGAATATCACCCTTCACAATATAGAAAGCGAAAGCCACATGAACTTACAAAGAGTGTTTCTAAAGGGATAACCCCAGCGCTTCCCAAAGTATCACCCTTCACAATTTAGAAAGCGAAAGCCACATGAACTTACAAAGAGTGTTTCTAAAGGGATAACCCCAGCGCTTCCTAGACATGCTAAAATTAAATAAGCCATTCTCCAACTAAGCAGCGCACAAACCAGACCACAAAAAACTGCTAGCTACCAACATAGGCAGAGAGTCTAGCCCCTAGTGCATTACCTTATTATGAGGCCATTAGGCTTGAATCATTATCCGACGTTCCAGTTCCCGCCCGTGGTTCGAAACCCAGGAGGCGGGATACGGTGTTCTAAATACCTAATTACACATCATCATTGTGCGTGTGCGACGTTTAGAGAGTCGCAATATGTTTCGAATACATGGCGGCCATATTGTAATGTATCAATTGGAAAGCGAAAGCCACATGAACTTACAAAGAGTGTTTCTAAAGGGATAACTTGTACCTTGCTGATTTGCATACCCACTTGTCAAAAGTAAACGGCCATCCTCCGAAATTGGCAGAGGACCACATTCAGTATCTGCAATATGCAGATGACATAGTGGTCCTTAGCCAAACCCCCATTGGCTTACAAAGAGTCATTGACTACTTAACCAACTATTTTGATTGTCAGGGGTTGGAGATAAATATGAAAAAAACAAAGGTGGTGCGATTAGTAGGATCAAGTCCAAAAAAAAAATTCAAGTGGCTAGCCAAGGGTAAAGAAATAGAGGAAGTTGGCACCTACAAGTATTTGGGCATTAATTTAGGGCGATGTATGTCCTTTACTGATCAAAAAAGTGCAATAAGGGGGCGACGCCAAGACCTTGATGGAATAAGACGCATGCAGCTTGGGCTCCGTCCTCCGGGGTCGGCCTAGGGCTCAATTAAAGCGCTCAAAAGCACGGGGGTGAGGTCTACACCACCCCCCTCGACCTCCTGAAGCCCGCAGCAGCTTGGGGACCGTGTACGGGGACTCAAACCGTGCAGACAGTCCCGGGAGGGAGGAGACGGCTCGTAGACGGGGACCCGCCCGCCATCTTGCCAAGCACCACGGAGGCGGCCCCGCTTGCCGGGGAGCCCGTGTCCTGCCTCGCGCTGAACGGCGGGGACTGCGAGGGTGTGTCTGCTCGCTCCGCCGATCCCGCTCCTGACAGAGTACTGCGCGGGAGACCCTGAGCGACGCTGTGAGCGGCCCGAGACGGTGGAGGTGGTCTACTGTGCGGACCCTGCCCGCCATTTTGTGTGGGGCCGCGGGAGAGGGACCTGCGCCCGGCGGTGGCCCAGGCACTGGGGAGCGCTCCCTTGATCTGCCGTCCTCCGTTCCTGAGGCCTGGCTGCACTGGGGACCCTGGAGCGGGGAGGAGGACAACTACGATTGAGGTGAGGAGGGACAGGCGCTGACCCCGGGGGTGGAAAGACACGACGTGGGAGCGAGAGCCGACTGCCTGCTGCTGGGAGCGACGGGGGTCCCCTTCCCCGGACACCCCCCCCTACCAACCCCCCCGGGTGGGGATACACCGCTGGACCCCCGTTACCTGGCCGAGGAGGGAGAGATCAAGCTGCGCCCTTCTGGCGCCCTGCTGACTCCGAGGTCTGAGACTCCTGTCCTGCTGCGCGGTGGCGGCCTGCCCCACAGCACTCTTCTGGCCGAATCCTAGGGGCAGTGACGGGCCTGCCTTGAACGACTCTGCATACTCTGCTGCATGCCCCCTGCCTCGCTGCGCTGAGGAACGATCTCTTGCCTTACTACCCTCTGCTCCTGGCACCTGGCTACATTGAGGGCCCTGGGTGGTTTCAGGGCCTGGACGGTGACCTCCCGGGGCGGCCTACAGGGGGCTCAATCCGGCTCTGTGGCAGCCCCCGCTTCGCCCCCCACACCGGGTGGGGGGGGGAGACAAACACGATCAAGGTGAGGAGGGATCGGCGCTGACCCCGGGGGTGGAGGGGCACGCCGAGGAAGCGAGAGACACTTGCCTGCTGCGGAGAGCGGCGGGGGACCCCCCCTGACGCCCCTCGCCTCGACCCACCCGGTAGAGACACATCGCTGGTCCCCCGATACCTGTCCACAGGGGCCAAGTTGCGCCCTTTTGACGCCCTGCTGACACTGAGGCCTGTGACTCCTGCCAAGCTGCGCGGCGGCGGCCTACCCCACAGCAAGTTTCTGGCCGAATCCTAGGGGCGGTGGTTGGACTGACTTGAGTACCTCTGCGCCCTCTGCTGCCTGCCACCTGCTTCACTGCTACCGGGGGGGGGGATGAAGGGCTTGGGCAGTGCGCGGACTGTCGCACTACGCTCCCCTGGAACATTGAATGCGGACAGCCCTCATCATTATCCTTGCACCCCACACTCGCCCCGCGGCGCCTATCTTCGCTCTACCCCCTCTGGGACTGGAACGCTCACAAGGCTGAGCTTCAACGGGCTGTTTGGGCTGCCCATCCCGGGCTGGGTCTGGGCCCTCTTCCACGCCACACATTAACGGTGCTTCCATTGCGCGCTAACAAAGCCGACTCCTGACATCTCCAGTGGGGAAATTGGACCCACCCCCTACAGTCCTTTGAACCTCATCTCACGCTTCCTTGGCCGTTTGTCCGGTGCTACACTGGGCCCTGCCTGGCAGAGAACCGACCTGGTGGTGCTCTCTCCTGCGTCCACTGCTCCTGAGCTGTCCTGGGGTGAGGTTGGTGGTGCCCCCTACTTGGTGGTGGGCGACACCTCGATCGGGCGGCGCCTCCTCCTCTGGAGATATGACTAAACCCAAAGCAGGGAAAGCCGTTGCACAAACACCTTCTAAAGACACTTCAGTGGTAGACCTATGGAATAAACACACATCGGCACCCTCACAGGAAGACCTCACAATGGACACCAAGCAGGCGACGCCCGATGGTGCCCCTATCACGCAGGCTTTCATGTCCAACTTCCTTCAAGAAATAAAGTCTGAGATCTCATCTCTCAAGCTGGAGGTCAAAACATGCCTGGCGGACCTTCGGCGGGATGTCACAGACATCGGCACCAGAGTGGACGACCTGGAACGGACTCTCGACTCGCGCACAGAAGACCAGGAGGAACTATGGCGTAGGGTCTCCACACTTGAAGAGCAACATATAGAACTCCAAATTAAACAGGAGGATTTAGAAAATAGGAGTCGCCGGAACAACCTCCGCATAAGGGGCGTGCCGCGGGGCGCAGAGGGGCAGGACATAACGACCTACGTCGCGGACCTCCTTCACACAGTTCGAGGGGATGAGGACTCCTCACCTCCAACATTGGACCGCGCTCACCGGGTGGCTCCCCCGCGTGGCAACACCAACCTGGTCCCTGACATCCTGACCAGGGTCCATTTCTATAAGGAGAAAGAGGCAATCCTACAAGCATCTCGAACAGTTGAGAAACTGACATATGAAGGGCACAATATACAACTATTCCAAGATCTGTCCCCCCTTACCCTGCGCCGCCGCAGGGACTTCAAACCAGTGACGGACAAACTGAAAGCATCTAATGTTAAATATCAGTGGGGCCACCCCTTTGCTTTGATTTTCCACTGGGAGGGGAAACGTAGATTCACGAGATCCCTTAAGGAAGCACTCCAAATTCTTTGCATTTCGCCTGGAACAACACCCCCCTCCCCCAAGCATACCGACCCGGCTTCCCGGATCTCCCTTCGCCCTGAATGGTCGAGGGTGCGACCTCCTCGCACTAGATCCTCTAAGGCTAATATGACGTATCTCCAAGATAAACAAGACATCATTCATCACCTGAAGACAGTTGAAGCCTCACAATCCTCAGCTCGAGGTGCACCACGGTCCGGTCCTCCCTCCCTTTCTGGCTCGGGCACTGGAGATTGAATCGTATCTAACTAAGAATCCATTGCAGTGGAAGAGACTTTCCAACTTCACCCTGCTGAACTGGAACTGCTTTTGCATATGCATACCTGCCCTAGTACCTAATGTTAAAAAGTTTGTTTATTTGAAATGCATACTTTCACGACTAAAGGTTACTATCGAACTCACCTATCTGTTATGCCTCCCCAGCGGCACACACATCCGTATCTCCCCCTGCCCCCGACGGCGCCCCCGGTTCCCGCCATATCTTGCACACTATGAGCCTCGGACCAGGCTCGGTTGAGGGGAATGGGAAATGTTTCTACAGAGGGCCCTGTACCCCCCCACTACTGATAAAGCGGCCCGACCACTGGAGGACGGACGCTGCGCACACCGAGCAATTCCACGGCCCACCCCGCCATTTCCTTAGTCCCCAAGAGGAGTGACTCCCTCAGAGCCGCCCTGGTTCTCACCATTGGGCCGCTCCTGGACTGGAATGGGTTTTTCTGGCCCAGTTGGCCTTTTGGTAGTTTGACATTTCTTGTCCTTTTTGGTTATCCCTCTCCTATACTTCTTTCTTTCTTCTTTTTCTTTCCTTGGATCCTTGGGGAGAGGGTCCACACCCGCTGTGCTGACTCAGCTCTATGGCTGGATCCCCGGAGACTCTCTGAGACAGGCCCCTTCCTTTCTTGTTGGGACGGACACCTCCACTGCCCACGCTTCCTATTACGATTATCACTAACATATTGGACCCAGAACCCAGAGAGGGAGGGAAACAATACCCCACGACCCTGCAAACGCGTGTTCCACCTCGAAATGACTAATGGCTCCTCTTAAGTGTATCTCCCTAAACGTTAAAGGTTTAAACACCCCAAACAAAAGGCGGCAAATCTGGCGATACCTTCTCTTGCACGACCCAGATATTATTTTCCTCCAAGAAACCCACCTTTTACGCACAGACACTTCGCGCATGTCCCACCCTAAATACCCTCTGCAATCCTGGGCATCCGCACACACCAAGACGGCGGGGGTAGCTATTCTCTTCAAAGTAGGCCTCTCAGTGCAAATTACGCGCGCCACACGGGACAAAGAAGGTCGGTTCCTCAAGCTGTCGGTCACATTGCAGGGTAAACCGCTTACCTTGCTTAACGTATACGCACCTAATCAAGCGCAGGATGCCTTTTTGCGCGACTTGCTTCGGTCCCTACTCCTTCGGGAACCCAATCCCATCATTTTTGGGGGCGATCTCAATTTGGTATGGGACCCTGGCCTGGACCGCACTACCTCGACTTTTCAGGGAACAGGGGCTATGTCTGCAATACTTAAACACGATATAGAAGCTCTGGGCCTCATTGATGCTTGGCGCTATCGGGAACCGGAAACACGGGACTATACTTTTTTTTCACATGTCCACCGCTCCTATTCCCGTATTGATTACTTCTTTATATCCCAATCCCTCATTCGCTCCTTGGAATCTGCGGAGATTTCGGACATATCCATCTCCGACCATGCGCACCTAGAAATCACCCTATCCGCTGTGGGTAGACAATCGAACTCTGCTCCCAGATGGCGCCTTCCTCCCCACGTCCTACGCGACCCAGTGGATGTGGCGGAATTGAGACAGGCCATACAATCCTATTTTACCACTAATGATCTTCCGGAAACCCCCATACATATTCAGTGGGACGCTTTTAAGGCCACGATCCGGGGCACTATTACCTCTATTTCCATAGCCCGCAGGCGGGAATCCCGCCTGGTGGAAGATAAACTCTCTCGCGATATTAAAGAATTAGAACGACAAAGTCATCGGACGCCATCTCTCCCAACGCGAAGGAAACTTGCATCACTTCGGGGCCAGCTTAAAGTCCTTCGAGTGAATAAAGCGGAACAGTCCCTTCTGGCCCTCAAACAAAAATTTTATGGAGGGAGTAATAAGGTGGGTCCCATGCTAGCGCGTCGCCTACGCCTCCAAATCTCCCGTGGCCACGTCTCCAAGATCTCCTTGCCGGGAGGAGAATGGGCCATCTCAGAACGAGCTAAGCAGGTGGAATTTAGCAGGTTCTTTTCTACCCTATATAGCAAGGGAGATACTTGCGTGGAACAGATAGAGCCCTTTCTGACCGCTTGCTCCTGGACGCCAATCACCTCCTTTTATAAACAGCAACTAGAAGAACCCATCACGGCAACTGAGCTTCAGAAAGCTTTGAAGAGCATGCCAATGGGGAAATCGCCAGGCCCCGATGGCTTAACGCTGGCATTTTACCGCCTCTTTCTCCCGGAGATCCGGGCCCCTCTGGTACGTCTCTTTAACTCCTTTGCGGAGACTGGATCTGTGGCCCCGACGATGGCCGAGGCGGAGATCGCACTCATCCCTAAACCAGGAAAGGATCCCACCGCATGTGCCTCGTATAGGCCAATCTTTCTATTAAATGTAGATGCTAAGCTATACACTAAAATCCTAGCACAACGTCTGGCTCCTCTTCTCCCAGGCCTCATTGAGCCTGACCAGGTAGGCTTCATACAAGAGCGACAAGGAGCAGATAATATCCGCCGCGTGGCCCATCTGGTGCAAAAGGCTTCCCGCCGCCATATTCCCGCCTTCCTTCTCTCCCTCGACGCCGAAAAGGCCTTTGACCGGGTCGACTGGTCATTTCTCAGGGCGGTCCTCCGTCGTATAGGCCTCGGACCGCTCATGATCACCCGTATTATGGCCCCATACGTGGCGCCCACCGCACGTATCCGCATCAATGGTCTCCTGACACCCTCCTTCTCCATTCACAGGGGCACGCGTCAGGGATGCCCGCTTTCACCGCTCCTTTTTGCACTCGCGGTGGAACCTTTGGCGATTGCCGTCCGGAAGTCGGAGGACATCCGGGGCATCCGAATGGGGGGGTTGACCACAAGATTGCCCTCTTCGCAGATGATCTCCTCTTAACGCTTACAGACCCAGCGACATCTCTTCCAGCTCTTCTAGATGTACTCGCCCAGTTTGAGCTGATATCAGGTCTTAAGATCAATCTCCCTAAATCATATGCACTCAACCTTACTCTTCTCCCCCAACAACTGGAGGACTTGAGGGATGTTAACCCTTTCCAATGGGCCCCAATCTCGATTCGCTACCTCGGTATTAACGTTACGGCTGATCTGGATACATGGACCCAGGCAAACTGGCCGACCTGTAGAGCTTCAATACGAGCTGAACTCCGTCGTTGGAAGTCACTTCCCATCTCTTGGCTGGGTCGCCTTAATGCAATTAAAATGTCAATCCTCCCGAAAGTCCTGTATCTCTTTCAGGCACTCCCCACACCAATTCCCCATAGGGACATCCTAGGCCTTCAGAGGGAGATAGTCGCATTTATCTGGGGTGGGGGAAGATCGCGCCTTTCCGCTAGAGTTCTAATGCTACCGCGAGACCGGGGAGGGCTGGCTTGCCCCGACCTACTCGTCTACTACTGGGCGACACACCTACGCTATATATCGGAGTGGTCGGTTCGTGCAAGTGAAAAACACTGGTTTCACATGGATAGGGCTGTAGCCTGCCGACCGCTATGGGACTTGGCCTGGTTGCGGAGGAACGCCAGGCACCACAGTGCCTATATCGCTACTCCCACAAGGACGGTATTGGAGATCTGGGATAGAATCGCGGTATCCCGAGGCCTTACCACATTTCCCTCCCCTCTCACACCCTTGGCGCTTAACTTGGACTTCCCCCGGCTCTCCACCCTCATCCTTTTCGGCGTGGACGGCTGGTGAATGCCGTATTATAGAGCAACTGTTTGCGGAGGGAACGTTCAAACCATTTGATCAATGCAAGGAAGACTTTAATCTCCCTAGAACCGCGCGCCTAGAATATTTTCAAGTACGCCACTGGCTCCGAGCCCCTTCATACACGGACGGTGCTACGCGTCGGCTTACGCCCTTTGAATCACTAGTCCGCTCTTTCGACGGAACCCGAGGGTTGATCTCCCGGACTTATAAGGTTCTTCAACATTCACACGCAGTGCCTCCACATACCTACCAACGACAGTGGCAGCTGGACCTTGAGAATGATATCCTCCCTGAGCAATGGGAACAGCTGTGGAGGGATATCCAGCGCATTTTTAAAAGCATAACACAGCAGGAATCAGCATACAAAATCATGACTCGCTGGTACTATACTCCCCTTAGACTCCAGAAGATGTTCCCTGGATTTGCCCCTCTCTGCTGGCGATGCCTGGCAGCCCAGGGCTCCTTCCTACACATTTGGTGGACATGTCCACTCATTCTCCCGTTCTGGAAGGAGATACTGAATCACGTTGGGGAAGTGGTGGGGTTTCCCCTACCTAACGACCCGGGGATAGTCATTTTGGGCCTTCGACCAACATCTCTTAAAGCAATGACACACACGGACTGGTGCTTGATTTTTCACATGCTTGCTGCTGCAAAACAGGTCATTGCACTACACTGGAAAAAGGCCTATACTCCTCCAACTTCGGTATGGCTCACACGCCTCTGGCATGCCATGGCGATGGAACTCCTGTCCCACAGGTTGGCACACACTGATGCTAAATTCCAACACACCTGGCAGCCCTTGGTCCTACACCTTTCGCGGTTGGAACACGCTCGATCCGTCCCCCCCCGCTTGAGAGCCCTTCAACTTTTTGACGATCCTATACTCCCAAGAGGGGAAACCTACGAAAACGACACCTGACATGGGAGGGACCCCTATCTCACTTGACGCCTCTCACACTAAGGTCACAAACCCGTGGTACATGGGGCTTCCCCTTCCTCCCTCCTCTCACCGAGCTCCCTCCGACCCGGGTGACGCAGCACCGCGCCCCTCTCCCCATCTTTTCCTTCATCTTTCCCTATTTTCTTTATATCCGTGTCTTTTCTACCTTTTTCGTTTCTCTCTCCTTTCCTTCTTTTTCTCATACAAGCCAGCAGTCCTAAAGCTTTTTTTTAGAAAGCCTAATCACAAACACCATGGGCACCACTGGGTTCCGATGGTCCCAACATGGGCGAAATTGGTCGGCGCACGTTATGCCAGGGCAAACCCCTACCGTGAAACTGCCTCTAATCCGGGTCTCCAGGCCCACGTGTAACTGTGGCGACCCCAACGACCATCCTGAGGAGCGCCCAACATGACACATGGCCGCACCACTCATGCCTACCACTCCAGAGCCATCTGAGCACGACATCTTACATCACCCGACATACTTTACTATCTGAATTCCCCTTGGCTCTGCAACAATGCACGCCAGGCTAACACAGCCATAGACGTCCTCCTGGCATAGGTTGCCTGAATTTTAATGCCACTAGGGCAACGATCGCACGCACCTGGCCCGACTCCTGTTGCGCCAGATGCGCCAAATCCCTGGCCATGCATTCCTTTGTCAAGCCTTGCTCGTTAACCTCTATAGTCCGCCTACCCTAGGCCATCAGCATATACGACGCCATCTGCCTCCAATGTGATGCCCTATTATGCCTACCACTTGGTAACTGCTGTGTTGAATTTTCTTTTGTTATGTATAAAAAATTAATAAAAGAGATTTAAACAAAAAAAAGTGCAATAAGAGCAAAGGCACAAACTTTAATTTTTGCATACAAACAGCTACAAATGAAATTAAGTTGCCCGTCTTACAGCCATCTTTTAAAAACAATGGCAGCACAATTACTTCCAGCATTGGCATATGGTTTGGAAATATGGCACGGTCGGGAATTTGGAATTTTAAATGATTTACAAACAAAAGTGTATAAAGCAGTGTTTAACCTCCCTCGAGTAGTGTCACCAGCACAGATTCGTCTGGAATTTGGGTTACAAAATCAGAAATTCCAGAGACAATCGGTTTTTGTGAAACTATGTTGGAAACTTCGCTCCTCGGAACCCGGCACCATGAACAATCTCTGTTGGACAGAAATAAGGGCCCAGTTTGAACAAAAAAATCCAGATTCATGGGGTGAACATCTAAGATCAGCCCTGGTGGAATTGGATATTCAAGAGGCATGGGAGAGTAAGATGGAGAGGATGGCGTTTAATAGAGTGTGTAATGGCGCAGCAAAAAAATTATCTTTCTTAGATGACAAAAACACAGTGGGAAGAAGACGACATTCTTGGACAGTAATAAATTCATATGTAAAACTAAAACCTCAGGATTACCTATCAGTGCACTTCAGATTATTTTTAAAGAAGAAGTACATGCTGTATCGGTTTGGAGTATATGAAACCAAGGATTTGCAACCAAGTTGGAAAGGGAAATATCTTAACACAACTTGTAGACTATGTGGATATCACAATGAATCATTATGCCACGCGATGTGTGTCTGTCCCACTGTCAGCGAAGCAAGAAGAACATTTTTAAAACCAATTTTAAAAGTCCTTAACATTCGTACTTGTAGACAGACTATTATTCGCTGGGCGGGGGGTCATCGAATATTCTAATTTGTCGAGGGGTAACATTTTTAACTTTGATTGACACATTGTTAAGAAAAGCGGATCTTGAACATATGAACTTGGTTATTAATGAGTTGGAAAATCCTGCTGATATATAGTCATAATAGGGTTAATAATGAGTTGGATGGAAAGAAAGAAGGGGAAATGTTTGTACATATTTTGACATAATGATGCATTTTATCGTGAATTTGTTTTAACTTCACATTTTAGTAATTTTAAGTGTTGTTTTTTAAAAAAAATGTTATGGTTGTAAAAAACCAAATAAAGTATTTTCTTCTTTCATATGAAATCTAGAAACTTTTTTTAATGAATCTATTTCATAATAAATATTTTTATATTTTTCTATCCCTAGTGTCACTACCATTATTAATATAATTATGTTCTAGCTTTGCTGTTTGAAGTAGCCCTAGAAAATTTACAGTAGGTCTACTTTTTACTCCTTCTGTGGGGTTTGATCATAATCAATATTGCACAGCCAACAGGCCCTGCTTCCAGATGTAACATTTGCCTAAAAGATGTGTGCCAGGTTGTTCTTAAGTTACATGGTACATTGTGTGGCCTTTTGCTTTCTTGGGTGATCCTGTCGTGACGTCTGCTTTGTTCATTGTGTATGAGAATGGAGGTGTGTGGTATCTTGCATTTGGTGAGTCGTCTGTATAAGTAGGTGCTTCTCTGTTCCACATGGAATACACGGTGCAAGAAGGACCTATGGCTTAGTGTTTTGAAACAGTGGGTTCCCGCGAACTGAGCAGCAAGGAGCAGACCAACTGCTTAAGAAGGCATCGGAGGTGAGCTTGCAAAAGGAAGAAGCTGCCAGGAAGAGGTTGACAGCGAAGGAGCAGAAACGGAAACAAACCGAACCGCTTCCGCTGGTGAGTTCTGGATAGCTTGAATGTTCATGAAGCATGGGTTGGTCTCTGGTAGTGTCCGTGCTTGATGGGTCTTCCTAAACAATGTTCCATACCGGTTATCCGGCTGAACAGATGGAGGAGCGCAAGGCTCAAACTGAAACTCAACCCCACCTGGCAGTCGCCTCTCACTATCTTGTGCCCTGGAGGAAGACATGCCCTGTTACCAGAGAGGACATTGCTTCATGCCGAGTACATCATTGTGACCGGGACAGGTTTCTAGCTTGTTTAGGTGGGGCAGGAGAAGGTTTGAGCTTGGCCGTGAGGAAGATCCACTGAACCAAGGCCCACTCGACGGTGACCAGTGTAACTTAAAAACAGTTGCCTACATCACCCTTACTGGTGCTGCCAACACTCACCTGACCATGTATGCCTAGGTAGTTAACAAAGGAGGGACTGTGGGCTTTTAGACAGGTCCAGCATAAAGGCCCAAGGACAATGATTTCAACAAAAAGGTTATGCTGTTCCTCTGGAATGAAAGACAAAACACAGGGAATTATTAACCAACTTGACCTAAAAGGGTCAAAGTCGGGAATCCATTATATTGGATTGTAATGCCCTCACACACCCTGTCGGGTGTCATGCATCATCATCGGGCTGCTCCTCGTCGGGTCGGCGGTGCAATACCCGACGGGCTCCCTATAATAGGGGCACTTTAACGGAGATCTTTTTCCAATAGCCGTCAGGTGAAGTGTGGGTGGGGGGCCTCGCATGTGTAGATGTGTGTGAGTGATGAAAGTGAATGTAAAATAGGGTAAGGAGTACCTACGAAAACAACTTTAATCAGGGGTCTCCTACCCTAAGTAAAAACAAAAACTATATGGCGTAAAGCTGGGATAATATCTCAGGTTGTGGCGCTCTTATAAGTAGTGGGTCAACATGTTTCTCGCCAAAAATGAGTATTCTGCAGGTGATTCGTCAGGACCAAGAGGGTAACTATCTACAACTAAAACTCAATAGGTGTTGTGGCTACATACTCACAACAACCATACGACTAAATCGTCGAATACCTGGTGGTGCAGGAACTACCTATGGAGAGAGAATGCATCACATGGATCAATGTAGTATGATTGTAAGTGACTTCTCATCAAATTATCTGTGTCAAACTGTCTCTCAGTAAGTCATAGTGAGCATCAAGCAATTAAAACAATTTAAAACCATTACATACCACGGTGCCAAACGGTAAATACATCAGGTGAGCAAGCATTGAATTCCACCTAATGTGACACACATGGAGGTAGCAGAACGAGCGAGAAGGAGGGTCTTACCCAGATCAATGGACTAGCCAGGCATCACAGTACCCGGTAGGTTGTACACACGAGGGGTTCCTCATGTACTAAAAACAAACAGGGAGAGGGAGGGAGAGGAGACAATGGGCATATCACCTAAAATGCACAATAATGCACTCACACGTGTTCAAAATTGACCATCTATGCCCTGTCAACTGTAGTTAGGAAACAACCTCAGCTATGAATATAGTGTATAGAAGTTGGTCCACAAACTGGTAAAACAAAATCATATAAGCACAAACCATGAAAAGTGCTGTTGTTCGCTCTATAAAAGCAGGATGGTTTATACTGGCACTGATGGTAAAATAATACTAACTATGATATTGTAGTGCAGTATAGTAGGATGTGGCGCTCTGCACAGTGAAGTTTTAGTCCAGCAAAGTAGGTATAAGGGTGGAAGCACCTTAGAGTTAGTCAAACCCCTATAAATATATATATGTACTGTTCTCAAGGGGTCACAAAGATCGTGTGTTATCTCCGAGTAACCGCAATATTTTTAATTGTAGTCAGGAAGTAAGGGAGTGACAATTAGTAGACCTAATTGGCCGGTAAAGTTAGAGACGGGTTCATAGATGAAAGCACTGTGGCAGACAACTAATAAGGTTACGCTATCACCCTGGTCTGCGTAACGCCGCTACGCCTAAATATGATAACTTTATCTAAAACCAGCGATCACCAGATTGCAACGAAAAGGGCAAAATATTGCAAGGTGCCGGGTGCTGTCAGTTAATTCTGAAATAATCGGCTTGAGGGTCGTGGTAAGGCACGATGAAATCTATATCGGCCTTTCTTCACTCGGTTGGCTCTAAACTACGGAATCCCTCCAATATCAGGCTGCGCACAATTAAATCAATCCCCGTGTGGCAAAAGTACCCCCTACGTACTGTGAGCGCTAAAGGGAATACACCTTCCTCTAGGAGGTACTCACGTTTGTGCTGATCGCACGAGGACTGCAGACCTACCCACTCCTACCGGGTCCGGGTGGTAGAGTGGTGTAGGTCTGTCGTGTATTTAGGCATTCTCTTAGTTTCCGAGAGGCGGGAAGTGAGTGTATCAAGTTTGAGTGCATCTAACGCTAACCTCAATGGCGGCCATCTTGGAAGGAGGTCATTCGTTAAGGGAATAGAAATGACTTTGGCAGACATCTTGGAACAGTGTCATTCCGTGGGTTTAGTAGGTTTGAAGCTACTTTAGAATATCGTAAAAGAGGGGTATTCTGAAATTTCGCACGAAGATAACCATTCACACTTATTGGTGTTTGTGCACAATTTCAATCATTAGGTATATGGCACGAAATTGTTGTCTATCAGTTAATAGTATTGTGTCATCAAGTAATCATGATACAGCACTTACATGACTATCATATGTGAGCAAATGTCAGATCATTGGACAAATGTAGGTTAGCAAGTACCTGAGTCTCAGTCACAGGACAATACTGAGTCTCATATGTTATAGAGCCATGAGTCTTTATTAATGCCCCATCCATGAGCAGATTAATGGAGGGTATGATGCCATGTCATATCCTCAGTGTGCTCCATGGTATGTCATCATTTAAACCCTGAGTATGTAAGGATAATCGATGTATCCATCTCTGTTCTTTCAAAAACAGGGCGTGCTTGTTAATTTTCGTGAATGTTTCTAACACCACCCATTTAAGAGCGTCAGGTGAATGGTGTTTCTCCAGAAAGTGGGAGCACATTTTCGTGTTTGATCTTTGACATCGGATGTTGCTCCGGTGTTCAGCAACACGTGTTTTGATGGTGCGGGTGGTCATCCCTATATATTGTAAATTACAGGGACAGGTCAGCAAATATATGCAATTTGATGTGTTGCAATTGGTATGGGACCGTAATTCCCACGTAAAACGATTGGAAAAAGTGATTGATTTGCATATGGTGGTGAAAGCACATGCTGTACAGGACCCACAAGGGTAGTGACGCTTAACCGGTGGTAAATCCCATAGGGTTCTTTGGATAGCCGGTGTAGCTGTCTTGGGTCTGGTGTTGATTAGCATGAGCGCTTAAAAGCAAAGCGCGGTAAATCCAGTGTCATGTCACCAGTGTTAAGTATACCCCAATGTTTCCTGATCACTTTACTAAGTCTGTTCGACCCAGGTGTGAAGGTGGTCACACATGTGAGGGTATCACTAGGGGTCTTAGTTCTCTGCTCTAAGAGTGCTTCCCGGTTGTTGTTTCTGGCTCTTTTTCTACTTAGGGCAATGCTTCGTGGGGGGTAGTGTCGTGCCACCAGTTTTTTTGCCAGTATTTCTGATTCGGTTCTGTAGTCTGCAATTTCACTGCAGTTTCGTCTCACCCTCAGAAACTGTCCAAAGGGGAGGTTTTCTTTCAAAGCATGAGGATGATAACTACTATAAAGCAGCAGGCTATTGCGGTCTGTTGCTTTTCTGTACATTGTAGTGGTTAGACTCCCCTGTTCAAGTCTGATCGTGAGATCCAAGAATGGTATCTGTTCTTGCGAGATGGTACTGGTGAATCTCAGATACGGATTCAGTGTGTTAATACAAATACAGAATTGTTCGCAAGATGTCAAATCACCTTTCCAGAAGATCAAAATGTCGTCTATGAATCTCTTCCATAGGCGGATATTTGATCGATATGGATTTGAGTCATAGAGGATCTGCTCACCCTCAAAAGATGCCATATAAAGACATGCTAAACTGGGAGCGAAGGTACTCCCCATGAAAGTACCTTGCTTTTGGTGGTATAGCTGCCCTTTAAACTCAAAAAAGTTTTCAGTCAATGCCAAAGATGCACACTCAAGGACAAAGCTGGGTGGTGTGCTGGAGTCCCAAGGTGTCGAGTTAAGTGCCTCCTCTATCACATCTAGGGTCGCTCTCTGAGGGATGTTAGTATACATCTAGAGTGATGAGGAGATCGATATCGCCTGTTGGCTGAAGTTCTGAAACCAGGCGTAGTACGTCTGTAGTATCCTGTATGTAAGATGGTATTTGCCTCACTAACGGTTGCAGAAAGTGGTCACAAAATTGTGACAGAGGTTCAAGTATGGAGTCTATTCCGGATACAATGGGGCGTCCAGGTACTGGTGTGACCCCCTTGTGTATTTTAGGTAGTATATAGAAATAGGGGGTCCTGGGGTCTTTTTTCATAAGAAAGTCAGCCTCCTTTTTACTTATCCAGCCCTGGGTTTCTGCCTCAAAGATTAGTGTGGTTATGATTGTACTTAGGCGTGTCACTGGACTAGTGGTGATGGGGGTGTAGTACCGCCGATCACTCAGTTGTCTCAGACATTCAATATCATAGTCAACAGTGGCCATGATGACAGTAGCCCCGCCTTTGTCGGCTGGTTTGATAGTGATGTTGGTGTCATTGGACAGGGCAGAGACAGCCATCAACTCTTCATTGGTGATGTTACAGGCTTGTCTAGAGTTGGACTCCCTTTGTAAGTCCTTGAGGACAGCCTGTTCAAAGGTAATGACCTCGTTAGGTACCATACCGGTGTTGGGAGTGAAAGTTGCGGGGTTATGTAGGCCAGAGTCACTGACTTCCTGTGGTGGAGTACCGTGAAAGAAAGCTCTCAGGCGTACTTTGTGAAAAAATCGCTGAAGTTCACACTGTTGTTTGAATTTGTCTTCCCTGGGGGTAGGAACAAACCCCAGTCCCTTTTGTAGGACCCTGTGTTCAATCTCCGTCAGGGACTTAGGAGACAGATTGACAATCAGGTTCTCTTCATGGTGACACTCCGGGTTTCCACTACTCGTTGTTGTGGTTCCTCCCATTGTACCCTCTTGTCTTGCTGATTGCCTCTTCTTCGCCCGCGCCCTTTGCCCCAACCTCTGCCTAAAAAAGGTTGGCTCATGCCTACAGGGCCAAGGGATTGTGGGCCCGGCGGACCAAAGGGTTGTGGGCCCTGAGGATACATGGGGTATTGCCAATATGATGGGCCCTGATAGTGGGGTATAGGGAATCCCTGAAAACCCTGGCGGCCCCTTCTCCTGGGGTAGTTATAGTTCCAGTTCTCTGTGCTCGAGTCGCTATTACTGGACGAGCCCCTCCTAGAGGAATTGGAACTGGCGTCTGAGACAATGTTGGAATCTGGGGGAACAAAGTCCTGTTTCAAGTATGGATAGACTTTCTCTTTGTCAAATCTACGGATGTCTTTCTGTAGTTTGACTACTTTCTGTTTCATGAGGTATTCCTTATGTTCCGCTATTTCATTGTTAAGTTCTGTAAGTTTCGTCTTGAAACTTATCTGTGGGGTGGCACTTTTCAAAGTGCTTTCTGCTATCTGAATCCTTGCTAAAAGCTCGTCAGCTAGTCTTTTAGCTGTGTTAATTATCAGTATCAATAGATCTCGTGTACACTTCCATGAAATTTGCGACCATTCTATCTTGAACGTGTCATCCTCAAGGAAGATGCGTAGGAAATTCTTGATAAGTAAGCCATTAGGTGCTACATTGGCCCTCAGCTATTCGGTCATGAGGGCCCCATGTAGGGTGATCCTAACCCATTCTCTTTTCATGGAAGTCAGGGACAACCAGTCTTCCGACTGGCTCCCTGTTGCTGCACCTGCGCTATATAAATGCAATTACAATACAATACAACTAAGGTAAAGAGGTGAGAGAAGGAGGAAGATGCTCGTAAGAAAAATACTGAGAGATAAGTAAGGTTTTAGAGTGTGGAAAAGAGAACAACATTTAAGGATAAGAAAATGTAGAGCGAGAGGGAGAGTGGTGGGATACTTTGAAAGGTGAGGTAGAGAGAGAGAAGGAAAAAATGCAGTTATAAAGAGGTAGACCAAAGAGGTGAGATTGTGAGAAACATTGAGAGATGCAAGATAGCAAGAGTGATGTGGTATAGAGAGCGGACAATCTGAGTAGATTATAGAAAGTCAGGTCAAGAAATATGAGTAGTGATGCAGAGTGAAAGGTAGTGAGAGAGGGTGAATGATAGCGATATGAGATTCAGAGAGCAAAGAGGTGAAGTACAAACAGGTGAGAAATATAAAGAGGTGAGGTAAGGCGGGTAAGCTGAAATAGAGAAGGAGATGCAGAGAAAAATAAGTGAGAGAGAGCACAAGGCAGAGAGAGCGTGAGAAAGAAAACGTGGTGAGGTAGACAGAGAACTTAGGTAGAGAGAAGTACAAATAGAGAAAGGTAGAGAAAGAGATGAGGTAGAGAGGATGAACTGAAATAGAGAAGGAGGCACAAAGAGACATGAGAGAGAGAAACCAATGAAAAACAGCAGTGATAGGGAGAGAGGTAGCAAGCAAGGAGAAAGATACTGAGAGGGTGAGATATAGGGACCAGAGATAGAAAAAGACAGAGAAAGGTGTAGAGGTAGCAAAGAAATGGTGAGGTAAAGTGAAAGGTTAGGTAGAAAGAGAGAGGGGTAGGTGAAAGAGATGAGGTAGGGAGAGAGATGTGAGATAGCAAGAGAAATTAGGTTGGGAAAGAAGTGAGGCCGAGAGTGGTGAGGTAGACATGGCTGAGAGAGGTTGAGAGGTGAGGAACAAAGAGGTGGAGAGATGGAGAGGTGAGGTAGAGAGGTGAGTTTGATTGAGGTAAAACAGAAAGAGGAGACATACAGAGAGGTGAGATAGAAACAGCACTTAAGTACAGTGAGAAGCGTGTAGTGGAGAGAGAGGTGGCAGGGATGGAGAGGGAGATGGGGGTCAAAAGAGGGTGGGGAAGAGTGATATATGGAGAGAGATGTGAGGTAGACAAAGGTGAAGTTGAGAAAGTGGGGAGTGAAAGAGCAAGGGTGTAGGTAAATACAAATGTAGAGACACAGGGAGAAAGAAGTCAGGTCGAAGAAGTCTTGTAGAGAATAAAACCAGCCCCCATGGCATTGACACCGGCCCACACCCTGCCGCCACCACCATCATAGAACGTGAGAGTTAAGACTGGGCAGGACGAACATGTCAAGTTGTCAAATTAAAAAAATAGTCTTTTTTTTTTTACACAGTTATCACTTAATTGGAGGAGGGGTTGGAAGTTGGGTCCCTGGGCAACTTCTCACATTGTTCATTTCTTAAAATGTCTCTAAAGGGATTGGTCTTTGATTGAAAGACTGATTGCCTCTACAAAGTGCCCCAAGTCTTTTGACACTTTTTTTGTGGCAGTCCTACACAGAGACCATTACTGTCACTGTGTTTGGGTGAGTTGATAGCTCCTGATGCTGTAATGCACTGGGTAGGAGGGGATACTGGCGGTAGGACCGGTCGTAGACCTGGGACCAGTGCTTAATTTGAGCCAGTGGTTTCCGGTGCTCGGCACCAGCACTTAATTATCAACACCGGGACTTATGACAGTCTGCCACACGATGGTGCTGTATATCTAATTTTGATATGGGGACAACAACATGTGTTTATTTGGTCAATATACAATAAAAATGACTAATACCTGCCTTCCAAGCCATTGTCATAGAATTGGGGACATGGAATAGTCTGAATTATCACACTTGTAGAAGTGTAATAGTTAGTAGTTGTGTTGGTACTGTCATTGGCACCGCTGGCAGGGGCAATAGGTGTCGCAAGCTGCAGTTGCCTCCTGAGGAGCACCCTGGCACTTATTGATTTCCAAATTAAGCGCTGCCTGGGGCCCATAATTCGGCTACTCAAAGTTCAGGGTACCAGTGCTGCTTTTCAACACAGGTTATGACCTCTGTCTCATGGCCAATTAACGTCATAACACTTTTGTACCCAGGATGCAATATAAACCAGACAAGCCTTCAAGTTGGCAGCGCCCATGGAGTGAAGGCTTTGACTCTTAGAAATATTCGAGCGTCACAATGCATGTACATAGCTCTGACGCAGGCTTGCGACAGGTCTGACGTGCACAAGAATCCCAGCAGCGCTCGAAGCAGGCCATATGGTCCCGCTCGAATTCTAGACAGTTCTTATTTATGCCGTTTTATATAGAGCAAACAGGGCCCGGAGGTGTTAAAGCGTATCTAAGAGAAAGAGAAAAAAGATACATTAGCGCAACACTCTGAGAAACTATATGTATACTCGAAGAATAACATTGCCAGGGAAGCAAGAAAGGGGAATGTCATTAGACCAGGGGGCGATTACAGGCCATACCCTAGACTTGCAAAACACTCAGAATGTGCAGAACAGTACTGAAAAGACAGGTAGGCGTGAGTGATGCTGACCTAAGAATAAGAAGATATTCGTAAGGTAAATTGCAGGATAGGCAGTGCTTAATTTGAGCCGGTGGTTGCAGACGGGGCCCACCAGCATTCTTTTGGGGACCATCATCACTTATTTTTCCTCATCACACTTTGACCCAGACCAAGAGAAGGAAAAACACAATGGGGGAAAGAAAGAGAAAGTTGAAAACCCAGGACAAAGAGAGTAAGCAGGACCCTACAAGAGTGAGTTAAAGGGATAGGGTGGTTCTGGTGGCGGATTAAAAAGCAAGAGGTTGAATCAAGTCAACAGCCATGGTGTTCGGCACACCCACATTCAATAGCCGTGGCTCCGGGCTTCTGAGTATAACTGTGAGCCCCAGCACTTATTCATTTACAAATTAAGCACGAAAGATAAGCAAAATAGGGAAAGAAGACAAACGTATGAGAAACAGAAAAAAGGAGCGGAGGGTGGGAGCAGTGTTTAATTTGAGCCAGTGTTTGCTGGTGGGGCCCATTGGCACTCATTTTTAAAGACCGGAACTTACTTTTCCTGATCAGACTTTGACCCAGAGCAAGCAAGAGAAAAACATACAAGGGAGAAAGAAGGAGGAAGAGAAAGACGGTAAAACTGTGACAAAGGGAGAAAGCAGGAACCTGCAACAGTGAGGAAAAGGGACAGGGAGTGTCAGTTGGATTCATGACACATGAGGTGGATACAAGACTACACACCCTTGGTTTTTGGCACACCAACATTCAATTGCACAGATATTCAATAGAGCTTCTGAACAAAAATGTGGGCACTGGCACTTATTTTTTTATTTTTTTTACAAATGAAGTACAGGAGGCGAGGCAGGGACGAGTTTACCAGCTAAAATAGGAGAATGAAAGAAAACATGCAATGAGGGAGGGAGTTACCACAGAACAGATTTTTTCTAACCACTTTCTGAAAGTATCGCTGAAAGAGGTGAAGTTTGAGCTTGTGCTCAACGGTGGACAAGATGTACTGGTTCACAGGCCTGTGAGGAGAGAATTTCAATTTCTAGTCATGCTCCCAGTGAAGGATCGAGCTATCGAACACCCCAGTTGAAAATTGGAGGCTCTAAAAGTAGTGTTTCTAGGCTGTCTAAGGCTCTGCACTATTACATCTTATTAGTTTTGCTGCACAGTAATAGGGTCTGGTTGTAAGTAGAGTCTTCTGGGTGGTGCATGCCATCCTGTAGACCGTCCTATCTTATATGTGTGCCATCGAAGAGTGAGTAGCAATGGTGTGATCTGATTGAAGGTGGAGTCTGGTAGACTTCTAGAAATTGGAATTATCAATGATATTCGGCTTGACGTCAAACTGCCACTCACGTATTCAGTATTGGACAAATAAGGTCGATTGTGAAGATGAGATAAGTAGAGCTTTATTTTTTACAAGGTTATGTTTCAAATGGTATTAGGTCATCCAGTGCTGAACTCCTTGCAAAATGTGGACAAGATCTAAAACATCACTCAGGGAGGAGATCTTGAGTTAGATCGGTGTATCATCAGCGTATTGAATATACCGGATCCCTGAGTTCTTGGGTAGGACTCAAAGTGGTTCAATATAAAGGTTAAAGAAGGATACACCAGAATGGAACCTTGTAGGAGGCCCTGCTTCTTCGCAACTGGGATAGACTGGCAATTAACAATTTTGATCTGCTGTGACCGATTTATAAAGTAAGGGCTAAACCATTCGAGAACTACATTATCAATCCCCGTTCGTTCTCGGAGAATTCGGATTAGCACGGAATAATTCAGTGTATAAATCAAGAAGAACAAGTAAAGAAGGATTTTAACAATCAAAGATGCAAAGCTCATCGTCAATAACCTGGAGCAAGGGGGCTTCTATGCTGTGGCCTTGAATGGAGCCCATCTGGTAGTTAACAAAAGCATCACTGAAATACTAAATTGTGCTGTTATACAATTTTCGATCTCCTTCACAAGAAAGGGGAGACCAGAGAGACAGAACGGAAGTCATTGCAATCACCTGCGTCCTCAGTGGGTTCCTTCAGAAGACGAGTGACTTGGCCAATTTTAAGACAGTCTGGAACACTCACTGTCGAAGAGAAAGATTCGCTTACTCTGTCCAGTGAAGCAAAAGCTCTTGGGAATGTTCCGCGGAACCAAGTTGGTGTAGTGACTTGACATTTTAATTGTGGTGATAATTTTAGGAGATCACCTTTGAATACTTGTTCATGGAAGAGTCAGTTGTCTTGGATTTATATGAAGGCATTCACTTGCAACAGTCTGGGAGGAGGAACAGTGACTGTTCAATGCTCTGAATTTTATGGAAACTAGCAAACGTTTCAGCTTTAGCAGCAGGGTCATCAAATAAACGGGAGGGACCCAGTTTGTTTACAATTCTAACTCCTTCAAATAGTTGTTAGGGCAATTATTGACAGAACTGACCCTACAAATTAATATGGGAGGCCTTGACATTGTAAATATTTTTCTTATACAGCTTTCTAGCCGTATTGAAGCAATCCAAGCTGAAGAAAGAGGGGGATTATATCCATTTGTTCTCCAGTGCCTATGAGAGATTTCCTTTTCTCAATGCGATCTTTGCAGAACAAAGGAGCAGACAGACGGTTTGAGTCTTTTCCTTTTGCTCTGAAGAGCAGCGAAGTCATCCAGAAGTTCAGATGTGTTCACTGAATGTGGAGGCGTAGACGTTAACATCACCAGGAGGACTGATAGGTGGCAAGCTGTTAGACGCAAGATTGTTATGAGTGAGATTTCTGATGCCCAGAAACCAGGATTAGTCCTTTCAGCTTTGTCCAAAAAATTGCTGTGCGTTAAAACCAGCGAGAAAAGGACTAGGAGATGTGACCAGCCAATAGAGACTGGGTCATAAGAAGCGATCATGTTAGCCTTTGAAATTATGAAGTCCAGAGTCGAACTTTTAGTATGGGTGAGCTTGTGGCAATTTTAGACAAGCCCATTAATAGAGAAGAATGAGGACAACCTACTGATTGCATTATCTTTGGAGTTCCCACAGTGGAGGTTACAATCACATCAGAATATGCTAGTGTAGTAGAGGAAAAGTTAGTTAGTAATGTGCTCCACTAAGCCTGGTAGGAGGGTCATGTGGCAGTTTGAAAGGAAGCATATATGTCAATCAATGGCAATTGTCCCACAATGGACCTTACAGCCACTCCTCCACTCAACCTGCATTCCTGGTCGATATGCAGAATTGAGTTGTCAGGAAGAAGTGAGAAGTGTTGTTAGATCTAGACTCTGTAAGAAAAGGTAATGGTAGAAATTGGGTTACTGGTTGGGGGTGGGGAGAGTGAAACCCAACGCAAGCAGCAACCACAATTCTTTTCAAGGTGAAACACAAGCAAACCCCAAATTAACCTGTGCTTAAGCCTCTGGTAGCTTGGCACAAAAGCAGTCAGGCTTAACTTAGACTCAATGTGTAAAGTATTTATGCAGCAGTTCAAAAAGTGATAAAGTGAAAACACAACAGAAAAAACCCACACCAATTTAGAAAAATTGAGTAAAATGTAAGAAATTATTTGACAACAAAACTCCAATTAGTAGATATGAGATTTGCAATGTTAAAGGTTTTGTAAAATCCAAGCGCTAAGAAGAAAAAAGCGCCAACCGTGGTTATCTGGTTGCGGTAGACTGGGTCCAAGTCACAAGTTCAGGCTGACCGTGATGGAGCGCTGGCCAGATACAGGACTGAGTTCAGTCTGCTGAAAAGTACCTTGTGGCCTGGGTGCCCAGATGCAAAGTCCTTGTGTCGAACTGCGCATACTGGCGTCGAGGAGTCGTCAACGAGGAGCTGCGATGAAAGGTCCGGCATCAAGATGCGTCGCGCAACAGCGCAGTTGATTAGCCGCCGCCGGGACTTTGGAATGCAAGGCCCTGCGTTGTCATCAGGCCGTTGGGGCTTGCAGAGACTTGTGCTGAGATGTGTCGGCGCTGAGGACGAGATGAGTCGTGCTGGCTGATGTCTGGCTGCGTCAGCGTCGAAGAAGCCGCTGGGACTTGCGCTAAGATGCGTCGGTGGCGAAGACGAGCTGCTTTGTGCTTGGCTGGAGTCAATGTTGAGCTGAGTCGCGCTGTGTTAAGTTGCGTGGCGTTGGGTCGGCGTCAAAGAAACCGGTTATGTCCCTTTGGCTTGAACAGGGGGTCAGCCGACTGAACCTTGGAGATTCCTTGGAGTTCTAGGTCCACACAGAGATGCTAGGTTCCAGCAGCAGAAGAGTCCTGGTGCAGTAACAGCAGACCTTGGGCAGCAAAGCAGTCCTTGCTCAGCAAGCAGGTTAGCAAGGCAGACTTCACAGCTGGGCAGTCCTTCTTCTTGACAGAGTGCACAGATTCAGATTTGATATGAAGAGCTGGGTCTGAAGGTCTGATATTTATACCTGGTGCCTTCTTTGAAATGGAGAAATTTCTGGAGTTTCCCCGTACAGAGGTGTCTGGAATTTCCTGCCTCCCTGCTGGTTCAGATTTGATATGAAGAGTTGGGTCTGAGGGTCCGATATTTATACCTGGTACCTTCTTTTAAGTGGGAGAAGTTTTTCGAGTTTCCCCATACACAGGTGTCTGGAATTTCCTGCCTCCCTGCCCTGGTCCCAGTCTGGGAGCACAATAGGCTACTGTGAAGTCCTTTGTATGTTAGCTGAGCCAGTGCCTTTGAGGTGCAAGTGTGGTAGGTGACAGCTCCACCCACCATCAAGTCAGAGATGATCCATTCTTCCAAAACTCAGACCCTCCTTTGTGATACTGTCTAGGAGGAATACACAAAGCTAACTGTCAACTACACCTAGTCATGTGACCCTGGAACAGGCTGCAGGCACCAACTAGGGCAGAAAAATGCGAACTTTCTAAAAGTCGTATTTTCAAAATAGTGACTTAAAATCCACCTTTAACATTAAAGAAGACTTTAAATTAAAATTCAGCAGTTACCAAACATGACTTTCCTACCCGTTCCCTATCAAAAGCTAGCACTTAATAAATGTAATAAGCTAACCTGATGTTATCCTGTGGGAGAGGTAGGCTTTACAATACTGAAATAAGAATTTAGGAGTTTTACACTACCAGGACATGTAAAATATAAAAGTATAGCTTTTTAAATGCACTGCACCCTGTCCTTTGGGATGTGTAGGGCCTACTCTAGGGATGACTTACATGTATTAAGAAGGAAGGTTTAGGCCTGGCAAAAGGTTTATGTTGCCAGCTTGAAATGGCAGTGTAAAACTGCACACACAGGCTGCGATGACAGGCCTTAGACATGTTTAAAAGGGATACTTAGGTGGGTGGCACAATAAGTGGTGACGGCCCACTAATAGCATTTAATTTACCAGAACTGGGTATATGGTATACACTTTACTAGGGACTTATAAATAAATTAAATATGCCAATCAGGTATAAGCCAATTTTACCATGGTTAGGGGACTGACCACAAGCTCTTTAGCACTGGTTAGCATTGGTAAAGGGGCACAGAGTTCTAAGGCCAACAAAAACAAAGTCAGCAAAAACAGGAGGATTGAAGGCAAAAAGTTGGGGAAAACCACGCCAAGGGTGTCAGGTGCAACAGGTAGCTTGAGCTTTTGGTTGATAATAGTATTGGCAACTTCCAATGTGTGTTTCATAGTTGATCTGAGGTTATGTACAAGGAAGTGCGGAGTGTAGTTAACTGATTTTGTGAATGTCATTAACATTGTTCTAATTGAATCTTTATGGGATTATTTTATACAACTCCCCTTTGTGTGCGAGTATTCCCGTCAGGCCTAATAACAGATATGATGGCTGTAGATACACTGTCGGTGATTGGGAATTCACCAGTAGAATCAAGGTCAGAGATGACTGAAATAGATGGTGAAGAGTGGCAGCCATTCCAGTCAAGCAGTATGTCCCAACTGGAAACCTAGGGACCCAGTTGGTAAGGATGAGAGTCACAATTTCTTATTTGCACAGTACATATATATCTTGGCCATTGCGTAAGGCTGGGGGAAGACACATGTGAAGGCAATCACCAGATCAATTCAAGATTGGCTAAAGAGAGAAAATTGTGTCATCAGATTGGTTAAGTTGGTAATTTTATGATGAACGAAGTTCAGGAAGACGTGTCAGATGAGCCCAATGCCCAGTTAAGATTGGTGTCGGACAAAAGTGGATTAAGGTCAGGAGGAGAAATATATTTTGATAAAGCTGAAACAGGTAAAATGGTGCTAGGAGACCTCAAAACAATGGTGCTAAGAGACTCAGAGCAATCAGCCAAAACTATACAGAATCAATTTTACACCCACCCCGCCAAATTCCAACTCCTACCTCCACACCCAGCTACAATGAATCTATGTAGGATGGAATATTTGAAGCGTAGTATCTTGTGGTGTATAGAGCCATGCGTAGGTCAAAGTGCTGCTCTGCTCATGAATGCCATGTCTTATGAGTAAGTGCTCCATGTCTTGGTGTGTTCTAGCAAGGACAGCAAAGACAGCTGGTAAAAAAGAACTGAGTAGAGTGGGCACTCTCACATCAGCTTTGGCGTGTGTACAGAGGCGACTTCTATCCTACACATAGCTGATGTGCAAATGATGTTATTACAATTCCCTCCAGCCACCCTCAACCCCCCCACCCCCCGTTTCATAGTGATTTCTTGGGAAGTGTTTGGATCCCGCAGTAACATCAGGGTCAGCTATGAGAATGACATTTTTCAGGAAAATGGGAGATGCCTTCCAATTATAAAGTGTTTTAATATATTTTGAATGTGCATTTACTCATGTTTGATGTCCCTCGGAGTCTGATTACAGTAGATAGTATTCAGCCAAGTAAGGATAGGCTTTTAATTAGTTTCCACTGAGCACTAGCACGAATTTAGAGCCAGGCATGTGGCATGGACAGTGGTTTGGAATACATTTGCTATAATGTGCCTCTAGACTTCTTATAAAAGTGATTCTCCTGACAGTCTGAATCCAGCACACAGTAATATTGTGGAAAGAACTGGAGGCTACTTGACATCCATGCCTAAGAACTTTGTGGCTCTGCTTGGATGAAGGCTCCATGGTTGGACTGCAGATGACGCAAAATGTGCTTTTTCATATCTTATATATAATTTGGAGTTATGTGTTTTAGAAATATAATGCTCCCATTGGTATGACGCTTGTGCGGCGATATTCTACTATGGACAGCATGTTACAGCCTTGGGTGCACACTAGGCTGCTAGGCTGTACAAATTTAACCACAGGCTTTGGTTTGGGATGTAGAACTTGTAATTGGGACTGATAAAGGTCTGTTTTTGGTCAGGACTCATAACAAATGAATGAAGTTACTGCTTTAATTTAATAGGTCAGAAGCCCCTGGCAAAGTAATAAATGGGTTGTCTTTTTATGCCCAACCTGTAAGATTGTTTGCGGTGACATGCTTTAAGATTGGTTGAAGCAAAGCATGCTACGAGGTGTTAAGACACATTTAGACCAGAGTATATTTAGCAGGGCCAATAATGCATGGCCTACTATTCCTGAGTGTCGTAATGCGAGAAGGGCCTTCTTCCACATATGGCAGAGAAAAAAACTGTTATTCCAAACCAGGTCTCATATTGGTGTATGACTGCGGAAGAGCGAGCTCCTGCAAGCCACCCAGGGAGTGCCACAGCCAGGGGGTCCATGGAGATGGCTCTGTGAGTAACAGGGGTTGGGGTTGTCCACAGTCTAAATCGGCTTAAGTTAGGTATAAATATAAATGTACAAAGGACCATGGGTCACCACAAGAGAGCCATCAACAAAAATGCTACAAATCATCTTGTCAACCACGAGAATCGATTATCAATGTATGGTGGTGGTAGAGCCTTAAAGAGGAGTCATCCAAGTCTGAAATGTCTAGGATGGCAGGCAGTCATATGTTTTAAACATTTAACCCGCAGGCCAGGGTCAAAACATGTCACTGAGAAATTTAGCACACAGCTACCATCTAACCACATGTCTGCTTGAACAGGTGTGTTTTAGCAACCTACTCAATTTGAGAAAGTCATTTTCCAGTTTTAGATTTAATGGTATAAAGGTTCAGAGAGATATATCACTTGCCCACATGGGGTCCTTTCTCCAAATGGCCTGTGATGGATTGGTCATATGGAAAATATGATTTCACTAGTGACCCTTAATATGCCAGTAAAAGGATAAAGGGCAAACACCTTAGCCAAGTAGCAATCACTACTACCGAAGTAACGCTTTGTGGACAAGTTCACTCTTTTCTTTACTAGAAGCCAGTGGAGGGCCTTCTAGGCTGACATGATAGGGCTGTATTGATTCAAGCCAAACAGAAGACCAGCAGCACGAGTTTGACTCTTTGAGTCTCATTTGTTGTTGAGACCAATATAGAGGTTATTGCAATCATTTTAAGAAATTAGTTGTTGGTAACAACTAGGCAAACAGCTATACATTTAAGATAAGTGGAACTTAAAAAGAACCAAAACAAGATAAAACAAGCATTGTTAAAGAATAGTGTGAAATGGAAATAGAATTAGAAAAATGTAAAATGTTACAAAAGTAATCAAACAATAAAAAAATGGGAAAACTAGTAATGCTCGAGGATTCAAGTTCAATTGCAATGGAGTTTGGCTGCAGGACCCGCCAGGTCTTATCCACTATGGGCAGCCAACCCCTAGGCTGCTCACAGGGCTTGGACTGTGACCATGCCCTGTGCCCAACAGACCACGAATAAAGGCTATGTGAGGTGGGGGTTGATGTCATGGCATGTTCACAGGTCATGTCCTACACGTAACCCACCGAAGGCCACCACACTTGGTCAACAAATATCATAATTCGCACCACCCAACATGTTGTTTTCTTGAAAGCTCTTTTTTTGTTTTTGGACTTTTAGCAAATAGATGTTTCAAACATGGCAGATAGCACAAGTAATGGTTTGTATTGTTTGTGTTGGTAACCATAATTCATACATTTCCGGTCGGGCTGGTTTGAGCCAGAACCATAACTCAGTTTTTAACTGTGTTTTTTCAATGAATGTCATTGTTTTTTATAAGATACTTCATTTCCAACTCCACCTTCCAAGTTCCCACTCCTGCTGCCTCTGGCTGTGTGCAGTGGTGGTAGGCCAAAAGGCCAGGCCGTGCGCCATAAACATTACATGCAGCCAGCACCTGGGCTAGCCACAGAGCGTGGCCCAATTTACTGCAGCCAGCCAACCCTCACTGAGCAAGACGGAAGACTGTGTACAGCAGAGGCTGCCCAAGGACCTGACCTGTAATCTTCCACAGGTGATCAACCCCTGCTGTTGCCACACACAGCGGCGGCTGGCTGCAGGGCTTGGCCAGAGACTGAACTGCGGCCAAACAACCCCCACTGTGAAGAGGGTTCATCCATACAGCCTGCCCATAATTTATCTTTTATATATTGTTTGGAACCGCAGATTCAGGGAAAGCATCATGCCTGGGTTTGTGAACCTATGGCAAGCTTCTCTGGCCCATGCTGCCCTTTCTGAGATTTGCAGTTCTAAATCAATGTCTGCAAATCCTCTACAGGCAGCTCGGAGAAGCTTGATCTAGGTTCACTGTACCCGGGAACAATGCTTACCCTGGATCTGCAGTACCTTTTCAGGATTCATGGATCCCTGGTACGTAAAATGGTGGCCGGAGTCCACAGCATATGTCTCTGTACCTCAGACCCTGGCCACCACTTTAGATATTTTTGGTGCTGCGAAACCTGAAATGGGTCAGTGGATCCTGTGACTCTTTTTAAAAAAAAATTATATTTACTTTATAGGGGGCGTTTAAAGATCCCTCAATATATTTTGGGGGTCAGGGTGTACATAGATTGCCTCCTTATATAGCCATTTAATTTTTATTCAGTACACAGAAACTGTGCCCCGCATCTTGAAATGGCGACCTTAAGAGAAATCAGCTCAATGAGATCTGTGGTATCAACTGTATCTAATCTATCTAATCAATCTGTGGTATCAAGAGGATCACCTTCAAGCTCCTCACCCACGCTCACAAAGCACTCCACAACGCCGGACCAGCATACCTCAACAAGCGTCTCACCTTCTACACCCCAAATCGCCAGCTTCGCTCCGCCGACCTCGCCCTCGTCCCACGCATACACAGAACCACCACCGGCAGCAGATCCTTCTCCTACCTCGCCGCCAAGACGTGGAACACCCTCCCCACCCATCTGCGTCAGACCCAGGACCTGCTGACCTTCAGGAGACACCTCAAGACCTGGCTGTTCGAGCAGTAGCTGCTACCCCCTCAGCACCTTGAGACCCTTGAGTGCGCTATACAAATGGCTGATTGATTGATTGAACTCTGGATCCGAAAAGTATAAGGGGAAAAAGGCTCTTTTGTCCAAACAGATTCCTGTTTTTTTGAATTTCTGGATCTGCAAATACCAAAAGGCACAGATATACAAACGTATTGCCCCTTTGAAATCTTTGGTGGCTTACTCTTTCTCATGAAAGAAACAGTATGGTTGCAAACAAAGAATAAAAGCTGAATCTTTAGTACAAAATTAAATACACCAAAAGCATCCACTAATTTATTGCCAAATTATATTAGTATCAGTTTAATGTAAAACAGTTAACAAAAATCTCAGAATGCGTGGAAACACGCAGCAAGTTTTTATTGTCCCTGCAGTGAGCTATAGCATGCAAAAATATACATGTTGCAATAAACATCTCCTTTCTGCTGTTCATTTAAGGGGGAACAGCTTAGGAGGATAAAAATCCAGTTCTTGTTTTTCGTTGTTTAAACTGCAGCTCTGTGACCTGCCTTTCACCTGGGGTGCTGGTCCTTGGAGGAGACATTATGACCTCTCAACTTAAATGTAATAACATATTACGGCCAGGGTTCAAGTCGAGGGTACACGCAGGTAGACGGAGTCTACCCACTATTTTCACAGGGTGGAGGCCGTCTACCTGCCAAGAGGTACAAAGGCACACAGCTTGTTATCACTTCACAGATACTTAAGAACAGCATGCTTTTGATTTTATTTAGGCCCCATATTTAAGAGATATACATGAGCCTGTAAGAATTTCAGATGTGTTGGTCTGTCCCAGTATTTACACAAATAATTTATACACCACTATTTTGTTTTATTTCTTTTATAGCGCTTTAGCACTATTCATCTCAATGCAGGGTGTCAGTGCGCTTTACGTCACATGCACACATTATACATTGACAATAAATAATATGTGTAAATCAATGTACAGGATGTGTTACAAAAGATAGATTGTGAGGGTTACAAGGTGTAGGAGCCACATGTCCTTCATATGTCACTGTGCTATATTAGAAGGGTTACATTTTATGAACTGCAAATAACAAAAGGAGTTCTGTGTTAAAAGCAGTGACCCCAGAGAGATTATCAATTGCACGATCGAGAAACTTTCCGTTATCTGCAGGTCAGAAATGCATTGTATAAAGCCATTCCTAAGAACTCGGAGGTACCGGTTTCCTCGCCTCTGGAGGATAGGTTGTTGGACGACTATCTCCCGGAGAAGACTATCTCTCTGACTTACCGGAAAATCCTCAATCATACTCCAGACGCTAAGGATAAATTGCGGGCTAAATGGGCTGACGATGTTGGAGATCTGGATGATGACGATTGGAGAGAAGCGCTGGCAACCCATCGCGAGGTAGCGATCCGATCGCGATTCAGACTCATACAACTTAAATTGTTGCATCGGACGTACTACACCAGCTCTGTATTGGTTAAGATGGGGGTGCTGGGATCCCCTGCTTGCCCGCGTGGTTGTGGCCTAGACGGTACTTATATGCATCAATGGTGGTACTGCCCTGTCCTACGAAAGTATTGGGAAAAAGTCATTGCTGGTATGACTCGCGTTTGTAAGTCTAAAATAGACGACTCCCCCCGGATGTGTCTCCTTAATATTTGGGATGCCATGGATTTGTCACGGACCGAGAAGTTGTGGGTTACGCTGGGGTGTATGGTGGCGAAGCGCAACATTGCAAGAACATGGAGGGGTGGAGTTCAGCTACGTTACAAAGATTGGGAGTTAGACATGGATTGGTGCATGCAGGCTGAGAGGGTGGTTTATGAAAGTAGGGGTTGCCCACAAAAATGGTCCAGAATATGGGATCCATGGAACGAAAGTAGGGGTTTGCTGTTCGCCCCTGTTGTCCTCCCTCCCTCCCTAGTGGTAGACGATGAAGATATTTAAGTGCTTAAATGTGGAACGACAAATTATGCTCTTTTTGTAATGTTTCCCAACGCCTAAATGTATATATTCGCTGTGTCTTGAGACTTTTGGACTGTGAGATTATAGTAATGTACTGATTTGTTTGATTTGTATGATTTATGTTTTATGATTGAATAAAAAGAAAGATTTTTTTAAAAAAGCAGTGACTCATCTACCCATTTGCATAAAATAAATATGTCATCTGTGTGTTACATAATGTTCTTTGCAGGAGACATATAAACCCTCTGTGCTACTTTGATTCAAAACTGGGCCTAGACAAAACACAGATCTCTCCAGCAAATACGTTATCCTCCAGAGTTATCTTACCATTATTATTATTCCCTGAGATTTAGGTGGCACACAAAAATCTCTGCAGCAGGCGCCTTAACCCCATAAGATATTTTAAAATACAGACTCTGTAACCAATTAAGCAGAACAGATTTACTGCCATGTTTCTCCTTTTTGCCAATTTCTTTGTGGCAGGGTTTTAAAAAATAAGTGTATATATTTAGGCCCAGATTTTGCGTCAGGGTTTGTCTTGTAGTTCCCACTAATCTGTAGGACCTGCACGTTTGTTGGACAACAAACTTTGGGTGAGGTGCCTAGACTGATTCCGAGCACCCCCGCAGGATATGTTGGCCTAGAGACCACCTAGCTCACAGTAAGCCACCATAAGCCCTCCTAACCTTACCAGGGAGCCAATAGTTTCTGGCAACCACTGAACATGACAACCCTAACCCCTCAGGGATTGTGGAAACATCAGAATCTTTCGCTCATTCACTCGTGCTTACTTGTGCTCAGAGAAATATACAGAGAATACACAGTGGGAGGTTTTCAATATATTTATTGAACAAAATGTATTCTTTTATAGTATACATGTGCTGCGATAATCAGTAGACAGAAGCAGATGAAAGTGATTACAAGCACCAAAAGAGTGAATAGTAGATACAGTTCTACCATGGTGCTAAAACAGTGTAAATATGTAGGCATATGATAGAATGCAGTAATCAGGCGTACTCCTACTATGCAAACCCTACTCTGCGTGTACCTAGAGCGTGTGCAGGGGTAAAGCCAAGTATCACCCCAAGGGCCGATCCAACCCTATTACTTGGCGGGAGAGAATGTAGGACCCCCATCTTGGTCACGAACTGGACACCGCTCACAAGATGTCAGACCGCTGCGTGGTGAAGTCTCAGCATGCAGTGACCCTCGGTGTCAGCTGAAGTGCCTCCTCTATTAATCTTTCGGGATGCTCATTAGTTATAATATAAAGCATCCTTGTGATATATGTATAGATTAGCAATGTTATGGATATGTAGATAGCCCTGTCGCCCCGTGGATGAAGATAGAACGACATGTGTACATTGTGCGTAAAAAGGCCTTGTACATGGTGTTCGAGGCATCGTGATAATTTTATGCGAAGCTAGATGTGTAAACAGAAGTAGTTTCAGAGAAACTAATCTAACATTGTCACACACGCAAATATGTGCAAAGGGTCAAAGCAGACATGTTATTGTGCAAACTTAGGACAATGTAAGAAAATGTGCAGCTTCGTTTCTTGGGCCTAACCCGGGCACATAACAGGTTGCGTTAATTTTTTGGCACAACCTCAACACAAAATCTCATTTGTTAAATATTGTAATGTGCTCAAATGTACTCATGATAGACCTGCTGAACATATGTGACGTCTTAAGATCTGCTGTCACTCCCTGTGAGGTCATGGGTTGTGATGCCACTTCCTGTGATGCCTAGTGCGATGTCACGCATTGGGATGTTACATGCCACAATGTCACTTGCATACTGCCTAACTTGGTTAGTCTCCTCACTTCTGTTTTTTAGGACTTGTGCATTGATTACAGCTGAGCAGCTATGTCATTTCATTATTACAGGTGATGCCACAACTCGACTTCAATAAGGAAATCAGAAGTGAAGTTTTATTCAAGGATTGTAGGATTCGGTGTATTATATGTGTATACACACACACCCATGCCCTCACTCCCAAAGACATATGGATCTGTCTACCAAAACGTGTAATGTGGCTTACTATGGAGAACAGAATTTTGATGCCTCGTTTCGGGTTAAACAAAGGCAGCCCAGAACGAGTGGGCCAGCACAGGATGGGAGAATATAAGCCGCAGCTCTCATAATGTAACCACCATCTGCCAGCAAAAGTCAAAGGCTAGCCTCCTCCTCCTGGCCGGATCCCATAGGGACCGCCTGAAACCTGCTCAAGTGTTCTGCTTCTGTTCACTAACTTTGCATTTTAATTGTCAGTGACATAACCAGAATCTAAGCTATTTTGCATTCTAAAGTCTTTTTCCTCCTTTCAGCAATGTCTGGTGTCAGGGACTCCATTTATCTGCAGCCACGGTGGGAGGGTGGAATCTCTCAAAGGAGCAGGTCCAGAACGGCAGTGGGTTGTCAGTCATACTCCCAAACCGGAAGTACCATCTGCTAGGGACAGCCAAGGGCGACCCTCTGGCTCAGGCCCACAGGGGCTACGCATCAACTGCGCAAGAGTTCTGTTGTTTTTGAATTGCAAAATATTCTTGCTGTCAGGCAAAGACCAGAGGGTAGGACTGAATTTTCACCCAGCGCATGGATCATTTTCTGATTGGTCACGGTGAGCACGCTGATGCAACAAGCGGGGAGAGGCTCATTAAAGCAGCGTGTGTGTGAGTGTGTAAAGCACCTATGCCCATGTTTGCACCTTTTGGGCCTGTACATTTTAGGAGTGGCCAGCTGCCCTTTGACCTCATCTGCAGTTTACTATCGTGCTCCAAGACTCCCACCTTCCTGATTTGCAGAGTTCTAGTAGTTGTCAAGTTTTGATAGTCTTGTTTACCTTATTGGTCAATATATACTTTATTACTTATTATTTTATCTAGCTCATTATGACTAGTCAAATACTGAACTATGCAGAAACTTATCTGTCTCTAGGAAACCAAAGATATTGCCTGGGTTCCCTCTGATCCCACCAAATAGATGGTCATTCCGTCAGCATCAGTTACTTAGAGGTGAAGCATGGGGACACAAATCATTCGAATCCAGTGATGAATATACTACCATCACTGGGTTAGATGGCAATCTAGCATCAGGTTGCGATGAACAGTTGGGCACTGGTGTAGTCAGACAGTGAGCAGGTCTGTGCAACACAATGCACAGGCCACAGGCCTGCGACCAGGCCATGATGGTCAGCCATAAGTTCAAGACCTACCACTCCAGCCTTTTGTGACTGAGAGCTGACCGGGAGACAACAGGACCGCCCTCAAGCACGCCACCCGCAAACACCACCAGCTGATCCGTGCCACCAAGAAGTCAGCACTCAAAGAACGACTGGACAACAACGCCCACGACAGCAAGGAACTTTTCAGCATCGTCAAAGAGTTCTCCAACCCCAGCGCCGGAAACAACAACATCACCCCCTCGCAAGACCTCTGCAACTCACTCGCCGCGTTCTTCCACCGCAAGATCACCGACATACATAACAGCTTCGACGCACAGACCACGCACCCTACCGCCGAACCAACGCCCGCCACCACCACCCTCTGCAACTGGACCCCGATCAGCACCGAAGACACCACCCGCACGATGAACTCCATCCACTCCGGATCACCAACCGACCCCTGCCCACACCACGTCTTCAACAAAGCCGACGCCACCATCGCACCCCATCTCCGGGACATCATCAACTCCTCCTTCCACACCGCCACCTTCCCGGAGAGCTGGAAGCACGCCGAGCTTACCGCCCTCCTGAAGAAACCAACGGCGGACCCCACCGACCTCAAGAACTACCGTCCCATCTCGCTCCTTCCGTTTCCGGCCAAAGTCATCGAGAAGACCGTCAACAGACAGCTTGCCGCCTTCCTCGAGACGAATGGATCCCTCGACCCCTCGCAGTCCGGGTTTCGGGCCAACCACAGCACCGAGACCGCCCTTATCGCAGCCACCGACGACATCAGAACCCTAACCGACAACGGGGAAACAGCAGCCCTCATCCTCTTGGACCTCTCCGCGGCGTTCGACACCGTCTGCCACCGCACCCTAGTGAAGCGCCTCAGCAACATCGGAATCCGAGAGAAAGCACTGGAATGAATCATCTCGTTCCTCGCCGGAAGAACCCAGAGAGTCCGCCTCCCCCGTTAAGATCCGAGGCCACCGAAGTCATCTGCGGCGTTCCACAAGGATCTTCACTCAGTCCAACCCTCTTCAACGTCTACATGAGCCCCCTCGCAGCCATCGCACGCCAACACAACCTCAACATCATCTCCTACGCCGACGACACCCAGCTGATCCTCTCCCTCACCAACGACCCCACCACCGCCAGAGCCAACCTACACGACGGGATGAGAGACGTCGCCGACTGGATGAGGAACAGCCGCCTTAAACTGAACTCAGACAAGACGGAAGTCCTCATCCTGGGCTCATCACCTTCCGCCTGGGACGACTCTTGGTGGCCCCCGGCCCTGGGCACCGCACCCAAGCCAACGGACCACGCACGCAACCTGGGCTTCATCCTGGACTCCTCCCTGTCGATGACCAGACAAGTCAACGCCGTCTCATCTTCGTGCTTCAACACCCTGCGCATGCTCCGCAAGATCTTCAGATGGATCCCCACTGAAACCAGGAAGACCGTCACCCAGGCACTCGTCACCAGCCGACTGGACTATGGGAACACCCTCTACGCCGGAACCACAGCCAAACTTCAAAAAAGACTCCAGCGCATCCAGAACGCCTCCGCACGACTCATCCTGGACATCCCCCGACACAGCCACATCACCGGACACCTGAAAGACCTGCACTGGCTCCCCGTCAGCAAGAGAATCACGTTCAGACTCCTCACCCACGCACACAAGGCCCTCCACGACCTGGGCCCCAAGTACCTCAACGACCGCATGACCTTCTACACGCCCACCCGCCAGCTACGATCAACCAGCCACGCCCTCGCCACCGTACCACGCATCCGCAGAGCCACCGCCGGAGGAAGATCCTTCTCCTACCTGGCAGCCAAGACCTGGAACTCCCTCCCCACTCACCTTCGGCGAACCCAGGACCATCTCTCCTTCAGGAAGCAGCTCAAGACCTGGCTGTTCGAGCAGTAACTTACCCCTTCCCCCAGCGCCTTGAGACCCTCCCGGGTGAGTAGCGCGCTCTATAAATGCCGTGATTGATTGATTGATTGATTGATTGATTGAGCTTGCAGTCAGCTTGTACCAACGACTCCACGTCAAAAGCTAGAAAGAGCAGCCGTGGATGAGGAACAAATGGCGTCATCTGTAGCGTGTAAATGATGTGTTCCAAAAAACAAACAATGGACGTTTGGCATTTTTAGATCTAAAAATCAATGCTGCACCATTTGTTGGGAAGGAAGGGCGGTACAGATCCGCAAGTATTTGCTTTTGAGTCGGTAGTTAAAACATTACTCAAAGCCAAATGTCTAGATCTAAGCCAAAATTCGGCTGAAGCCAAAGTCTAAGTCAATATTCGGGAAGTGCCGTACTCAAAATAGCAGTGTATTTATTTACCACACTAGAGGGATATTATCTCCCAGGAATTTTACAGACTTCACTGGTTCACAATGCTGTCCGCAATTGGATATTGACTTTGCAAATGTTTTTTTTTAAATTGCTTTTCATAATAATAAATAAATAAATTAACACAGGGAACAAGAAATGGACGAGTTCTATCAAGTATATAGAGGAAGAATACAATTCATCCAATCAGAATGATGAGAGATGTAAATGGTCCTGAGCACGACAAACACAATGACAAGAATAAAAATACGAATCAAGCCAGACACCTGATTGACAACAAGTCCATCAAATCATGAGCAAGAGGCTGTCCTACAGCCCACTCTAAGTATATGTTATGCATTGGAAACAATAGGTCTGCCAATAAAGAGCGACAGTGGTCAGTAGTTGAGACCTAGAAAAAGAGGGTGCTACAAGATAGATAGCCATAACAATAGAGGCAGAGCAAGGGAAAGGATACCTCTGCTTTTGTTATCACCTTTTTGGCTTGCATAGACCGGCTGGATGAAAGTGAAGTTGTGGATTTTTTATAAAATTCACATTTCATATAAATATGCAGAACTTCCTGTTTCACACTGGAAATATGTCTCTTATAAAATTAATTTATTGGGAAAACGATAAAATAATTTGTAGCAAAAATTGAACTGATTCGTGCTAAAAAACAAAATATTTCTGATGAAAAGAAATTGACTTATGCTCGTTTTTTGTGACTGCACAGATCCTGCATGCAGTCCCTCTCCCTTCTGTTTGCACATTTCACCTTCTGACAACCTAATCACCAGAGGGCTCCAAGGGGGTCACGGTAGGTGAACCCGCTTCATGTGGCCACTATGGAAACCACACTTTTGTTCTGATCATGCCACAATCCCTTGGGGCTCTCTACTAAACTTCCGCAGTTTCTGCTCCCTGGCATGGTCAGCTGTCTCCCGGGTCTGACACTGGTCGGAAACTGTATTGCCCTTTGAGCACCCATGCCAAGGACAGCTGATGCATGACACCTGACTTAGGCGGGTACTACCACTAAATCCACCATACGGAAAACAATGGCTCATTGTTTTGTATACTTTGCATATAAAGATTTTGTATATCTCCTGGTTTACACTTCGGCCTCACAGCAGTAGCAGTAACAAGATCTTGATGAAGGCCATGACACTAACAGGGTCATTGGCCGAAACATGTTGATCTCCAAGCAACACAAGTGGGTCTAATGTCTCCCGCTGTGCTTTTTTGTCTTTGCTTTTAATCCTAGCACAGAGTCGCCTAAATAAAGATAAGCGGCGAACCCTGTAGCTGGTCTTAAACTCACCTTACTTTTTGCACTGCGTCCCTCACCACGCCTTTAAGCCCACCTTGGGTAATTAGTAAATACCCTCTTAGCAAATAAAACATCCCTGTGGTCCTCCCTCTCAGTGAGGGACTTGTAGTCCGCCCCATTACTAGGCTTCATGGTGCAAGAAGGTTCCCCAATGATAAAGCATGCCACTTCTGGTGGGTGAGGGAAACCATCCTTTAAAGGGACGCCTTTCGGTCCTGGTGTTGATTCCTGTAGCCTAACTTCTTTATCTAGACCCGAGGACTCTTGTGTGTTTGCTCTCTACTAATCGCCTACAAGTCCCTGGTTGGTGATCATGGGCGGCCAGCTCAATTGTCTGATCAAGGCCTCAAACATTGGAAGACCTTCTCGAGATCTGTCAACACTCCTTACAGGCAGTGAGGACATGAACACACTTTGAGAGACATAGTCTAAGCAATGTGTGGTGTGCTAGTACGGTAACTGGTTAGTCCACTTGTGTGCCTTGACATAGTGGGCGCTACATTTCCTCTCCAATGCCCTGTGATTTTTGGAGTCAGGAAAACGAAGCTCACTCAAAATTTGTCTAACTTGCTACGGGTAACTTCTACAAAGTTACATGGGAATTTGATTTTCAAGTCTAGATGTCCCCAGTTATTTAGCTGGCTCAGCTTAGCGCTGCTGAGGCTTGCATAATACTGATTCTTTCTTAAGCAGGCAGTGGAATCTCTAAGCAGACAAATTCTCATTTTGCAGCCTCTGAGTGCCCCAGCCCATTCTAATGTTATTTGAGTGCATTGAGTATATGAGCATATGTGAGTGCATTGTTTATCATCTCACTATCTCGAGGACAGAAGTACCTGTACGGCACAGTATTAATGCTTCATTAGCCATATTATCTGTGCTCATTTTCATGCAGATAAGACTCTGTGTCCCAGAAGCCCCCAAGACTAGCGCGGCACAGCTGCTCACTCTCTGGTGCAGGAGCTGAGTGGAGCATGGATCACTCGTTGCTAGGCAGGCATCTCTGTGCGGAGTGCCACCACAGAGCGCTCATGAGCCTCTTGTGAGGCTGACATCTGAGCCTGGTCATTGAAAATCTTGAGAGGAATGAGAGAGCGCGTGCGTGCCTTCCTTCCACACAAGCCTAGGGTCTGGATCATAGAATCCCTACAAACAGCACTGAGACTGGCAACAGCGCATGACAAATATTTGCCACGCAAGGGCTATCGAGGGCACCTTAGCAGCTCTCTAATCTGAGCATCATCTCAGCTGTTTGAGACATATTCTAGTCTCGCTCTATGCTGACGATATCACCCTCTATCTACGCGAGCCAAGTATCAGTCTGAACCCTGTCCTTCGGGAATTCATCAGGTTTGGGGACATCTCGGGATACAATAAATTGGAGCAAGTCCCAGATATTTCCCCTGACCCCATCCACTCCAGAGATCCCCTTAGATTACCATTAACATGGTGTGCCTCGGAAATAAAATATTTGGGTCTGAGGATTGCTCGAGACAGGGGGGAGGCGCTGAGGGCAAACTATGGTACCACCTTGGAATCTATCACAAACTCGATCACCCGCTGGATATCATTGCCGCTATCCTTGGCAGGTAGGATATCACTGATGAAAATGATAATCCTGCCGAAATTACTTTATCTATTTATCACCATACCATCCAGGCTGCCCCTTCTTTAACGCAATTAAATCTCAAATCATCAGACTGGCATGGGGGGGCAAACAGCCCCAAATAAGCTGGCAGACACTGACACTCCCATTCTCACGTGGGGGCTTTGAGGCGCCTGACATTGAGCTCTATTTTTTATGTGCTTAGGCGCATCATGCCATACACTGGCTCCATCCACCACCCTTTATGCCTCACCTAGCTATGGAAGAGGGGTACATGACTCCACTGCCCTCGACTGCCTTCCTCGGAGCGAGCATTCCAGAGTGGAGTACCGCACATTCGACGGTAGCATGTACAAACCTAGCATGGAAGCGATTGACCAAAAAAGTAGGGAAGCCCCTTCTATACTTTCCGCTGCTGCCTCTCCCATACCTGTACTTGGCCCGGTTACTCAGGAAACAGCCTGCAGGAAAATGCTTAGAGCGCGCAACCTCAACACCCTGAGAGAGCTATATCAAGATGGGCAATTCAAGGATAGACAAACACTCCTGGGGGGGGATGGCGGCACGCCATTAGAAACCTTCCTGTAAATTAGGCTGCGACACGAGATTAAAGCAAACACCCCTGCATTCCCACATGAACCCTCTAGATGTGACACCTTACACACTCTCCTACAAATGAACAGGGCAACACACGTGGTGTCTAGGCTATACCGCACGCTTCACTGGAGTGCGGATGCACACAGCAAGAGGCGAGGAGAGGGTGGGAACTGGAACTAGAAATCATACTCACAGATAAGCAATGGGAATATTGCTGCAAGCAGACAGAGGCTATCACGACGAGCAGCCGCTTAAGGATTATACAGTTTGAATTTATACATTGGATTTATTATACCCCTGTGCGCTTACAGAGTTATAAGCTACGAGATAATGATCCATGCGATAGGTGCAGGGGTGAGAAAGCAGGGTTCCTGCACCTGGCTTGGCAGTGTGATGCAATACAGAAATACAGGGGGGGGGAAGTGCTTGATGCGGTGTCCCAGATGACTGGATATCACACTACAATGTCACCGATTATCGCATTGTTGGGATACACAGAAGAAGTGCCACCGATACATAGGAAATTCTTTGCTTTGAGCATGTTGCTAGCTAAGAGGCGGGTAGCATGCAGGTGGGGTCGGGGATGAGCTCCCAAATTTAAGGAGTGGCTTACTGATTTAATATATTGTGAGGATCAACTCACCACATATGCAGAGTTGTTGCCGCCTTCATCACACCCCAGGAAGATATGGGATCCGCTACTGACATACCTGTGCAATCGCACTGACTAAACATACACGCGCCGTACTGCTGATACCCTCTGCATTAAACAGGGAGTCAGGCACATTGTAACTGAGGGCAGGCTCAACCCTCAGTGCACAACATAACCAACTGCCCAGGAACTATGCTGTTTTCTATATCTGTACCATGCACTAAGTAATTGCTAGATAAACCTCATTACAACACTTACATATTACTCTGGGTTCTCACAATTGTACCATAGCACGTTGATAGCATTGTTGAGCCAGGGTGGGTACAGCTCCCGATGTGTGCCAACTACTATTGAATGTGTATTTTGTACATGTTACATGCTAAATGCTCTTGAGTCCATGCGATGTACTGCTGTGTATACTTAATAAAAAACTCAATAAAAAAAAACAATAAATAAAGACGCCATTGCGAAACAAAAACAAAATCATCTCAGCTGTTTATTAACACCTTGAGAATATTCTAGAAACATGCTAACAGGAGCATGTACCCCACTGCAGGAGGTGCGAGTCTCTGCTGAACATGAACATTTTTTCTTTTTTACAAAATCCATGCCAGTCTCCACCTCCTGGCAACTCAGAATATCTCTAATAGCTCACACCCCCAACCACGTGCCAGCACAGAAATTGGTTATACTTCTAAAACCCTGTGCCTCCCTTCCACCTCTGTATCTGTGCCTGCCTTTTATCTTATTTGTCTGCATGAAATACATCTCTACTTCTAACAGCCGTGTCTGCCTTCCGCCCTTTTGAATGTATGCAATTCATCTCTACTTCTATAACCCCACAACTGACTCCCAACCCCTTCTCTGTATGCAGTGCATCTCTACTTCTAAAACCCCACACCTGCCTTCCATCACCTTTTATGTATACACTGCAACTTTACTTCTAAAACTCTGTCTGCTTTCCACCCCCTTGTGTGTATGCAATGCATCTCTATTTCTAAACCCCCACACCTTCCTTTCACCCCCTTGCCTGCATGCAATGCATCGCTACTTCTAAAGCCCCACACCTGCCTTCCACCACATTGTCTGTATGAAATCCATCTCTACTTCTAAAGCCCCACACCTGCCTTCCATCCCCTTGTATGTATACAATCCATCTCTACTTCTAAAACCCCACACCTGCCTTCCACCACCTTGTATGTATACAATCCATCTCTACTTCTAAAATCCCACACCAGCCTTCCACCCCCTTGTATGTATACAATCCATCTCTACTTCTAAAGCCCCACACCTGCCTTCCATCCCCTTGTATGTATACAATCCATCTCTACTTCTAAAGCCCCACACCTGCCTTCCATACCCTTGTATGTATACAATCCATCTCTACTTCTAAAATCCCACACCAGCCTTCCACCCCCTTGTATGTATACAATCCATCTCTACTTCTAAAATCCCACACCAGCCTTCCACCCCCTTGTATGTATACAATCCATCTCTACTTCTAAAACCCCACACCTGCCTTCAACCCCCTTGTCTGCATGAAATACATCTCTACTTTTAACACCCCGTGTCTGTCTTCCACCCCCTTGTCTGGATGCAATGCATCTCTACTTCTAAAACCCCACACCAGCCTTCCACCCCCTTGTATGTATACAATCCATCTCTACTTCTAAAATCCCACACCAGCCTTCCACCCCCTTGTATGTATACAATCCATCTCTACTTCTAAAACCCCACACCTGCCTTCAACCCCCTTGTCTGCATGAAATACATCTCTACTTTTAACACCCCGTGTCTGTCTTCCACCCCCTTGTCTGGATGCAATGCATCTCTACTTCTAAAACCCCACACCAGCCTTCCACCCCCTTGTATGTATACAATCCATCTCTACTTCTAAAACCCCACACCTGCCTTCCACCACCTTGTATGCATGAAATACATCTCTACTTCTAACACCCCGTGTCTGTCTTCCACCCCTTGTATGTATACAATCCATCTCTACTTCTAAAACCCCACACCTGCCTTCCACCACCTTGTATGCATGAAATACATCTCTACTTCTAACACCCCGTGTCTGTCTTCCACCCCTTGTATGTATACAATCCATCTCTACTTCTAAAACCCCACACCTGCCTTCCACCACCTTGTATGCATGAAATACATCTCTACTTCTAACACCCCGTGTCTGTCTTCCACCCCCTTGTATGTATACAATCCATCTCTACTTCTAAAACCCCACACCTGCCTTCCACCACCTTGTATGCATGAAATACATCTCTACTTCTAACACCCCGTGTCTGTCTTCCACCTCCTTGTATGTATACAATGCATCTCTACTTCTAAAGCCCCACACCTGCCCTCCACCCCGTCTGCATGCAATGCTTCGCTACTTCTAAAACCCCACACCTGCCTTCCACCCCCTTGCCCGCATGCAATGCATTTCTACTTCTAAAACCCCACAACTGACTCCCACCCCCGTCTGTATGTAGTGCATCTCTACTTCAAAAACCCCACACCTGCCTTCCACCCCCTTGCCTGAATGGAATGCATCTCTACTTCTAAAACCACACACCTGCCTTCCACCACCTTGTCTGTATGCACTGCATCTCTACTTCTGACACCCATGCTTGCTTTCCACCCCTTGTATGTATACAGTGCATCTCTACTTCTAAAAACCCACACCTGCCTTTCACCCTCTTGTATGTCGGAAATCCATATCCACTTCTAAAACCCCACAAAAGCCTCCCACCCCCTTGTCTGCATGCAATGCATTGCTACTTCTAAAACCCCACAACTGACTCCCACCCCCGTCTGTATGCAGTGCATCTCTACTTCTAAAACCCCACACCTGCCTTCCACTACCTTTTATGTATGCACTGCATCTCTACTTCTGACACCTGTGTCTGCCTTCCACCCTCTTGCCTGTATACAATGCAGCTCTACTTCTAAAACCTTGTGTCCGCTTGCACCCCCTTGTATGTATGCAATGCATCTCTACTTCTAAAGCCCCACAACTGCCTTCTACCCTCTTGTATGTATGAAATGCATCTCTACTTCTAAAATCCCATATCTGCCTTCCACCCCCTTGTCTGTATGCAGTGCATTGCTACTTCTAAAGCCCCACAACTGCCTCTACCCTCTTGTACGTATGTAATGAATCTCTACTTCTAAAATCCCACAACAGCCTTGCACCCCTTTGTCTGCATGCAATGCATCACTACTTCTAAAACCACACACCTGCCTTCCACCCTCTTGCATGTATGAAATCCATATCTACTTCTAAAACCCCACCACAGCCTCTCACCCCCTTGTCTGCATGCAATGCATCACTACTTCTAAAACCACACACCTGCCTTCCACCACCTTGTCTGTATGCACTGCATCTCTACTTCTGACACCCATGCTTGCTTTCCACCCCTTGTATGTATACAGTGCATCTCTACTTCTAAAAACCCACACCTGCCTTTCACCCTCTTGTATGTCGGAAATCCATATCCACTTCTAAAACCCCACAAAAGCCTCCCACCCCCTTGTCTGCATGCAATGCATTGCTACTTCTAAAACCCCACACCTGCCTTCGACCACCTTGTCTGTATGAAATGCATCTCTACTTCTAAACCCCACACCTGCCCTCTACTCCCTTGTCTGTAAGCAATGCATCTCTACTTCTAAAACCCCACAGCTACCAGTGGCATAACGAAACTTGAGGGCTCCCCTCTGCAAAGTACATGGAGAAGCCCCTCTCCGGACTCACTCAGTAGCTCTCTGGCCAGGGCACTGTGCTGAGGGGGACCCTGGAGCTCAATTGCCCCTTGTGCTATGAAGATATCTGATAAAAATTCCCAACAAAGAATTGACAAAAGCCAGAAGAAAACTGGCGAATTGTGCTTAAACTTTTAGTTTTCGTTTGTCCCTATTAGGCCCTACCAGCTTGATGTATGGCGATACTCGTCATTTTTCTTTAGTAATGGAAATTTTTATTTACTATAATCCAAAATTGATTAACATGATAACCATACATCTAGGACCTCGTGCCTGCTCCTTCAATGTCTGAATGGAATTCCTCTATACTTCAAGAACCCCGTGCCTGCTCCTTCTATGTCTTAATGGAATAGGTCTACACTTGTAGAACCTCGTGACCGCTCCTTCTATTCCTGAATGGAATATGAATATTTCTATACTTCTAGAACCCCGTGCCTGCTCCTGCTATGTCTGAATGGATTAGGTCTATACTTCTAGAACCTCGTGACCGCTCCTTCTATGCCTGAATGGAATATGAATATGTCTATACTTCTAGAACCTCGTGCCTACTCCTTCTATGTCTGAATGGAATAGGTCTATACTTCTAGAACCTCGTGACCGCTCCTTCTTTGCCTGAATGGAATAGGTCTATACTTCTTGAACCTAGTGACCGCTCCTTCTATGCCTGAATGGAATATGAATATGTCTATACTTCTAGAACCTCGTGCCTACTCCTTCTATGTCTGAATGGAATAGGTCTATTCTTCTAGAACCTCGTGACCGCTCCTTCTTTGCCTGAATGGAATATGTCTATTGTGAGAAGCTGGCTTAGTATATGTTGCACACTTATGTAAGTGGGCACCCTGCACTAATCCAGACAACCATTATGGTGATTTTAGTGGTCTTAGACAACCTTAGAAAGCTCTCTAAGTGGTAGCTGTGGAGAGCAGCCTTCAGGCTTAGTCCAGTAGAAGTGTAAAGCAGCTTGTTTTACCAGAATAATAATCTTGTTGGTATAGATTAAGTGAAAAAGAACCACACAGTGTATTTATAAAAATATGTATTTATTATAAGACACTCACTAACACATACAGATATCTCCTAGCCGGAGATATACACAACACACACAATACTTTTCAATAGAAACTGGTAAGTAGCACAAATACACAGTGGTCGCCAGGAGGAGACCAAACCATATACTAAAATAGTGGTATGCGAACCACGACTCGAGTCAAGACTATACCCAGAAGACGTAGAAGTGCCAGGGACCCAAGGAATCACATGAGTTAAGTAACCAGGAACGCCACGGATGTCGTGTGCAGAGTGGGAACACGACCGCGGGCTCAATACAAGTCAATGGGTAAGTCGCGGTTGCAATTTTAAAGAAGAAGGACCTTTCCCAGTGGACCCTGAAGAAACCCCGTGGAGGACAGAAGGTTGGAGAGCCACCCCACCCGTGGATACCCTAGAAACCAGGATACCTACACCAGGGAAGCCGGGTGCATAGGTGTGATGTGGCGTCGGAAACTGCCATCGAACTCAATGGAGGACTTCAGGAAGATGCCACTGCTGGAGAAGGTGACCAGGAGGCACGGAAGACGAATGCCCACCGATGTCGAGTGTTGCAGGAGAGACGACGGTGACCTTGGAGCATCCGCTGTGAGCACCAGACGATGCTGTGGAAGACAGGGAGCCGTTCACGAGCTGTCCCACGTGGGATATCGAGAGTTGAGGGGTCGGGAACATCAAGAAGCCTTGGCAACTGCGAACAACGTGGAAAGCGAAGAAGGTGCAGTGTCGGGACCAGCAAGGTCCAGGTGACTCACCACAAGCAGGGGAGTCAGGGCAGGCCCCGAGCAATCAGGGGAGCCCACAGAAATCAAAGAAGACCCTCAAGAGGACCCACAGGCCGGAGGCACTGGAGTCGCAAGAGGACCTCGAGCAGCTCACCAAAGATGCAGGCCCACGATGCAAGTGTTGTGGTGAGGGCAAAGATCTTGGTCACTGGAGATGCTTGCGGTTGGGGCTACTTGGGGCCCGAAGGTCTTGGATGAAGGAAGTCAACAAGCCTTTGCAACAGCAAGTTGATGCGGTGCACAGGGGTTCGGTTCCTGTGGCTCAGACGAGGGATACTGGCCTCAAACTTGGTGAGAGGACAGGGCAGGCCTCGAGGGATGTGAAGAACCACCACCTGTGTTGCAGAGCCTTTCGGAGTCCGTGGGAGCTCGGGATCAGCAGACTGGTCAGCTTCATGGCGGTGATTTTAAGGGAGATTCCTTCAGGTGTCTTGGATGTACACAGGCCTTCGAAGGTTCCTGTACGGAGCACAAGCATGGACATTGCAGCAGACGAGCAGGTCGACAAGACCAGGAGCAGCAGGAGTCTTCCAGTTGCAGTCTTGATGCCCAAAGCGAAGTCCAGCGTGCCCAGATGGTCGAAGTAGAAGTGGTGTCTTGAAATGAATCTTGTCCCACGACGAATCTAGGGACCCACCTACAGGTAAGCCCTTAAGTACCCTAAGGAAAGGGTTGGGACGATTCAGGGTTCCCTCCCAGGGGAGGGGTCGGACAGTGGGGAGGATACTCCCATGTCCTTTGTCCAGTTTCGCGCCAGAGCGGGAGCCAACGGCTCCCTGAGCTGGTTTGAACTGGACTATGCAAGGAGGGCACCAAATGTGCCCTTCAAGCAGACTGAGTGGCTCTCGCAAGCGCTCCCACCCGGCCCCAATACACTAAACTCTATCTGGGAGGTGGTCACACCTCCATTGTGACAGGATACCTATTGTTCTGCCTACCGCTGCTCGAGCTTGGCTCAGCAGTAGGAGGGCAGAATCGTGTCTCAGGTCGGCAGCAGCCATGTTGTGCTGTCCGGGTCTAGAAGACTGGTACCGGGAGCACCGCGGGCCTCCCGGAGGAGCTTTACAGTGCATGGAATCATACCTCCCACACCATTTATGGTGTGGGGATATGATTCCAACATGTTTGATAACAAACATGGCATGGTTCGTTACAGCCAGTTTAGAGATGGCCATCGAGTAATGACGCCTGGCCACTCTATGTATCGTAATGGCTGATGCACTTACGACCTGGGAGAATGGACTCCAAAGGTTGTAGGGGTGTCCTACTCATGCAGGGGCACCCTCACACTTGGAACCGAGCACCCTGCCTTCAGGATTGAAAGGCCTGCTTTAGGGGTGACTTATAGGTTTTAAGTGCAGTGACCTCAGATATAGGGAAACCTATATCTGTCGTAAGTGTTGCTAGCACCAGCTTACACAGGCTGCAATGGCAGGCCTGTAGTTACAGTTTGAGTGATCCCCCATGGGTGGAATAATGAATGCTTCAGTCCACGGGGACCCCTGGTGTACCTATGCCCTGGAAACCTTAGTACCATATACAAAGGACTGATAAGGGTACACCATTGTCCAATCTGGGATGTACCTCAGTACTTACCATACCAATTTAGGGGAGAAAGCACAGAGACTGGGGTCCTGATTAGCAGGATCCCAGTCGGACTAGTCAGAAACTATCACAGCACCAGGCCAAAAGTGGGGGTAACCATGCAGAAGGATCCTAACTTCCTACATCTATACTTCTAGAACCTAGGGCCTGCTCCTTCAATGTCTGAATGGCATATGTATATACTTCTAGAACCTCGTGCCTGCTTCTTCTATGCCTGAATGGAAAATGTCTATATTTCTAGACCCTAGGGCCTGCTCCTTCTATGTCTGAGTGGAATATGTCTATACTTCTCGTGTCTACTTCTTCTGTGTCTGAATGAAATATGTCTATATTTCTAGAACCTCGTGGCTGCTCTTTCTATGTCTGAGTGGAATATGTCTATTCTTCCAAAGCAGCGTGGAAGACTTGAGCTCTGAGAGATTCCTGCTGACACGTCCACAGTGCCACTGTGTGTTTTTAGGTTGAGCCTGGGCAGCGCTTGCCCTGCTCTGCGAGGCATGTTGTATTCAGTATATGAGTTTCTCAACACGCCCAGCGCTTCTGGTTGGTTGGTTGGCTTGCCTTTCGAAATTCCTTTCATCTGGTTGGTCAATAGTGCTCATTTGTCCCGCCTCTGGGTGCTTGGTTTCCTCCCACGGGACATCACAGATTGATTCTTTTAGTTGGCCATCTCCGGCCATCTGTTGCCTCCTCGCTCGCACTCCCTCCCATCACTGCTTCTGTGTCCTTTCTATTTTTCAAAGGGAGTTTTCTTGCACTGCTTTTTGTTGGACATCTCTGCCTATCGGTTTCCTCCTTGCTTGCATCCCCTCCCTTCATTGTGCTGCTAGTTTTTTATGGCGTGACAGTAAAACGTACTGCGGCACGCTGCGCTTCATGTTCAACAATGGCGGCCGCACGCCTTTCTTTTCTTCTGCGCAGCTTGCCCAACTTTAATTTTTTTATATTCTACTTTTTTTTAAACAGCGTTGCACACTGCGCTTGTTTGGGATTGCTGTTCTTTTTTTTAAGGGCATTTACTAATCGCATGCAACTGTAGCTGCGCCGCTGCAGGGGTTGTGTTTACAGAGGCACTCGGCTTGAAATGGCAATGCCTCGGCGCTGTAGGGGCCGTGTTTGACGATGCACCAGGCTTGGCACTGCAAGGGCTAGGTATGCAGAGTCACCGGGCTAGAAAGGGCTGTGTTCACCATATGTACTACCTTTGCACAGATCCCTCCACCCCCCAAATCGTTTCCGCACCCAAACCTGCACATATGTTTGTTTACTAAATTTCTACTACAAGCTGTGCTTGTTTGTGATTGCTGTTCTCTTTTTAGAGGGCATTTACTAATCACATCCAACTGTAGCTGCGGTGTTGCAGGGGTTGTGTTTGCTAAGGCACCGGGCTTGAAAGGGACATGCCTCAGTGCTGTAGGGGCCGTGTTTGCTGACGCACTAGGCTTGGCGCTGCAGGGGCTGGGTATAAAGAGTCATCTGTCTAGAAAGGGCTGTGCCTACCATATGTACTATCTTTGCACAGATCCCTCCACCCTCCAAATCGCTTCTGCACCCAAACCTGCACATGTTTGTTTACTAAATTTCAAACTATGTTTTTCACAATTTTATTTTATCTGTTCTTTTTGTATGGCACCAACAACATCCCTAAGTACTGGAGCACTTCATATAAGCACTTGTTACATTACATATTCTGCCGGCAGCTCTCTACTTGCCCCCGCTAAACTTCCGTTGCACCGATCACCTCCTCAGCCCACATCCCCTCCGCAGCGGCATAGCAAGGGGGTGGGGGGAATGGGCGGTCTGGCCTGGGAGGCATGAGTTTTGTGGGCGGTGGCCTCCCCCACCGATCTTACCTGCAGCTGTTGTGAGGCGGCGAACGCAGGAATCGCCAGTACCCCCGGTCCCCCGCCACCCACCTGCTCTTACCAGCAGCCGCCGCCGCCAGGCGGCAAAAGCAGTTCCCGCCACAGACAGCAAAAGGTCTAGCTACGCCCCTGCCTGTCCAACCACCAGTTCCTGCCATCTCTAAACCTCCTTGTTTAATTCGAGGACTATTTTATAAGGCACCGACACTACCTAAATGTATTGGAGAGCTTTACATTTCCACCACTTACTTTATACAAATACCCCGTTCACTCCATCAAAACACATTTTCCAAAGAGTTTTTCGCATTTATTGTTTGTTACCTCATCACATATACTGCTGTATTTTAGCAGTCACATATTACAAACAACACACATTGAACATACATAAATCATGTAAGCGTACCGGTACTATTTTAATGTTTGATTTGTGGCCATTCTCTACAATTACAGGGGCCTTACTAAATTATGAGCATGCAGTTGGTGTCGTTTAAAGGCGCTGCAGGGGTTGTGTTTACAGACGCACCGGGTTTAAACGACTGCGCTTTGGCGCTGCAGGGGGCGTGTTTGCTGAGGCACCGGGCTTAGCGCTAAGCTTTGTTCGCCCTAAGTTGGCAGGGTATGCCCAGACGTGGGTCCCTTGCTCACTTTGCCACTGGATTCAAGCTAGCCTGGCTGATGACGGCTGAATGGCCAGAAACCGGTCCCAGGATGCTTGTTTCCGGTCCAGGGAAGACATGGCTTGGCAGTTCGGGCTGGACTGTTCCCATGAGGCACAGGGTCAGACTGATTTGCATATGGCCATGTCTGAACTGGGGTGGTGGAGTGAGCTAAAGAATGATGATGGATTAAACCCAGATCAGTTGACTGGGGGTGAGTGTTTGATTTGCTCAAGCGCTCCGTCCATCATCCCCTTTGGTATCGCTTTGTTCGCCCTAAGTTGGCAGGGTATGCCCAGACGTGGGTCCCTTGCTCACTTTGCCACTGGATTCAAGCTAGCCTGGCTGATGACGGCTGAATGGCCAGAAACCGGTCCCAGGATGCTTGTTTCCGGTCCAGGGAAGACATGGCTTGGCAGTTCGGGCTGGACTGTTCCCATGAGGCACAGGGTCAGACTGATTTGCATATGGCCATGTCTGAACTGGGGTGGTGGAGTGAGCTAAAGAATGATGATGGATTAAACCCAGATCAGTTGACTGGGGGTGAGTGTTTGATTTGCTCAAGCGCTCCGTCCATCATCCCCTTTGGTATCGCTTTGTTCGCCCTAAGTTGGCAGGGTATGCCCAGACGTGGGTCCCTTGCTCACTTTGCCACTGGATTCAAGCTAGCCTGGCTGATGACGGCTGAATGGCCAGAAACCGGTCCCAGGATGCTTGTTTCCGGTCCAGGGAAGACATGGCTTGGCAGTTCGGGCTGGACTGTTCCCATGAGGCACAGGGTCAGACTGATTTGCATATGGCCATGTCTGAACTGGGGTGGTGGAGTGAGCTAAAGAATGATGATGGATTAAACCCAGATCAGTTGACTGGGGGTGAGTGTTTGATTTGCTCAAGCGCTCCGTCCATCATCCCCTTTGGTATCGCTTTGTTCGCCCTAAGTTGGCAGGGTATGCCCAGACGTGGGTCCCTTGCTCACTTTGCCACTGAATTCAAGCTAGCCTGGCTGATGACGGCTGAATGGCCAGAAACCGGTCCCAGGATGCTTGTTTCCGGTCCAGGGAAGACATGGCTTGGCAGTTCGGGCTGGACTGTTCCCATGAGGCACAGGGTCAGACTGATTTGCATATGGCCATGTCTGAACTGGGGTGGTGGAGTGAGCTAAAGAATGATGATGGATTAAACCCAGATCAGTTGACTGGGGGTGAGTGTTTGATTTGCTCAGGCGCTCCGTCCATCATCCCCTTTGGTATCGCTTTGTTCGCCCTAAGTTGGCAAGGTATGCCCAGACGTGGGTCCCTTGCTCACTTTGCCACTGGATTCAAGCTAGCCTGGCTGATGACGGCTGAATGGCCAGAAACCGGTCCCAGGATGCTTGTTTCCGGTCCAGGGAAGACATGGCTTGGCAGTTCGGGCTGGACTGTTCCCATGAGGCACAGGGTCAGACTGATTTGCATATGGCCATGTCTGAACTGGGGTGGTGGAGTGAGCTAAAGAATGATGATGGATTAAACCCAGATCAGTTGACTGGGGGTGAGTGTTTGATTTGCTCAAGCGCTCCGTCCATCATCCCCTTTGGTATCGCTTTGTTCGCCCTAAGTTGGCAGGGTATGCCCAGACGTGGGTCCCTTGCTCACTTTGCCACTGGATTCAAGCTAGCCTGGCTGATGACGGCTGAATGGCCAGAAACCGGTCCCAGGATGCTTGTTTCCGGTCCAGGGAAGACATGGCTTGGCAGTTCGGGCTGGACTGTTCCCATGAGGCACAAGGTCAGACTGATTTGCATATGGCCATGTCTGAACTGGGGTGGTGGAGTGAGCTAAAGAATGATGATGGATTAAACCCAGATCAGTTGACTGGGGGTGAGTGTTTGATTTGCTCAAGCGCTACGTCCATCATCCCCTTTGGTATCGCTTTGTTCGCCCTAAGTTGGCAGGGTATGCCCAGACGTGGGTCCCTTGCTCACTTTGCCACTGGATTCAAGCTAGCCTGGCTGATGACGGCTGAATGGCCAGAAACCGGTCCCAGGATGCTTGTTTCCGGTCCAGGGAAGACATGGCTTGGCAGTTCGGGCTGGACTGTTCCCATGAGGCACAGGGTCAGACTGATTTGCATATGGCCATGTCGGAACTGGGGTGGTGGAGTGAGCTAAAGAATGATGATGGATTAAACCCAGATCAGTTGACTGGGGGTGAGTGTTTGATTTGCTCAAGCGCTCCGGCCATCATCCCCTTTGGTATCGCTTTGTTCGCCCTAAGTTGGCAGGGTATGCCCAGACGTGGGTCCCTTGCTCACTTTGCCACTGGATTCAAGCTAGCCTGGCTGATGACGGCTGAATGGCCAGAAACCGGTCCCAGGATGCTTGTTTCTGGTCCAGGGAAGACATGGCTTGGCAGTTCGGGCTGGACTGTTCCCATGAGGCACAGGGTCAGACTGATTTGCATATGGCCATGTCGGAACTGGGGTGGTGGAGTGAGCTAAAGAATGATGATGGATTAAACCCAGATCAGTTGACTGGGGGTGAGTGTTTGATTTGCTCAAGCGCTCCGGCCATCATCCCCTTTGGTATCGCTTTGTTCGCTCTAAGTTGGCAGGGTATGCCCAGACGTGGGTCCCTTGCTCACTTTGCCACTGGATTCAAGCTAGCCTGGCTGATGACGGCTGAATGGCCAGAAACCGGTCCCAGGATGCTTGTTTCCGGTCCAGGGAAGACATGGCTTGGCAGTTCGGGCTGGACTGTTCCCATGAGGCACAGGGTCAGACTGATTTGTATATGGCCATGTCTGAACTGGGGTGGTGGAGTGAGCTAAAGAATGATGATGGATTAAACCCAGATCAGTTGACTGGGGGTGAGTGTTTGATTTGCTCAAGCGCTCCGTCCATCATCCCCTTTGGTATCGCTTTGTTCGCCTTAAGTTGGCAGGGTATGCCCAGACGTGGGTCCCTTGCTCACTTTGCCACTGGATTCAAGCTAGCCTGGCTGATGACGGCTGAATGGCCAGAAACCGGTCCCAGGATGCTTGTTTCCGGTCCAGGGAAGACATGGCTTGGCAGTTCGGGCTGGACTGTTCCCATGAGGCACAGGGTCAGACTGATTTGCATATGGCCATGTCTGCACTGGGGTGGTGGAGTGAGCTAAAGAATGATGATGGATTAAACCCAGATCAGTTGACTGGGGGTGAGTGTTTGATTTGCTCAAGCGCTCCGTCCATCATCCCCTTTGGTATCGCTTTGTTCGCCCTAAGTTGGCAGGGTATGCCCAGACGTGGGTCCCTTGCTCACTTTGCCACTGGATTCAAGCTAGCCTGGCTGATGACGGCTGAATGGCCAGAAACCGGTCCCAGGATGCTTGTTTCCGGTCCAGGGAAGACATGGCTTGGCAGTTCGGGCTGGACTGTTCCCATGAGGCACAGGGTCAGACTTATTTGCATATGGCCATGTCTGAACTGGGGTGGTGGAGTGAGCTAAAGAATGATGATGGATTAAACCCAGATCAGTTGACTGGGGGTGAGTGTTTGATTTGCTCAAGCGCTCTGTCCATCATCCCCTTTGGTATCGCAGGGGCTAGTTACGCAGAGCCACCGGGCTACAAAAGGGCCACACCTACTGTATGTACTACCCTTGCCCATATCCCATCCACCCCCAAACCTGCACATATGTTTCTTCACTAAATTTCAAACTATGGTTTTCAGAGTTTTATTTGGTCAGGTAATTTATATTGCAACAACAACTCCTGAAAGTAGTGGAGCGCTTCATATAAGCACCAGTTACTTTACATATGAACTCTGTAAACTGAGGCAAATCACTTACTCACTCTATAGATGCCCGCCTTTAATTTTGTTTGCACAACTGCTGCCGGCACCTCGCTGCTTGCCACCGATACACTTCCGTTGCACAAATCACCTCCTCAGCCCACATCCCCTCTGCCCACCAGTTCCCGCCGTCTTTAAACCCGATTGTTTAATTCAGGTTCTGTTTTATATACCACCAACAATACCTGAAGCTACACTCTTTACACTTCCAACACTTACTTTATACAAACACCCTTTTAACTCCAGTAAATCATGTTTTCCTGAGGGCTTCTCGCATTTATTATTCGTTACCTCTCTACATACAGTCCTATATTTTAGCAGTTACATATTACAAAAAACACAAATTAAACATAACTAAACCAGGCAATCGTACCGCTACTATTTTAATATTTAATTTGTGGGCATACTCGACAATAACAGGGGCCTTGTTGTTAAAAAAAAGAAGCACTTTGCACTACTGTTTTTTATGTGGATCTACCTCACATCTGTAAGGTAAATTAATTGTTTTGTATTCAGCACTCCATATTTACAGCACACCATATATTTAACAGAGGTTTCCCTCCTGTACTTCTCTACCCCTGCGTTGTTCTTTGTCGCCCTCCCCCTTTCCTGTTGTGCTCGCACATATATGTTTAAGAGCGCCACTCAGTTCAACTCCACACATTTCCAATCCACACCACATAATTCAACACCAAACCACACAATATAACTCAACAACACAATTACACAACACACCACATACATCCATACTACACCACACAATTCCACATCATGCCACAACATTCAAAAGCACACCACATAATTAAACTCCACTACATACTTCTCCACATCACAAAATACTATTCCACATAATTACACTCCATAACAGACAACCCCACTCCACATAATTCCATTACACTAAATACAACATCATTACTATCCGCATAATTCTAGAGCACACCATGCCATTTAATTCTAAATCTAAATCCGTATTTGTAAAGCGCGAACTACTCACCCTTACGGGTCTCAAGGCGCTGGGGGCCGTCGTGGAAATTAAGTGAGCTATTGCCCAGAGTCACATGGTGCTGAGCTGAGCTGGCGCCGGGGATCAAACCGTGAACCCTGTGCTCCGAAGTCAGCTGCCCTGGCCGCTGCACCACACCTCTCCACTACACAAATCCACTCCACGCCACACAATTACACAACTAACTAATCAAATCCAACCCACATAATTCAACTACACACCACATACATACACTCTATAACACATAGGTAAAAAACATTGCCATTTACAATGCCAATCGCTCTAACCCAAAGACATGCGAGACCTACTGCATTTCCAATGCTTGTTAAAAAATGCAGCGTCCGGACTTTTGTGTTTTCCTTTAAGACGGCACGTCACACCGACAGGAAGACGGCAAACGCGTTGTGATGCTCATTAAAAACAGAGGTGTAAGGTGCAGGAAATGGCAGGAAATGGCAGGAAAGTCCTGGCGAACGATGACTGAAGCTGGGGGAAGGAGGGACCCTGCCTGGAGGGCAGGCTGTGCTGTGGCGCGCGGGTGAGGCCGTAGCTGAATCTGAGACAACTGGGGGACTCTGGGACGAAAAGGGGTACATCATGCGCCCTTTCCCGAAGAAACCTGCCCAGTCACTTATTTAACAGCAAAGCAATTGCTCACAGCGAATAGACAAAGAGAAAAACTTTCGTTAAAAAACATGCACCAGAAAGTAATTTTTGGTTTTTTTTCGTGGTCTGGCCCGATCTATGGAGAAATCAATACCGAGGCCACTTTTCCTGCTGAGGAAAATACGTGTTTTTCAACTGGTGTAGAAAAAAAACAGTCTGCTTACCCTAAACTGCCCAGAGTGGGTCTGAGTAAGTGAGCGGTAGCATGTATAGAGCGCCCACTAACCACGAATACCTGTCGGTGATTTTAGAAGCCACGTAACTGGGAGACTGCTACCTGCTGAAGACTAAAATACGATGCAATACAATCCTACACTCAAAGCCAATGAAAGGCTTGGTGAGTGAGTAAGACGGTCTTTTCATTTTATAGTGATAATGCCATGAAGTATTGTGTTTTATGGCCTTTGAAGTCTGACCACGAGTCCTCGTGCAATTTCACTTACACTAGCTTCTGTAACCGGGCATTTACTGCAGACCCTACCACTAAATCTCAATTTTTCAGGCACGTAAGTGGCGTAAGGGCCCAAGTCTCAGAAATCCAGAGTTTTTAACCTGCTGCGGAAGGTCTCGAGGGACCGCAGTCCTAAAGGTAATCAATTCAGTTTTCAAGTGATTCATGCGGAGCATTCATTAGGTACTGAATGTAATATAATCGACGGGAGAAACCTAAACATGGCTTTCAATCTCGTGCCAGTCTGGTGTTCATCTCAGTATCATCTGCGTATATTGGATTGTAACTTTGTGGTTTTTGACTAGATCAAACAAAGGGTGAATGTATATACTGAACACGGCATGTGAAAAAGAAAATCGATGTAAGATCCCTGTATATGGGAAGAGAGACAGAAAATGCCCCAGCTTTACCTGTTGGGTTCTTTCCATCAGTAAGGAATGGAACCTCGTGGTAGCATCCACAGAGACCCACACTATGGTGTGCAAGGGCCACAAAAGGACAGCATGCTCCGCCGTATCAAGGGCTGCAGAGGCCAGATGTTGTTGTCGGCAGAGGCCCTTAGATTAAACAGAGTATCTTCTGTGTACCAGTGCGCTGCTAACTGATGATTGCTCTTGTCAGGCTGTTAGCCTTCATTGCAGCAGGCCCGTTGGAGCCTAGCGGGCACAGTATGTCACCTCAGATACTATACATCATTATAAGTTGCTTATAGTGAAAGTGGCTAACTACTTTGCTCCAACAAGGTCGGAAAGCGTCAGCAGTTGCGGGCATCCGGAGTGTCACCCACAGGCCCCTCACCCTCCGTGCCAACTTCCTTCGCTGGCATTATACACACAGAGTATTGCCAGGATGCTTCATACAAGCAGTCTTTCAAGGAGTGTTGAACCTGGCCCTCTCTGCAGAGTCACCCCCAAACTTTTTGCCTTCCCCCCTCATGTTTTGCTGAATTCGTTTTTGTTGGCATTGGAGCTCTGTGCACTTTACTGCTGCTAACCTGTGCTGAAGTGCTTGTGCTCTCTCCTTTAAACATGGTAAAATTGTCTTACAGCAAACTGGCACAATTAATTTAGTCAAACAAAAAAGGGGGGACTCTGGGCTTTTAGAGAGGTCCAGCATACATGCCCTGGATAAACTTGAGAAGAAAAAGGTATGCAGTTCCTGTGGAGGAGAGGGGAAGGGGGGCAGGGCAGGGGACTGGCAAGGTCCCTGGCTACACCCACCGCACCATACGGCAAGGAAAAAAGATCTCCGCCAAAGAGCCCCTGCATAGGGTGCCCGTCGGGTATTGCAGCGCCGACCCGACGAGGAGCATGCCCGATGATGAAGCATGACACCCAGCAGGCTGGGTGTGTGAGGGCACTCATTCCGAAAGGAAGGACTTCCCAGTCCCCCCCCCCTTTCCTACTAACTCTTTCTTTTTGTAGCCAGGGACCTTGCCAGTCCCGTGCCCTGCCCCCTTCCCCTCTCCTCCACAGGAACTGCATACCTTTTTCTTCTCAAGTTTATCCAGGGCATGTATGCTGGACCTCTCTAAAAGCCCAGAGTCCCCCCTTTTTGTTTGATTCCCAGTACGGTTCGGTACCGTGGGACTTCAGGTTACCAGGAACGCAAATTGTATTCCCTGGCCCAGTGCACAACTCGAAGTTGATCACCGATCAACTCGCGTTATCTTGCTCCCCAGACTCCACCGTGACAATATGGAGGTAGTTCAGGGACTTAGCTTCGGTGACGAAGTAGCAGCAGAGATTTTAAAAACACCCACGATTTTGGGCACTGACGGCACCTCTGCCTCAGGTAGCCAGACAGACGACTGGTCCTCATTAACGGCCATGAAACGGGAATGGTTAAAAATCACCTTGCATGGCGCAATGATGACCGAGTATTTACGGGCCAACATAGCCCCCAACGGTCTCATAGTCAACAACTTTCCCCGTCTCTTTTTGGACGATGCAGTATTTAAAAGAATGGTCCCTAGTGGCATGGAAATGCACTAGGGACTTACTCATCCTAATTATCAACACAGCGAAAAGACTAGCAGACGCCCTTCTTGTCAGGATACAAATAGCTGAGAGTAACCTTAAGACTATGATTGTGATGACAATATATAAGGGCAAGCTTACCGAAATCAACAATGAGATTGCTGAAAACAAAGAGTTTCTGATGAAACAAAAGATCAGTAAACTGCAAAAAGATATTCAAAGGTTCGACAGGGAAAAAGTCTACCCTTATCTAAAGGCCGACTTTACTTCCAACAAAACCAGTTACTCCTCAGATGAGGGTACTACGCAAACAAGGAGGGGATCCTCTTCGAGCAGCGACTCTAGCACAGGCAGTTGGGGGAATTACAATTCCAGACGCAACATACGATCGGGTTACACCCACCACCCCATGCAACCCTATCAAGGCCCACCAATGTGGCATTTACCAGGGTACCCGCAGGGTCCACCATGTTACCCACAAGGGCCACCACAATTCTTTGCTGGCAACAATCAGCCTTTTTTAGGAAGAGGCTGGGGCAGAGGAAAAGGGCGGAGAAGAGGAAACGCCAAACAAGTACACTGGCAGGAAGAGACCCAGAACTCCGTAGAGACCAGGAGCATGACCAGGGGGAAGAAAAACTAGTAGTGAATCTCTCCCCTAGGAACCTTACGGAGACAGAGTTAGCAGTTCTGCGAAAAGGTCTGGGCTATGTTCCTACCCCTCGTATCGACCATTTCCGGGATCAATGCGAAATACACAGCTTCTTCCGCAAAGTGAGGCTTAATGCTTTTTTCAAAGACAGACCCACTCCAACCAGCAATGACTCGGGGTTACATAATCCCTCTACCTTTACACCTAATAACAGCATGGTGCCCAAAGAAATCCTAACCTTTGAGCAGGCAGTGCTCAAAGACTTAACAGAGGACAGGTCTAATACCCCCTTTCACAATTTCTCTAAAGAGGAATGGGCAGCGGCTAGATCTCTCGCTGATGACTCGAACATAACTATTAAGCAGGCTGATAAAGGAGGTGCCATTGTAATCATGTCCACTAGTGACTACGAGACTGAATGTCTCCGACAACTCAGTAAGGTAGAATACTACACCCCAATTTCTGTCAATCCAACTAAAAGACTGACCACCCTAATTTCATCTATGGTTTTTACAGCAGAAACAGAAGGCTGGATAGGCAAAAAAGAGGCTGAATTCCTGGTCACAAGAGATCCCAAAACGCCGTACTTTTATACCTTACCTAAAATACACAAGGGCGTGAGACCAGTTCCGGGGAGGCCTATTGTGTCAGGTATCGGTTCACTGCTGGAACCCTTGTCCAGGTTCTGTGATTATTTCCTTCAGCCACTAGTTAAGGAGACACCATCATTCCTTCTAGATACCACTGATGTACTCCGTTTGATAGAGGGTTTTCAATGCCAGGATGAGATTAATATGTTGGTAACCCTGGACGTAGAGGCGTTGTACACCAACATCCCTCAACGTGCTACTCTAGAAGTGATTGAGGATGCTCTCAACTCCACTGATTGGAACTCTCCCACACCAGTTTCTTTTATCATGGAATGTGCCACCCTTGCCCTTACCGAGAACTTTTTTGAGTATAACAACAAACTCTATCACCAGACACAGGACACTTCCATGGGCAGCACTTTCGCTCCAAGTTTGGCCTGTCTGTACGTGGCTGCTTTTGAAACTAGGCTCATCTTCGATGTTCGTAATCCTTATTTAAATAACCTGATATTGTGGCAGCGTTACATCGACGACATCTTGATCTTTTGGAAGGGAGATAGAACAACGTGTGATGAATTTTGTACATGGGTCAACACTCTGAACCCCTACCTTAAATTTACCCACACGATCTCAGACTGTAGGGTGCCCTTTCTCGACCTCAACATCATTCTGACTGAGGGACGCTTGAGTACCAAACTGTATAAAAAGCCCACTGACAGCAATAGTCTCCTCTTGTTTAGCAGCCACCACCCCAGGGCCCTTAAAGAGAACTTACCGTTTGGCCAATTCCTCCGCATCAGGAGAAATTGTAGCTGTGCCGAGGATTACAAGTCAGAAGCCAAGAATTTAGCAGCTAACCTCCATGCACGGGAATATCCACGACATAAGGTAGCAGTAGCCATGAAGAGGGCAAGGCACAATAACAGAGAGGCCCTGTTGGAAACTAACCGCAAAGAACACATTGAGACACTTACTTGCGTCACATCCTTCACCCCTGATTCCAACAGGATTAGAAACATTATTCGCAAGCACTGGGGTATCCTCAACACTGGTGACCTAAGACTCCCCACACTTAGGTTTGCGTTCAAAAGAACCAGTAACCTCAAAGACATATTGATCCATACCCGACCTAAAACCAAAACGGCACCCACACAGAGAGTTCTATGGGACCTTCCACCAGTCTCAGGACACTACCCTTGTGGGTCCTGTGTAGCGTGCACATTGACCAAACCCACCAAAGAAATAACTTTTTCTAACAACTTCACTTGGAAATTAACTAAACATACCAACTGCAACACAACTAATTGCATCTACTTGCTTTCATGCCCATGCAATCTCAGGTATGTGGGTATGACAATAAGGTCAGCAAAAACACGGATCGGGGAACACAAGAGTAACATACGGTGCCGCAAAGTAACGACCAAACTTTACACACACTTTGAGACTGTTGGACACACTTGTGACAACTTGAGTTGGGTTATTTTGGAAGCACATTCTGCCATCTCCCCAGGTGCACTCTTTAGGATCGAACAGAGATGGATTTTTCGTCTGGCCACTGATAAACACGGGCTCAACGAAGATATTCCCTGGAGTAGCCTTAACAGAACGTAGCTGCACCACTGTGTTCAAACCCTAAACTATCCTGCCATGGCCAATTGTCTGTTTTCACAGTCACGCTCTATTTTTTATGCTCTATTTTGCACAGTCAAAGATGGCGCCTGTTGTGACTCATGAGATTCTTCCAAGATGGCCACCATACATTTCCACCTCTCTCCACCGGGGGCTAAGTACACACTAGTCTCCAGCCTTCTCGATGGGATGTTCACGCCCTGCGCGCCATTTCCGCTATCATTTAAACCCCAGCCCCGCTGGGTTCATTACCTCCCGGATCCGGAAGTGCAGGGTAGGTCACTCGTCACCTGGGCGCAGTTACTTGGTGAGTACAATCTTTCTCCCCAGTTCTGGAGGAACTTGGTTTGACTTTTGCCTGTACGAGGACACTTTTCAAGGCACAGGCTTGGACGCCGAGTTTCGGCGTCTGCAGCATACCCGCGATCTGGGGCGCGCCCCTCACGATTCCATCATTTTGCAGGCGGTCTCCGGCGCACTGGCGGTCCGGCGGACGGGCGGCTACCACTCTTTTGAGGGGCGGCCGCCCACCACGCCGGCGGGCAGGGGCTGGCTGCTGCGCCTGTTTTACCGTGAGTGGCGATCCTAGACGTGGGGTCCTGTTTCTTAGCCACCTCACTGCTGCCTCTCGCTACACCAGAGGCTACCACCCCCTATGTTTTGTCCATCAATCGCGTGTCCGCGTTACACGCTCATACTACTTCTTTTGGGCCCCCCTTCCCAGGACACTAATACTTTACCGTGTCCTACACTTGCCGTGAACTGAAGGGGCCATTCGAAAGATAGTTCTAGGTGAGTTGTTTCCACCTCAGCATGTTGCTACTTCTTCTCCGTTTTAATTACTCACCGCATGATTTGAACCCGCTGTGCCTCACATTTACACATACTAAGGCATCAAGCACAGCGGGGGTATCGTGGTTGACAAGCGTGACCACTTTTAGCAATGCACACTGCAATTGTTAGGGTGCACAAACTGGTGGCACTATTGAGGGATATGAGGGCAGGATTTTTAGAGTATGATTGCTCTCTGATATGAACTCCTTTCATTTTTCTATTTTTTATTTCAGATTGGCTGCTGCATCATCAGGTACTTTACCTCTTGGTGCCTCTTTTTATTAATAGGTTAGAACATCACAGTCTATTATAGTGTAGAGTTATTATTTTCATTAGGTCCTGAAGAATTGCCACTAGATCCTCCTGACTAAACAGGCAAGAAACATGTTGACCGCACAAGATTGAGCATAACACGCTGCAGGATTTTTGCAGTGAGTCGCCAACTTCATTTTTAACCAGGGGGAAGGCAGGATCATTAAAGTCTAATTTACCTGACTCTTCTATTTTCCCTGTTTTAATTCACACAACTGCACACCTACACTTCTAAGGCCCCTCACACCCACCGCACCATACGGCAAGGAATAAAAGATCTCCGCCAAAGAGCCCCTGCATAGGGTGCCCGTCGGGTATTGCAGCGCCGACCCGACGAGGAGCATGCCCGATGATGAAGCATGACACCCAGCAGGCTGGGTGTGTGAGGGCACTCATTCCGAAAGGAAGGACTTCCCAGTCCCCCCTTTCCTACTAACTCTTTCTTTTTGTAGCCAGGGACCTTGCCAGTCCCGTGCCCTGCCCCCCTTCCCCTCTCCTCCACAGGAACTGCATACCTTTTTCTTCTCAAGTTTATCCAGGGCATGTATGCTGGACCTCTCTAAAAGCCCAGAGTCCCCCCTTTTTTGTTTGATTCCCAGTACGGTTCGGTACCGTGGGACTTCAGGTTACCAGGAACGCAAATTGTATTCCCTGGCCCAGTGCACAACTCGAAGTTGATCACCGATCAACTCGCGTTATCTTGCTCCCCAGACTCCACCGTGACAATATGGAGGTAGTTCAGGGACTTAGCTTCGGTGACGAAGTAGCAGCAGAGATTTTAAAAACACCCACGATTTTGGGCACTGACGGCACCTCTGCCTCAGGTAGCCAGACAGACGACTGGTCCTCATTAACGGCCATGAAACGGGAATGGTTAAAAATCACCTTGCATGGCGCAATGATGACCGAGTATTTACGGGCCAACATAGCCCCCAACGGTCTCATAGTCAACAACTTTCCCCGTCTCTTTTTGGACGATGCAGTATTTAAAAGAATGGTCCCTAGTGGCATGGAAATGCACTAGGGACTTACTCATCCTAATTATCAACACAGCGAAAAGACTAGCAGACGCCCTTCTTGTCAGGATACAAATAGCTGAGAGTAACCTTAAGACTATGATTGTGATGACAATATATAAGGGCAAGCTTACCGAAATCAACAATGAGATTGCTGAAAACAAAGAGTTTCTGATGAAACAAAAGATCAGTAAACTGCAAAAAGATATTCAAAGGTTCGACAGGGAAAAAGTCTACCCTTATCTAAAGGCCGACTTTACTTCCAACAAAACCAGTTACTCCTCAGATGAGGGTACTACGCAAACAAGGAGGGGATCCTCTTCGAGCAGCGACTCTAGCACAGGCAGTTGGGGGAATTACAATTCCAGACGCAACATACGATCGGGTTACACCCACCACCCCATGCAACCCTATCAAGGCCCACCAATGTGGCATTTTCCAGGGTACCCGCAGGGTCCACCATGTTACCCACAAGGGCCACCACAATTCTTTGCTGGCAACAATCAGCCTTTTTTAGGAAGAGGCTGGGGCAGAGGAAAAGGGCGGAGAAGAGGAAACGCCAAACAAATACACTGGCAGGAAGAGACCCAGAACTCCGTAGAGACCAGGAGCATGACCAGGGGGAAGAAAAACTAGTAGTGAATCTCTCCCCTAGGAACCTCACGGAGACAGAGTTAGCAGTTCTGCGAAAAGGTCTGGGCTATGTTCCTACCCCTCGTATCGACCATTTCCGGGATCAATGCGAAATACACAGCTTCTTCCGCAAAGTGAGGCTTAATGCTTTTTTCAAAGACAGACCCACTCCAACCAGCAATGACTCGGGGTTACATAATCCCTCTACCTTTACACCTAATAACAGCATGGTGCCCAACGAAATCCTAACCTTTGAGCAGGCAGTGCTCAAAGACTTAACAGAGGACAGGTCTAATACCCCCTTTCACAATTTCTCTAAAGAGGAATGGGCAGCGGCTAGATCTCTCGCTGATGACTCGAACATAACTATTAAGCAGGCTGATAAAGGAGGTGCCATTGTAATCATGTCCACTAGTGACTACGAGACTGAATGTCTCCGACAACTCCCTAAGGTAGAATACTACACCCCAATTTCTGTCAATCCAACTAAAAGACTGACCACCCTAATTTCATCTATGGTTTTTACAGCAGAAACAGAAGGCTGGATAAGCAAAAAAGAGGCTGAATTCCTGGTCACAAGAGATCCCAAAACGCCGTACTTTTATACCTTACCTAAAATACACAAGGGCGTGAGACCAGTTCCGGGGAGGCCTATCGTGTCAGGTATCGGTTCACTGCTGGAACCCTTGTCCAGGTTCTGTGATTATTTCCTTCAGCCACTAGTTAAGGAGACACCATCATTCCTTCTAGATACCATTGATGTACTCCGTTTGATAGAGGGTTTTCAATGCCAGGATGAGATTAATATGTTGGTAACCCTGGACGTAGAGGCGTTGTACACCAACATCCCTCAACGTGCTACTCTAGAAGTGATTGAGGATGCTCTCAACTCCACTGATTGGAACTCTCCCACACCGGTTTCTTTTATCATGGAATGTGCCACCCTTGCCCTTACCGAGAACTTTTTTGAGTATAACAACAAACTCTATCACCAGACACAGGGCACTTCCATGGGCAGCACTTTCGCTCCAAGTTTGGCCTGTCTGTACGTGGCTGCTTTTGAAACTAGGCTCATCTTCGATGTTCGTAATCCTTATTTAAATAACCTGATATTGTGGAAGCGTTACATCGACGACATCTTGATCTTTTGGAAGGGAGATAGAACGTGTGATGAATTTTGTACATGGGTCAACACTCTGAACCCCTACCTTAAATTTACCCACACGATCTCAGACTGTAGGGTCCCCTTTCTCGACCTCAACATCATTCTGACTGAGGGACGCTTGAGTACCAAACTGTATAAAAAGCCCACTGACAGCAATAGTCTCCTCTTGTTTAGCAGCCACCACCCCAGGGCCCTTAAAGAGAACTTACCGTTTGGCCAATTCCTCTGCATCAGGAGAAATTGTAGCTCTGCCGAGGATTACAAATCAGAAGCCAAGAATTTAGCAGCTAACCTCCATGCACGGGAATATCCACGACATAAGGTAGCAGTAGCCATGAAGAGGGCAAGGCACAATAACAGAGAGGCCCTGTTGGAAACTAACCGCAAAGAACACATTGAGACACTTACTTGCGTCACATCCTTCACCCCTGATTCCAACAGGATTAGAAACATTATTCGCAAGCACTGGGGTATCCTCAACACTGGTGACCTAAGACTCCCCACACTTAGGTTTGCGTTCAAAAGAACCAGTAACCTCAAAGACATATTGATCCATACCCGACCTAAAACCAAAACGGCACCCACACAGAGAGTTCTATGGGACCTTCCACCAGTCTCAGGACACTACCCTTGTGGGTCCTGTGTAGCGTGCACATTGACCAAACCCACCAAAGAAATAACTTTTTCTAACAACTTCACTTGGAAATTAACTAAACATACCAACTGCAACACTACTAATTGCATCTACTTGCTTTCATGCCCATGCAATCTGAGGTATGTGGGTATGACAATAAGGTCAGCAAAAACACGGATCGGGGAACACAAGAGTAACATACGGTGCCGCAAAGTAACGACCAAACTTTACACACACTTTGAGACTGTTGGGACACACTTGTGACAACTTGAGTTGGGTTATTTTGGAAGCACATTCTGCCATCTCCCCAGGTGCACTCTTTAGGATCGAACAGAGATGGATTTTTCGTCTGGCCACTGATAAACACTGGCTCAACGAAGATATTCCCTGGAGTAGCCTTAACAAAACGTAGCTGCACCACTGTGTTCAAACCCTAAACTATCCTGCCATGGCCAATTGTCTGTTTTCACAGTCACGCTCTATTTTTTATGCTCTATTTTGCACAGTCAAAGATGGCGCCTGTTGTGACTCATGAGATTCTTCCAAGATGGCCACCATACATTTCCACCTCTCTCCACCGGGGGCTAAGTACACACTAGTCTCCAGCCTTCTCGATGGGATGTTCCAGCCATGCGCGCCATTTCCGCTATCATTTAAACCCCAGCCCGCTGGGTTCATTACCTCCCGGATCCGGCAGTGCAGGGTAGGTCACTCGTCACCTGGGCGCAGTTACTTGGTGAGCACAATCTTTCTCCCCAGTTCTGGAGGAACTTGGTTTGACTTTTGCCTGTACGAGGACACTTTTCAAGGCACAGGCTTGGACGCCGAGTTTCGGCGTCTGCAGCATACCCGCGATCTGGGGCGCGCCCCTCACGATTCCATCATTTTGCAGGCGGTCTCCGGCGCACTGGCGGTCCGGCGGACGGGCGGCTACCACTCTTTTGAGGGGCGGCCGCCCGCCACGCCGGCGGGCAGGCTGCTGCGCCTGTTTTACCGTGAGTGGCGATCCTAGATGTGGGGTCCTGTTTCTTAGCCACCTCACTGCTGCCTCTCGCTACACCAGAGGCTACCACCCCCTATGTTTTGTCCATCAATCGCGTGTCCGCGTTACACGCTCATACTACTTCTTTTGGGCCCCCCCTTCCCAGGACACTAATACTTTACCGTGTCCTACACTTGCCGTGAACTGAAGGGGCCATTCGAAAGATAGTTATAGGTGAGTTGTTTCCACCTCAGCATGTTGCTACTTCTTCTCCGTTTTAATTACTCACCGCATGATTTGAACCCGCTGTGCCTCACATTTACACATACTAAGGCATCAAGCACAGCGGGGGTATCGTGGTTGACAAACGTAACCACTTTTAGCAATGCACACTGCAATTGTTAGGGTGCACAAACTGGTGGCACTATTGAGGGATATGAGGGCAGGATTTTTAGAGTATGATTGCTCTCTGATATGAACTGCTTTCATTTTTCTATTTTTTATTTCAGATTGGCTGCTGCATCATCAGGTACTTTACCTCTTGGTGCCTCTTTTTATTAATAGGTTAGAACATCACAGTCTATTATAGTGTAGAGTTATTATTTTCATTAGGTCCTGAAGAATTGCCACTAGATCCTCCTGACTAAACAGGCAAGAAACATGTTGACCGCACAAGATTGAGCATAACACGCTGCAGGATTTTTTGCAGTGAGTCGCCAACTTCATTTTTAACCAGGGGGAAGGCAGGATCATTAAAGTCTAATTTACCTGACTCTTCTATTTTCCCTGTTTTAATTCACACAACTGCACACCTACACTTCTAAGGCCCCTCACACCCACCGCACCATACGGCAAGGAAAAAAGATCTCCGCCAAAGAGCCCCTGCATAGGGTGCCCGTCGGGTATTGCAGCGCCGACCCGACGAGGAGCATGCCCGATGATGAAGCATGACACCCAGCAGGCTGGGTGTGTGAGGGCACTCATTCCGAAAGGAAGGACTTCCCAGTCCCCCCCCCTTTCCTACTAACTCTTTCTTTTTGTAGCCAGGGACCTTGCCAGTCCCCTGCCGCCCTTCCCCTCTCCTCCACAGGAACTGCATACCTTTTTCTTCACAATTAATTTAGTCCCTAGTAAAGTGGTTGTAAAGGTACCCGCTCGGGGGGAGGGGCCACGCGGGGAGGTCGCACACTGTGAGGGTCAATTTAATAATAAAAAAAGAATAATTAAACTTACCTTTCTGCCTGCCGGGTCCCGCGTCTTCTCTGCTCCTGCTCACAGGTACAGGAAGCAGAAGCAGGCAGCCAGGCTCCCTCCCCTAAGCCAATCACAACGCTGTTTGAGCGGCTTATGGGGAGGCCATGTTACGCATGACTAGTTTGGGCGGCCCCCCAGGGGGCCGAGCAAACAGTCTTTGCGCACTCTGGAGTGGGCAGGCCCACCACTCCTCCCCTGCCCGCAGAGCAGCCCCGCCCACCCGCAACCAAACATAAAAAGGTAATAACTAAAAGTTATTACCATTTGATGTTTCTGCGAGAAAGCAGTGGGGCGACGCTCCTCCGCCCTAGTGGAGGAGCTGCCCCTGTCTATATATCTAACTATGGTTATGGGATTTTTCTGTGTTGTTTTTTCACTTTATTACTGTTTAAGTACTGCTTAAAAACTTTACATATTGCCTCCAAGACTAAGGCCATCTTTCAAAGAGCACTGTGCCGCATTTCCGCAGCACCTGCTAAGGGAGGTGCCATAATCCATCACAAGAATTGCCCATCTCCTTGGGAACTCAAAAAACCTTTTGAAAGATGGTCTGCCTCATGACAAGTTCTACAGCTCTTTCATTGCATCATGGCAATATCAGCTTCTCCTCTTCCTTTCGATTACACGTTCTGTGGGGCAGTGGTTCTCATTTTGTGTGTGCCATGCCATCTTCAGCCAGGTTTGTCCTCATGGATTTTTTTCTACAATTATTGATTTCCTTTTGGAATCACCTCTTTCACCATCTTTATAAATGTCGAGAACTAGAGGGTGGCTTTACAAAGCGGATACACTTACCTTGTCCTCTCTAAAAAAGAGCTCCAGGAATGGTCGCTGCAATCAGGTAATGATATAAAGACTATGCCAGATAGAACAAACATGGGAGCTGGAGATCTCTAAGAGAACGCATCAGCCGCTGATACACATGCACAGCAATGATACCCATGACATTGTGGCTTTCAGGCAAATGTGATTTGTAGCTGCAGGAAGGTGCTTCCTGTGCAGTTCACGGACGCCTAATATTCTAGAAGGTGCAACCCCAACATGCAATTTTAAAATTAGTCATTAGTACCAGTTTGTAAACCAAATACAGAAATAAGCAACTGAAAGATGACCAGTTAACCTTTACAAAGGACCTTTCACTATGTGCGAACACGTCGCAACATTTTTAGTAATTTTTGAACTGTTCAAGCTAAAAACATTCTTTTAAAACTGCCCCGATTTGGAAACGTGGCCCACTTTTTCAGTTATCTGATGCGCTAATGGGGCAGACTTTTACTTTGGTGCCCGGGCCTTTTTTCTGTCCCAGTCCTACCCTGCTTGATCCATCCGGCCATTATCACTTCTTAATAAATTCAGACTTCACAATGCGTACAAGGGAACAAAAATCGCCCAGGTGCATCTTCACAATAGGAGTATGAATTCAGATTGATTTCTGAGAAATATCTGCGCCATCTAGAGGCGGGGGATTAATTGCACATCACCTGTATGGGTAAACTGGTGAGGGAAAGAGTATTGCAAATCCTCACACTTGATCTATTGAGTGCGACAGCTGCTGTGGCGAATTGCACTTTTTGTCTACAGAGATCAAGTCTCTGAACATCACGGCTACGGATATTTCGATTTCCTGCCTTTTGCCGAGCTTTTTCCCAAACATGTCAAATGCACTCAGTGAGGCTCGGAGCCCGAGCAGTAAATGCGCTCTGAGGGCGCACGGGGAGCTCTGGTAGTGAACACGGCGCGGACGCCATTGCTTGGGACCATAAATCACCGGAGAGGATGCGCCTGTCAGTCCTTCCTTCAGCCTGCGCAGTTCAGCGGTCTGCAGCCGCGCCATCAATCTTCCCTTCACGGCCGCTCTGGGTCGGCAGCCTGAGGGACGAAACCGGAAACAAGCGGCAGGCGCGCGATGAGTGACAAGCGAGTACATGTGACCGGGAGGCCTCGTACCAGCAGACCACCGACGGGCCGGGGACTGGGCAGGGGGGCCGTGCCTCCCTCCCTCCCCCTGAGAAGCTACCACAGTGCTCCGTGCTCTGGAAAACTCAAGGCAAAAGCCTTATACAGAGAAACCACCACGGCGATCTCTGCTTTAGTAAACAAGCATTGGCAAATGCATTAGGTTTCGCCTTTGCGATTAATAATAATTTTTTCTAATTTTTTAGCTTGTTGTGCAATATAATTTTATGGAACTCCGTAAAAGTGTTGGGACTTTTTTTTTATTCAGAAAGGAAATATATTATGCAGTAACAGGTGGTAAGGAAGGTGTCCAACAGCAGACAGTATACACATTGTATGCCCCGTCAGCAGGATGTACATACAGCAGGAAAGCATGTAGCAGCTTTAGTTGCTGCCCGGTATATGGACGTTTTTATTGCAATACACAAGTTTACCAATGATTCAAGGCCATACTTAGACACTAAAGTTGCAAGAAGGTGGTGTCCTCTGAAAAATCAGTGCTATAAATGGGCCGGTACTGTCTTTGATTTGAGAGCACTTCTCAGCACTGCTGCTATACATTTAATAGGAGAGTACAGGCACTTCTCAGGAGCAAAGAGGTGCTCTAAGTATTGATTACCGGCACTTCTAGATTTCCATTTAAAACACTGCTGAAAATTAACAACACGTCTTTATAATCGCGCTTATTTTGTCGTGAAGCATCACTAAAAATACATGGAAAATCACAAATCAGTAAGGTAGGACTGTAGAAATGGGAAACAAAAGTAAACTGAAGCCATGACAGCAAGTAACCCTCCGAAATCAAGCGTCTGGGGAATAGCGCCTTACCTCCCACCTCCTGTCAAAGAATGTTAAAACCTGATTGCCTTTTCTTTCAATCTTTACCTCCTTGTTATATATCTAAACAACTTCTACGGCAATAGGGAAAATTTGGTTTGGATGGTTCATCTCTGGTAATTAAAAGGCTAAGATACTGAACGTGGTTCGATAACGCCAGGGCCCACGGATGCTGTCATGTTTCATGATGAGCAGCTCTTAGCAAATGACCCGTTTGAAGAAACCGCTCTCTCGGCCTGCCACGAGTGGGTGAACTACTAACAGTACAGAACAGAGACTACAGAGACTGATCTGCCACATGTCGGTAAAGGTCTTAGTCGGGGAGTGGAGTGGAGAAGCCCGAATGAAGCATTGGGCTAGGGTGAAGAATGATGTGAATTGCTTCTGGAGTGCAGCATTTGAAGCAGTACTGCAGCTGGCTCAATGGCAGGTCAACACTGCAGCTAGCAGTTGTGGAGACGAGCTCGGGAGATAGGATAGTGCTGAACTGCCACTGTGTCACCTCGGACAGTTCTCCACATCCTCTGTGGTTAAAGACAACTGCAGAACAGCGCAGCAATTTTACTTGTTGAATAAGCTATCAGCTAGTTAATGCTGCTGTTTTGTTAGAGGATACATTCTGTAATCTGCTCAGACCCTCTGCTAGTGGCTGAATTATGGCATAGAAGCAGCAGGAAAAAAAATCCAACCCTCGATCCTCAGCCAATAAATATTGCCACAGGGTGTAAGCATGTGAACTACGATATGATGCATCAGTAAGGTGGGACTGTGGAAATGGGAAACAAAAGCAAACTGAAACCATGACAGCAAGTAACCCTCCGAAATCAACCGTCTGGGGAATAGCACTTTACCTTCCACCTCATGTCAAAGAATGTTGAAACCTGATTGCCTAGCAAAATAGCGCCCACAAGCCGTTCCGGAAGAACTGCAAAGCAGGCCGGAAGTGATGCCCCATCCACACATGGACTGGTATACCCTGTTTGTATGTTTGAAAATGTGTGGCACCAGTAGTTGCGGCCCAGCTACATGTTGGTACATGTTGGCCAGCACTCCAGGTTGTGTGCCGCTGTCCTGGGTTTACCAACATGCTGTCGACCCTAAAGTGGTACCCCACCCGCACGTGGGCCGGTACCATATGTTTGCGGGTGTAGCACCGGAAGTTGTGGCCCAGCTGCACACTGGCCAGCACTCCAGGCTATGCGCCGCAGTAGTCTAGCAACACGCTGAGGACCCAGAACTGTTGACTCAGGTGCATGGGCAACATTTTCAAGTTTTGTACTGCTCTCCGAGCACCACCACAGGAACATTTGCCTGCTTTAAAGGGGCGAGAACAGCTGAGCAGGTAAAAACCTAAAAATAATAGCTCAAGAAAAGCGGATGGGAACAGTACTTTGGCAAAGGGAAACTGATAACAAAAGCACACGAGGAACAACAGGAAACAGTGTGCTACAGCCAATAGAAACAGAGGAAAAGTAAGTGGCAAGCACAGGAACCAATGAAAAGCAATGGAAGCAAGGGGGCCGGATGTAAGCCCCTTTTAAGATTTATATTAAATACAATAGATTTCACAAGCACAGCGCAAGCGCTGTCCGGGTGAAACCTAAAAAAAGAACGGTCCTGCAACAAAGAAAACACCACAGTGCTCTCTGTTCTGGAATACATCAGCGCCAGCATCCTACAGAGAAACCACCATATTCTTCCCTGCTCTGAAAACCATTTATGCTCTGTGTTCTGGAAGACACACAAATAGCCTTCTACGAATAGACCACTGATACTCTGCTCTGGAGGATGTAGACATGAGACCTATGAACTGCTCCATGGGATACTGGCCCTATGCCTGAGCCTCCTGTCATGAGACCACCAATGCTCAACACTTTAGAGGATACAGGAAAAATCTTTCCGTCAAGAGACTGTTGATATTCGGTGCTCTGGAGGATACGGGGATGAGCCTTCCATCAAGAGACCACTGATACTAGGTTCTCTGGTGGATAGAGGAATGAGTCTTCCATCAAAAGACCACTGATACTCTGTGCTCTGAAGAATACATAAAGTAACGAGTGCGGAGTCCCCGCACTTGGGGCGGAATCTCCGCACTCGGGGCAGAATCTTCGCACTACAGTTCTCAATGCAGAGATTCCACCCGAGTGCAGAAACTCCGCTCTCGTCGCTTTACTACACGTAAGTAAAGTACCTTTGTGAACCGGGCCCACAGTTTTCTGGAGGATACAGGAATGAGCCTTCTATCAACAGACCACTGATACTCGGTGCTCTGGAGGATACAGGAATGAGCATTCCATCAAGAGACCACTGATACTCATTAGGATACAAGAATGAGTCTTCCATCAAGAGACCACTGATACTCGGTGCACTGAAGGATACGGGAATGAGCCTTTCATCAAGAGACCATTGATACTCGGTGCTCTGGAGTATACAAGCGACCACTGATACTCGGTGCTCTGGAGGACACAGGAATGAGTCTTCCATCAAAAGACCACTGATTTTCGGTGCTCTGGAGGATACGTTCACAAAGGTACTTACGTGTAGTAAAGTTACGAGTGTGGAGTCACTGGACTCGGGTGGAATCTCCGCAATTGGGGCAGAATCTCCACACTACAGTTCTCAATGCGGAGATTCCACTCAGAGTGGCGAAACTCCACTCTCGTATCTTTACTACACGTAAGTACCTTTGTGAATCGGGCCCTCAGTTTTCTGAAGGATACAGGAATGAGCCTTCCATCAAGAGACCACTGGTAGTTGGTGTGCTGGAGGATACAGGAATGAGCCTTCAGTCAAGAGACCACTGATACTCGGTAGGATTCAAGAATGAATATTCCATCAAGGGACCAATGATACTCGGTGCTATGGAGGATATAGGAATGAGCCTTCTGTCAAGAGACCACTGATTCTCGGGGCTCTGGAGGATATAGGAAGAGACCATTGATACTCGGTGCTCTAGTGGATTCAGGAATGAATCTTCTATCAAGAGACCACTGATTAGCAGTGCTCTGGTGGAAACAGGAATGAGCCTTCCGTCAAGAGACCACTGATACTGGGTACTCTAGATGATACAGGAATGAGCCTTCTGTCAAGAGACCACTGATACTTGGTGCTCTGGAGGATCCAGGAATGAGTCTTCTATCAAAAGACCACTGATACTCTGTGTTCTGGAAGATATAGGAATGAGCCTTCTAACAAAATACAACTGATACTCAGTGCTCTGAAGGATATAGGAATGAGCCTTCTGTCAAGAGACCACTGATTCTCGGGGCTCTGGAGGATATAGGAAGAGACCATTGATACTCGGTGCTCTAGTGGATACAGGAATGATTCTTCTATCAAGAGACCACTGATTAGCAGTGCCCGAATGGATACAGGAATGAGCCTTCCGTCAAGAGACCACTGGTGCTCTGGAGGATATAAGAATGAGCCTTCCGTCAAGAGACCACAGATACTGGGTACTCTGGGGGATACAGGAAGGAGCCTTCCGTCAAGAGACCACTGATACTGGGTACTCTGGAGGATACAGGAATGAGCCTTCCGTCAAAAGACCACTGATACTGGGTACTCTGGAGGATACAGGAATGAGCCTTCCATCAAAAGACCACTGATACTCAGTGCTCTGGAGGATACATTCACAAAGGTACTTACATGTATTAAAGTAACGAGTGCGGCGTCCCCACACTCGGGGCGGGATTTCCGCACTTTGGGCAGAATCTCTGCACTACAGTTCTCGATGTGGAGATTCCACCCGAGTGCAGAAACTCTGCTCTCATAACTTTACTACACATAAGTATCTCTGTGAATAGGGCCCTCAGTTTTCTAGAGGATACACAAATGATCCTTCTGCCAAGAGACCACTGATTCTTAGTGCTCTGGAGGATACAGGAATACGCCTTCCATCAAGGGAACACTGATACTCGGTGCTCTGGAGGATACAGGAATGAGTCTTCTATCAAGAGACTACTGATTATCAGTGCTCTGGTGGATACAGGAATGAGCCGTCTGTCAAGAGACCACTGATACTCGGTGCTCTAGAGTATATAGGAATGAGCCTTCCGTCAACAGACAGCTGATACTCAGTAGGATACAGTATGAGTCTTCCATCAAGAGACCACTGATACTTCGAGCTCTGGAGGATACAGGAATGAGCCTTCCTTCAAGAGACTACTGATAATCGGTACGCTGGAGCATACAGATACAAACTAGACGGCATCCTGGCTGAAGGTTGCTGCTTACATACATTCCTGGCTCTGATTGGCAGCCAGCTCCTGGTGGAATATTTGTAAATAGACTAAAGTTTTCTTCAGAGAAAGGACTTGTTTTTTTATACTTTCCATTTGTTTTGAAACATCCTGACTTTGAATATTCCTAAGCTTCATTAACTCATTTGCATAGGAAATATTCATAGGCTATTCATGACAATGTATTGTATCGTTGGTCTCGTGAACTTCGTCCCTTGGCCTTGTACCCACTCCTGTTACTGAGTAAAAACCTAGGTGTCCTATTTGACTAGGGGCTCTTTTTCTCTGCCCAAATTCAAAAGCAATGGTCACCAGGATGTTTGCAGCTGAAAATGTTCCAGCAAATCCTACCCTTCTCCCTGTGGCCAAAAATACCAAGGTAGATGGGCCGGTGTGCTGTCCCATTTGGACTATAGTAAAGCTACCTACCTGTGACTACTGGAGTTCCTGACTTCCGAGCTCAGCGCCCCCAGAACATGGCAGATAGGCTTATTTCAAGGCTATGGTGACCTTTTGTCTCTGCATCCTGCTGCTCCATTGACTGGCTCTCAGTGAAGCAGATGATCCAATTCAAGGAGTTATACTAGGCTTACACACCATGCCTTTCATCAAACAGGACCCACTTTCCTCTCATGGGTACTGACTTTGTATGTGCCTCCCAGGCCCTTGCAGTCTGGTGCCCTTTTGATATTCCACATTTCAGACAGGTGCATAGCAGTGGCAGAGCCTTCTAAGTTTTAGGTCCTGAACTTTGGAAGTCTCTGCTTTGGATATTCATCGCTTGTCCAAATATCAACAATATAAACGCACATTAAAGATGTATCTCCTTTGCTAGATATCAATTGTCTTTCTTGTTTATCCCCATTTTAATTTTGCTGTTCCTTGGACTTCTCTTATTTCTTTCCTTTTCGTTGGATTCTAGCTCTAAGATGCTTCACGGATGAGCATGTGTTGTGCAAATAATATACAATAATATTCTATCTGGGACTGTATAGTGCTTCTCCTCACAAGGCTGCAAAATCAGGTCGCTAGGTCGGAGTCCATGGTTTATATGGATTTGGTTGTAGGGGGGCTGCTTTACTTCAAAATAGCAGTTTCATATAATATGATCACAAAACTCAAGAATATTAGACTCTAGGAAATCCATGCCCCTTACATTCCTATGTTTATTAAAAAAAACTATGCATTTGCCTGTAGTTTTAAAAAGACCTTTCTGACAAACTTTTAAGATACACTAACCGAATGTACATCCCAGAGGGGTGTAAAAAAGCTGTTTTAAGGTGTGGTTTTACAGCACAGCTGCCTCCAAGACGTATTGTTACAAATTTTCTAAGTCAGTGGTTCTTAGCCTGTGGTCCGAGTCCCCTTGGGCATCTACAAAGGCTTACCAAGGTAGTCTGCAACTGTTTTACAAAATTATACAATATTAAAATTAATAAATTAATATGATAAAGTATGTACACACAAAGAAGCAAAATTAAAAATGTGGAAACTTTCGATATTTGATTGTGAATAAAAAACAAATGATTTCAATATCTGAGCATTTGTTTGGTGTATACTTGTTTTTGTATTTTTGCGTATTGTTTTGAAGTTCAAATCATAGAAATTGCTTAGGCTGGGGTCCCTGGCTTTCAATAATGACTCTGTTGGGGTCCACAGAAGTCAAAAGTTTAGGAACCGCTACTTTAAATTATACATATTGGGCTTTGGCTCCACCCAGAGGAGTATTACCCTCTGACCTCTTGGCTAGTTGGTGTAACATATTTCCTTCCAAGAAGTGGTTACATTGGACTGCCTCAGAGACTATTTTACATTCAATCATGACACTATTTGTCAATCAATATATCTTTATTTGGCTAATAAAAGCCATAAAAGAAAAGAATTGACAAAATACATAAATACAATACATTAAAAATGTATTAGAACAGTGGAATGTTGAGAGCTCCTTGAAGACAGTGGAGAAGCTCTGGGCTTATAATGGCTCGTATAATTCCGGAGCACCAACATTCCAATGTTTGTCTTCATGTTTCTTCCTTTTTCATTCAGAACATTCTACCCTTAGTGGGCGGAATGTTCTAATAGCCTTATAGCCCTCATGCCATGGGCTATACTGGGTGTTAAAGGCCCTCTCCCTCGTTATATGCCCGAGTTGCCTCGGGTTTAGGGCATTTAACAACCAGTATAGCCCTCAGCAGTGGGCTATAAGGCTATAGTAATGAAACCATATAATCAAACCCTTTCGTTTTTTTAAAACATCTTTATTGGCATTTCAGAACCATAAACAGGTAGTTTTAAAATAGAAGCATCGGCAAGCTATGCATCCCCTCCCTCCGACCCTTAAAAGTTACAAATAAAATCGATCTTGTGTTAAATATTATTCTATTAGGACATCATGTTTCTACTTTGTCTGATTGCATTGCATAAAAAAATAACCATAGAAATGCATATGATCTCATCAGGCAACCTTTGTAGATATACAATTCTGTGCAAAATTCAGTATTTTGAGTAGCATGATCAAGTAACGTTTCCCAACAGTCAATCAACGCAAAAAAAATCATTTAAAAGTTAACATTCTCCTGATAGTTAAAGACTGTTTTAAAAACCATACAACAGCAAAGTTATGTTATGTTAAAGGTATTTATTGAGCGCACGTACACCATACGGTTTCATGGCGCTAAAGTCCAGGGAGTGCTGCCGCTAAGTGGTTCATTCGTACGCCTGGCAGAAGAGCCAGGTCTTTAAGAGCTTCCTGAATTGAGGATACAAAGTCGTCGATCGAATGTCTGGAGAAAGAGAATTCCAGAATGTTGGGGCCAGGACCGTGAATCTTAGACCCCCCAGTTTCTTATGTTTGAAGGATGGAATAACTAAGAGTTTGAGATGGGAAGACCTAAGATTCCAAGTAGGGGAGTATCCCTGTACCCGACAAGAAACAAACACTGGGCATTGGCCATGGAGCGCTTTAAAGATGATGCATCCCAATTTGAATGCACTGCGTTCAGCAACCGGGAGCCAGTCTAACTTTTTCATAATTGGGGTGACATGATGCCATCTCGGCTGGTGATAAATTAATCTAGCGGCCTGATTTTGCACCAGTTGCAGTCTTTTGGATTGATATGCTGGTATACCACAGTAGAGTGAATTGACATAGTCAATATGAGAAATTACTAAGGCCAATACTACTTGGGTCAGGGCTTCGGTGGTAAGAAATCTGCTAATCTTCCTGATCCTCCGGAGCTGAAAGAAGCAGGTAGAGACCACTGTCCCAATCTGAGATTTCATCGACAGGTCGCTGTCAATAGTGATGCTGAGGCTTTTATTATATCTAGACGGAAGGGGGGGGTTTCCCAACTCTGGCGGCCAGAAGTGGGAGTTCCAGGGGTTTGAAGGCCCTCCAATTAGGATCAATTCTGTTTTATCTGGATTCAACTTCAAGTGGTTGCCGTTCATCCAGTTACTAATGTATCGCATAGTTGTTTGAAAGTTAGAGACGGAGGCGGGAGAGTTGTCAATGTCAAAGATCAGTTGAAGATCATCTGCATAGTTGAAGGTGCACGCCTTCTTTTCACCCAAGGATTGAATAAGAAGATACAAATATAAATTAAAAAGGTGCGGTGAAAGGGAGGAGCCCTGTGGCACCCCACATGTCAATTTGACTTTAGAGGAGTGGAATTGAGCGATGCGTACCGCTTGCGAGCGATCCTCATGAAAGTATGTGAACCACTTGAGGGCCAGGCCCTGTATTCCTGCGTCGCTGACACGGTCGACCAGGAGTTCGTGGTCGACCGTGTCAAAAGCGGCAGAGAGATCGAGAAGCACCAGGGTCTTTGTGATGCCCTTTTCTGCCCCTTTCCTTAATTCGTCTTGGACCGTCGAGATAACAGCCTCAGTGGAGTGAGAAGGTCAGAAACCCACCTGATGGGGGTCAAGAAAGTGGGATTGTTCAATAAAAGAGCAAAGGCAGTTTGCAACGGGAGCTTCCAGGATCTTGGCTAAGAAGGGAAGTAAGGAGATGGGGCGGTAGTTCGTGAGGGCTAGAGGATCTGCCCCTACCTTCTTCATGTAATTGATTTAAACATCAATTGTTTACAATTGTTGCAAGAATATTAAAGCAGGTCTGTATTGTCTAACATCCATTTTTTTGAGTATTGGCTTAAGACAGCATAATCTAGCCTCCCTATTACATTTACAAAATAAAACATAATGTAAAGTGCATTGGTGCGAAATACCATCAGATGGGCAGAGAGGGTGGTGTTTTGACTGATCACCCATTGTAGGGAAAGTGAACAGTGCGTAGGCAGAAGCAAATCAGCACAAACCTGTGCTGAGCATTAGTGACAACAGATAAATAAAGTTGCAAGCCTGCCAAAGTTAATAACAAAGAATGAGCAATGTTGGTTGCTTTGCTCGCTTCTCTCAGGGCACGAAAATTCAAGAACAAAGATTTAATAATATTTTTTGGAATTGTACAAAGGAGCCAGCGTTGTAAACAATGTCAGGTTTATCCAACATCTCACACAGGTTTGCTATGCAACCAACCTATCCTGGGAATGCAGGCAGCTTAATCTAGAGATAGGAAGTCCTCTAAAACCAGCCTATTAAAAGTAGTTTCTGGTTTGGTCCAAACAGCACACCACAACAAGAGAGGACAAAGATTAAACAAATCCTCCAAATAATCTAAACCCATTACTTATGGCATATATAGTTTGAACAACTTGACAGGACCACCAACAATCTCTTCAAAAAATGATTTTCAGACTTTTGGGAAATTGACATACTCAGCATAGCCCGCTTCGTAGCTGGCCACAGGGACACTTAGCTGTATATACAATGGAAATTCTTTGATAGGCTTCTGGCTCAATTTGATATCAAATTTAAATACAGACTCAATGGAGCTATCAAATTGTGATTTCCTAGTAGCTCTCTGTTGGATCCAAGTACTTGCTGAGTCAAACTGAATTCCTAAATAAAAAAAGTACGCACTCTGGCAATGTTTACACCGAGAACAGCATGAGTACGAGTCTTGGTAGCACAGAGGCCACACATCATAGTAAAAGTTTTGCTCATGTTAGTTTTTAAATCAAGCGCACGCATACAATTTTCAAATCCACCTAACAATTTCTGAAGGCTATTTGCAGTCCTTGACAGTAACACAACTGCGTCAGACCGCGAGCTTGGGGGGCCTCAAGTGACCGCAGGATTTAGAATTAAAACATCAGTCAGTAGGGGGGCCCACAACTTGGTATTAGATGTAATCCTATCTAGTAGTACCCAATCAGGTCCAGGTGCCTTACTGCAGTGACTCGAGTTCATAGCTAGGAGGACCTCCTTATATTAAAAAAATAATGGCTGGGTAGAGATATCGATAGCGGTGACACTTTTTAATGTAGCCAAATCTGGCGGTACCTGAGAAAAAATACCTTGAAAATGGTCAATCAAGCTTCCTGGGGACAGAGGCCTCCTTAAAAAAGGACATATTAATCACCTGCCAAAAGGCCTTGTGTCTTCATTATCCTGCCAGCTAATAAGGCGGCCCAGGCATCCTTCCTAATTGCAGCTCTCCTGATATCTACTACTAATTTGTACTTGCGTCTACATTGACAAATCTCTACAATCTCTACAATATCTCTGGAGCTCTTAGCAAGAGCCTCACATAGGTTTTTTATTATCTCGAGATCAAGCCTGGTCAAACCATCCCTTGCTGATTGTTTCTGCACTGTCAACAACCTACTAACGGACTCACTAATAATATCATATGCACTCTAAATATCTGTTGCCTCAGCCTCTACTTTAAGGCATGTCATAAATGTAGTATAATTTTGATCAATTAGGGCTGCTATCAAAAACTTGTCATTAATACAACACCATTTGAGCCTGGGCCATTTTTACCAGCGACCTTAATATCTACTGGCTGGACAAATTGCACAGCCAGTCGAGAATTCAGTACAATTTTAACAGTTAAAGGATTAGGATGGCTATTACTAAAATCAGAAGCAATATTGCTTAGATTATCAGTCAACAGAATATAATCAATAGTGCACTGTTTATCATATGGAATGCCTTACCTCCTATTTGCATTTTATACAGAAAGCAATCCCTTATTGCTACTTTCTCCTGTGGAGGCGTCAGTGTGATAAATCGAATCTGTGCATGCAACACATGTAAACAGAATTTGTGAATGCCTGTGTTTGCCTGTGCTAGCATATTAAAACCACATTTATTGGCTTTGCCAGTGCTTGTTTTCAGTCCTTGTATTACATGCAAGGCACAGGGGAATTTGACCAGGTTGTTAAAACATGCCATTTGAAAGCAATTTCTATTTCTATTTGTACAATTTGTAAAGCGCATGGTGACCCGTAGGCATCCCAGCGCTGGACCAGAGGCAGCACCACAATAGAAGAAGGAGCACCTGAGTACTGAATTATTTAAAAAGCCAGGTTTCAATCGCTTTCAGAAGCTGTAGCTCATTCTCTGTAGCCCGAATGGAGAGAGGGAGGGAATTCTAGAGCTTTGCTACATTAAAACTAAACGATAAACCACCTCTTCTAGCTGTTTTAATAGTTGGGGGTGGCGGCCACGTAAAGATCTGAAGATCGAAGTGATCTGGTGGGCAGGGCCGGACTGGCCGTAGCGGGCACCGGGCGTTTCCCCGGTGGGCCGCCAGGGTAGGGGCCGGTTTTGGCCCCCTAGGGGGCCGTTTTTGTTACCGGTGGCCGGCAATATTGGCCCCCTGTAACAAAATCGGCCGAAACCGGCCCTAGCAAATAGCTCGTCCGCACCCCCCCTCTCCCACAGGGGGGCCGACAGAGCAGTTTGCCAGGGCCGGTTTCGTTGCCCAGTCCGGCCCTGCTGGTGGGGGAGTAATGGGTGACCAGCTGCCGTAAAATGGACGGGCCTCGACCTTGTAAAGCACGGTGGGCAATACACATCGATTTAAAGTCCACTCTTTGAGCACTCAGCAGCCAGTGAAGCACTCTCAATCCCTTTCTAACTGACTGTGACCTGAGGATTTCCAGCAATACGTGTGCAGCCACATTTTGTGCAGTCTACAATTTCCAGGTAAATCCTTTAGGAGATCCCAAGTACAAGGAGTTACCATAGTCCAGCTGGTAGAGGACAAGTGCCTGAACCATCACTCGTCTAAAGTCTGAGGCACCAAGGGTAAAATCTTGTGTAACATCCGCAACATTCCAAAACAGCTAGCCATAGTTTTAGCGGTCTGGACTTTGATGGTCAGGGCATCTTCCAACCACATCCCCAGGCTCTTTATAACACTCTTGGGGATCAGTGGGCAGCCAAGGCCAGTGGGCCAGCCTAAGCTTTGTTGGACCAAAGAGTCATTCCCCAGAATCATTAGTTCTGTCTTAGCTCCATTGTGCTTCAAACATGACATGTTCATCCAGCTAGCTACTTGCTCCAGGCAGGGCCCTAAATTGGATGTTACAGGGTCTGAGCCTGGGGCAATTGATATCACCAGCTGGGTGTCTTCCGTATAGGAGACTACAGAGACCCCAAAGGGGGCTACAATGTCTGCCAAGGGTTGAAGGTATATATTGAACAACGTGGGGCTAAGTGAGGACCCCTGTGGGAGCGACCACTAGCTACGGGTACAACTGTCGATTAACAACCTCTAACAAAGACCTGGAATGTTCTTTTCTTTAAAAAGGAATTCACCCACTCCCAGGCTTTCCCTGCGTTCCTGGCGATCTCTATCCAAAAGTATAGAGTGGTCAACCGTGTCGAAGGCCGCACTAAGATCAAGTAGCACGATGGCCACTGTAGCCCCCTGATCCATTCTACATTTTGCTTCCTCCACTACAGCCAATAAGGCAGTCTCTGTGCTGTGCTTAGGCCGGAAGCCAGTCTGTGTATGGTACAGAATTGAGTTAAATTCCAAAAATCAGCTAGACATCTATTAACATGTTTTTCTGCCACCTTACTTAGACCTGGAAGCAGGAAGATAGGGCGGACGTTTTCTAGACAGTAGGGGCTCAAGATTAGGCTTCTTTAAATCAGCTCTAATGTTTCCATGAGGAGAGAACCGTGCCTGTTTCCAGGGACAGATTAATCAATTCTAATAGCGTGGGGAAAATAGTTCCTGGCTGAAGAGCGAGGATTCTCAGAGGTACTTGGTCAAGAGGGGATCCAGATTTAATTTTCCTGAAGACAGAATTCCTCCAGCGAATGGGGGGTGGAGGGGGGGAATTGGAAAGGATAGGTGTGCATTCATTCTCCCTAGCCAGCAGTGAGATGGAGCGATCGCTTTTATTGGTCTCTTGAAATGATTGGTGGATATTCACAATTTTAGTATTAAAATAGTTAACCAAGGTGAGATGGAGCTATCACTTTTATTGGTCTCTTGAAATGATTGGTGGATATTCAGAATTTTAGTATTAAAATAGTTAGCAGAGGCATTGAACCTATTCATGGTAGCTTCAACCACCAGAGCGTTCGTGGTAGGCTCCAACAAGGACTTTGTAATTCTGCATATTCTCTCTCTGAGAATTCACAGCATTATTGATTTTTGTCTCATAGAAGGAGCTTGTCGAATTTCCATATGATATAGCCTCACTCTTTCTCCGTCTTCCTCATAAGCCTTTCTCCATGCTCTTTCAGCAATTTTACAGTTCTTTTTTTAGTATTCTAAGGTGTTGGGAATACCATGGGGACAACTTTTTTCTAGGTTTTTGAGTCATGGTCTTCATAGGAATGGCTTGATCTAAAGAACAAACTAGCCAGTCCAAGACCATGTTAGCTGTTTGTGGGTCTCTGGCCAGGTGAGGGGATGTCACGCTCAACGTATTTCTCCAGCTATCATGCTTGAGCTTGGACTAAAGCCGGTCTTTCACCACCTTACATTTCTGGGGTAGCATGGTGCTGGGTACCTTGACAGTCATGGAGATTAAAGCGCCTTGAGACCCTTACGGGTGAGTAGCGCGCTCTACAAATGATTGAATGATTGAAATACCTGTCCAGGTAAGGGGTACGGGGTCTAGTACCTGTAATAGGGGGTTATTCCTAAATATTGGGTCAAGCAAGTGGCCTCCTACCTGTGTGGGTCCCTGAACCATTTGCTCCAATTGGATGGCCTTTAGGTCAAGCACAAAGCTTGCTGCTCGACTATCATTAGTGTCTTCTAAGTGCAAGCTTAAATCTCCCAGCACCATGATATGGCTGTACTTAGTCGCCAAACTCGCTACTACTTCTGAAAAAGATTTAATACATTGGCATAAGGGGCTTGAGGGGCAGTAGACTAAAATTCCAGCAAATGTGGATGTAGGGGACAAGGAGATAGCAAACCGAAGGCTTACGCAATCCGTGATGTTAAAGGGGTCAATTCGATGTTTAAAACTGGATTTCAGAATAATGGCCAAGCCTCCACCCTTTGTTTTTTCTCTATCCTTACGTAGTATATAGTAATCCGGTGGAAGAGCCTGAACAATGTCTGGGTCTGATTCCCCATGTAACCAGGTCTCATTAAGGAAGAGTGTGTCGGGTTTTGCATTTTCCAAGAATGCGAAAATATCAAGCCTATGACATGGGAGGGACCTACAGTTTAACAAGAACATATTTCCTCCCAGTTTAAATAAGGGTTTCCTAACCGAGACTTTGGAGGAGAGATTGTAGTAACAGTACTTATAAGTTTTATCCCCTTCAAGCAGGTCCACTTTATGACTACAATCCTTGCTGAACATACTTCTTAGGTTGAGCAGAGAGTCTCTAGAGTAGACTCTTATATTGGCAAGTGAAGAGACAGGGCCGCAAGCCCCATTCATGCGCAGACAGGCTTGCCTTTGGCGTGCCAGCAGCGCGCCCGCTACCCCATCAACTATTATCCCTGTTCGTAGTCAACCACTAGAGCACCGACCTGTATTAGTGACTCTACAGTTGAAGAAATTCAAAGTGCCGTGTGCAATGCACATTCTACAGTAAACAATTCCCCCAACTACCTACAACAATTTCCCGATTAAAAATGCATCAGAAGTCTATACTAAGATTAGTTAGTAAAGTAAGTTATGAAAAGCCTACAAAGTAGTCCGGAGGGTTTTAGGATAATGATCCAAACCTTAAAAACAGTGAAATTTCTCAGTTAGGATTAGCTGAACAACTAAAACATCAGTAATTACATCATATGGAATTACCATACAATACAATACATATTGCATCATTGTCATTTGTAGCCAATTGTTAAGCAGCTTACTCCTTAGGGGGCTTTGGATGTTTTTGAGAGAGTCTGGGGCATTACTCAGCAAGCAGCCTAGCCATAGAACATGGACATGGCGTGGACCAGGTGAATCTACTATATATAATAAATAATATCCCAGCAAAAATTACGAAGACTTAAAAGAGCAGTCAAAAATAATTAACCCTTAAAAGGATGTAAAGAAAACCATTCACACTAAAAAAATGAAATGTCACTGGAGTTTATTAGAGATGCAGGGAAAGTCACATGTTTTTCAGGTAGCCAGGAACCTCAATGTGGGTTCCACATCTTACCATGCACCATCAGAGAGTAAGGCTTCAGGTCACACGCAGATACATGTATAGAAGGTAGGGGAGCATGAATGGGTAGCACTGGTGAAGACAGAGAGCAGGGTCTGCGATGTAGGGTCAAGAGTTAGCAGTTCCAACGGGAAATAAAAAGTAGTCACAATCATCACAGGCATGCAAGCGAGTGAAATTGGATACAAGTTGGGCACTTTGGAGAGGGAGGCGATTCAAGAGGTAGCATATATGTGCTAGGGAATACGCTGGGCCAAAGGCGTTGATAGGAATGTCCAGTTTTTTTAAAAAAATCACAAAACATTATTGGAAGAATAATTCTCTAAAAATTGACAAAAATTCCAAACAATTGAAAACTATAAACAAATGTCATTCGTTATATCAGGTTACTACTTTCCAGCATGGTTGTTTTTAACAAGTCTATTGTTACGATACAATAACTTCGATCGGAGGGTTCAAACCTTGTTACAATTTTAAGCTCAGGAATCTAAAATCGTTACATGGAGATGAGCATGTGAGACTTCAATCCTATACTGAATTTAATATGGTTGAGTTTGATGTGATGGGGACGCTTGGAAATAGTTCTATAAGGAGAAGCCTAGGTGATGGAATGATCCATCCTTAAAACATTGGTACATTCCTTGGCAAGGTTTTGGGAAGCCAGCAACAGGCATCTTTTCAGCTCATCGTACAACAGTAAGCTGGTTAGATACTTGGAAGCAGAGCCACAGAAGGCTTTGCAAAAAGGGGTGGGGATAACCCGTGTAATTTGCTGTAGTGTAACTACACGAAATTACAGCAAAATTACCGAACATTATGCTGAATTACGCGAGGAGGGTAACCCTGCATTTAGCACTATTTTCTTAGAGCAAAATGCCCCCCAGCCTCCAAATTGAACCCGAAGATGCATTTTGCGTTGATAGCGCTAAATGCAACAGAAGAGGAACTGCAGCAGCCACTCGCTCTCTGTTCCTGTGTACTTGGATAGTCATTTTTACCCCAAATTATGCAAACTGCGTAGTCGAGTGATTTCCAGTAAATTCATGTCACGAGCGTAACGTGAAAGTACCAAAATTACTTTGATTACTCTGACATAATTAAAATTTCGCCCAGGACTATTTGCAGCTCACGCTAACAGTTATGTGATGTTTCCTTGGCAACTGATGCAGACTGTCGAAACTGGGGAGATGTTGTCTGACCTTCGCCAGCCAACTGTAAGGTGTGCAGTTCATGTAGCATTTTGGCTGAGAGTACTATAGAGATTGGTAGCTGACCTAGGGCATGATGACTGTGAGGATCAGCAAAACTGCGTGGAGTATCGGAAGGCAGAGGATGACCTGATGTAGCAGACTCAACGTTTAGAATACGTGGCAACGAGCCCAGTAAAACCATATGCCAGCCCAGTTTCTGACGAGCTTGTTTGTCTACTGAAGCAATATTAGGTTTTTACAATCGCCTTAATACTTGTTCCAGAGCTCTTCTCTAATATTCAGAGTATTGCTCTAGGCAGCCCCACAGGTTATTTATATTTAGCACCAGGTTTGCTCCAGTGAAAAGAGGGATTTTTAAAAAAGTATTTTTATTGGCATTTTTACAGTACTGCACATTTACATAACAGATCAACACATCAGTATGTCCATTTTATCATGCCCCCATAGGGAGTGGCTCATCAAGATATCAACTGTGGGATTCCAGTACACATGTAATTATACACTGTCAATTATGTTCCCACTGTTACCTGTGATGGTTCCCTCCACAATGTGCAGCATCCAGTCATGTAGTATACAAATACTAAGATAAAATACTAGAAACAACAGTTTAAACAGTGGGTTCCGAGTGGACTATCATTTAGCTTTTCTAACAGGGGTGCGGTCGGGAGCTGGGGGCCCCCCTTCCAAAGGTGCAGTTTCATAAAGTAGGGATCATGTACGCTCATCCTATCCGACGACAACACATACGAGGTGGTGAAAAGAGAGATTTAACATTTCATTCTAATGATAGACTTGGAAAAAAGCAGGAGGAAAACACCTTGAATGGGCAGGATTCACAAAGAAAACTAAGCCAATGGAAACTCGAGTGGAGCAGGGTCCAGGTAGATCAAAAACAATACTGGAAATAAAAATGAAACAACCTACCAAAGGAACAGTCTCTATCAAAAGCAAAGCAGAGTGAATTGAACAGTTGGAGAGAGCCGACACCACGCATGGGGACGGTTCACTTCCAATAGAGCAGAGAGTGGCGGTATCGCTAGGGTAGTTCAGTTCATAAACGATGCATGGAGGCGATTGTTCGTTGAGGGATTACAAGCACTTGTACAAACAAAGAAGCACAGTGGAGGGTTTGGAAGCAAGGTTATAAGCAATGAAGAGTGAATGTAGAGGCTTTGAACTTAGGCACAGTATACTAGTGTCACACAAGCAGAGGGCAGAACCCAACACATCCCAACAAAGGCGAGGACTGCACAGATGCATCCAGAAGTGAAACGCCAAGGAAGGATTCCCCAGCATCTAGGTCTGGAGTTAAGCCTCTTAGGGCTGAAGCTATCTGTGATGTGGACAGTGTCATGCTGCCAGTGGCATGGCATGAACCAGCAGGCAAAGTGGCCAGTGCATTAGCAACACACACGTGGTGGGCAAACCCCTGCTCCATATGGTCCCGATGAGCAAAGATTGGGAAAGTGGGCCCTATCCCATCGTAGTTGTGCATAGAACAGCAACAGAACCTTTTCCTTTTAGGGTTTTGACATTAAACGTACATTATTTTGGGTTGGGGTTGGGTTTCGCCTAGATTTGCTGGGTATTACTGAAACTGAGCTCTCTGTTAGAAAGCTGGCCTCAGAATGATGGTGAGACAATACTCTTAGTTGGTTCTAACATCCTGTGAGGTGGTGCTATGGTTACCATCAGAATATGGATCACTGACCCTAAAGGAGACTTTCCAGAATGAATGACCTGCTCCTCCTGAGGTCACTGACCCCTCAGCTAGTTATCCAGAGGAGCAGCCGGCAGCTGCTGTAGGATTTGTTAATCACACTCTTCCCAGATGAACGAAAGTAGCATTGAAGGCACCTAGAATGCTCTGTGGGAGAACCATTCCAAATAGGACCACTTACCTTCTTCTTCCTTCGATCGTGCAGGAGTAGGAAAGGAGGATGCTTTTTATAGTGATGTTGGAGCCTTGCCAAGCTTGGGCACAAACCTAAGAAGGATCACTACCATAATACAACTAAGCAGCTGAATAAGGGATTTCATGGTCAGCTTTCAAACATTTGAATCAAATTGTTCTAAAACATTCCTGTTGAGTGGCTTGTCAGGGGCTTGATTCATGGTCTTCTAGGATCTGGCTCACGTTCAAGTGCACTAATAGGTAACAATGCATGCCCTTATGGTGTCAGGCCAACGCAGTAGCATATATGAACTGGCTACCTTTACTTACAGCGCCACCACAAATGCCTATAAGAGAACGCCACATTGCAGTACATGGTCCCCCAGAGTCCTTGGTACTATGGGAAAAGAAGTTCTTAAATGGAAATACATAATTTTTTGCCTCACACTTAAAAAATCATTTCACCTGAGAAGTTACTAATGTACCCTCATGTGGTGTGCAGACATAATTCTAAAACGTGGAAGCAAAATGAAGTGAGTAAACAGGTGCATTATAACGCTCATGCATTATGGAGCACGCCATATCAATGCCATTTCTTCCTTTTGGGGAAAATAATGATATTCCAGCACTTCAGATGGTTTTGGTTACTTTATTCAGGGTATTTGTATAATGGGGATGAGATCCTAAGGTCATTGGAACACTTTTTGCTGTAACAGATAAAGGAGCCAGGGTGCGTGGTTAAATGGCACACATAAAAATGCCATGCTAGAGGTTCTCTTCCACAATGGAACTCCCAATTTTTGACTCTGTAGACAGAGTTACTACCCGGCTCATTTTTAGGTTGTATCCTACCAGACAGCTGTCTGGTTTGCAAAGACTGATTAGCGACATTCGGAGAGTTTCCCTGGGAATGCATTCCGCCCATTGCTTACCATTTGCTTTGTGTTTTGTAACTTACAGTTGCTTGCTTTTTATTTGCTGGCTTTATTTGTTTTAGGCTGTCCACTGTGCCTTTGTCCCTCCCATGGAACATAGCCTGCTTACTGTATTCTTCCACAAGTGCTCACTTCCTGTAAACAGGCATTTAAATTTTGCTCTTATTTTGGCACATCTGCTGTGTATCCAAAGACAGATGCCAAGCGTGGGGCTCTGTCTTCAGAGGGAGGCTGGTGTTTACTTTTCATTCTCTGACTTCAAAGTGAGAGGATTTATGTGACAATCATGTTGGGTACTACGGGTGTGCTGGAGGAAACCTGTAGGATTTTTTTTTTTCTAGCACGCAACAAAGTTTAAATGTCTGAAAATGAACTGTGCACATATTTCAGAATATATCAGGATTAGGAAAGCACTAATGACACATTTTTTTTTAATTCTTAAGTGTGATGGAAACAAATATAATTCAATCAAAACAAATCAATACACAGGCTCATGCCATTTCCACACATTATTCTATGTGCACTGTATAGTTTTATCAGTAAACCTATATGCCTGTGCAAATGTAATGGTCATTTCAATTGGAAATGTGTTGACTGTAATGGCAGTGAGCTACCACACCCTCTACTCCACAACACTCTACTCCCCTCTATGCTATGCCACTCCACACTACGCCACTCCACGACACTCTATACTCTCTACGATACTAGTCCAACTATGCAACTTCACTCTACGCCACCCAACTCTATTATACTACACAGCTCTACTCCACAACACTCTACGCCACTCCACTGTACGTCACTCTATGCTACTTCACTCTACGCCACTCCACTCTATGGCCTTCCACTCTACAACACTCTATGCTACGACATTCTACTCCACGCTATTTCTCTCCACTGGACACCTGTCCACTCTACGCCACTCTACACCACTCTATGCCACTTTACAACACTCCACTCTGTGCCGCTCCATGCCACTCTATTTTACGCCACTCCACTCTCCTCTATTCCACTAACTTTTAGCCATGCTGGTATCCAACATGGCCAAAACACACTGGCCAAGCCAATAGCTCTTGCATAGGGGAAACCTTTTGGCTTTGCCAATGCTTGTTGAAGGTTTTGAGACTGCTGCCACCTCCAGGCTCTGCTCCAGAGGGTAATAGGGCTGGGGCTTTTTTTCCAGGGAGTTGAAATGATTTGGGCATAGTGTGAATAAAGTGACAGCAGCACAATGGTTTGTGTGCAGTATTGCCCACACTAGCTTTCTGGTGAGAGGTTGCACAGAGTGCTGAGACTGGTGTAGAGAGATAGCAAAGCGACTTGACTCAAACATAAACATATCTCCTTGTCATCTGTTGCAAGAAATGCTGCTAATCACCTTTATGTTGATGAATCATGAGGTGCCCCATAGCATTCCACTACCGAAGAATGAATTCTAACTTGGTGCCAGCTTTCAACACCTACTAGTCCTTCATGTATAGAAGGTGCTGCCCATCAGATATTTTTTGTTTGAAAATGCGTGTTTTGATGGCTGCTTAAACAGCTTGAAGAGAATATAAGTAGTTTAAGAGCAAGTGTTCAGTTTCAGAAACACAGATTCTAAAAAATAAGTAGGTCATCGTCAAGACACTGGAGACTTTACTACAAATATGTCACCATAATCATTATTTTGCACACCATGCCACCTCAGTTAGGACCCAGCTATATGCAAATCAGTCTTGACCCTGCTCCAATGGGAACAGTCCAGCCCACACTACCAAGTCCGGTCCTCCCTGAACTAGAACACAAGCAACCCAGGACCAGTTTTGCCCTTGTTATGGGCTCATCAGCTGGGTAAAGCTTGGTTCCAGTGACCCAGTGTGCACGGGACCACAGTCTGAACATACCTGTCCTACTTAGGGCAACATACTAAAGTATACAAAAAGAGATGGGTGTAATGCTTGAATTAATCTCAGCCATTGGCAATTATGCGGGCCGCATCTCAGTCCATCGTTATTTTCCACACTTGGCTGATGAGCCCATAACAAGGGTGAAACTGGTCCTCGGTTGCTTGTGTTCCGGTTCAGGGAGGACGTGACTTGGCAGTTCGGGCTGGACTGTTCCTATTGAATGAGGGTCAAGACTGATTTGCAAATAGCTGAGTCAAAACTGAGGTGGAATGGTGGGCAAAATAACAATGGACTGGGATGGGGCCTGAGGAATTAATAGTGGCTGAGATTAATTCAAGCATTCCATCCACCACTTCTTGTATACTTTAGTATATCTCTCGGTTAAGAAGCATATGTGTCCAAGTGGCACCCGGCGGGGCTAAGTGGCACGCTGATGTGTTTCTACACTGTTCAGATAACGGGAGAAGAATCTTGTGGTTCACAATGACAGAAGCAGTGACTTATACAAAGCCACCAACAACTTTGGACTTTCATTGAATATGCAAGACCTGGCAATCTATGCTGAAATGGACATTAAATAAAAAGACTTACTGAAAATAGGAACACCTCTGCATTCTCGAGAGAAGTAATCCTAAATACGATTTCGACAAGGAAGCAAATAGGCAACCGACTACTCAGTGTCAAACCACATGTACCCCACCCCAGAACCCCGTGTGCTGGAGGTACAAGACGGTACTCTGCAACTCTATGTGATATTTTGGGGAACAGAGAGCACTAAAGACCTAGCTCTTTCCTTTCTCATAATCCCATGATAAAGATGACCAAAACTTGAAAAAATATATTTAATAAATAAATAAGAAAAAAAGTCTAAGTATGTGTGATTTTGTCCTTACTCGTACTCTCTGCTACACCCCGTGCTTATATGTCCAGCCCCCAGCGCTTGCTTGCCCGTTTTGTACCTCACCCATAAGCACTCTAAAAGGGCAACTAGGAATCGGATGCGTACCGGAGTGCCTAACAGCCTACTCAGGAGTAGGAAGCGCTATATACATTTTTATAGTACAAATCTACGCAACTGATGGCAGCAATGCTAAGGAAAGAAGAGTGGACGAGGCAGAAGGGGAGACTGGGGAACAGGCAGCTGCCTGCAGAAAGATTCCCTGGGAAGGAGCGTGTGTAGCCCGCGCCAGAGCCTCGGCGCCCAGAGGCCTTCAGCAGAGCGGGAGGGGAGCTGCTAACCCACAGCCATCTTCCAGCAATTGTTTCCCTTCCCTCAGACATGGCCTAGAATTGAAAGGAAAAAAATGAGAGCAGGCGCTTGAAAAGGCAGGGAAGGAGGCTCCCCCGCCCTCTCAGACGCTCTACACGGCTCAACGACGCTGCTGAAGACGGGATTTGAAAGAGCAGAAATGTCACCAAATTCCTGAGTAAATCTGACGTGCGCGGCATCCAAATGCGCCAAGGCCCTGTCTCGGCCTGTGACTGTCTCTGTCACATCAGTTCTGGGGACCGGAAGCCATGCCCCGGGCATGAGGCTGAGGGGGGGCGGGCAGCTTCTGAGAGGTTGAACCCGCAGAGGGGCTGAGGGGGCTGGGAAGGACTGCCTGCCCGGTTTATGACGGAAACAGGCTCAGGTGTAGGAGTGCTCTGCGTATCAAGATTAGTTCATCACAGAACAGTAACCAATAACACTGGATTACTAATCTTAATTCTACTTACAGTAACCACCCCAGCCCCTAAACCAGTATGACTGAAGTTATGATTAGTCATTTTATACTTACCTTACAAAGTAGTGGTAGATCAACAGAGGCTATAAATAAGATACGTGGAATTCTTTAATCACTGTACAAACGGCAGTGTCTAATTTCTTTCTAATCGATGACTTGTGACACACCCAGTCATTGATTATAAAGAAAAGACGTGGGAACTCGACTTTTATAAGTTATTACAGTTGAGTTCTGATGTCACAATGCCTGCTGCCAGAGCAGTAGGTCAGGTTACAAGCAGCCAGGGCTTTAAGTGGGCCGGGTCTCACCGGGCCTGAGCACCGGCAGTTTTTTAAAGTCGGCCTCAAAAAGGGTCTCTATCGGGCTCTGTTTTGTGCCCTGGCACAGGCAGTCCGTGTTTTTTCCGGACTGCAGTGACAACAAGCATATCGATGTGCGCGTGCTCACTTCTCACTAGTGGAGAAGTTACGGCCCGACATCAAGCCAGGTGAGTGTTGTAGGGGAAGGGAAATCCTTTAAAGAGAGTCATTTTCTCTCTGGATTTCCCTTCTCTTTTTGAAATTCGGGAGCAGCAACACTGCCTTGGTGTCACCAGGGCTCTAAGTGGAAGCTTTTTCAATATTATATACAACAAGCCATAGTTGCTGCTTATTTATCTATGCAACTAACAACCATTGACAAAGCCAATAGTCCTGACTTGTTGTAGGTATGATGTTACTTGTTGTATCATATATCTAGATGCAATGACAGAAACAGCAAAATACAAGTCGGGCGGCACACTATGCTAAGCACACGCTTTTTAGTTTAAAGTGTTTTTAAGCCACGCCATTAATTACATTGGCCACGCCCCTTGAGAGACCCTCCAGTTTTTTCATCCCACTTAAAGCCCTGCGAGCAGCTGTTTAAAGCAATGAAAACTGAACATTGCTTTTCTTTCTTCTGCTCTATTTTAGTAGCTTACAATGACAAGCAAAGCAAATATGTTTATTTTTTGCACTGCTTAGATAGAGAAAAGCTAGCATCTTTATCCATGTTTCTACATATTCAGAGCTACTGTAGCTTTTATGTTTGCAAAAAAAACTGACTTGTATTGAACTGCTTTTAATATCTGTTTGCAACAAATATCTCACAGGGTTTTGATGTGTTTAATTTTGCATTAGAGGTTTTCTTTTTATTCTTCATGTTTGCAAAGATGCTCACTCTTTCATATGAAAGAGCTACGCACCAAGATTTAAGTGGTTTGTGGGAAAGGTGATGGTGTGACCATATATTATATGGGATAAATTACCCTCTGGCGTACATGATAAGGATATTGCAAGTCACCTCGGAATTCCATAACCTTATAAAGGAGCTCAGCCTTCGGCCTTGTTCCTCTATTTGGTTATGGAACTCCTCAGTGACTTGCAATATCCTTATAATGTATGATGGGGGTAATTTATCCCTTATATATTAGGTTGATACTGTTGACCTTAATATAGTGACATACAACCCTATATTGACATTTAATAGAAAGGAAAGAAGTCCGCTAGTGAGATCTGGAAGAGATCAGACAAAAGGGTGGGAAGAGGAAAGGTGTGGAGAGGAAGAAGGGCATAGGGTAGCTTGTACACTCGGCCATTAAAACGGTTATGGACATCGGCAGTGAGATAAGAAAAATGTATATTTTCAGAATGTGCCAAAAGGTAAGGGCATCCGAAGCAAAGCAGATACCTATGATGGGAGGCTTCCAGTCTAGGGGCATTAAAGGGCTGGGAAGGGCGTTGAGTCTACTAGATACAGTAATGCACACAGACACATAGATCAGGTGTGGTGAGGAAACTACTATTAACACTACCACTAGTAGCAGCCCTCTAGAGAAGCCCTTGAGCGTAGAGCGTGATGCTACAAGATTGAGGCAAACCAGACCTTGAGAAATGAGATTGAGACGTCACTATTGTATGCTTCCTTCCAAAAATTAACCTGACTCCTGTTGAGAAATCCAGATTCCATCTAACTTTGGTATGCAGTCAGTTTTGAGAAATGCTGGTACTCAACTAAAATGACTGCCGCCATACTCATCACTGCGAGCCCAAAGCACGTTTAGCAGTACTAACAAACTGTGCCGGTACTCTCCCAATAACAGCACAGAAGCATTTTTCAGAAATGCTAACATTATGCCATGGACTCAGTACTTAATTTGTAACAAAATAAGTATCTGGGCCCTCGCCAAGAGGCCACTGCAGCTTCCACCACCATTGCCCCTGCCAGCACCACCAATGACAGTACCCACACGACTACCAACTATCCCAATTGTACAATCCAGACTATTCCAGACCCCCAACAGCTATACGAATGGTGTGGGCAACAGGTGTTGGTCATTTTAAATGTATATTACATTAATAAACAACTGTTGCTGTGCTTATCTCAAAATTAGACAAACAGCGCCACCATGTGGCAGAGTGTTATACATGCTGGTGTTGACAATTAAGTGCAAAAAAAACACAGGCTGAAATTAAGCATTACCACCAAAAGTATGGTAGCTCTAGGGGTGTTATCATATTTAAAGGACAGCAGGTCTGTCGGGGAGTGTCAGGACTTTCCCACTAAAAGTGTTGGTGACGTGTTGCGAAGCATAAATATTAGTTCTGTAGTCATTTAAAGCACAGGATCCATTTAATTTTTTATCGTCATCCCAGACTTTACTTTACCAGTGTTTAGGGAATGAAGTTGAGGATGGAATCTTGTTATCTGTTACTAGTTGTCAAGCTTCATTTGCAAGGAAACACCTCCACCAGAGTGCAGACACCCTGGTAATTTCAAGAAGTCACTGGCTGTAAACAGGCTTACAATGTGCTGCACATGTAGATGTAATTAAAAAATGTCCACTGATATCCACAGGCAGCAGAAAAAGCCGGCTGTGTCCAGCTAGAATTTACCGTAGGTACACTCAAGCAACAGTAGCACGCCTCAAGTGGGTGGTAAGTAAGCCAGACCACACGCCCAGCATGATACCTTCCAGTCATGCAGTCACTCATAATAAACTCACAATTTTAGAACTTCACAGTAGCAGCTTGAGCGGTTGTAATTTCCGAGCGTAGAGAGCACAGAGTCCCGAATGACATAATGGGAATTTAAAAACCCTTTGCTAAACATGGGATTGATGTTAACAAACAAGACATCATGTTCTCCACGCTGATGGAAAAGTCCATCTGAATGCAAACGTGACCTTTTGGCAGGCTTATCGGCAATGCTCCCAAAAGGTCAGTAGACTCAAGACCATACAGAACACTGCAGCTAGATTCATCCTGGACCTCCCAAAATGGACCCACATCACCCCCCACCTCAAACTTCCACTGGCTCCTCATCCAGGAAAGATTCCATTTCAAGATCCTCATGCACGCCTACAAAGCTCTACATGATCAAGGACCATCCCACATCAACTGAACTTCCATCTGCCCTCAAGACACCTGCGCTCCACCTCACTCGCCCCTGCACATCCCCCCTGTATTCATTGGGGCTGCTCCTTCTCCTACATCGACGCCAAAACCTGGAACGACCTGCCCCTCCACCTCTGAACAACACCCTCTCTGGCGGACTTCAGAAAGAAAATAAAGACATGGCTTTTCGATGGAGACACAGCACCCTCAGCGCCCAGATACCCTTATGGTTGATAGGCCTGTGCTTTACAAATGACTGATTAATTGATTGATTGATTGATTGATTGATTTAGCATTCTAGACCAGAATGCATCTACTGGATCAGTGCCATAATAAACACCAACCATGGCGAACAGGTAGCGTTTCTAGTGAGTACACCTCAGAGGCCTATGTAAGCTGCAACCCAGTACAAGAAAATAGGGAACAAGAGGGGGGTTGAAAACACAAAAAGCAAGCGAAAACACAAAATGACAAGTTGTGAAATCAACAAATCTCCAATCCATATTTTTAGCACAAGCGATATTACATAAAATGTAGGTATAAGTGTGAATACAATTTCAGATAATGGATACACATGGCCTCAAATATGAATGGAACACCGCTTCGCTTATATGGATTGTTCTCTAATGCTGAACTACGGTGAAGAACAGAAGAATCCAGGCCTCCACAGATGGGCATTCCACGCTCTTTCACACCTTCCGGATAATTAGTTTAGCTACTAATAATGCAGATTTAACAAAAACATTTTATAATTTGGGCACAGAACGGATTTTTGTTCAGATCCATCTTTTGTCATTTCCAAATAATCAATGAGATTATGTACATTAGCGCCACCTTGTGCGTGCCCCTGAAGAGATGGACCACATGTGCAATCCACAAGCCCAATCAAGAGGCATTTTTAATACCAAACTAATTATTCTTAACAGTATAAACAGCACAACTTGTGAAAAACACCTTGCTGAAAATGTGAGAAGTTTGCTGGCAGCACATCTGTTCAAAATGTTTCTATCAACCACAGAGTAACTGCATCAGGATTGCAGTATGAGAGGCCGAGCTCGGTTAATATGAGGTGAGGATTCAGTACTCTACATTAAGGGATCCCTCTGACTCTCGATTCCCCCTTCTTCCTCTCGCTCTCTTGGTCCCCAGCTTGTATTTGAATTTTAGCTATTCAAAGTGATACACGGCACCATCCTTCCAGGCCCAATTAAAAAAATAACTGGTTTAACCGATAACATTTATAGGAGCGCTTATGGTCATTAAGTTTGAAAGCAGAACTGTACCATACAGTAGATAACTTAAACATCTTTACAGCTTGATCCAACAAGAGCACAGATTGTCCCAGGTTTTGGGAAAACATCACACTTGTAAAACAGGGATCTGACTACTTCCTGCCAATCGAGAAATAAAAGAACATTTTAGATTCTGAGCACACTCAGTTTAAAGTCTGCACACTAATTACACACATAGACCCCACCCAAGAGCCACTCAGACCATTGTTATGATGTAACATCTAAAATCCAGGAGCCAGATCCAGCCACTGAAACGTCAATGTCTTACTCGTTGGGATGAGGGAAGGAGCGATGGTTATTTGTGTCTCCTTCTCCCTCAGTGTCACCTATCAGACAGCAGGCACTCTTTTACCATAACGTAGATTCTTTTTGTCAATGTAATTATTTGTAAAACAACACTTTGATTAGAGGAGCAGCACACCATGGTATTATGAACAAAAGCAAAAACAGGAAATGGCAACATCAACCTGCAGCAGGAGGCAACAGTTGTGAGTAAATAAGCTGCAAATGCCCAGACACAAGGCGACCATCGGGTACCACATGAAACCTGCCCTGGAAGTCCTCCCCTGGCGTTTGACAGAGAAGGTTGTCTGTGCTGTAAAAAAAGCATACTGTGCTACCTATAGAATCTTGCACCCTGCAATGACCCACGCAGAAATTCATCAAAGAGCTGAAACATGGGGGGAAGACTTTAGAAGTCCATGAATCAAGGATTAGGTTGTCTCAGATCTAAGTAAGAGGGCTACATCAACCTACATGCTAATCAGAATTTAAAGATCGATAGGAGAGAGCATACCCTATGTGTCAAGGGCTTGGCGGCTGCTCTGAACATTCTTACTGTGCAGGGGCCCACTTCTCACCCCTACCGACAGTATGGGTTGTGGTCAGACCTGGGCGTAGTTTGCGGAGTTTGCGCTGGTCTACCTGCCGCGCTGGTAGAAATTCTACCCGAGCAGCAGCTCGCGCTCGCGAACGGATCGCGAGCAGGGAAAAAACTGGCTGCACTACGCGAAGCGGAGTTTTCTGCACTCCGCGAGCTCCGCGGAGCACGGAGTGCAGAAAACTCCGCAAACGCCACGAACATAGCGGAGTTCACCGCCCAGGCCTAGCCAACTTGTGCTACCATTACAACTTTTACATTTGTATGAAAAATACATTTATATATGGTTACATATATAAGGTTTCCCATGCCACACACCGGGCCCACCAGAGCATCAGTGTTCGGCATATTGTTTACGGTTACGATACATAATACTTTGCTCATGGCCTGACGCTGTTGCTAGTCTATGTTGGTAACTAGAGCCGCAGCAGTCCCTCCTTGGATCCAGTTATTTTCCTACTGCAGGCTTTTGTGTGCCTGGGAATTCAAGGAGACCGAAAATAAATCTGAGTAAGTCGGATAGTTTGAAATTCACAAACATCATTTGAAAATCAGCAAATAAATAGTAAATTGCCCATAATCCGCAGAGAATTATGGCCTCCACAGTTTCCACAAAAAATTCCGAACTGCGGATTAGGAGTGTCCACAATCATAAAAAAACGTCCCAGGCCCTAGTTCCTTTAGTCATAATGCGATGGAAAACGAGGAATTCACTGTCAGAACTGGGCCACTGATTCCTAGTATAACAAGCATTGGCATAGCCAATAGGTCTCGCCTCTAGGTCTATATAAGTGTTTAGCCATGCAGCAGATTAACCTGGGTGCTACAACATCTATTGTTACTTAATGAGCAGCACATTATCCAGTGTGTGTGTGTGTTAGGGTGCACTATTCCAGTGTGTGTGGCCTATCCCTGACCGCACTAAGAGCACCCTATGAATAATGCATTGTTTACAGTCTGTGTTTGGCTGAACTGAACAGAACAGATGTAGAGAAAAGATATCAAAAAGTGAGTACTGTCAAATTCACTCTCATTTAACAAATGCAGCTTGTATTACACAACTGCCTGGAGGCTGATGCTATACGTTGTACTGTTAGGACATAACCACTAACATACAAGCTCCGTATAGTCCCATCACCACCACTCTTCAGAAGATGTAAATGCTTAAAATAGCTCTACCATTCACGGATCCACAATATTATTCGCTGTTTCAAGTCAGCCTTTGTGCATTTGCAGTGGAGCAGCAAGGGTGCCATGCACCTTAATGCAAGCAAGGAATTCCCCCCACCATCATCTGGCATGGCCGGGAGTAAAACACTACTTTAACTGTAGTAGAGGGGGCCCTCACACTGCTAGGCCTGGTGCCACTGTACCTGCTGCATTTTGGACAACTACAACCAGTGCATTTATAGTCCCAGACTGCGCAAGGACAGCCCCTAAGAGCACTGTGTGGATTCCCAAATTGCACAGAAAGAACGGCTTTATAACATGTCTCGTATAAATCTATAACATCTTCAAACGGAACACCTTAAAATGAAAACGGCAGTGAAGACAAGCATTGCCCATGGAGCAACTGCCTGGTGCTTCCCTTATGCATGGATCGATGGTACCATTGACTCTTGAACCAGGGGTGGCCCCCAAGTCCACAGTAAATCTTTATTAGGAACAGTAGGTTTGTACTCAAAACAGCTTAAGCTGTCTATAGGTGAGACGGATAAAGGGGGCTCACGTTTTTAGACCAAACATCTTGGTCTTAGTGACTGCTAGAAATAAATGAAGTAAACGACTAATGCAGCACAGTACAAAGCAAGAATGCATTTAAGACAAGAAAAGGGGTCCCAAACTGAATAATAAGAACAGAAGAGGCCAAACTGGGTGATTTAATAAGAACAGGAGAAGTCATTGGGGTCAGACCCAAGATTTGGTGGCGGAGTCCCCAGAAAAGTAGAGCAGGATAGAATTAACGCTTCCTGCCTGCTTCTCTAAAAGCATCAAAGAGGCATGCAGGCAGATTAAAACTGGTAATTTAAGTGATGCTCAAAGCCCAGCTGAGGCGTTCCTGAAACATGCATGGCCGACACAGAGTAAAAATAGGTACAGACACCCCTGCTTCTAACTATAGCCAAGTCCAAGAAAGCTTCTTTTAAGGGCAGTCACTAAATACCTGCATTTTATGCATGGTTTTCCGGTTGCCTGCTCTCTACATTGTACTCAGATTACCCACTTCTAATGCCTTTTTGTAAAATAGCATGATCTGCCATTCAGATATATGCTTAGTTAATATGAGTCTCAGTTTACTGCTAGACTCAGTGATATTGTTCTACCCAAATGTTTCCACTTTACATAAGAAGTAGATATCATACTGAGAACTGATATGTTGAAATAAAATGGAGAACGAGCATTGGCAATGCCAACCGGTCTGGCTGTAAAGGACTATTGTATGATAAGGTGAAGCATTACAAGTAAAGAGCTTGGGCATGGATATTTATTTGTGTGAAGCAAAGGACTGCAGAATAACTTTGGTGTAGGTTACATGGTCAGGTGACAGTTGCACGATCAAGCCAGACCTAAAAACCCATGTAGGTCAATGGCCCACAGACAGAGCGCTGCTTAAGGACTGGTGGTTTCTACCGGCCCGCTCTTTGTTAGATTCCGTCAGTGGGTGTGAGGTTAGCTTGGAATGTGTGCAGCCACTGAAGGCGTGTATGGTTGCGGGGCGTGGCCAAATGATGTGGGGACATGAGTTATGGTTCTGAGTAAGTGTCTCATACACATACAGATGAGATTCCCTGGGGCACTCAGGTCCGCTTCACACACACGACCTCGGCAACCACCACAACGAAAGCACACAGACAAGTGTGTCTTAAACCACAGTGGAAGTATTTTGTGTCGCGGTAATCGGCACCCCCCTCAATCTTCATATTTATACCTCTAGTGTGAGAAATCTGCTAAGCGGGGGTCTCGGCTGTACGCATTTCTCGGCACATAAAGGGTGTTAAGGCCAGGCAGGTGATAGTGGGACAATCCGATGCTCGCTAATGGCAACCAGAATCTCACACGAGCGGGACGCAGGAGCACCTTCTGGGAGATGCGGAAGCAGGAGTGTGCAGGGTCGTCAAATGTAAATAATCGCCAGGGCAGAAGGTGAAATCATGACCTGTCAGAAAATGAGCAGAGAAGGATCAACAAGCGTGCAGCTGCTGAGAAAAAGAAAGGGGAAAACCTCGTGTTGAGGTGTCTGCTCATACTGATGACACCTTGAAAAGGCAAATGACATAGGCAAAATAATTTTTTTTTAAAACATGAAGTGGCTCAGGAACTGTTACAATCATTTTGTGGTCTTTGATATTTAGCCTATTACCATCCAGGCGGCTGGGGAAGGGGATCATAACTTTTAAAGCTGGTTTAAATCACACATGCCCCCCCCCCCCCACACACACACACTCACTCAAAAAAGCCAACTTTGGGGGACTCTAGAAAACAGCACAATCTCTGAGTGAGGTGCGTGGGACGAGGGACACAATTGAGGAAGGGAAGTGACAGGCTCTGCCCAGAACACACAGGAGGGACAGAGGCCCTTGGCAGAAAGTGGGCACAAATGAGCTTTGTGTGAGTGAGGAGATGTGAGGAGAGCCGCGTTCATCAAAGACATCCCGCCTCGTCAGGGTCAAGACCCTCGCAGAAAAATGTGTCAGATGGTGGAATCGATTAAGAAAGGGAATTATAGAGTTTGCATTTTACAATTCAACTTAAAACACCAGGTTAAACCTCATCCGGTCAGGACAAGCGTCACTTTGTGAATGCTGACAGATAGTGTGCATAACTGGTCGCACAGAGCCCATCACAACAATAAATATTGCACACTATGCACAACTTAAAAAATAGTCAGATAAATCATTCAAGGGGGTCAGAATCAAAAAAAGATAAAAAGATAACACCGACATCCGCAGCGGCCACACACGTTCTGAGCTCATTAACGCATTCATAAAACGCCCAGTGGGTAGAAGCATTTTTTTTTTTACATTATACTGGGGGCGTACTTCCTTTTATTAAAGGGTTAAAACATTAGAAACGTGCTAATGTTAAGGAGAGTATGGTTTATTACATCAGTGAGGCGCACATTACAAAGTTACAACTTATAAACTCAGAGTGAAGACACAGCAAAGCTTTCAATGGAAAATCATCGTTAAGAGGCACTGTAGCGCCTAGTGCTGTTTGGACACGAGTAGCGCCTAGTGCTGTTTAGACAACGTGCAAAGCGGTCAATGGTTTTTCTGAGAGTAATTTTTGCTCCGCAGTTTCTCCAAGTCTCAGTTACTCCAGGAAAAGGAAACAGATATTTGTGATTCGGACCTGTGGTCTCTTCCCATCCTGTCACTGCATAATCTCAGCTGCCAGCGAAACCGAGAGTCCGAAGAGAATCTAGCGCTGTAATACGGGCAGGAGGCTTCTTTGTGCTGTTGTATACAGGAGGACCGTCTGCCCCAGGTGTGCCGCACTGAAAGTGCACGTGCTCCTGTGAAGGTACAGGGGGAGGGAGCAGATAAAAAAATTATGGGAGAGGCTGTTAATGAAGCTTTGAAGAGCTTGACTGTAGTTTTGCAGGTGCTGTGCACGCAGGACATTGCTTTCTTCCAGGCGTGAAACACACTGGTGCATTCCTACTTTGATTATAGTTACATCAGTATCCTGGTATCTAATGTGGTTTATTTCCATCGGTTTCTCCAGCTTTCACTTGGGTGTTTACCTGGTGAGTTCCGCCGGGTTTCGGTTCGCTGCAAGATGTCGACAAGCCCATCACTCTTTGATGCCACCGGAAGCTATTTTCTGAGTTTTGCACTGGAATATTCATCAAAGTATTTTCCCCGTATGGTGCCAGTAATACAGTTGCCAAAAACAATCCAGAGGTGCATTTCTGTTTTGTCAGAAACTGTTTAGCCACGAATATTCGTTATTGCGAGGAAACGTGGTCTCGTTTTTGGGATGAGGAACCCCTGCTAATCAAAACTTCACATATTCACAGTGTTTAAAAAAAAAGGGGAAAGATCCCTAGAGGGCAAGGAAAATATATTGGATCTTTTGTGGTGAACCCATGTACATTTAACATTTAATTTATTTGGGTTTACTGCTACGACGGTTTTATTTAATTTCCCTTAAAACAACAGAGCCTTGGTGCGTTTGCCTACTTGAGCAGTATACAACAAAGAACTTAACTGGAAATGGGTCACTGGACGAGTCATGTAGAAACTAGTGCCACGAACATGAAAATAATAATACGTATTTGCTAAATTCGTTCATGTTTTCACGCTGGCTTGTTTTGCTTTCAATTGGGAAATCATTATTATTCATATATTCTATTAACGTGTATTAAAATGTTACGATTCGATTGGGCGCCGCACACCAAAATAGAAAGCACACGCTGATGGCTGGTTTGAAAAGGGCCGCGTGGGTGCCCACCGGTGTTGGCGCCAATTGCTGTGTGGGATTAAACTGCTTTGACTGCTCCTGCTTCTGCCCACAGCTTTAGCCGCGCCACATCCAGACGTGGTGTGCAGCCCTGGGGTTCTGTGCTGACCGAGGGTCTCCGGGAGAGTGAGGGGGGCCGCGTCGAGAGATGCTTCTGGACCAGCAGCAGCACACCTATGGGTAAGGTGCGGCAGATTTAACCAACTCCTACGAAGCCATGCCAAGCTCTACCTCACTGCTCTCGTGCGCACTTAGCTCTGCACCAAGCCACTCGTCCAACTGAAGATAAAGTATTTGAGCGCAGCAGAACTGTTCTGTCGCTTTATGAGGGACATCGGGTCAAAGAAAGGTGAGTCACTGTGTTAGCCCACTTAAAACAAGTGCAGATTGCAGCCACATCAAAGCGCGACAGTGTGGTCATAATTGGAAACAGATGGCGCCAGGAATGCAGCAGGCACAGTGCGGGCCGCTGCTCGCTCCCGAGCTCCCTAGGCCAGGGGAGAGAGAAGGCGGGACATGCACCCGCCTTTGGCCAATTGTGTGCTGTCTTTCTTAGAAAGACGCACGCAAAGGCCAATAGCAGTGACCAAAAAAAAAAGCACACGCTTGTGAGCTGAAAGTCCTTACTAGAAGCCTCGCAGAGCATCGCATGCGCGCTAGCTCAGGCGAGACCTAAAAAGGTAATCATTGCCATCATTTAATCTTGCAAAATGTATCTGATTAATTAATTAATGCCATACAGATATGTGAAAAGAGGTAGGCAGGGGTCTAAATAGAGTCTATGTTTGCAAGAATACAAATCAGAGTTTCAGTTGCAAAGGTGCAGCATGACAGGCAAACGCCTTTACATGTTAAGAACCTGGTACATTTTATCTAGCCTTCACTGTGGGTTTGTGATGTTCTACTAGCCCAGGGGTACCCCTAAAGGGGTACACCATGCTAAGAGGAGAGAAAGAGTTGGTGGCTTCTGATTCCAGCTTCAGGGGCAAAGACAATTTTACCTGTTGCCCTGGTGAGGAGTAGGCCTTCCTGCCCTCCCTGAGTGCTTGCCCACATCCAGCAGCAGTTTACTTGCCTTAAAACATTGACGCAGGGGACCAGCTAGGACCGTAACTGGTCTTTACTGAACTGTGCCCAGAGGCACAAACACCGACCACAGGAGCACTTCTATCCACATTAAGCAGGCAGCGAGCCTTTTGAAAACCCATGAATTTGCATCCTAAATCTTTCTTTCAAGTTGGGTTGGAGGCCTGTTCATTTTCTTTGGGTAGTGAATTTGGCTTAACATATGGACCTTCTAACAGATGTTCAACCACCAAGTCTCAAACAAATGGTGTTGCATATCCTTGCTTCGAAGACTCCAGAGATACACAGCGCAGTACTTCTGCCAAGAGCCTGTGGGAAATCAAATTATTATAAACTAAGTGCCACCAAATGCTGGCTATGGCATGGCTATAGCTATATTGGATTTTTTGTGTCTCGCCGGGTTTGTTGTTCGAGCCATTCAACAGACAGAACTGGCCAGGATGCAATCACTAGTGAATTCTTTTTTTTCAAGCTTGGCCACGTGTCAGATGAATCACAGCCAACTTTAGACACTGTAGGATTCTTTCTGGCGCTTTTGCCTCACTGACTAGAACTTGTAAATAGTTGGACAGTAAAAGGTTTGAGTCCCACAAGTTGCCAACAAAAGTCGACAACACTTGAACCTTTCCCCAAACGTTGTTGGAGGTTGTATGCATGCTTTACCAGACTTCAACACTTAATTTGGTGGTAGTAAGTTCTATATAAATGTAATTATAATACTATACACTACAATTCAAGATAGTACCTCAGTCTCAGGAGGCGTAAAGACTGTTTTTATGTTAACTTCCTTGTACTGACTGCCCTACTTTCCTCTGTTAACAAATGTTGTGTTAATAAAATACTTGTTCTTTTTTAGAGATAAAGCTCTAACTAGACATTGTATTTATAAATGTAACTACTCTTGTCATACAGTATCACTGTTCAGAAGCTTCTACTACATCTGAAGTAGGCTACACTGCTTGCACTTGGTATATTTAAAGGCCCAAGGGTACAAATGGAGTAAGTGGTTATGCAGGTCGAGGGCATTAGTACACCAGTGGTCAATGAAGGACACCACACTAGATACTACCCTGTAACCACGACTTGCCCCAGGACAAGGAGGTATGGCCCTGCACATGGCCCAGGAAGTAAGTATGGATTGGTCCATCAATTCGAATTTGGTGACATGTTAACTCTTTTGAAAATCTCATGTTACCCAACACCGGAAGTGCTCCTTGCTTAGAGAAATAACTGGGTGCCTCACTGAATGGTTTTAACATACTCCGCTGCCTACGAAGAATTTATAGCAGTAGAGAGAACGAAGGGAACCATCAGATCTCCCAATCCCCTCGATATGCTGCCCGAGTGCCTGGCAGTGAAGCCTGCATTGCTAGCAGGTGCCATCACCAGAGTCTGACAGCTAGCAGGCGGCACCATGGCACTAAATCAAATACGTCTGCCAAGAGCCTGTGACAAGAACCAGACACACAGCGGAGCACCCGCTGCCAAGAGCCTGTGGGAGATCACATTATTTATAAACTGAGTGCCACCAAATGCTGGCTGTGGCATGGAGTTAGCTAGATTGGATTTTTTGTGTCTCGCCAGGATTGTTGTTCAAGTCATTTCTCAAGCTATACGCTAGTTTGAAATGGTGATAGACGACATACAAAACAATTGAGAGATTTCTTTAAATTCCTATTCACATGCACTAGATTTATTCACCAGGAACATACCTGGGCTGAGGTTCACAAGCCACTAACCAGGAGAAGTATTTTCGGATTTATCTTTTCTGGTGAACTGACAGTCACACAAACAATCATGAAAATTCTGTAAACGGATCTGGGGATTATAAACGTGTGCGATAGCTTGAAATTGCACTTAAACCTAGAGTTTTGCACTATCTTTACAATTTACTCCCTCAAATAACCTAAAGCAGCAGCCACGGGGCACTCCTCCAACACTCCTCCTCACCTTGCTGGAGCAAGCAGAAGACCCCTAACACTTCCCACTCGCCCTGCTCCAACCATGCACACCACCATCACATTTAGGCTCACACCTCCTCGCTTTTCATTCCCCTAAATGACCCCATACCATCCCAAAAATTATGCCAGAAATGAACCAATGGCATCCCTTGAAGCTCACCCTCTGCAATACTGACGTAGACTATCTTCCAGGCCATCACTGAAATCCTCTTAGTCCCCTACTAGGACCTTTGCCCTCTAATGTCCTCACCAACTTTCAGCTACACAAGACCAACCTCACAAAATGTAATCCTTACCCACCATTCTTCCTTCTCAACATATCCCTTCACACTATCAGGACCCTTTGCACGCCGCTTGATCATCCCCCGACCGCTGTCAGTCAAGAGTCTCCTCCATTTTATTCCCCGCGCCCTGCACAACAGAGGATATCTCTGATCCACCCTCTACTATCAAAACCCAGACAAAGAGCAGGCATTTCAGTGTTCACGCACACGTATTGTGCCAATCCAATGCTTTCAAGATTTCTAACTTCAGGAACACCATTGGGAAAAGCCAAGCATTGAAACTCACTACTGCCTCAGGCACCAGTACTGCAGTACTCCGATACAGCATCCAATACTGGAAACATCATCATCTGGATAAATTAGGACTGTCCCAATGCGTATTTACAAACCCTGACCCTGGTGAAGTTTCTACAAATAATGAGTGAAATCACGTGGCGATTGTCATGTACTGTATATGAAATGAAACATCTTGTCCACACTATAGTTGGAAACTGAAAGAACTGTACAACCTGGCTTTGCCAAACAAATACCACTTGTGGGACAGGACAACACACTTCCTTTGTAATAAAATAAACATAACTAGGAAACTCTGTAGACACTATTAACACGGCTCTTATATAGGCGTTCCTTATGACTCTTATATAGGCGTTCCTTATGACTCCCAAATTAGAAATGCAACAATTGTTAAAAAATGTGCGTTTGAAACCATATTTATGAAACTGTCTTTTTTTTTTATACAACATTTTATTGCGGATTCCTGGCATACAATATAAGGCCACCTGAATGACGAACAAATCAATAGAACGTACTTGTAACAACCAGTACAGGAGTGTGGCCCGGAAGAATAAGTACAGAAATAAGGCTGTCAACCTAATATTTTGATGTCACGGTTTTGTGTGATAAGACAACTTAAACTTGCTAATATGAACACAATTATAGCCGCCTGACCTGTACCTGATACGCCTGTTTCTAGAAGAGACAGCTACTCAAATGAACACTTTTATGTCATCGCATTTTAACCAATGCCATTACGTTCAGTCCAATTACAGATGGCCAGCCATGGTTCCAATCCAATTACAGATGGCCAGCCATGGTTCCAATCCAATTACAGATGGCCAGCCATGGTGCCATTGAATGCAGATGCTACATCGCCACTATCCATGCCACTATCTGACCAAGCCCTCACCCTTGGTCCATGCCCATTTAGGCATTTGACCCACCTACCCACAAAAAAGCAGCCTTGAGGAGGAGTTTGGGTACCAAAAATGGCCGGCGTAGGGGGTGGGCTGCATTCTGGAAGAGGGGTGGACAGAGTGAGATAAGGGTGCTGCCTGAAGGTGTGTGGAACAGGGGAATGGACATGGCCTGAAAGTGGCACACACAACCTAAATGAGACATCCTCATCGTTATGACCATAATATCAAAATGGCTGAGAGTGTGGGCATCTCTCACTTTTGGTGTGATGTTATTTCATTGATAGTATAGTTCCTACTCTTGAGTTGCCATGGAACTGGCGGCAACACTGTGAAACTCACACATTTTGAGAACGGAAGTTGTAGTGATCACATACACTAGGCGGCCGGAGAGGGACAGTACCTTTGTTTTCTGCCTGGAATAACTCCTGGCATCGGCTTATCAGCTCGTTCTCTCTTCCAACCCAAAACACTCTTTCAAAATGGGCCACACAATACCAGATGCGTGCTGAGGGGCGGGGACCAAAACCACATGAAATTCTGTTCCTTATTTTTACCTCTCAGGGTTTCATTTACATATAAACACCCCAAGATTCACCTTGCTTTCAGTGTCTGTCTTGTTACTGGTTCAAGCACTTGCCTCCTTGAGCCTTTGTAATTAGGAGGGGTGTCCTGAACTCTATGTTCTCGGGGATCAAGTTGCACTCAGAGACACTAACCAACAAGTATTTGCAAAGTAATAGGTCTGGCATTGTAAATGACAATGCCTTTTATTTAAGTGTTGTTTTTAAAGCAGATAAATAAAAGGCATTGTCATTTACAATGCCAATAGCTTAAACTCCCGCAAATGCGAGACCTATTGCATTGTAAATGAAATCAGCGCCCGTGCTATAAAGTTTTTTTTTTTTTAAAAAGCGTTAGGATAGAGAGTGTCCTGCCTGACAAAGGTATTTGAGAAAATAGCGCTCCGAGGCAGTAATTAAAGCCTATCGAGTAACAATACACATAACAGGGGACATCCTCATGGGAGGTTACAAAATGACATTAACAACAACTCCAAAGGAGGGAGGGTCCTAGGGAAAAGTTTAACGACCAAACAACAGACTCAATCCCCACTGCAACTTATAATAACAACTAATAAGTCTGGTGGTCTATAACAGGGAGCTTCAACTACGTTATCAAATATCTTGATCTATACCAACACCCAAAATTACCGACAAGTGTGAAGTAACCTTTACAAAATAATCGGATTTCCATCAACTACCAAGAGAGGTCAGTGTCATCATTTGGATATCCTTCCTTCCTACCACTGCTCCTCTAAATCACAGAGGAGAATCACGTGGATCGGATTTTGACCAGGTCACAAAGATCGCAACAGAAGGAATTAGAGCCAAAGAGCGGGGGACTCTATGTTCACCTTGTAACCGGTCTCGCCGATAAATAGTGATTACTACAGGGTGATGGAGTTAAAGTGCAGTGCAAGTGAGTGAAAAATAAAAAGGATTTGGAAGAGAAAACTACTTTTAATACAAATATCTCTGCCAGTCCTATTAAAAATAGTGCAAAAACAGCTTTGAACACATAAGCCACTTTTCAATGGTCAACTAGTTTCAGCCTCGTGGGCCAATCGCCCAGGCTTTCTTCAGGACCCTAACAACAAATTGTGATACTACTGCCTTACCGAAATAACCATGTGACTTTTATATATATAAAAAAATATTTCTGTTGTCATAAAATACGACCTTATATATAGTCAATCCTCATGACAAGCGGAGTATTCTTTGCACCTGTAACAAATAAGCACATCGAACCTCATTGTAACATGGTAAAAAAAGTTAAAACAACTCCTCAACATTAATTCATCCTTAATGATACACTTCTTTGGTTACTCTGTCTACCAATTGATTAGTCTAATTCCACCATTATAACCATTATTTCACTGGTGTTCTCACCTGTCTTGTATGAGGTCAATACCTCACCTCACCTGGTAACAACTCAGGTATGGGAGACCCCGCCCTACAGGTGAAGAAAAAACATTTTAAGGGAAGAAAACTTATTTACTCTTACCCTCATTTGTATGAACTTCATAATGAACTTAACTGCTCAAATATGGACACCATCCCAAGAAAGACACTTAAATACACAATGTCAGCATGTGAAGCAATACTCAGAAGAACTACAATTATCCCCTTTGTTCTGCTCACAATTTTTATGTTAATTTGTCCTTCGATATCGAGAATTGTCAAAACTTCAAGTGTTTCGTATTTTTTGTTTGTTAATTGTAGTACAACAGACTAGACTCTTATTAACTACGATTTTCTATATCAAGAGAGATTAGAGATTAGCCATACTTGCAGACACGTTAACACACACTAACGCTTTTCAAATGGTGAAAAGCATAGTAAAATTTTAAAAGACATCTATAGAAGGAAAGACGCAGAGTGTGTTAACGGAGCTCTAAAGGCTCTAAAATACTCCAAAATACTAGTCATCTTAATACACACGTATATATCCAGCGTAATGATGACAGTATATGCGAGAAACGCATAGTAAAGCTGCGTATTAACAATGCTGCAAGATCTCGAAAAATATAATCATCTTAATACACTCAAAAATAGCCAGCACAGTGCTATTCATGTATGCAAAAAGCGCATAAAGTAGCCGCGCATGATACGACAGTGAAATATCAACACTGACATAGCTAGAGGTCTTACCTCTCCGTCGGTGCCTCGGGCTCTCCTGAGTAAGTGGGAGGTACACTTCCGCCTTTCTTGTCCGGCTTTGTATCTATCATGGCGCTGCTGAAAATGACGCATTTAAACTACAGAGTTACGTCTTATTACCCGGAAACTGTAGTTTTTTCATTTCCGAACTTAGCGCTGCCGGCAGTTAAAAATGACGTATTTAAACTACAGACTTACGTCATAATACCCGGAAACTGTAGTTTTTTACATTACTGAACTTGGGGACTTGATATAATTGATCCTGCTATTTCTTCAGTGTAGATGTATACCATCATTTGTTAAGCCTCCTGAATATACATACTCGCAATATCAAAATCTATTCAATGGATATATAAAACTATTCAATGAATATTTAAAGATATAAAGATATAAAAAGAGCCACACAGGGATAATGTGCGTGTTTTACCCACATTCCAAACATTCATTGGAAGCTAATATATTAGACAAAGGGCTACTTATCATCACTATTGGCGTCATTCGTGGTTGTAAATAGACGTCTTTATTCCCGATAACTGTTTTCTAAATATAACGGGAACTCATTAGTTAGTGGTTCTTCTAAAGTGCCCAAATCATTTTCAAAAGGATGCATCTCACTATCTATATACCAGCTAACCTAACTGAATGTTATAAAAGGGGGACTCATTAGTTTGTGATTGTTCTACAGTGCACGAGACTTATTTAAGAAAATACATTTCACTATCCATTTCTCAGTTAGCCAATCTTGATGTTATAAAATGAATCACAATCAATGATCGTAACTAATCAGGACCAAATACCTCTGGTTACTGCAAAGTACACATGACTGATAGTCATGCCTGCCTCAATTCTTATCTGTGTTAAAGTACTATAAAGCAGTCCAAGGTATGCCATCGTTAAGGCCTCTGGTGTCACTATGGAGTTTGAACACCCACTTTTGTTCCTTACCAAAGAGAAATCTAGCTTTATCCACAACATGAGATGGTATATATGGTTTTTCTAAAACCGTCCAAACAAAATCATCAGCCTGATGTGCAAGCTCTACGAAGTGGCTCGTTAATTTCGTATTAGTTTTCTTGCATCTAAACGTGCTTTTGTGTTCTAGCATCCTAAGCTTGACTTTGCGAGTCGTCATACCCACATATTGATATTTGCAGGGGCACTGTATCAGGTAGATCAAATTGTCACTGTTACAATTGGAAAAAGTGTGTTGTACCCAAGGTCTCATAGTTCCAATATCAACTGTTTTTGAATGTCTTGTTTGTGGGCAAATGGCACAAGCCCCACATGGAAAATGTCCCTGAACCGGGGGTAGGTCCCACAGTGTGCCTGTTCTCTTCAATCTATGCTCTTTTGGTCGTGTGTGCACCAGTTTGTCACGAAGATTCTGCCCTCTCTTGAATGAAAACATAGGCAATGGAATTTTATTCTTGCCAATGTTCATTAATCTCCAATTCTTACGAATACTCTTTTGGATACCATTAGTTAACGTGCTGAACGTATTCACAAAAGTGAGACGCCTCAAGGGTGGTTTCTCGGCCTGTGGTTCCAATAAAGCCTCTCTATGATTGTTACTAGCACGTTTGTATGCTCGTTTAATGAGTTTCTTTGGATATTTCTTCTCTGTCAGTTGATGAGACAAATTCAGGGCATGTTGTTTATATCGCTCGATATTCGAACAATTTCTTCTCACTCGTAAGAATTGGCCATAAGGCAAATTATCCCGCAAAGCCTTCGGATGTTGACTATCATACCTTAAGAGGGAATTACGAGCCATTGGTTTCCGATAAAGCTCGCTTTCTAATCCTGTGGGAGTGACAAAAATAGATAAATCGAGAAAAGCTATTCGATTCTGATGGGCCTCTAATGTGAATCTCAAGAAATTATTCAGTGTATTCAACCATTGTTGGAACTGCACCACCGATTCTAAATCTCCACGCCACACTACAAATATGTCGTCGATATACCGCTTCCATAGTCTTATCGACTCATGGAAGGGGTTATCGTTATTCAGCACATGATTTTGTTCAAAAGTATGGACGTAAAGATTTGCCAAACTTGGAGCAAAAACACTCCCCATGCTCGTGCCCGAGACTTGTAAGTAAATAGTTTCTTCAAATTTGAAGAAATTGTCTTTCATGGCTAAATGGGCCAGGGTCATGATAAAATGAACCGGTGTTATGGAATTCAGGTCAGTGTTGTTTAAAATAGAGGCAATTGTATCTAACGTCTCATCTTGAGGAATAGATGTGTATAATGATTCAACATCGAAGGAGACTAACAAGTCCCTCTCCGAGTCGAATTCTACCAAGGGTAGAGACGCAACACATCTTTGTATCCTGAAGATACGTTGGCATCTTTTTAACTATGGGCCTCAAGAAAAAATCTACAAAAGTAGATAAAGGCTCAAGAATTGAGCCAATCCCTGAAATTATGGGTCTTCCTGGTGGTGGTCGTTGGATCTTATGTACTTTGGGTAAAGTGTAGAAGTACGGCATCACAGGATAAGCGGTTTGAAGAAATGCTGTTTCTTGTGGTGTAATCCACCCTTCATTGGATGCTTCTTCCACTATTTCTGTGATGGCTTTCTTAATTCTTTCCGTAGGATCTTCTTTAAGAGGACGATAAAATCTCCTATCGCCCAATTGTCGTAAGCACTCTACTCGATATGCCTCTTAGATACCGAGGCATATCGAGTAGAGTGCTTACGACAATTGGGCGATAGGAGATTTTATCGTCCTCTTAAAGAAGATCCTACGGAAAGAATTAAGAAAGCCATCACAGAAATAGTGGAAGAAGCATCCAATGAAGGGTGGATTACACCACAAGAAACAGCATTTCTTCAAACCGCTTATCCTGTGATGCCGTACTTCTACACTTTACCCAAAGTACATAAGATCCAACGACCACCACCAGGAAGACCCATAATTTCAGGGATTGGCTCAATTCTTGAGCCTTTATCTACTTTTGTAGATTTTTTCTTGAGGCCCATAGTTAAAAAGATGCCAACGTATCTTCAGGATACAAAAGATGTGTTGCGTCTCCTACCCTTGGTAGAATTCGACTCGGAGAGGGACTTGTTAGTCTCCTTCGATGTTGAATCATTATACACATCTATTCCTCAAGATGAGACGTTAGACACAATTGCCTCTATTTTAAACAACACTGACCTGAATTCCATAACACCGGTTCATTTTATCATGACCCTGGCCCATTTAGCCATGAAAGACAATTTCTTCAAATTTGAAGAAACTATTTACTTACAAGTCTCGGGCACGAGCATGGGGAGTGTTTTTGCGCCAAGTTTGGCGAATCTTTACGTCCATACTTTTGAACAAAATCATGTGCTGAATAACGATAACCCCTTCCATGAGTCGATAAGACTATGGAAGCGGTATATCGACGACATATTTGTAGTGTGGCGTGGAGATTTAGAATCGGTGGTGCAGTTCCAACAATGGTTGAATACACGGAATAATTTCTTGAGATTCACATTAGAGGCCCATCAGAATCGAATAGCTTTTCTCGATTTATCTATTTTTGTCACTCCCACAGGATTAGAAAGCGAGCTTTATCGGAAACCAATGGCTCGTAATTCCCTCTTAAGGTATGATAGTCAACATCCGAAGACTTTGCGGGATAATTTGCCTTATGGCCAATTCTTACGAGTGAGAAGAAATTGTTCGAATATCGAGCGATATAAACAACATGCCCTGAATTTGTCTCATCAACTGACAGAGAAGAAATATCCAAAGAAACTCATTAAACGAGCATACAAACGTGCTAGTAACAATCATAGAGAGGCTTTATTGGAACCACAGGCCGAGAAACCACCCTTGAGGCGTCTCACTTTTGTGAATACGTTCAGCACGTTAACTAATGGTATCCAGAAGAGTATTCGTAAGAATTGGAGATTGCTGAACATTGGCAAGAATAAAATTCCATTGCCTATGTTTTCATTCAAGAGAGGGCAGAATCTTCGTGACAAACTGGTGCACACACGACCAAAAGAGCATAGATTGAAGAGAACAGGCACACTGTGGGACCTACCCCGGTTCAGGGACATTTTCCATGTGGGGCTTGTGCCATTTGCCCACAAACAAGACATTCAAAAACAGTTGATATCGGAACTATGAGACCTTGGGTACAACACACTTTTTCCAATTGTAACAGTGACAATTTGATCTACCTGATACAGTGCCCCTGCAAATATCAATATGTGGGGATGACGACTCGCAAAGTCAAGCTCAGGATGCTAGAACACAAAAGCACGTTTAGATGCAAGAAAACTAATACGAAATTAACGAGACATTTCGTAGAGCTTGCACATCAGGCTGATGATTTTGTTTGGACGGTTTTAGAAAAACCATATATACCATCTCATGTTGTGGATAAAGCTAGATTTCTCTTTGGTAAGGAACAAAAGTGGGTGTTCAAACTCCATAGTGACACCAGAGGCCTTAACGATGGCATACCTTGGACTGCTTTATAGTACTTTAACATAGATAAGAATTGAGACAGGCATGACTATCAGTCATGTGTACTTTACAGTAACCAGAGGTATTTGGTCCTGATCAGTTACGATCATTGATTGTGATTCATTTTATAACATCAAGATTGGCTAGCTGAGAAATGGATAGTGAAATGTATTTTCTTAAATAATAAGTCTTGTGCACTGTAGAACAATCACAAACTAATGAGTCCCCCTTTTATAACATTCAGTTAGGTTAGCTGGTATATAGATAGTTAGATGCATCCTTTTGAAGATGTTTTGGGCACTTTAGAAGAACCACTAACTAATGAGTTCCCGTTATATTTAGAAAACAGTTATCGGGAATAAAGACGTCTATTCACAATCAAGAATGACGCCAATAGTGATGATAAGTAGCCCTTTGTCTAATATATTAACTTCCAATGAATGTTTGTAATGTGGGTAAAATACGTACATTATCCTTGTGTGGCTCTTTTATCTTTATATCTTTATATATTCATTGAATAGTTTTATATATTCATTGAATAGATTTTGATATTGCGAGTATGTATATTCAGGAGGCTTAACAAATGATGGTATACATCTACACTGAAGAAATAGCAGGATCAATTATATCAAGTCCCCAAGTTCAGAAATGAAAAACTACAGTTTCCGGGTATTATGACGTAAGTCTGTAGTTTAAATACGTCATTTTTAACTGCCGGCAGCGCTAAGTTCGGAAATGAAAAACTACAGTTTCCGGGTAATAAGACGTAATTCTGTAGTTTAAATGCGTCATTTTCAGCAGCGCCATGATAGATACAAAGCCGGACAAGAAAGGCGGAGGTGTACCTCCCACTTACTCAGGAGAGCCCGAGGCACCGACGGAGAGGTAAGACCTCTAGCTATGTCCGCGCTGATATTTCACTGTCGTATCATGCGCGGCTACTTTATGCGCTTTTTGCATACATGAATATCACTGTGTTGGCTATTTTTGAGTGTATTAAGAGGATTATATTTTTCGAGGCCTTGCAGCACTGTTAATAATACGCAGCTACACTATGCGTTTCTCGCATATACTGTCATCATTACGCTGGATATATACGTGTGTATCAAGATGACTAGTACTTTAGAGCCTTTTGGAGCTCCGTTAACACACTCTGCGTCTTTCCTTGCTATAGATGTCTTTATAACATTTTTATGCTTTTTACATATTCTCATATTCAACCATTTGGAAAGCGTTAGTGTATGCTAATGTGTTTGCAGGAATGGCTAATCTCTCTTTTGATATAGAAAATCGTAGTTAATTAAAAGAGTCTAGTCTGTTGCATTACAAGTATTTTTGGTATGTCTAAACAATCAAAAATACGAAATACTTGAAGTTTTGACAATTCTTGATATCGAAGGACAAATTAACATAAAAATTGTGAGCAGAACAAAGGGGATAATTGTAGTTCTTCTGAGTATTGCTTCACATGCTGACATTGTGTATTTAAGTGTCTTTCTTGGGATGGTGTCCAGATTTGAGCTGTTAAGTTCATTATGAAGTTCATACAAATGAGGGTAAGAGTAAATAAGTTTTCTTCCCTTAAAATGTTTTTCCTTTACCTGTAGGGCGGGGTCTCCCATACCTGAGTTGTTACCAGGTGAGGTGAGGTTTTGACCTCATACAAGACAGGTGAGAACACCAGTGAAATAATGGTTATAGCGGTGGAATTAGACTAATCGATTGGTATACAGAGTAACCAAAGAATTGTATCATTAAGGATGAATTAATGTTGAGGAGTTGTTTTAACTTTTTTACCATGTCACAATGAGGTTCGATGTGCTTATTTGTTACAGGTGCAAAGAATACTCCGCTTGTCATGAGGATTGACTATATATAAGGTCGTATTTTATGACAACAAAAATATTTTTTATATATATATAAAAGTCACATGGTTATTTCGGTAAGGCAGTAGCATCACAATATGTTGTTAGGGTCCTGAAGAAAGCCTGGGCGATTGGCCCACGAGGCTGAAACTAGTTGACCATTGAAAAGTGGCTTATGTGTTCAAAGCTGCTTTTGCACTATTTTTAATAGGACTGGCAGAGATATTTGTATTAAAAGTAGTTTTCTCTTCCAAATCCTTTTTATTTTTCACTCACTTGCACTGCACTTTAACTCCATCACCCTGTAGTAATCACAATTTATCGGGGAGACCGGTTACAAGGTGAACATAGAGTCCCCCGTTCTTTGGCTCTAATTCCTTCTGTTGCGATCTTTGTGACCTGGTCAAAATCCGATCCACGTGATTCTCCTCTGTGATTTAGAGGAGCAGTGGTAGGAAGGAAGGATATCCAAATGATGACACTGACCTCTCTTGGTAGTTGATGGAAATCCGATTATTTTGTAAAGGTTATTTCACACTTGTCGGTAATTTTGGGTGTTGGTATAGATCAAGATATTTGATAACGTAGTTGAAGCTCCCTGTTATAGACCACCAGACTTATTAGTTGTTATTATAGGTTACAAAATGAGACAAGCCGGTACTAAGGAGGGACTACTAAGCCTATTAGCCATTCAAAAGCTATTGAAAAGCCACAGTTTACAGTGGACAATGACACAAGCCAATGAAAAATATGGACGGAGCTTCAAGTCCATACCTGAATAGAGCATGCCTCACAGAGCAGCGCATGCGCTGCCCAGGCTCGACCTAAAAAGGTAGGATGGGTTTGTGGTTTAATGTTCAGGCTGACCTGACCTATTGGTTTACACTAAGCTGCTCCATCTGTGGGCCAGTTCACACTTACTTGCACAAAACTGGGGCACTTCTCTAAGATGACTGCTCAGCTACACAACGATGGACCCTGCCTGCCTTCTACTCAGAATTCCCTGCGAGTAAGAATGATTTTGGAATTTTCGTCTATCCCTTTCACCCTATAACCATGGACCTCCAGGTGGTCTGCCACTCCACCATCTATGAATCCGACTTGCAAAGAAAATTGAAATTTCGGCTAAATTTGCCATCTGGAAACTTTCATTTGCTTAATGATGTCAGTTTAAAAAATATGCATACCAAAATTCTAACTGGAAAAATATGCGCCAAAGCAAACTTTTATGTGTGCAAAATCCATATTTCATGAGCAAGTTGCTCTTGGAAAACCTGCTGAACCTTCAATCAATCAATCAGGAGTTTGTATAGCGCAGCTACTCACCCGTGAGGGTCTCAAGGCGCTGACGTTGCAAGACGTTGTGCAAAGAACCTTTCATTGGCATTGTCTACATGGATGCATCATTCTGTGTGTATGAAAGCCGTGGGGCGCACAACACTGGTACTCCTATGACTGCGCAGTTTCACTTCGCATATGGTACAGAAGGCGCCCATACACTTCTCTTTGCTCAGAGATCCATTTCTCCTCCCTATTTACTGTTTGAATTATTTCGCTTTATTTGCCCTTGTGGGCGTTTCCATCCAACATGTACCTTTAACAAATGCAGATGGCCTCCTGTGACTGCTGCGCCTCACCTCCTGCCTACCTCACATGTACATGAGATGATTTGTCTGTGAATGATGCGAACAAGTGCAATCCCAAGATTTAGACACTTATAAAGAGTACAAAATGAAACACATTGTTTTGAAGTGCATATGAAATGTGGCTTTGAAATCAGGCCACTCTGTGTCTATATGGCTTACACCGGTAGCATGCAGGCAACCCCGCAGGGCAGTTTAGGTGATACAGAGTAGTCCGGCACTTGTGCAGTCTCCCTCAATTTTTGAGAGGCGACCATGGCTGTTTCCTTCTCACGGATGACGTCTGTCCAGGTCTGTATCTTCATTGCAGACCGCCGCTTCCTCGCCCACCACAGCACGCCTAAGTGGGCAGGCGGGGGACTGACTGCACAGGCTGGCTGCCTGGCACTTCAAGGAGGAGGGAGTCATTATTTTCGATGAGCGATGTGTTTTTAATGAGGCACAGGATGCCGTCAAATTGTGCTGGAATCATTATTTTCCTTTCGAAACCAGACAGTCTGCCATACTGAGGCAATGCAGGGGGGGCGGGGGGGGTGGGGGCGTTGGTGTTTTTTCCAAAGCAGAGTATTATCCAACAGTTTGAAGCTACACAAAAAAGGGCAGCTACGTGGCTAGCACCAGCACTTGCACTGCCCACGGTGGCTGCAGGCCAGTATATGCAGGAGGGTCCTAGTTGGCCCATACATTTTGTGCAGACACTTACACCTTTACAGACAACCTGATCAGGGAGGGTACCTTGGCTCTTGGAGAGTGCCCACCCTCTCTCTCTCCACCTGTTTATATCTGTTCTAATCAATGCAAGGGAATGTTGTCTTACCCACCACACTCCCTTCTCAACATGTCATTTCACACACCACCAAGATCATGCAATAATGACGCTCAGTGCTGGCAACATTGACATGCTTCAAGGAACCCTCGCGTCAGTGATCGTTAATGGCCCCATGCATGAGTAGGCACTCAGGGCCTGTCTGCCTTATTTACAGTGCACTCTAACAAGGGTAGTCAGGACATATACCACTTTTTGGTGGGTGCCCAGCATCCGCCAATATTTAAAACGGGCCTTAAGTATCATCAATTGCACCAGGCATTAATAAGCATCAAGGACTCGATGTATTGTATTGTAATTGCATTTATATAGCGCTTACTACCCCTGACGAGGTGTCGAGCGCTTTTTAGGCAAGTAGCACGCTACTCCGGAACCCATAAAGGATTTGTGGTGAATTAGTATAGTGAAAATTGGAAAGTAATTTGAACAGTGGGTATGTTAGTTATTTGGATTAGGAAGGATAGTGGAGGGATAGAAAAGGGAAAAATGTTTGCATTTATATAGCGCTTGCTACCTTGATGGGGTGCTGAAGCACCTTTTTGGCGAGTAGCATGCTACTTCGGAACCCATAAAGGATTAGTGGTGAATTAGTATAGTGAAAATATGAAAGAAATTTGAGTGGTGTATATGTTAGTCATTTATTTGGACTGAGAAGGATAGTGGAGGGATAGAGAAGGGAAAAAGGTTTGCATTTATATAGTGCTTGTAACCCTGATGAGGTGTTGAAGTTCTTTTTTGGCGAGTAGCACGCTACTCTGGAACCCATACAGTCTTAGTGGTGAATTAGTATAGTGAAATATGAAAGTAATTGAGTGGTGGATATGTTAGTCAGTTATTTGGATTGAGAAGGATAGCGAAGGGGTAGAAGAGGTAAAAATCTTTGCAGTTATATAGTGCTTGCTACCCCTGATGAGGTGTTAAAGTGCTTTTTCGGCGAGTAGCACGCTACTCCGGAACCCATAAAGGTTTAGAGGTGAATTAGTATAGTGAAATATGAAATTAATTTTAGTGTGCTGGACATGTTAGTCTGTTATTTGTATTGAAAAGGATAGTGGAGGTATAGAAGGGAAGAATTTAGAGGGTTTTTTTTTTGTTTGTTTTGGAGCTCATAGCAGTAGGAGGAGGCTTGGGATGAGTAAAAGGGAGGTGGATGAGTAAAAAGGAGGTGGAGGGGGAAGAGTCAGAGGGAGGGTTTAGAAAGGCTTGTTTTGGGGTATCGGAATGGTAAAAAGAGGTATGAGATGGTGCAAGGAGGGGTGGAGTAGGGAAGAGTCTTGAAAGGGTTGTTTTGGGGATCATAGTAGTGGTATGGGGTTTGGTATCAATGAGAGAGTGGAGGTAATGGATATATTGATAGAGGTATAGGGTGAGAAATAGGGTAGTGCATTGGAAAGAGTAGTAGAAAGAGGTTTGAGAAGAGTCAGAGTTGATGTAGAGGATATATTGAGAGCGGTATAGGGTGAAAAATAGGGAAGTGCTTTGGATATGCTGAATTAGAAGAAAAGTAATAAATAAGAAAAAGTAATACATATATAGATCCAAAAGTAATAAAGATATAGATCCATAAGTACATGGAAGGTATATAGATTCATAAAGGAAGGTAGTATATGTAAATTAAAGATGCATTAAATAAACTCTGGCTTTCAAGTGTTGTACTTTAAATTAGTTTTATTTTGTTTGTCAGTGAACTCTTGAGTAACAGGATGAGCTGCTTCTAGGCAATTTGGTTTACGAAATTCATTGAGAATTTTATAGAATTCTTGATTTGCACATTTAGCATTTTGAATTCTGTCTGAATAGTATTTTTTCTTCGCTTTTTTGATAGCTGACTTGTACAATCTGTTAATTTTCTGTAGGCGAAGTTTGTCTTGGTTGGCATTTGTTTTGAGCCAGGCACGTTGCAGCTTTCTAATTTCTAATTAGTTGTTTTATTTCTTTTATCTCTGTATTTCTCCAAGGTTCTTGTTTTCTTTTGTTCTGTTGTGTGGTTTTTAGTGGTATCAGGATATCAAAAGCTTCCTGTAGCCACTCATATAGTTTTTGAACAGAATTTAATGTTTCTAGATCTGTATTGGATGTTAGTTGTGTTTCTAAGTGTTCCAAATTGAGTTTGTTTCACAGCCGATAGGTGGATGTACGTAAGGTGGTTTTAGGTGCATCGCTTAGTGTTGTTTTATGTTGGAAGGCAAGCAAATGGTGGTCTGACCATGTGACCGGAGTCATCGTTTGAAAGGTAACTAGTTCTGTATTAGCAAAAATGACATTTAGGATGTGTCCAGTGATGTGTGTTGGTTTGTGGACGATCTGATGCAGGTTCAGTGCTTCTAGGCCAGCGATGATTGTTTTCGGATGGGGCTTATTTGGTTTGTCAAACAAAATGTTGAGGTCACCCAGAATGCATAGGTTGGATTGTAGTGTTATCAGGTTTGAAGCCCTGTCTAGAAGTGAATCTGGGAATGTTGCCTTGCTAGGCAGGAAGTTACAGGAGGAAGACGGTGTAGGATTGCATCTGGTGAAAAGGGCCTCACAATCTTTTATGGAGACGTTGTAAACTTTAGTGATATGTAATGTTTGCCTGAACACAACAGCTAGGCCACCTCCTTTTTTGCCTAATCTATTTTGGGTGATCGTTTGATAGCCTAGGGGAACAGCTTTATGCAGGACTGGAGCCATATCATCTCCCAACCATGATTCAGTTATGAATAGTATGTCTGGTTTTGCGTCAGTGAGAAGGTCGTGGATGTGATGTTTGTTCTTAGGGAGCGATCAAGCATTTATTAGTAGACAGTATAGAGAATGTGCTTTGGAGATAGTGTGACTTTGTTTTGTAGAGGAGTGAGCAGTATTTTGTGGGCTTGCAGCTGGTGTGTCCTTAGTGTTGGTATTAGGTATATGAGGATAGAAATCGTGTAGCTTTTCTGTATCGTGTTCTTCGTCCAGCAGGCTAAGAAGGCATTTTGAGGGGTCTGCATGCGTAGGTGGTGGAGATGGTGTTTGAGCGTGAGTTGGTGTGCTGTGTTGTTTTTGTAGTGTAACCTTGTTGTGCAGTAGACATGGAGAAGCAAAGTTGTGAGGTGTGGCACGTTGCTGCTCTGCAACATCTTTAAAAAACATTAACAAAGCCAAATAGCTCTGCGTGAGCTATTTGGCTTTGCTAATGTTTTTTAAAGATGGCTTAAAGTAAATAAAACAAAGCACTACGGCTCTACCAGAGTTGGGCATCATAGCGAGGGACAGGGCAAACAACCAGAACGGAAGAGGGGTTTGAGGGACGTAGAAGGGTAGATAGGCCCTGCAAACACATGCACTCTTAAGAAGTGGCTGATTAAAAATGGAAAAAAAGTACTTGTACAAGCGGCAGCCAGTGGAAGGACACTGGCCACAAAGACTGTACTTTGTCTAAGCATCATGGACAACCAGACGGACGAACCAAAGAGAAAGTTAAGGCTGCAGTAGGCCCTGACCAATGAGAAGAAAGGAAATGAGAACAACGTGGGAGCCAACCAATTTTAACAGTAAGTATGGGGCAGGTTCTAAGCCCGTTTTTAAGCTTTTTTATATTTACAATAGCTTTCGCTGACAGTGCATGCACGCTGTAGGCGAAACCTTATGAGTTTTCACATGGAGATCTGTGTTGCCTTTCAATACAAAGGCGCACAGGTTACACACCTCTGTAGCAGTTTTATAAAAAAAATTCTTAATTAACATAAACTTAACTTCATCTCTTTGTGGCTGTAATTGATGGCATGCCTACTGTACATCCTATCTCATGGCTTGCATTGGTATGTGGCTCCCTATTCCCACTGCTCCCTGTGACCTCACACCCTTCATCCAATTACAACACTTTAGGCAGATCTGTGAGGTGTGGTTGTGCAAAGCTGTTTCTCACAGCTCAGATGGTAATTGAGTCTTCTGATTGGCTCGATTTGTTGGAGTGAGACGCAATCGTGGCAGGACACACGACAGCTAAGGCACAGGCTGCCACCACTTATTTTAAAGGTCAGTTGTTTCGACTACTTTCCCTCCAGTGCTTAAGGATTCAACTGAAGAAAGAGCTGACCTGGAATAGAAGCTGTCAGTGCAGTAAAGGAATCAAGGGATGTCCCTAAAGTGCATGGTACCATGAAATGCAGCTCTCTGCATGCTCATTAAAGACAAGACGCGTGCCCTGACACCACTCTTCAACACACCATCCATAAAGCTCCACATTTGCACACAGCACAATACGCGCTTGGCCTGTTGTAACAAAGCAGAGCAAGAACCTGCCCAAGCCTGCAAGAGATATATAAACCAATCAAATTGCTCCATATTGCAGATGTGATCAAACATCTGATGGAATAAAGGGCGTATAGTGAGTGATCTTTGTCATGGACTCCTTTGCTAGCTTTATTACAGAAACCTCACTGAAATTTCTAAGGGAGATTCCAACATTCATAATGAATTGGTAAGCTAAGTCTTGCTGTCTAGTCCTCTCTGATCATGGCCGGAGTCATCCCCTCCACACAACAACTGTGCTCTGACTTTGCCATCTGATCTTATGTTCTGATTCATAGGTGTCCTAAACTTGCGTTTGGAAGCCCCTATTGGGACAAGATCATCCTACTCTGATGATCTCATCATGGTGGCACTGTCCTTATTAAACCATCATCCTACTAAATCTGCAGGATCTTTCCTGGACCAGTGTGTCTATCCCCCACCTGGCCCATTTAGACAATTCTTTTCCAGTCACTCATATGGGCCACTGCTGTATCCCGTTTCAGGTAATTAACTTCTTCCAGAATTGACTTCCTGAACAAATACAATGTTGGTGATGGTGTAAGCATTAGTCGAACATTTAGACCCTGAAGTCTTGCTTCTCTCATAGTGAACAGTGACTCAGCAGGGGGGGGCATAATATCTGCAGTCATAAGGTAAAACATGGTAAATATTAGAAATACCTCACACATCCTTTCTTTCTATTTTATATTAGTCTAGTCTCTATATTGTATCTACATAAATTGTTTGTTTTGTTTGAATCTGTTTATTAGATTTTGAATTTTAGAAGATCGCATGTTCATGAACACATGTAACAATTAAGTATAGCAAATGAGCACCATGTATACAAAAGCAGAAGGCGATACCTAATGTAAAGGACATTATACCTGTCCGTATCAATTGTTGTTGCTGCAAGTGATTGCAAAGGAAATGAAAATCGGTTCAATCATACATGTCAAATGGAGAATTCACTATTATACGAACCAAGGAAAAAAACAAGATGTTAATTTTCTAACAGTAACTAAGGAAACCCGGGCCTATATTCCCCCAACACAACAGCATGTGGTACTGTCCAGCAAGATAGCAATTAAGAAGAAAGGCTTCAGATCCATACATTGGTATGATTGGTACAGGGAGTGGCGGTGTGCCTCGTGAAGGTTATATATCTAAAGGAACTCCTGCTCGTCTGCTGTCTCCCTCCTGGTCTCCGATGAGTGATCTGGGGTGTCGTTCATGTGTAGTAAAGCAGTTTGAAGGTCAGTCAGGATAGCGTCCCAGTTATCTGCAATGGGATATTTGCTTAAGTCCATGATGTCCTCACGTGGTAATGGATTGTGTCAAGGCTGCAAGTGCTTGGGCGTAGGTGATTTCCATTTTCGAATGATGAAACATTTGGCCAACAATAAACCCAAATTGAGGAAGCGGGAGGTGGCCCTGTGTTTTTTATCCCTATGATGTAGGCCTAAGAGGCATGTCTCCTATGTGTGTAACGAGGGGCACCCCATGCAAGTGGGCAGATGTGAGGTAACCCCCTAACAGTACAGATGGAAGGACGGGCAGGTCCACAGCAATAAGAAGTAAATCCGCGTCTACCAGATTGCAATATATATTGTAAATATAAGAATGTAAATATATTGTAAATAGAATGTTTTTGTTAGTGCTAAATAAAGATATAACCAAATAAATTGTCACAAAAGTCATGATATTCACATGGCAGTAGCTAAGTGAAAATCCTTGCTGACTTCACTAAATCGTAAGGTTCTCCTCAGTTGTTCACAAAGAAGGCAGAAAAAGAAATCAGAAATGTGAGCACCCTACTCTTCACACCCTCTTGAGCAGGTGTGAGGTCAAATAATTGAGCTGTTTTTATTTGGTTTTTATTTTTCACAAAAGTATTGTTTTTATATTTAAGCACAAAGTGACATTAGGAACATTATCGATTATTTAGTGGGTACTCTCCAATGACTTTAATGGGCGTAGTTAGTTGTGTGAGTAGCACTGAAGTAGAGTCTCATCTTGTTTTGGGGGAAAGACCGCTTTGCCAGGTTTTCTATTTTTATTAGTGTGGTGGTCATTTTCTTTTGTACTCCAGTTAGTGGTCTAGTTGTTTTGGACAAGATAGACTGGGTCGCCACCTGGCCGTTTTTTAACTGCATGACTGGTATTTTAATATCCCAATCGGTACAAAAATTTGGAAAATCACCTAAAACTGGTATTTTTGCCACTTCTCAGTCCATACATAAAAAGCAAATATAAGAAGAAAGTCCTTTGAAATGTGTTCTGGAGCTGCCTTATGGATCAATGACTGATGGTTAAAGCAAACAAAGACAGTAAAGCGAGGTTAAATAAAGAATACGGACAACTTTAAATAAAGTCCTATTTAAGCAAAACACCCTGGCCTTTGCAGAATCTTTCCAGTGTAGAATCTTGAAACAGAAACAAATGTTTCTCTGGGAAAGTGGCAACCCTACCGGTAGAGCATGTGCGGAAGTTCCCAAGCAGCCTATGGCATGGCTGAGCAGTGTGTGCCCAGGTAAGGCAGCGAAGGCAACCCAAAGGTAAGTCTGACTGAGCCTATCTTTGTCCAAATCGTGCCCAGCGCCAGCCATGCTGCCCAATTGGCCCCAGAAGCATAGCTGAAACATTTTTGGTCTGCTTACATGTGACATTTGCAAATATGCAGTGTGTTTATGTGTGACATTTGAATGTTTTACATGTGATACGTTTATCACCCATAGGATAAGGCATTTCTGGACATGCAATGAAACTCGTTTCTGACATGCACCCCTTTTGTCTAATTTCATGGTCTAGAATAGGCCTTAAACAGCTGCAACACTCCCTAAGTTGTTTAAGCAATGTCACAAACCTACTTCTCTTTCCTAATATGTTCACTCTTGAAGCATTAGTGAAGGGACAAATGAGGACGAGGATCCCAGCTGCCCCGGACAGCTCTGGACAGCCATAGGTTCTGCCCTATGACTGCATGATGTTCCTAAATATGCAGCACTCATGTCTCTCCAGATGTCCCACTGTTGGGAAGGGTTGCCTTCTATCTGCTGGAAGACAGATGAGATTGAGGGACAACCCTCCCAGGCGAGATGCTGTAATCTATTTAGAGACCAGAGAAAACAGGTAGAAGTAAGGTTAACGAATGCCTCCATGTCACCAAGGACAGAGTGCTCCTATCCCAGGTTTTCGTTTAACAATGAATTTACTACATTCTCAGAGCTGCAGTTCTGGTCCACTTCATTTGATCTAAAACAGCTAGAAGCAATGATGGATAACAGAAAAGCACAGGACTGGAGCACCGCGTTTTTGGGTACATGGAGTTACCTGGTAACGTTGGACATCCGAAACAACATGAAAGTCTCCAATACCCAACAAAGGTAGGAGGCCTCTGTGTGGAAGACTGGGACAACGTCATATCACATCACACAATGTTCTTTTATTGGCCCATAGGAGAGGGAGGCACAGGAGAAGAGCAGCTGTCTTGACAATAGCCAAAGGAGTGGTCGAGTGGATCCTTAGTGGGTGCAGGCAAAGTCTCTCACACACAAACGCAGGAGTATTTTTAGTGCATTTGTCTAGCTATTCATGGGCATTTATTAGTGTGACTTTTAATCTCTACTTGGTCTTAGCCCGAGTCTAGCGAGGCAAGCGGAGTCTGTATCAATGTCAATCCTCCCGAAGCTCACAGGATGTTCCTGATCTTAGGCCCTGGCCGCCCTACTCTCAGGACCGTGGATCTTTTAAATTCTACTGGTGCTGTGGCCGGATGCAACGCACCGTGGAGCTCAGGAAGTCCTTGGATGCCACCTGAGTCCCAGAGTCTTTCTCCACAGTTGGGCCAGTAGGCCCATAGTAGCGTAGCTCGGGGGCAGGTGGTGCGACAGGGAAAGTGACGAAACCCATGCACTGTGTCATGATAACGGTCACGATTCTTCAGCCGAACAGACAGTAAGCAGGAGAGAAATAACATAGCGTGTATTTGTAAAGTGCATGTTCATCCAAGGGGATCTTGGAGCTGAAAAACAGATGTTTATTGCTATCCAACTCAATGGTACTCATTTTATCGACCTCAGAAGGTTAAAAGTCTGAGTGGCCCGGCCGGGATTTGAACCTTTGACCATGAGGTGGAACACAGGCCCCTATAGTGGGCGCATTAGTTCACTAAGCCACCAGACCCGGCCTAATACAGCCCACAGCAATACCTTGAAAACACTTGACTTCCTTAAGCCCAAACATGATATCAGAGGGGCATCAGCTGCTAAACACTGCACTTGTAATGATGAGGTATACTTCCTTGCTCCAGGTGTCCTTATTGGCATAAATAAACCCAGCTATGCAGAGCCTGGTAAACTCTCAGCCTCCACCAACCAACAAGTTCTCGCCTCTCTCCTGATGGTCCTATCATCACATTCTCATAGTAACAGAATGTGATGACATAGCTGGAATGGTCAGGCAGCGTGAGACACAATAGATCTTCCTCATTTAACAAAACAAAGAATCTTAGATAATACAAAAATAATAAAAACATATACACTAGAAGCTGCATTATTACTTATGCTTATTAACAATAAATAACTAACAATTCAACATCAACAACATTATAGATGTTAAGGTTGCGGATAAAACTCGCTAAGGAAGATTATCACACAATATAATCCTTCAGCTTTTTAGGAATATGTATTACTCTCCTCTGGTGGGTGGAGCGCTCATTCGTCACTGGTCTGGACTTTACTTTGGAGTCATTTTTGTGAGAGTTCTCACATCCACTCTTAGCCACATCCTCAGTACCAACATCCATCAACTATCTCTTGTGTTTACCAACACAGGCATTATGCAAAATCCCACATTTTTATAACTTTGTCAGTTTTCCAAAGTGCCAAACCTTACCATTGCTTAGCTCGGCTGAATTCTTAAACAATCCCAACATCTCAAACGGGCCCATAAATTTACTGTGAGCCGTGTCTCTCTTTTTCTGTTCTTTTACTTTCACCCAATCACCAATGGATAACCATGTTCTTCACCCCATGCTTGTGATTATAATATTTTTTGCATTGTAAACGTGTTATATTAATATTCTCCTTAACTGTTTTCGAAGACAACATGCTTTGTCCCTCATATTTCATCCATGCTTGATTGTCTTTAGTGAATGGGTATCCACCTTTGAGAATTTTAAATGGAGTATACTCTGTCACCGTCAACGTTGTACGATATGCCGACACTAATTTGTTGACTTCCAAATTCCAATTGTTGAAACCCTTGATGGTCATTTGTTAACTACCCAGCAAAACCCTGTTAGAAGGTTCAATTACACCATTCCCAGCAGGGTGGTGCAGTTAAGTATATTTCCACAGAATACTATTTCTGGCTAAGAAACTTTGCAACAAACTTGAAACAAATTGTGGCCCATTATTACTGAGCAGTGATTTGGGAATGCCCTTGTCTTGCAATGTCGAGTCCATGAATTTAACAACAGCCTTAGAATCAGCTTTTCCCCCCAGAATACACAGTTCTGGCCACTTAAAAAATAGATCAAACAACACTATCACATGCTGTCCAATTCCATTTTAATCCAGAATAGGGCCCCCACATGTCTATGGCCAAGGCTTCCCATATCCCTTCAAGGTATTCTAATGGAGATAAAGATGTTCACAAAGTAATCAGTGTTTTGTCAGCATCGGTACATTCAAACCTTTAAGTTTCAATGTCAATTCTAGGTCACCAATATTGAAATATTATTCTTTAAATTATGCCAAATTGCCCCTTATGATTGATATCCAGTATTCTCTCTCTAACTTTCTGAGGGGAAATCACCATATTGCCTCTCATAAGAAATCTGTCATCTTTCCATGACAAATCACCTTTTATTTCCCACCTCCTATCAAGTTTTTTTTTGTTGGCCATCCATCCATCATATATTCTTAATTTTGATTAGTACGATATCAGTCTTATATCCATCAGCCCAATTATTCCTTAGAGATAACTTCCATTATCTCATCATTCAAAACAGCTACAAGGAGGTCTTGCCATAGATCACACCCCTGTTCCACACCTTGTAAGTGGAGCTCTATTTAAGTAATCAGCACTTTATTCTTAGCTCTTGGCAAATATTGTACCTTGTAATTATAGTCTAGTAGCCTCAACAACATCATAGCTAACCGTGGACTATCTTTCTCCATACCAGCAGTGGTCAATATTTTAGTAAGCGGTTTATGATCCGTACGGATTAGTAATTCAGACCCCCATACATACTGCCTGTACTTGTCAATTTCTAACACATACTGCTCAAACTTGTCAATTGCTCACACACACACATCAACATGTCTCTCTATGGTGGAAAAGTTTTCTTCAACAGGAGAGAGTGAACAAAAAGTGAATGAAGTTGTGACTGCCTGCGAATGGTACACGGCCAAAATAAAGGACTGCCCCGGTCAAACGTCCAAATGTTGTTTACCTTCTTATACATTGGAGAAGACAATTCCAGTAAAAGTTTGACAGTTGCAAATGCTTGGGCTCAGCTATCACTTATTACCATTCTGTAAAGATGAGGTATACTTCCTTGCTTCAAGTACCTTTAATGGAACAAATAACCCCAGCTGCACACAGCCAGGTAAACTCTCAGCCTCCACCACCCGTTCTCGCCTCTCTTGTACCGGCCGCCCACACTCGTCATCACATTCTTGTGGTAATAGACACCGACGTTTTAAGGCATGGGCAAAGTGGGCTGTGGCCCAGGGCCTCCACCTTTCTAGGGGGCCCTTCATTAAGCTTTCAGGACAGTCTCAGAAAGTTATTCAATGCAAAAATAATGGGGCCACCTGCACAATATGAAAAGGGGGCTCCCAGGTCTCCAATATATCATAAATAGTCAAAGGCTTTGCACTGGATAGGAGCTCCATGAAGGACTGGGGTCCCCTTAAAGGTTTGGGGGCCAACAAAGAGGTTTGTCAATGAACAGACCATAGTTCATGAGGGTGTGCTTGAGCTGAAAATGGATATTAAATTCAGAGTTCTTCTTGCAAGCGGGGACCCCAAATTATGTTTGGACCGGGGACACTAAAAGCCTTAAGATGTTCCTAGTAATAGAATGTGATTATATAGCTGGAATGTTAAGACACAGCAGAACTCTCAGTGTGCTGAATGCACAACAGCAATGATAATCTTAAAAAACACAGAACTACACATGATTCTAGAGTTCAACTGTTGAAGCTTAGAAATGCATGGTATATTATTTCAGTGTGGTAATGCAGTGACAGTAATGCATTTGCGTTAGTCTGGCCCTGATAAGTGACTCTTGGTAGGGCTACGAAAGGTTAAGTGTTTGGTGTATACCAAAGAGCAGCTGCTAGATCTCAATTCGAACACTTTGAGTTAAAGCTTGCAAGTCTCCACATTCTAACCATGCACTGAGGAGGTTACCTCACTGAGGAAAGTATTGAATGTTTCATTGAGCGCAGTAATGAAACTGATCGCATCTGTTGATCTAAATAATGCATAGTTGTGCGTTAATCAACATGGGCTCCATTTCAAAACTTAAAACTGTGCTTTTCAATTTGGTTATCAACAGGTTTGATATCCAATTTCTACGGATGCACAAAGCATCAAACCATGACTTAGCCATAGAAAATCTGTCATGATATAATGTAATAAGAGCAGATTGTCGTGATATAGGGTAATAAGAACAGTTTGACCCAAAAACATAGGGAGAAGACTAGCTGTGCTATTTAACGATTCTCTGAAGGTGGGGTGAAGCTTAGGAAGGATAGCATCCTGCAGGGTGAACTCTTAGGTTTTAAGCTAACAGTTATTCCCCTCAGCTACGTACACCAGAGCCATTCTATACCTGTCTTCTGGAGTGAATTGTTTTTTAACCCAGATCTCTTAGAAGTTTTAGCACTGGTGTTGTTGTCAGCAGCTAATTTCCTCTTGCTGGGGGATGTAATCTTTGGTTAGACTGTCTGGGTTAGAATTTCACAGTTGATCTTACTGCTGTTTTTCCTCCTTGGGACTTACACAATTACTTGACTTTCATACTCACAAGGTAGGTCATACCCTTGATTTAATTATTTCATCATTTCATAACGTAAATTCCTTACACTATTTACCTCTTCCATGGACAGATCATTTTGTACTTTTCTTCAATTGAAGATAAATAGCTACTGCTCAAAAGCAAACATCCAAACGCCTCTAAATGGTTCGGTAAAGAGCAAACTTACTGGCGAAAATATCAGATCTGAGAACAAAGGCCTGTTAGATATTGATAACTTAGTTGAGGCAGAATAGATGTAAGTGCAATATGAATTCTAGATCATAAACTAGACTCAATAGCATTGGTCAAAGCTGACCTTTATAGACACACAAGACCTTGAGCCACTTGATATAATACTGAAATAGCACAAACCAAGCAGGATTCCAAAAGATTAGAAATATTTTGGAGGGGAGAGTATAATCCAGAACACAAAAAATATATTCAGCAGCACTTAGGTTTTGTAAAAAAAATGATGATTGAACCATGCACATGCCTTTATGGAAAGACCATTCTATTAGCCCAGAATTCCACCAAAGCAGCTTTTAACATAGTTGATTTCTTTACTGGCATAGAATGTGTTGGAAACTTGCTCCCCCAATCAGATATTTTGCAATGTAATGGCATACGTTTTTAAGACAAATTCCAGAAAATCTGTACCCAATTTAAACTGGATTGTAACTCTTTTAGAAAGACCATTCTAGAAGCCCAAAATTGCAACAAAGCACCTTTTAACATAGTTGATTCCTTTATTAATATAGAATGCAAGAGAAATCTGCTCCCTTAATCACAGACATTTTGCAATTCAGTGGAATACTTTTTTCAAAACAAATTCCAGATAATCCATACCCAATTTAAACTGGATTCCAAAAGTTTTGGAAAGACCATTCTATAAGCCCAGAATTCCATCAAATCAACTTTTAAAATAATTACTTTAATAATTTAGAATGCAATGGAAACTTCCTCCCCAATCACAGATATTTTGCAATTCAGTGGCATGCCTTTTTCACAACAAATTCCAGAAAAACTTTACCTAATTTAAATTGGATTCAACCTTTCAGTCTTTGTAAACTCAGTTTACACCGATATGGAAGATGGCTTCTCTTATTAGTTTTCAACGTCATTTGAATGGCTGACTCCAGAGTTCACAAAATCTCTTTTAAACACAATTACATTTGGTTCTTCTACTGCAGTCACACTGCTCAAAAGGTTGATCTTTAGCTCTTTACCTTCACTTTAAAGGCCGCTATAATCACAGCCTTAGTATCTGTACCATGGAATCAGGCGAAATTTACCCGTTTGCTGAAAAAGTCTACATCTCATCCGAATTCACGGAGCAATTACTGTCCCATCACTGAACTGCCAGAAGTAATACAATTTTTAGATACACATATCAATAGTCACATCCTTGTTTTTTGGGGGGGAAATCTGTGTTGGTCTTAGCACAATTACACTTTAGATCTCTGCACAGGACCTACACAGCCTTTGATCTCTGTCTTTGATAACATCTAATGAATGTTGAATTGGGGGGCAGCAGAGCAGCATTAATCCTATTGGAACTCTGTCAATTTTAATACCCTCACTCATGACATCGTATTAGACTAATGAATGTAGTATTAGAGAGTCGGTGCTGGAATGGATATGACCATACATTACAAACAGAAGTCAATAATTGAGAATGTTATCTTCTCAGACTGACGTTAAGCAAGTAAATCAAGGGTGGCCTTATGGAGCATCGTTCAGGCCCAGTAGTCTTGGGTCTGAACGATGCGCTTTCAATGCTTTCCAGCACACTGGTTCCACATATTGTTTTTCTTCTGTGTATGTTCAGGGGATCAAAGCTAAATCTTGAACAGCTGGAATAGTTTGAGGATCACATAGCTTCAAATAATGCACATCCATAACTTCCACCCAGGCTCTGAAATCTCCTGTTCATTTCTTGCTGTGTCACCAACCTGGGTCGTTTCCTGCACCTTAAGTCTTAGCATGAGTATCTCTTGCTGTTTTACCTAGGCTTTGTCATTTCCCGTGTTTGTCCTTCAGCACTTCTTGCTGCTTCAACTATCCCCACCGCAACATATTATATTCAGTGTTTCAGGTCTCCGCTAGGTTCTTCTTACTGTTTGCCCCACACAGTCCCTATTACTTCACAAGTTGTTGGGTTGTGCTAATCAGTGTCATTCACCCTGGCACTCTTTGTCGCTCAACTGTACTTAAACACCTCTTGCTCAGTTGTTCCTCCAATCTATATTATTTCCTGTTTCAAAGAGCTATCTTTATGCACATCCAGTTTCGTCCTCCACCAAAGGCCATTCTATCTCCAGCGCCTTAAGGTTGTGGCTCTGCACATGTATGGTATTTATACTGTGCAAATCTAGCCAAAAGGGTGCGGAGCACTATACATGGTCAAAGGCAAGATAAAAGTTGACAAGTAATAGGAAAGGACGCCGAGTTGTGGACAGTTAATGCCTTGTGATGCAGCATTCTTCAAAGAGGCAAATCTTCAACTCTTTCCTAAATTGGAGCAGCTTTGGGGTGATCCTGAACCACTCACCGACTTGTTTTTCATATCTTGGAGTTTTGCTTTGACTATATCGCCAACCCCGGATCTGTTATTTACTTTTTGTTAGCACTGCCCTTTAGAAGTTTATATGTAGAGTACTCCTACTATGCATTCCCTAACCTAGATGCCTAGGGTGTATGCATGTCTTCTGCCAGGATTCCCCATTAGATGATCCAACCCCATTACCTGAAGGGAAAGAATGTAGGTCCTCGCCGTGGTCACAAGTTGGGCATCCCTCCCAGAGCGATCAGCAAGCAGCTGGGCTGAGGTGTCAGCGTATAGTGACCTCGCAAATGACAGCAAGTGCTCCTCTGCCCAAACCCAGGAAATGCTTGTTTATTTATAACAAAAAGCATCCTTGCTCTGAGCTGAGACCTCTAGTCAGGCCGCCATTGTTTATGTTCAATGGATAGCTGCGTCAGCACATAGACGAACAAAAAACAACCGCATTTGCACAATGTATGTTCAGCCCTTGTATGGGATGTTCAGGGTACTGTGATAATGTTCTTACTAAGTGGAAATTGTAAGCAATGTAGTTTCAGAGAAACAAATTTCTCATTGTCATGCATGCAAATGCATGTTAAAAGTCATTGAGTGAAATTGAAGGCAACTTAGGAAACTTGTACTTATTTAAAATGGCAGCGTTTTTCCTCGGGCCTAACTAAGACACGACACTTCAACATTTCTGACTGTGTTGCCCACCCATGCTGTTATTTTCCTTTTTTAGGGCTGTGCTCTGATGCCTGAGGGGCCCATTGAAGGGTGCTTATTGCTTTATTTTATATAATTCAAACAGCAGCCAGGGGCCCATTTCCTTCCTTCGCTGGGGCCCATGACAATGGCTGCGGTACTGGTCCTGCAGCGCTTCTTTCTGTACTAACCATCCTGACTCTGCCATTGCCCAACTAGTGTGGCTGCCACTCAGCACTTCCTTTTTGGTCGAATCTCCCTGCCACTAAGGGCACAGGTGCTGCCATCTGCCATTGGTGAAGATTAAAAGCTTTATCTGCGCTCAGCCCTTAGCATGAGCACTGAAATGCTGAGCAGCTGGTGCAGGGGAGAGGGAGTGCTGTACTCACTCTGCACAGAATGCTTTTCCAATACACTGAGAATTTTTACCAAAAACAGACCGACGTGGCAGTCTGTTTCGATCTAGTCCAAAGAGGCCCGAAGGAAAACTCCAAGAGCATAATGAAAAACGAACATATGCACAAAGAGTTTCACTGGGGAAGCAGCCTGGAGCACTGCGGCAAATGCAAACAGCATTAAGTGCCACACAAAGACAATGAGATTCACTGATCATTCTATACGTATAGCACACTACTGCCTATGTGTAATGAAGACCCCTTATCTGGGCAGAGCCTCATAGTTACGGTCCCTAAGACCATGACTAGCTTGGGTAACTTGATTTTAAAAACAAACAGCAGGACATTCCACAAACCTAGAAGGACTACAATTTTTCATCGGCCAGGGGTATAGAATGACTTAATTGTCAATGCTCACCAACACAAAGCACAGACAATGAGGCATTAAACAGAATTAAATGCAATCTGTACACACAGTATCATCTCTGTTAACCAGAGCACAAGTCCTAAAAAAAAGAAGTGGGGGTACCAACCAAGTTAGGCAGTATGCAAGTGACATTACAGTGCATGAAGTGACATCAGATATTAAGATCTCACACATATGTTTAGCAGCTCTATCATGAGGACATTTAGACGCATTAGATTTAACAAATGAGATTTTGCGTTGGGGTTGAACCAAAAAAGTGGTGCAATCCCAATCCAAAATCTGGGCCTAAACTAATGCATGAATTTTTTTTTTTTTTTAAACTCTGCCACAAAGAAATTGGCAACAAGGAGAAACATGGCAGTAGATCTGTTCTGCTTAATTGTTTGCAAAGTCTGCATTTTAAAATATCTTATGTGGTTAATGCACCTGCTACAGAGATCTATGGGCCCGATTCACAAAAGTAATCTGAGACAAAATCCTAACTTTACGACTTTCGGTATTCACAAAGGGCATTTAGGAGTAGTAAAGTTAGGATTTTGTCTCAGTTAAACTTAAGTTTTGGTCTTAAGTTTAACTTAAGTAAAACTAAAGTTTAACTGAGACAAAATCCTAACTTTACTACTCCTAAATGCCCTTTGTGAATATCGAAAGTCGTAAAGTTAGGATTTTGTCTCAGATTACTTTTGTGAATCGTGCCCTTTGTTTGCCCACTAAATCTCAGGGAATAATAATAATGGTAAGATAACTCTAGTGGTTAACACTTTTGCTGGAGAGATCTGTGTTTTGTCTAGTCCCAGATTTGGATCAAAGTAGTATAGAAGGCTAATGTGTCTCCTGCAAAGCACATCATGTAACATGCAGATGACAGATTTTTATTTTATGCAGATAGGTAAGTGGGTCACTGCTTTTAACACGGAGCTCATTTTGTTACCTGCAGTTCCTAAATTGTAATCCTTCTACTATAGCACAGTGAGCTATGAAGGACATGTGAATTCTACACCATGTAACCCTCGAGGTCATATATAAGGCATCTTGTAAATTGATTTACACACTTACATGATTTATTGTCAATGTATAATGTATATGTTACATAAAGCGCTCTGACACCCTGCATTAGGATGAGCAGTGATATAAAAGAAATAAAATAGTGGTATATAAATTGCTATTTTTCTAACTACTGGAACAGATCAACACCGCTGACATTTTTACAGTGCATGAATACCTCTTACATACAGGGACTGAGCAAAGTCAAAAGCATGCCTCTCTTAAGTACTTGTGAAGTGATAACAAGCTGTGTGCCTTTGTTTTCACTCCGTTGCCTTTGCATCTAAGAGTGAGGCTCCAGACCACGCCCAGCCAGGATCATATTGGAACAAAAGGAGGCCCGATGGCCCCTTAACTTCGGCCTTTATCTTTGGCCCAGTTGGAGGTGAAAATAAAGAAGCCATCTCTCAGTCTGTACCTTGCTGATGGGAATGGAAAGCAGACAACATGCAGGTGATGCTGAACGTGTCCGGTGTCTGAAAGAAAATTACACCAGGACTAGCTCAGTATATTTCAGTGGGGACGAGCTTCTTGGCAGGGTAGACGGCATTTATGTTGTAAAAATAGTGGGTGGACACTGTCTACCGGCGTGTACCCCTGACTTGTGCTCTGCTGCTAACTAAATTGCATTCTGTTGGGGGCTACTAACTAATTCTACACTGGAACACATGAAACATTGCCTCCCTATGTGTTCAATAAACCCTCTCAGAATACCGGGATGTGTTAAAATTACTGAAATCAGCATAGGTCGTGAAAAACAAGGCCCGTCTGGGCAAATCTGGGACGCCTTGATTTTCTTGCCTAATTTCCAAGTACTCAGAGCATCTCCCTTTGCCAAACAGTATTTATACAAGCATGTCTGCTAAGCATGACTGCTGGTGTCAAAATATTGCGTTATAGGAGACAGGTGAGCGTGGACAAGTGCATGTTTACAGTTCTTTAACTACTTGGCTGCTAAGTCGTTTCCCTCTAGAATGCTGAGCCCTTTTCTGACACTGGAATTGGTCTTGCTTAAATAATAATAATGTTTTGCACCCAAAAGGTATCCAGGCCAAAACTGCATCCACTGGAACCCAGGATTTGTGTATTACCTTGGAGGAAAAAAGCAACATTTTGGTATATTTTTTTAAAAAAGGGAAAAGGGTTATATGCAGAAAAGTGTGTTTTAAAAAAAAAAAATGGCATGAAGAAAAGGTTTTCTGTAGTAAAATCACCATCTTCCGAGCTATCAGGGGCAAGCAGAGTTGTAAAAATAAACATTTTTTACCACAGTTTCTGCATTTTCCTCAGTGGTAGTCCATTTTCCTATTTTATGTGGTTTCAACCTACTTGCAGTTTGTGGTAGAAATAAATGTGAAATTCATGGGTGAATCCAGAAAGTGAAACAATTCTGAAAAGTAGACACATTTCTAAATTCCGAAAGGGGACATTTGTGTAGATCGCTCGTGATTTTCCCAAAGAAACTAATAATTGAAATAAACGTAATGTTAATAAAAAACGTACAAATTGAAATTGATGATGTTTTAATCTGTACTTTTTTGCCCAGATAGTCCATTTACAAAATGAATATACCATTACCTCCGTCAGACCTTTATGGTTGTTGGGATATATTGTGTTAGTTGGATGTTCAAATACATACAATACCCAGCGCAACAACTAAACTGCAGCTTATAATAAATTTTCATTGTGTACAGACCATGCAGCAATTCATATGGTAAAATCAAATAAAAGGAAACATGCATTTTTCAAATCTGCCCAAGATACTGAATGGCTATTTGTATAATTCTGAATTGGAGGTTACCCATACTTTCATGTAATTCAGAGGCATTTTACAAAATGTGTTCTTTCTTGCACAGTGATTTATATTTGGAAGCCAAAATTCGAGTAAAATGTAGTTGATAATAACACATTTTCTACTATTCTATGATACCACACGACACAATAAATTTTTTATCTCACTTGTGTGGCTTTGCCTGGCACCTGTGACAGAAAAGACTCTAATACGCGACGTAAAGACATCACATTTTTGTCATGAAAAAAATAAAATGTTGGCGATGTGTGTAGCTTCAGAATTTGGGCCCTAGGCTCGGTCGTCACCTTGGAAACCTACCAAAACTAGAAACTCGGAGAAGTTCGAGGCTGTGTGACTTACATGGCTCCCTCTACCTTTTCATACCCAGAATGCCCTTCAAACCTCATACTCTGGCTAAAACAAGCATTTTATCACTATTTCTGCAAGGATCAACAACATTTACCATCCAGCGCTCCCACACTTCTCACGATAACAATGATACCCTGCTTGTTTGCAAGAGCCTATCGCCTGTGACCCTGTGACAAGAAAGGACTAAACTTGGAACTATATGAAGACCACTTTGACTTTATCTGGTCACAGTTTTTGTTTTTTGAGTGAAGGAGAAGCTTGGGAATGCTGGGTGGTAGGACGCTTGTGGATCCCAACAGATTCCTGAATTTTCTCTCACAGAAATCTGAGGAAAATAAATGATTTAGCCAAAGTTTAGGTTTTGCAGAGTATTCTACTTAAGAAAATGTTGGTCGATCTAAACAAGTGATACCTCCCTGGACTATCCTGGGTGTTTTCAGAAAAGCCCAGGGTTTGTAGGACTCCCAGGTTGCAAGCTAACCTAGCATGAGTAGCTCTTAAATGTTTGTCTTAAAAATATATATCCCTGATGTCTGAGGAGCTTTCTGCCCCCTTAGGATGGATGACTGGGGGGTAAACCCCCCACGAATTGACACTCCAGGTGGGCAGAAAGGCTGAATTCATTTTTTTTCTGGGTGGGAGCCGTTGCCATGCCGCACACCCACCCCTGAGGTTTTGTTGGTAGATATCTGCCCAGGATAATGCTCCTGCGGCGATGCCATATTAGGGATCCATTGGGGAGCAATATCATCGGAGAGGGAAGATAATCCCCTTCTCAAAGATACCTATTCCATGAAAACTGGTGTTTGGAAGACAGGAGGCAGGGCTGCGTTATGCCCTCCAAGCTCAGATGGAAGTGAAATTAAAGCAAGCCAATAGGCTCATTTTACTTTCAGCATAATGACGTCAGCGTCACATGCGTGCTGAACATCAGAGTGTTGGAGAAGATTTCCCCCAGCAGCCTGACCAGAGAAAAAGGAAAAAAAGAGAATCCTCTGGTCAGAACACCAGAGGGATTTACTGGCTTCAGTGCTAGGATGTGTCTTTAGTACATAAGAGGTAATGCTAATGGCGTGTTCAACACTTTCCTAGCACTTAAGTGTTTAACAGGCTTTCTTAAGTGAGAGCAAATAAAGCAATGAGAGCGATTTATGGGTCATTTAATGTCTGGTGCGCAAAGTGAGGCTTGACGTGCAACCGTTTTTTGTGCCTATTTTGTAGTGATTATTTCTGTGTTTAATCCCATCTCTATATCTACTTAGCACCAGGGAAGTAAGAGGGCAGACTGCTTGGGAGCACAATTCGAGCTCAGCTCTAAGGCAATGATTACAAATCAGGCATAGCAGAATTACCATGTGTAATTCAACACTGCTTGATCAGGCACCTGGTTATCCCGGGTGTGGGAAAACCAGCTCTGATTATACCAGCTTAAATCCCAGCCAGTAAAATAACTTAAGGCTTTAGCTGCAACAGCACCTAGGCCTCAGAAGCCGGCAACCCCACCTTTTTTCTCTGGCAAGAGGGGAGCTAGAAGTAGTCTTTCCCTTACCTCCTCTACCCTCCTTTCCCCTCTTACTTCATCCCTGCTGCACACAAGAGCAGGTGGTAAATAAGTGTGTTAAAACCCTTGGAACAGAGAATACCATGCAGAATACCTTATAGTAATTTCATCTTTGCATAGCTATTCTCCATTCTGAGGGGTTTAAATCTGAATTTCTCAGGAGTGGCAGGGTGTTAATGCACAGTAATGTGATTTTGAGATTTATAATGGATGTTTGGTGTACTATGCCATCTCTAATACTAGGTGTTTTAGCTCGTTCTTTAACACAAAGCTATAAGCAATAGACCTATCTGAAGTCGTGGAAGATGAACGCGACTATCTGGCCTTGGGAACTTTTCAGTCCACATAAAGCCCGTTTGCCATTTACCTCTAGACGGCCTTCTTTTTGTAGGCGTGAATGAGCTGTTAGCAAAAGCTAAGAATTAACTGATAATGCTTTGCATCCTCAGTGGAGCAGTCCAATGGGCAAGATTGAACAAAGGATCACTTTAAAAATTATCTAGACATAGCAATGTGGGCAGGGTGCAAGAATATGGTTGTCAGAATATTGTCTGACAAAAATATCATGTCCCAAATATTGGTTAAAAAATACTGCCCCATAAGATTTTACTGCATAGGCTAAGGCAGCTTTATCAATGTCAAAGCTGCTCTAAGTTTAAAAAACTGAATTGTGTTACTTGGTTTAGGAACAAGGTAGAAGTTAAATTCCTATGGCAATTTACTAAATAGTGATGATCTAATTCAATGCAAATACTAGATTTTTAGTACAAATGCCACAAAGGAATTGTAGAGATACTGTCAATGTCTGCCTAATGAAAATAGGCCTCTCTAACTAGTTCTGCCAAGCAGGCCCCTTTTGGAATATCTGTAATCAGATTTCACCCAACTCAGAGATCTGCCCACAGTAGTATGACATATAATTGCTGAGTCCTGTACTGAGAAGACAATGGGCCTTTAGGTGCAGCAGCAGCCATGCTATGAGCTCACTATCATCAATTAAATGGAAATACAAATGCAGAAGCTCACATTACCAGTAAACATCAAGCTGTACTATCTTGGTAGCTGTGAAGGGAAAGAGGAAAGTTGAGGACACGGCCCACACAAATACAAGCAGGGCTTTCTGGAATTTTCATCTCCGGGTCAATCTCCGGGTCAGCAGCACAGCACATATGGAAAGGGCCTTTTAAACAGGATTTCCAGTAAACCTACAGGCATCTCTCACCCAGAGCGGTACAAGGGGGATAGAACCAGATGGAGTATATGTTCCCTGATGGAAAAAAATGGCACCTACTTGTAATGGGAACGTCAATGGGTGGGCCTGAGCAGCCACAAAGCAGAGAAAACCTAGTGAATGATGCTTTCTGTGGTAGCTTTATCCATATGTCAGAGGAAGTACTGAAAAATCTGGAAGGGAGCAATATGGTAACATTTCTAGGGAAGACTTAGTGACCCCCCCACCAACTACTTCTATAAACTGGACTCCCACTGTCTGGAAATCAGTGTGTTGCTTGGAGCCAAGAGGACAAGAAGAAATATAAGAAGAAGGAGACTGGTCTTGTAGAAGATTCCGGTCTGCGTGGGAGAGGCCTGAGGGCAGTTTCTGTTCACTTCTGTATCAGGAAATATACAAGGTTACTCTGAGGGACAAGGAAACCTATCCTTTGCTAGCCCCACCAGGATCAAAGGAGTTCAGGACTATCAAAACTGAGGCTGCTAGCTGTAGAGCTTGTGCCCCTATGGCTGGGGAACTGTGGTGGGCCCAAAGAGACAGAGGGAGCTGCATCTGCCACAGAAAAAACCAGCAAGGACAGTGGTGACTGGACATTTGAAAATGCCTCTAAAGATCAGGTTACCTTCCTTCAGTTACACCTTCTCTGGTAGAGACTCTATCTAGTCACAGATTCCTTACTGCAGAATTATACACAGGCATCAGACTGGATTCAGAAATTTATCATGAGCAGTACCTCTGCATGCTGGTAGGTGGCGTCGCTTGGCTCTGTGTGGTGTCGTCCATGTCGGGGGTGACGTGTATGTGCCTATATAGGCACCACCACAGTGCGTGGACATCAGTTTCTTTTCACAACTTTCCACGCCAAGGAGTACAGAACCACGAAGAACACTGAGCACTGGTGTGGAAAACTAGGGCCCTGAAAGGGGAACAGCCCTGTCCCTAAGAATCCATTTGCAGAGTGGGGAGGATGGGTGGGTCGGTAAGTAATCTGCGGCTATCTAGAGTCTCTACAAGATATGGTGTTACCGAAGGTAAGTAACTTGTTCATCTAATAGAGACTTCTAGTCGCAGATTCCTTACCTTAGAATAGACACCCAAGCAATACCTCCCCAAAGGAGGGTCTTCAAAGTAATTTCACACCAACAGTCCTGCAGGACAAATGGGCAAAGTCCCCCTGCCGACAGACCCGGCTGTCCAGGCAGTAGTGCTTCTTGAACGTGTGCAGAGAAGCCCACGTTGCTGCCTGGCGGATGTCCAGGACCGGGACTCCACATTCTAACGCAGTGGTCGCAGCCTTTGCTCTGTTCTTACTGTGCACCAATGTGTGCTCATTCCACCAGACAGATTGTCCAAGGCTGGTCTTGCCTTTTTAGCGTATCCAACACTATATAATTCATCGACTGGTAGGTTGGCACACCTCTTACTGTGCACAGACATATAACAATGTACTTTGTGGCCATATAGTGCATGTCATCTTTTGAGCACATCAAATTTTGGACAATCTGTTCTTACTGTGGCTCAATGTGTGTTCAAGCTGGGAAGTCATGCTCAGATAATATCTTGTATCAATTTCCCTTGGCTGGTGATGGAAAGCTAGACTTTGTCAGTACTTCACACTGTTTTCTTTGTTTTGGTGATGGACACTTTCTCGTGTACTTGGTAGCCAGATGAATGGCTTTTAATTAAGAAGCACTTAATGGACAGTGCATTTTGTGAATGTGTGGTTCAGCAATTTGACATTATGTGTTTGCAGGCTTTGGATGTTATATGGGGTGATTGTATGTGGCACTCCTGAGGAAGCCACTTTAGCAGAAACGCATGTTGAGGATGATTGGTCAAGCCACATCAGATGAAAAATTCAACATTTAACACCTATAAAATGACTATTTAGCAAGACCCGACAGAGCTACGTCAGATTCATATGAATTAAATTGTAACAAGTGAGGGATGTGAAAGTATGATGAATGTGTGTGTATGAAAGTTATGGGTTATACATTTTGGTAAGATTTTAACTATTGTGATATTGTTCGAAGACTCATTGTCAAGTCATGCATATGATGGAAAGGATAATGCTGTTGCATTTTAACCAATAAATTGTTGTACTAGAAAAATTGATAAAATAAATACATGTTGGAGTGAATTAAAATTGTCATGTCAAATTGAAGACGCATGACGATTAGTAAGTAAGGTCAGATGGGGTTCTTTCTTCTTGTATTTGGCTAGTGTTCCCTGATCATTGATGAGTCAAAACAGGGGGTCCTTTATTATCTTAATGCCATAGGGGATTTGAACAAGGATGGCTGATCTGGCAACCGCAGAAATGCAGAGATGGCAAAAAGATAGCCCATTAAAGTGCCCAAAGCATAGCTCTGCTTGGCAGGAAAAATAATTAACAGAAGTACCTGAGTAAGGGGAGCAGAAAGGGGGTCAACCTGTTTTTCTGCACATTGTTGGAATGGAAAATGTTTTTAGTCGACTTCCCCTTGCATTGTACGATTTAAGTCAGCATTTGCGGCACCATTTTGTATTCATCCGCCATTTTGTACCATGACCGAAACCAAGCTTCTGTCTCATTCTGTTTGCCTCAGCAGAAAGTAGCCTCAATGTTTTTTTTTTATTTCTCCAAGGTTGAGCTTCGCTGCACTAAGTATTAGACTGTCTAGTCATTGCATACCTTTCCGGTTAGATAGGCCTGCTCCCACCCTTAGAGCGACGGGCACGGGCAGAATAACCTTGAAACGGAGATAGCATGTACCCGGTCTTAGGATTGTACCTCATCCTTCTGTGTCTCCTTTGTTCACTAGCTACTAACTGGAAAATTCCAGTCTGGGCGTGTCCTTAGGGGTACTGGAAATGCATATCATGTATCTCCATGTTGGCGGGGGTCAGTCCCTCTGCATCAATCCAAGGAGGCTGGTCAGACTGGACTCCGCTCGAGTGTATGACTAATAAATAACTTTGGTTTGTATTCTCCACTGTCGACCCACTCTTCATTTGTTTGAAAGGCTGAGAGGTGGTCGCGAGTGACCCGGGTGACCCTATTCGGGTCACTACCTTCAGTTGGCGCCCGAACAGGGACCCCATCGGGTGTGGCCCTTCCTCGCCCACAGACGGGTGAGGAGGTCGGGCCGCATCGGGTCGGACGGGCGGACCGGGGATCCCTGCACGAGAGAGTCTGGTACTCGCAGCTGCCCAGTCTGTCTGACCAGGCGGTGCCTCGCCCAGTGGTCATCACGGCTGGGGTCCTGAACGGCGAAACCCTTGGATCTGACCGTTTGATCCGAAGAGTCGGCAGTGGAGAATAAATTTGTTTGGCCTGTGTGCACCAGGTGAGTTTGCTTTGGTTCTTTGTGGCTATGGTGCCATTTTGGTTTGTGTTTGGTATGGTTTGAGGACCGTTTTTGCACAAGCGCTTGAATTTGTTTGAGTTCTTTGTGAACATGGTACCACTTTGGTCTGTATCTGATGAGGTCTGAGGACCAGTTTTGGTAAGATATTTGCAAATATCTGCTCTGCATCAATAGTGAACTTGTTTCCGTTTGAAAGATGCTGTGTGTTAGTAAAATGTTTTGTTTGTGCTGTCGTTGTTGTTCTACTGATGCTCGATTGGAAGAAAGTCAGCCAGCGCCACCAGAAGGCACCCCTAATTTTGACATGTATGTCAAACATGGCCTTGGCCCCATTATGTTTAGTACGTTATGGCACAAATATACGAGGGACAATGCCGAGTTGCAGTGGCCGTCGACGGGCACTTTCAATGAACAGAAACTTAATTTTCTGCAGGATAAATTGTTTGCAAAAAGAAGTAGACAGTCGATGTTTGATTCCCTCAGAACATGGCAAAAGGAAGCTAGACAGAGACGAATGAAAGGAGAGAAGGAGGCACGGAAGAGAAAAATGCAGACGGTGACTCAGAAAGCTGTAGCGTATGATAGAGAGAGAACAGAGAAAGGGATAGAGTGTGCTGATAGGAAGTTTCGATTGCAATGTGAAAAGTCTTATGTTGCTCGAGAAGAAAATGATACATTTGTGGAGGAATTGTTAGATGCTCGACCTCCACCCCCATATGCCCCGCAGAAAATATATCCTGCCATCCCACAGTCACAATCGCCCGTCTCCTCTGCTTCTGCTGTTTCTGTTTCTTCTGTCATTGATCCAGCTGCTTTGGCCACCGCGCCTTCTGTCCTTTCTTTGGCTTCGCCTTCTGCGCCTGCGATGACCGCGAGTCTTCCTGCTACGCCTATTGTTTCGGCATCTCTCTCTCTCCAACTCTTACACCTACGACACAGCCATTGGCGACATTGGTGCCCGTTCCCTCCGTTACTACTCCTTCCCTTTACCTTCATTCCCCGACGGTACTGAGTAGCGGAATGCCTGTACGGGGATTAGGGGATGGGGACTGGGCGACAGCTAGGGAACGATCGGGCAGATACTGATACGATCTGATGTGGGCGATGAAGAGAAGAAGGTGGTAGCCAATCAGGCCGCTTAGTGGGCTCGTCACCCCATTTACAGCGTGGAGGATGTGTGGAGTGTGATGAAAGATTATGAGCCGTTTGTGCAGCAGCATGCCCTTAAGCACATGTCGGCTACTTTGATTGGACTGTGGGAACAGTGTTTTAACGATGCTGCACCCCAGATTATTTATGATATTAGGGACAATGTGTATGCTGCTGATATGGTACCTGGTCAGGTCTTTGGTAATGTCCCAACACTGATCGCTTATCGAGGTAGGCTGCTTGAGAAGAGCCCGAAGACAGTGTCCCAATTCCCGATGAGGGAAGTGCACCCCATATATCACCCTGAGATACCAGAACTACGGGATCAGCATAACATTGTTACTAGACCCCGGATAGAGGCCCGGTTCCAGGAATAATGGGTTTATACTCCATGGAAGAGGAGTGAGGTTTTGTCCCTTAAGACTCAGTTACCCGACCCTAGGAAGAATCCTACTGCATATTATAAGGAATTGACAGAGGCAGCTTCATTAACAGTGATGACGCTTGCAGATATTGAAATGTTCTTTGGTTTACTGGTTCCCATTGATATTTGGAGGCAGGTACACACACAGGACCATGTTGCAGAATTGGGTGGTACTTGGGATCAGATTAAGGCGTGGGACCAGGAGAGGAAGCCTGGTGAGAAGCCTAAGGCTGAGATACTAGCTTTGCCTGGCCGGATTATTACCTATACGCATTCTCTTATTCCACCAAGAAGGGTAGATTGGGACAAGTTAACGGCATGTCGTCAGAAGAAAGATGAAAGTGTGTCTGATTTTTTCACTCGATTTGAAGGTGTGTTTTGGGATTTTAGCGCACAGGACTTGTCGGTGGAGGGAGGTGTCCGATTGTTCGTTAATAGATTTGTTACGAACTTGCTTCCTGAGATCGCAACTCGGTTGCAGGCTTCGGAGAGCACTTGGACTACCTCCTCCCTTTCTGTAATATTGAGTATGGCACAGTATTATGAACACAGGGAAAATGAGGAGAAGGTGGAGAAAAAGCACAAAGAATTGAAGACGGAGGTGTTATTGCAACAGGCTTCTCGAGGGAATGGTAGAGGACGTGGTGGTCCGGACCGACAGCTTCCGCGTGCTAGCAGGAACACTACGCCTGTAGGACCGAATCAGTGTACGTACTGTAAAGAGGAGGGACACTGGTGCAGCGAGTGCCCGGTGCTTCTGCAAAAAGTGGCGGTCCCGAGGGGACGAGGGTATCGTGGACGGGGGCGTGGAGATGGTGGCCAGGACAGGGTTCAGGTTGCTGGGACATCGAAGGGTCACACTGACCAGAACTACTTTGACGACCCTAGGGGCAAACAGTATTACCACGATGACTATGATTTGGATGAGGTGACAGGAATGTCTCACAGCTAGGACAGCCAGGGACAGGGTGAAGGACCAGTTCAGATACCTGTAGATCAGCGCGGTCTTTACATTACTGCAGATTTGCATGGTTCAGCTAAGGAATTTTTGGTGGATACAGGTGCTATGAATAGCTCTATTTCCCATTCACTGGTCCCCGGGGCAGCTCTGTCTGGCCTTAATAATGTTTCGGTAGGATTTTCTGGTGTACCGGATGTAAGCCCCATTTCCAATCCTCTCACATTGACTATAGGTCCTTTTACTGTGGATTCGCCATTTTTGTTGACCTCTAATTGCAGAGAGAATTTGATGAGCTTAGATTTATTAAAGAAGTTGCATGTGACAATTTATTGTTCTCCGGAAGGTGTTTACATGACAATGGGTCCGAATGTGGTCAGCTCTAAGCAGTGTCTATCCAAAGATGCACCCCTCCCTGCTGAATTTAAGGATGTGCCGCCCACGTTGTGGGCAACAGGTGACACGAATGTAGGACTATTGCAAATTCCCCCGGTTTCCATTAAAGTTAAAGGCAATGCCATCTTCAATCAATCACGGCATTTATAGAGCGCGCTACTCACCCGGGAGGGTCTCAAGGCGCTGGGGGAGGGGGTAAGTTACTGCTCGAACAGCCAGGTCTTGAGCTGCTTCCTGAAGGAGAGATGGTCCTGGGTTCGCCGAAGGTGAGTGGGGAGGGAGTTCCAGGTCTTGGCTGCCAGGTAGGAGAAGGATCTTCCTCCGGCGGTGGTTCTGCGGATGCGTGGTACGGTGGCGAGGGCGTGGCTGGTTGATCGTAGCTGGCGTGTGGGCGTGTAGAAGGTCACGCGGTCGTTGAGGTACTTTGGGCCCAGGTCGTGGAGGGCCTTGTGTGCGTGGGTGAGGAGTCTGAACGTGATTCTCTTGCTGACGGGGAGCCAGTGCAGGTCTTTCAGGTGTCCGGTGATGTGGCTGTGTCGGGGGATGTCCAGGATGAGTCGTGCGGAGGCGTTCTGGATGCGCTGGAGTCTTTTTTTAAGTTTGGCTGTGGTTCCGGCGTAGAGGGTGTTCCCATAGTCCAGTCGGCTGGTGACGAGTGCCTGGGTGACGGTCTTCCTGGTTTCAGTGGGGATCCATCTGAAGATCTTGCGGAGCATGCGCAGGGTGTTGAAGCATGAAGATGAGACGGCGTTGACTTGTCTGGTCATCGACAGGGAGGAGTCCAGGATGAAGCCCAGGTTGCGTGCGTGGTCCGTTGGCTTGGGTGCGGTGCCCAGGGCCGGGGGCCACCAGGAGTCGTCCCAGGCGGAGGGTGATGAGCCCAGGATGAGGACTTCCGTCTTGTCTGAGTTCAGTTTAAGGCGGCTGTTCTTCATCCAGTCGGCGACATCTCTCATCCCGTCGTGTAGGTTGGCTCTGGCGGTGGTGGGGTCGTTGGTGAGGGAGAGGATCAGCTGGGTGTCGTCGGCGTAGGAGATGATGTTGAGGTTGTGTTGGCGTGCGATGGCTGCGAGGGGGCTCATGTAGACGTTGAAGAGGGTTGGGCTGAGTGAAGATGCCTCGTATTCCCCAGTACAAAATACCACAGGCAGGGGAGCGAGCTTTGTTGCAGATTATACAGGATCTGATTGAGTCGGGAGTTGTTGAAGAGACGACAGCGAATGTGTGTAATAGCCCTATTCTTCCCGTTCTTAAGAGGGCACATTCAGACTCCTCTGATGATCACCCAGATGTTTATCGTTTTGTGATTGACTTGCGCGCAGTTAATAAAATAGTGGTTCTCAGTTCCCGGTGGTCCCTGATATTACTGCCCTTCTGACGACGATTCCTTCCTCTGCTAAATTCTTTTCTGTCATTGATCAGAAAAATGCCTTCTTTAGTATCCCGATCTATCCCGTTAGCAGGCACTTGTTCGGATTTACCGTAGCTGGCAGAAGCTTTAGATTCTGTCGAGCTCCTCAGGGCTATACTGAGAGCCCTAGCATATATAGTCAAGCCTTGAAAGCCCAATTGGATTCCCTCACGCTTCCCTCAGGTAATGTATTGCTCCAATATGTGGATGATATCCTCATTGCTTCTGACACTGAAAAGGGATGCAAAGACAGTACAGTTAAGTTGTTGCTGCATTTGGCTCACCACGGACATAAAGTGTCCCTTTTTAAATTTCAATATTGTCGACAGGAGGTCACCTATTTAGGTCACCTACTGTCGAAGGAGGGTAGGAGAGTGACCCCATAGCGCATCAGCACCATTGTTAAAATGCCTATCCCAAAAACTCAGAGGGATGTGCGCGCTTTTATTGGCATCACTTCCTACTGTCGACATTGGATCCCTAATTATTCGTTACTAACAAAACCCCTGCTCACGCTAACCACTAAAGATGTGCATGAACCCCTGCCTTGGACGCCTGAATGTCAGCAGTCTTTTGAGCAATTAAAAGTTGCGCTTTGCTCTGCACCTGTGCTTGGTACGCCTGACTACATGAAGCCGTTCGTGCTGTATGTACACGAGACGGCCGGTTGTGCGCTTTCTGTCTTAACACAGGCCTTTGGAGGTAAGCAACGGCTGTGTGCTTATTTTTCTGCTCTTCTTGACCCTGTCGCAAGAGCCCTCCCAAGCTGTCTAAGAGCGGTCGCGGCAGTGGCAATCTCTATAAGGCAATCGGCTGGGCTCATACTTGATACTGACCTCACAGTCATGGTACCCCATGCTTTGGATACACTTTTGAATAAAACCAAGACACAGCACCGCACCAGTGCACGTCTGACCAGTTATGAATTGACCCTCTTTGCACCGCATGTCACAATTAAAAGATGTGCCACTCTAAACCCAGCCACGTTGCTACCCCTCCCTTACGAGAGTGAGGAAATTGATATACATGATTGCATTTTTCAGACAGAGGAAGAAACAAAGGGACGGGTAGACCTGACTGATGTTCCCTTATCTGACCCCCAAGGGGAACTAAACGTCGATGGATCTTGTTTTAAGTTACCAGATGGCATTACAACTGCTGCATATGCGATCACGACACTGCACACAGTAGTTGAGACGTCGCGAGTTCCCTATCAGTCGGCCCAAGCGGCGGAACTCGTTGCCCTTATACGAGCCTGTGAGTTGAGTGAGGGACTGACTGTCCATATTTATACTGACAGCCAGTACGCTTTCGGAGTCGCCCATAACTTTGGGGGACTCTGGGCAGAGAGGGGGTTTCTCACTTCCTATGGGATGAAAATACAGAATGGCCTTCTTATACATAGGCTTTTGTCGGCTCTGACACTCCCCAAGAAATTGGCGATAATAAAATGTAGCGCCCACAAGGCAATAACTGATGATGTGGGTAGAGGGAATGCATTTGCAGACCAGACAGCTAAGGAGACAGCCCGAACAAAGATGAAAAGGATGTTTGTAGCAGGTACAGCAAGGTGGGTGCCCGAGGTTACCATGTTTGAGGATACGTTGGCAAATGTCAAGGAGATTCAGAGCGAGGCAACGATCGAGGAGTTAGCAGTATGGCAGGAAAGCACAGCACGTTTGGATGAGGAAGGGTGTTGGAAGGATAAGTCAGGGAAACACTTCCTTCAACATCGTGCCACAAACTTGCCCCAACAGCACACGTATACCGTCTTGGTGGAGGGACGCCTGGATGCCAAGATGACATTACAGACTTCGGACGAAAGGTCGAATGCAATCAACTGTCACCGCTCAATCTCCACACAAGAAGGCGGAGCATTGACAGGTTCGGGTGGACAACCCTCCCTTGTTGCTGCCACAGAAGATCCTCCCGAAAGGGCAGCCTGATCAGAGGACTGATGGCCATGCCAACAGCTCGGGATACCAAACTCTCTGAGCCCAGTCCAGAGCCACAAGGATGACTTGGGCCCGGTCGTTCCTGATCTTCTTGAGAATGCTGGCAGGAGTGGTATGGGCAGAAAGGCATAAGGTAGGCCTAAGCTCAACTCAAGACAAAAAGCGTCTCTGAGTGAGAGCACCCTTTGAAACTCCAGTGCACAAAACTGCTGACATTGCGCATTCTCGGTGATGGTGAACAGATCTAACCAAGGCTCTCCCCACTGTTGGAAAAGACCTTACACTACCTCCAGATGGAGCAGCCATTCGCTAGGCATCTTTGGCTGCATTTGTTCATCCTGGCGTTCAGAGAGCCAGCCAGGTGTTGAACCACCAGGGATATGCCCTGATGTTACCAGCCATGTCTAGAGGCTCAGGGCCTCCTGACAAAGGGTCCACGACCATACCCCACCCTGCTAGTTGCAGTACCACATGGCGGTGGTGCTATCTGTGAATGCCTGCGCTAGTCTTCCCTTGATGGAGGATAGAAAGGCTGTCAATGCCAGACGGAACGCTTGGAGCTCCAATCTATTGATGTGGAAGTCCGGATTCCACCGGAGACAACAGGACCAGTGCCAGGAAAGGTCGAGGTGGTTAGACCGGCACCGGTCCAGATCCATCTGTGGATCCATGGAGCCCGACTGATGCAGAGGGCGGACCCGCCAGCACGATAACCAGTAGGGGCCCCTTCCGTAACCATCGGGGCCTGAAGGTGAATGGACAGCTGAAATATGAGGTGCATAGCCTCATAAAATTCCTGGAGATGAGAGGAGGGTTGCTCCGGTTCCCGGAAACTCAGGAGAGGCAAGGAGACGGCCCAGACTCAATCGTGGCGCCAGGCCTCGAGTGACTATGCTCCATCGTCTCGTCGGATGACTTCAACAGATCAGGTGAAGTCAAAGACTTCTTCGACTTCTTACTCTTCTTCTTCTTGTGGGACTTACCGGAATGGGACAACTGTGACTGCGACGATGATCGACGCCTCCTCGACTGATCCAGGACCTTACTCTTGACCGGTATCAAGACCATGGCAGCATCGCACGTCAAGCGGCAAGGAGCTTGAGGGATTGCTCTCTCAAGGCTATGAGGTGCATGGCACGACAATTGACACAGGTATTGGAGTCGTGGTTGTGCTTAAGACTCCAGAGACAGAGAAGGTGCGGGTTCATCACCGATATTTGGCAGTGACAGGCACCGTATAGGTTGAATCCAGCCTTCCATGTAGACATCCCTGCCACACCAGGAGACAAGTCTAAAAAATCTTTGACAAAAAGTCACAAAAGAACAGTCAAAACATGACTGGGGGTAGCTCTGCACTGACTGGCGTGGAAAGAAAAGAACGGACATCAACACGCTAGGGTGTCACCTCAATAGGCACCACGCACATCACTTCTGGCGCAGACAATGCCTCGCAGAGCCGAATGACGCTTCCTACCGGCGCACAGGCGTACTGCTCATAAAATTTTTCCAGATCCAGTCTAACACCTGGGGATAATTCTAAGATAAGGAATTTGTGGCTAGAGGTCTCTAGCAGATGAGAGTGGTTATGAAGTCTTTCTCCCATGTCTCCAACAACCATCACCGAGAGGTGGAGACATTTAGAGTGTCAGTACAGAAGTCACATTTACTCTCAATAGTTTTGTGAAACATGGACATCTGTCCCAAGTGAGTAACACTGTGTTTTTGAAGGGCAGTGGTTTCTTAAAATCTGAGATGCAGAAGCAAAAACACAGCCAGGGCTCTGGCGTTCTCAAACTTCTTACACAAAAAGATATTTTATATACTCCAGAGCAGTACAAATTAGTTTGGCAAATATCTCCCGATTTCTAGTCAGGATTTGCTTTATTTTTGTGCCATTCTCGTCATTAAAGGTTTTTTAAGCGAAATTGGCTGGGGAATTTGTCATTAATTTCTTGTTTGTGTAACTCTTTTTATTAACATTTGTGGTTGAAGAGGGGACCTGTGTCAGGCCCATATAGGCTTTAAAAATACACTCTGAAATAGATAGCATGCAAATGATGGTTATAGAAAGAGCATTAACCCCGAAATAGACTATACCTGTCGGATATCATATAACCTCGGCCCCGTAGTCATCATTTATTACCCCATACCTTCTGCCAACCCCAACTTCAGAAGGTAAACCACCCAACAGTGTCCACCCAAATAATCGTAACCGAAGAATAATGGAGACAATATAAGACACACTATAGCGTACCTCTCACATCCGGAGTATTAGTAAAGAAAGAAAATAAAGTCTTGCCTAACCACAATAAATAAAAAAGGCCATGGGCCCTCCACTGTGGTGTAAGGGCTGAGTTAGGGGGGCCACCACTTAGCTGAAAATATATTTCAGCACATACAACAGGCGAGTACCGTTCATTTTACAATCAAACGTTCCACTGCAAGTATGGACCACAGTCTATAGTACCACTGGGTAGTGATGGGCATTCTGCTTTTTTCCAGTTGTGGGCTATTGTCAGTTTCACAGCTCCTAGGCACTGAAGGCACATGTGCTATTCGTGAGCCATCATTGCTCTCAGCGAGGCTGGTCTGTCGGATACCGTTTCGACAGCATGTCTCTCCGCACCTACAAAAGCTCCACTGGCTTCCAGTCGAGAAACGAATTAAGTTTAAGGCTATGACGCTGGCCTACCGGGCCCTTAATGGCAAATGCCCTAGGTATTTGAAGGATAGACTGTGTCCTTATAAGCAAATTCGTACTCTGCGATCCAATTCTCATAATTTGCTGTGTACCCCACGATTTGTGAAATCACGTTTGGGCGGCAGAGCTTTTACAGTCAGAACGGCGTCACTATGGAATGCTTTGCCAGGGCCCCTGCGACAGATCAATTCCGAAGCCTGTTTTAGAAGGGCCCTGAAGACATGGCTCTTTATGGCTGACTAGAGAGGGTTCGCTGGTACTGGTGCTCGCTCTGGGCGCATTTACCTGTTGTTTCAGCACCGGGACACCCCTATCAGGGGTAGCTGTCGCGCTCTATAAGCATCAGTATTATTATTAAGTCCATTGGTCTAAGGACCAGAAGCATCACCTTCCGCGTAGGCCTTATGTAATCATTTGGAGAACTCCTCTTAAAGGATGAAGCACTGGGCAGTCCTACCATATATGAAGTGCCTCTCTCAAAGCTCTGCACCCCCTTCAGCATCTAGGAGAAGCATTGTGATAAATGCGGCGCAATCTGTGGGAGGTGTAATGCCCTCTATGCCAATCTATTCCAATGTTGTAGATAGAGGAGTGTATATCTCTGCTCAGTCTGTCCCATTGCTTAGTTGCACCCTATAATTCCAAGATCTGTTCTTACTCGAAGTCTGTGGAGTTCGTGCACCATGTCATATTAATTTCTTAACTTTAATTATATGTTTGGAGTTCTGTTCATACCCCACAAACACTTTTTTTTCTGAGGGAAATATGCCTGCTTGTGCCACACTACGAAGACTGAGGCAAGTTTTGCGTAGGGAAAAAACGACTTTTACTTTATAAGCACTAGTTTGTTAAACATTGAGGGTTATCCATACTGAGGCCACTCTCTCCTCTGGTATCAATCAGCTAATGTGCAAATAATTAGAGATGATAGAGTTTATACTGTGAGCAAATAATGGCGGTTGAGAATGTGTATGAACAACCTATAAAAGTTCTTCCCAGGTTGGTGGTGGCCTCAAACCTATGTTTCTATTAGACTAGGACCTGTCCCGGGTCATATTCCAACTTCCACTGTGCTCAAGGACATTTCCCATATAATTAGAACTCTCTTGACTGGCCTGAGAATGGTTGTAGGAGCCTCTTGAAAAAAAGCCAAGTAGGTCATTAGAGTCACAGTGGCAGTATTGTGAATGGCATCCATGTACATGCCATGGGATGCTCCATTCTCTGACCAAGCACCAGTTGCCCAAGCTCATATCAACAAGGTATGTGTTCACAGAATAATGTTGGGACAATTCGGTGTCTATGTGAAAAACTGCCTCTGATAACTCACATCAAAGAGGCCAGCAGCTTATGGTGAACGGGCTTCAATGATTCCTTGTTGACACGTAGGGAATTCTGGGATCGCAAGGGTAGTTTGTGCACCGATTGGATTTGGAAAACTCGTAAGAGTAGGTATTTATCGGCCCAGATAAATATCGATCCACTGAGTATAGGCATTTATTGGGGCCAATAAGTAACATATCCCTCCCGTGGGCCAATTGTAATGAGGGCCATAGAAGGTTGACTTTACATCTGGCTTTTGGCTAACTCGGAACCCCACAGAACAGCTGTTACCAACGAAGGAGAAATCGGGAGGGGGTTCCAGGCCCATCCTCACTTTTGGCTCACAGAGCTCAGATCCGAATCAGCAATGTGGAGGCCACTACTCCACACCTACCTAGTGCAGCCAGCCCTCGTGTGAATGAAGCCTGGGTGGAGGCACCTATCTGTCAAGGGGAGGAAGAAAGCTTGGAGGAGTTCCAGCACAAACTCTTTTGAGCAAATGGCAACTGTGCGCTTCTTACTCCCTAGCAAGACTCCACCATGCTGCAAGCAGGGCCATGTTAAAGGTCATTTTGAGAAACCGACAGAAATGAATCTCCTGACACCGGAATAGTTGCAGTTAAAAAATTGGAAAGTTTCTCATGAAGAAAGCAGTCCCTTAATGTAAAATGTTGCTCAGCCTTGACCTCAAGGTCTTTCTGGTAGATGATCAGATTAATAAGATTCCTGCATGTAACTTCTCGAACCAAAATGCCCTTTTACTCATCACTGCAGGCTTTAATTTGTCTTTAGTTACCCAAAACAGTCAATGTCCTAATTCACTGCCCATTCGGAAGATTTGGCAATCCTATATGTAATTCACTAATTCTGATCTTCAGTGAATTGTCCTAGGCGTATCTTAAGAATTTCTACCTTTGGACCCCCCCTTAGGGCACATTTCACATTCAGATTTTTTATTAACTGGTTACATTTATTCCTGGATGCTCTAAACTGGATCAACCCACAAGACAAATCGAAAGGAACTGGATGATGACCCGGCCTCTACACCTACAAGCCTTCCTGTACGCAAGAATATCACCCGCTTGATACCACCTTCTGTCTGTGTAACTTCCCTTCCCACGCGCATCAGCAGAGTTGGATTATGTTGTTTATCTTCTCCCATTGAGTGGGGCCTCACCCAAATGGATTTTATGTATTGAATATGATTTCCCTAATTTTAATTTGTTTCCTTGTCCTCCTATCATTTTCCAGCTAAGGCGCACTTGTGCCAAATGCAATAAAAAGAAAAGAAATGAACGCATAATAAGAACGGGTCATGTTTGCCAACATCCATGATGCGAATTAGGAACATCTGCATAGAACACCGTGAATATAGCATAATGAGGTCTGGCACTATCATCAGAGAAAATGCACAGAAGTTGGATACATGGTATTAAAGAACAGTCCACCTGGGTAACAAATCGAGAAGACTCACACAAACCGGAATGGATGGCAAGTATGATTGTGACGAGAGGTTTTTGGCATCTTCCACTCATTTGTGAACTTGATAACATGTTTCCTCTATCCTTCTCGGCTGCATCCTCCTACATGGTCAAGTCTAAGAAGTAGTTGCATTTCGGCAGCTGCTTCGGCTCCCACCTCCTCTTTTTCCAGCCGCTGTTTCCTTCCTCTCTCTCTTCCCTCGACATCTCCTGCCTGATTGCAACATTCTTTGTGCAGAGGGCAAAAAACACTTACGCTTTTTTTCTGCTCTTTATTTTTGACCTAAAATTGAAGGTTAATTTGCATGTATTGAAAGTCAGAGTCATGGAGCAAGCAGATGACAGTAAGGTGTTATTATTAGCGCAGAATGTAGAGATGCAAATTACTCAATCTAAGGGGCATTTAAATCATCAAGTCGTGTGTCATTCAGCCCTGCACCTGCAGCCCGAGACGTGCCAGTGCAAGAGGGATATTAGTCAGTCGCCAAAAGTTAGTCAGTCAACAAATAAGGACATAGCTACATGCAAAGTCTGACTTGCACGTTAAGCCCAACCAGGAACCTGTGTGTTGGGATTGAAAAGTCCCCTGCCTGGACATGGTGACGGATATGCACCCCTACCCTGAGTGCCCCAGCTGCATGGATACCTGAACCCGTTACTGATTTCTGATCATGGGCGAACACGGATTGTGCATGTGTTTCATGATCTAGGCCTGTCTTATGGTATTGCAGTCTGCTTTGACCAGAAGGGGCGCCCCAAGCGCTACCCTCATGAAGATAGAGGATAAATGCCCTTATCTGGAGATAAGTGAGAACAGTAGATCGGTGGCAGCATACCCGTTTTGTGTTCAGTAGACTCAGTAATGTGACCAGGCCACATTACCAGCGTTACTGGAGTGAGGCCCACTGGTCTTCTTGTGTAATGTTCTGTGGCTATGTACTTAACTTACCCTTGGCCTGCATGGATTGTGCGTAGTGCTGGATGGCACATGATACTTAAGTGTGCAGGCTGGGTTGCATGTGTGTGCCTGTGGATGGTACATAATATGGAGGCCAGTGGGTTCCTTTTCTTGGAAGCCCAGGGCATGGAGAGGTGAGGACTGCATCCGCCAGACAGGAGATGTTTATTGCTGACATTCCTAAGGACTAGGGTGGCACTCACACACCAAAAGGAGAGCAGAGCATCCTCTGTGCACATCAAATGGCTCTTTGACTCGAGAAAGAGCTACTGGACAGTGGGACCAGGAATCATTGACAGGAAGATGGTGGGACTGATAACGTTGACACTGCCAGTGAATGTTGATACAGAGGAGGCTTAGTCCTTTGAACATTTATGGGGCATGTTTCAGTGCAGCTGACAGTCAGGTTTGATCTTCGGTTACTCCCTCGGCTATGTTGTCGGCAACGCAGAACTGAAGCCATTTCTGCTGTGGCAGACTGTCCCTTTGGCAAAGGAGAGTGCAGAGGAGATAGCATTTCAAAGGAGCTGACACTCCCCAACGCAAATTTCAAAGGCCAGATATAATCACATATGTGTTTGGATTTGGACAATAAAGGTGGGAGCGTGAGCTGCATCCTTTGTTGAACAGCACCATCTCATCAGGAGAGGGAAGATCACCAAGACTCTTGCTGCTGGAACTAGGACTGGTAACCAAGATCTGCCAGTCTCCCTGCTGGGTGAGAGGCCATCACCCAGAAATTCAAAACCACTTGTCCTGAGCCTGGAGTACCAGTCTTCTGCCTGCCTGCCAAGACCAGAGTTTTTTGTGAGGAGGAAAAGTGCCTCGAGGCTGTCTCCCTGCCAAGACCAGAGTACCCTGTGAGGAGGAGATCACCTAGAGTCTGTCTGACTGCCAAGACCAGAGAGCTCAGTGAGGAAGAGTGTGTCTGGAAGTAGTGAGGCCCAGTGGGGATCCTATTTACTGGATCCCGGTGAGCAAAGTGTGAAACATCCAGTCGGGACTATTGCAGGAGTGCGAGCTATCGCGCTGAACCTGTGGCAGGTAGGGCCATTGTCCTGGTGTGTGAGTGCTATAGTCGGTGTCCCGGTGTTTCAGGAGGGAGCTACCATGAACTGCAGGCAGTTGCCTACGTGAGTGCTACGGTCAGTGATCTAGTGTACCTGGAAGGGCCACCGTGAAGTGAAAGTCATTCCCATGGCAGTACTGTAGTCAATGGCCCCATGTTCCAGGGGGGGCCACCGTGAAGTGCGGGCCATCGCCTGTGGGTGCTCTGTATTCATGATCCTTGTGTGTCGACCACAGTGCAGGCAGATGCCCATGAGAACGCTGTATTTAGTGACCTCGTGTGTCAGGAGAGGGCCAGCGTGAAGTGCGGGCCATTGCCTGTTTTTGCATGTTATTCAGTGGCCCTGTGTGCGAGGAGGGGTCCACTGAGAAGAGGTTGTATGATGGAACAACACATTCCGTTGCAACGGTTGCCTTTACCACGCATGCGTTACAACGCAAATGCCTTTACCACGTATCACCTTTACCACACATGCTTTTAAAACATATTTTGTTGTAAAGCATGTATGTTAAAGGCCTGTGCGTGATAAACGTTTTCCCTGACCCCTGCCCTCAGTCCTCAAGCCAGTCACCGGTGCTCCCCATCCCGACCCTTTTCAAAAATACCGGACCTCTGCCCTAATCCCTAAAAATAGACCCCAGTGCAACCCTCACCGCCCCTGCCCTTTTAAAAAAAAATACACGACACCTGCCCTAAGCCCTGAATCTAGACCCCAGCGTGACCCCCTCCTGCCCCCCAGCCCTTTAAAAAATACACGACCCCTGCCCTGAACCCTAAATCTCTACCCCGGCGATACCTCCCCTGGCCCCCAGTTCCTTAAAAACAAACCACCCCCAGTCTAAAGCCCAAAATCCAACCAAAAACAATCCCCCTTACCTTAACAGGATAGCGACGAGGCGCGGCACAGATCGTCAAGAGGAAGCGAAAGGATCTCTTCGCTCCTCTAATGACACCGATAGCCTTGACCACGCAGGTGCCTTTACCACCGTTACCAGCATATGCCCTTACCACATACGTTGGAAACAAATATGTGGTGAAGGCTATGCGTGGTTCCAGGGGGGGCCACCGTGAAGTGCAGGCCATCGCCCGTGGGTGCTCTGTATTCATGAACCTTGTGTGTCGACCACAGTGACAAGTGCAGGCAGATGCCCATGAGAACGCTGTATTTAGTGACCTCGTGTGTCAGGAGAGGGCCAGCGTGAAGTGCGGGCCATTGCCCGTTTTTCATGTTATTCAGTGGTCCTGTGTGCGAGGAGGGGTCCACTGAGAAGAGGTTGTATGATGGAACAATACATTCCGTTGCAACGCATGCCTTTACCATGCATGCGTTACAACGCAAATGCCTTTACCACGTATCACCTTTACCACACATGCTTTTAAAACATATTTTGTTGTAAAGCATGTATGTTAAAGGCCTGTGAGTGATATACGTTTTACCTGACCCCTGTCCTCAGTCCTCAAGCCAGTCACCGGTGCTCTCAATCCCGACCCTTTTCAAAAATACCTGACCTCTGCCCTAATCCCTAAAAATAGACCCCAGTGCGACCCTCACCACCCCTGCCCTTTTAAAAAACATACACGACCCCTGCCCTAAGCCCTAAATCTAGACCCCAGCGTGACCCCCTCCTGCCCCCAGGCACTTTTAAAAAAATACACGACCCCCGCCCTGAACCCTAAATCTGTACCCCGGCGATACCTCCCCCTGGCCCCCAGTTCCTTAAAAAAAAAAAAAACCCCAGTCTAAAGCCCAAAATCCAACCAAAAAACAATTCCCCTTACCTTAACAGGATAGCGACGAGGCGCGGCACAGATCGTCAAGAGGAAGCGGAAGGATCTCTTCGCTCCTCTAATGACACCGATAGCCTTGACCACACAGGTGCCTTTACCACCGTTACCAGCATATGCCCTTACCACATACGTTGTAAACAAATATGTGGTGAAGGCTATGCGTGGTTCCAGGGGGGGCCACCGTGAAGTGCAGGCCATCGCCCGTGGGTGCTCTGTATTCATGAACCTTGTGTGTCGACCACAGTGACAAGTGCAGGCAGATGCCCATGAGAACGCTGTATTTAGTGTCCTCGTGTGTCAGGAGAGGGCCAGCGTGAAGTGCAGGCCATTGCCCGTTTTTGCATGTTATTCAGTGGCCCTGTTTGCGAGGAGGGATCCACTGAGAAGAGGTTGTATGATGGAACAACACATTCCGTCGCAACGCATGCCTTTACCACGCATGCGTAACAACGCAAATGCCTTAACTACGTATCACCTTTACCATACATGCTTTTAAAACATATTTTGTTGTAAAGCATGTATGTTAAAGGGCTGTGCGTGATGAACGTTTTCCCAGACCCCAGACCCCTGCCCTCAGTCCTCAAGCCAGTCACCGGTGCTCCCCATCCCGACCCTTTTCAAAAATACCTGACCTCTGCCCTAATACCTAAAAATAGACCCCGTGCGACCCTCACCGCCCCTGCCCTTTAAAAAAAATACACGACCCCTGCCCTAAGCCCTAAATCTAGACCCCAGCGTGACCCCCTCCTGCCCACCCAGCCCTTTTAAAAAATACACGACCCCTGCCCTGAACCCTAAATCTGTACCCCGGCGATACCTCCCCCTGGCCCCCAGTTCCTTAAAAAAACAAACCACCCCCAGTCTAAAGCCCAAAATCCAACCAAAAAACAATCCCCCTTACCTTAACAGGATGGCGACGAGGCGCGGCACAGATCGTCAAGAGGAAGCGGAAGGATCTCTTCGCTCCTCTAATGACACCGATAGCCTTGTTCACGCAGGTGCCTTTACCACCGTTACCAGCATATGCCCTTACCACATACATTGTAAACAAATATGTGGTTATGGCTATGCGTGGTACAGTGCATGCAGTGTAAAGCATGCGTGGTAAAGGCTTTGCGGGGAAACAGCTGCGTTGTCATGGCTGTTTCCCCCGAGAAGACAATGCAGCGACACCAGTGTGCCTTGCGGGTGGCACTGTGGGGATTGTTGCCTTGGTACGTTGTGTCAAGGATGCTGTAGTGAACACTTACTGATTGCTGCTGGAGCCGCAAGAATATGTCCAAAGCAGACACGGGTCACCCCAGAACTGAGGAACCCAGACGTGCCTTTGGGGGAAGACCATGAGAGGTCACGGACCCTCGGAGAAGAGAGACCGGCGCTCGGGAAGGAGAACCATGGTCGTCCTGGGAATACTGGCTGTGAACAGGCTAGGTAAGACTGTTTCAAGCCATTGGGGCCACCAAGGACTTGCACAAACATACCACTGAGGCGCTGGCTTGCGTTATTCGAATGGGCAACTCTACAACAAAGGACAGAGGGACTCGGGTGTCCTGCTCCGGATAGCACTGGTACATTGACCTTAAGAGGGCTGTGTGGATTCTTTATTGTTTCATACATGATTTGTGTGTTTACATTAAATTCTCTATTTTTTCATAAAAGATAGTATTTGACTGGACAATCATCTTTGCTGCTACTGTTTATGTGGAGGAATGAGCCTGTGTATGCTTAGCACCTACCAAAGACCCTTTGACAGCTCAAACTGTACTACCACTGACAGTCAAGTGCTGGGCAGGGTAGTACATGGCCCAGGTACTCAGAATCCATAGTAGGTCAGGCCCAGGATGTTGAGGATAAAAGGCCTCAACCAGTAGCGGCTGGCACAGATCGGGGGTGGCGGGGAGATTTAAAAAAAAAGAAAAACTTACCTCCTCGCGTCTCTCCGCATCGTCCTCGTTGTCCCTCCGCTCCTGCCAGAAGAGGAAGCAGCCAGGCTCCCCTGACCAATCCCAACGCTGCAATTCAGCGTTGTGATTGGTAAGCACCCAGGCTCCCCTGACCAATCCCAACGCTGAAATGCAGCGTTGTGATTGGTCTGAGCGCCGTGGTTCGGTGCTCAGATGGGGAATGGGGGCCTGGGCATGTTCTCCATGCAGGCTGTAATGCAGCCTAGTTGGAGAACATGCAAAGTGCGCATGAGTGTTTGGCCGGCCCGATAGGGCTGGTCAAACATTCATGCGCACTTTACAGAGTGCCACCAGTCCTTCTCTTGCTCTGAGAGCAGAGCAGCCCGCCTCGCAAAGACGCAGGAACAAAAAAAAAAAAACCTTCATTTCCACTGCGAAAAGCAGTGGGACGACGCTCCTCCACCTCAGCGAAGAAGCCACCACTGGCCTTAACTCCCATGATTGTGTCCAGTAGCTCCTGCTTGCACGCGGGCCCTCCGAAAGGTGTTCTGACACTGTGATTGGCCAGCTTGACCCCAAGCCCAGTTCAGATAGCATTAAAATGGAAGCAGATCACTGGGCATCCATGGCCCAACACTGTGAACCACCTAGAACCCAAGCCTGAGAGTAAAATCTGACAAACATTGGGCAAAAATAATTATTGAAGGTGTTGTAGTAAACACTTGCAAGGACAGGCTTGAATTAAAGGCTTGTAGATAGAATGCCACAGCACCCATCCCAAAGTACTCGACGAGCCCTATGCTCGTCGAGTACATTCTCAGTCCAAAAGCCCCGTCTTCTGAATCACTTAAGCTGCTGGATTCACTCAACAACACCCAAAAACAATGTCAGTCACCTCACAAACCATTTTTTTGTCATGAGAACAGGGGTAATAAGTTCCGGCCCGGCCACAATATCTTTCTTGATAGGGAGGCAGGTGAATAATTTATTGTGTCAGTTAAATAAAATCATTACAATAAGTATGAATACATTAAAACATGAGCAATGCATGTAAAGACTTAAATTCTAAACGGTTTAAAAGTAAGATATAAAAGTCTTTCGGTCGATCTTCTTGTAAAGGTTGGAAGGATGGTCAGGGATTTTCCAGTGGGTGACAGACTGGGGTGAGTGCACTGTGTGACCCAGGAAAGGACAGAGTTTCTTGTGCATTACACTTGAAACCGATGTCTCTTGTCCACGAGCCAAAAAAGTTGCTCAGGAAGCAGGGATATGTGCATGTGCTAGACACTGGTCCTGTTGCTAGATTCTTTATGTACTTTGCATGATGTAACGAAGAACTCTGGCATACCCAGATGAGTGACTGGTGCCAGTAATGTGTCTTCTGGAGAAGGGGATAGCTGACAGAGTGCCCATATTAGGAAATTTAAATAGATAAAGAGATCAAGGAGAACTCTTCTTTGATCACAAAACATCCTAAACCTCTTACTGGTGACACTAAAGGTCAGGTGGTGAGGATTCGTGGTAAGGGTTGTTTGACACTATATCAAGGTCGATAATATCAACCTACAAAAATATCACATCCAGGACGAAGTCATGGTAAGTATTTCATTACTGTTCCTATATCCAGATGTATTTACATAGACCTACCTTGCAAGGTAGTGGCTAGGTTAACACAGAACAGTGGAAGTATACCTTCATGAGTAATCAAAATACTTCCACTGCTCTCGTCATGCTCATGCTTTTGACTGTAAATTGTCAGTAAGAAAGCATCAACGCAATAACAGCAGTGAGGCAGGCACATGAGAAGACTCACTGTGAAAGGAAGGTCTTTATTGGATCAGAATAATCTTTGAATGCCTCCCATGAATGTACACAACTAGAATACAAAGGTAATAAACAAGCATTCCAGAAAGTGGATAAAAGGGTTAAAAAGTCTGGGGAACTAGTGAAAGTCATGCAGCACACCATATTATTTGCACTGTAGGCATGAGAAAGGGCCCCATGGGGCAGGCTTCAGAATGGCCTGCTAAGCAGAAGTGTAGCCACAGCACATCTTCTGCATCACAACCAAAGTATGCCATTGGTTGAGTTAGTAGTGTGCTATCTAAACTTGCATGTGATTTGTCGAAAACAATCAACGCAGGCATATTAAAATAAATGCCATATCCTCCTGGCTTTGATTCAAGCCAACTTCTAAAGCAGAGCATATAGCACTCCCTGGATACAAATGCTGCAGCCCCTACCAGTATGGCAGCAGGAGGCAGGCAGCTTGCTCTGTAATCATTAGAAGGAGCCTGGACTCGGCAGTCAGAGTGCGGGAAAATATGTTCTCATTTCTGGCTGCAGGCAGGAGCAAAAAGCAATAACATGTTGGCATTCATAGTGTTTATAAAGCGCGTGATTGCCCGAAGGCGTATTGGCGCTGTTGTCTGCTAGACGTCATAATAAGTTCAGCTAGTTGAGTGGCAAAGGTGTAAAAAGCCAGGTTTTGAGTTGTTTTTTTTAAAACGGAGGTAGTTGGTCTGGTCTCAGAGGTGCCTAGGCTTTTTGTTTCAGAGTTTACAGGTGCTGAAGGTGAAGCTTCGACCACCCCAAGATACTTTATTAGTGTTAGGGGTTTCAACTGTTCTAGATGTAGCAGAACGAAGTGCTCAACTGGCGGTGTACCATTTGCATCTTGTTTTAAGGTACTCAGGGCGTGTATCATGGAGTGATTTGTGGGCAGTGCATAATGCCTTGAAGACAATTCGATTCCTAATGGGAAGCCAATGTAGTTGTGATATGGCGCGTGAGGCTGATTTAAACTTTGGGATTCTCATTAAGAGGCGGTCAGCTGCATTTTGGAGAATCTGCAGTTTATTCAAAATTCATTGTTGAGCGCCCATTTAAAATGCCTTGTAGTAATCAAGTCTGGATAGCACCAGAGCAATGATTACAATCTTCTGCAGTTCAAATGGAATAAATGGGACAATCTTTCTCAACGATTTTAGTAGAAGAAAGCAGGAGGAGGTATGCTTGCCAATCTGGTCGGCGAAGGTCAAGTTTACATCAAAGGTGACTCCTAGGTTCCTGACTTTCTGGACGGGGATGGAGCCCAAATGTTAAGTCCACCAGGTTGAGTTCCAAAAGGAGGTCTCTCTCCCAAACAAAAGGACCTCGGTTTTTTCAGAATCGAGTTTAAGACAATTTTTTCTCATCCATCTAACAACCTCAATCATGCAGTTGTTGAAGCATTTAGCAATGTCATCGATATCCGTAGAAATTGACACCACAATTTGTTTATCATCCGCATACGCGATCGTGGAGAATCGAAAAAAGTGGATCAGTCTGGCCAGGAGGGCAACGTAAACATAAAAAAGGGTGAGGCTCAAAGACAAATCCTGCGAGACGCCGCAGGGTAGAGAAAAGGATTGCAATGTAAACTCTCTTATGGATATGGACTGTGTTCTGTCGATGAGAAAGGAATGAAGCAATTCAAGTGCCGGTCCTTCCATGCCTATGGCGGCTAAATGGTCAATTAGCAGTGTGTGACTTACGGTGTCAAAAGCTGAGGATAAGTCCAACAGGATAACCGCAGTCTTTCCTCCGTTGTCGACAACAGATCTGATTTCTTCTCCTATCAGAGCAGACTCTGTGCTATGATTTTGTCTGAACCCATACTGTGCAGTGTCTAGGAGTTCATTGTCCTCTAGGAAGATGGACAGCACAGAATTAAGGTGTCTTTCAAGTTTTTTAGCGGGCCTGGGTAGGCATGAGATATGGCGGTAACTTTTAGTCTCATGGGGGTCGAGGGAAGGTTTCTTTAGCATGGAATTGATGGATGTCTTTTTCTAGACTTTGGGGAATTGACCCTTGAGAAGAACACTGTTCAAAAGGTTAGTAAGAGGACTCGCTACAGTGTCTGCTATTTCATGGAGAGTTTTGGGGGGTCAGGGATTGGGGGGAGCTCCGGACTTAGTGACTTCTATTAGTTTGATCTCTTCTTTCAACAGAGAGAACTCGTTGAGCTGACTCTTATTGGTTCCTGGGGATGCAATTTTAGACTCAACTTGGATAGTGTTGCGGGTATAGCATCAAATTTGTAGTAAACTTCCGCTACCTTAGTGAGAAAAAACTGTGCAAGTTTGTCACATAGAAATTGACTAGGAGGTACAGATTTGGTGATGGTAGGATTGGAAAGGATCTAGAAACAGTCTTATAGAGTTCCTTAGCTGAATTTTTTGCTGAGGTAATTTTTTCGGTGTAGTGGTGTGTTTTTACTAGGATGATCTGATTTTTGTAATCCAGGATACACTGCTTATATTTGCTTTTTTCATCAGGATTATAATTTTTCCTCCACTACTTTTCCTGCTGCGGCATTTTTGTTTTAAGGATCTTAAACTGGAAGGTAACCATGGAGCCGATGGTTGGGTTCTGTCATGTTTTAAAAAATTTTGGGGGGGAACTACCTTCGTGACTGCTCGGTTGATCCAGTTGGAGTAGCTAGCTGAATCTAGATCAAATTCATTTACCAAGGAGGGTTGAGAAGAATCTAAAATAGCAGTGAGGTCATTTTTGTTGATTTTGTTCCAAGCTCGATATTTAATTACCTTTATGGGTGTATCTGCTAAAGTGCTTGAAATAGGGAGTTTTAAAATGAACCTGATAGCGTAGTGATCTGATCAGGTGAGTGTTGCATCCAGATGTAAGTCTTGTTTTCTTGACTTTACTGTTGCAGGCACGTCATTTTTCTTCTCCAGCAGGGGATCTATTATTGACTTTAAATGAATGTTTCAGTGGAGTGTTAAAGAGTGACTACTCAAAGGGATATACAATTTGATGAAAGAAATTACTCAGAAGTAGACACATTGTTGATACACTAATTGGAAAGATTGTTCTCCTTCACTTTGTACCCACTTGTTAGCCAGGTGATATTGCATTTTTTATTAGATTTGTAACGTGCCAACATATCGCCAAAGCCACACAGCACTTGTAGGAAATAGTGGAACAAATAGCAGATGATACAAGATCATAGATTGAGAATACTGCCCAATGTTCGCCCAAAGAATCAACTTCACCAGGGCACAGGAGAAACACAAATGCCAGGAAAAATGACTATTTTTGAAGCTCTCAGTATTCACCATCACTAGGCAGAAGCCCATACACACATGGACGTCTATAATAGCACCACAAAGAACTGATCTTACCCTTATCATGCCAACCTGTGAACACTCTTGGTGCTTCGAGGGCTTCTACTGAGCACTTTGGTGCAAGAGTATTTTTGATGGTGATCTTGCCTACCAGTCCCAATTAAACTGCTCAGTGAACAGAGAGTCTTTAAATTGTTTCAATTTTATTGCCAATGCCATTGCATTTTAACCTTCTTTTAATCAAAATGTTAAAGTCATTTACATCATAACAAAGGATTTCTTGTTTTGCTATCAGTTTTCTTTGTTGTTTTGGTGATGAATAGCTGCTAAATGTTTCCTTTTTGACAAACTTTGGACCTTACATTCATTATTCTATTTCATTTTAGCTCATTCTGACTATATGGTATATCTTATAGTTGCTGTACCTATCCATCTAACACTTCTGAATAGTAAGTCTTGCACTCATGTCACCCTTCATATTAATAGTAGAGGCCTCTCATTAGTCCAGGGGGTTGTCTTGATGCCAGATTTTCATGATATCTAAATAAGAGAAATGTAGAAACAATTCAAATATGTTGAATCATTTACATAACCAGCAATAATCCAAAATTGACGTTGATAGATTTAATTGGCCAATATCCTCTGTATTTATCATTTGGCCGAAGTTTCTTAAAAGGAAAGAACTACTTCAGCTCAATGAAAAACAGAATAGCTTTTCATTGGAAAAAGCAAAATTTCAATAAAATCTCTATATTACTTCATGTTCTGCATATAAATTACACATATTTATTTGCTGTTGGTTTGGTGGATCGTTTTTGTTTTTCCTTTGTCTACAGGCTTTAGCCACAGACTACTAACAATTTATTGAGAAAAATGACTTGGACCCAAGAGACCCCAACAATTACAGACCTATTCTACCAGAACAATCCTTAGAAAATTGATAGAAAAATCTCACCTTCTCCCAGATCTCAAAACCTGGTAGGAAACTCCTTACAATCTAAACACTAAACAGGCTTCTGGCCAGACCGAGGCACTGAATCTTTCATGATCGCCATTTGCGATGACCTGAAATCTATAGTGCAAAAGAGAGAGTGAAAGCAATCTTTCTCTCTGAGCTATCAGCACCATTCAACACCTTACATCATGAAACCTTACTGAACAAAATAAATGATACTGGTAGCATAGGAAATATATTTGACTGAATGAACTCATTTCTTACAGACAGGCCAAGCATCACCTCGATCCCCCAGTTGTCCTCCAAACCAGACAACATTGAGAAAGGTGTTCAACAAGGATCAATTATCTCACTGCTTTTGTTCCCCGTCTACATCAAACCACTCCTGGAAATTGTCAATTCTTTCAGCCTCACATGTTACAACTACTCCTGTGAGACGACATAATCCTCAAGCTAGATAAAACAAATGATCAAGCGGCTTAAAGAACTAGGAAAGAAGACGACCACTTACTGTAAGGTAGAGAACTTATGAATTGTCATATATTCAACCCTCTCCATAATCCCAGAAGTTAACTAAGTGACCAAATCTACAATCCACACCATGACGACACTCTGACGCATCTTCCCTCATCTTGCATTCACACAAAAGGCCCAAACAACCACTTCATTCATCCTACAACACCTGGACTATACCAAAGGACTATACCATAGACTACCAATATATACCATGAGACTAATCAAAAGAATTAAAAATGCAGCCAAAGACAACATCTGCACCTTAAGATTTGGGACCAAATCTGCCCGGCTCTAAAGGCACTGCACTGGCCACCTGTTGCCAGAAGATCTACTTTCAAACTACTGTGCAAAATGAACCAGGTAATTAACAGAAAAAGGACAATATTTCCATAGATTAAACTCAAGAAATACTTTAAGAAAAGAATGCTACATTCCAAGCTGACTACAAAATTAACAATTCTACGGCATAGGGAGAAAACTATTCGCAGTACATTCTACCACACACATACTTCACTCCACACAAAGGTATGGGCTACCGTAAATCACCTAGAGTTGAGTTTAGAAGGATGCTGCAAATGTGCTGTTCCCCACTTGAACTTCAGACTATTAAAACAGAGAAAGGCTCTCAGTCTCAACATAAAAAGTAGAAGGATCATATCCTCCTAGCCATGACCTAAACAGTGTGGTGTCCAAGACAACATATCTAGCACATCATTTACAATGATGGAATACCAGGTTACATCTGGAAAAGAGAATGAAGTCCTATGGCAACTAAAACACCATCAATGAAATTCTGACAATTTTCAATACTCTCAGTATCTGTAGCAAGACACAGCATGTGAGGCATCAACAAAATGTGCATGACTTGCATAACAGGCTTATTTCTACCCCTAATAATGAAACCCATGTCAGTCCATGTCTCCTGTCCTATACAGCCTAACCTTCCAAACTAAATAAATAGAGCTCTTCCCACCCGACTTACTGATTTAGCCAGCATAAGCATGACCCGTAACTGTCCTCTAGCCCAGAAAATGCATGCAACTAATCGGTGTACCAAGCGTAATACTGTTGCATACCATACAACTAACTGCAAAACTTAAAACTAGCATTAGGAACTAACTCTGAGCTTCATACCATACCATAGCATGATAACTGACAACAAAGCGCTTGCCAGTGATAATAAACACTCTGTAATCTGCAATAGAGTAGCCTCTTTCCATCGATGAGGCACAGAGTTTGTCGCTAGAGAGGAATTGCATAGGGATGGAAGTACAGGCCCTATAGTCTGAGCAACCTTTGGAAAGGTAAAAACAGAGCATGGATCACAAAGAGATCCTAGTTTAATCGCCTGAACACAACACACAGTTGTATATAAGACCCATTGGCATGGAACACAGCACCAGGGTTTTGTACTTTGCATTTAAGTTTTGAAAAACACTTTTTAGATGCACTTAGTCAGACATTTCGTGTACAATATGATGATCGCAAGCTCCACTTAGTAGCTTACAACTGATTAATCAAGAACTGAGTTTACTCATTTGTATCAGAGTGAATCTCCTAAAAATACTATTCAAATGGTGTACATTTTTCATAATGCAAACTTTATGACACAGAAAGATTTATTAAAGGGTACAAAAGACTAAAACAACACAAGGTGACTGAGGTTTACAAATGATTCGTTCTTTCTAGCACTTCATGATCACCGATGTGAGCATCTATTCCAAACAAAACGTATAAAAGGAAAATGAAACTGATCAACACAGAAAACAATTCCTTCTGGAAGGTAAAACACAGAGGAAATAGATGTGGTTGTCGATGTTTCGGTCTTTTTGGTGAAAACATCCGTTAGACCATCTTCAGGACGATGAGTTTAAGTGTTGAATGACCCTAAATTCCATGGGTAATTGCAAATGGTGACTAAATCTGTATTAGATTAAAACCTTATTCGTCTTCGACATCAGAAGAGAAGCTATTGAAAAACTGTCTTATTTTGTGGATCCGTACAATTTCTGTATCCCGAATGGAGTAACCCTGATGGATTTACTTCCGTGCTCGCAGCCGTCTAGCAATTGATGGGGGGCTGCTCCTCCGACGCGCCGCTGTCCCTGCAGTCGGCGTCTGCAGGGACAGTGGCGCGTCGGCATCTGCACTCCCTTGGACACTGCCTGCCGTTTCGCTTGGGACCAGGACTACGGGTCCCAGCATCTTTTGCGGCTTCCTGCCTGCCGCCAACGAGCCACAGCTGCGCCTGGAGGTGCAATAAAAACATCTCAGCCCTCCTGCAGCGCTGGACGCTCTCCTTGGACACTGCCTGCCGTTTCACTGTGGACCAGGACTACGGGTCCCAGCATCCTTTGCGGCTTCCTGCCTGCCGCCAACGAGCCACAGCTGCACCTGGAGGTGCTATAAAAACATCTCAGCCCTCCCGCAGTGCGGGACGCTCTCCTTGGACACTACTTGCCGTTTTGCTGGGGACCAGGACTACGGGTCCCAGCATCCTTTGCGGCTTCCTGCCTGCCGCCAACGAGCCACAGCTGCGCCTGGAGGTGCTATAAAAACATCTCAGCCCTCCCGCAGCGCGGGACAAGTGCGGGCGTGCTCGGGCCGTGCCCGGGCAAAGCCCGAGCCAAGGGCGGGCCCATCTGCACCCGTCAAAGCCCGGAGGAAGCTGGGCAATCCCTCTCACATCTGGACTTCTGGACCCTCGCACAGGTGATCATTTGGCAGTTTTCAATCTTGCACGGGCAGTTCTGCAGTCAAGGGTAAATTTTTGCAGTTAAAGTGCATTGAGGACATTGGCCACTGGACATTGGCGCAATCTTTGCAGACTTTCAGACAGTGTGTTACGCATAATATTTTAATTGTCATCCCTGGGGCTAGAATGGGAAAGAGAAAATCCTGTGAGGGAGGCATGGGTGACGTTCAAAAAAAGAAGGCGAAAAAGGGAAAAAGGAAAGGCACAGGTCCTACTAATGACTCTGGGGGTGGTGTTACGGATAGAATAGACAGCTTATTATCCGAATGCGAGGGCCTTTTGAATTCCTCACTCTCTGATACGACACCCAGGAATAGCACGCAGCCGGCCCCAAGTAGTAAACTATGTAAAGGGCGCATACCAGACATGTTTAAAAAGCCATTTAGCAGGATCCCTTCCCCTGAACCTTTGAGAGAACCCCAGGCAAGTGATGTAGTAGAGGGTGTTCCCCAGTTCCAATCAGACTCGCGAGAAACCCTGGCCATCTTTCCCTGTAGCAACAGGTTTTCTACCCCGTCAGACCATCCAGATCTATCCGCAACTCCCCCCCACAATATGACCCAGGTACATAGTGTGGGCACGGAAGGTACAGAAAGTAGTATATATTATGATACCCGGGGGCCAGACAAAGCAGGTGAAGACAGTAATAGCAGCATAGCACCTGACGTTAGAGCTGCGCAACCTAGTAGGCCCACAGAGGACTCATTCCAAAGATCAGTTTCCATTCAGCTAATAGCCCTGATGAATGAAATTAGTGTTCTCTAAGTGTCGGTTAGTAATCTTACCGACTCTCTAATTAAGGTGCATTCAGCTGTTGAGCAGGTCAAAACCTCATTGGGAGCATACACTAGACAAAGTCCACTTATACAACAGGATATTGGTTCCAGATACTGCCAGGCGCCAAATAGCAAAGCTCAGACATCACACAGCTCAAGGGCTAGTGGGCTAACCAGGGTTCCAACTATGGGTAGCACTAGCAAGAGCCACCTGCAGCCTGCCAGGGAGAACAACTCCATGCCTACTCCAAGACTTCCACCGTCTCTTACTGCGGCTTCCGCACCCCCCACACTCCCCCAATTCATTCGAAGTGGTGGGCAGAAAGTGGTAGAAAAAGTAAGTAGCGTGCCAGGTACGAGAAATGTTGTGTACATGATCAATGTCCCAAAGCACTCTGGAGATTCACTTAGAGAAGATGAGGGCTCCCTCATGAACAAGTGCACTCAGTGGATCCGCCATGGTAGGGGCTGTCGGTCCATAATAAGCGATGACATTATTATGGCTAAAAGACATACCCACACTAATGCCCCCCTTGACTATATTGCCCTGACATTTCCTCATCACCATCTGGTGGAAAACCTTGTGAATTTTGACATTCGCACCCAACACCTCACCTGCTCTAGCATCAGACTTAAATATAATCCCCCTGAGTTGGACACATATCCCAGTCTGTCGCCACTAAGGGAGGTAGATTGAAGGTTACCCTCACTCGCTGGCGCCCCTTCGGAGCATACAACACAAACACCTGCCAGCGAGAGTGAAGATCTTGCGGAACCAACTCCATCACTAACCGCGACAAGAAATATACCCACAACACTCCCCCCGCTGGCAGGAAGGACGGACACTAGAGTAAAAATAACCAGTAGGTGTAATGGGCAGGTCACACCTCATCCCACCTCATCAAGGCTAGCCGTAATATTATGGAGCATCGCGGCGCTGAGGTCAAAGGACATATCTCCTGATTGGCACGCTTTCATAGAGCATTACGATATCTGTTTTTTTCAGGAAACATGGCTGGTGGACCCTCTCCATGTCCCGGCTACTTAAACTACCACATTCCAGCTATCAGTGGGGGAAAAGATTGTCCATCGGGGGATTAACAATCTGGGTACGCCAAGCCATCAGTTATAACATCCAGGTACTCCCGACCCAGAGCAACGATATCCTTGCCATTCGGCTGAGGACAGGCCCGCAATGTAACCGACATTTAAAATGTCTACGCGAGGGGAATAATCGGGGGGAAGATGTCGGAAGTTTTAGCGGCTCTCGACGATCTCCTAGACCTGCATTCCTGTGATTCCCTATTGTTGGTTGCAGGAGACTTTAATTCAACCTTTGAGCCCCGTGGAAATGAGGAGCATGATCTAGCAGGAGAGGAAGATGCCCAGTGGGGTATCCCAAGATTGGAACTAACACCTATTAAGAAATGGTCAGATGTGGCAATTCAAATTAAATCCATTTGTCTAGAAAAAGGGCTACGGGCGGCAAATGGGAGAACCGTCTCCAACAGACATGGGGCGAACACATTCAACAATGGCCATAGCGCAAGCCGCATAGATTATTTATTAATCAATCTAAAGCTATGGCACGCCCTTCGGGATATGATCATGAGGGACCGCCTAGAGAGTGTTCATAACCCCCTATGCTCGACTCTAGACCTACAAGCACAGAGGGAACTTACACAGCCAGCTAATGAACTTATAACTCTAGATTTGGTCCCCACAAACGATATGCGGCGACTAAAATGGGTAAAGATATTAGAGAAGCCCGATCTGTTAGTCACTATTACTAAGGATATCGACCTCATGATAGCCGAGCTAGAGGCCTGTTCTATTAACCCCGATTTCCCTAAGGTTATAATTGCCACTCATAATAAATTCTTCGCCCACTTACGCTCTTATTTCTTCAAGAAATGTAGGGCCAAGAGCACTCAACAAAAGAAATCTTGCCAATGGTTTAATGAGGAATGTAGATTGGCACGTAGAGTCCTGGGGGAAGCGATCAAAGCAGGGGAGCCAGGTAATGTACGGTCAACCAGGAGAAACTACAGGAGGACCCAGGAAAAGGCCAAGAAGCAATGGGATGAAAGTAGATGGCAGGACCTTAGACTGGCATGTGCCAGCAACAGCTCCAAACAGTTTTGGAACATAGTAAAATGGGACAGGGGGGGACAGCCATTATCGACACAAAATTACGTAGCCCAGGATCAATGGGTCAGTCATTTTAAACCCCAATATGCACGTAGCACAGATGAGGGAGATCTCGTCGAGCCACCCCATTTGTATTATCAAGACATGGCCTTTGTCTTGGCCGATGTCTATGCCGTCCGAGGGGCAGTAACGAGTAGAAGAGCACCAGGCCTAGATGGCATTCTGGCTGACATCTTCCTCCACGACAAGCCCAAGTGAGGCCGGTACATCTTGCTACTGGCAAACGCAATCGTCCAAGGTGCTCCAGTCCCTAACTCCTGGAAAGGGGCAGAGATCATCCCCGTGCATAAAAAAGGGGACAAATCCCTTCCAGGCAACTATAGGCCCATCAGCCTAATAGATTCTATGCAAAAGGTGATGTGACGGTTGGTATTAAATAAGGTCCAAGACTGGATAGACGAGCAGGGCATCCTATCTCCACTACAGGCGGGTTTCCGGGATCATACCAGCACCATCGACCAGGTGTTTCGGTTCGTATTAATATATTGGCGGACTGTGGTCTTAGGCAAGGGCAGCTTGTATGCTGCCTTTGTCGACCTTAAGTCAGTATTTGATCTCGTTTCCCGCAGTAAACTTTGGGTAGTGTTGCAGGAGTTGGGGATGTCACCAGAATTGCTTTCCCTTATTGCTCGCCTTCATGAGGGCAATTTTGCCCAAATACGGTGGGGCTCTCAGGGAAACGTCACCAACCCCTTTCCTATAGAGAAAGGAGTGCGCCAAGGCTGCGTAATGGCCCCTACTTTATTCTCCCTTTTCATCAATGGGATCGCTAAGTTTTTAATGTCTGCCCCTACAGATGCCCCAGTTTTAGCAGGTGTAAAAATCCCTATTCTAATGTTCGCTGACGACACGCTAATTATTTCAAAAACCCCTAGCGGTCTTCAGCGTGCTTTGTTACTTTTTGAGGAGTTCTGTCTTCTTCGGGGCTTGGAAATTAACGTATCTAAAACGAAATTCATGACCTTCAACCAGCATAGAGCATTCAGAGGAGTCATACTTATGAATAATCGACCTCTGGAACAAGTTAGTGCCTTCACCTATTTGGAAGTTATTTTGCAAAACGACATGAGGTGGAATCACCAGATTGACATGGCCACATTGAAACATCGGCAACTATCAGGCGCCTTGCAAACGGAGTTCAACACCTCACTCACCAAGCCAGTTAGTCCGGTGCTGCAGATTTACAGCATGAAAGTTGTAAACTCCGCTCTATATGGGGCGGAGCTCTGGGGGTACGATAATCTTTCCCTACTAACCGTTGCAGAAAATAGGTTCTTACGAAAAATCACCAGCCTCCCGCAAGGCACCCCAGTGCGCCCTTTGCTATACGATCTAGGTAAAAAAGCACTGGCTGATATAGCCAGGTTACGTCCCAGCCTATACTGACGAAGAATCTGGTGCACGCCAGAACTGGCAACATATGCTGCAGGTCTCAAAGATTTAATTATGGCGGATTGCTTCCACAAAATTAGATGGTTGCGGGAGCTAAGAGCCTCCCTAGTCAGCATTGGCATGTCTACCCTGTGGGAAAATCCATTGAGTGCCCCATTCCCTCCAAAGGAGATTTTAAAGGAAAAATATTGGGAATCGGTGTTTCAAAATACACTCAGAAACATCGACACGTCTTCCTGACGGGAGGGTTCTTAGAAGCTAAACCCCAGCCAAGTTTGGAGCATTATTGGGACATAGTACTTAAACCACACAACCGGAAGTTGTACTTCCAATTTAGGGTGGGCTCACTACCAATAAGATCGTATACAGCAAAATGGGCTGCAACAGGCAACAGTACGTGTCCTTCTTGTCTGGCCCAATTAGAATCACTGGCCCACCTATTGTTTGTATGCCCAGCATATGCTGGCCCCCATCGAGCGTGGCTTACGCCAATTTGCAGGTTACTGGGTACCATTAAGTGCAGTGATGCGTTAAGAATATTGCGCACAGATACATCACTCTGCATTGCCATTGCAATAGCTAAGTTTCTGAGATGGATGTGGGTTCTTAGATCACACACACTCCCAGTAAACTGATGAATCTTTATTGCTATATTGAGCGCCTGTGTAAATGAAGTTGGCTACTTATTTAACACGTATCGCATTAATGAATAGCATATTTTTATATGTCTTAAGCACCTGAAGGTTGATTTAGGTATCAATGTTTTACCAAGTCTCATGAATTGAATTTCTTTTTATCTGTTTTACCCATTTTAGTCTTTTTAACTGTATTGTACGTGTTTTACTATTGTTCGCGACAGCCTACAAACATTCTTAACAATGTTTTAAACTTCTCTTATTCATTATGTACTACGCTAAGAAATATTTCATTTTTATGTATTGTGCTTATATGACATAACTGTCGAATAAAGCTTTTTGGATTGGATTGGTTTTAATCCAATACAGATTTAGTCACCATTTGCAATTACCCACAGAATTTTTTAAAAGGGTCATTCAACACTTAAACTCATCGTCCTGAAGATGGTCTAACGGATGTTTACACCAAAAAGACCGAAACGTCGACAACCACATCTATTTCCTCTGTGTTTTACCTTCCAGAAGGAATTGTTTTCTGTGTTGATCAGTTTCATTTTCCTTTTATACGTTTTGTTCGGAATAGATGCTCACATTGGTGATCATGAAGTGCTAGAAAGAACGAATCATTTGTAAACCTCAGTCACCTTGTGTTGTTTTATTCTTTTGTACCCTTTAATAAATCTTTCTTTGTCATAAAGTTTGCATTTTGAAAAATGTACACCCGTTTGAATAGTATTTTTAGGAGAGTCACTCTGATACAAATGAGTAAACTCAGTTCTTGATTAATCAGTTGTAAGCTACTAAGTGGAGCTTGCGATCATCATATTGTACACGAAATGTCTGACTAAGTGCATCTAAAACAACTGGATCCAAGCACACTCTAATGGCTTGTGACTTTAGCACTTCCTCAGGAGGGTCTATATTGGAGAAAGAGTCACTGTTTGTTTTGCCTTCTTTACCTGACCTGTGATAAGGGTGGGCACCTCTGATTAGGTAATTCCGGTTAATCAAGGCTTCCAATTTCACAAACTCACTATCTCTCACACAAAAAACGTTGCCATTTGTTCGCCAACCCTTCTCCAGGGATGTTTTTCTCCTAATCTGGTTATTGAAGGCTGCTCAATGGAACATCACTGAGTGACCTCTACCTCTTCAGGGCCCTGGTCTGTAACGCTGCAGGACTCTGTTTAACTGTGTTCTGCATGTAAATCATCTGACGTGTTATGAAACCTTCCAGTACATACGAGTCATCTTTAGTTGCTTATTCTGCTGGCTCCCTCAGCATCCTTTTGCCACTGCCATGCTTTGAGCCACTTGTATTGTTAGGCCTTTCTTTGCTAAGTGTAGATCCTAAGCAGTCCAGTTGAATCGATGGCACACAAACTAGTCCCAAGATATGCATCAAATGTGCTATAAAATGCTGGCAGAAGTATAGAATTTATCCAAAAGATTTAATCTGAAATCACCTCAACCAATTAGAGGAGCAATATAGATGTCTCCACAGCTGCCATTTGATACACATACCTGTCTCTACCATTTGACACTAAACTTGTCTCTATATTTAGCCACCTCAGTTGGCTTAAGAGATGGTTTAATGTGTGTGACACATTAAACCATCTCTGAAGCCAACTGAGGTGCTTAACAAGGTGACAACAGCAAAGGCAAGTGCATCCATCGAGTTCCAAAGAATTGTGGCTGTTAACATGAGGAAAACTGTAATTTCTGTGTCCTCGTTTTTGCTTTCGTATATGGCTCCATCGGTTCTTGACAAAAGAACAAGAATTTAGCATCCTCGTCAAACGTGTGAGACAAGCGAAGACATTGTCCTTTCTGGGTGATATGTGTATGGCCACTTGCTGCCATTTTCCTGATTCCTCAGCCATCTTTTAAGGAACCTCTCTGTAAGGCATTCATTTACTAAGATTCATTTTTAGGTCTCGCCTGCGTTGCAGCACATGCGCTGCCCGCTTCCGAGATCTATTGTCGTTGGTTTTGTGTCCGGCTTCTTTGGAAGTGGGGTTGGTGTCCGCCCTGTCTCCCTTAGGCCCCGCCCACCCTGACTGGAGTTTTAGCTCGCGCACGGCGTCGCTTTTGCTCGCGCACGGCCAGACACGCGTGTTTATATTTGCATCGCGCTTTCACTGAATAACTGAAAGTGAAAGCGCGATGCAAATATAAACAAGCAGCTTTCGTTGGCGTAATGGCGACAGCTTTTCCGTCCTCCTGCCCTGCGCCAGGTCTCCAGATGTCTTCTTAGGGCGCGGCAGCTCTCTATTATGACAAGATAAAAAGGCATGTTGTGAGAAAAGTGTGGTGTGTGGTCTTGTGCTGGTCGTTCGTGATCTGGGGTGAAAAGTGTATACTTTTCCAAGGCTGTTAACTTCTTGTCTTTTCTGAGCCATCTCTCTTGATAGAAAAACAGCGAAGATGCACACCATATGTTCCTGGGAACGGGGCCTTACCCCCTGCCCTGTGCCGCTCGCCCACCTGCCTCCGGGCCATCTGCTGTTACAGAGATGCCCCGCTGAGCTCGTGTCCCAGCCCCCTCTGCTTTTTAAGTGGAGCATTTAGCAAGAATTGCTTCCTTCTGGATACAACATGGGCTGGAATTCAAAGGGCTCCAAGAGAAACCCTCGGCCCAATATCTGCAGCGTGGAATGCATCTCTTGTGTCTGGACAGCCTCCTGGCCGAGGGGCCCCTCACGGCCCCGCTGGTGCCCCTAGGCGTCTCACAATATCCGACATCACAGGGACCCTCTAAAACATGCAACAGGGGTCCGAGACTCATCCCTCAAGGCTCAAGCTATTTCAAAACAGCCGCCTCAGGTCACACCGTTTCACACTGAGCCCAGGTTTCCCGACATGCTTGGCGGGAAAACATACAAGCGAAAGGTTGTCTGGGATGAAAGGCCCTGCTGGCTGCTGTTATCACCCGGAGGGAGCAGCACAGCAAAAGGGAGGCGTCTCAAATCAAGGGTGGGAATGAATGGGGGGATGGTAGGTGAGTGAGTGTGAGTGTATGTACGGTGCGCCAGCCTGGTGATGGATATGTGCGGGGTGAGTTTATATCACTTAGGGGTTAATGACGACAGTGGGGCACGGAGTGGAAGTATAGTCCTGGCAGGGCCCCTGAAATGAGAGAGATGAATGCAATAGGTCTCGCATTTACGCAAGTTTGAGCTATTGGCATTGTCAATGACAATGCCTTTTTTTATGTTTTGGTTTTTAAAACATAAATAAAAGGCATTGCCATTTACAATGCCAATAGCTTAAACTCACGTAAATGCGAGACCTATTGCATTGCAAATGCTTGTTATGATTAGCTTGGCTGTGAGCTTGGCCTGGTTACACCTGGCTACATTTTGGGGGTTTCTTTCAGTTTCTTTGCGTTCATTAAAATATCTTGGGTGGAGCTTTTTGAGGGGTTTTTTCAGTAAAAAAAAAGGGTTTTGAAATTTAGAAATTAGTAATTATAATGATCATATACCTGCATTCACAAGATAAACATGCCATTTTGGGATTAAATCAAAGAAAGGATACCTTGCCATTTACTTCACTTAGTCCGGTGGTGTATGAATTGTTGTGAAGGGGAGCACTTAGCTTGTACCTGAAGAATTCAGATACATATCACAGTGATGTGCTATAGTGGAAGAAAATAAAGGCCCCGAGCCCCTCCATAGTCCAGGCTCGGAATAGGTATCAGAATTGAAGGGGTGAAAAGTTAGGGGGAATTGGGGGACCCTCTTTTGACAAAGGATCACAGTGCTGAGATTTTTAGGGTGAAAGGTCTACCAATAGTATGCCGGCAATTACGTATTTGCAGTTCTGTCCAGTAACCCACTTTTAAAGCACACTCAATGTTGAAATGTTAAACATGTTCATAAGTTGCTAAGTGGCCCCATGTCTCGTGCAACAGCTTCAGTAAGTGGGCATTTTAGAGAACAGCTCACTGCATTTTGCGACTTTTGCGTTTAACACTGTAGGTTTTAATTCAAGCACAGCAGCACGCAGTACTTCAGGCAAAAAAAAAGAGGGCAATGGTTTGGACTATTTTTTTAAAGGGAAACATCGTTTACAACGCACGCGTTACAACGTGTGTCATTACAACGAATGTTTTACAACGCGAAATCCATTACAACGCATGTCATTACATCGCATAATCCATTACAACGCATTCCCCAAAGTAACGCCCCGGCGGAGTTAGAATAGTAATTGCGTTGTAATGGATTATGCGTTGTAACGACATGCGTTGTAATGGATTTTGCGATGTAAAAAATGTGTTGTAATGACACGCGTTGTAACGCGTGCGTTGTAAAGTGTCATATTCTTTTTTTAAACATTCCGTTCTATGCAGCAATGAAATGTTTAGCTTGCATGTTTTCACTGCATATATTAATCATGGTAAATGAAAAGCACTACTAAGGCCCTCATTATGAGTGGCCCAGGAAATGACACAGAGTTATAGATATGGGTGGGGAAAATCCAGACCACTACAAGGTGGACTTTGAGAGGCATTATTGGCGAATCTCTGTAATTTCAGGACTGATACCCCTAGTAATTCCTTGTTTTCCCTTGGATTTTCACACAATGATCTTGGCTTCTTTAGGAGCCGGAATCTCCGTTTGAAAATAAATAGTTCAGCAGAAACACTGTGGATCTCATAGTTCCACTACTGTGTTCCCAGCCGGTTACTCCATTACCAGCCCCATCAGAATTAAGAGACCACTCGTACAGTCACATCCACAGCTCATGTATTACAAGGCGCTCTCATATGTGCTAATGGATTCATTAGCACATATGCGAGCACCTAGAAATATGCGAGCTCAGGCTGAATCACTAATATGTACTGATGTAATGTAACGTGGATTTGTAGAGCGCAAACTTGTCACCCAGGAGGGTATTAAGGCGCAGAGTAGGAGCGGGCGATGCAAGATGGTTCCGTTGACTAATGAAGTTATTAGCACATATGAGTGCCTTGAAGGCACATGCTGAGCTGACGTATTTCAAGGCGCTCTCTTAAGTGTTAATGAAGTCATTACCACATATGGGAGTGCCTTGAAACACATGAGCTCAGGATGAATGCTCTACAAAACTGGGCTGAGCCTTACTATTTAAGGCAGTTCCACCCATTTATTTTAAGGGCATTCCGCCCAATTCCAATCCCAGTCAATGGAGTTCTTGTTGACGATAGTATAAAGGTGGAGCGTGCTATGAAAATTAAAGCTTTCTAAGAAGGAAGATATCTGCATCCTGGTAGGGAAAGACTTCCGATACCCTGTAGAGACTCAAATTGTACGTTAGTATTCATAACTTTGGCACCTGGAAACTGAGAGCTGGTTGTTCAAGAGGAAAAAGAGTGTTTGAGAAAAAAGGTGAAGATTTACTACCAGACTTTCTTGTAAAAGCTTCATTGCAAAGACAGGTGGAAAAACATTGGTTCAAAAGAAAGACAATATTGAAGCATGATAGACATCAGAGTTCTATAGAAAATAGTTTTAACAGTGGTTAATTCTTTTCGACTATGTCACTACATCTCTGTTATAAATGTGAAGTAAGACCTATGCTGAAGAGAATCTGATGTACTATTTTTAAAGGAGCATCAAACTACTGATGGTTTATAAAAAGACTGGGATAAAGCCTAATCCATCTGTGTGTGCGAGAAAGTATTAACTGTCTAATCATCTTGACTGTTATGAATGACAAAGGACTGAATATAGCTGTATTGTTATTACAGGCTTTCAGCTCAGTCTTCATCCTCAGTCATTGCCAGACAAGCCAAGGAGTAAGTAGCATTTGATGGATCCTTCCTGTACTAGCAGCTTCCATAAGGATGCAGGTAGGAGTGCTCTCTTTCTTTATACATATCAGTGCAAATGCTATTTAACAACAGAACTCGGATCCAACAGTAACGAATCCGCCCAGTCAACAGGACCTACTCCTTGGCGCCCCTACCCTCAACCCGAGTCTTGCTGTGTTTGCCATCTGAGACTATTTTGTGGCTACCACGTCAATGTTGGGGCAGCAAGAGGTTACATTCTGCTCCTGCTTAAGTATAAGGTTTCCGACACTGAGACTCTACTGCTGTGGTTCTTAACATTTTGACTTCTGTGAACCCCCGCCTAACCATTACTGGAATCTGGGAACTCCCGCCTAACCATTACTGGAATCTGGGAGCCCCCACCTAACCATTACTGGAATCTGGGGACCCCCACTATATCATTAGTGGAATCCGGGGACCCCCCTCTGAGTCATTATTGGAATCCGAGTCATATTAGAGATGTGTCATTTTTCTCTAAGGAGGGGGGTAGATCCCTAGCACCATCACAATGTTGGTCATCATAAAGGGCATTAAGCCTCTCAGATACCACTGAAGAAGAAGCGAACAGTGACAAAGACAATAGCATACCCAGAAGGACAGAAGACGAGACAAGCCAAAGAAGATCTGGCAACACACCTACATTGTAAAAATCAGCCCACCAACAAACCCTTGAAAGATGCAACAAAAAAGGAAGAACTGAGTGGCATTGGTCAATATCACAAAATAAGACCAGGGGCAGGACACACCTGATCCGAGATGAAACACGGGACAGCTGCCAATGGCATCAACTGCAGTTGTCAGATAGGGAAGATGAGAAGTGTGATTCCATCAAACTTAAGCAAAACACTCCGAAGCTAAGCAACACCCAGGATGGAAGAGCACAACAGGAAAATCACCAACATCTGTTTACTGGAAAGATACACAAAGATGCCCCTGACTCAAAGAGCAGTTCATGGCATTCCAGTAGATCGATGAAATCACTTATCACACCAGTGTCAAAAGAATTTTCATGTGGTAAACCATATGAAGACATCTCAGACTACGAGAACATGTCATCTCAACCCCTTGGGTCAACAGAACTACACACTCTATGGGCAAGAGAACCATACGACAAATAACTAAAGGTAAATAAATCAAACTCACCCAGCCACTTTTGTTTTGAGAGTCTGTGCTACCACCAGTGATACAAAAAAACACATCACATCAATTGCAGTCACACAAAAACATGAAAATGAACACCATGCCATCTCCAGCAACCGGAGCAACTCGACAGACTCAAAGAACTCACAGTTTAAGTTTACAAGAGTATACCTATAAGAAGTCATGCAGGAACGTTTCCCTTAAGTGAGGGGGAAATGTTGTATTCATCCTTTCATAAGAGAAGCAGAGATGTCATATGAGAGATGTGTTGTTTTTCTTTAAGGAGGGGGGACATTAGGACCCTGCAGGCAGAATGCTCCAAAGGTCCACAACCAGGACACTGGACACTGCTTCCTGCCCAGGGGACTGGACAGGAAGTGAGGGGAGGAGCAGGACATTCCAGGTTAGGGGAGAGCAGGGATAGCATAGGTGGAAACAAGCTCCCTCAAAAGTAGAGGAACAGCAAAGACAGTGAGGGTTTCAATAATAGACTAGTAATACATCACTGTGTTCATTTACACCTGTGGTCCCTGGCATCTGGACACGACAGCTGGAATACCAGCTTAAGCAATGTTGATGATTTGAGCCTCAAAACAAAACACAGAAACAAGCATTCAAACAAATGATGAAATGTTTTATTTAATTCTTAAACAAATATAAAAAGATGAAAACGTTCATTTTAATGGGAAGTTTGGGGCTTTTCTAAATTTAACTGATGCCACCCATCTTCCAAACTATATTCGGTTGGATGCATTTACACCGCTCCCACAAATCAATCTGAGGACGCCAACTTAATTTTTAGCCTCCAATTTCAAATTCCTTCACATTTACGGAACGTTTCAAAATTTTCCATTTTCTTTATTTATATAAACATTATTAATCTGTTAATATTATTTAATTTTCTAAGAAGCTGTGCACCCCCTGAGTAGGTGTCCCTGGACCACAGGTGAAGAACCGCTGCTCTAGAGGGATGTTGTCTAAAGTGCAATGGTTAACTGGAAATTGCTGTTAAGCTGCAGCCAGAAATGCCTGGGGGATGAGGCCTTGGAAGCTAACTGAGGTTTTGGAATTTTATCTCCAGGCACATTATGATCTTTCACCACAAAGTCCTTGTGATTGACTCATTTTGCTGCAGTATATGTCTCAGTGTTCAACAATCTCTTCATGCCAGTAAGTGTTTAGATAGCAGTATACAGGCTGGTTACGAAAGAATTAGAGTCGAGGGGTTCATCAGGGCCTAGGACACTTTGGTAATTTTTCTTTGCTCCAAGATGCTATTGTGTGGCAATAGGTCTACGGCTGCAATTTTACGGCACAAATTTGGGGGATTTAATAAACCCAACTTGCCTACAGGGGCGGCTCATCCATACGAGCGTGGGGGCACTGACCCTCCCCCCCTCTACCATGAGCCACTACACCCCGGACTTCATACCTGGAAGCATTTGGTTCATGTAGGGGCGGGGCTATGGAGTAATGTGGTGATTGACCGAGGCTGTAGTAAAGAACTGCGCATGTCAGATTGGCCGTTGTTTTGCCATGGCCAGCCTGACATGTGCAGTTCTGACTTCCATAATCAACGGTACGTGGGAGATGAAAGAGTTCAAAACAGCCCCATCAGTCTCAGAGGGAGCGCTGCGTTTCCCTGACCCAGCCAATCCTGGCAGTGCTCTTATGCTGTTTGGTAATAAAATCAGCATGACAGCAGTGCTTGAATTGGCTGGAATGCTATTACCCAGCATGCGCATCATTGCCTGGCAGCGCGAGCCCGGAGGATCAGCTCGTCATGGTAAGGATATTTTTCTTTATGTTTATTTATTTTAAATAAAGTTATATTTGGATTGTCAAGGTGTTTGGCGCACATTCTATATAAATAAAACGTACCAATAAATAGAATGTGCCAGATCAACTCTGCAATGCAAATCTAGACATGTCTGTACTTTAGGAGATTATTTAACTTTTATGTGCTGCATGTGCCCTACCACTTTTAAGTCTCCAGCCGCCACTGCTTGGCTATTTGTTCCTGGGAGTTCAGCTGAACAAGGCCTATGGGGCGGAGAGATTATATTTAAAATCTGAAGAAAAAGAAACGTTTGAACAGATTAGTGACCAGGACGGTCTTGCACTGGTATGGTACAGGAATACGGAGTTTTAAATATCAAGATGCAAAAATATTGTGACCAGAGTGTCAACTACCGGAATATTGTGAAAGTAAGTATATACTGGCAATTATAGGTTTTTATTGATTTTTATATGCATCATACAGACATTTCGTGATACCACACAGTAAAGCACTAGTGTACGTCTTTTCACTGTCATCAGGTTCACCAAAGGCAACACGTGCTCCAGTGGTCTTGCCTCCGACATGGTTTGGTAGTTGTTTGTTTACATTACATTTCCCGAAACAATGTTAAACTGTAACAACTTATTACAAACTAAAACAGTAAGCAGTGGGGTCCTGTTTTGTAAGCATCTTTAGGAATTTAAGATATAAAGGCCAAGTTTCGGGTTACTCTGATTACCATTAAAAGTGGCACATTTTCATCAGTAGAACAGTCTGCCAGGTTCCATCCCCCCATATGCTCCAGGGCTATGCGACTAGAGCTGCAAACGCAGTCGCCACATCTATTGCCCTACTATGGGCTTCTTGCATAATCTTTGGTGCTCTTCAGTTCTTAAAGCAGTGTACTCCGCCATGGCCCATTTTTCAACTTCGCTCTTCCATCGACTATGAAGCTGGGCCTGACAGGGAGCGCCAATGTATTTCAAAAGATCTTTGGTTTCGGATTCTGCCAGACATACAAACCCAACAACTATGTTTCTATGTTGATAGCTTTTGTCTAGAAATATGTGACTGTCAGGTAAGTTCACATCATATGAATGAAATCTGCGTTGAGTAGCCCGCATCTAGGGCATTTCTTATCATGTGTTCTGGCTATAGTATTAGGTAAGTATAGGTTTACTTTACTAATGCCACATCTACGTATTTATGTATTGTCAAGGTATGTAGATATGGAGTTAAGAATATTACTAAATATACTAAAGAGGATCAGGGGGAGTCTGTTATAGTCTAAAATCCACTGAAATGGAAGATAGCACTTGCTTGCATGCGGCAGCTTACAGTGTGTGGTTGGGGCCTCCTGCTAGGTGCTGGACTCAAGGCTGATGTGTCTCGGCTAATGTCTGGCCCATATTCCTGTGTCAATGGTGGGGTGTAAGGAGCCTTCTATTAAACTGTGCCATGCCGCCTACCTCGAACCACCCAGTTCCATCATCAGGGAGCACTCTCTACGCCCACCAACGTAGTTGTCTGTTGACATGCTCCTTTCGCTGCGACAGGTGGTGCTCTAGACAAGGTATAAGATAGGTGCACATATCTTGGGGGTATGAATCACGCAGTGACCCACAGATCATGTGCAAAAGTCTACCATCTTTGGGCACGCCTAATTCTTTCCCACATTTGTGGGGGTTATTTTAGGATGCCATGTATAAAAACAAGATTGCTTCTCATCTGGAATGGAAGGTGTGTGCGTTTGTTGCCTCACATATTGCTATTTCACTAAAGCACTCCAGTTTCTATGACCTTTTTCCTCTACGCTGGCCCCCATCCTTTCTTTTCTGTTCTTTTCATGGACAGACCTCCTGTGTACCGACTTGCTATTTGCACGGAACCCCATTTGGACCCTCATCTGCATTAGCACAGACCCCTTGAAGACCATGCTCAGAAAACTGCAGTTTTCAGCTAATGGAATTGCCCTAATCAGTATGTCCCATCCTAGCACAAGCCTTTTTGTCTTTATCCTCCAGTCCCTTCGTGGTTCGAGATTGGGCTTCTCCCGGGATAACTTTCTGTGAATAAGCCTATCCTGTGCAAATACCTCGTTCCATGCTAGCCCTTTCTTCTCTATTCATTCCTGCAACAATGCTGCCTCAACAGGTTTATTCTTCATCTCCATGATCATCGAACCTTGCGGCTCTTCTCCGTTGTTTCCTTTGGAGGGTGTTTCCCAGGATTGGGAGGAGTGGCTTTGGAGCACATTCTCCTCATTGATACGTCATGTATCCTTCTGCCTGTGCATTCCCCTCAGCTCCAGTGGCCACTGACATCCACTGAGACTCACAGATTCCACCCCTATGACTTGCAACCTCTCATTTCCTAAGCTATTATCACTTATTCCTTCCAAATGGTGACAGAGATGAAGGTTTTAGTTTGACTAATTATGTCTGTCAAAACGTTCTTCAGGTTCGTGACAGGATCTAACATCCCATAATGGAGGACCCAAAAACCTCGGTACAGAGGCGGTCTGACTCAATGCAAAAAGTTGGGGTCCTCGCAAGCGGCCGAAAACATTGGTAGGCCACCAGCCGCTGAGTCGAGCCAGCTGCAAGATAGCCATGTGCCTGGCTCTGTCAACCTTTTTCAAAAACATTAATTACCACACAGGCTACTCTAATGCTTCCCAAACATTTTAGAACCATGTTTCAATTTTTAAAAAGATAAACTTTCGTAACCCACTTAGCTTGATTGGACATGAGTCTGGCGATTTTTTTAGTGTAACTAAAGCATTGTGTTGTAATATACTCTTATTTACAAACAGCACATTTCCCATTGAAATGACCATTCATTTTGCACAAAATATTAAACACAAATGATAATCTGCGGAAATCGGGTTTCAGTGAACATTTATCATTTGCGCACCACCAAGTAAAGTGTCTTGATTTGTTTTGATCCGATTAAAATCTTTGTTTTCATCACACTTCAGAATTACCACAAAATGTGATTCATTTTGCCTTCCTAACTGCTAAATGTGTACAGTTCACTTTTAGGTAATTACGTTTTGTTATGTGTTACAAAAAATGACTTCATACAGCCGTTCCTTTCACACTACTTGTACCTCAACAAGACTGTCACATAATTTTTTTCTTTCTTTGACTGCAAAGTGAGAGGAGTTTGTAAAAGCCAACCCCCGTGATCAAAAAAACATCAATTTGTCAGATATTTGACCTCTGTCTTGAAGGGCAGCAAATGTGACAAAATAAAGGCAGATTTAAAGCCACTTTGTGTCCCCCGAGCTCCTCGAGGAAAGGTGGAGTTGTCATGATTATTTTTCGCTTCCTCCTTCCTGTCCCCCACCTACCCCGCAGTCTTTAAATATATTAAAGTGCCATGAAATTAGGTCTCTATTTTTGTATTCTTAAAGTTTCCAGCATAGGGGTCCCAAGACCCATGAAATACTCAGACTACAGAGACAGGTATCCTTATGTCGTGGGCTAGATATATTTGGATCGCTGCCTTTTTTTGACATTGGGTTCCTTAGTGACACCCTGGGACGGGCAGTGACAGAGGCAACCATCGCCTGTCTGGCCCATGCATAGAAAGGGCCCTAGCACATGCACAGGCATCAGGACTAGCTGCAGTCCTGGCACTGGGCTATGGGAGGATGGTTGGAATGGAAACACATGTTTTTCGTGCATGAGACTATCCTGTTCTAATGCCACTGCCTTTACTTATGTGTCTGTACAGGGCATTCACTGTGGGGATGAGAGGAGGGAGGCGCAATAAAGAAGAGGGAGTGATGGAGGACCCAGGAGATGCTAAAAAAATAACAAAGGAGATGAGAAATGCGGGAGATGGAAGCAGAAGAGGAGAAAGGAGGAGGGAGATAAAAGATGTACCAGTGTCGAGGCCTGGAGTGGAAAGAGGGGGAGAGTATACAGCATACACGTATGTTTCACCTCACCATCTTCCCAGCTCAACAATGCAATAAGCAAGCCTTCCTGAGGAATGGAAAGGGTGGAGGATGCTCAGAGAAGCGGAAGCGCGCACTGGGCACCCGGGGGACCGCTGCAAACATCCATTTCCAGCCACTCATGTTTCCTCGCTCGAAGATACACGCAGAGCCTCCTCCAGACCTCTCGGATGAGCCTTCTCCCACCCCTCGGCGGTTGTTGCTCCGTCCTAGATTCCCCCTCCCCACCCCCTGCCCCCGCCCCTTCTACGAGTGATGTGCGCTCCCCTGCGGAAGACCATCTCCAGCTGCGACGGAGGTCCGAAGGCCGGGGTACGGCAGCTGGAGGCACGAGCTCTCCCAGGATGCTCTAGGAATGGATGAGAAGGGGTTAACTCTCCGAACACATCGCTTTTTTTCACCATCCCATGAAGCCCTGGGTAAATCAGTTTCCGCGTAAAACAGCAGCGGGAGGACAGGGGCGAACCTGGGTCAATATAATATTGGGGGGGTCCCAAAATCACACTGGCATAGAATGTTAAAATACATTATACGCCAAGCAGGGTACATGACGGGGAGAGAAAACACAATATTTTGTAAAATAACCAACATTTTTCGAGGACTTTACATTACCGAGAGAGGGGGAGGGAGTGTGTGCATGTAAAATATTCCTGGTGAAATCTCACAGACCGCTCACCATACCCGACTGGAAGCACCTGTACCCAACTATCAGAAAATGCATTTATTCGGGGGGAGGGGGGGGGGTGTAACACCCCCACCTCCCCCCAAAAGCTACGCCCCTGCGGTGTGGCGGGAGTTGGGGGGAGCTGCTGCATCATCCCGGCTTCCGATCCTTCACCCCGTTATAAGACGCACTCGGCTAACCGGTAACACCACTTGAAGGGTTAAGGAGGCAAAGAACTACGAGTATGGAAGGAAGATGGTCGCATGTCTGACTGGGGCACAAACAGTATGTGTTCCCGAAACGTATCCTGCCCGTTCCCTTGCTTGGCTTTGCTCCTTGGCTGTTTCTGGGGCTTGGGGCTAGGCGATGACGAAGACGGCGAGGCGTGGAGGAGGGCCACACTCCAGCCTCTTATTTTTAAGGGTGGGGGGTCTCTCAAAGGGGCGTGGTCGATGTAAGTAAGGGTGTGGCTTAAAGACACCTTAGCTAAAAATATGTGTTTAGCAGGGCACAAGTCCTAAACTGGTATTTTGCTGCTTCCGTCATTGCATCAAGATTTATATTACAAGTAACATTACACCCTCAACAAGCCAGGACTATTGGCTTTGTCAGTGGTTGTTAGTTGCATAAGATAAATAAGCAACTATGGCTTCGTTGTATAGAATATTGAATATGCTTCCGTTCTGACACGATGAGACTGAAAGAACCATTAACGAGTCTCTTTGAAGTTACAGATCAAAGGCAGTGAGGGGTGGAACTGCTGCAGAGTTAAAAAAATATTTTTCACCACGAGGGTGAGGGCAAAAATGGAGGGCCCAATAGGGACCTGTCTCAGCACCTACTTGTTAGAACTGCCGGTGCTGAGCACCGGCAAGACCCGGCCCACTTAAAGCCCTGATTTAGAAGCTGCGAGGGGCAGAGAATAAATACTTTACTAGGTTTGGATCACCCTGTGAAAGAGAGATGTGTGAGGGTGGAAGAGAGATGTGTGAGGGCGACACAGAGAGGTGTATATGCAGACGACTGGATGTCAGACTCAGGGGTGAGCGCGAGGAGGAGACTGAAGTCTGTCCCGCTCACATGTTAGTACACCTGACCAACAGCAATCCAACTCGCAGGAGCAGTGGCAGCCACAGACACGGTTTTCTTCCGTTTCGTCTGTGGTTCATTACATGTATTCGATACCACTACATTAACAGATAAACGCTGAAAGCTGCGGCCTATGCGCAGACATCGGTTTGTGTTTCATTCGCAGACTGAATGGTTCTCTCCATTCAGTGTTTATGAAACTAATAAAGATTTGAATGACCAAGGACTACGCGGCGTCTTTGAACAGGACTGCCCGGGCCGTGACCGCACCCGCTGAGAAGGAAACAGTTACTTTCGCTCACAAATTTCTATCAGGCCATTACACTCTCTTCCCATGGTTCCCTGCTCTCTACCCCTGGTCCCTGCTCTCTACCCCTGGTCCCTGCTCTCTTCCCTTGGTCCTTGCTCTCTACCCCTGGTCCCTGCTCTCTTCCCTTGGTCCCTGCTCTCTTCCCTTGGTCCCTGCTCTCTACCCCTGGTCCCTGCTCTCTACCCTTGGTCCCTGCTCTCTACCCCTGGTCCCTGCTCTCTACCCTTGGTCCCTGCTCTCTACCCCTGGTCCCTGCTCTCTACCCCATGTCCCTGCTCGCTTCCCTTGGTCCCTGCTCTCTATCCCTGGTCCCTGCTCTCTATCCCTGGTCCCTGCTCTCTATCCCTGGTCCCTGCTCTCTACCCCTGGTCCCTGCTCTCTTCCCTTGGTCCCTGCTCTCTTCCCTTGGTCCCTGCTCTCTTCCCCAGGTCCCTGCTCTCTTCCCCAGGTCCCTGCTCTCTTCCCCTGGTCCCTGCTCTCTACCCCTGGTCCCTGCTCTCTACCCCTGGTCCCTGCTCTCTACCCCTGGTCCCTGCTCTCTTCCCTTAGTCCCTGCTCTCTTCCCCTGGTCCCTGCTCTCTTTCCCTGGTCCCTGCTCTCTTCCCCTGGTCCCTGCTCTCTTCCCCAGGTCACTGCTCTCTTCCCGAGGTCACTGCTCTCTTCCCCTGGTCCCTGCTCTCTTCCCCAAGTCCCTGCTCTCCTCTCTTCCCCAGGTCACTGCTCTCTTCCCCAGGTTACTGCTCTCTTCCCCTGGTCCCTGCTCTCTTCCCCTGGTCACTGCTTTCCTTCCCAGGCCACTGCTTTCTTCAACGTCCCTTGCTCCTGTCTCCAAGCCTAGTTCAGTTCCCTGCACCCAGCGTGCCTCATCCTCGGTTCCCGCCGCTTTCCATGGTCCTCTCCCAGATCCCCTGATCTCTCTCCATTTCCCCTGCTCTCTTGCACTGGCCGAGCTCTCGCTCCATTTCCCCTATTCTCTGCACAGTTCCCCGCTCTCTCCTCCATGCTCTGTTCTCTCTTCCATACCTTGCTCTTTCCAAAGGCCTACTCTCGTCCCTGCCACATTTCTCTCCACCATGCGCTCTCAAGGATAGGAGAATATGTTATCCCATCCCAAAGTTGATGACATGGCAAAGGGACAAGCAGAGAGAGCATCAGCATTGCAGAGAACGCTGTAGATTTGGGGCTCAGCAACTTGCCTGCTATGAGCTCACACCAGAATCTGCTAACAATACCAACAGTCTACAACTTTCTTAGGCCTTTGCCTGCCGCCCATTAAGAGCACCAGGAAGCCTCGCCAAAGATCCGCTCAACAGCAACTTTATATGACTCACTGAACAGCCACGCTGAAGGCCAAAGGCCCAAAGCCACAGCTTTGGGCCTACCCTTAAAATCAGGATCAGTGGCCAGTTACCTCAGGCGATAGAAGAGCCAGGAGGACGTGCTACAGAAGCCACTTTCCTGAAAACAACAGGCAAGCGAACTCTTAAATTTACCTCTGCCTAATATGCGACTGTCAGCGAACTGGCACATATTGTAAACACTTGCAGCAGATTAGGGCTGCTAGGGAGGAAATAGGAGCCATGATCCTCCTCTTGGGGTATCTCAAATCCAAAAAGAGATGATTGGAGACGTAAAGTTGTCCATATATCCCTATGAAGTCTGGAACACAAGCATGTACATAAAGCTAAAAGGAAAACAAACATCTCTGCAGTATTCGATGTCAGATACACAACATTTAATCTGTGCGAGGGAGCACTGGCATTCATTTTTTGGAACTGGGTCTTATTTTTTCATCATCAGACTTTCATCCAGAACAAGAGAGAAAAAAGGCAGACTGTAGAAAAATAAAGGACAACATTGACAAAGGGAAAAAGCAGTGAAGAAAGAGAACCTGTGAAAGTGAGATAACCAGATAGGAAGAGTAGAGAAGGTGAAAAAAAGAGACATGAGGCGGAACCTAAACTAGGCAGCCTTGGTATTCAGAAACCCTGACATTCAGCAGCGCCAGCGGAGGGCTAGTAAAAACACTTTGCGCCACTTCCTTTATGCATATATATGTGTGTAAATACTGGATATATATATGTGTGTAAATACTTCTTTTATTAAGGGGGGGTGGGACAACTATCAGCCTCGGGCAGTGACATCACCGGAAGACTTGGACGTAAACACTCAGATAAGGTTAAATGGCTTCCGTGAAGCGAGATATAGACTGAATGATACATCAATGCCCTGAGAAAACAAGCGGAATATAGGCATTATTATAAATTCAACAGTATTCCATGATGTGATATCCACTGGTACAGAGATGAAAGCTAGAAGGATGAAAAGAGAACCAGGGAAAGGAGCGAATAAAGCTCCCTTCGAGAATCAAGGATTTCCGAAGAACACCAACATGGGTGAACCATATATAATAAACATCAATATCTGGCAATATATTTCATAATAAATGATGTGGACAACACTATTTCGCTATGCTCACTGCTATGGACTGCCCCAAAGTGCATATAAGAATCTCAGAGTGTATACTGAAGTATTTACTCAGAACTCAATACTACACAGGCCCAAAGCCTACCCAGTGAATCTGTAACTATCTTGACATTGGAATATGGTAAAAGGCAATACTTCATTTTTTCATAACTATCAGGTATATGCAACGGTACGACTGGATGTCAAAAGATCTGTTCTGATAAGGATGCGTTTGGATATAGAAAACAGCCATTGCCACTCTATTGAGGGTGTAACATAGATGGTTCATATAATGTTCAAACAGAATACTCACAGAGAGGGCTGAAACTGGAGACAAAGGCCTGCTTTCCATAACTGTTACCCAACATTGCCTAGCAGTACATTAAGCATTCATGCACACATGACGTGGGCTTTTTACAAAATAAATTAGCTATTCTTTGTTCAGTATAGGAGTGCAAAATGTTGGGTTATGAGTTGCGAAGGATGTGGGTCCTTCACAAATAAGAATGCAGCAAATTTCTATTTACTGGGAACCAAGTATCCCATTGCAGCATGCCCTTGACTCTGTCAGGGTAGTGAAGCAGAGTAGTCCAAGTCCTTCTTAGGGAAGGGGTGCGAGCTAGTAAACTTATCTCGCTGGTATGAAACAAAACTCAATAACACACACACACACACACACACGCACGCCACCCCCTCCCCCCCTACCACCACCACTGACATCAATAGGAGTAGTATCAAGATTCATTAACACTCATTATACTGCAAACTTTGCATTGTAAACCATCATCATTATCAATAAAGCATTGTGCTGAGAAACATATGTCTCAGAGTCTTTCTGTTACTGCGCTGCTACTGTTGCTCCAGACTCACCAACAGAGATCCCAATTCTCCTGAGCCCAATTGTGTAGAAAGCTGGCTCTGTATATACACTATACCAAAATGAGGTATAGTGTGCACAGAGCCCAGTGGAACCCCCAAAGGTAGGCAGAGGTAAAAGTAGAGAGCACCTTACTCTCTATTTGTGGTAGTGTGGGTGAGCAGTAAGGCTTTATCAGAGGGTAGTGTTAAGCATTTGTTGCACACACTCAATCAGCAAATTATATCACACACTCAAAGACTAAACTCAGACCAATTTTGTTTGTATAAAAATATTAAGTTATTTTATTTCTAGAACCAAGCCAAGCCTGGCACAGGTAAGCAAAATAAATGCTTTGCAAAATCTTATGCAGTGTTTTTACAATTGAATGCAAGTTCAAATGCAATTGATTGAAATACAGGTAAGTTAAAAATGTGAAATTACTTTTCAGATTACTTTTTAAGTTACTTTTTCTACTCAGTGTGATATGCCTAGATATCACACTGGGACATTTCCTAGGGAAAAGGTAAGTAAAATCAGTTTCGCACAGTTGTAGTTATTCAGGTTTTCATACAATTCAACTCCACACTTGGAACATTTTTCAAGGAAAAACAGTCAATGTATTCCTATGGAGAGAAATGAAGTTATCGGTTAACAGTAAGTACTCGGTCTTTGGGGTTGAGTTTCTGGGGTTAGAACAAGGGTTCCCCCAGGGTCAAGGATGCACTCTCAAAGCACCCTCAGCGGCACAAGGGCGGCCGGGTACAGGGATGTGTGCCATGTCGACTCTTCACTTTGTTCTGCACCAAAACACACAGCCTGCAATGGCAGTGTGTGTGTGTGTAAAGGTACAGGGCCTCTAAGGGTGGCACAATCAGTGCTGCAGCCCTTAGAGGCCTTCCCTGGCCACAGTGACCTTGGTACCCATGGTACCTTTTACAAGGGACTGACATGTGGCCAGAGAGGTGCCAATTGGGGGTACAAGGTACAGTTTTGGGAAAGAACACAGGCCCTGGGAACCTGATTGGCAGGGACCCGGGGCACATCAAGTCAAAGTGCATCAGTAGTCTGGCAAAAAGTGGTGGGGTTACTGCAACAGAAAACCAGCTTCCTACACAGTGGAAAAGTATAGACTCATATACCGCTTTAGAAGGGAGCAATACCTCTTCTGAGGGCATAAATATAACCACCTGGGAGCATTAGGGTTACTTTTTAAGCAACCTCTCTATGGGGGCTGCTGCACTCCTGCAGCTCTACCCCCATTCCTCTCCAAACACGATCTAACTCCATTGGGGAGAGGATGTGGCCTAACGACTAGGATGGTGAACCTCAAATATGGGGAACCGGGTTCGAGTCTCAGCAACAACTCTCAACGCTCAGCTCGATTCTGGGCAAATCACTTAATCTCCTTGTGCCTAACAAAAATGAATGTGTCCTTATGTAACGCAACTGGTGCTCATGTAAAGCGCTCTGATACCCGATACTTCGGGTCAAGTTCGCAGTATATACAATTCCGAAAAGAAAAAAAAATTGGTGGTGCACCTGCCCATCCTGGGGCACCACATACAAATTATGCAAGTTTCTGCCCTTTGCAAGTGCTTATAAGGCGTTCAATAGCCCCAGGCATAAATAAAATACTAAATGAGCGACTTCGCCTCCTCTCAGGAAATGTTTTTCTTTTGTTTTAAAGACCAACGTGGCTTTGCAGCGAATTTCGTTTTTCTATCACAGGTGCCAATGCCGCCTCATGACATGAGTTTCTTTTTGAATACTGGGAGCCCTTACCCATAGGGCAACCCGGTGCTTCTGTTTGGTTGGGGGCAGCGGGCCTTAAGGCCCCCGCGGCCCCTGCAAGTGCCTTAGTTGGAGCACCACACGAGGCAGCAACATGTTTCTCTGCTCCCGCCTCTGGAGGAAGCAAACTACTTACCTTCGCTCATGGCCAGTGGTGTGTGAAACTTTGTCTCCCCCAGCCCACACTGGCCGCAGGTTAGGAGGTAACATACTCACCCCATGCCCCCAGACACAGGCACGGGGCGGGAAATGCACCAACTCTGATTCTCTCCTCTGTCCTTGAGGGATGGGTTCCACTGGGATAATCCTGAAAGTGCCATGCCCAGGGGGATAGAGTCCCCTGGCCAAAAGAGGAACAGCGGAAAGGGCGGCCTGCACACCCAGTTCTCATGGAAATTTTGAATGAAGGTAGCAGCGATCCCCGGGGAAAGAGTTGAAAACTTCAGCTGATCACTATGCTTTCGTTTTCCTGCATTGCCCTCCCCCTCACCCAGGGGGACCTGGCTTTTGACACTGATTTCTCTGGCCCCATACAGCCGATATGCATTTTCTTTGACTTGTTTTGCTCCTGGGGGAGAGCCCTAGCCACCAGAAGCATTTTCTTCATGCTTCCTGGCCTTTAAATAGTTTTTTGTTGGGCAGCTTAGTTCTACTGCTCCCTTGCCAGATACCTCCTTTGTCTGAGCTCCTAGTGCTAAATCCAGCTTGGGGGGCCTCTTCCACAGCCCATCTACAGCCATCAGAACACCCTCCCTGCCATACCTCCCTTGTCCCACATCCTCAGGGCTTCTTAAAAAACACCTGTGTGTCAGCGGAGTCAAGAGCGCGTCCACAGAATTCCCAGGAGAACCATCCAGATTCTGCCAGCAGGAAAATTCCCCCAACTGTTCCTCAGGGGCATAAGGAGGTCTACGCCACTGACCATGGAGAGATCCATCCATGCCCTTGTGGTAAGCTAGAGATATAGTTCTTCAGTCCACCCTTGCAGGGCCATCAGGTGGCTTCTCCTTCCAGGTAGGCATTCTTTCACCTTTATCGCTTCCAGGTTCAGTATCTTCTCATCAGTTTATCCCTACTGCAGGGTTTTTAAGTTGGGGTGGAGAGTTCTAGAAGTCAAGCACCCCTGGCACGGTAGTGTCACATGCATGCACTCACATGTTTACATGTAACCGCCCAGAGCCTCTTGTCCTATCTTTAAAGGTGGAAACTGGTGGTTAGTGCTGTCAGTCCATTTACTTGTGAATTTACTGTAAGACTCAGATGAGACACGCTTACAGTAAAAATAAACACGCATTTGCAATGTAATCGGTCTCGCATTTAGGGAAGTTTGAGCTATTGGCATACTAAATGACAATGCCAATAGCTTAAACTCTCGCAAATGCAAGACCAATTGCATTGCAAATGCTATTTTTGGAAAAGCGCCCCATGCCGCGCTTTCACGTTAATGGCGGCCACGCCCCTTTCTTTAGGCCAGGCTCGTTTAAAGAAAGGGGTGCGGCCACCATTAAAGTGAAAGCGCGGTATGGGGCGCTTTTACAGAAAAAAACATGTTTGTCAAGTTGACAAACAAATGCTTTTTTTTATAAAAGTGCCCCATGTCGTGGTTTCACTTTAATAGCGGGTGCGCACCTTTCTTTAGACGAGCCGTGTCTAAAGAAATGGGCGTGGCCAACATTAAAGTGAAAGCGCCGTATTGGGAGCTTGTAAACCAAAAACAGAACAAATAGTAAGAAAAGAAAACATGCGGCCGCGTTCGGGCCGCAAACAACAAACTAAAGGCACAGCCACCACTGTATCAGCGTGGCATGCCGTACTTGGGGGGGGGGGGGGGAAAATAAAGCCTTGGGGGAGTGCGTGTCAAACCATTTAACCAAATAGTGCTCGGAGGCTGTAATTAAAGACTACCGAGTAACAACACATGTAACAGGGGGTGTCCTGAGTGGAGGTTACAAAATGAGACAAGGCGGTACTAAGGAGGGACTACTAAGCCTATTAACCAATGAAAAGCCACAGTTTACAAAGGACAATGACACAAGGCAATGAAAAATATGGCCCGAGCTTCAAGTCCATACCTGAATACAGCATGCCTTGCAGAGCAGCGCATGCGCTGCCCAGGCTCGACCTAAAGAAGGGTAGTCAAAAGCAAAAAGTCTAGGGGAACTAAATCAGTGAAACTCATTTGCTATAAGGGGAAAATGGCATTTATTACTATTGTCTTAAGGCCTATTATATTATGTCATTCCAAATAAGCGACCAAATTATGTCCTACAATAGACTTGCTAAGGGTAGCGATTGCAGACAAGGCAACTGCTTACTTTCAGTTTTACTTTTTCAAGTTTTGTTGCAAATGGCCCTGGATAATGGTGCTACATGAACTGCTAAAATTGTATTGTTTGATTTAGGTTACTCTTTGTCCATTAAGACTCATCTGATTGAGCTTTTGAGGACGACATTTATTTTATTGATGGTTAAGGATCTGTAGCACAGTGAAACTATTCATGACACCAGCAGACAGAGTGAGCTGAGCAGGCACTGAAATGGCAGCTCCCGAAGGAGTGAACCACTTCTCCTCTCTCTCTCTCCATGCAGACAACTTTTTCTATTAAAGGAAAGCGGTGAGACCAACCAAATGAGGTAAACGCATCAATAAGAATGCCTTTCTCCAATCTCTGATAGATGTGGGCAAAGTCAATCCAAGATAAGCAGGGTACAAAACCATTTCAACCTTTTCACAGCAAAAATAAGTGACATGACAGGTATCAAGGGAGCCCTGAATGGTGGAAATCTTCAGAGCTATAGAGATGAAGGAAATCAACTGTTCTTTTAGGATGCAGGAGTCATAAGAAGCACTTACAATGGACAACAACAGTACTTCACTGGCTGAAAAAACACAACAGACAGCAAGAAACCATGAAGAAATGGACCAGCGAGCATGATGTGAAGACAGTTGGCGTACCATCTCATAAAGTATGACAAACAAATTAGCTGGTTAAACTGCACTCAATGCTCCATGTCTCCCTACCAATTAATCACTATGACACACCTATTGATTAATGAACCCATGTGGACCTGGGGATCTATGTGGAGGGATTTCACAGCAACCAGACTGGCTTCCTTGAAGCAGTTGGAGGAGGCCTGATCAATCTCAGAGACAAAGGCCTTCCTACCATCTGCTAGATTTACTGGACGGTCCTGAGCAGTAAGTCTTTGACAAATCATTGGTCCATATCAGACATCAAGACATCATTTCTGAAGATTTTACAGGCTGAAAAGAAATGGCTCCTGGATTCCTGGAGTTGGCATTTGCTGTATAAAGTGCAACTCAGACATTATAAAACCTGTCTGCACATGGCAAAGTATATATACATTGTAGCTGGACTTTCCTCCTCCTGAAACTCTTCTACAAATCTCTTTGCTGGCATGGGCAAGTTTGCATCTCTAGCAAGAAGCTGCTCTAATACTGGCCCCTAACGGATAGTAAATGTGCCTCTTTTTTCCTTCATTAATGTCTCTGATATTTAAGAAACTATGAAAAGAGCTTGGCCCTTTGGACGGTCTCAGCAGCGGCTCAGGATGAGGTTGGATTAGTGGGGTTAGGAGGCTTTCAGGTGCAGCTATGAAGGCCACTGAAGTCAGAAGGACCCTTTATGCTTAAATTCATGGCCTACAGACAATTAATGCCTGAGCACCTTTTTTGGCTCTGGATCCCGTAATCTCAACTTCTACTGCAAAGATTAACACTTCGCTGTCCTTGGACTCTATTCCAGCAGCCTGCCAGAAAGGTGTGATTACCTCTCTCCTCATGAAACCTGGCCTGTACCTGGCTCAAGTGAGTAGCTATGGCCTCTCCTGTTGTTTTGCTGTATCCCTGAGCACCTTCCAGCTTACTGATTTTTGAAGACTTACAGTAACTGTTAGTACCTTCTTCTCGGTGTCTTTATCATCTTTCTGCCTTTTGATGTTAGTAGGTTCCCACCCTCTTTCCGATTCCCAGCTCCAGGATGTCCGTAGGAGGTATTATATACTATACAAATCAAAATAAATAAAACCCCAACCTCAGTCATACTACCTGAGACCTGGATGTCAGGCAGAAAGAACTTCACCAGAATACAGTCCCAGCCCTACTTCCCATTTCAGCCCCAATGAATCTGTATTGCATTGGCATCAAGGCGCTGCAGAACAGGCCCACTAACCATTGGGACACAGACGATTTTTAAGAGGTCTTTAAATAGTGTTAAATAAGTACTCAGCCGTGTAGATGGTTGAGTGACAGTGAAAGTACACGGTCACTTGACATCATGGTTCTGAAACTGTAAAAAAAAAAAAAAAAAGGAGGGGATATTGGCACTGCTATATAAATAAGGGAAATAATTCTACCACATGGGGCTGATTGCATGAAGACATCAACCTAATGGCTAAGGCTCTTCAATCGACCTATCCGAAACAACATTCAAGCTGCTCACTTGCTTGGCAGACATCATGTCTTACTGCATGTATATTGCGGAACTGGGAATCCAGGTGGACACCTTCAAATCTACCACGTCACCACTCACCCCTAAAGAACAGACCTGTGGATTCCTTCTCCACTAATGAGGTCACCAACATCTATGTGACATTCCTAATGTGCCTGATTCCTCTCATCATGTACACTACAGGTAGCTGGGATTTGAACCTGTGCAAACACTTTGAACACTAGGGGCCATATGTATCATTCCAAATTGCGATCGCAATTGGGCTTAGTGGTATGTATTAATGAAAAACTGCCTCGCAAAATAAGGAATCGCAAAATTTGCGATTCCCTATTTTGCGATTGCATTTAAGGAATCGCAAATTGCGATTCCTTAAATGCAATGTAAGAAACACAAAAAAGTGCAATTTGGCCTTAGGAATCGTAAATTACCACCAACTTCAAGTTGGTGGTAATTTGCGATTTCTTTGAAAAATGCACTTTTTGCATTTTTCAAAGTGCAGTGTGGCGCACATACATGCCCTTAGGGCATGTATGTGCGCCACATGTGCACCCATGCTTATTTCAGGGGTGCAACAGGGTGTCCTTTTGACACCCTTGCAAACTTGAAATTGCATTCTCAATTTGCGATTCTCTAATTGCTAATCGCAAATTGAGAATGTCTTCCCATTCATTCCTATGGGCCTCTAGGCCCATAGGAATGAATGGGGAGGGTTTCCTTAATTGCGAATCGCACTTTGCGATTCGCAATTAAGGAATATGTAGGATTTGCAAATTTCTTTGCAATTCCTACATACATCTCGTTTTGCGATTCTCAAATAGCGATTCTCTAAAATTCGCAATTTGAGAATCGCAAAACCAAACTTTCATACATATGCCCCCTAGGTCACCTACAACATGGGACCTCTTCTATTAGGTAACTTCTTTTCTAGTCGCTATAACTTCTGCATGTCCATTGGCAACCTTCATGCCATATGCGCCTCTTCATCATATGAGGATGGGCAAGGTGGTACTGAATAAGCACCTCCACCTTTGTTCTTAGGGTGCTGACTGAATTCCCCCGGAATAAGGACATTTCTCACCCTATGTTTTTCCAATGCCTGCATGCTTTCTCTGTAGGAAATTTCTATTTCTGGTGTATGTTACATTTTGAACTTTATAGAACTAGCCCTCTGCTTTTTACATATCAACTGCATTCACATTTGGAAGCAATGCTGGGTTACGGCCACCATTGCTGGATGGAATGAGTACATCTTGCAACTTTCACTGTTTTACCTGGCATAGTTTAGACCTTTCATATTTTACTCAAGCACAGTAGACCACAGCTAAGGCTGCTTCTTTGGCTTTCTCCCAAGTATGTGCCTGTCAAAGAAATACTTAGGGAGACTATGTAGGCTAGTCCACACACATTGTAAAAGCTTTGCATTCTTGTGGCTGCCTCCAAAATTATTGTGTAATTTGGTCACTAGCTATTTGCCTAGATCTAAGCTGCCTTATGAGGTCTCTGCCCAACATTTCTGTTCTTTTCTGTAGAATCTACCCCCAGGTTTAGAATGTAAGAGAGCCAAGACATAGGTGTAGGATAAAACCTCCCATCATGGCAACACACCTACTCATTAATTGTAAGTTCTCTCTCTCTCTCTCTCTCTCTCTCTCTCTCGCTCTCTCGAGCTTCCTCCAATCAACCCCTCAGCCAAACACAGATCACCGATTGGCTCCTGTTTGAAGGAACTGGCAAGGGTGCGCATCCACATGAGAAAAGAGGGCATGTCCACAAACGTACCTCTGTGTATTACAGAGTGCGCAGAGTGCTTACTGACAATATTTTTAATCAGTTTTCAATTCCACTGCTAGGTTGTGTGGTATCCACAGGTTGATAATGGCTACAAGCCAACATACTAGGGCTCACAGAATTACCATAAAGGTAATTTGATCTTACTTCCTGTGATATAGGCGACTTTGAATATGCAAGTAGAGATACAGCAAATCTACAGTAAACAGCTAGTCTCCTTTCTAAATCAAAGGAGATCTCTCTTACAAGGAAAAAACCCTAACACTTTCTTTTCGATTAATAGCTTGAAAAATCTTTTATTCAGAATTGGTCTGTGACTCCTTTGTAAGAGAAGGAAACACCTAACATAGGTTCCTCTGTTTTTGTTAGACTGATTTAAACTTTTCAGTTGTCCTCTTGTCATACATGATGTCAGCTATTTCCTATAATTGAAGCAGGAGTTGCTGATGCAAGAGATAAAACTTATTTGGATATTGAGGGGCTTCAACTCTTATGTAACATTGCCCGTGTCAGACTTCTATTCTATATGGAGATTTTGAAAAGGGGTTATTCCCAATTAATAGAGATATCAAGATCTAATGTGTAGTATTCATTTTTGTACTCTCATCATGAGCGTATGTGTCCAAATACGTGCTCCACAACAAAGGAAGATGAATAATTATCTCCTGAAGCCCAGACCTCATACCCGTTAGATTCAAGCATGAGAACATCCCGAGGAGGACACCACATGCCATATCCCTGGCCACAAGATCTGCAATACCTGCTGAAGCCCCAATAACATAACCTGCCTTTGCAGAGATCAAACTAGGATCTTGTTTCTCTCGCTGGAGGATGTTTAACTAGATAATCAAACACATCCAACAGGGTCCCAGCGTATCTTCTCAGTTAGTGCTGAACAGCTCACAGCATGCATGGCTCAGCCGGTGGTAGCACAACGCTCCTGTGCTAAAAGGTATATTCTTGTGCTGCTCTTATCCAAATGATAAGAGGAGAAGGAACACAATGATAGGTAGCTATTAATTCACCAAAATATGTTCAAAGAGTCAGCAAGAGGTCAAAGGGATCTTTAGGAGGAGCTTTACACTTCCTTTCATGCTCCTGTGGACATGATCCTGCAGAGATTAGCGGCAAGAAGACTTGCACAGTTGACTCCAAAACGCTTGGTGTATCTGTACTGATGAAAAGGTGTATCTGTACTGGTGAAAATGACCTCCGTATAGTAAATATCTCTACTTCTGTCGTCGTAAAGTCAGCAAAGGTAACTTGAAGACCAACAAAGATCACCTGCTCAGACGGTGAGATAATAGGCTTGTCTCTCCTTTTTTACAGCAGTAGAATGTCGCGCTGAGCCGCAGTCAGAAACAGCAGGGATCAAGGAGGCCACTCCCTGCTACGATATGGTTGCTCTCTCTTCCTCATCACACATTCTGACAACCTTTCAAACAGAGGCAATTATCATATAGATACACTTCTGAAAAGGAGATAAAGAAGCCGAAGAGAAACCGTAGGAAAGCCTTAAAGCGGAAACAGAGCAACTTCACAGGAAACAGCCCTCATAAAAGAGTATCAGTGTTCCGAGATCCTTCCTGGTCAAACAGAAGATAGAAAGGAATGACTGGGCAGGTGTAAGAAATTGAGGGTGGACAGCAGAGGCTGGACAGGAATGAGCATGTATTCCCTGTACTACCTCAAGAAGTATCCATTTTTAATTAAAGAAAGACAGCATAATATATCTTAGATCTTTATTATTTTATTTCCAGATATTTTGAACAGTAAAACATGATCCAGCTTGAGCTGTGGGAAATCCTACTGGTTAAGAACCCATGATGGAGAAAATAAACAGACAACCTCACTCTCACTGACTGGTTAAAAGCTCCAAAACTGGCACTGTGGATCAGCCAGAGCCTGAACAGCATATTACCACTAGCACAACTGATACAAATATTTTAACACTCTATATCCTCTCCCTGCCTCATATAACACACTCGAGGCGTGCAAGCTAAAAACAGCAGAACAGGCCTACTACAGTCACGGTTTAACTGGTTGTTGCTGCAGGGATAGGTTGCACATTTAGTAGAGGGCCAAGATAGGACCTTGAGGGGTTTACCCAAACACGTGCAAGGATGAGCAAGAGGGACTGAAGCAGCAGCAGAATTAGTGTCCAATAAGCATTACCCACAATCATTTTCAACAGACACAGTTTGGGCTTGATTTAGAAGAGGGCAGCAATGTATAATCCACAGGTGGTTGAGGTAAACATGCCATCAGAGGAATTACAATCAGTGAAAATAGCGGCATGGTGGCGTAACTCTAAGAGGGTTATGCTGTGGATGTATCGCATCAGCTGGGAATTGGCAGATTGTAGGTCTGGGCAAATTTGAAATCTGTCCATAACCGTTTGTGGTGCAGCCAACTGGCTTGTGCTTGCCTTTATTTATTTTTATATAGCGCAAATTCGACCCAAAAGCATCAGAGAGCTTTACATGAGCACCAGTTGCGTTACAGACGGATAGAATCATTTTTTGTTAGGCATGGGGAGATTACATGATTTGCCCAGAATCACAGGATGTTAGGCGTCCCTGCCAAGACTCGAACCCGGTTCCCTAGCTTCAAGGTCGACTGCAGTAGCCGTTAGGCCACATCCTCTCCCCTAGAACAACAGTTAATACAACTTGAACTGTAATAAGTCAGGAAGAATAACGAGAGGAAGGGAGGGGTTCTTGAGCACGTACTTGATGTAAACCATAGCACAGGGACAGCTTCCCATAAGCGATGAAACATCACAAATTACAGTGAAATTCTGTGCTTCTTTTTCTATTAAATACTCACCCCACTCCCATGAAAAGTACCCTTCAAACTCACTGGAGTAGCCTGAAATTATAGAATATTTTCTTGTCAGTTGACTTTGAAGCGTGCACCTTTCACACCATTAAAGTCCGATTGCAGATTAGGGTTAATAAATCCCACATCTGGTGTCAGGATTCTATCACCCATTGACTTTGTGTCACTCTTAATGGATTAGCCGCAGGCCAGGAGCAGTGCACTGGGCGGTCAATAGGTGTCCAGTTAAATCAATGGGATTCAGAGTGCAGTTTATTTTCTTGCATTACATCGGTTCGTCGAGTACTACTTGTGCATAAACTGTTATGTCAGAATATAAATGAGAAGCATGCAATAGCTAAATGTAAAAATGTAGAAACAGAGGGAGACATTTATTGACTCAATTGCAAATGTCGGTTATATTTCTACTTCCTGCATCAGTAAAGTGAACAATGATTTGGTTACCTCTAGGCCTTTGTTCTGGTGCTTTACATCTGACTGGGGACCCTTCTCAAAGTCTGCCAGGCTGGAAACTACTCTTTTAAAAAACTGATGAAGCTTCACGATTGTTTAACTCCCTTTTTCCTTCTCCTCCAAGTATTTTTACAAGTCCATTTTCTTCCACACTTTCTGCTTCATCAACATCAACCCTACATTTCTATTCGTTTGTATCATTGTATACCATGTGTCTGGATTTCAACAGAGAATATTCCAGAACCCATGTTTTGATAGAAACAGAAGAGTTAGATGTACTGTAAAGATTTTGTTTTTATTACCCTTTCGCATGACCTCCTCCTTCCCTATAGGAAGAAGTGAAATACTGTGCCTGGCCAGGATTAAGGCATGCAAGTACTGCAAAAGGTCTTGGCTTCGAAGAATCTTTCTGCTAGGTGGTATCCACACAATAATGATGTCAAAAGCAGTGAGTAGCCTACGATGCCGACGCACAGATCGTGTACACTGGAGAGATCGTGTACACTGGAGAAACCTGCAGATGTTGCCTTACGTTTGGTGAAATGAGCTTAAAGGCCGACTTTAGCAGGAACTGTAGGGATGTAGTATGAACGCGAAATATAAGGTTAAGTGTCCCAGAAGGCAGCAGCATAATAAGCATACGTGTAGGACTGAGGCTACCCTGAGAAAGAATGAGACAATATCCACAGTTTATCAGAACTGCCTGTGTCCGAACACCTCCAACACTGAGGTCTTGTTACCGAGTACTGACAACCCATCCTAACTTCCATTTCTTTGATTACCTCCCTCTGTGACTCATTTCAAAGGCGAACATCACAAAAATATACCTTTCACCCTCGGTGGAATCCTGCCTCTCCTTCTCTGTCCTTTAAGGATCGCTCTTGGTCTAGCAATTGTCATCTAAGAGATTGGCTACTGCATCTAGGTGCACGAAATTGCAACTTTTTTCATGAAATTTCTCGAAAATTACGCACAACTAATTTGGTGGTATTTCACTTCTACACCAGGGCATGACCCAAAATTCATACAATCTGTGTACAAGGGGGCTAGCTCTAGGAGAAAATGTCTCCGAAGAGGACATTTTCCACTCGAGCAGAAAATAAAAGCACAAACAACTAGGGCAACATTTTACACCTATAAAACTCATGGAATTTCGTGTATATATCATAATGTGAAATTTGTGAATGAAAATTACGCACACCCCTATTGAAAATACACAGGAATATTAGGAAATAAAATGGACATACTCCTAAATTTACAAACCATTCCATGTGGCCACTTGTATTACAGATTGTGCACCTTATGAACTCTTCCCACTGCTCCTGAAAGAAACCTTCGTGGTGTAAGCTTGGCAGGTCATGAGCTCACCTGATCAAAGGTTTACCTCTTGTTCACTCTTCAAGCACCAGCAAGCACGTGAAAGAGCCTTCTATGCGCTGACTCCTTAATTCTGGAATAGCCACCCACCCGTTCATGCTTAGCACTACAACCACTTTAATTTTTTTTATTATTTAAAACATAACTCTTTTCAGGATCAGTCTACTATTTTTTGTATAACATGAATTAGACCTTTAGGCTATCAGTTTTTTTTACCTAAACTTTTTTAAAAAAGCTGTCAGTATAGAAGTGTTCTGTATGTGTTAACATTAATCTAAGACATTATTTTCTCTCAATGCCTTGTAAAGATTCTTAAAGCTGCCTCTGACCAAAATCATAATTATACAAAGAAAATATATAAATCAGTTAGCTCCTATACTCTGAAACAACTTAGGGTCCGATTACGACTTTGGCGGTGCTGTGCTGGCTCCCTGCCGGCACAGCACCGTCAAAGCCGTGCAAGGACCGCCCGCCTGATTATGAGTTCAACTCGTGCAGGCGGACGGCCCTTTTGCCTTTCCCACGGCAGTGCCCTGAAAAAGGGCACCACAATGGGAATGGCAAAAATGTCCAGCATGACTGCCGTGCTGGAACTGGGGGTGCAAGCAGACAGGGGCGGGCAAATGTTGTGTACCCTGAATGCATCCCCATTGCTGGGGGCATAGGGGCCCTGTAGGGCCCCATTTGTTTCCCCACTGCCAGCCTTTTCGTGGCAGGCTCACCGCCATGAAAAGGCTGGCAGTGAGAGGAACACGTAATATGCTCGACAGGACTGCGCCAGTCCAGCTCAGCATATTGCTTTGCCCCTTCCCCGCGCCACAGCCAGGGAACAGCTGTTCCCTAGCGCAGCCGGCGGTCTACCGCCGGAGCGACTCAGAGTTGTAATACGGCAGACGTAATACTTCCACCGCGAGTCCGCCAGACTCGTAATCAGGCCCTAAGCTGTTTCTAGGTATAATTATAAGGAACCTTAGCATGCCGAGCTCATGCAAGGAGTCAGTAGCAGAATTGGGAAGCCTTGACTGAAAGACAGGGAGAAGGCCCACCAGCATAAATGTAACTCTAAAAAAACTTCTCGAATAAGGACGTTACAGTTTAAGGCACTGTCTTAGCTCGTTGAACCTCATTAAAACCCCCGTGGCTGACCTTCAAAGGCCATCCTGGCATGCTATATGGCCAATTAATTATTGTGGCTTGAATTATACTAAGATACCATTGAAAAGGGGATGCCAGAACTGGAGGGAACAAATGCATGATGTCATCAAAATGTTGTTGGAAAGTCTCATTATCACAGAAAAAGGTGTCAAGGAGTGTGTTATGTGAGCTGCTGAAGCTTCAATACTTAAGCTTCTAGGAGACATACGTAAGACAAGCGATCATCAGAAGGACCATTCTATCCAAAGCCACTAACAAAACATGGGACTTTTTTCCCTGTACTGTTGCACAGGAACCTGGGCTTCAATTGCAGTAACTGATGACGAGGTTATAGACTCAATGTCTCTCTCCAAGGTATTCTATTCTTCTCTTGAATTTCTTTGTTTGTGTAACAAGTCTAAAAACCATACTTGAAAAAGCCAAGCAGGTTTTATTAGACTTAAGCTAGCCTAGCTGAGGGATGCATAGACAGATCTCCCAAAGGAATCTTTTACAGATGTATCTTCTAGAGAGTCATGACCATTCCCCAACCATAAGACCTAACAAAGCCACTTGCCGACATGAAAAGGCTGGCGGAAAGGTGAATCGTAATCCCCAAGGCGGTGCCTGAGAAAGCACCGCCTCCATTGTGGGGAATGCGATTGAACCGACCACTCAACAAGCTCCTTGAGCCAGTTAGAAGCTGTCGGTCGGTCACTCCACCAATGCTGTCCGACCAACTGCATCGTATTGCGGCAGACTGACCGTTGGTGTCGGTCCCACCGACATCGTAATGAGGCCCTAAGTGTGGACCAGTCTCAAATCTGCATGATGATCATGCATAGAAAACCTGACAGAGTCCTTATCTGCTTGTTTAGCTAAAACAATGCTGTAGTACTAGGTTTAAATGTGAACACACTTTCATTTAAGCAGAAAAAGAAAGAATTTGGGCCAACCGCTGAAATGCATCAACTCCATCCACATTCAACATATGCTTTTATTCTTTCACTATTTCTTCACTAATGCTCAAAGGAGGGTTTCAGCATCTCTTTCTCTCTCTCTCTAGATCATATCCCATGCATACACGTACCTGCTCTTGACCCTCAAAGCACTCATTTGTTGAAGTGCCAATTTGCCCGAGCCGTAAAGTACCATTGAAATTGTGGGTGCTGCTGAGTCTTTCACTCTATACACCTAAATATTTAGTGACTGGGATAGGCCGTCTCTTTCCACAACAATAGACTTATCATTAAGAGACATGTGGTTGTCATGCTCTTAAAAAATGTGTTTGTGCAAACAGGCAGGTCCCTTACATTTTACCTATTGCAAGGTTAACTAGGAGAAGAATGATGTGTATATTGTCATGATTCCATTCCCCATCAACGCACCGTGAAGAGGAATCTTTGATGGAAAAACTAGAGGCAAAAAACCTGCTGCTATTATTGTTCCTGGAGGAGTCAGTTGGAGGCTCCCATAACTTTAGCCTTGCAGCAGGGGAGGTCTAACAAATGGCCATAGCAACGACAAATCTTCAGGATAACCACTGACTATGTAAATGTGTTTCATTTAAATTCAGTAGATGCACATTTAATTTATATAGCTATCCTGCTAGATCTTCACTGCAATAGTAGGTCACCTTAGTTGGTCATTAAGTTGAACTACCAGTGCTGTTAATGTGATGCTCTAGCCACCAGGCTTCACTGGAGTTGGCATGTACATCCTTAAAAATATGAGGTTAAATGTTATTCTTACAGCACTTTTAGTTTGATGCAATTATTGAGTCTTGAGCTGCCGTTACTTTCCTCTTTGTTTTGCTGCTGCCTTTAAAGACTCTCACAATGTATATTCTGATTAAACAATCATGAAAATTGGTATATTTATGATGGCCCTATTGGTGTTGCAGAGAAGTCTTTTAGTTTAAAGTATTGTGTTACTGCCTTTACGATCACAGACAATGGAAATCCAGAGGAATCACAATCCCTGATGTAGTCATGACTTAAAATGATAGACCAATTCTTCAGCTGTACCATGTCCACAATATGACACCATATAAAAAAAACAATAAGCGCAAGCACTTAAAATTCCTCCTGCACCTCTTTGCTGGACATCCCAAAAACGAAATCTGAAGAATCATCTTGGTAACTACACTTGAGAGGGTTAACCTATGTTATCGTGATCTCTTCAGATCGAGAGATCAGTTGTGTGATCCTTAGTATATCTGTAGAGAATGAGGGATCTCCACCCAGGTAAATTAGTGCGATCCTGGCATCTCTTGGATACTTTTGTAGGATCCTCACCCAGAAGTACCACCTGTGGTATGCTTCATCACTGGATCCTCACTCACTGCACCTAGTGCAAGTGGGTGGGCGCAATGCAGTTTGTAAGCGGAGCTCTTATACCATGAACGAGGGATTATGAGTGAATTAAAAGTACCTTCGGGATCCTAACTATTTTTACTATGAGAGTCATTTGGAAGATTAAAAACAGTGAGATGTCTCGTGGGTATGATGATCCAGAACATCAATAGGTCGACATGTTTTGAGCCTGTGATATGTCCCCAAGGGTCAGTAGGCTTTCTTCTGGACCAAGAGATATATTGAATCCCTATGATTCGTGGTTGGTATTTCCAACTTTAGGCTAGTGCAATCAAACAAACAACATGACTAATGCACACAAACAAACAGGCCATAATGGGCCTTTTCCTCTTTATGGTCTATGTCCTAAATTTCAGTTAGGCATCATAACGCAGTGGAGGTGGCCGATCCCTGTAGTCACACATTCATCAAGGGACATAGTCTGTAATTTTACCCATTTGGCTCCCCGCACAATTGTATTTTTAATTCACTCATAATCCCTCGTTCGTATTGTAAGAGCTCCGCTTACAAACTGCGTTGAACCCACCCACTCACACTAAGTGCAGTGGGTGAGGATCAGATGATGAAGCATGCCACAGGTGGGACATCTGGGTGAGGGTGCTTCAAAAATATCCAAGAGTAGCCATGATCGCACTAATTTACCTAGGTGCAGATCCCTCATTCTCTCGGTATGTACTTGGGGCCACGCAACTGCACTCTCGATCTGAAGAGATCGCAATAACATAGGTTGACCCTCTCGAGTGTAGTTATTTGTAATAGTCTGGGAGGCTGAGGGTTGAACCTTACATAGCCTCTCACTCCCCTTTCTGGTTATGGTTATATGAATCATCTTGGTATTTTGACAATATATCATGTAGAAAATATCATGGGTCTCAAATATTGTGATGTCAAAAATATTGTGATGGCAAAATATCATGGGACAGAATATAGAAGGTAAAAATATAGGGGGGTCATTCTGATGGCGGTGTGGACCGCATCTGATGGCTCATCGGATGAGGTCCGACCACCATCTGCTGCTGCGGTCCGACCGATGCATTACAATACGTGCAGTCGGAGGCAGCAGGTGGAGGGACAGTCCGACGCTTTCCAACTGGCTCAAGGAGCCCGTCGGAGGGTCAGTAATCCCTACAATAGGGGCGGCGCCTTCTCAGGCACCACCGTAGGAATTACAATGTCCCTTTCTGCCTGCGGTTCGTCTGCCATGAAAAGGCAGGCGGAAAGTGACTTTGGGGGCCCGTAGCAGGCCTCCCTACCCCCCCCTGCTATGGGGCCTGGGTGGCACCTATGGTGCCCCCCCAAACATCCCTGCACCATGTGGCAGGCACCGCATGGTGCCTACCACCCGGTACAGGTATATTTTTAGAGTCCGACCGGCATCGTAATGATGCCCATAGTCTTCTAAGTTATTTAGTATTTGTTTTAAATATAGTTTGATATAATACCGTTTCTATTGAATATAGTTGTGTAACACATTGTTTTTGCAATTAGTGTGATAAATACTAGTTCTTTTTGTATTATAAGTTATTAGTATCATCATAATATGTGTGTTTTATTTTTTAGTATAGTTTGCAAGTATATATACTATATGAAAGCGATTAGGGTGTGAAGTTTTTTAAAAATTATTGTTTTTGATTTCTAATTTTTTTTATGTAATTTAATTTGCTATTGATAATTATGTAAAGTAGTTATTGAAAGTATTTGATGATTTTTAATTGTTAATTGGACGATCAGATTTTTTATTAAATGTTGTTAATTAGCGTTTTATTTATTAATTACTTTAATTTTAAGTGATTTACTTAATAATTCATTTAATACTAATTCTTTTTCATTTTTATAAATTTGTTCATTAATTGTAATTGTTTGTCATGTATGACTTTTAGGGTAGAGGGTAGGAAGTGTTTAATTTAAAATATTTGTAATTTTCTTATTTTACTTTTTAATTTGTAATATAAACTGAGCATTTTTTTAATTTTTTATTTTTTATTTTATAACTAATGAACACATGTAGTTTTGCAAATAAGGTTTAATCTTTGTTGGTCTGTATTCAAATGTTTTATTTTAAAAAAGGAGTGAGAATAGTAAAGTTTACCCCTCTAAAGTCTAACACTTTCCCTTATGTTGCTCAGACTGATTGGAGAAGCAATAGTAAATATAACCTCTTCAAAGTCCAGCACTTTCCCTACTGCTGTTTATGTTGGCGTGGGAATAGTAAATCTGACCCCTCCAAAGTTTAACATTTTCACTAATTTTGCTTGTGTTGGAGTGGGAACGGTAGAGTTGACTCTTCCAAGGTCCAACACTTTCCCTACTGTTGCTCAAATTAAAGTGGGAATAGTAAATCTGGCCCCTCCAAAGTTCAAAACTTTGCCTACCTTTGCATACACTGAAGTAGAAACAGTATATTTGACCCTTCCAAAGTCCAACACTTTCCCTACTGTTGCCTATGTTCGAGTGGGAATAGAAAGTCTGACCCCTTCAAAGTCCAACAATTTTCTTACTTTTGCATATGTTGGAGTGGAAACAGTAAATCTAACCCCTTGAAAGTTCAACATTTATCCTACTCTTACTTACGTTGGAGTGGGAATAGTAAATCTGACCCATTGAAAGTCCAGTACTGTCTCTACTGCTGCTTATCTAGGAGTGGTAATAGTAAATATAGCCCCTCCCAAAGTGCAACACTTTACCTACTTTTGCGTACATTGGATTGGGAATAGTAACTCTGACCCCTTCAAAGTCCAGCACTGTCTCTACTGCTGCTTATGTAGGAGTCGTAATAGTAAATATAACCCTTCCAAATTTCAACACTTTTCCTACTTTTGCTTATGCTGGAGTAGGAGTAGGAAATTTGACTTCACACTTTCCACACTGCTGTTCAAATAAATTAAAGTGGAAACAGTAAATTCTGACCTTCTTCAAAATCCAAAACGTTCCCTACCGTTGAATAGGTTCGAGTGGCAGTTGTGAATTTTAACTCTCCAAGTCTAATTTTTTTATTTGATTTTTTAGCAGTTTTAATATTTTTTTGTTTTAATTTTAAAAGTTACATTATTTTTATTATTACATTTGCATTATTTTGTTAACTTGATTTTTTAATATCTGTTTGATATTATAATTAACTTGCATTAGTATGCTTTAATATTTATGTTTAAATAAAATATATTTTAAATGCCATGTCTATTTTTTTGCAACTATTTGAAAGTATATATTTTTTATTTTATGTTTGCAATGACTTATGTTTATAAGTACATTTCTTTTATGTATTTTATATTATAAGTATACATTTTTTGAAAATGTAATATTGTTAAAGTTGATATGTATTTTAAATTTAATAGCGTACAATAGTTGAAATTAAATATACTTATCCATTTTTTCACGAGACTGTAGTCTACTATATTTGTGTTGTAGATGGGTTGACTTTACGTACATACAAAGTATATAAAGTTGATATTTGTGTTTTCGATAATCTTTGGTGATCTAGTTTGCTGCCGATATTTTTGTTGGTGACATTACATCAGGCAACCAACTTCTTTGTAGATTCTGTTATCACCAATAGCTCAGTTGGAAGTGGACGGCTGAGAAAACTGTGGCACAGGCAAAAGGAATAAAGTTATTTGGTCTTATGAGATGGTAGGCTCTTAGTGGCCTAGTGTTCTGCATGGATAACCAAAAGAAACATCTCACAAAAGATTCCATTTTGTCGTTGACCATAATTTGACTCTCATGATTGGACTCTCAATGTGAAACAATGCGTAAATGAGCAGGAAGGTCAGCTTCTCCTTCAAGGACTTTGGAACTACTGCATTGGTGGAACTGTTGCTTTCTCACATGCATCCATAGATATATTTTTTGTTTTCATACTGAATTTCCAAAGTGCAGCTAACACTTGTGGAGCTGAGAAAACAGCAGCAATGTAAACAGCATGCCCAACATTCATTGGGAAACAGCCATGCCTCAACAGATTTTCAGAGTTTTCCCAAACTTGTTTCTTGCTGCAAGGTTGAAGAAATGGATTTGCATAGCTAGATAGCTGCATTTGAAAATATATATTATGTATGTACATGCAAGATTTGCAGAGTGTAATATTCTATTTATCACCACTGTTAAGTGTGGCAGGACACATGAAAAGTGAAGCTTCTTATTAGAACCCTACTTGGGCAAAAGTAACTTCACACTGCTTGGGTATTTTAACTTCCATTTGGAAAATTATGTCTGTATGGACACTCTGGCTTTGAAAGAAATGATTCAATTTGTGGGCTTTCTCAACTAGTCATGGCGGCTACTCACAAAGCAGGCCACACATTGGACAGTATTTTCACTAATGACGCTAGGCTTAAAGTCTCTCTCCTGGTCTTCTTCCCAGGAAACATTCACTGGTGGAAAGGACACAGTTTTCAAAAGGAACTGGAAAGGGCTCAGTAAAGAAACCCTATGCCTTGAATAATTGTAAAGGAATAGTCCAGGAGGATGCTGAACTGGCGGCCACAGAACTTTCCTCGTGGCTTACTGCATCTATTAATAATGTGGCCCCACTTAAGGAAATCTATACACGAAGAGAGATGCCCACAGCACCCTGGTTCTCAGAGAGACTTAGATTGCTTGGACAGTCCTGTCGCCGATAAGAGCGGGCATGGCGAAAATGTTACAATCCTCCTGAAAAAACTGCCTATAAGGCTAGTTTGGCTGAATATAAAGTGGCCATTAAGGAGGAAAAGTCTCTGTGCTGAACTAATGAGCTTGCCTCAACTAAATCACAATAAACAATTTCATCTGCTGGAAGTATCTCAGTTTGGATTCAGGAGCAGCCATGGGACTGGGACTGCACTAGTATCTGCAGTCAATAACATCCGTTCCATGGTGGATGCTGCAGCGCTGGTCCTTTTGGACCTATCTGCAGCCTTCGATCCCATCTCCCCGACCCGGCTTGTTGAGCAGCTCCAGGAACTGGGGGTTACAGATTTAGCACTTAAACTTCTGACATCTTTTCTGAGTGACAGGTCACAGATGGTTATAGTGGATCAGTTCTGCTCGGAGTCCATAATGTTGCCATGTGGGGTGCCTCAAGGTTCCTCCCTCAGCCCTACATTATTCAACTTGTATGTCTCCCCATTGGTTAAACTCATAAGATCTTTTGGACTCCAAGCACTGTCCTATGCTGATGACACCCAAATCATCATGTCTATCTTCAGGGACATGGATGCGACTGCCAACAACTTTAAAAACTGTATGCAAGCTGTGGCCACATGGATGGAAGAAAAACTACTCAAGACTCAATGGGGACAAATCGGAGGACTTGATCTTTAGTAGTCAACCATCCGTGTAGTCCAATCTGTGGTGGCCAGATAGGCTGGGGGCCTTACCTACTCCAAATGACCACGCTAAGAATCTCAGAGTACTGGTCGATAAAAATCTATTGTTAGACCTGCGGGTCAACGGGACGGTTTCGACCTGTTTTGGATAATTAAATCCCTTAGGAAAGTGTTTCCTTTGATTCCTCTTCCAGCACGTAAGCAAGTGGCTCTGGCACTTATTATATCCAGGTTGGATTACTGTAATGGTCTTTACCTGGATATTAATAAGACTGTACTTGACAGATTGCAGCTGGTTCAGAATGCTGCAGCCAGATTGATTCTTGATATCAGCAGATTTCCATCAGTTTCTGAGGGATTCGGAAACTTCACTGGCTACCTGTGAATAAACAAATTATCTTCAAGGCTCTTTGCATCATTCACAAGGCCCTGCATAACACTGGCCCGTGAGAACTCAGGAACTTGTTCCAATTATATGCTCCCCCTATATTGCTGCGATCTTCAGGCAGAAATCTCCTAATTGTTCCTAAGCATCGAAAATCAAGATGGGTAGGTCCAGCCTTTTCGGTGGCCGCATCCAAGCTGTGGAATTCGCTCCCTCACTCTGTTTGCAGCCTCCAATCCCATGTCCCATTTCGCAAGGCCCTGAAAACTTGGCTTTTCACTCGTTAACAGACAGGCAGTGGGATAACCTTGTTGCTCCTTCTTCCCCCTCCAAACACTAACTGCTTCTAGCGCCTTGACGTTTTCGGGCAACTATTTCGCGCTCAACACATCTTTTTTTTATTAAATAATTAATTCAAGTAGGTCAAGAGGCCTCCTCCCCTCCTCTCAACAATAGTAATAAGTAGCATATTACTCTCTGCGCATCTGCAGGTATGATTTCAACCGCGTTGGTGAGTCATGATAGTAGCTATAAACAATCAGAACTGTAATGAAAAGGGTACAATCCATGAATTGGGATAAAATCACCCTGCATAGGCTTCATGACCAGTCACAGAGTTGTCTACCTCCTGCAAGTCATTATAAAACTTTATGTATAACTGTAAAGTCAGCCACACTATATAGTGGTAGTAACATGGAATTTGACATTTGCACGGTCATGATAAATGTGAGCTCTAGATGACATGTTATTGGGCCACATTTATTTTCAATGGAACGGCATACCGAGCTATCTATTTGTATTATGTTTTTGGTTTCTTTTATTGCACAAAACACATTGGTATTGAAACATATTTCACAGGGAACTAAGAAATATGGAACGTATTTCATGGTTCCTCGAGGAACATGGATTTCATCATTATAATGACAGACCTGAAACCAATCTGCAGAACTCTAATATTGTTTGGGCTATAAGATTAAGCAGTATGGGCAGACTTATGTGTAAGTGTTATCTAAATTATGCGGCAAAATTTGCTAATTATGTGTCACATTCTTTGGCTACTATGTCTATCCATTCAAGGCAGAAACAATATTTGTGGTGGAAATCTGCTAATTATGTGGCAAATGTAGTAAATCCATAATTCTGTGGGAATTCTGCAGTCACAGCATCACATAAATCCAAATTGCACAATTTCTTATGTTTTATTAACAAATTGTTAAAAAAATGTACACTAAACCTAAACATTCCAATTTCAATCAGTGTTCATTGTTAGCTGCACTTAGAAGAAAACAGTTTTTCAAGCTACCCCCAAATAAATAGGTAGTAGAAAAAATAAATAACAGGTAACATGTGAAATATGGTCCTATGCTCCCATTACAGGGTTCTGGTGACATTTACAACCACTGGGCCTTCAGCATTGTGGTTTAGAATGTCACCATATACCTTCGATGGACATGTAGGACCATATACCATTTACCCGTATATATCTTATATAGGCTGATGCACAGAGTGTAATATGCAATTTATTAACATTTTTCAGTGTAGGGAGGGGCCAGTACTCATCAGAGATAAACAATGGCAATAAATAGCATATTACATTCCATGCATCTGCATAGATGGTTTATGTCACGGCTCCTTTTCATGTTTATTTGTTTAAAAAAGATATTTACCCCAAATCAATAATCAAGGCTCTCTCAAGTGGATAAGTTCTTTACTTAGGGGAAGAACTCAATCAGTGTGTTCTGTTCTCGTTTCACTTGGCGGCTGCACCCATCATTCAAGTGATGCCCTTTTTAGGTCTCGCCTACGCAGCGCGCATGCGTTGCATAGGAGGGCCTTTAGCCGTCGCTCTGCTCATTTTCAAGCACACACTCGTGCTTGTGGCGGCATCCACCTTGAGAGAGCGAGCAGCGGCGCGCATGCTAATTGGCTGTTGCTCGCTCCCGCTAGGCGGATGGTGCCACAAGCACGAGTGTGCTTGAAAACAGCTGCATTAGTCATTCCCTCGTGCACGGCTCTCTCTCCTGAAACCAGCTGCTGTTACACTTTTTGCATTAGTCATTCCCTCGTGCACTCTCTCTCGCTTTCTCTCTTTATTTTTTTGTATTCCCCCCCTTATTCACTCTGTCTTTTGCTCGCACTCTCTCTCGCTATTTCTCTTCTTTTTTTTTTTTATTCCCCCCCTCATTCACTCTGTCTTTTGCTCGCACTCTGTCTCTCGCTTTCTCTATTTTTTTTTTTTTATTCCCCCACAGGACAAGGCAACATGGACATAATTTACTAACAATGCTTAAATGTACTTTTGCTACTTAGCATAAAATGCATGCGCATGCATTTTGTTCGTTTTAAGCGCTTTTGTAAAATTAATGGAACTTTGAACAATGCCAAAGCTGTGGTTTAAATAAATCTTCAACTGCAAGACAGCAGTTAAACAACCCTTTAACAAAAAAGACCAATTTTTTAAGTTGGAGGCATTGCTTTGTGCTGTCGTGTTTGTAAAAGTCTCGGGGAGTTATGTATACATTATGCTTTAAAGAAAATAAAACCGTGTTAAAATTCAACATGGAGGAACGGGGTATGTCTTTTTCTTTTAGCGTAATTTTATTATCTTATTCATGGTTTTTGCTTTGGGACTTTATAATTTTGTCCCTCGCTTTCCTGTGAGAGCGTGCAGATTCGTGTATAAAACATTTGCCCATCTGAAGCGTTTAGACATTTTTAAATATTTTTAATATTACTGCAAAGTGTTTATGAGTTGGGGTAAAACGGGCACGCATTTCTATCTTAAGGTCTCTATCTTAGGCGAGACATAAAAAACACCAGTTTTAAGAATTCGGAAAGTATGTGGCTTAACTGTTTGCTGCCAACTTTGGAACTGGGCAACTTGGTTTGAGTTTGTGAGTAAGCGTAATATCCTGTGCTTGTTGGCAAATAAATTCCTTAGTCGCCCATGCCCACCCAAAAAAACTGCATCCTTGTGTTACGTAACTGGTACTTATGGAAGGGCTCCAATACGTTTGTGTTGAGTTTGCACTATTTAAAACTTGATAAAAAACAGAATACTGCATCAAGTGCAAACATGCCGATAGCGCCGCTTCCCTGCAGTTACATTAGAATGCTGAGGTTAGAAGTGTTAGCAGGAAACAGACCAGCGGCGCCAGTGTGGCACAAGCCAGACATAGCCCTCCTCCTTTATTCCTGTTTCCCCTCAGCGGAGACTTTTGTTTACGATCACTTGCTAACACTCCCATCCACCCTAAGCCTGTCCTTTCTACTGCCAGACCTTTACCACACTGTTATAAAAGGGGCTTAATTTTAGCCAGAGTATGGCTAAACGCGCATAATAAAATCCTCTAAAAACATTACACATTACATAACACGTAATTGTTATGAAGGAAAAACAAATACTAAACATGTTAGGCTGTTAATTAAAACAAAATAACACATTTAAAGAAAAATACATATGTTCTGCTTCGCTCTACCTAGTAGTACTTATAAGGTCCCAAAAGCAAAACCTATTGCCATATACAATAGGACCTTATAAGTGTTTAGTTATCCAGAACAATATCCTTATTGCAACAACATCAACTGTTGCATAGCTAAACACTTATAAGCTCCCAAAGGCGAGACCTATTGGCTATGCCAATGCTTGTTTGTTCTGGGCTCCATCTTGCTTTCTGTCCCTAAAAGAACCTGAAGATCAGCCCACACTGGCTTACTTGCAGTTCCGTGAATCTGCACACTTGTGGTGGTCCTGCTTTTCTATATCATGCTCCGAAAAGATGGAATGAGATGCCTTCTCGTCTAAGACAGAAAAGCAACTTTATGCTGTTTAAGAAAAAAAATGCAAACTTGGTTGTTTAATACTGCATTTTCCTCTTTTGGTCGTCAGCACCAGCACACCCTTGTTTGGGTAGAAGAACACATTATAAACTAAACTAATATTTTTGCAATGCAATAAGAGAAGAGGCATTATAACCGTTATGAGGATTTTATACCATGTGTAAATCAATTGTGCTCTGTTCTGTCTCATATCAATTTCGCTCTACTGTTGTAGTAAACTGCAATTTGACCTTTGGCCTTTGCAATGTAGTAATAAATGTGTGAAGGTGCATTTATATACAACAGATGCTCTAAATAACAGGTGTTGTTGGGCAACATTTGTTTTCTTTTCACTGCCATGGCATATGAAAATTATATATATATATATATATATATGATATCCAAAGGAAGTTCCTACTGGGACCCCTGGCCCGTAGTCAGGTGGTGCGCAATGCCGGTGGAACAAAACCGGACGTAATACCACACAACGAAATCCAATAAGGCGCACACTCAGGAGATATTTGCTAGTGCAGGTTTATTTCTCAGTCATTCAGTTATTCTCAAATAAACCTGCACTAGCAAATATCTCCTGAGTGTGCGCCTTATTGGATTTCGTTGTGATATATATATATATATATATACATACAAACACATACACATCTCCCAGCCCGACAATATATCCTTATATTAAGAAAAGGTATGCAGTATGCTCATGTGGCTCCTCAAGATAGAACCATCTTCTGCTTGTCTCAATAACGCTTCATTTTTGTAAGAGCTCACTGAGGGAGTTGTACAATTGGATGGTTTCACTTATGGATGGGGGTGTTACTATCTTTCTATTTCCCAATCTGAGACTTGTATTTGTTTGATGAAGAAACCTATTTTTGGGAGTGTGGTCCTTCAAAACTATGTCAGCAACATCTGTAATTTTTAGCAGCACCTTAAAAAAAGGTAAACAAACTCTGCTACAAGTACAGAGATCAAAGCTGCTAGACCTTTTCTGGAGAAGTAGCTGAAACTAAGTTAACCTCACCGCAGGATCAATGGTAAGGACCTAAAGCTCCTCCCATGTTCTATGATAATCTTGAGCAAGGTCAACAAATGATTTGGTACATTCCTTTAGGGAGCATGCAATGGCACCTCTCAAACTAGAGTCCTAACACCCCTCCCCCACTTCTGACGAGAGACTGTACAATGTCCGTACTATGTGTGTTATGGATAGAATCAACTGTCTACAGAGGATCAAAATTCCTTGCAGCAGTTATAATGCCCTATACCATCTCTTTAATAAATACATTATTCTCGTGGTATTATAACCATAACGCTTCACAACATGACAATCTATTAAGCGCACATTTTCCATATGTATTTAAATTATTTTTTATACATCGTGATCTTGAAAACTAAAATTATACAAGGGTAGCTATAGTGATGTTTAATTGAAGAGATTGTCACATAATAAGATATAGCAAGTTAGTGGCTCAAGAACATGCCCACAAATAAATTTACAAATCCTTTTACCTTGGGTTTACAGTACCATCTGCCAGTAACTTCCAAGATAGGAAAAATGGCCAATGTAAAATAACACAGGGTTTTCCTAGAAGATGGATTTTTAGGTAGATCAATGGAAGTAACAGATTTGTATTCTTGCAAAGCAGCACGATAGCATGGATAAAAAGCTTGTTAATAATGCTTCAAGATCAAGTGTTGTAGATCTTGAAAAAATGACTCAGTTGTACACATCATTTAGAATACTTCATCTAAATTTAGAATTGTAGTCTATTCTGACAAAAAAGAACCATATGTTGCTTATTTACTAGTCTAAACTACACATTTTATCTACAAATAATCAAGAGGATATCTTTGTAGATAAGCACGTCAGCATAAAGAAGCTACATACCATTAACTTTAAGCGGTTAATTTAACCCATTACCATACCACCTTTCACATATTGGCTCTTTCAGACCTCGACTACTGAAACTAGGCAAGTACCTTCATATTGAAGCTTCGTGCTATATACTAAAACTGAAAACTCCTTTTAAAACTAAGTTCAGAAATTCAGAAAATCGAAAAATAAAAAAGGAAAAGGCAACACAAATCCTGTACACCAGGGGTTAGGTGGACGGAATTTACCAGGAGTTAGGGCTTGAGAGGGAAGTGAGTTGATGGTAAGAGGAAGGAAAAACCAGAAGGATGCACTCAGAAATAATAAATTATTTAGCACTAACAGTGAATACCACACTACTGTTTTAAGCATGGCCTCTAACTGCAGTATTCATTTGCAAGTATCTTTGATGCCATTGGCAGAGGCTGATAGGTAAATAATTTTCCTTTGAGTAACTGCAGCTGTAACTACTTCTTGCAGATTGCTGTACCCTTATAAAGCGTAAAATGTATAGAGTGATCCACATTCTGCACATGCAAACGTGAGGCAGTTAAAGCTACGTTGTGAGTGCAAAGAGGGAGCAAAGGGGGACATTTTAGGCACTTTTCTAAGCTTGACCTACTTTTTTTGTCCGTTTTAGTTTGGAGGCAGATTTAACTATTTTTTCACTTCAGGTGAGCGGCTTTGGTTACCTTTGTTGAAGATAATATGGACTGATCTTAATACAATGCCAAAAAACAAGCATATAAAGCCTCACACAGAGGTTCATATTATACCAGGGGTAGTATATATGATGTATGCAATCGTAACAATCAGTATTATACCCGATTTGACATTTTCTACTTAAGGAATCGCACGCAGGAATCGCATCTATGGCTAGTTTCTGTACCGATGTGTTCACACGTTAGCTGGTATAGTATATACGTTCTCTATGTAGAACTATAGTGTCACAGTACTTCTGTAATACAACATTTCTTTAATAAACAAGCATTATAAAAGCCAATAGGCTTTCCCTGTCCTTTGCAATCCTGCAATTTTTGAGCAAACATATAAAACAAACATTTGAGTTTATAACAAGTAATACAAATGTAAAAATTGCACGTGTTTAAATTTTTTTTTAAATTACACATCGCTGGCACTGAAATGGGCTACATTTTAGTGATATGTGCACAAGCAGAATGCCATCACTCGCAGTGTTATGATTTGTAGAGTGCACTATCACCCGGGAGGGTATCCTGGCGATGAGCAGGTGTGAGTCTAGCCAAACCTATGGCCTAGTGGGACTACTCAAAAATCCAGGGCTTCAGCTTATTGCGGAGTTCAAAAAATGAGGAGGAGGCTCCTATGTGTAGCGGCAACTTGCTCCACGCTTTAAGAGTGATGTGGGAGAAGGTTTAACTGCCGGATCTGACTTTCCATATGCATGGGATGTGTGCAAGCAGGAGACTGGACGAGCGGAGGTGTCTGGAAGGTTTGTAAAAGCAGATACGTTTGTTGACGTATGCTGGATCACTGTTTTGCAGTGCCTTAAAAATGTAGGTGAGGAGTTTGAATTGTGCTCATTTGTGTATGGGGTGTCAGCTGAGCTGCTTCAGTTGTGGTGTGATGTAAGAGAGTGATTTTGGCTACCACGTTCTGAATGGTCTGAAGCCTTCGGGTGAGTTTTTTGTTGATACCGGCATAGAGAGTTGTCCCGTAGTCCAGCTTGCTTGTGACAAGAGTGTGCATAAGGGTTTTCTGGGTGCTGACTGTGAGCCATTTGAAAATCTTCCTACGCATCTTCAGGGTATGCAAGCATGAGGCAGTGATGGCGTTGACTTGGGTGGTCATGTTGAGTTTGCTCTCAATGACGATCCCAAGGTTCTTTCATGGGTGGTGGGGGGCGGGTGTCAGTACTAGCTCTGTTGGCCACTATGTGGAGACCCATGGTGAAGTGCTCTTTCCAAAGATCACAATTTCGGTCTTATTGGTGTTCAGCTTCAGACTGTTGGTCTTCATCCAGTGTGCGATTTCAGTCTTGCAGGCCTTGAACTTGATCCGGGTACTGTGCGTCTTGTCTGTGATGAAGAGATTGAGCTCTGTGTTCTCACCATAGGAAAGGACTTGACGTCGTGCGGGTGAATGATCCTGGCTAGAGGGATCATGTATTTGTTGAAAAGTGTTTGGGATCAGGAAGGATTCTTGCACAACTACACACATGAGGTCACCGATGTCCTAGGTGGATGGTGTCAGGCTAACTGATTGGGTCCTTCCAGTCAGGAAGTAGCAAATCCATCAGTTTGTATGTCCTTGGATTCCGATGTTGAGCAGGTGTTGGATGAGGATGGAGTGGGAGACCGTGTCAAATGCTGTGGACAGGTCCAGGAGGATGAGCGCCGCCAGGACTCCTTCATTAAGAGTCATGCAGATGTCATCAGTGGCTGCATTGAGGGCAGTTTTCATGCTGTGGTTGGATCTGAAGTCAGACTGAGTGGTGTCGAGAAGTTGGTGGTCACTGAAGTATTCGGTGAGGCGTCTGATGATCATTTTTTCTAAGACCTTGACTGAGAATGGCAATAGGGAGATTGGCCTGTAGATGGCGAGCGTTGACAGGTCCACAGAGGGATTCTTCAACAATGAGAGGGCAATTGCGTGTTTTCCAAGCATCTGGGAAGGTCGCAGAAGAGGTGGAGGCATTCAGAATGGGTGTTAGCATGGCACTAATGGGTTGCAGTCCTCTGGAGTAGACGTAGTGGGGGCAGGGGTCTGATGGCGCAGCTGAGTTGATGGACTTCATGGTGGTGGCAGTTTCTTCTGGGGTGATGATGGGCCATGTCATTAGCATTGGTTTTTGGATAAGATCGGGAGGCGTTTGGCAAGGTCTGTCAGGTCTGCTTGTGTGTTGAAGTTGCTGTAAATGGCAGTGATTTTGTTGCTGAAGAATTGAGCGAGGTTGTTGCAAAGGTCCTGTGAAGGGGTGATTGTGTTGGAGGTGGCTGCTGGTGAGGTGAAATCCTTAATATTGGCATATATGTCTTTGCTTTTGTTGGTGGTGGCATCAATGTGGTCCTCCAGAGCAGTGCGTTTGGTGGTCTGGATCATTTGGTGGTTGAATCTCAAAGCGGATTTGAAAGTGCTACTGTTTGCATTGGACTGGCTCAGTCTCCACCAGCGCTCCAGTTGTTTGCAGTGGTGTCACATCACTCACAGTGAAGAGAGCCAATAGATAAAGTGGAGTGACCTATTGCCTCTTCCTGTATGCTGCGGTGGTTTGAGGCAAAATGTAAATGGAACTTGAACAAAACAATTGACAAAGAGGGAAAAACTGATAGCCCATTTTTGTACATATAGATTTATTTGGATTATTATTTTTTGGGAAAACATGTGGATGGTTATAAAGTTAAAGTTGTCTCTAGGCCAGACCCAAAAAACCACGATGGAATAAATGTGCGCGAAACCAACTGGTGAGCAGTTCTTAAATTGCATTAATGCTCTTAACAGCCTCATTCTGAATGCTGCAGTAACTTTGAAATCAGGGCACCAAGATGTTTGCGGAATATTTCAAATCACAGATTTCACCCTCATTGCATTTGGCCTGGATTTATGCACCTACAATTTCCTACAGGTAACGTTTACAGAAACTGCTGCAAAGATGGTACACAAATGGAAACATTGTGCAGTGACAGGGGCCACAAAGACTAATATCACATTATACTCCCTACTATACAGGGTATGGCTCTGAATCGGGTGAAAACAAAAACAACCTAATACTGTGCAGTAACCCCATTTTCACCAAGCAGTTTTTGCATTCCATGTTTACCTCATACTTATAATGGGATCATAAACGAGGCCTGAGATATTCTAGGTGCACGATGCAATCTATTGCACTATATGAATTGTGTCACTCACTCCTACACTTACTCACAATGAATTACAAGTAATCTCCATTAAGAAGTTTCAGGAATGTCCCTGAAAAGAAGATTAGTAAGAGTCCCAAATGGGCAAACAAGTCGGGCAATGATTATAGTTTTAATTCAGAGTCCCACAATCCTTTGGTAATGCTATTAAATATAATGAATACACAAATGTACAAATGTACATTCATAAATATATATTTATATAGGCTGCAAAGCATTACGGTTGTTATGGTTAAGTTGCAGTTACCATTGAAAAGGTATTTCCTGATTTTCTAAGAACTTTGGAGTGGTTTGATGAATCTAATTGCTATCCAGCACACAAGTAGTGAGTAAAGCGTAGGGTCACTGTTTAAAGTTTCATGTAGATCCATCAGAGGGTCGAAAGTTAAAGGAGGGGACAAACATTGCACATTGTTACCCTCCCCTACAGAAAAAACTACTGAGCAAAATGAAAACAAAAAGTGGAATGACAAAAGGAATTTAAACAGATTAGGCCTAACTCAGATTTTGTGTTGAAGGGTTCATTTTACGTATATTTTAACTGTAAAACTAAATTAATATGATTCTAAGAGGGAAACACCCCTGCCCCCCTCCCCCCAATAATGGATTGCAGGATCCACAAATCCGAATACAAAAGTCTGGGTGGCCTCATTAGGGGACCTTTGGGTGACCATGACTGAAATGTTTTTGGTTATTATTAAGTAATGCAGGCTCTTGAATCATACAAAAACATGGGGGCAAGAAATAATGCGGAGAGGGTACATTTCCTGAACGTGGGTGGGAGGGGAAATGGAGGTGTCAGGGGGACTCTACAATGGCAACAAAAAATAGTTTGCCATGTAGTCTGTGGATACACTTTAACGATTCTCAGATACACTGCCACCATATAAAAAATGATAGAAGAAGTATATGGGGCTGGGAGATCAATCCCTGAGCTCAGAGAGTTGAAGTGGGTGATGAAATGAAGAGCCTGCCCTTAAAAAAAAAAACATTTTTGATCTACTGTGTAAATGTGGCATTGTGCATCAAAAAGGACCAGAAGGACGCTGTGGATTGTCAAACCCACTAAATGTCTGTAATACATTCTTAAGTGAGCCTAAATGGGTTATTCATATTATAGATCCACATTGATTGAAAGGCAGCCATAAAAAGTTTGCCTATGTTAGGAGCTGATGGTGATCCCATGTCTGTTCCCTTTATCTGAAGGGAATATTTCATAAAAGAAAAATCTTGAGTGTGATTTTAGTAGGTTTAATGATGCATTTGTCAGGAGTTATATTGAGCTTGGTTGTGAGCTTTAAATGGCTTTAAATACTGCCAGAGCCTTATTTTGGGGAATGGTGGTGCAAAAGATTTTAGGTCAAGCATGACAGATTATTTGAGCGGTTGCTTAAAGAGCACTGGATAATGTTGATCATATTTCTAGTGTCGTTAGCATAAGCTTCTATCCTGGATACAAAGGGTTTTATGAAAGAATTCTGTATCATGTAAGGGCTCTAATACCCAAAACAATGATTCTGGAAGGAGGTGTGATGCATTTTTTATGTATTTTGGTCAAAGGCCACAGTACTTAAATCGTTGGATTATTACAAGTGAGATATACATGTTCTTTGTGACTAAGGATGGCTTACTCAAGGTTTACATGTGTTAGTGCATTGCCCTCACATTTAACAGAATCAGTAGGATTACTGACTAGCTTTCAGTAATTCAAGGCATTGTTTAAGGGTGTCTTCGTCATATTTAGTATCTTTAAAAGCACTATAGCTCTTTCTTTGTCTCCAGGTTTGGTAATTATTGATAAGGTCTTCCATCAAAGCATATAAACCTTTTAAATCCATCTGGTCTTATTTGAATATATATATTTATGCTGGTCTTAAATTTCATCAAGGCTTGCTGATATTAGGTTATTGAATGTTCCCGTCTCAGAAGCCATGGAAGGAGCCGGTATTGAAATGTGGCCTTGAGGCATTCTCTGGTACCATTATACATAATGTTTTGTCGTATATCATAACTTAATATTTAAAAATGGTACACTTATAATGAGATGACGGTCTTATCTATAGAGCTAGTCAATATAAAACTTCATTCAGTACCAATATAGCTGTCAGAGTATGGTTTCACCTAGATAATTTCAATATCAGTAGCACTGTAGAGGACAGGGCTAGCATCTGCAAATATATCAAGAGAGATGTAATTGTCTTGATGTTAATCTCTAGTATGGTAAAAGCCATACTATAAAATGTAAAAAAAAAAAAAAAAAAGAAGATCTGTATATCCATTGGGTCTGACAATTTCTAAACCCATTCATGCCCTTTAGATCACTAGTTTATGAAGAAAAATTTTTCTCAAGAAAGGGGGTCCTTATAAGAAAACAGTACACTGTCATGGCTAAGTTAAAGCTTGAGGATTCAGTCACATTCAGTCAGACGATACCCCCAACACTGCCAAAAGTGGTAAGGTCTATTTCTGGGGGTAAACAGCGTTTACTTCGCATGCGATACTTCGCATGCCATTACAACGCGGTCGTTACAACGACCGCGTTGTTAGTTCGCATAGCTTTACTACGCAAGTCGGAACAACGACTTGCGTTAGGGGGGAGAAGGTGTTGGATTTAAAATCCAACACCTTCCCTAGTGTCCGCATAGACTGGAGTTGGAATAGTAAATTATGCTATTCCAACATCCAGCGCCCCCTACTGCAATTCGTTGTTCCGAATTGCATAGTAAAGGTATGCGAACTAACAACGCGGTCGTTCTAACGACTGCGTTGTAATGGCATGCGTACTAAACGCATGCTAAGTAACGAGTGCTATTCATTTCTGGGCTCATCATTGCTGGTTTTCAGTCTAGTGTCTCGAGCCTGACTTGTCCTTCTTCATGCCAGCCTAGCCGCTCTTAAGAGCCATCACTCCTCTAAGATCACCATGGCAACAGCATATTCCATGCAGGAATTCCCAGGCAGTAACAGGTTTACAAACCACAGATTTCACTGTTACTAAACAGAGTCGGAAATACTCCCTAACAAACACTCACAGTTTACCAGTTTACATATACATTATGTATTTTTTTCTAACTAGCAAAATGTAGAAACAAAGCAGCCGGTCAGATCATCTGTTTAAAATAATATATGGTTTTAAATTGCAGTTGTGTTTCTATTGACGAACAAAGGCAAAACAATTTCTGAATTTTAAAAAGGTACTGAAAAAATACAAAATTACAAAAACACAAACAAAATGTCAAACAAAATTGTAGTCCTCAAAGCTCACAGGTTCTCTCACACAACTCCATCCTAAGAAAGCTCCATTGACTGCAAATGAAGTAACAATATTATCTTCTGAATAAATAACAGCGCTCTCTCAGCAACACCATATTCTCACTTAAAAGAGGCCCAAAGTACTAATTACACGGACAAGAGACTGGAAATCTGGCTAATAGTACAATTACGAATAAAATAGTGAAACAACACATATTCTTCTTTAAGATAGCTAGAAAATGAAAGGGCACAGATTCCTCCACTTACATCCACATTTACCAGAGATGCTTGCAGCGTATGAAACAAAGTCCTTACACTCACAAATGTGATTCCCAGGCACATCAACTACTATTGATCAAATTGAATGAAAAACACCAAGTTCCACTTGCACAAAACTTTTTTTTTTAAATGAACTCAAACCCATACAAGTAAACTGCACACAATCGAAAATTATGTGTCGCACATATTCCGTCATGGAAACTGCACGTTCTCTAAGAAAAACAACTGCCTCCAGATTCAGCCTGCTATGACCAAACACCATCAAAAGTTAAACCAAAACCATCACAACTGCATACTGCTAAACATGATGAACTCCAGATAGACTCAGCCATGCCAACTGCATACACACAGCACACTTCATATACACCCAGATTCATCGACCAAACTCGAATACCAATACAAACAGTTACATCAGTTGCAAACAATTACCTTTACCCAAACACAGCAACATCAATCGCACATTGCCAAACATAAACTCCATCCCACATGAACACGTATAATTCAACCAACTAGACATAGCCACAGCAGGGATTGTCAGGATACTTGACAGCAACCAGAGACTGACTCAGGGAAATTCATGTTCCCCTGAGCAGTGAGGGAATGGCTACTCTCATGTGAGTCTGACCACAGAACAAGCATTAAAAGCACTTAATTTTTTCCTTTGAGCCAGTCTTAACCAGTGATAAAGCGACAATTCTGATGTGTTCTTTTAGGTAATTAAATATTGGAATGCCCCTTAGAAGCACTTACAGAGAAGCCATATGCACCTCTGCAAACCTTGGGGTCAATATGTGAGGATCTACAGCAGTATTCTTTAAATTTACCATAGGAATGCTCACCAGAGAAGACTTTAATCAACATCCATGCATCATCTCCTCTTGACCTGACATTAAGAGCAACTATGAACACCACATAGAATATAGTGGACAAAAAACCTTCCAGGCGCCCACAAAACAGTTGTCTTGCATGTCAAGCCATGCTAGGTCCTTAAGGAGGAATAAAATCTGTACGCATAACCTACAAAGTGAATCTAGGAAAGTCCTCTATCACAGAAATGTGGATGGGATATGATGTTTTGGCCATATTACACAATGTCATAACAATAGATACTTAATTTCCCTAAACTGATCTAATAATAAGTTCTGTTTGACAAAACCGATATCCAACAGACTGCTGGCCTACTTTATAACGTTATAAGGTAATAAAGTAATGACTCTGAGAGTGCACTGAAGCATGCTAACCAAACCTCAGTGCCAGTGCTCTGACCCTTAAAAGTGTATGTTTGATTGGCATAAGTTAACTTACTTATACATTAAAGTGTCCTCCATGGACTGCAGCACTCATTGTGCCACCATGAGTGTGACAAAGTAAAATATGTCTCCCAGCCATCGACTGCAGACTGGTAGGGCAGTTTGAAACTGCTAACTTGACACTGCCATTTAAACTCATCACAAAGTCCAGACCTTCCCTTTTTTAATATATATAAGTCATCCATAAGGTAGGCCTGTCGAGCCCTAAGGTAAGGTGCTGTATATTAAAAGGTTGGTCATGTGTTTTATATGTCTTAATAGTAAAACCTTCAAATTGTCATTAGCACTGTAGAGAGGTTAGTGGCCCCTTTGGCAAGTAGAGCATTACACGCTGACCACTCAGCAGTGCTAATGTCTGAATGAAAACACTAAAGTTGATACTTCAAGGTATCAAAAGAATTGTTACATTAAACATGACTTGATGCCCAAGTTAAACTTATTGCAACTTTTAAATAAAATGCAACTTAAAAAGGTTGCCATTCTGTTGCTCAGGTTTTCTAGTGGCCATTTACGGTTGCTGGCCACAAGACTGCCTTCTGCCCTCCTGGGGAGACATGTGAACAACTCACAGGAAAGGACACAGTAGAAGCCTGCCATTGGAGGAGGTGTTACCTCTCTCTGGCAGGAAGCCAAACAGGGTGCGAGCCCAAAAGGCGAGCTTCAAAGCAGAAGCCACCTTTGAAGGGCAAATGGTGGACACACACGAGAGGGGCTGCTCTTTAGTTCTAGTAGATAGGTTGGCATAGGGGACAGAGAGGGGGAAACAGTTGTCAAATCAGTTTTTCCAAGGGTGTGTAGTCCTCAGGTGGCCACACCTCTAGGGTAGGCTACCAATTTCCACACACCAAGAGAAGGGTTCTGCCATCTTGGGAGTGGGAAGAATATTGCACTCTGGGATAGCTAGATTTCACACATTGCAGGAAGTCGACATCAGGTGGGAGGAGACCTGGTAGCCAATTCGCTAGTAGTCACTGCATCCCCCGATGACAAGGAATGGGCATAAAAGTGGCACCGCTGGTACCCAGACCTCAGATCACATCTGCACGGAGGGAGGACCGAAAAAGGACTGCCTGCTGTTCCATGGACCCAGCAAAGTGAGGCTGCATTAAAGACTGGACTGCTCCTGCTGATCTTTGGGCTAGCAAATGGGGGACTATGCCTATGGTGCCCTGCTTGATGTAAATTGTCCCAGAGTCCCAGACAGAAGAGGTGAACTCCAAGAGTCAGTTGACTGACTGCCCGTTACAGTTCCAATGCCTCAAAAGCTGAAGAAGCCACCCTAGCGAGTTGGTAGCCACAATGGTTTGAGCGCCACTGACTGCCAAAGTTCAGCCTGGAGATCAAGTTCCAACACTCAAAGGTTGCACCCGAGTCTGCTGGACCTGGGAGAGTTGTTGAAGTGCAGTTTGGTTGACCAAGAAGGACCCTAGCCTAAGTTAAAGGGAACTGCTCGTTTCGCTGTGACCGGAGACCAGTAGACCAGTGGCAATTGGTTTTTGGCTGTACTTCAAAGGTATCGACCTCTGTTGGCCAAAGTCACCCCACCAAGTTCGTGGATATAGGGCTGGCCCCAGGAAGCCCCATGTCGGCTGGATCAGCATCCACGACATCGTCAGCATCCTGTTTCCCTTGCATCAGGACCACTCCATTGATATCTCTAGGAGTTCGCTCATGCAGCCTGGAACTGAACTGGAGACTGCTTTGACTGCAGGGTAACTATATTATACTAGGCATTTGTAAAGCACATGGCTACCCAATGGGCCTCCCAGTTCTAAATGTCATGTCTGTCGCATAGCATCTGGTGAAAAGGCATAGTACTCGAAAAGGTAGGTCTTAAGATGTTTTTTAAAATTGAGTTCTAGAGGTGATGGCAACGTGTTCCAGAGTATTGATGCCAGGTACACGAACGAGCATCCGCCGCTTCTGGCTTTCTCAATTTTGGGCACTGTGGAAAGTCTCCGATCAGCGGAACGTAATAATCTCTTAGAGTTATGGGGGTTAGGAGTCGCTGTATTAGAGGAGAGCTTTTGTTGTACATTGCCCGGTAGGCCAGACAGAGAGATTTAAATTGAATTCTCTTGGATACTGGCAACCAGTGAAGGGCCACAAGAGATGAAGAAACTGAATGAAGCTTTGGTATCTTTAGCATAATGTGCACTGCAGCATTCTGGAGCACCTGAAGTCTCTTGACCACATATAAAGGGCTTCGCAGGCAGACTGAATACCCGTAGTCAAGGCAGGGCAGCACAAGAACCTGGATTACAGTTGTCTCCATTGAGTTTTAGATTGCTACTAGTCATCCAGTTGGTGACGTCTCCTAAACAGGTATTTAGTTGAGTGGAGAGTGCTGCAGTGTTTTGTGTTAAAGAGATGATTATTTGTGTATCATCAGCACATGATACTATTGAGAATACATGCCCCGTTATAATATCTGCCAATGATCGAACACAGACATTGAACAATGTGGGGCTTAATAATGAGCCCTGTGGCACATCATGTTCCAAAGCCTGAGGGTCTGAGCAGAAAGATTCTTCACATACATGGTAACTTCTATTGCTTATTAATGAGGCAAGCCACTTGAGAGCTGTACCCTCAATTCCTGCTACTTCCAATCTTTTAATGAGTATTGGGTGGGATACAGTGTCAAATGCAGCACTTACTTCCAGAAATATAACTGCAGCTGAGCCGCTTAGATCTAGAATTCCTTTAAGCTCGTCAGTCATGGATAGCAGGGCCTTTTCCGTGCTGTTTCCTGCTCTGAAGCTGGTTTGAGTAGGGTGGAGGAGTCACTGTATGTCCACAATTTTACTAATACCTGGAAGCAGGGAGATGGGTCTGTAGCTTTCGTGCAATGTGGGGTCTAGAGATGGTTTCTTTAAAAGTGGATTCAGTGTGGCATGTGTCCATGTGGGAGCCACTACGCCACTCTCTAATGAGTGGTTGAGCGGATTAGCTAAGTATGGACAGAAGGCTTTTCCACCTTTCAAGAAAAAATTAGGGGGAGCTGGGTCCAGGGGGATCTTGATTTAATTGAGGGGAGTATGCTTTCGATGGCACGCCTTCACCTTTTCTCACTGGTGCGTTATTTTGACACCAGTATATGGAGCCATATCCCTGGGCAAAGGTGGCACAAATATTCTTTACTTTTTTCATAAAGTACATTACTAACATATTGCATCTGGCCTCAGAGGCTGTTGGGCCTGCTTGTGCTGTGGGCAGCTTCATGAATAAATTAACAATTTTGAAAATATCTTTTGTGGAGTTAGCAGCATTATCAATCTTGGTACTAAGGAAGGAGACTCAAGCCTTTCTTATGGCATTAATATATTTTTTAACTGTGTCCGTGTACACTTGTTTGCTGGCTGTATCACGGAGTTTATCACTTTCTTTCTTTTACATTCTTTTTTTTAGGATTATGAGATCCTTTGTAAACCATGGGGCACCCGCTTGGGTGCGACTGCTAATTCTTACTGGTCCATGTGACTTGCTCCCTATCAGAGTTTGTCGCCCAAAGTGGGCCGAACTAACGGAATACAACTTTACAAAAGTTTTCCAAAGATTCAAAGTAATCGAGAACTGTAGTAGTTGCCAATGTTCTTTTTTGTGATTTGAGTGAATAAGCAGTGATTTGCTTAATAATTTGTATCTCCGGAACCCTCTGGTGGATTTTGTTAGTTTTGGTGTATAAAAATTCATAAAAATAATATCTATTTCTATAAATTGGTGTTGGATTACCTTTGTGTAGCGTTTCTTTCTTATTTGATTGTTTTGGTACTCCTAATTGCTTTACACTTGTTCATTTGTTTCAGCCTGACTCCTCATAGCCACAGCTATCAAGAGTTGAGCTAAAGTTTTACAAACGAGCCTGACTGGACCAAAGACGGGTTAGTGAGTTTATTACGCAGTGAGGTTGCACAACCATATCATATAATAAAATGCATTTCCTCACAGAAAGGTATCAAGAAATATAGTGGGAATCTTGGGCGAAATGTATGAAGTAGAAAGGTGAGACGATAGCTAAAGTAGTAGGCACCCAGGACATGGAAACACAGGTGAGGAAGAAGGAGTTGGGGAGCAGCTGAAAAGGTAATACGAGGGTTCTGGAGGAGTGAATCAAGGTAGGGAAGGAAGTAAAGAGACATGAATGGAGCTGACTACAGGGGATTCGGGACAGAAGGGCACCATTGAAGAGGAGGTGAAAGACAAAGAGAAAGAGAAAGGGTGGGGGAGACTGCCATGCATGTGGATTGTGGCACCTTTGGGTAGCCACTTGCTACTGAGCACAAAAGAGAAAATTTGGGCCAGCAAATACAGGGACATACTTAAGCAGCTTCTCTACAAGGAGATGTGAAGCAAGGAGCAGTCCAAAATTAAGGAAAGAGATCTGGACAAAAGACCTGGGGTTCCCGCTACTGAGATGTGGACAGCAGCGATTTACACCAACATAATGTGCAACAAGCACCTAGAAAGTAGCGCAGCCTTGTTGAAATATAAGGATGCAATAAGGACGGGACAGATAAGCTTTAAACGTTTGCCATGGCTTTGTTAGGACAAAGAGTGGTGTGGACGTGGAATTATCCTGTGGGGGAAGTAGACAATGAGCCGTGACTCCAAAGCATGATGCAGATTGGGCCAAATTCGGCAGTACACAATGTTAATGGATTTCTGCTACCGCACATCCCCTTTCAAGTGAGACCCACCCCCACCAAACCAAAACAATCAGCAGGAGTGCATGCTGGAACAACAACAAAGGGCCCTATGATAGGTTGCCTTGTATGCTCAGGGATGAATATTCCAGGTGTCGGGGGAGCACACACTAGTGCAATGTTTCCTTGGCCCAGAACAGCACAGAGGCGGGAAAGGGGGAGTGCTCCAAACGGACTGTAGTAAAGGGCCAATACTCCCATTAAGGTGGAGACAATGGCCGGGTGGCAATAGAGATATCTGAACAGAGCAGCTGCAATAACACTGCGGGAGGGTTTTGTGGATGGTTTCTAAATTCCGTATCAAGAGCCGTGCAAGAAGGATAGCAAGGTGGTGCGTCTTAAACTACAAAAAGATTTGTAGACTGGAAGGATGGCAGATCCATTCACTGAACTGGCTATACCGAATCTGATGTTCTCCCCATTGGGTATAGTTCCAAAAAAAGGTGGACAGGCAGTACAGAATAACTCTTCACCTGTTGTGAATGGGGTTGGTCAATTACTAAATTTCAAAAGACAAGTAGGCAGTGACTTACACTGGAAATAACAAGGCAGTGGCCATGGTGAGACATTGCAGCAAGGGTGTGGAAATGAGAAAGATGGACATCCAATCTCAAGTCCGCCTTATGCTAGCCTGCCCAGCTGATTTTTCCCTGTTGAGGATACAACATATAAAGTTGGCAAAGCCATGTTCACGGGGCTTAATGGATTCCGTGGCATTTGAATTTTTTAGCACATTACTGGAATGGGTGGTGATAACAGTGGCGGGCTCAGAACAGTTCATTCATTACCTAGATGGATTCTTTTTTGTCAGAGGAGGTAAGTGTACGTATAAAACAATTGGTTAGAAACAAAAGATTCTGAATTAACTATTACTATTATATTAACTACTACAATAATTTCATGGTGTGCGAAGCAAGCTTGATCCCCACAATGTGTGTTGGGGTACATCCTCTAGCAAGAGAAATCTCCCCATAAATTAGCTAAAAGCCAAAAGTATTAGGGTGTTACAGTTAGTTAGAAACATTTTAGTATGCAATTACACAGTCTACACTGTAGGCTTTAAACAATTCAATAGCATTTTCTTAATGGGTACCTTCTGCTTTGTTAAATTTCCAATCATAGGTCCTATAGGATTCTCAGTATTGCTGCATGACTGAGAATCTATGTGGAAGAGGCAGGATGGAAAAATAAAAGTGACACCGGTCTCATAATCTCAAGATATAGACAAATCTTAAAGGTTCACACAGCATCTAGGTTACACCAGAGTTACAGGCTGAGGCCTCAAGTCATTAGTAGTAATAATGTCATAAAAAGCTAGACAATATATGATTACATTCCCCTCCATAGATCATGGTGTACGAGCTACAGCAGTAAGTGCCCTCGATCATCATGGAGACAATAACAGCAATATGCCTCCGGACAGAGAATGAATTAACAATCTGCTTTAAATATAGTTTGGAAATACATTAATTTTGACTTGCAAGATCAGTTTTTTATTCTCAGGAAATACATACATTTTGCCTTCAAATACGGGTGTTTTGTTGGGAACAAGTAAAATGTATTCCTCAAACAAAAGATAGTCATTTTCATGAAAAACACTTTTTGTCATGCCAAACCAGATCTTCACTGTAAGTAAATACTTATTTGGTCATTTTTAGCAAATATTAGCATATACTATTGCCACACAGACAGCTTCATCTTTACATGCCCATCTATCACCACCTTCTGCAGAGATACCCTCAATGTGCCATGAATTTGTACCATTAACAAAGAAGGCAGTAGTTGTCAAGAATAACTAATGTATACTTAAGATGAGCATTATGGTGCCATAGAAACCATTATGCAAGGAATATCCTCCATAATAATCTTCCCCTTCACACTGAGTTCCATTTTCCCAACCTTCAATACCCTTGAAGGTGGGGAAAAGGGAACTGAGTGTGAAGGGGAAGATTATTATGGAGGACATTCCTTGCATAATGGTTTCATTGGCCTCATAATGCTCATCTTAAGTATATATTAGTTATTCTTGACAACTACTGCCTTCTTCAGTTAATTAGCTTTTCATTTACAATAACTAGAATTAATTACATACGTGCATAAAACATAAAATTACCGTATTTAAATACTCTTTTCAGTACCACATCTATTCTGCACAATTGATCTACCATTGGTAGTGGTATTGAAAAGAGTATTTAAATGCGGTAATTTTATGTTTTATGAACGTATGTAATTAATTTCAGTTATTGCAAATGAAAAGCTAATAGTAAGTGGGAGATAGGTATGGCACTTGAGGAATACCCAGGATTCAGAAAGGAGTTTTCTAAAGTTGAATGGATACCCATGCCAGTGTGTGCCAAGAGAAATCCTTTTTCTCTGACGTTGAATTTATGCAGTGTTTACTCTTAATGTCCAGGTGGGGACTCAGAATGAACAGTAAGCACCTCACATGTCAGATTTCCTGATGTGTAAGTTAGACTCTGCCACTGAATGCACACCGCCTTTCACTCTAGGCCAATGACCTGCTTTGAACCCATGCTGGAGTCCAGAGGACATTCTAAGGACAAGACCTTTCTGAGTGGTTACCATTGATGTGGCTGCGTCTTACAGGAACTAATGGACGATGGTGTGGAAATGTTACTGAAAGATAAGATATTTATACAGAGACAGCCTTAAATCAGACATAACCGCCCACCTTTAGTAAGTGGACATGTGTGTATTTTAAAGTATGACATCATTACGTGAATCCTAGAAACTCCCTGGTCACGTGACCCAATTTTATTTGTATTGGAGATCACATATTTCATTAAGGGGTGGTGTTCGAGAAGACCAATGCATTTGAAGTGTGTGTGCCACTATAAAATACTAACAATCATTACCTCATACTCAAGGCAAGTTGGAATGTGTGGGGATGTTATGTTCTGGCCTAAGATCTCATTAAGAAAACCAGACCCATGATAAACGAGAGAGTGCTACAACGTGAAACTATTCTTACTGCCACTTTTTTTCAACTTACATCTCCAGGCTTGGCATGACAGTGACCTGCTCCGATTTGATAATACTGGAAGACAGGTACCAGTGCGAGGCAGAATTCATCCTCTGCCCTCTGACGGCAAAGACTGAGCACCCAAGCTCAAGCATGTACAATTGTAAATCAGAATGTCAAGGTCATAAATAGCGACCTAGAAAAATATTCGTTACAAAATGTCAACTACTACTAAATCGTCAGCTATTACTATTCTTAACTCCATACCTACGTGCGTATACGTTCCTTTTCAATATAGTGTTATTCTGTATTCTGTACTCAAAATTCTCATTGGTCGATTTGAAAACTCAATTTTCTGGTAGTAAGTACAATGCCATCAAAAATACAAGGGTTGGCCCTACAGCACCCGGGTCTCTGTCCAGACACGGGCTGGTCCTACTTATTTCGGGTTCCAGTCGCACAAGTGTTGGTCCCAGCTTTCTGGCCACACAAGGATTAGTGTTCTGTACTACAGCTTCAAATTGCCAGTCACACAAGAAAAGGGATTGCCCTCCAAAACCCAAATATCAAGCCACAGAAGAAGGGGATTGGCACTACAGCATAAAGCTCCAGGTTGCACAAGGGCAAAGTACGCCTAAAAGCGCCCAGGTTTCAGGTGACCGAAAAGCAATGGAAGGCCTTATAATACTCATGTTCCAGGCCACAAAAGGGCCAGGGTAGGCTCTCCGTTATCTGGCTTCTAGGCAACACAAAGCAAATGCAGGTCATACATCCCCCAGGTTGAATCCCATGTAAGACAAGGTTTAGGAACAGAAGGGCAGGTTTGGCCCGCACTCAGGGTCACCTTTGGATTGCAGCAAGCCAGCAAGCAGTCCATCTGTGCTCCATCATCACACTTTCGCTAGCGCGCTTAAGTGCGATGTTAACCAACATTGATGAAAACTGGTCAGCATACACTCCTGAAGCTTGGAACTGATCACAAACCATCGTTAACAGAGAACTATTTTCCTAACAATATTGCACACACCATTAGTCTCAATATGACAACAGTTTCAGGTTTAGAAGCTGTCTGCCCATCAAACACATGTTTACACTGGAAACAAGGATGACAATACCACAAAGGGCTTCATGCAACCTGCTCCATCACTACCCGCCACCTGCAATCTAGCCAGAGCATCGCCCACAACATCCTGGTCTGAATCCATAATCCAAGAAGGGGAGGACCACTATGAAAAGAGATGGAGTAAGGCCGTACTTAACACATGCGTACTGATAGCACCTAAGTTAAAGAACAGTGAAACGCGGACTGGAGAGTTAGAAAGACACAAAAACAGAGCCAGACAGGTACACGAACAGTCAGATGAGCAAAACGAGCTGCAAGTGAGACATGTATGAAGGCATCGGTGGATGGAAATATGCAATAATTACAAATCGATGTACTACGGTACAGAGCGACATTTGTTTATTGATACGCCACCAGAGAATGTAAAATACACGTGCAAATAGCTTCCTTTTATGACGTGCAGATTCCCAGCATGTCTGCAAACCCGAGCAGCATCCAGCAAACAAGTGAGCTTCGTTCTCCTTGTCTAACAAGACCCCTGACAGCACTCGCCTGAATACGCTGAACAGATTATGAATGAGAGCGGAGAACAAGACTCCTTTCAAACAAACAGCTGTGCGTGATGCATGCACCCCATATCTTGTATCTAACAGCAGCAGCATACTCCATCAGAATCAAACCTAGTCTTACTCTTAGGCACACGACAGCCAAGTGGACCGCTGCAGGAACGCGCCCTGTATGCAAGGCGAGCACCTCCGTGCATCCTGCCAGGCTGGAGCTGCACACACCGGCTGTCAGCGGCACTCCATGCGCGAGCACCGGCAGCAGTTTCTAGGGCAGCTGGTGAGCTCCCGGTCCCTTCGGAGATGCGCTCTTCCAATAACACATCTCCAAGGCAGCTGGCAAGGAGGCGTGCGGCCTTCAGCAGCAGCTCCCCATCCCAGCATCGACTTCGCAGCGCCCACGGCCGCCTTCCCTCTGGTCCGACCCCATCCCCCGTGGAGCCCACCTGCTCATGGCTCTACTCACCCCAGCACCCCTGACAATACCTGGCGAGCATAGGCCAAGCACCGGCACCGAGAACACACAAATAAAACGATACCTGCTACTTAAGAATGGGTGCACATAGTGATGAGCGTGACATGCCTTGAGAAGGAGAGTTCCCCATTCTGCGCTCTTCCTTCTCCTCCTCCAGTGGCTCAGGCCCAAGAGCGCATTGAGATGCGGCAGGCGTGCGTGCGTGAGCGCCGAGCGCGAGCGTGCGTGTGCGCGGGGGAAGGCGCGCGTGGGGGCGCCCTTCAGCTCATGAGACATTCATGCCGCTGCGAGCGCTCTCTTAAAGGCCCCTCCATGCTGCGCGCCCGCCAGCCATAGGTGTCTACTGCGCTGCCGTCCCTCTGGTACCGGGAGGCGGAGGCTGGCCTTAGGAGGAGGGGAAGGGAGGCAGGGGCGGGCATGTGTACCTATCTGTCTGGTACAAAAGGGATAGATGGGGGCGGAGCCCGAGACAGGCATGTCTACGCATCCCTGTGCTTTTGGGGAGTGGGACCGGCGCAGGATGGGGGAGGGGGCACGGGCAGACATACCACCTATCCTCCTGGTACAGGAGGGCGGCGGAGCAGGGACTGAGATGTACCAGTCAGAGCACGCCCATGGAGAGGGAGATAATAAATTACCAAGTGATGGGGATACCCTGCTCCCAGGAGACCTCCTCATACGCGGGGCTCAAGGAATAAGCGTTTTATTGGTGTGGTGATACAGAGGCCGGATGTGATTTAAGATGGAGAAGGAGGGAGCAGAGCACGCGGAATACGCATACAGAGGGATGGGGATACCCTGCTCATCCAAGACACATCTGCACGCACGGAAGCCTAGGGATAAAGACTGTTTAAGTGAGGCAATAAACAGGCTTCATGTAGGAAGCAGAGGCAGGAGGGATGGGAGGGGAGCTGAGATTACTGTGAATCTCTCAGAACACGGACACACAGAGCATGAGGACACCCTGTTAATCCAAGACACATCTGCACGCAAGGCACACAAGGAGTAAAGAGATTAGTAAAACAATAGACATGCAAGGGCTCGTGCCAGTGGGAGGGGGGGGGGGGCCGGGAGGGGGCCGAGGGATGAGGAGAGTGCAGAGATAGAAGTGAATCTCTCACAACACGGAGACACAGAGAATGAGGACACCCTGTTAATCCAAGACACATCTGCACGCAAGGCACCCTAGGAATAAAGACTGTTAGTAAGACAATAGGCAGGCAAGGGCTCGTGCCAGTGGGGGAAGAGGAGGCAGCAGAGATATAAGTGAATCACTTCAGAACACGGAGGCTCACTCAGTGAAGGATACTCTGCTTCACTCACACACCTCCTCAAAGAGGGAGTCCAGATTAAGGATCACGAGTCCGGCGATGCCGATGGATAGTCTAGGAGCGGTTTAAGGCGCAGAGGAGACGGAGGCGCAAGAGATGGAGGGAGCGGAAGTGTTACAGACTCCATCCACAACACGGGGCAGAGAGCTGGACACCTCTTCCTGCAGGGAACCCCACAACACGCTGCACTGACATGACTGTACACAGGGTGGGCATGGTGTAAATTGCGGGGCGGCGGTGCAGCCAGGGGAGGAGGCAGCACACAGTAAATATCACGAGTGTCACCTAAGCAGGTTAGCCGCGGTTTAAGCTACAGGCATCCAGCAATGGCGAAACAGAGACAAATAAACCAATGTTCGTGTTTTAGCGGCGGGGAGAGCGGCGGGGAATACAACAGCAGTTAGAAGATGAAGCCACATAATGCTCCTATGAGCACAGGAACACCTGCCCCATCCAGAGATGTCTTCATACAGGGAGCCCCTATAACACACATGTTATAAGGATGGCGATAAACGGACTATGTGGGATAACAGGAAGCGGTTGGATGGTGGTGGCAGGAGGAGGAGGGGCCAGGGAGTAAAGCTGCTATCGAATAGGGAATTAAGATACATATAGATGGAGGGACAGGAGGAGGATACGGGAAGAAAGCTTATATCATATGGTGATAGAGCCAGATGTGATTCAAGATGCAGAGGGGTGGGGGCAGTAGGAAGAGGACGGATAGTAACATAAACCTTGTTTCACATGGTGATAAAGAGCTAGCTGCTGTTTAAGATGCAGAGGCGTGCAGGGGGCAGTAGGAGGAGGGATAGGGACTATAGATTGTATCTCATGGAGATAAGGGATCTAGATGGAATTTAAATGCGGAATGATGGGATGGGCAGTAGGACGGAGCTTGTATTGTATGGTGACGAGGCATCTAGATGTGATTGTAAGATGCAGAGGATGGAAGGACAGGATAAGGAGCGAGCATGGAATAAAGCTTGTATTGTACGGTGATAAGATATGCAGATGTTATTTGAGATGCGAAGAGATGGAGGGGCGAATAAACTTATATTATACGGCGATAAAGAAGCTAGATGTGGTTTAACATGCAGAGAGAAGGCGGGGGCAGAGAGAGGAGGAGTAATGGAATAAAGCTTGTATCATACGGTGATAAGACTTAAATGTGATTTAATGCAGAGGGATGGAGGGGGCCGGAGGAGGAGAGAGCAGGAAATAAAGGGTGTATCGCACAGTGATAAGACACGTACATGTGATTTAAGATGCAAAGAAAAGAGACAGGACCGGGGCGGCAACACAGACCGCAGTGAATCGATCAGACACAGAGGCACAGACAGTGAAGGGGATACCCTGCTCCGCACAGACACCTCCTCGCACAGGCTGTACAAGGAATCAATATTTTATTAGGGTAGTGAGAAACAAGCGAGATGCGATTTAAGAAGCATAGGGCAGGGGACACGAAGGGACTGAAGCCGGAAATGTAATGTAGCCCTCAGAACACAGTACCACTTAAAATGTGCGTGGGATACCTTTGCTCCCAAGGAAGAAAGATCAAACCTATGTGTCGAGAGAAAGGCTAGATGCGATCTGAGATGCAAATGATGGAGGCGCTGGAATCAGGGAATAAAAAAGCATAATTCCAATGAACCCTAGCTACTAGTGTCCTGCATCCAGACACTGCCAGCTTCCCATACAGGGAATACCAGCGCGGTTGGACGTGATTTAAGTTGCAAAGTAGCACAGAGACCACAAACCCCGGTATCGTGCTATACAGGTCCCTGAAACTAGTCCCCGGGGGCCCAGGGTGAACAAATCACTGTACAGCAGCTCCCTCCACAGATGTCCTCCTGCAAGGGTTTGGAGCTACCTGCTCTTTCTGATCCCCACTTTCGGATGCACCATTCAGCACTACTCTCTGCCATTATCAGTTATCCCCAGTGATGAGCACTGCTGGAGATATCTGTAGCCACCACACTATGAAATGCGGTTCAGTACATAAGGTCTTCCTCATCCTACCCATCCCTTGCCCCCAATCCTGTCTACAGACAGGAGGCCGGGATGTCCACATCCATGTGGAGGTGGCGTCAGGTGATGGTGAGATAATTTAGCACTCTAGCTCATCAAGGTCATCTAGGTCACATTTGCACTGACCAATATCTGTTGATAACATGAATAAACAAGCATATGCAAAGCCAAAATGACTGGCTTTAAAGTGCTAAAACATGCAGTGTTATCTCATTAGAGTAAGACACAAGGGAGAGGGCCAGCAGGAGCAGAGAGGGCTATAGTTGTAAACACGTCCCCAGTGCAAGTGCTGCCATGGAGGTAGAAGGATCCACCCAGGCAGTGGTATTAGGTGAGAGATGAATATTCCACTGGCTGAGCTAACATCTGGCTGACAAAGATTCAGGCCAATGGCTGAAAGAGGCTGGTTGAAGAAAGGGGCGGACCTAAAGCCCACTCTTTATATATTTTGTAAGCAATAGGTCTGTTTCACAGCTGCACTTTCAAAACCCAGACCTTGAAAAAGATGTGATGATGCTCTGACTGATACATTTTTAAGGGGTCACCCAGAATATCGATAACAAAAACACGGTCTGACAAATAATGTGGCTTAAATATTGTCTATCTCCTATGGGGCAATATTTTGTAAATGAGATTTAGGACACTACACTTTTGTCAGACAGTATTTAGGTCATGATTTACTGGCAGCATTCCTCCTTATGTAGATGTCAATCTTTGAATAAAATGAGATCAAGAATGGCACCCTTGAAATGGGTAGTGCTAACACAGTGCTGGGTGAGATTATAGAACCACACTACATACAAGGAGGATCTATGCAGTGAAGGTTAAACTTGGAAAAAAATATATTGTTGGCAGAGTGAAAGAGTTAGTCATAAATGACTGAGCTACATAAGTGCCTTTAATCCTCAGAGGGTGAGAGAATGATGCTGATTCTGACTGAGTGTGAGGGGGCAATCTCAACATCAACCACTGGGCATGGAATGATCAAGAACATTTCAGTCCAGACAAGCTCACAGCCAAAAGAGTTATCATGATTCAAAGTAACTACACCTGACCTGTCTTCTGTATCCAAACTTATATTGAGATAGTGGGAATGGAGGAGGAAATCCATACTGGATTGAGAGGATTTATTGAACCAGGTCTTGGTGCGAATCCTAATGGAGCCCAGAATGGCTTACCACTGCTGATTTTCAGTTGTCGAAGAGGAAACGGTATTTGGACAAAATATTGAGTCTAAATGATCGAGTTACACAAATATCGAGTTTTTAATATTGTGATACATAAATATCGTGATGCAGAAATATAATTACAAAAATATCTATTTTTTAAGGTAAGTAATATCGTTGTCAAAAAAATCTGTGTTGTTAATATCGCTTACAAAAGTATCTGTGCTGTAAATATCATTTACAATAATATAGTTGTATAAAATATCGTTTTTAATGATCTTTTTTGTATTTTGGTTTATATTTTAATTGTAAATGTTATAAATTGTATGATTGTTGGTAATGTTTTTAAATATAGTTTGTAATTTTTAGTTATTTTTAATTTTAATGTAATTGTTAATTGTAATTTATAGTGTTTTAGCAGGTTGTGAGGTTTGTAGGGGTACAGGGTGGGAAGTTAATAAATTATAATGAATTAATAATTCATTTTTAATTAATATCAATTATTTAATTGATAATTAATTATGTAAATTGTGTAATTCATATATTTTTTAAGTTATATTTTGGGTGTGGGTTGTTGGATTTGTAGGGGTAAAGGGAGGCAAGGTAATTAAGTATAATTAATTTATAATGACATTATTTACTATTGTTTAATTGATTATTAATTATGTAAATTGTGTAATTATTATATTTTTCAAGTTATATTTCAGGTGCGGGATGGTGGGTTTGTAGGGGTACAATGTGGGAAGTAAATTAAGTATAATTCATTAAAAATGATTTATTAATTTATTATTAATTATTTAGTTGATAATTAAGAATGTAAATTGTGTAAGTATTATATTTTCAAACAGATATTTTACATGTAGGTTGTGTTTGTAGGGGTATAGGGTGGAAAGTTAATTAAGAAATAATTTATTGATAATTCATTTTTAAAATTAATTATTTAATTGTAAATTGTGTAATTATCATATTTTTCAAGGTACATTTTAGGTGCAGGTTATTTAGTTTGTAGGAGAATAAGGTGGAAACTTTATTAAGTAATAATTAATTACTAATTAATCATTAATTTTTATTGAAATGTATAATTTATTGTAAATTTTGCAAAATTATTTAATAATTTATTTGTTTATGTTATATATTGGTTGTGTTTTCTTGTGTTTGTTGGAGAATAGGGTGGGGAGTTATTTAAGTGATAATAAATTAAACATTATTTATTAATAATTGTTTTATTTATTACTTAATATGTTAATTGTGTTATACGTTTTTTATTTTAATTGTTGGTTGTTATGTTTGTGGAAATATAGTGTGACATTTTAATTAAATTAATATTTGTTTTCATTGATAATAATTATAAAAAATTGCAATAAATATATATATATATATTTTTATAGAAATAATTTTTATATTAAGAATTGTATATTTGTGGTTAATTAATAGAGTTGTTAAAATATGTTACTTGTTTGAAGTGAATTACTTTCTCTCGACTGCTGTACAGACTGGAGTGGAAATAGTAAACTTTACCCCTCTGGTGTGCAATGCTTTCCCTACTGTTGCACAGACTGAAGTGGGAATAGTAAATTTTACCTCTCAGGTGTCCAACGCTTGCCCTACTGTTGCACAGACTGGAGTAGGAATAGTAACTTTTACTCTTCCAGTGTCCAACCCTTTCCCTACTGTTGCACAGACTGGAGTGAGAATAGTAAATTTTACCCCTCCGGTGTCCAATGCTTTCCCTACTGTTGAACAGACTGGAGTGGGAACTGTGCATTTTACCCCTTAGAAGTCCAACGCTTTCCCGAATGTTGCACAGATTGAAGGAGGAATAGTAAATTTTACCCCTTCAGTGTCCAACGCTTTCCCTACTGTTGCACAGACTGGAGTGGGAATAGTGCATTTTACTCCTCCAGTGTCCAATGCTTTCCCTACTGTTGCACAGACTGGAGTGGGAATAGTAAATTTACCCCTCCAGTGTCCAACGCTTACCTACTTTCAGTGGCGTCACTAGGGGGGTGCGGGGGTGCGGACCGCACCGGGTGACACCATCACATGGGGTGACACCGTGAGCCTCTGCTTTAAGCAGAGGCTCACGGTGTCACCCCATGTGATGGTGTCACCCGCCCCGGTGCGGTCCGCACCCCCCGCACCTCCGGACTCGGGAGTTACCGCACTGGGTGACACCAACCCTAGTGACGCCACTGCCTACTGTTGCACAGACTGGAGTGTGAATAATAAATTTTACCCCTTTGGAGTTCAACGCTTTCCTACTGTTGTACACACTGGAGTGGGAATAGTAAATTTTACTCCTCTGGTGTCCAACGCTTTCCCTTCTGTTGCACAGACTGGAGTGGGAATAGTAAAATTTACCCCTCCGGTGTCCAACGCTTTCCCTACTGTTGTATATATTGCAATTGAAATAGTATATTTATTTTTTACAGATGTTACTACTTTTTTAATATTGTTTAAATATATGTAATAGTATTATTTGTTTGTTTAAGTTATAATATTTAATAATATTTGCATATACATATATATTTCTTATATATTTTAAAATTATTTTTGGTAAATGTATTTTTTTCTTTTAATTTGTTAATTATTTAATGTTTTATACACACATATATATATATATATATATATTTATATATATATATATATGAGTTTTATATTAGTAAATTAAAAAAACATAAAAAATGTAATATAATGTGAAACAATGTTTTTAAATAATAGTGTTTTATATATGCATATATAAACACACAAACATATATATATATATGTGCGTGTTTATGTAAATATATATTTATATATTGAAAATGGGTTCTTATAGAGCGCATGGCTACCCGGAAGCGTCCCAGCGCTGAGCGGAACCAGAGTGAACAACCAGCATTATGGGAATAGCCAGGTCTTCAGACATTTACGGAAGATGAAGTGGTTGGGTTCCCTCCGGAGGTACAGTGGGAGGGTGTTCCAAAGCTTGGGGGTATTATATGAGAAGAGCCTGCCTCCGCTTCTGGCTCTCTTAATTTTGGGCACTTCTGCCAAATGGAGCGTATCCGAGCGGAGGCTTCTGGAGGCTTTGTACGGGCGGATCAGGGTTTTGATAATGGGAGGTCCATTCCCTTTTAGGGACTTATGAGCCACACAGAGGGCCTTGAACTTAATTCTCTCCTGAACCGGGAGCCAGTGCAAAGAGCGCAGAGCGGGCTTTGCAGAGCAGCGATGGTTAGTGCCAGTAAGCAATCGTGCCGCTGAATTCTGAATAGTCTGAAGTCTCGCGACTACTGAGTTAGGGGCCCCCAAATATAGGGAGTTGCCAAAATCTATTCTGGACAGGATCAGAGCCTGTATCAATAACTTTTTGCTCGGAATGGAAGAAGGGGGAGTACTTTACGAATCATTTTAAGCAAACCGTAGCATGTGGCGACTGTCTTCCTTGCTTGGGTTTTAAAAGAGAGATCTTGGTCTAGCCAAATGCCTAGGCTCTTTATTTCAGATTTTGGGACTGGGGCCCTGCCCATGCAGTCTGGCCAGAGAGCATTAAGATCAACATTTAGGTGATTGCCAAGCAACATCAGCTCGGTTTTGTCGCCATTAAGTTTGAGATGAGAAAGACTCATCCATTTGGCCACTTCCTTCAGACAGGAGTGTAAGTCAGTGGGCGACTGGTCGGCTTGATTCAGTGCTACGACCAGCTGAGTGTCATCAGCATAAGACACTATGTGGATCCCGAAAGGGGCGACGATATCCGCCAGAGGGGCCATATAAACGTTAAAAGCGTTGGGCTCAGGGAGGAGCCCTGGGGGACTCCACACTGCAAGGGCAAAGGATCTGAGGTGGTGTCATTTTCAAAAACCTGAAAGAGCCTTCCTTCCAGGAAGGATTGAAGCCAGAAAAGAGCTTGGCCTGACACTCCTACCTTTCTGAGGCGATGAACCAAAATTTGATGGTTCACCGTGTCAAAGGCTGCGCTCAGATCAAGGAGAATAATGGCGGATGAGCCTCCTGAGTCGAGGATCTTTCTAGCTTCCTCCGCAACCGTTATCAGAGCGGTTTCGGTTCCTTGACGAGGACGGAAGCCTGTTTGAGAAGGATGGAGTAGATCATGGGACTCAAGGAACGCAGACAGTGAATGATTAACATATTTTTCTGCGATTTTGCTCACTCCAGGGAGGAGCGAAATAGGTCGGTAATTGCCTAGATCATTGGGATCCAGATGGGGTTTCTTTATAAGTGCTTTGACCATGGCTCTTTTCCATTCGGGGGGAATCAGGCCTGCGGCGAAGGAGGCATTGATCATACTAAGGATGGGGGGAGCAATTATGGGTGCTGCCATTTTCAAAATATTAAGTGGTGCAGGGTCAAGAGGCGACCCACTTTTCACAGAGGCTAGGATAGGTAGGAAGGTTTCCAAAGTCAGGGGAGTGAAGGTCTCCAGAAGGGGAGCATTCACGGCTCGGCTGGAGTCAGTGGTATTGGTTATAAAAATATTGTCTCTCACGGGGAGGAGCTTGAGAATATTTTGCACTTTAAGGTGAAAAAATTGTGCAAGATCGTTACACCGGCGTCCGGAGGAATCAGGAATTGTCGGTGGATCGGGAACTTTTAATAGCTTTTTGGCGATCTTAAAAATTTCCCTGGGAGAGTTGGCTGCATGGGAGATCTTTTCCTCAAAGTATAGAGCTTGAGATCTCTTGATTTCTGCTTTATAAGTTCGTAGAGTTGCTCTATATTCTAATTTCTTGTTATGAGAGAAATCTTTTCTCCATAGCCTCTCCAGTTTTTTACATTGTTGTTTAAGAAGATGAAGTTCAGGGGAGAACCATGCTGATTTATTAAATCCAGCTTTTTTCTGGATGAGTTTTTTTGGGAGCACTCGGTTGAGTGTGCCTTCAATCCAAGAGGTAAAACTGTCATAGGCGGTCACCGGATTGGAGTCTGGGGGGGGGTAAAGTCTTCCTAAGTTCCTGGGACCATTCCTCCAGGGGGAGTTTGGACCAAAAGCGGTTAAGCGTTCGGGACATCTGGGTGTGTGGGCCTATGACAGCGGGAGACCAGGAGAATGGCACTAGGAAATGGTCCGACCATCGGAGGGGGATGGGGGGTTTTCCTTTTAATTCTTCCAGACTAGAAAAGATGGGGTCAAGGAGGTGTCCTTTATTGTGAGTAGCTTGAGGGACCTTCTGCTGGAGATGGTAGGACGCAAGGTCTTGGGCAAGATCAGTGGCGACCAGAGCAGAAGGATCGTCAAAGTGCAGATTAAAATCTCCCAGGAGAGTAAAGTTGGCATTGGAGTAAGCAAGGTCAATGGCTGTTTCCACCAGGGATTTGCAAAATTGGCCCGGCGCCCCAGGTGGGCGGTAAATAAGAATACCTGAAAGTGTAATTGAAGGGGTAAATTCAATGGAGAACTGGACATTCTCACAGTTTAGTAATGGGCTACCGAGTAGGCGGCAAGTCATGTCGTTTTTATAGACAATTGCGATGCCGCCACCCGTACCTGTCATTCTGTCCAATTTTTGAATCGCATAGCCCGGAGGCAGGGCTTTGACGATGTCTGGCTCTGAGCTTGGGGAAAGCCAGGTTTCAGTCAGAAACAACACTTCTGGTTTAAGATCTGATAGCAGTAATGCGAGCTCCGTTGAATGTTTCGGTAAAGATCTACAGTTAAGTAATAGTAGCTTAAAACATTTCCCCGAGGAGGCTGAGGTGGGTATGTTTGTAGGGAGCTCATAATGACAATGTGAACACTTGTGCCTACTCTGTGAGTGCTCCAGCACGATGGAATGTGTGCATTGAGGTTCTAAGGTTCTATTCAGTTGTTTCAGCTGAGAGCTGGTGTAGCCACGATAGGCTAGGGGTGATGAAACATGAGTTGTAGCCCTTAGACCTGGTCGGGCGCAGACGGGCTTGCCTTAGGCGCGCCAGTGGCGCGCCCGCTGCGCGCATCCGCTGAGCGGTTGCGTCATCAGACGCTTTTATCCGCGTCGACAGTGAATCAGGTGCAGCCACTAGAGCGCTGACCAGAGGCCTGTGCCACGCTTCCGCCCCTCCCCTGAGCTATAACACAGCTTCCCCTTGTGCAAAACGGCAATAACTGGCAAATAAAACAGTATATTAAAAGCACAGTTGTTAAAAGCACAGTTGTTAAAAGCACAGCGATTCAATAAAAGCAATTATGCTAACCACTCCGTCACCCGGTTACCACAGGGGAAGGCCCCTCTAGTTGCCGCTGCGCGGTCGCGTCATCAGACGCTTTTATCCGCGTCGACAGTGAATCAGGTGCAGCCACTAGAGCGCTGACCAGAGGCCTGTGCCACGCTTCCGCCCCTCCCCTGAGCTATAACACAGCTCCCCCTTGTGCAAAACGGCAATAACTGGCAAATAAAACAGTATATTAAAAGCACAGTTGTTAAAAGCACAGTTGTTAAAAGCACAGCGATTCAATAAAAGCAATTATGCTAACCACTCCGTCACCCGGTTACCACAGGGGAAGGCCCCTCTAGTTGCCGCTGCGCGGTCGCGTCATCAGACGCTTTTATCCGCGTCGACAGTGAATCAGGTGCAGCCACTAGAGCGCTGACCAGAGGCCTGTGCCACGCTTCCGCCCCTCCCCTGAGCTATAACACAGCTCCCCCTTGTGCAAAACGTCAATAACTGGCAAATAAAACAGTATATTAAAAGCCCAGTTGTTAAAAGCACAGTTGTTAAAAACACAGCGATTCAATAAAAGCAATTATGCTAACCACTCCGTCACCCGGTTACCACAGGGGAAGGCCCCTCTAGTTGCCGCTATAGTATAAAATGTTACTTAAATGTATGTATTTTACATTATAGTAATGTTATATATAAAAATATTTCATATTTACTATTTTAACCTATATATTTCTATTAAAAATCAATATTTTTGCCTTTTTTAACGATATTAGTGTGAAACGATATTTTTTTTCGACTTGTGACACGCCCAGTCACCGCTCATAAAGATAAGACGTCAGAACTCAACTATTATAAGTTATTACAGTCGAGTTCTGACGTCACAATGCCTGCTGCCAGAGACAATAGCCGAGATGAAAGGCAGGTCAGGTCACGGACCATAATTGAAGCAGCTGTTTAAAAAGCAACAAAATAAGTAGGTTGCTTTTCTTTCTTCTGCTCTATTTTCTAGCTTACAATGACAAGCAGAGAGAACATGAATATTTTTGCACTCATTAGTTAGTTAGAAATAAGGTAGAATCCTACTGCATGTTTCTACACATTTCGAGCTAGTGCAGCCTTATTATTTTTATTTTTCAAACTGACTTCTATTGAACTGTTTCTAATGTCTGTTTGCAACAAATAACTAACACATCTTTGATGTGTTTAATTTTGCATTAGAGGTTTTATTTTTATTCTTCATGTATGCAAACATACTCGCTCTTTCAAATGAAAGAGCTATGCATCAAGGGTTTAAGCGGTCTGTGGGAAAGGTGATGGTCTGACCATGTATTATATGGGGTAAAATACCCCCTGGTGCACATGATAAGGACATTGCAAGTCACCTTGGAGTTCCATAATCTTTGGCCTCGTTCTTCTATATAGTTGTGGAACTCCTCAGTGATTTGCAATATCCTTATAATGTACAGCACGGGGTACTTTATCCAATATAATACATGCTCACACCAACACCTTTCCCACAAACCACTGAAACCCTTAGTGCATAGCTCTTTCATTTGAAAGAATGAGCATGTTTGCAAACATGAAGAATAAAAATAAAACCTGTTGTGGAAAATTAAAAACGTTTTCTTGCGATCCTGTGTTTCTAGCCGTTGTCAGGTGGTGCGCAGAGCCGGCGGAACCACAGCCGAACATCAAATTTCAAAGAAGGTCCAATAAAGCGCACACTCGGTGTAAGAGTTTGCCCGTGCAAGGTTTTGCTCAATTGCAACGTGTTTCGGCAGCAAAAACTGCCTTGTTCACACAACGAGTAGATACTGATGGTGCATTACATAGAAGTGAAATAACACAAAAGAAGGACTTCTGGCACATATTGCAGCAAAGCATGGGAAAAAGTGGTGGCCATTTTAAAGAGAGTTCATAAACAAGAATAGCCCACAAAATGCGTGGTATGGATAAATAGCCCAGTACCTCAAATGCTGTAAAAACGAGTCATTGTAATTGTAAATGGTTCCTAATACAATTAACAGCATATGGAAACATGAATAGAACTGGTGTAGTACATAAATATTATACAAATGTAAACAATAGTATCATATCCAATATGCATTGCAATGTGGCCCCCCGTATGTACAGGCAACGTGAGAAATGAGGGTAAAGAAAGAGCGCCAAGTGGCTGTAATTCATACCACCCCATCTGCCATCAGTGACTCATAAATAAGACCGTAGTCCTCATCAAATGGCGGGATCTACCAAGTGGCGCAAAAAGGGGGAGGGACGCGGGGGCGCCCGTGTACCAAGGTAAGGGCAAAGTGGGAATGTAGGAACATAAATACGCGCCGAGTGGCAATAAACCATATCCCAAGCCTGCCGCAAGTTAGCATACAGGTAAGCCTAGATCACGCCAAGTGGCAGATGGCCTCCCAAAGGAAGTCACAAAGGTCATGTGCCCCATCGTTGGATATAGAGGGGGACAGAGTAGCGAGAAGAAATGCGTTGGGCACGAGGAAATGTTACTCGCCTAGTGGCTGGCCTGAACCCGCCCCACGCAAAATATGTATAGATGCAAATCGCCAAGTGGCAAAGAATGTAGAAAGAAGTCCAAAATACCACATGAAACCAAGTGATGAGAAATTACTTCTCTTGGACGATGTGCTCACCCGGAACCGGGGAAGGAAAGGTTGGGGACCCGTGTAGTGTCCGTCAGCATACGGTGGATCCCTTCCTTTTCTCCTGTGAAAAAGGACATAAAAAGACATACCTTGAAAACATGTGTACAAAATTATACAAGTGAAGTTAAAAACATTCAAACATGTATGTTCATATTATGTTACAGAGCACACAGAGGAAGTGTCAAAAGATCGTCAAGACTCATGAATAAGAACATTAACCCTCATGTAAATGGGTTGCTAATTCTTCGTCCAAATTATGCCCCCCCCCTCGGGAATTTAGTCTCAAGCATCCATTTGGATTCTTTTTTGCGTAATGCTAATATACTATTGCCCCCTCTGGGACTGATGCGTATCTGTTCGATGGCAAAGAAACGCAGTAGGGAGTTATTGGACTGATGATTTTCCTGGAAATGCCTGGCTATGGGATAGTGGTTGTCATGATTGGTTATGGCCCTAAGGTGTTCAAGGATCCTTTTTTTGACCATCAAGGTGGTACTCCCTACATATCTCATTTTGCACGGGCATTCTAGGACGTAGATGACGAGGCTGGAACTGCATGTCAAAAATTGTGTGATGCTTCTCTTTTTGTTAAGGCCTGGTATATTAAACTCCTTAACCATGAGGCTATACCTACAGGCCTTACAATGTCCGCATGGGAAAAAGCCAGTGAGATTGTGTATGTTCCCGGGCCGAGATTCAGTTATGTCCCCGTGCACCAAAGTGTCACGGAAGCTCAGGCCTTTCCTGTACGTGATCATGGGTCTGTCACTAATGGTAGGGCCCACTATGGGGTCACTCTTTAAGATGTTCCAGTTATCTACCAGAATCTTTTTTTTTTTTTTTTTTTTTAATTTGCTGTGACTTCCCATTAAAGGTTGTAATGACTCTAGTGCTAGTGGTATTCATTTCTCTAGTGTGAGTTTCTAGGGTTTGCTGTCTGGAATCATTTTCCATCTTCTTAACAGCATGATTGAGTACCCATACTGCATAACCTCGCTCTCTAAATCTAGAGATCATGGTTTTCTCTTCCGTATGATAGGCTTCGGCTGTGCTGCAGTTTCTTCATGCCCTCAGCAGTTCCCCGTAGGGGATGCTCCATTTGAGAGCCTCCGGGTGGCTGCTGAGGGCATGAAGAAGGCTGTTGCCAGCAGTGCCCTTGCGGTACAAACTGGTCACTAAGCCCCCCTGTTTCACCTCAATCCTCACATCGAGGAACTCAATGCATTCCTTGCTCATGTTGTGACTCAGTATTATGTTATACGGGTTGATGTTCAGTTTTTCTATAAAATTGGTAGCTTCCAGTTCACTCCCTTTCCAAATGATAAACAAATCATCAATGTATCGCATCCATACAATCAGTTTCTCAAAATCCTCTATGAAGTAATGCCTCTTTTCGTATTTCCTCCTCCCACATGCCCAGGAAGACATTGGCAAAACTTGGGGCAAAACACGTGCCCATTGCTGTATCTAGTACTTGTTTATACAGATCCCCGTTAAACATAAAGATGTTATTAGTTAGGCACAGATGCATCATTTCAACAAGCATATTCGTATGCTCTATGTATCCTATGTGCCTGTTACTAAGAAAGTGAGAGCATGCTTTGAGACCCTGATTGTGCTCGATTATCGTATAAAGGGAATTCACATCCAGAGTAATAAGAATGTATTGATCATCCCAATAACACCTTCCAATTTGCCCAAGAAGTCTTTAGTGTCTTATTATGGGATGGTAGGGTGGTCACATACTCCCTCAAAAAATGGTCTACATACTTGGAAATGTTTTCAAACACACTCCCCTGTGATGACACTATGGGTCTACCAGGAGGAACCTCTGGATTCTTATGCACTTTGGGGAGGAGGTACAGAATGGGCAGTTTGGGATAATCTCTTTGTAGAAAACAATATTCTTCCCAAGTGATAATACCTGACTGCTGCCATTCTGTAAGTTTCTCCCACGTGGTGGTAATGCTTTCATTATAAGTAACCATATTGCATGGACAGTAAAACCTACGGTCATCAAGCTGTCTCAGTGCTTCTGCAATATACATTTGTCTGCTCATGAGCACAATGTTACCCTCTTTATCCGCCGGGCGGATTACAATCTCTTTGTCTTTAGATAATGATGTAATAATATTTCTTTGTTTCCTAGACAAGTTGTAAATTTGGGTCCTGGATGTCTTGCAGTGTTTTTGTTCAAGCAGGGCTTTGGTGACCACTTCATGGAAGGTGTCGATTCCATCATGGGGTAAATTAGGAAGGAACACAGAGCGTGGTTTAAAGTTAGTACATGCCGCTTTATCTGTGATCACATCAAAATCAAAATCACTGTTGGTGACAGACCTTACGCTTGTTTCCTCCTCAGAAATCAGTTCTAGAGCATGCATAGCCCGCAGCGTGCCCATGTCATTAACGGTGAGGTTGGGGAGAGGAAGATTCTGATGGTCAGCAGTGAGTACTGCTGGGGGTCTGCTATCCTTAAGGCTGTGCCATTTGGTAAGCTTGAGCTTTCTAATAAACTTAAAAATGTCTATGCGTGTCTCGGAATAATTAAACATTTCAGTAGGGCAGAATGTAAGTCCTAAAGCACAAGTTACTAACTTGTGTAACGATATATCTGTAAGAGACAGTAGTTAGTGACAGATTCCTTACCTTAGAATATCCCCAGGCGTCAGGCTGGATCCGGAAAGTTTTTTGCGTAGCAGTACCCTTGCGCGTCGGTAGGCGGCGTCGTGCGGCTCCGCGTCCGTCGTCGGCGTCGTGATCGCCGGGATGACGTCGCGGGCAGTACTTAGGCGCCGCCCCTGCGCGCTGACGTCAGTTCTGTACACGACTTTCCGCGCCAGGAACGCAGAGCCATGCAAGAAGCTGACATAGGTGTCTGAAAAATACTAGGGCCCTGAAAGGGATGTCCTTAACCCTAGAAATCAGTTCGCAGAACGGGGAGGATGGGTGGGGCGGTAGGAATCTGTCACTAACTACTGTCTCTTACAGATATATCGTTACACAAGTTAGTAACTTGTGCATCTGAAAGAGACACGTTAGTGACAGATTCCTTACCTTAGAATAGATACCCCAGCAATACCAACCCCGGTGGTGGGTCTGCGAACAAAGATCAGACAAGGAAGTCCTGGAGGACAGAACGGCCAAAGAAGCCGTCCCTCCGGACCTGACTGTCAAGGCAGTAATGCTTTGTAAACGTGTGCAGCGAGGCCCACGTAGCTGCCTGACAGATAACCGGCAGCGGAACACCGCGGCCCAAGGCCGTGGTAGCAGCCGTTGCCCTGGTGGAATGGGCACGCAGCCCAACAGGAGGCTCCTTCTTAGCCAAAGAATAGCAGGTCTTGATGCACAAGGTAACCCAGCGGGAGATGGTCCTCTTGTGCACCGCCCGACCTTTTTGGCGCCCACGTAGCCAACAAAGAGCTGGTCATCCACCCGGAAGTGTTTTGTGCGGTCAATATAGAAAGAGAGCGCACGTTTTGGGTCCAGACGGTGGAGCCTCTCTTCCTCTCTGGAAGGATGCGGAGGCGGAAAGAAGGTGGGCAAAGTGATGGTCTGCCCAATGTGGAAAGCAGTAACCACCTTTGGCAAGAAGGACGGACGCGTCCGAAGAACAACCTTGTCTGGATGAACAGACAGAAAGGGAGGTTTGCAAGATAGAGCCTGGAGCTCACTCACCCGCCGAGCGGAGGTGATGGCCACCAGAAAGGCTGTCTTCAGAGTCAGAAGACGAAGAGGACAGTTATGTAGAGGCTCAAAGGGAGCGCACATTAAAAAGGTAAGAACCAAGTTCAAGTCCCACTGAGGCATCACAAACGGAACAGGAGGGAAGAGGTGAGTAATGCCTTTTAAGAACCTGTTAACAACAGGGGACTTGAAAAGGGAGGGCTGATCAGGGAGCCTGAGGAAGGCCGAGATAGCACAAAGATAACCCTTGATGGTACCCAGGGCAGAACCCTGTTGGGCCAAAGAGAGAAGGAACAGAAGGACCTCAGAAAGAGGGGCAGAAAGGGGATTCACAGCCTTTGCTGTTCACCATGCCACAAATTTGTTCCACCTGCAGGCGTATACCACCTTAGTGGAGGGACGCCTGGCTGCCAGAATCACATCACAAACTTCGGGAGGCAAGTCGAAAGGAATCAACTGCCGCCGCTCAATCTCCACGCAAGCAGGTGTAGACTGGACAGGTTCGGGTGGAGGACCGTCCCCTGCTGCTGCGACAGAAGATCCTCCCGAAGAGGCAGACGGATCGGGGGATCTACGCTCATATTGAGTAGCTCGGGATACCAAACTCTTCGAGCCCAGTCCGGAGCCACAAGAATGACTTGGGCCCGGTCGTGCCGAATCTTCTTCAACACTCTGGGTAGAAGTGGTATAGGCGGAAAGGCGTACAATAGACCGCAACTCCACTCGTGACGAAAAGCGTCGCCGAGCGAGTGCCGCCTTGGAAATTCCAACGCGCAGAACTGATGACATTGCGCGTTCTCTTCGGTGGCGAATAGATCTAACCAAGGCTCTCCCCACTGTAGAAAGAGTCCTTGCGCCACTTCCGAGTGAAGACGCCATTCGTGATCCATCATGCACCTGCGGCTGAGTTCGTCCGCCCTGGCGTTCAGGGAACCTGCCAGGTGTTGAACCACCAGGAACATGCCCTGATGTTCCAGCCATGTCCAGAGGCGCAGAGCCTCCTGACAAAGGGTCCACGACCCCACCCCGCCTTGTTTGTTGCAGTACCACATGGCGGTGGTGTTGTCTGTGAACACCTGCACTACCTTCCCTTTGACAGAGGGAAGGAATGCCTTGAGTGCAAGTCGGATCGCCCGGAGCTCCAGAAGGTTGATATGGAGCCGGGACTCCGCCGGAGACCAGAGGCCTCTGATCTCCGCCTCTCCCATGTGACCGCCCCATCCCAGAAGGGACGCGTCCGTCACAACTGTGTGCTCTGGCTGGGGAAGGGAGAGGGATCTGCCCATGACCCATTGCCGGTTCGAGAGCCACCACTGCAACTGTTTTGCAGTCCCCTCCGAGATCTGGACGTGATCGGACAGGTCGCCCTGGTGCTGCGCCCACTGGAACTTCAGGTCCCACTGCAGAGCCCGCATATGCCATCTGGCATGAGTGACCAGCAGGATGCAGGAGGCCATGAGGCCCAGCAGCCTCAGGGTCATCCGTACCGAAACCCAGGATAAGGGCTGAAAGATCGGAATCATAGCCTGAATATCCCGGACTCGCCGTTCGGGAGGATAGGCCCGAAACTGCGTCGTGTCCAGAACTGCTCCGATGAAAAGGAGCTGTGGAGAAGGAATCAGATGCGACTTTGGCACATTGATGGAGAACCCCAGCGAGTGCAGGAGTTCGGCCGTAGTCTGGAGGTGGGAGACAACTGCCTGGGACGAGCCCGCCTTCAGCAGCCAGTCGTCGAGGTAGGGGAAGACTGAAACCCCTGCCCGGCGCAGATGAGCTGCGACCACCGCCATCACTTTCGTGAACACCCGAGGGGCACTGGTAAGGCCAAAGGGGAGCACGGTGAACTGAAAATGCTCGAGGCCTACCGTGAACCGAAGGTAACGCCGGTGGGCCGGCAGGACGGGGATGTGGAAATAGGCGTCCTGCAAGTCCAACGCTACCAACCAGTCTCCGGGGTCGAGGGCAGTCAAGACCTGAGCTAGGGTGAGCATCTTGAACTTCTCCTTCCGGAGGAAGCGATTGACGTTCCGGAGGTCCAAGATAGGACGCATGTCCTCCTTGTCCTTTTTGGGCACCAGAAAGTAGTGGGAGTAGCAACCACGCCCTACTTCTGGGGTCGGAACATGCTCGATGGCCCTCTTGGCCAAGAGGGCCGTGACTTCCTTCTGTAGAAGCACCAAGTGATCCCCTGACATGCGGTGGAATTGAGGTGGCATGGCTGGGGGGTGGTCTCGAAGGGGAGGGAGTAGCCCCTTCGGACAATGTCCAAGACCCACTTGTCCGAGGTGATGGGACGCCAGTGGTGAAGGTGATGGCGGACCCTGCCCTCGACTGGCGTGCTGTGCACCTGAAAGGAGGGACTAGGAGGGCTTGGAGGCCGCGGACGGGTTGGAGGTGGTGGCCTGACCCGCACGCTGGTTGCCCGAACCGCCACGGCGGTATCCACGTCCTCGGCCACGCGAAGGCGCTTGCTGCGCGGGCCGTTGGCCGGGCTGTGGACGTGACTGGGCGCCCCTTCCATGGCCACGAAAGGGGCGAAAAGCAGACGTTTGCGGAGGGCGCACAACAGCAAGGCCCAGGGACTTAGCAGTAGCCCGTGAGTCCTTGAAACGCTCCAGCGCATGGTCTGCCTTCGAACCAAAAAGACCGACTCCATCAAAGGGCATGTCCATGAGAGTATTCTGGACATCCCCTGAAAACCAGTGGTTCTCAGCCAGGCGTGGCGACGCAGCGCCACCGTCGTTGCAAGCGATCTGCCCAGCGAGTCGGCGGTATCAAGGCCACAGCGGATGGTATATTTAGCCGCATCACGCCCTTCCGCAATAGCGCGGGTAAGCAGTGTCTGGACCTCCACAGAACACTGCGGCAAAACATCAGCCACCGAATCCCACAGGGAGTGGGTGTATCGGCCCAAGAGGCAAGCGGTATTAACAGACCGCAAGCCAGCACTGGAGGAAGAGAAAGCCTTCTTCCCAAAGTGATCCAGGCGCTTGGATTCCCTATCCGGAGGGGCGGTAGGGAAGGCTGTTTGGGAGGCAGAGGCTTGGACAACCAAGCTCTCAGGGGTGGGGTGTTGGGAGAGAAACAGGGGGTCGCCCGGAGCCGGGCGATGGCGTGCGGGCCACGTTCCTATCCACAGGAGCCCCTGTGGTGGGTTTGGACCAGGCACCCAAAAGAACGTCAGTGAGTGCATCGTTGAACGGCAGCACAGGCTCCGAAGAGGAGGCCGCCGGCTGAAGCACTTCAGTCAGGAGGTTAGTCCTGACGGCCACTGTAGGCAACTGGAGATTTAAGGCTCCAGCAGCTCTACGCAACACCGTTGCAAAATTAGCCCCCTCCTCCGTTGCCACGGGAGGAGACAGCATGCCAGAGTCGGGGGAGGTATCCAGCCCACTGGCATCCCCAAGTTCCTCAACCCAGTCCGGGTCAAACTCGCACTGTTGTGTGAGAGGGTCGTCAGACCCCTCCCAGCTCTCCTGGTCCTCCACAGGTTGAAAAGATGGAGGAGGAGGGACATAAGGGACCCAAGGCCTCATCGGCGCCGGAACCGGCGTCGGGCGACGCCGGTCCGGCTCCATGTCCGGACCCGGGAGAACCGGGAACGACGCCGCCCGGAGCCCCGGACGGCGTCGGAAACGGCACCGGGGACATCGGCGTCGGCGGAGGCGTGGTTAGGTCAACCGGCGTCGATGGGGGTTGCGGCACCACCGGAACCGGGGTCGAGGCCGGGGCCGGAGCCGAGGCCGGGACGAAGGCTGGTGGGACAGGCGACGCCGGGACCGGAGTCGACGGCGACGCCAGAGCAACCCCATCAGGGCCCGCGGGGCCCGAAGGCGCACCGGAGGGACCTTGAGGCCCGAAGAGGCGGGCCATGGCCGACAGGAATTTCTGTATTTCGGCCGGAGTCGCCCCCGAACCCGGGTAGGACGGGTAATGCGGGGGCAACTCGACAGGCACGTCCGGGGCCGCGGGGGCGGGGATGGTGCCGACAGGGACCTCAGCCGAGTCGCGCGACCGGCGAGGCGAAGTCTTAGAGCGATGACGCCGCTTAGACTTCTTGTGCTTCGACTTACCGGAGGTGCTCGAAGACTTGGATTCCGACGAACGGCGGGGACTCCGCGTCCGGCCCCTCGACCTCTCCCGGGACCGGGGCTTGCTGCGGCGCGGAGCCGACTGCCGGACTTCAAGGAGCTTTCGAGACCGCTCTCGCCAAGCCTTCGGATGAAGTTTTCGGCAGTCAGGGCACGACTTCGTGTCGTGGCCTCGGCCGAGACAGAAGAGACACTCGAGGTGGGGGTCCGTGATGGACATCATACGACCACATTCCTCGCAGGGCTTAAAGCCGGGCATCCCTACGACACCTTAGGAGTCGTGAAGACTCGTTGAAGAGAACAGTGAAAAATTTCACAAAAAAGATAGTCAAAAAGTGACTAGGGCACTGCTCTTCCCGGATCTGCGCTTACTGGCGCGGAAAAAGAAGAACTGACGTCAGCGCGCAGGGGCGGCGCCTAAGTACTGCCCGCGACGTCATCCCGGCGATCACGACGCCGACGACGGACGCGGAGCCGCACGACGCCGCCTACCGACGCGCAAGGGTACTGCTACGCAAAAAACTTTCCGGATCCAGCCTGACGCCTGGGGATATTCTAAGGTAAGGAATCTGTCACTAACGTGTCTCTTTCAGATATATATCTATATATATTTTTTATTCCAACAACGCCCAAAAGCTTGGGGGCGCACTCGACGGCAGAGGAACCATCTGATTTTAACACAGTTTTAACGCAGGGAACTTGCATCGTTTCTCCTGTACATTTCTGGACCTGACGCGTTTCAAGGTTAATCCTCTTTTTCGAAGGTCACTTTTCATGTTGATTTCGCAGGAAGTTCTTGCATGCTGCTCCATTATATACGGCCCCCAGTGGGCCCCGCCCCTTGAGTGTCTCATTTTCAGCATGCTGGGACTTGTGGTCCCATGTAGAACAAATATCTCCCTTTAGTAAGGCCTGCACAAAAAAACAAAATTTAAAAATGTTATTACGCCCACAGTGGGCTCCAGGATCACAGTCAAGTTCAATTAATCTCCTCTGCCATGCCGCATCCAAGGCTGGATTAGTTCCAACCACGCAGCCTCCTTAATTACTTGGATGGTGCTTCCCCCCACGTCAGGGCAGCCGTGCACATAAGTTTTTATTCCAACAACGCCCGAAAGCTTGGCGGCGCACTCGACGGCAGAGGAACCATCCGATTTTAACACAGTTTTAACGCAGGGAACTTGCATCGTTTCTCCTGTACATTTCTGGACCTGATGCGTTTCAAGGTTAATCCTCTTTTTCGAAGGTCACTTTTCATGTTGATTTTGCAGGAAGTTCTTGCATGCTGCTCCATTATATACAGCCCCCAGTGGGCCCCGCCCCTTGAGTGTCTCATTTTCAGCATGCTGGGACTTGTGGTCCCATTTAGAACAAATCTCTCCCTTTAGTAAGGCCTGCGCAAAAAAACAAAATTTAAAAATGTTATTACGCCCACAGTGGGCTCCAGGATCACAGTCAAGTTCAATTAATCTCCTCTGCCATGCCGCATCCAAGGCTGGATTAGTTCCAACCACGCAGCCTCCTTAATTACTTGGATGGTGCTTCCCCCCACGGCAGGGCAGCCGTGCACATCATTTTTTATTCCAACAACGCCCGAAAGCTTGGGGGCGCACTCGACGGCAGAGGAACCATCCGATTTTAACACAGTTTTAACGCAGGGAACTTGCATCGTTTCTCCTGTACATTTCTGGACCTGACGCGTTTCAAGGTTAATCCTCTTTTTCGAAGGTCACTTTTCATGTTGATTTCACAGGAAGTTCTTGCATGCTGCTCCATTATATACGGCCCCCAGTGGGCCCCGCCCCCTGAGTGTCTCATTTTCAGCATGCTGGGACTTGTGGTCCCATGTAGAACAAATCTCTCCCTTTAGTAAGGCCTGCGCAAAAAAACAAACTTTAAAAATGTTATTACGCCCACAGTGGGCTCCAGGATCACAGTCAAGTTCAATTAACCTCCTCTGCCATGCCTCATCCAAGGCTGCATTAGTTCCAACCACGCAGCCTCCTTAATTACTTGGATGGTGCTTCCCCCCACGGCAGGGCAGCCGTGCACATCATTTTTTATTCCAACAACGGCCGAAAGCTTGGGGGCGCACTTGACGGCAGAGGAACCATCCGATTTTAACACAGTTTTAACGCAGGGAACTTGCATCGTTTCTCCTGTACATTTCAGGACCTGACGCGTTTCAAGGTTAATCCTCTTTTACGAAGGTCATTGCACTAAGCAAAGATTGCACCAAGCAAAGCCCATTAGGGAAATTGTTAATAAAAGCATGCCGGAAATGATCGGAAGTGAGCCTTCAATGCCTGTTTGTCTTGCAGCCCATGAAGAAGAGGCGTGTCAGCCTCGAAACGCGTCGGCATGAAATAAAGAATGGCAAGAGAGAGGCGAGCTGCAGCGAGGCAAAGAGACCGGATGGTTGGGAGCGCCGTTGAGTGCCCCTTCAATGCTTCAGGGCATTTTGGTGATGAATTTTTCTGCACGGCTGCCCAGCCGTGGAAGGGAGCACCATTTCGCTACAACAGAAAGGCTTTGGAGTGGAACTGGTCTACTCCGTGCAGCACAGCGTTCCCGAATGAAAATAGAGCCTGCCCTGACTTTGCCTATCCTACTAAGGATGTAAATATGCTTTTAAGAGATACAAACCTGGCATTGAACCAACCAAGGTATTCATTTGTACTCACCTCGAGGGACTACAAGTTCCATCACGCATTAAAGACATTGCACTAAGCAAAGATTGCACTAAGCAAAGCCCATTGGGGACATTGTTAATAAAAGCATGCCGGAAATGATCGGAAGTGAGCCTTCAATGCCTGTTTGTCTTGCAGCCCATGAAGAAGAGGCGTGTCAGCCTCGAAACGCGTCGGCATGAAATAAAGAATGGCAAGAGAGAGGCGAGCTGCAGCGAGGCAAAGAGACCGGATGGTTGGGAGCGCCGTCGAGTGCCCCTTCAATGCTTCAGGGCATTTTGGTGATGAATTTTTCTGCACGGCTGCCCGGCCGTGGAAGGGAGCACCATTTCGCTACAACAGAAAGGCTGTGGAGTGGAACTGGTTTACTCCGTGCAGCACAGCGTTCCCGAATGAAAATAGAGCCCGCCCTGACTTTGCCTATCCTACTAAGGATGTAAATATGCTTTTAAGAGATACAAACCTGGCATTGAACCTACCAAGGTATTCATTTGTACTCACCTCGAGGGACTATAAGTCCCATCATGCATTAAAGACATTGCACTAAGCAAAGATTGCACTAAGCAAAGCCCATTGGGGAAATTGTTAATAAAAGCATGCCGGAAATGATCGGAAGTGAGCCTTCAATGCCTGTTTGTCTTGCAGCCCATGAAGAAGAGGCGTGTCAGCCTCGAAACGCGTCAGCATGAAATAAAGAATGGCAAGAGAGAGGCGAGCTGCAGCGAGGCAAAGAGACCGGATGGTTGGGAGCGCCGTCGAGTGCCCCTTCAATGGTTCAGGGCATTTTGGTGATGAATATCTATATATATATGTTTCAAAGTGGTTCCAAACAATGGGCACAATAGCGGGTGCCGACGTGGGGCCGAACCAATGGCCCAATTCAACTTTTGTAAAATCAAGAATGACGCAGCACTCAGTAATCCACTTTTCTTGTTTATTCACACTCAGGGCCTTTGTCACGGTGGCCTGTAAGGCCGAAACGCGTAGGTGAAGTTAAGCTCTGAGCGTGAATAAACAAGAAAAGTGGATTACTGAGTGCGGCGTCATTCTTGATTCTAATTCTCCTATTTGTATATAGTCAGTTGTATATATTTAGATTCTATAATGAATTAGCATGCTGCCTTCTCTCACAAGTTTTTTAAACTTTATTCACTGCACTTTTTGCACTTATATAGAGATTTTTTGCACATGTGTACAGTCTATTGAATTCTGCAGGCAGCACTTTAAGAGGATATGAATAACATCTTAATGCTCTTTAGATTTGTAAATAACTATTGAAAAATCTAGATTTACTGATCCAGTATTTGCATGGGTTTTTATTTCAAAGTGTGTGTATAATGAAGCGAATTTCATATTTAATGACTGAAATACCTCTATACCATGATTCCACAATATAAACCTTATTTGGTCCATTGTGTTAATTGTCTCGTAGGATCTTGGTGCATTTGTGCATTTATAAATGTATAGTTTAGGCGATTACAATGTGATCTACGAGAAATATGTTATAACTACATTGAATATTTCAACAGTGTTAGTAAGGACCAGATACACATGGATGGTTTAAGGATATTAACAGTATTTTCTTTGTATTTTCTTGAAACAGAACGGAATTTCGTTTCAATTATAATTACATTTTGTTATGTATATATTTAACTTGCAATCATGATATTTATTTTTATAAATTGTAAATCAGTATGATCCATTTGTCAAGGAGCAATGTGCTTGTTCAGGCAATGTTTACGACATATAATATTTCCTCTATGTCCATGCAGGCAGTAGGCGCCAAGTCACATGGTCAATCAATTGCTTTATTTAAACGTCACTTTCTTGCGACGCATTTATGTGATCAAGGCCACCCCGTTGGCCGAAACGCGTCATGTTCGAGATTTGCACTACCAAAATGGAACAATAAAAACGCTACTGCGGCTGGCAGTATCAGCAAAGAAGCAGTTGTACGTCTCTCTTTCCGGGGCCTGGATGCACCTTTGAGTGGTAATTGGATATATATATATATATATATATATATATAAGACCTATATAAGCTATACCTCTCTGAAGAGCTCTAATGAGAGCGAAACACGTGTCAGTGGTTGCTTTTATTTATTTCAGGTTGGCTTGGATGGTATTTTATCAATCCAAAGCTGTAATACTGTGCCTGGAGTGGTAAAAGGCTTTGGCCATTTTACAGCTCGGCAAGGATAGCACTGTGCTAATCCTATGCTTAAAGACTTTGGTGTAGACATGGTAAAAGACTTTGTCCCTTTCTATCTCGGTGTGGATGGCACTGTGCTAATCCAATGCTTAAAGACTTTGATAGAAAAGCAGACATTTGAGGTGAGCAAATTTAGAGTTCGCTGGTGTTGAGAGTGCTCTATACTGGAGCTGCTTTCCACCTAAACTTGAGAACTACCCAGAGTTCTCTGCTTCTTTTTTTGCATATATATACGTGAACAAGGCTTCTTGTGAGGCTGAAACGCGTTGTTTGATTAAACACCCTTGGATTTTCCGTGAGTCTGTGGTTCCTGAGAGCATTTGTCATTCGACTTCTTTGGGATTCAAGTTAACCGGCACGCTCCGCCGGTGTATTTGCCACCTCCCACGGGTCCCCAGCAGTCGGCAGGAGCTTACTGTGGACATATATATATATATATATATATATATATATATATATATATACACTCCGGCAGATGAATTAACACCCAGCCAGTAGCGAGTGCACTCTCGGGTAAGTATTAGCAAAGTGCTTTAATGTGCAGCCCTCAAAGGCACTGCTAGATGCATTTCGGCACGACACCTTTTTCAATGTCAGTTTCCTTCTCGTTTCAAAACCATTTTAAAACCAAAATACATGACGTACTTTCACCTCGTCAATGTATCGAAAGGGAAGATGACCCTGTGGTTGTTAAAAATCATCAATGGCAGCCTTCTTGAAACATTCAAAAATCATTGAACATGTAATTACAGTGCATATAATGGAAACATCACAAATGTGAATTATCGCTATCGCAATTAAGGGACAAACACAAGGTATCCTTAACATAGGAGCTCCAATCCTTCACCCATGGAGCTAAAAAGGATATATAGACAGATGTGTTTTCCAATAGGCTATTGAAAGATGCCACTATAGGTCTCCAGGGAGGTTCAGCAAGTCCGTATGTACTTTAGGTAAATGGTAAAAGTTAGGAAGAACTGGGTATTCACAGTATAGAAAAGTATATTCATCTTGATCAAGCATGCCTTGGTCTCTCCAGACCTTCAGGTGATTGAGAAAGGTTCTCACGCAATTATCATACTCAGTTCTCTGAGTAGGCAAATAGCATTGTTTGTCACTAAGTTGTCTTATTGCTTCCCTATAGTATTGATCCTTGTTGAACAGGACAACATTGCCCCCTTTGTCCGAGGGTTTAATCACCAGGGAGTCGTCATTTTTTAGAGCTTGTATCGCATTCCATTGTCTCACTGGAATGTTGTACCGTTTGGAGTCCTTAAATTTCATTCTCAAAGTTCTCAAGTCTGAGATAATAGCTTCACTGAAGACGTCAATGGAATCATGTGGAGTGACAAGCTTCATTGTGTGTAATTTTTGTTCAGTACACAGATTCTTGAGTACCTTAGTTACTCATTGTATAGGCTCTAGATCATGTGGCTCCACCTATAAGTGTGCCCATTCTGGGCTATATGGAGTGGCAGCGTGGGGTTATGATAAATTGATGACATTTTCCCTCGTTACTCATAGGATCTAATTGTGCTCATTTTGGGCTTGACTTTACCTACTTATTGTATAGGCCCTTGATCCTGTGGCTTCGCAGACCAATGTGCCCATTCAGGGCTATATGGATTGGCAGTCTTTTGGATCGCGATAAACTGACAAATTTTCTCTTCGTTATCCATAGGATTTAAGGGTGCCCATTCAGGGCTTGATTGTTTGACAGTGTTGGGCATTCTCGAATTGATGAATTTGACTCATTGACAGAATTTTGTGTGGCATAATGATGTGATGGAGTATCAGGATATTCACTATAAATCTTTGTGTTAGTCCCTCAATTGCGATATCGATAATTCACATTTGTGAAGTTTCCATTATATGCACTGTAATTACATGTTCAATGATTTTTTATTGTTTCAAGATGGCCGCCATTGTAACCGATGATTTCGAACAACCTCAGGGCCATCTTCCCTTTCGATGAATTGACGAGGTGAAAGTACATCATGTATTTTGGTTTTAAAATGGTTTTGAAATGAGAGGGAAACTGACATTGAAAAAGGCGTTATGCCGAAACGAGTCTGTCAGTGCTTTTGAGGCTTGCACATTAAAGCACTTTTGCTAATACTTACCCGAGAGTGCACTCGTTACGAGCTGGGTGTTAATTCGTCTGCCGGAGTGGATGTATATATAGAGGTTCACCACCGCTGGAGTTTTGCACCCAGGATGCGAGGGGCGTCGGAGGGTGATCTGAAAGTTATGGATATATATATATATATATATATATATATATATATATATATATATATATCCAGTAGAAGGCAATTCGCCGAAACACGTTGGTCCGGGATTGTAAAGTGAAGGACTGTTTGATGCCAATTGTTTAAGCCAAAATAAATATTTAATTAAAAAAAAACTGACCTGGAAGTCGGAGTCACAGCTGGTGTTTATTGGACGGGTGCCGCCGTAGGATCGGGTGTTCAGGAGGAGGAACACCAAACAGAGACATATATATATATATATATATTCACTGAAAAAACCATAGGTTTCAGGCACGTTATAGTTAGAAATTAGCATTTAAAAAACCTTAGAAATTCACCGAAAAAACCATAGGTTTTAGGGACAGTTATAGTTAGTTGGACATTTCACTCGTGCAAAACCAGAGAAATTCCCCCGTTATAGTTAGTTCAGGTAACTATAACTCGCGCCCCCGCAATGCACTGCTGATGACGTCACATGTTACATCACTCATGACATGGTCAGTGACATCACTGATGACATCACTGATGACATCTCAAATGACATCACTGATGACATTACTGATGACATCATCCAGTGACTGTGTGTTTCTGTAAAGTTTAAATATGTTTAATATATATAGGGAAAGGCGTATTGAAGAATGAGTGGGTTTATAAGTGTCTGAATGGATGATTTAGTAGGTGCGTGACTGACTCTATAAGTGAGTGATTAAACGTATCTTACTGAATGCATGGGTTAGTGACTAAACTGTGTGAATGTCTGTATCCGTCTGTCTGTTGGTGTGTAAGCAGCTGCATGGGTTTGTGAATAGCTACATGAGTGTCTATATGGGTTATTGATTGGTTGTCTGAGTATCTGTATGGGTGCCTGAGTGTTTGTGTGGGTGGGGTGTGTGTGACTCTGTTCATAGATGTGTGAGTGGGTGATTCACTGGGTGCATGGTTTCAAGAGTGCATCTGTGATGGACTGTATGGGTGGGTGAGTGTGTGTATGGGTGTGTTAGTGAGTGAATGTATATCTCAGTGGTACATGTGTGAGTAACTACATATGTGAAAGGCAGTATATATGTGTGTTGGAGTATATAAATGGCTATAAGTGAGAGTGTGTGATTGTGAGAGTGGCTGTATGGATGAGTGTGTGCTTGTATCAGTGATTGTATAAGAGCGTACAAATGTGCTAGTATTTGTATGAGTAAGTGAGCTGGTGTGTATAACTGTATAGGTGAGTAAATGGCAGTGTGATTAATTATTTGCATGACTGACTAGGTGTGTGAGTACCTCTATGGATGAGTGGCGGTGTGTGAGTGTCTATATAGGTGTATGAGTGCATATGATAGTCCTGTACTGAGTGACCGTAAGTATGAGTGACTGTACGGGTGAGTGAGTGGATGTGTGTGTAGACCTAAGAATCAGTGAGTGGGTATGTAGTTATTGGTGTTGGAGTGTCTATGGTTTTGAGAATGGCAGTCTGTAATTTAGAGTGGGTGTATCAAAGGTTATATTAGGGTGTGAGAAGATACATCAAATTATCACATAGATGATGTCATCAGTGATGTCATATGAGATGTCATCAGTGATGTCATTTGAGATGTCATCAGTGATGTCACTGAGCATGTCATGAGTGATGTAATATGTGACGTCATCAGCAGTGCATTGCGGGGGCGCGAGTTATAGTTAGCTGAACTAACTATAACGGGGGAATTTCTCTGGTTTTGTACGATTGAAATGTCCAACTAACTATAACTTTCCCTAAAACCTATGGTTTTTTCAGTGAATTTCTAAGGTTTTTTAAATGCTAATTTCTAACTATAACGTGCCTGAAACCTATGGTTTTTTCAGTGAATTTCAAAGGTTTTTTAAATGCTAATTTCTAACTATAACGTGCCTGAAACCTATGGTTTTTTCAGTGAATTTCAAAGGTTTTTAAAATGCTAATTTCTAACTATAACGTGTCTGAAACCTATGGTTTTTTCAGTGAATTTCAAAGGTTTTTTAAATGCTAATTTCTAACTATAACGTGCCTGAAACCTAAGGTTTTTTAAGTGAATTTCAAAGGTTTTTTAAATGCTAGTTTCTAACTATGCCTATAGAGGTAGGACATGTGAAGAAAGAAGAAAAAACGCACAGAAAGAAGCAAAAGAAATGCAGAAAGAAGCAACAGAAGTCCACAAAGACGAACAAAAGTGCAGGAAGAAGCAAGACATGTGCAGAAAGAACCAACAGAGGAGCAGAAAGAGGCCTTGTTGCAAAATCATCCTGTGCCCACATCTTTTTCAGACGGGTACTGGTGGTAACTGACTCTGACTAACCAGGCCTAGAGCCAGTGCTATGCTAAAAGACACTTAGAATACAGTGAAAACACCTACATACACTAGGGAACACTATGCGTTGGGGTACCCCTGTGATTAGCATGACCTCCTCTGTAAGGCCCTAGTACATAACAGGGCAGGGGGATTAAAACTACCTCTAAGTCAGAGGTGCAGAAATATGCTACTTTAACTAGTAGTCACGTTTGCAGAGTGGTGGAGAAAGGGTGCTGGGCGTTCAACCAACGCTCAGGAATTCCGCTGCGTAGGACTTACAGGAGGTACCAGGAGGGATTCTTGGCCCCGCCCCCTCCCTTCACCACTGTGCAAACGCGCCCCGTGGCGAGTTTTAAGTTGGGGGATAAAGTCCCCTTGAATCCTGAGGGTCCCTGGGGTCCAACTAGCCCACGAGGTACCAGTAAGCGCCACAGAGCTGCGTTGCAGAGAGGTATAAAAAGGGGCATGGCCTGGACCACCTCTCTGCAACGCAGCCCTGTGGCGCTTACTGGAGGCACCTGGTGGGCTAGTTCGCCCCCAGGGACCCTCAGGATTGAAGAGGAATTAATTCCCCAACTTTAAACGCGCCACAGGGCGTGTTTGCACACATGTCACCTCAGGCCCCGCCCCCTCCCTTCACCACTGTGCAAACGCGCCCCGTGGCGTGTTGTAAGTTGAGGGATTAAGTCCCCTTGAATCCTGAGGGTCCCTGGGGTCCAACTAGCCCACCAGGTACCTCCAGTAAGCGCCACAGAGCTGCGTTGCAGAGAGGTGTAAAAAGAGGCGTGGCCTGGACCACCTCTCTGCAACGCAGGCCTGTGGCGCTTACTGGAGGTACCTGGTGGGCTAGTTGGCCCCCAGAGGCCCTTAGGATTGAAGGGGAATTAATTCCCCAACTTAAAACGCGCCACAGGGTGTGTTTGCACACATGTCACCTCAGGCCCCGCCCCCTCCCTTCACCACTGGGCAAACGCGCCCCGTGGCGCGTTTTAAGTTGGGGGATAAAGTCCCCTTGAATCCTGAGGGTCCCTGGGGTCCAACTAGCCCACCAGGTACCTCCAGTAAGCGCCACAGAGCTGCGTTGCAGAGAGGTGTAAAACGGGGCGTGGCCTGGACCACCTCTCTGCAACGCAGCCCTGTGGCGCTTACTGGAGGTACCTGGTGGGCTAGTTGGCCCCCAGGAACCCCCAGTATTGAAGGGGAATTAATTCCCCAATTTAAAACGCGCCACAGGGCGCGTTTGCAGAAGTGTTGCTGGGAGGGGGCGGGGCCTCAGGCACGATCGCGTCTTTTTTTAATTATTTTTTTTTTAGAAGGGGGGCTGTGTGGCCCCCCTTCTTTTTCCTTTTTTTGGGCCCTGGGGACCCCAACCCTCAGGGCCTGACCCCTATTTTTTTCAAAAATGGAAGGGGGCCGCGTGGCCCCCCTCCCGAGGCCATATTTGACCCCGGGGACCCCATCCCCCAGGGCATGGCCAGTGTTTATTTAAAAAAAATATATATTTGGAGGGGGGCTGCGTGGCCCCCCTCCTCAGGCCATTTATGGCCCCAGGGACCCCATCCTCCGGGGCCGGCCTTTGCGTGTTTGTTTTTTGGGTAGGGTGGCCGCGTGGCCCCTCTCCCGGGCCACTTCTAGCCCCGGGGACCCCATTCCCCGGGGCAGGCCCTATCCGTTGGGGACCGTGGGGGGAGCCCCAATGCCCCCACGGTCCCGCCGGCTCCCGCGTCCTGCAGGAGCCGGCATTGCTTTTCCACATGGGGAGCTGCTGACATGCAGCTCCCCGTGTGGAAAAGCAATCTGCTTTGGATTTTGGAAGAGAGAGCAGGTTTCCCTGCTCTCGCTTCCAAAATCCAAAGCAAGTTTGCTATGGCAGGGCGGGAGCCGCGAGGCTCCTGTCCTGCCATAGCAAACAGGAGTGTCCCGGGGGTGGGCACCCGGGACACTGCAGGAGCCGGCCCTGGGGGTGGCGGTCCCCAGGGCCATAACGGGCTCCAGGAGGGGGCCGCGCGGCCCACTCCCTTCAATTACAAAGCCCCGGGAAGTGGTGGTCCCCGGGGCTCGGGGTCCGTAACGGACCCCCAAATTTGCATTTTAGTGCCCGGGGAGGTGGCGGTCCCCAGGGCGTGTGGGGGGGCTCGAGCCCCCCCACACAGGTTTATTTTTTTTAAAAAACAAGCCCCGGGGGGTGGCGGTCCCCGGGGCTGCGGGGGGCCGTGTGCCCCCCGCAAATAATTAATGAAAGCCCCGGGGGGTGGCGGTCCCTGGGGCTTGGGGGGGCCTTGGAGGCCCCCCACACATTTAAAAATTAGCCCTGGGAGTGGGGGGGATTGGGGCCCCCCCCACACATTTTTTCAGTGCCCCCGGGACCTGGCCCACCCGGGGGCTTCAATACAACGAAGCGCGGGAGTCCGCACTTCGTTTTTTAAAAATTTTCTCGGCCGGATTCGCGCACCCAGCGCGAATTAGGCCGTTTTTTGTTTTTTTTTAAATGCTTTTTTGGGCCCTGGGGGTCCTTGTGGGACCCGCTGAGCAGGCCTAGGGGGTCAGGGTGTTTCTACCCTGCCACCTTTTCTTGTTTTTCGCGTTTGTTTTTCTCTTTTCTTCTAACTCGGTTCTACCGAGTCACAAGATGGCTGCCAACACTTCCTGGTTTGGAGTGTTGACAGCCAATTAGAATAAAGCTCGTGGTCGGGAGGGTCCGCGGATCCTCCGTGCCTCTAAATATCGAAACATTTATTTTTTGATTTTCTCAGCAACTACTGAACGGATTTACACCATTTAAAAAAAAGGGCGCTTTCTGAACCAAGCACTACCTTTTTGCCATATGTGGTGTAATTCCGTTCAGCAGTTTGAGCTGTAGCCGTGTCTAAAGTTTCCTATGGGAAATTCATTTTCCGACCGCTTTTTTTTCAATTTCTCAGGAACTACTGAACGGATTTACACCATTTAACAAAAAGGGCTCTTTCTGAACCAAGGGCTACCTTTTTGCCAAATTTGGTGTAATTCCGTTCAGCAGTTCGGGCTGTAGCCGTGTCTAAAGTTTCCTATGGAAAATAACATGGAGAAAACACGTTTTGGGACCCCCCTTTTTTCTCGGCCCCCGCTTGGCAAATCACCCTGAAACTTTAAGGATAGGAGCTGACCGGAGCGGGCCACAAGTTTTGAAAATTTCGCGAAGATTCGTCAGCCGGCGCCAAAGTTATTGGGAAAAGAAAAAACGCTTTTCCTATGGAAACTAGGTCCTAACTATAACTATCTACTGGCAACCGCCAGTAGATAATATATATATATATATATATATATATATATATATATATATATATATATATATATATATATATATACTGCTCCTTTGCATCTACTTGGTGCACTCTCGTACGGGTGCCAGCCTCGCGGAGGTGCTTCCGCGATTTTAATAACTGCTCAGTTTTCCGTCAATCCTTAGGAAAATAGGCACTCACGGGGGATTAAATTCCATGCAGTTTTTATTTTGTTAGTAAAAACATGACGCGTTTCGGCAAGCGCCTTCATCAAACATTTGATGAAGGCGCTTGCCGAAACGCGTCATGTTTTTACTAACGAAATAAAAACCGCATGGAATTTAATCCCCCGTGAGTGCCTATTTTCCTAAGGATTGACGGAAAACTGAGCAGTTAGATATATATATATATATATGATATAGTGAGCCCACATGGGAAAGTATAATGTTAGCGTTTATTTCTATTTTTATTCTAAAACAAATGACATATAGTAGATTGGACACTAGTCTGAATAACGGCAGTTCATAGGCTATTTTGAGTTGCTAAAAACGCAAATGTGAAACCCATGTGTGAAAAATAGTGCTTAATATCCAAAAAGAATTGTGCATGGTATAATATGATTTGCATATGAATTATGTCATTGTCCGCGATGTACATACATTGTCATGAGATATAAGATTTTATCTTAATGGAAATTGCCGAATAATTGCTTAGACCAAGATGGCGCCGTCTTGCACTGCTCGCACATTGTAGTCCTTTGTTAATTTCATTGTGAATGCTTATGTAAATGAGCATGGTGGTCCACGCACCATACCATGAACAAGGCAAAAGATGAAAGGCGTTGGTATGAGGCAACATTGTGACAATAAATATAAGAAGCATCTTGGAGTGTCCTGGTAATCTCTTGATCATGAGTTATTTTGGTGTATATATATATATATATAAATTCTTGAAGCAGAGATGTTTCAAATGTATGCCTCTCATGCATGCTCTCAAGTGTGCAGCACATTATGTCAAAATATTTGCTGGGTTTTACAATACAGCATAGGTTTGCACACAGCTTGTTCTCTTTTGAGGTTATGAACTGGCAAAACAACAAAAATGAAAATATTCAGTTTATACACATATCATGCACAACCCATGCTTGAGTACAGAGATAAACAACTCCATTGGAGGAATTATTATTATTATTATCAACACTTGTACAGCGCAGCTAACACCCTACGGGTACCCTGGCGCTGTGACACGAATGTCTCGCTTAGCGTAGATGCAGAGGGAGCGCAGTTACCAGAAAAAGAAGAAATTAACAGGATGGCAAAGGACATACTCGAGGATAGAGCCAAGTCTTTATCCTTTTTCTGAACTGCAAGAGATCATCCACTTGTCTAATCTCAAGTGGAAGTTTATTCCAGAGACGTGAAGCTGCCGTGCTAAAGGCCCTGCCTCCTGATTTAGTTTTTCTGACTCTGGGCACCTTCACCAGATTAGCCGAGGAAGAACGAAGAGTTCGGGGAGGGGCATACCATGTAAATTGGTCCTGCAGTGATTTGGGTCCAGCGCCATGCAAAGCTTTAAACACTATACATAGTGCCTTGAATTGTATCCTTTGCGATATTGGGAGCCAGTGCAACTCTGAGAGTGCCTGAGAGGCGGAGGAGCGACGTGGTCTCATTAGTGCCAGCCAGCCAGCAGGTCTGTATTCTCTGTAGTCTCTCAATCAAGTATCTCGGAGACTCCAACAACAGAGCGTTACAGTAGTCCAGCCTACTGAGGATGGTACTTATGACTATCAATATTCTAGCCTGTTTTGAGAACATCAGGAGGATCTTCCGAAACGCTCTAATCAAAGAAAAACAGCTCCAAGCTGTTTTATTCATATGATTTTCAAGAATCAATCTATTATTGAACATAACTCCCAGATTACGTACCGTGTTGCTGGGTACCAATGGGGTAGCAGTGGGAATGGGCCAGAAATCAGACGGGAGTATAGAGGGAATTCTACCTGCTGCACAATGCAGGACCTCTGTCTTGTCGGCATTGAATTGAAGAGAATTCTCTCTAAGCCAAAGTGCTGTGTCCCGCAGACAAGCATGAAAGTCCTCCAGAGATACAGATTGATCTCCCTCTAGAGACAAAATAAATTGAGTGTCATCTGCATAGTTTACAAGATTAAAATTATGAGCCCTTATAACAGCAAGTAAAGGGCTCATATAGATGTTAAATAATATTGGGCTGATCGCAGATCCTTGTGGGACACCGTGCAAAATATTGGAAAACTTAGATCGAAAAGGGGGGAGGGCTACTGCCTGTTGTCTGTTAGATAGATACGAGTGAAACCACTTCAGGGCAGTGCCCACAACCCCAACCTCTTCAAGCCTGGACAGAAGGACCTCATGGTTTACTGTGTCGAATGCGGCAGACAGGTCAAGAAGAATCAGTATAGCTGACTGTCCCCTGTCTGCTCGCATTCGTAGATCGTCCATAACGGTCACCAGGGCAGTCTCCGTTCCATAACCAGGACGGAAGCCAAATTGCACATCATCCAGAATGTTGTTAGTGTCTAATAACTGGGAGATTGATTTACTGACTAATCGTTGTAGGATTTTAACTGGGTATGGTAGAAGAGAAATAGGTCTGTAGCTTTTACGACAAGCTGGGTCAAGCGATGCTTCTTTCAAAAGGGGTGTCACCAGCGCCTGTTTCCAACAGGTCGGCACAGACCCACTAGTCAGGGATTGACTACAGATTTGCCGAAGTATCGGAAAGAGTTCAGGAGCCAATTCCTTCCAGATTTTATGTGGAAGCGGGTCCAAAGGGGATCCTGAAGAGATCCCCAAGGCCATTTTATTGAACTCTTCCACAGAGAGTGTATCAAAGTGGTCTAGGGAGTATGATTTATCCACCCCTGCCCGTCTCGCTCTCATTACAGGCGATAATTCCTTAGGCATATTACCCGTTTTGAGTCCATCAATTATATTACTAATCTTGTCCTCAAAAAAGGTTGCTAGACTGTCACATAATTCCTGGCTAGGCAGAATCTCGCTTTTTGAACAGTCCGGGTTGACCATATCATCTACTGTCTTAAAGACACTTCTAGTACTATTTTGTGCCTTTAGAATAGTATCCGCAAAATACTCTGTTTTTGCTACAAATATTTATTTTTTATACTTAGCTATTGCCACCCTACAGATGATTTTATCTTCATCTGCATATTCCTTTCGCCATTTCCTTTCCGCTTGCTACCAGCCCAATTTCAGGTTTCTCAGTTTTTCGTTAAACCATGGGGCTGACGGTCTGCCTATTTTTTTAATGACTTTTCACCTGAACAATCTGGTCCAATCTAGTGTTTATTTGTTCACAAAATGTTGCATAATTCTCTTCCACCTGCTTGTTTACATCACAACCCTCGGTGATCAGAAATATTGGAGATATCATTGCCTTTTTCAGGAGTCCCTTCCAATCCCTACTTTGAAAGTTCCTAGCTTCCCTAATGATCGGTTTATTCATCCTGGGGTTGTATATCTGAAAAGCAATCAGATGATGGTCCGACCAGACCACCGGTAGGACATCCACTGTTCCCTTTATCTGCTCATCAGAAAACACTAGGTCCAACGTGTGTCCCCCCTTATGTGTAGGCTCAGTAACCCATTGTAGTAGGTTTAAATTCCCACAGGATTGAATAAGATTATTTTAGCCCCAGTCCAGGTTCCCATTGAGCCACAAGTTAAAATCCCCCACAATAAGCAATCTAGAGTGGGTCAATGCCAAATTACTCAGGACTTCAATCAGCCCCTGTTGTAGTTGAGGGCTAGCTGTCCCAGGAGGTCTGTAACAGACTATGCCGGTTAGTACTTGTCCCTTAGGATCCTTTATGGAGAATCCCAAAAGTTCAATGCCCTCTAACTCATCAATATCAAAAGGGGCGAAGTCCCATACTTCTTTAAAAATAACCCCCACTCCACCTCCTCTACCACTGGTTCGAGGCTTATGGAAGACTTTATAGCCAGGTGGGCAAGCTAATCCCGGTTCCACATCGGATCCAGGGTCCATGTTTCTGTCATGAACAGTGCATCTAATTCATGGGTTTCTATTAGCAGTTGGGTTTCCAGGTGGTGCTTAGGCAAGGATCTGACATTAAGCAAACCACATCTGAGATATTTATTTAAACATGAGCTTGCTTTGCAATGGCATCTCTTTTTGGGGTCACTTGGAAAAACTGTCGGGCAGATGGATATCAAGTCCAAGTTATAAAGGCCATCACTGAGTGTAGGATGGCTTGAGTTCTCCAAGAGCTAAGTTGTCGCTATTGTCTCTCGAACAGGAATTGTCACTTCTGAACTACACATGATACTGTACGTATTTAGCGGGGCCCTGTCCTGTTGTTGAGCAGTTGTGGTGCCAGCAGGGCTTTCTGAAAAACATAATTGAATAAAATTACTTGAGGACTTTTTGGAGCTTTTTGAAGGAGAAGAAGCTGGTCTACGTCTTGAACTGAAGACTGTGCCTTGTCTTTTGTTTTTCCCTCTGTGCTTCTTCCTTTTGAACTTGTGTGTTGATCAGCCTGAAACTAGAAAGCTGTTTTTGTAAGGCCCCTGTATGACGGTGGTCCTTGCTGCCATTTTGAATAGTTTTTGTCTAATTATAGATGAGGTATTGCCAATGGTCTTTTATTTTTATATCTATCAGCTGCATCTGACACCACCACATAATGTTTTGGTCTTGCCTGCTGACATCGCAAGAGATGTCTGTTGGGAGGGATGTTGTTTACAGTAAAGGGCTTGGTGCCCACCCATTGCTTACCATTCGTTTGCTTCATTGTCACTCTTCTTTGCTGCCTCTTAATTGGCCAGCCCATGCCAGGCATTACTTCCTGTTTCTTCTGCGGAGCATGTAACCAGGAACAGATTGATTCATCTTGATTCATGTCTGTCCGCTGCTCAGGCTGTGACATGAGGTACTACTTCTTCTTCCCCTCCGACCCCTCTTGTCCGTGATGCTTCTTCCCCCTCCCACCCATCTTTTATGTGTTTTCTCATTCAGTTAACAGAATTCAGCTACTGTTCTTAAAATGCCCCCGTAAATGCGCTGTCTTGCCTATCCACATGCTTGCTGCTATGCTCATGCTCTCCCTTATCCTGAAACCGGTATGGCTCTTCATTAATCAGCAGATGCTGGTTTTCCTTAATATCTGCAGTGTACTACTCGTACATCCAGCATGTTGCATTTCACTGCTACAGTTTAATCCGTATGCAAACATCCTACATCTTTGATGACGTGCGCTGTTTAACATCTGCAAAAAATCCTCTAGACCCTTCCATTTTAATTTCTAATGTTACACGAATAGTTTAAACCTTTGTTTTATCAGAACCGCACGTCTTATCGCAAAGTAAAAAAATGCATTAAAAAAATCCAACAGATCTGCCTGCCGGGATAATTGCAATAAGCTTAATACAACCATCTGGGAAGCTCTATTGAAATGTGACAGCATTCGTACAATTTGGATGGGAAAGAGAGGCGGTGACAGAGATTTATGTGCACACCACACAATGCCACACAATTACAGTCCGCTCCAGTGTACGCCACACAGTGCCACACAATTCTACTGCACCCAGCTCTTCTCTAAACCACACAAAGCCACACAATTCCATATCAGTCCATGCCATACAATGCCACACAATTCCATTCCACTCACTCCACATAGTGCCACACAATTCCCCTCCACTCTATGAACACAATTTACCTCCACACCACACAAAGCTACTCCATTCCACACCACTCCACTCCGCGCTACACAATTTCACTCCACTCACATTTACTCCACACAGTGGCATGCAATTCCACTCCATTCCACACCACACAATTTCACTCCACTCCACACAATACCCCAAAATGCCACTCCATGATACACAGTGCCACACAACTACACTCCCCTCCATGCCACAAAATGGCACACATTTACACTCCACACACTGCCATACAATTACACTCCACTCCACGGCACACAGTAGCACAAAATTCCACTCAATGCCACACAATGCCACTCCAATCAATCCTCTCCATGCCACACAATTCCACTCCACTACACACTTTGCTGCACAATTCCACTCCGAGCCACTCCATGTCACACAGTGCCACAAAATTCCACTCCACTCCAAATAATGCCACACACCTCGACTCGACTCAACTCCATACCACTCCACTCCACTTCACTGCACACAATGCCACACATTTCCAATCCACTTTACTTGACATAATGCCAGATAATACAACTCCACTCCACCCCAAACAATGCCACTTCACTCTACACAATTCCACTCCACTCCTCGTCCAAGCCACACAATTCCATTCCATTCCACACCACTCAATGCCACACAATTCCACTCCACTGTACTCCACACAATCCCACACAATTCCACTCCAGTCCACACAATTCCACTCCACACAATTTCACTCCATTCCACTCCACGCCTCACAATTCCTCTTCACACCACACTATGCCTCATAATTCGACTCCACTCCACAAAATACCACACAATTCCACTCCACGGTTCACAGTATCACACAATTACACTCCACATCACACAATTACACTCCACACACTGCCACACAATTACACTCCACTCCACTCCACCCCACACAATGCCACCATTCCACTCCACTCCACGCAATGACACACAATTCCACTTCACTCCATACAATGTCACACAATTCTACTCCACTTCCCTCCATGCCACACAACTTCACTCCATGCCACACACTGCTAGTCCACTCCACTCCACACAATTCCATTCCATACAATTCCACTCACCTCCACATAATTCTGCTCCACTCCAACCAATTCCACTCTGCTCCGCTCTACACAATTACACTCTACTCCCCACAATTACACTCCAGGCCACACAATGCCACTCTACTCCACACAGTATTACTCCCCTACCCTCCACTCCACACCACACAATGCCACTCCACTGCCCACCACACAATATCACTCTACTCCACTAAACACAATTTAATTCCACTCCGCACTACACAATGTCACTTGACTGCACTTGACGCCTCACAATGCCACTCCAATTCACACCATACAATGCCACTTAACTCCACACCACACAATGCCATTCCATGCCACAGAATGCACTCCATGCCACACAATGCCACTTCACTCCATGCCATGCCACACTATGCAACTCCACTCCACACAGTGTCCCTCTATGCCACACAATGCTACTGCACTCCATTCTATGCCACACCACGCCATTTCACTCCACTCCGCTCCACTCTATTTCACCAAAGCCAACAGATCTTATTCAGGTCAGACCTCCTGGAATTGACAATGCGTGTTTTCAACTTCTTTCAAACACATGGCATCAGAAGTACAGCTCTGCAATGCTATTGTTAATTTCTCAAGTAGAAAGTTCAAAAAATGCCCATTTCTTATTTTTCTTCATATGCTACACCACTGACCTGTGCTGTACCCCAAGGCTGCCCTTTTGTCACAAAGTCAGCTCAGTATTTTTGCAAATCATCTGTCACATCCAGGCTGGAAACTTCCACTATAACATGTATGCAAGGCACACAAGGATCCTTCTCTGTTTGGATGAGGACCTGAGGTCACAGTCAGCTGATTTTAAACAGTGTATCATGGAGCCCAGGACTGGATGGGCAACCATTGGCTCATGTCAAAGTCTGACAAAACATATGTGAAGTTGGGGCAGTGAGGATTATGGGGACAAGAATTCGGACCCTTAGGAATTGGCATCCTACCACAAACCAGTTAAGTCAGTAAACATTATTGATTTCAGAATTGATGGTGATTTATGGTTAGATCCCAGATTCTGTTGTATCTTTGATTTGTTGCTTCCATATAATGAGTCTTTCTTGTCTTACTTCTGAGATTAAATGCTTGGTGGTAAGTGGTATCCTAGGAGCGAGGTTAGATTATGGAAATGCATGATCATTAGGCCACGGAAAGGAACTTTGGTCTCACCTCCAGGTCATTCAAATTCTACAGTTTGGCATATTGTGAGTTTGCACTCATTTGTATAAGCAACCCAGGTTTTGTCCAAACTGTACTGATGCTCCCTTCCAGTTCCTACTTTATTTAAGGTGCAATGCTTTGTTCCTTTATGGGCAGATCCCTTTTTGTTGAAAAATATAGCAACTTGGCTTTTGTTCAGTTGGGTACAGTAATCTGCTGACCCTTTTCTGCTCCAAGTACCTTGTGTCAATAGACAGCAGGAAATAGGGACAAACCTTTTCAATATAAATGTCTTCTCTTTATGAAACAATCTCTCTGATCACCTGCCTTTTATGGCTAGAGGTCTCTTTTTTAGGGAGTAGCCTAAAACATGGCTGTGTGCCTAATGTTATGCATGTTAGGGGGTGCTAGCTGTTTTTTTAGTCCATTTTTTTGTCAGCACCGCAAACCCATGAATTATTTAGGAGTGAGAAAGCACTTTATAAAAGTTGCACATATCGTAAAACTATCATCAGTTGAACCCTGGGATTTTAAAGGGAACGACTTCATAAAAATAATAAATTGTTTTGATACAAATTTCATTGCCCACTTCTGTTTACATTCCTTAATTTATAGGGGTTGATATTACGCAATTTAATGGTTCTGATTTTACTCCTCACCACTCTATTATTGATCTCCTCTTCCTCTCAGTTGTTCTGTTTGGCATGGACTTGACATGCTTCAAACTTGTAACTTACATAAAACAGAGGCCAGTGACAACAGTTAACTCACTGAATGATCCTTCCAGGAATATCGGACCATTTTTCCAAGTTGCTGGTAGACCATGTAGGATTCAGTATGCAAAAAGAAATGCAGCTGCTTTGTTCAGCTGTCCCCTTCCTTCAGTTTATTCTTCGAGATTCTAGGATCACAAGGACCCCCTTGCACCCTTTAACCCCACCATAACTTGTCTCAGGGGTCAGAATTCACCGTCGCCTCTTCCAAGTGGCCAGAACATTTGCCTTGTGCTGCTGCTGTGTACACAGCACAATATATCAAGTTCCCTAAACTAAAAGGAAGCCCAGGATTCCACGAGCATTACAGCTTTGGATTTTTTCAACCACAGCCACTGGCTTCTAAGATGTAGCTATTTACAGTCTGTTGGTGGCAACCACAGGTAGGTTGCCTCGGCCACTTTGGGACTCAAGAATTGAAACTGTTCCACATCAGATTTTAAGATGTTGGTACAGCAAGTTCAGGTACACCTGGGCACCCTAAAAGGTTAACTGTAACCAGTACAAACTGAGATACAGTGACTTTCATTAGGTTTTATTAATATTTAATTCCTCTTTGATTTCTATTTGATTCATTTGTTTTTGGATTGACTTGTTTGGTGAAAACATTAAATAAAAGGTTAAAGTTTGGTGAGAGGTCTAATAATGTGTTGCATCACCTGGAGACTTTTTATAGCTAACACATGTGTGTGTGTTTTAAAAGCTACTCCTGTATCATCCTTATAAGTCTTCTATGTTATATTATCCCAGTACTCTGAACAGGTCTGGTGCTTAAATTCAATATAGTAACTTTGGCACATTGTTTCCTATGAGAGATTACTCAAAGGTATGTAACTATTCCAAACCAGTTCATAAGCTTGGAGACAGTCTCTAGACTTTGGGTCTGATTTAATTTTTGGCAGACAGCCCGTTCTCCGCCACGGTGATGAAGTGAATGCCACGGTGATGAAGTGAATGACTCCGTCGCCCTGACGGAGGTGCTACCCACCAAATTCTGAAATGTCCACTGACCCAGTGGACATTTCAAGCATTGAGAGGAGCCGCCCTCATGGAGCCAAACCTCTGACGGCACAACGTTCCCACCGTTTGGTCCACCTAGGTACCTTCCAGGGGCTGGGGACGGTTCCTAGGTAGACCAGAGGATGGGAACCTTTGACAAATGTGTAACTACAATGCACGCCCGCCTCCAGTACCCTAAAGGGCTAGTGAAAAATACAGAATGTAAACTGAGAAGTACTCTCGGATCAGTTTGTTTGAATGTTCTGCATGAGCGTGATTAGGCAGAACATGCTCAGACAAATAAGAGTTTGATTAACAAACTTTGGGAAGTTTAGGGATCCAAATTGGTCCTGAGGAAAGCCACGAGACCAGTCTTCTGGCATTATAAGTGGCTGAAACATGTACACCAGATTGGAGATGTTTGTCTGATAAAAAGTAAACTCGAAAGCATCGCTTTTAGTTTTTAACCCTGCAAAATGGACACCCTTTAAAGTCAAATATCAGGGTCCAGTGTAGGCAATTTTACCCTTTAGATCTCCACCCATCAATTCAGTGCTCTCTCGAGAGTCGAGGCTAAAAGCACAGTGTGTATTGGGGAGAACTCTATGATGAAGCATGCCACTGTAACAAGTGGGTGATGGTTCCTTTATAAAAGGAAAACTTTTCCCAGGGTGGTGTTAGGGAGTTCTCATGGTTGTAATGAATGGATTGACTCTCTCTTGATTTCCTACCGACATTTGGAAGCTGAATCAACCTGCAGATATAACTTCGCTCCTCCCTCTCATTGATCAAGGTTAACATAGCTATTTATACATTTTGTGGTCCCAAGTCGCTTGGATTGTTTTATATAAACACACACTGGACTTGTTTGTCGCTCTCTAAGAAGTTCTAATTCCCTACTGTTGAAGCCACAGAAGTTCAACAAAAAACAAGACAAAAAAAAAACTTATATTGAAACATTTAAAATAAATATATATATTCATTAAAGATAACTAAAATTAAATTAGGTTTAAAAACATACAAATTTCATATTACAAAATTAATAAAAAATATTTTAAAAATACAAATATTTAAAATTAATACACATTCCTTTCTACTTACCACAAAACACCAAAATGTAAACCAAACATTTTTTACATAAATTACACATTATTATTAAATTAATTATTAAATAAAACTCCTAAAATTTATAATAAACAATAAATATAAAAAACTTTTCCAGAGGTTTTTATTAAATAAACAAAATAAACTAATTAAGGGGGTCATTACGATGGCGGGCGGAAGCACAACCGCCGTGCTGGCGGATGCAAAAACCACCAGTTACCGCCGGCACGCAGCAGTCCACACGCCCGCCCAATTACGATGCGAAAAGTAGGCCAAACACCGCCGGCAAGCCAGCAACACCGTCCGCCATCAAAGTGCGCCCGTACACGTAGCGGCGCAGCCCAACTGACACACACCGTCCGACGAAAACACGTCCCGCCCGGCGCATAGATTACGATGCCGCAAACAAACGGCTCCCACGGCCAAGAGATACCGTACGACAAACCGAAGCGGTAACACGGACGCCGAGCGCGGACAACGAAGAAGCGGCTCCCCCGAGCATGAATCCAGCACTGCAGGCCCTCCCCATGCTCTTGCTGATGCACCACCAAGGACGCAACGTACCGCGGAGACGCAGGTAGGCACACACACAACAAGTGCACGCAAACAGCGCACACAGTGCAAGGGCGGAAAAAGCGGACAACCCCCCCAGCGCGTGTACACTACACATCCACCATTGCATCCACATATGACACACAGGCCAAATCGTAACATCGCGTAACACATGTGTACACACCACCTGGGACTAGGAACCAACGACCCCGTCACGGCCCCAAAGCGGCGATGACGCCGCCACACATGCGCACAACGCAGAGGCCAACCGCAGCGCCATGCATGCGTCGCACACAGACACAGGGACACAACCAAGCAGCACACACATCAGCCCCACCCCGAACGCACATGACACGTGACAGGCCTGCCACAGACATGTCCCCAACGCCCAATTCACGGACAACACCCAACGCCACACAACCGACGCACACATGTCAGTGAAGTCACGCAACAGCAGGACACACCCCAGTGTAACAAACATGGCGAAGCACACAGCGGCGGCAACACCAACTAGGAGAAGCAGGGCCCCTTCGGGAAGAGGAACGCCAGTACCACACTGAAACACCCATACCACCCTGCACATATGAACAAGACATATAAAACGGAACACCAAAGAGCCCGGGGACCGACAACAGGTGGCCCAAGAATAACATTCACACACAAGGCCCAACGCAGAGCGGAAAGGCAGCCTGCCGCCCACACAAGGGAGAGCAGACAGCACCGAATGACCTTCCATTCCAACTCCGAAACCACAGCCCTACGAAAGAAGCCGGTGAATACAGCCATTGTCCAAGAAAAGACCAACACAGGCATGCCGAGGAGACCGACCACAGGGCAGATAGCGCATATCACAGAAGCACACAACGGACGGGGAAGAAAGAAGAAAACACTCCCCCATGTCGGCCACATGCAAGTTAATTGGAAGGAGTCACACATCACTGACCTTGAACTGTCTGAGAAGCATGTGGGATGAGGGCCTGTGTCCTCCAAACAAGCCAACAGAACACAAGTCCTGTCCCCCTACGACTACACAGAGCTCACAGCAACCTCGGAGCGTGCACATTGCAGACTGCACACACAGCCGGAGCACGCCACCACAACGCACCGCTGCGAAATGGCAACCGCAACACACCTACCCAACTACGCCGGACAGCTCAAGCTGTACAAAACCAACCTGATACATATATTGGGATGCGATCTCCTGTCCCTGCTGAACGTAAGTTACCGACTGACTTACCGCATCACATTGTTCAGCTGCGTCATGCCCGTCTTCTACTGTCGGAGGTGTCCCTACCAGCATCCCGTGGAGATATGCCTCTCCAACCCGGCATGTCTAAAGGCGGACCTGCTACCACTACTCCTCCCTCTGGACGCACACAACAGGGCCTGCTCTGCCTATGGGGGCATGGCGTATGTGGCCAACATCGCACCCGCACTGAAATGGGACCACTGTGCCTCCACACGACGGATCATCGAGAACAGCTACATCGAATGTCACCCAGCATGCCCCATCATGGTCCTCCAAGGGACAACTTACGAACAACACCTTGACAGCCACCATCCGCTACATTGGCTGGCAAACATGTACACCACCAATGACATGGAAGCCCTGCTGGACGGCATCGCATACCTGACAACCTGTAAATTCGTCGGACCACAACGCAGGTTCCCCGATTGACCTATGATGTCCAACCCCGCACCCATGCTTAGCTTCCGCACGGACTGGCCAGTCACCACCACAACAGCCATACCAAACGACCGGCAACTGTTACCACACCATCAACGACATCGCCATGACATCGGATATGACCGGGACATGCACACTGTTCCCCATCACATCCAGGAACACCGCATGCATCGTGGGAGGCAGTGGCATGGGGTCTGTGCATCGCACCCACATGGACGGAACTGCACGAACAACCAGGACACGACATGGATCCAGCGCCCATGGACACACACACCGCTCAGTGGACATGAATAGGTCGCCTGGAGTCTGTGGGTGCTGCACCCCTCCCACCCCCGCCCCGGGAATCCCATACCAGGACCTTTGCATGGACGACAAGTGCATACAACAACAACACGACCCCACTGACTGTGACATGTCCAGTAACCACCACATTGCAACAACAAGTGGCACGCCGCTGCATGCACGCAAGCACATGCCCTGATGTCATCTCACATGCACGCGTGCATGAGGAACAACCGCAGCAAACCTGTCACATGGAACTGAGATGGACTGTGCCCATGATGCCAAGCGGTCTGGTAGGCTACATGTATACCGTCTGTGTCAAAGTCCGCAGCTCCGCAGCTATACGTAAATGTACATTAGCACAGCCTTGGCCAAGCAGATGTAACTCTGAAGCCCACATCCCACATGCAACAGCCAATCACATGTAACCCCACACCCTATCCCATTTGCAATCATGCTCAGTATATCCTCAACATGTATTCCGCTGCCAGTAGTGTCCACTATACTGCATCACAGAGGACAGAAGACTCAATATAATGTTTGAAACCAAAACTGTCTCCGCTGACTCATTTCACAAGTACGAATGAGAGAGGATGAGAGTATGTGAAGTACACGGCAGTCGTGACATGACCATGTAGTCCACTGGTATTGGATGTCAACGCAAATGAGTAGCACAACTGTGGAAGACACACATGTGTCGTGTGAAGTCGTATGGACGCAGTGCTCAGGTGGGTGGGTGTGACGGGTAGATGCGCACATGCCAAGTTGGAGCACGCCGTGTCGGGAGGGGTCATGAACAGTACACCACCGCTTCCCTGGGCATTGTGAGAGGACACCTGTCGGGGGGAGTGAACACGTGTGTGCACAGCAGCCGGGCACACGTACAAAGCGGTACCATGCGCACCTCAGCCCACCCTCTGTGGACAAGCTGGATCCTGTTGTGCGCCCGCCATGCCCCTTGACAAGGCACACACAGCCCCAGTCGACCAGGTGTAACCCCAACATAGTCAATCCGCACAGGCGATACAGGGCACGGGATGGCAGTGGAGCATGGTGTGTGAGAGGTCTCCTCGCGCTCCTCCTGGTCATATCACGCAGGCAATAGAACCTCAACGTCTAGCATGGCACAAGTCAAATGGAAGTGTAGGGGGGACGCACCACAGCACGAGCAGCACTGACGTCACGGGAGGTGGCTCGCACCATCCCATCCATTGCCCATTATACCAACCACGCCACATGCCATTGCGACTAAGTGCAAGCGCGTGCGCCACCACCCCCGAGCCCTCCCCAGAGAGGCCAAAGAGTGAATGTGTGGGCCATCAGTCACAGACGGACGCGGCATGGCCGCAAGGGCAGCCACAGCCACTGGGTGTCGCAGGTGGCGGATCCGGAAGGCGAAGACTGTGATGCATAGTCCATGCAGGCCGGGTCTCCATTTGGGGCACCACGCAGGTGGACGGCATCCCGCAACACATCATACCCTGAGACAGCCCACTCGTGCAACTGGACCCACACATACACTCCTTGCCCTCTCTGGTGCGAGCTTGGGGCTGCCTGTGCAAGGGCTAGCCTCGCAGGTGCACATGCATATTGGGGGAGCGAGGGGAGGACATGAGGGCTGGGGCGAAGATGACTGTATCACTGTCAGTGAGTACAAGGGATGACCCAGATGTGGAAAGGAAGAGACGTGTCCCGTGTGTACTGCAACTAGTCGCCAATCCAACTACCCCCCATGTCCGGAATGTAAGCCCGCACCTAGGCCCGCCCATCCGCCACATCGAATATACCACCAGCACGACAACCTTCCCATTCGAAACACTGACTGGGGGTGGCGACCAGTGAACAATCATGTGTAGCCTACCCACGCGTACATGTGGGCCCTCCATGATCCATGTCACCTGCGGCAAAGTCATGACATGCGCAATGAGGGAAGTGAGGAGAGCTGTCCGCCCCACGCACAGAAGGTGCATCAGCTCCACAGACCCAGCAGCGAGTCCAGCAGGGGTCACATGTGCAGGGGCAGCTGTGCCTGGTGTGAAGGCACATGCATATAGACAGCACATCGACCAATGTGTAGTCTGCCCACATCTACAGTCCATCATCATGCGGACATAGGAATTGAACACAGGGCAACACATCTGAGTGGGTGCACCCACCGTGACCAACAATGCGCAATCATCGACGTACCCGCCCTGTGCATGGCCCCCCACCCAACGGAGGCACATCCAGTGCCACCATCCCACACACACAAGCCTTCCACGGAACATGCTGTGTCCAATGCTCAGTACAGAGTCAGCGCCCATCTGGTGGATCCTGAACAGGAGACACATGCACACACATGCCAGCTCCCACTATGTACGTCTGCCACCTGGCACGTGCAATGTAACCTCTCACCTGTGACGTGTGACTGCAAGCACACAGCCGTCTTGGCATGGGGCTGTCAATGTGGACACCTGTCAATGTTTCGGGAGGTGTGATCCGTACAGTGCTGTACATAGGGTGCAGTGCTGACACCTACTACTGTCTCATATCCCCTCGTGCCACAGGTCCCACTTGTTTTGGCCGCTCAGCCTGTGCCCACATCGTCGTCGTCGTGTGCCATACTCATCCAGCCTCGGAAGCAGTTCCATGCTCAGCAGACATTCATGTTGCCGTGGCGTTGCCGCTTGACGAATATGCAGTCAGTCCCCATCAGCACGCCCCGCAAGTCATTGGGGCCTAGATCCCCATGTGCATGCACATGGCAGTGGTTTGTATCACTAGCCATTGCTGGGAGACCTGTGTAAGTGTATTGTGGCCGTGCCGTCCCAGCTTGACAGCTGGGCTGTGGCTCATGTGCTTGCTCAGTCATGTCAGTGATGTGTATGCGAAATTGCTATGTGTTGTGTTGCTTTGACATGTGTCCACTGCCATTTTCCCTAGGCGGAGACCGAACATTGACCGCCCATACCAATTGCTGGCGGACATGGACGATACAGAGGTCATTAGGAAGTTTCGGCTGGACAGGCCAACCCTGCATCGACTGTGTGCCATGTTGGAACCCCATCTCCGTCCCCGCAGGGTGTATCCGACAGCTGTCACCCCCACGGCTAAGGTGATGGCCGCCATGCATTTCTTCGCCACTGGGTCATTCCAGCACACAGTGGGCAGTGGAGGAGGGATGTCCCAGCCCATGTTCAGCAAGGTGCTGAGGGATGTACTGGCAGCCATGATGCTGTACCGAAACAGGTACATCCGCTTCCCCAGGGCTCGTGAATTGGCGGCAGTGAAGGGTGCATTCTATGCCCTTGGCAGAATCCCACACGTCGTTGGAGCCATTGACTGCACACATGTTGGCCTTGTTCCACCACAGGCCACTGAGCACCTGTACCGCAACAGGAAGCACACGCACTCCCTGAATGTGCAAGTGGTGTGCCTTGCGGACATGGTGATCACCCACGTGTGTGCAAAGTTCCCAGGCTCGGCCCATGACGCACACATAATACGCAACAGCATCTTGCCACGACTGATGTCCAATCTGCAACAGGATCGTGGCTGTATTGTCGGTGAGTATGTGGAGTGGTGTAGCGTGCTGGTTGTGCGATGCTGTCCCCTGTCCAGTTGGAATAGCAACGGTTCTCTGTGTCCCTCACACCCAGGTGACTCTGCGTACCCGAATGGGGCATGGCTGCTCAGTCCACTGAGGAATCCTCGCACCCCAGCAGACGATCGCTACAATGAGGCACATGGGAGGACCAGACGTGTGGTCGAGCGTACCTTTGGCCTCCTCAAGTCCAGGTTCAGGTGCCTGGACCGCACCGGGGGTGCGCTGGCGTACTCCCCACAGAAGGTGTGCCAGATAGTGGTGGCGTGCTGCATGATGCACAATCTGGCCATTCAGAAGCAGATCCCCCTCATCGTGGATGACGGAGATCAACCAGGGCCCCAGCCCGCAGACCAGGACAGCTCGAGTGAGGAGGACAGCGGAGAGGAGGAAGCTGGTAATGTGCGGCAGCAGCTCATCGCCCACTACTTCACTTGACGGTGAGTGTCCATGTACGACGGCTGATGTGGCTGTGTCTGTGCAGGTGTGTGTGTGCTGTGTCAGGGTGGCCGTTTGTTCACTGCGTGCTGTGTGTCAACGCTCCATGGCCAGGGTAGTATGCCACTGTTGGTGGCTGTGGCATTGTGCCCTATTGCTCTGTGCGATGTGTGTACATTGCTTGTAGTTGTTGACATGTACTGTGTGATGGGTGTGTGACACACTCATTGAATGTGCTCCTGTTCTGTCTCCCACCCCTAGGTCCCTACAGGCCCTCCGGTTCCATTGCCATGCCACGCATCAGGTGCCTTTCCGCCCAAGGTGGCCGTTGTATTCCGTACAAATAAAACACAGGGCACAAACAGCAGTTTGTGTAAGAGGTGCATTTATTTCAAACTGTGACATGTGATTGTGTGTAAGGTGATGACAAAAGTGGTGCGTGCAGTGACAATGAGCTGTCGGTCATGGCTGCGTGATGCTCAGGGTGTACCCACTGGTTCTATGTCCATAGTCCAACACACACATGCCATCCAGATGGCTGTGTGGAGTGGGATCGTAGTCCAAGTCAATGCAGTGGGTGGTCAAGGAAGGCTGGCTGGCTGCCTCACTTGCGTCTGGAGCGTGCGAAGTCCTCCCGGGAGATCTGTTTCCACTTCGGACGGCCCCTTCCACGTTTGCGAGGGGGGTGCCTGCTTGCGACATGCTGGTGGTTGAGGTGTGCTCACTGGCTGTGGACGCAGGGGAACTGGACACTGCTGCTCGACCCTGCGCCCCGGCAGGTGGTGGCGGAGGGGAGCTGCTGTCCCTGGCTGTGACCTCACCGCCACCACCAGCTGGCCCATGAGGTCCACGAGTTGGCCCATACGGGCGTCCATGGACCTCAGCACCCCCAGCACCTCCCGCTTGTCTGAAGCAGACCTGACCCATTGTTCTTGGGCCTCTTCATAGGCCCCAAGGACTCTGGCCATTTGAGGCAGGGCATGGCTCCCAGGGGAGACTTGCGTTTCCCTGACCCTGCTCCTCCTACCAGTCCTGCTGCCACCGGCCTGCCCACTAGCCACATTGCTCACCACGGTCCTCGCTGTGGCTCCCAGGGTGGATCCAGTCGGCCGGGCCACCACCTGCGCTGGGGCTGGTGCCAGCGAAGACGTGGTGGTGGTGGCGGCGGTGGTGGTCGGTGCGGCGATGGTGGCGGTTGCGGCAATGGTAGTGGCCGCAATGACCGTGGGTGTGGCCGCAATGACCGTGGGTGTGGCCGCAACGACAGTGGCAGCAGGGGGCTGGGAATGTTCAGCAGCCCTGGATGATGGGTTGGTGGGTAGGAGGGGTCCTGGGGAGCGGCTGGGCCCTGCCACACCAGATGGGCCTGCTTGGTGGTCCGTGTCCGAAGAGGAGGACAGATCCTCCACATCCGTGTGTCCTCGTTGGGGGCTTGTAGGCTGGCTGTGCTGGCTGCTGTCTCCATCCCCAGCATCCAGCAGTTCGTCACCTGTGGAGAGAATGAGATTTGTTATTGTGTTGCACCTGGCGAAGTATGTATTTGTCGTCTGACATTAACAGTTCGTGCAATCTCGTACATGGGTTTCCCGGAGGCGTGTGTGTGGCTGTAGCATTTGTAGTTGTGTGTGCTTGACAATGGGACTGTGTGCTGTGCACATGTGGCATGGGACGGATTGGCCATGCCGATGGGTGTGTTGCTGTGCCCCTACTTATTGTGACTCTGGTGTATGCGGGCTCCTGGCCCATCCTGGGTCTGGTTTGTACTTTGCTTTTGGTGTTCAGATGGGACGCTTAGGAACGCATATGGCAACATGGGGGCCATGCCCCAGATTCGCATTTGGGATGGAATATGCTTTTGGGGTACATGCTGTGAGCCATGGGTGCCGAACGTGACATGTGTTGTGGCAGCATGACAGTGCATGGTTTGAGGTGTGTGCATGCTTGACATGGCCTGCATATTTGCTGTCTGTTGTGATTACTGGACATGGCATTGGACGCATCGTTATGAGTGAGTGATGGTTGTGTGCCAGCCAACGTATTGCAGTTGTCCCATCTCCTTGGTGTGCGTGCTGCCCTGTGCCATGTGCATCACTGCAGTGCTCGGGGGGTGTGGCCCATGTTGTGTGTTGTTGCTCACAGTGTGTCGTGCGCTTCATTGACTTCTGGCACATGGTTGGTCATGGGCATGTATCTTAGCGTGACTGCTGTATGTGTGGCAGCTGTGCGGATGACATGCCTTTCATGAGACTGGGGCTGACGGATGGGATGGATGGTATGTTGTATGTGCATGGTGTGTCTGTGTGTTTGATGGGTTCAGTGGTGTTCGTGTGCATTTATGTTGTTCCGCTCTGTTGCGTCTAGTGTTGTTTGTCTTACATAGGCGTAGTTGTGGGGTGTGTGGTTGACAGGCAGTAGGGGCTACATGGACAGGACTTCAATGGTGTTTCGGTTGTGTGTGATGGGTTGTACAGTGGCTGCCGTGTGGTACTATATTCAGTGTGGCTTGTGCATGCAGACGTGGCTCCTTGGGTGTTGCTGTGTTTGTGATGGGTCATGTGGGGTGTGAGTCTGTGGTTCATGTCCGTGTGCACATTGTTCACTTGTTCGTGACGGTGGGCGGTGCTGCGTGTTCGTCTGCTACGTGACATGTCCCATGTGTTGGTCGTGTTATGGTCCTCATGCCTCCAGTAATCCAGCCCTGTCCAGTTTCCCACCTGCAGGTTGTTCGTGCGTGCACTGTACTGGATGCCACATGGTTCTAAGCGGGGGGTGCTCCATGTTGCAGGTCTGTGGGGGTGGGGGGGTGTTGTGGGTCGTGGTGGTGGCTGGACACCCACTGACACCGATTGCTGTGGACCGTGATGTCTAGCTTTCGGCTGTCGTTGTGCACTGCAGTGGCTGACACGTGGCTGTGGGGTGTGGGGGATGCTACTCCTTGCTGTGCTGTGGGACTAGGGGCCTGGTGTGTTTTGTACTTGGGCTGTCCACCCTCCCACCCACTGCACTTTGTGTTCCTGCCACTTACCTGTTACTTGTCGGTTAGTGCAGCTATGGCGGACACATGGGTGTGGTGGGTGCTCGTTGTGGCGCTTCTGGCATATTTGGGGACCTGTTGGTGGTTACGTGGCTGGCTGAGTGTACACATGTCCCCACGCATCTTACAGTTGTTCGGTTTGGGCTGTGTGTGGTGGTGTCTGTTGCATGTGTGTGTGATGTGTTGTGTATTGTGTGCTGGACATGGGGGTGTTTGTCCCTGGGAGCTGTGGCATGGTGGTAGTGCATGTGAGTACATAGCGGTGTGCTGGTATACATTAGTTTGTACTTACCAGCCTCCACTCCCCCTGCTAATCCGGCGAGGATCTCGGGATGTATGATGACTCGCACCTTCTCCTCCCACGCTTTGAAGGTCTTGAAGAGCGCGGGATTCCCTCCGCCAGTGACGGCAGCCAGCTCTCTGTTCTTGCTCTCCTTCTTCTTGACCAGGCTCTTGACGTCATTCCACCGTTTGTTTATTTCGACTCTGTTCCTGGGCAAGGTCCCGACTGCATTGACCTGGTCTACGATCCGGTTCCACATTCTCTTTCTGGTGGCTAGTGGTGTGTGCTGGACCAGGTTCCCATAGATTTGTGGGTGCACCTTGATGATCTCGTCGACCATGACCGTCAGCTCCATGGGCGTGAACTTGGGCATTCTTTGTGGTGCCATGGTGTTTGTGGTGCTGGTGCGGTGTGTGTTGTGTAATGTGCAGGGGGTTTGTGGTGCCGGTGTTTGGTGGTGGTGGTGGTGGTGGTGTTTGTGATGTGTGCGTTTCTGTGGTGTGCTGCTGTCCTTGCTGTGTCACTGTGTCCTCTCCTCTCCTCTCTAGTTTGCAATGTTGCAAGGGGTTGTGGTCTGTGGGAGTGCTGCTTTTGTACTTACCTATGTGGGTGTGTCCTCATGGTCTGTTGTTTTCAGGTGTGTTGTGTCTGGGGTTCTGGCCTTTGTAGTTTTTGTTTGTCCATGGGGGGGTGTTTTCGGGATGTGTACTGTGCTTGTGTATTTGTGCGTGCCTTGCTGTGTGGACTTGTTGGCCATGTTGTGTGCGATTGTTTTTGTCAGCGGATGGTTTCTGTGCAGGGACGTGGGCGCCATGGCTTCTGCCGTGTCGATTCTCATCGGCGTTGTTTGCGCTGGCGGGCGGTATATTTGTAGTTTTCCCGCGCTCATGGCGGTGCGATCGTAATCTCACGTGCGGTGTGTCGGGCGTGAGGGCGGGCGGTTTTGTGTTGTCGTGCGTGTTTCCGTCCGTGGCGGGCGGTTTGACTCCGACTCGGACGATGGCGGGCGGTATCTTGTGTGATTTATCCGCCGATGGCGGTTTTCGGTTTGTGTCATCGTAATGGCGTGGTCGGTGTTCAGACGGTGTGTGCGGGCGGATTTTTGCCGCTTCCATGCCTGGCGGATTTTTTTACGCCGGGTATCGTAATGGGCCCCTAACCAATTAAAAATACAATGGAAAAATAAAATAATTCATTCAATATTTTAAATAATTAATTAATAATTTCATTTGCATAAAATTATTAATAAGAACAAATAATAATTTATATTTTAAATAACTTCCCACCCTATAACCCAGCAACCCACTACAAAATAAAAAATTACTAATTACATTTTTTTAAAGTTTAAATTTCACATTAGAAATTACGGAGATATATATATATATATTCACTGAAAAAACCATAGGTTTCAGGCACGTTATAGTTAGAAATTGGTATTTAAAAAACCTTAGAAATTCACTGAAAAAACATAGGTTTCAGGGACGTTATAGTTAGTTGGACATTTCACTCATACAAAACCATAGAAATTCTGCCGTTATAGTTAGTTCAGCTAACTATAACTCGCCCCCCGCAATGCACTGCTGATGACGTCACATATTACATCATTCATGACATGGTCAGTGACATCACTGATGACATCTCGAATGACATCACTGATGACATCACTGATGACATCATCCAAGTGAAAATCTGATGCACCGCCTCACACTCTAATATAACCTTTGATACACCCACTGTAAAATACAGACTACCATTTTCGAAACCATCGACACACCAATACCAGTTACTAAATACGTACTCACTGATTCCTAGGTCTACACACACATCCACTCATTCACCCATACAATCACTCATACATGCAGTCACTCATCAATACAACACTATCATATGCACTTATACACCTATACAGACACTCACACACCGCCACTCATCCATGGAGTTACTCACACACCTAGTCAGTCATGCAAAGAATCTATCACACTCCCATTTACACACCTATACAGTTATACACACACCACCTCACTTATTCATACAGATACTAACACAAACTTACTCTCTTATACAATCACTGATACAAGCACACACTCTCACATATAGTCATCTATATACTCCAACACTCACATATACTGCCTTTAACATATGTAGTTACTCACACATGTACCACTGAGACATCCATTCACTAACCAACACACCCATGCACACACTCACCCATACAGCCCTTCACAGATGCACTCTTGAACCCATACACCCAGTGAATCACCCATTCACACATCTATGCACAGAGTCACACACCCCCCACCCACCCACACAGACACTCAGGCACCCATACAGATACTCAGACAACCAATCAATAACCCATATAGACACTCATGTATCTACTCACCAACCCATGCAGCCGCTTACACACCAACTGACAGACTGATACAGACTTTCACACAGTATAGTCACTAACCCATGCATTCAGTAAGACACGTTTAATCACTCATACAGTCAGTCACGCACCTACAAAATCATCCATTCAGACACTTATACACCCACTCATTCTTCAATACACCTTGGCATATATATATATATAAAAAACATCATTAAACTTTACAGAAACATGCAGTCACTGGATGATGTCATCAGTGATGTCATTTGAGATGTCATCAGTGATGTCATCAGTGATGTCACTGACCATGTCATGAATGATGTAATATGTGACGTCATCAGCAGTGCATTGCGGGGGCGCAAGTTATAGTTAACTGAACTAACTATAACAGTGGAATTTCTATGGTTTTGTACGAGTGAAATGTCCAACTAACTATAACGTCCCTGAAACCTATGGTTTTTTCAGTGAATTGCTAAGGTTTTTTAAATGCTAATTTCTAACTATAACGTGCCTGAAACCTATGGTTTTTTCAGTGAATTTCAATGGTTTTTTAAATGCTAATTTCTAACTATAACGTCCCTGAAACCTATGGTTTTTTCAATGAATTTCAATGGTTTTTTAAACGAAAATTTCTAATTATAATGTGCCTCAATCCTATGTTTTTTTTAGTTAATTTCTACGGTTTTATAAATGCTAATTTCTAACTATAACATCCCTATTAAGTACCCTTGAATCCTGAAGGTCCCTGGTGGCCAAGTAGCCCACTAGGTACCTCCAGTAAGCGCCACAGAGCTGCGTTGCAGAGAGGTGTTCCTAGGCCACGCCCCTTTTTACACCATGCTGCAAACGCGGCTTCTGGCGCACTGCTGCTCTGACGATGAAGTCCACTTGTGTTCTGAGGTCCTCAGGACACAAGAGGACCTCATCACCCCACCAGCAGTGCACCACAAGCCGCATTTGCAGAATGGTGTAAAAAGGGGCGTGGCCTCGGACCACCTCTCTGCAACGCAGCTCTGTGGCGCTTACTGGAGGTATCTGGTGGGCTAGTTGGCCCCCAGGGACCCTCAGGATTCAAGGGGACTTAATCCCCCAATTTACAATGCCCCAGGGGGTGTGTTTGCACACTTGTAATATCAGGCCCCGCCCCCTCCCTGCACCACTGTGCAAACGCGCCCTCTGGCGCGTTGTAAGTTGGGGATCAAGTCCCCTTGAATCCTGAGGGTCCCTGGGGGCCAACTAGCCCACCAGGTACCTCCAGTAAGCACCACAGAGCTGCGTTGCAGAGAGGTGTAAAAAGGGGCGTGGCCTCAGACCACCTCCCTGCAACGCAGCTCTGTGGCGCTTACTGGAGGTACCTGGTGGGCTAGTTGGCCCCCAGGGACCCTCGGGATTCAAGGGGACTTAATCCCCCAATTTACAACACACCAGGGAATGTGTTTGCACACTTGTAATATCAGGCCCCGCCCCCTCCCTGCACCACTGTGTAAACGCGCCTCTGGCGCGTTGTAAGTTGGGGGATTAAGTCCCCTTGAATGCTGAGGGTCCCTGGGGGCCAACTAGCCCACCAGGTACCTCCAGTAAGCGCCACAGAGCTGCGTTGCAGAGAGGTGTATAAAGGGGCGTGGCCTCGGACCACCTCTCTGCAACGCAGCTCTGTGGAGCTTACTGGAGGTACCTGGTGGGCTAGTTGGCCCCCAGGGACCCTCAGGATTCAAGGGGACTTAATCCCCCAATTTACAACGCGCCAGGGGGTGTGTTTGCACACTTGTAATATCAGGCCCCGCCCCCTCCCTGCACCACTGTGCAAACGCGCCCCCTGGTGCGTTGTAAATTGGGAGATTAAGTCCCCTTGAGTCCTGAGGGTCCCTGGGGGCCAACTAGCCCACCATGTACCTCCAATAAGCGCCACAGAGCTGCGTTGCAGAGTGGTGTAAAAAGGGGCGAGGCCTTGGACCACCTCTCTGCAACACAGCTCCCTGGCGCATACTGGAGGTTTCTGGTGGGCTAGTTGGCCCTCAGGGACCCTCAGTATTCAAGGGGAATTAATTCCTCAACTTACAACGCGCCAGGGGCGCGTTTGCAGAGTGCTGCAGGGAGGGGGCGGGCCTCCGGCGCGATGCCAGCTTTTTTTTTCTTTTCAGAAGGGGGGCTGTGTGGCCCCCCTTCTTTTCCCATTTTTTGGGCCCTGGGGACCCCATCCACCAGGGCCTGACCCCTGTTTTTTTTTTTTTTTTAACGGGAAGGGGGCCGCATGGCCCCCCTCCCGAGGCCAATTTCTGCCCCGAGGACCCGATCCCCCGGGGCATGGCCAGACTTAAAAAAAAAAAATTTAATGAAATTATTTGGAGGGGGGCCGCGTGGCCCCCCTCCTTAGGCCACTTATGGCCCCGGGGACCCCATTCCCCAGGGCCGGCCTTTCCGTTTAAAAAAAAAAAAATTTAATTAACGGGGAGGGGGCCACGTGGCCCCCTCCCAGGCCACATCTGGCCCCGGGGACCCCATCCCCGGGGCCTAACCGCTCCGTTGGGGACCGTGGGGGAGCCCCAATGCCCCCACAGTCCCTGCCGGCTCCCCGCCTCCTGCGGGAGCCGGCATTGCTTTTCCACAAGGGGAGCTGCTGACATGCAGCTCCCCTTGTGGAAAAGTAATTCTGCTTTGCTTCATTGAAGCGAGAGCAGGTTTCCCTGCCCTCGCTTCAATGTAGCAAAGCAGAGTTTGCTATGGCAGGGAGGGAGCCGCACGGCTCCCGCCCTACCATAGCAAACAGCAGTGTCCCGGGGGTGGGCACCCGGGACACTGCAGGAGCCGGCCCTGGGGGGTGGCGGTCCCCAGGGCCATCAAGGGCTCCTGGAGGGGGGGCGCGCGGCCCCCCTCCCTTTGTCAAAATAGCCCCGGGGAGGTGTTGGTCCCCGGGGCTGGGGGTCTTCTACGGACCCCCAAATTTAAATAAGTATGTGCCCCGGGGAGGTGGTGGTCCCCGGGGTGTGTGGGGGGGGGCTCTTGCCCCCCCACACATGTATTTTTTTTAAACAACAAGAGCCCCAGGGAGGTGGCGGTCCCCGGGGCTGCGGGGAGGCCGCGTGCCCCCCCGCATTCAATTTACAATGCCCCGGGGAGGTGGCGGTCCCCGGGGCAGCGTGGGGGGGGTGGGACCCCCCCACGCATTATTTGTTAAGTCCTGTAATCCTTCAATACCCATAATGCACCATTGGGAAAGAATCACGTCAGTTCAGGATGCAGTGCAATATGGATGTAAAATACTTTTGGCTCAATACCTGCGCTCTGCACACTGTACAATGTCCACACTCCCAAGGTGCCCTTGATTCTGCGATGCCACAGACAATAAATGTTCAAAAGAGCCCGGGCCCCCGACGTCATCAAGAGGTGGTAGAATACCCCTCTCAACTCCCTTGCTCGCCTCACAGTGTTGTATCAGGTAAATCCTTTGTTCAATCTCTGGCTGAGGCGGGCGGGTCATGCCCCCAAATTTAATACACACAAGCTTTTCTCCGTGCTGAGGGGCCACCGACCCTGACAGGGCGGCCTCGGCGGTGCAGGAACGGAGCATCCTGCTTCTGACACACCAGTACAAACAAAATGCCAAGGCTCGACATCGGAGAAAACAGGGCTCTTTATTCAACACAGGGCGGCAGATTTCAATTTCTTCCAAACGCGTTTCGGCTGGTTAGCCTTAATCATTGGGGGATGGGTTATGTTGCCAAGTGGTCAAAAGTTAAAGGTAAACTACCTCTGTGTAGTCCTGTAATCCTTCAATACCCATAATGCACCATTGGGAAAGAATCACGTCAGTTCAGGATGCAGTGCAATATGGATGTAAAATACTTTTGGCCCCCCCACGCATTATTTGTTAAAAAAGCCCCGGGGAGGTGGCGGTCCCCTGGGCTGCGGGGGGGCCGCGTGCCCCCCGCACATATTGAGCATAGCCCCGGGGAGGTGGCGGTCCCCGGGGCTGCGCGGGCCCCCGCTATTATTTTTTCAAAATGCCCCCGGGACCTACCCTGCCCCCTTTTCTTGTTTTTCATCTTTTTTTCACTATTTTCTTGTGACTCGGTTCTACCGAGTCACAAGATGGCTGCCAACACTTCCTGGTTTGGAGTGTTGGCAGCCAATGAGAATGAAGCTCGTGCTCGGAAGGGTTCGCGAACCCACCGCGCCCACAGATATCAATATTTTTTCTTTTTCTAATTTCTCAGGAACTACTGAACGGATTTACACCATTTAACAAAAAGGGATCTTTCTGAACCAAGACCTACCTTTTTGCCAAATTTGGTGTAATTCCGTTCAGCAGTTCGGGCTGTAGCTTTGTCTAAAGTTTCCTATGGAAAATTACATGGGGAAAACGCGTTTCGGGACCCCCCTTTTTTCTCGGCCCCCGCTTGACGAATCACCCCGAAACTTTCAAGACAGCAGCTGACCGGAGCGCCCCACTAGTTTTGAAAATTTCGCAAAGATTCGTCAACCGGCGCCAAAGTTATTGGGAAAAGAAAAAACGCTTTTTGAATAGAAACGAGGTCCTAACTATAACTACCTGCTGGCGACTGCCAGTAGGTAATATATATATATATATATATATATATATATATATATATATATATATATATATATATATATATATATATATATATATATATATATATTTATATATATATATATATATATATATTTTCACCAATAGCCCATAGCATTTCAGGACGCACACGCAGCTAATTCAAACCAGATGGTTTATTTCACAAGGCATACCAACAGCTTCATTCTGTGTACAAATCGGGTGCCGACGCGTTTCGAGGCAGAAAGCCTCTTCTTCTTGGGCAGCTGGAATGAATGTCCATAGAGTACTCTGCATGCCAATTTATATCCCCGCCCCAATGGGCGTTGCTTAGTGCTTCATCCATGATTTAAGGCATGCTGGGAATAGTAGTCCGTTCCCTCAAGTTCGTTATACCCTCAGTGGGTTCTATGGCATTTTCTTTGCAGCATAAGTATTTCCCTATAGTAGGGGTCCAGAACGAGCATTGGTTTCCATAAGCCGAGTCAGTTGCACTGCATACCGGGCGTGAAATAGTTTCCGCCTCACAGCCTCTCCGAAAGTTTTGTGGAGATGGTGCTGTCCTGCGCGGAAGGACCTCCGGTTGAATATGTTTTTCACCAATAGCCCATAGCATTTCAGGACGCACACGCAGCTAATTCAAACCAGATGGTTTATTTCACAAGGCATACCAACAGCTTCATTCTGTGTACAAATCGGGTGCCGACGCGTTTCGAGGCAGAAAGCCTCTTCTTCTTGGGCAGCTGGAATGAATGTCCATAGAGTACTCTGCATGCCAATTTATATCCCTCGCCCCAATGGGCGTTGCTTAGTGCTTCATCCATGATTTAAGGCATGCTGGGAATAGTAGTCCGTTCCCTCAAGTTCGTTATACCCTCAGTGGGTTCTATGGCATTTTCTTTGCAGCATAAGTATTTCCCTATAGTAGGGGTCCAGAACGAGCATTGGTTTCCGTAAGCCGAGTCAGTTGCACTGCATACCGGGCGTGAAATAGTTTCCGCCTCACAGCCTCTCCGAAAGTTTTGTGGAGATGGTGCTGTCCTGCGCGGAAGGACCTCCGCGTTGAATATGTTTTTCACCAATAGCCCATAGCATTTCAGGACGCACACGCAGCTAATTCAAACCAGATGGTTTATTTCACAAGGCATACCAACAGCTTCTATTCTGTGTACAAATCGGGTGCCGACGCGTTTCGAGGCAGTGCAACTGACTCGGCTTACGGAAACCAATGCTCGTTCTGGGCTATTGGTGAAAAACATATTCAACGCGGAGGTCCTTCCGCGCAGGACAGCACCATCTCCACAAAACTTTCGGAGAGGCTGTGAGGCGGAAACTATTTCACGCCCGGTATGCAGTGCAACTGACTCGGCTTACGAAACCAATGCTCGTTCTGGACCCCTACTATAGGGAAATACTTATGCTGCAAAGAAAATGCCATAGAACCCACTGAGGGTATAACGAACTTGAGGAACGGACTACTATTCCCAGCATGCCTTAAATCATGGATGAAGCACTAAGCAACGCCCATTGGGGCGGGGATATAAATTGGCATGCAGAGTACTCTATGGACATTCATTCCAGCTGCCCAAGAAGAAGAGGCTTGCTCTCGAAACGCGTCGGCACCCGATTTGTACACAGAATGAAGCTGTTGGTATGCCTTGTGAAATAAACCATCTGGTTTGAATTAGCTGCGTGTGCGTCCTGAAATGCTATGGGCTATTGGTGAAAAAATATATATATATATATATATACAACCAAATGAACATAAAAATTAATAAAAAATAAAAAAGAATAATTAATATTTTAAGTTATTTTCCTCTTTTAAATTCTTTTTATTGTTATTTAAAGTCAGACATGATCATAAGAAAATTAAACCAACCAACAAGTGCATATAATGGGCTAGGGGTTAACCCAAACTTTAAAACACATAATTATTATATCTCAAATGTACAGGATGTTAAAGAAAGAAAGAGAAAAACAAAAAAAAACAAAGAAAAATATACATTTTAAATAGCTTTCCACACAGATCTTCTGGAAACCCAACAATTACACAACTAATTTAAAAATTACTAATTCAATTAAAAAATCCCATAACAAATTACAGAGTATACTGAATAAAATAAAAAAAGTTATCATTATACAAATACCTTATAACAATACAATAACTACTATAGCCTTATAGCCTGCTGTAGCGGGCTATACCGGCTATTAAAGGCCCGCTCCCGCGTTAAAGGCCCGAGCCGAAGGCGAGGGACTTTAACAAGGGACCGGGACTTTAATAGCCGGTGTAGCCCTGCTACGAAGGGCTATAAGGCTATTAGAACATTCTGCCACTAGAGGGCAGAATGTTCTAACAAATAAAACAAAGGCTTCTCGAAGCTCGAGGGGATTTAAATCCCCTCGAGCTCCGAGAGGCCTTTGTAAAACATTGGAATGTTGCTCTGCGGGCCTTTACCGGCCCGTAGAAGCAGGGAGCACTCCATTGTCTTCAATGGAGCTCCCAACATTCCAATGTTCTAATACATTATTAAAAACAATATTTTAAACAACCTAAAAAACATTTTATTGTAGAAAGGGCACCTCAAATATACCATTTTGTACAATGAGCAATACGATGTGTGGAATCTGCTTGACACCAGGATGAAGACACTAGGATGTGACATGGAGGTGGGAAACAAGTAATTCGTATAGTAGTACACAGCACAATGAAGATTTGACTTACTTTCATTGCACAATTAAACATCTTTGGACTGAATTGTACATAACTATAAACACAGACAAGAAGATTAAGTGATTTGCCAAAACTCACTCGTTTTTGGTAAACTGAGGAAGCCAGTATTAGAAGTGAGAATTTTTGGATCCAAAGAATGCCCTACGGACTCCAGTACACCAAACACAGCTTCTCCCCCAAAACACCTGTCTATGGTCAAGCTTTCAAAGTCTTGGGTGTGAAGGCCGGCATGAAAAGTAATACTTCAGCTGTGAAGGAAAGCATGGAATGGAGCACTTTGCCAGGGGAATGTGCACACAGGAGCACTACAACGAGGGGAATGTGCACAAGTGAGCACCCGAACCAGGTTAATGTGCATAAGGGAGTACTCCAACCATGGTATACATGGAACATTCTATGCCCCTATATCCACTCTTAACTCTGCTCAGTATCATTAATGCCCCCCCTCACTTAAAGGTATCTTTCTGAACTCCCTCAAAACAGCAACAATCATCCTGTTGCTAAGAACCAACTTTGACCTGGTGACGTCACCAACTATGTTCTTCCATTACTGGCCTACTTCAACAAGGACTACCAAAAAGACCAGGAATAGGAACTATCCAGGGAGTTAACACTAGCGAGATAACTGACAAAAGTGACCCCTGTCTCCTCATTCTTCTCGCCCTCTTAGCAGCATTCAACATCATAAACCAACAGAACCTGCTCAACATCCGCTCTTCCAGAATGAGTTTAGGTAACCCTGGACTAAAATGCTTGATCTCCTATTTAAACAACAAGATATGAAGATGAACATAGCAAGATATGAGCTTATGCTGTAACCTGAAGTGTATCCCAAAGCTTCAGTGATCTTTAATCTCTACATGGAAACCATCATTACGAGGATGATGCTCAGCTCTTCCTGTCTCATCTGGCAACAACATCAGCTGCCTGAAGGCATGTTTTTCACCATTTAAGGGCCTGACTACGACTTCGTCGGTCTTACCACCATACCGCGGCGGTCCCAAGAAGACCGATGTGGCGGCAGTTTCCCGTCTGCCATATTACAATGTCACCGCTGGCACCACAGCTGTGTTTCTGACGGTGGTGAATGTTTTTTCATATATGTTGGTGCATGTGTGTATATTTTGACTGCTGAAATGTTGAATGTACACATATGCATGACACGTGAAAAAATACCTACTACCAGTACTTTCCCATTGATGGAGTCTGTACCTTATTTGCCCTGTCCAGTCAATGGGTAAATAGTACAAAACGGACTTACCTTGATTTAACCGCCAACAAGGTCGTTTTCTTCGGGGTCAAGATGCTGCTGTGAAGGGGGACCTGTAGGAAGGGTTCTACATCAGAGATTGAAGGGAAATAACAGAAATGGGTGAGTGTGCACCCCAAATCCTTCGATTCTGACGACTCAAAGCAGGCGGTCTTCCCACCACAGTCACCTGGTCGGAAAGCCAACTCGCAATTCGGAAGGCGGTGAACTTCCATCTGACAGCTGTTTTCCCCCTACCAATGTTTTGCCCCTGCGCGGCAGTCTGCAAATGGCTGGCGGTGTCGGCGGTGCTCCGGCAGTCTTTCGTTCTGAAAACTGACAACATTGTAATATGGCAGGCGGACCGCCTAGTCGGCGGGTGATGAATCCGATGCCAACTCTACGGCGGTCCAAAGAACACCAAACTCATAATCAGGCCTTAAGTCTGGATGTCAAAAGCATATATGAAGCTCAACACCCTGAAGATGGAGTTTGTATTACATGCCAACCAAAACAAGCTGGCACAAGTTCAACAACGGTTCTTCACATTTAACCTCATTGGATTCAAAACAACTATAAGACAGGCAGCACCACATTACGTGGCTTCCACATTAATAGCAGCCTTTACTTTAAGACACACATTTCAAAGAAGACAGAGGCAGCATCCCCTTGAAACCCGACTTCAGAATACTCCAGAAGGCCATTTAACAGAACTGGAGAGCCAAGTTTGCTTTCTATTGGCTACTGTAATGGCACATCTCATTTAGCTAATTACCTTGTCACTTGCATAATGATTTTTATTATTTTTCAACTCAATGTAACTCATTTTATTTACCTTCAAAGATGTAATTTATGTTATCAACAGACAGCAATAAACGCAAAAGTTTCTCTGAATGGGAATGCTCACTTCATGGTACACAGGCTTGCTACCCTGTTCTGATTGCCCAACTTCAAGTACATCTGGTATCCTTACTATTATTTTTATTTTGGTGCTAGCATCACTCTAATCTAGCATGTGCGCACAGGACTAGGGCTGCCTACGACTATGCAAGGTCCTAGACCTGTTCTATGACCTGGCAGGGGCGCGCTAAGTTTGCCCTATAAGTGAACAAAGGATTACTGTCCCTGTCTTGGGTATAGCACTTAAAGTGGTGTTGTCAACATATTGTGTTTTTGAGATTGGTATTGTGAGCAGACCTTTTTATCTGTGTTACTGAGACTGTGCCCTACAGGCCCATCTTGTATAAGGGTCCATTGTTATGGGTATGCCAAGAACAAGAACCTTGTGTAGGCAGCCTGAGTATATGTTGAGTTCCTCTGCAGTGTGCATGTGGCACATGTTCAGTAGTATGGCTATGTGTGTGTATGAGCGCCAGTACGGAAGCCAGTGGAATCTATTTGGATTCCCATGACTTGACATGGCACAAGATGGCCATTGAGGACAACTTCTCCAGACTATTGAAGTTTATTTCCAGCATTCATGTGGCTAGAGGGTGGAGATTCAGACACAAAAGTGAGGCAGATAGAGACAAGGCTACCTTTAGAAATTCCATGAGAACTTTTGTTAGCAAGGGACTGCTGTTTAGTTCTATCTGAGCGCTTCCATTTGGTTGAGGGTAGGGGTGGGACTACAGTTTCTGTTGTGTAAGGCAAGGAACTTTCTAGGTCAGACCCTGACGTGGCTGATGACAGCTAAGTGTGGAAACCTCCCACTTCATTGTGCCTGTGTTATGGGTGCTCTGCTCTGTAGATACACCTAGTGTCACTATCTGCTGTGAAAAGCAAATTTTACAACAAACTATATTTGGAGAGAGGGCTGAGAAGGACACTCAAAAGAGAACTGCCACAAACCAGTTCTGAAGTTTGAGACAGTGGAACCACATGCCCTGTCTAGAAAATGTGTATAAAAGTGAGACAAAAACCACAACTCCAAGTCCTTCTAGGCCAAGAAGGCAGTGATCTATATGGTACTTCAAAGACTGCTGTGTGGCTAGGGCTGGTGCCTGATGGACAACCAATCTCCCAGAGGTGAAAGGACATCATCTAAAGTCTGCACCTTCTTCTGGAGGAGCTGAGGGAGAGTCAAAGTGCTTAGAAGTTTTCCTGCCTACTGAGAGAGGGGAAGGAATCAGTCTGGCCCTGCAGAAAGAGACTATCTAGGAAAAGGTCAGCGTGTCCCAGGGCTGAGGGACATCCAGAGAAAGCTGGCTGCCAGAAAGCGAGCTAGGAGTGACCCATGCTGCAAAATGCCACTTGGTGTATCAAACCTCAGCCCTGGTGGGAGTCACTTCAAGCATTCGTACCTGGCTTGACCCAATCGGGGCTATAACTGCCTGGATTGGCCTGGTCGGGGCTTCAACTGCAGTAGAGACTCAGCATTGGCCCATCTGAAGGCTACAACTGTCACAGTGACTATGCCAGCCTAGTTGGGGCCTGCGCCTGCTTTGACTGATTATCCAAGTTGGCAGACAGAGCTGCAGCAACCAGGCCCGCACCTGCAGTCAAGCACCAAGACCAATGCAGCACCAGACAGAGCCGAGTGGCAATGAATGCGGAGACGAAAGAAACATCTAGCTTACCCAATGGCCTTTGAGACTGTCTTAACTTGACACTGGTGAGGCTGCTGAAACCGCTGTGGTTAAGCAAGGAAGGATTATCGCATTACCTACTACCCCAGGGCTAGGGACTCTAAAGAAACATGAGCTATGTGCACATTTGACTTGCATAGGAAACTGAGACTGCACTTGAGCCTGATTCATACTTTAGACATTAAATACTGAAGGGAACCAGCCATCAAGTGGTCATCCGGGTGGGATTAGCACAATGGAACTAAGTGGAACTAAGTACCACAAGGGAGAATCATCACCAGGATACCTGCCCTGTATATTAAGTTTAATTGTGTAGTATTTAGTATCACTGTGTGATTAAACTACTTTCTTTTCTTAAAAGACAAGAATAGGACTGAACATTGAAGCTATTATGTCTGTTGGTTGATTGGGGAGTCGCAAGCTTGTGCACCCAACACTACCTCCTTGAGAAAAGTGTGACTGCTCACCCTCACTACCCCGACAGTCAAGTGTCCAAAGGGTTGTATTTGGCACAATTTGCAAAGCCAAAGTAGGAGGGGCCCAAGGGCATCAGTGGTAAATGACCTCAACTACAATGGTTGACGTCCAGTATCTCTGGTTGGCTTTTGTTCCCCTGCTCTGGATATGGCACTCTCACTGATGTTGATCTTCAACGAATGACCACGATCGACCAAGTCCTCTTTGTAATACCACAGCAAGGGGCTGTAGTCCCTTAGCAAATGAGACTTTTAAAAAAACAAAACTTTATTGGCATTTCGAAATAGAAGTAAAATACACTGGGGTCGATTCCGATTCGGGCCGGAAAAAGCACCGACCGACTCGGAGCCGGAAAAATTACCGACCGACACGTACCAGTGGCGCCCGACACGCCAAGTACGATGCAAGCCGCGATAAATCCGACCGACACGTTAGGAAACCAAGCCGACCGACCGAGCCGCTCGGAAAATAGCAATCCGGCCGGAAAAACACGCGAATCCAACCGACCGACACGCACCCGGAACAAATCCGACCGAATCGTACCCGCCAACTCCAAACCGCAAAGTACGATGCAAGGCGCGAAAAACACGACCGAGTCGGACGGAGGACAAGCCGTACGACCGACACGCATACAAAACCGAGCCGAAGCAACACAATACACCGCGACCGACGCGTACGCAGCATACAAAACTGCACAAACACAGCGTGAACGAAACGGAAAACACCGTACGAGACCAATGCAGGGTCCGACTCGGTCACAAGAACGTTTCCAACATACACAAACAGCACAAAGGAAAAATCAACCAAAAAAAGGCCAAACAAGCAATTACCAAGCCAATAAATACTGGGGGGTGGGGACAGAGAACAAAGACACACCCACAACTCCACCTATATAAAGGACACAAATCACTACCATGAGCCTTTGCAAATGCCATTCCACTGCCAGCACCCAAGAGAAAGCAACCACACACCCACAGCTCATCCCTCACACAAGCCACACACCATCAGCACACCAACAAATACCTACCTCACATACACCCAGCACAACACACACCCACACACCCTCACCTGCACACCAACACACACATCACCCACCATCACCACCCATCACCATGCCCCCAAGAAGAATCCCAAGTTCCTAGATAGTGAATTGGAAGTCATGGTAGACGAGATCCTCAGGGTGGAGCCACAGCTGTTTGGCACTCTGGTCCAACAGACCCCCATGTCGCAGAAAACCAAGATGTGGAGAGGATCATCAACAGGGTGAACGCCCAATCACCATGTCGGCGCACAAAGACGGACATCCAGAACAGGTGGTATGACGTGCGCAGGAGGGTACGGGACCTGCTGAAGATAGACTACATCAACAGCCAACACACCGGCAGTGGCCCTCCTGCCAAGCCAATATACCTCATTCCCTGGGAGGAGAAGGTGCGGGCCATCCTTCCGCCAGTGAGCGTATATGGACTAGAGAACATCCCAGAGCCTGGTGAGTACACAACAAATGTACACAATAAACTGCCACAAAACACACACATCACTGTCAAGGGAGAGTCAAACCATGCACTCATAGCAATTACACAGCAACCAGAACAGAATCATCCCAAAATGTGTATGTCAGTCAGATAAACACAACACATGCCATCAAAAAAGTCACATCCAACTGTGCCAACACATGTACAAACACAACCACAACTACAGCTAGGCAGTGGCACAAATAGAACTAACACACACATCCACACATGTAGCCACCACAACAACACCAACACACAGTGAAGACCACTCAAAGGAAGGAATTCTGTGTATGCTGGCCAAGTCAGTGTAGCCAATAGCATCATGGGAGTCGCAGTCACACATATTGCCCCCCCACAACTGTCCCATCAACACCACCCTGAACCATGCTCACATCACAGGGAGTGGAGAAGGACTCACAAGATGGCTGACACTGGCTACTGCTGTGGGGAGCACAAGGCCCTGCTGGCAACTGTGCACCAACAAACAGCAGGACACCACTGACTGACATCCTGAGAGACAACTTCCACTCCCTGCAATGCAAGCACGTTCCATGGTGGGATATCTGGCTGGCTGGCTGGGTGGGAAGGGGGACTTGCAGCACTGACTATAGTCACCAGCACCTCCCCTCACCCCCCCCAACACAAACTCCACAGTACCCACCTGGTAGAATGCAATGCCCTCCATCCTAACACAAGATCCCACAAAGCACCACCACCCTGGGTTATGTTGTGTGAAGCACAGGGACACTCTTGGGACTCTTAGCCAAACAACTGCCAGGACAACACTCCCAGCCATCCTGTCAGCACAGCCAGCCCACCCCACAGGGAAGCAGAGTCAAAAGGAAGGAAGCATGGGCATGCTGGGAAGGGGGTGGAGGCAATAGCATGATGGGAGTCGTAGTCACAGACATTGCTCACCCCCACAACTGTCCCATCAACACCACCCTGAACCATGCTCACATCACAGGGAGTGGAGAAGGACTCACAAGATGGCTGACACTGGCTACTGCTGTGGGGAGCACAAGGCCCTGCTGCCAACTGTGCACCAACAAACAGCAGGACACCACTGACTGACATCCTGAGAGACAACTTCCACTCCCTGCAATGCAAGCACGTTCCATGGTGGGATATCTGGCTGGCTGGGTGGGAAGGGGGACTTGCAGCACTGACTATAGTCACCAGCACCTCCCCTCACCCCCCCCAACACAAACTCCACAGTACCCACCTGGTAGAATGCAATGCCCTCCATCCTAACACAAGATCCCACAAAGCACCACCACCCTGGGTTATGTTGTGTGAAGCACAGGGACACTCTTGGGACTCTTAGCCAAACAACTGCCAGGACAACACTCCCAGCCATCCTGTCAGCACAGCCAGCCCACCCCACAGGGAAGCAGAGTCAAAAGGAAGGAAGCATGGGCATGCTGGGAAGGGGGTGGAGGCAATAGCATGATGGGAGTCGTAGTCACAGACATTGCTCACCCCCACAACTGTCCCATCAACACCACCCTGAACCATGCTCACATCACAGGGAGTGGAGAAGGACTCACAAGATGGCTGACACTGGCTACTGCTGTGGGGAGCACAAGGCCCTGCTGGCAACTGTGCACCAACAAACAGCAGGACACCACTGACTGACATCCTGAGAGACAACTTCCACTCCCTGCAATGCAAGCACGTTCCATGGTGGGATATCTGGCTGGCTGGCTGGGTGGGAAGGGGGACTTGCAGCACTGACTATAGTCACCAGCACCTCCCCTCACCCCCCCAACACAAACTCCACAGTACCCACCTGGTAGAATGCAATGCCCTCCATCCTAACACAAGATCCCACAAAGCACCACCACCCTGGGTTATGTTGTGTGAAGCACAGGGACACTCTTGGGACTCTTAGCCAAACAACTGCCAGGACAACACTCCCAGCCATCCTGTCAGCACAGCCAGCCCACCCCACAGGGAAGCAGAGTCAAAAGGAAGGAAGCATGGGCATGCTGGGAAGGGGGTGGAGGCAATAGCATGATGGGAGTCGTAGTCACAGACATTGCTCACCCCCACAACTGTCCCATCAACACCACCCTGAACCATGCTCACATCACAGGGAGTGGAGAAGGACTCACAAGATGGCTGACACTGGCTACTGCTGTGGGGAGCACAAGGCCCTGCTGCCAACTGTGCACCAACAAACAGCAGGACACCACTGACTGACATCCTGAGAGACAACTTCCACTCCCTGCAATGCAAGCACGTTCCATGGTGGGATATCTGGCTGGCTGGCTGGGTGGGAAGGGGGACTTGCAGCACTGACTATAGTCACCAGCACCTCCCCTCACCCCCCCCCAACACAAACTCCACAGTACCCACCTGGTAGAATGCAATGCCCTCCATCCTAACACAAGATCCCACAAAGCACCACCACCCTGGGTTATGTTGTGTGAAGCACAGGGACACTCTTGGGACTCTTAGCCAAACAACTGCCAGGACAACACTCCCAGCCATCCTGTCAGCACAGCCAGCCCACCCCACAGGGAAGCAGAGTCAAAGGAAGGAAGCATGGGCATGCTGGGAAGGGGGTGGAGGCAATAGCATGATGGGAGTCGTAGTCACAGACATTGCTCACCCCCACAACTGTCCCATCAACACCACCCTGAACCATGCTCACATCACAGGGAGTGGAGAAGGACTCACAAGATGGCTGACACTGGCTACTGCTGTGGGGAGCACAAGGCCCTGCTGGCAACTGTGCACCAACAAACAGCAGGACACCACTGACTGACATCCTGAGAGACAACTTCCACTCCCTGCAATGCAAGCACGTTCCATGGTGGGATATCTGGCTGGCTGGCTGGGTGGGAAGGGGGACTTGCAGCACTGACTATAGTCACCAGCACCTCCCCTCACCCCCCCCCAACACAAACTCCACAGTACCCACCTGGTAGAATGCAATGCCCTCCATCCTAACACAAGATCCCACAAAGCACCACCACCCTGGGTTATGTTGTGTGAAGCACAGGGACACTCTTGGGACTCTTAGCCAAACAACTGCCAGGACAACACTCCCAGCCATCCTGTCAGCACAGCCAGCCCACCCCACAGGGAAGCAGAGTCAAAAGGAAGGAAGCATGGGCATGCTGGGAAGGGGGTGGAGGCAATAGCATGATGGGAGTCGTAGTCACAGACATTGCTCACCCCCACAACTGTCCCATCAACACCACCCTGAACCATGCTCACATCACAGGGAGTGGAGAAGGACTCACAAGATGGCTGACACTGGCTACTGCTGTGGGGAGCACAAGGCCCTGCTGCCAACTGTGCACCAACAAACAGCAGGACACCACTGACTGACATCCTGAGAGACAACTTCCACTCCCTGCAATGCAAGCACGTTCCATGGTGGGATATCTGGCTGGCTGGCTGGCTGGGAAGGGGGACTTGCAGCACTGACTATAGTCACCAGCACCTCCCCTCACCCCCCCAACACAAACTCCACAGTACCCACCTGGTAGAATGCAATGCCCTCCATCCTAACACAAGATCCCACAAAGCACCACCACCCTGGGTTATGTTGTGTGAAGCACAGGGACACTCTTGGGACTCTTAGCCAAACAACTGCCAGGACAACACTCCCAGCCATCCTGTCAGCACAGCCAGCCCACCCCACAGGGAAGCAGAGTCAAAAGGAAGGAAGCATGGGCATGCTGGGAAGGGGGTGGAGGCAATAGCATGATGGGAGTCGTAGTCACAGACATTGCTCACCCCCACAACTGTCCCATCAACACCACCCTGAACCATGCTCACATCACAGGGAGTGGAGAAGGACTCACAAGATGGCTGACACTGGCTACTGCTGTGGGGAGCACAAGGCCCTGCTGGCAACTGTGCACCAACAAACAGCAGGACACCACTGACTGACATCCTGAGAGACAACTTCCACTCCCTGCAATGCAAGCACGTTCCATGGTGGGATATCTGGCTGGCTGGCTGGGTGGGAAGGGGGACTTGCAGCACTGACTATAGTCACCAGCACCTCCCCTCACCCCCCCCAACACAAACTCCACAGTACCCACCTGGTAGAATGCAATGCCCTCCATCCTAACACAAGATCCCACAAAGCACCACCACCCTGGGTTATGTTGTGTGAAGCACAGGGACACTCTTGGGACTCTTAGCCAAACAACTGCCAGGACAACACTCCCAGCCATCCTGTCAGCACAGCCAGCCCACCCCACAGGGAAGCAGAGTCAAAAGGAAGGAAGCATGGGCATGCTGGGAAGGGGGTGGAGGCAATAGCATGATGGGAGTCGTAGTCACAGACATTGCTCACCCCCACAACTGTCCCATCAACACCACCCTGAACCATGCTCACATCACAGGGAGTGGAGAAGGACTCACAAGATGGCTGACACTGGCAACTGCTGTGGGGAGCACAAGGCCCTGCTGCCAACTGTGCACCAACAAACAGCAGGACACCACTGACTGACATCCTGAGAGACAACTTCCACTCCCTGCAATGCAAGCACGTTCCATGGTGGGATATCTGGCTGGCTGGGTGGGAAGGGGGACTTGCAGCACTGACTATAGTCACCAGCACCTCCCCTCACCCCCCCCCAACACAAACTCCACAGTACCCACCTGGTAGAATGCAATGCCCTCCATCCTAACACAAGATCCCACAAAGCACCACCACCCTGGGTTATGTTGTGTGAAGCACAGGGACACTCTTGGGACTCTTAGCCAAACAACTGCCAGGACAACACTCCCAGCCATCCTGTCAGCACAGCCAGCCCACCCCACAGGGAAGCAGAGTCAAAAGGAAGGAAGCATGGGCATGCTGGGAAGGGGGTGGAGGCAATAGCATGATGGGAGTCGTAGTCACAGACATTGCTCACCCCCACAACTGTCCCATCAACACCACCCTGAACCATGCTCACATCACAGGGAGTGGAGAAGGACTCACAAGATGGCTGACACTGGCAACTGCTGTGGGGAGCACAAGGCCCTGCTGGCAACTGTGCACCAACAAACAGCAGGACACCACTGACTGACATCCTGAGAGACAACTTCCACTCCCTGCAACGCAAGCACGTTCCATGGTGGGATAACTGACTGGCTGGGTGGGTGGGGGAAGGAGGTCCGGCTGTCAACCAAACACAATCAATGCAGACCATGTTCACACCCCAGAGAATACATAGAAATGCCCAAATAATGCAGGACAATGTGCCACACCAATATCAACCCCTGACTGTGACGACTTAGGACAATACAATGTACAGGCCCGCACCCCGAGGCACAGTCACAACTGTCAGGTGTGTCAACCACTGATGCCTGCAGAAACATGAAATACATTGTTTGTGTCTCCCAAAAACAGGTGATGATAGGGACACAGCAGCAGACGCTGAGGAGTCCCAGTCCCAGGCTCAAGAGGATGCCGAGCTCACTGGCGTCGTACAGCCTCTGTCCTCCTCGGACGATGAACAACCTGGCACATCCGGTGCAAGTCAACTTGCTGCACCAGCAGGACCACCAGCTGCAGCACCAGCAGGTCCACCAGCTGCACCCCCTGCACCCACCCCTCCAACGACTGTCACCACGAATACCATCCCTGCCGACATGGACAGAATAAGGAACAACACCAGCGCAGTGACCCTGGACCAACCTGGGGCCATGGACACCACCACCACCACCACCCCCAAGGTGGACCAGGGTTATCTGTGCGTGCAACTGCACACACTGCACATGTCAGCAGGGGTGGTGGGAGGGGTGGGAGACAGAGGTCGCTGCTTGCAGACGTTGCTGGTGTGCATGAAGACCCACAACTGGTACGCATAGCTGATGCGTACCAGTCCAGCACCGGAGAGCTCAGCCAGGTAGTGGGGCTCCTCAGAGACATCAAACAGCAGCAGGCTGCCCATCATGCCCGCTTGGACTCCCACATGTCCCACGTGGAGTCACACATGTCACGTGTGGACTCCCACATGTCCCGCGTGGAGTCCAAGTGGGATGTACTACATGAGATGACGGCGGTGCACAGGGACATTTTACAATGCCTCCGCCAGATGAACAGCAACCAGTCCACACCTCCCTGTGTGCCAACAACATCTGGTACCGAACAAACTGCAACTGCCACAGGGAGGGAGGAGGACTCTGGCGGAGAGTCCCCTGCACCGCAGCAGCCTGCACTTGAGGGCCCCCCCCAAGAAGAGGGGTCGTCCGAGGAGGGGAAAGTGAGAGGCTGATGGCCAAGCGCAACTCCCAGGAAGCCTGAACCTGTTCTGGATTTTCGCCTTTGTGCACAGACTGTTCACCCTGTTGATGGCAACACTACTCCCACACATTGCATGGGGAGTACAAGTTGGAACAATGTGTCAGACAACTGTGGCCCCGATACTGGGGATCCTGTCTACCTGGACTTTCAATTCACCTAGGAACTTGGGATTGCAAGATTCATGTACAGCACAATCCATCCTATGCACTATTAACACAGATGTATCACAATAAACACACTAATACACCATACTTGCCTCTGTCGTGATTCCAACGTGGGTGCTGTTATGGGGATGATGAACTGCAAAATTACACTGTGTATGCGAACTGCAACAGCAAGGACAACACAGGCATGTGAGTACAGGCAACGTGACACATATGAGGGAGACACACCACCAGGGCTACACAACACATACACACCTAGGCCATCTGACTCATTGCCTACACTGATGTTGCCAGGGAAGACGGTGCAATGCACAGACACCACACCCATTCCCAGTTGTAGTCAAGTAGCCCACAGGTGCAGTAAGCAAATGGCAGTCAAATGTGTGACCACAGACAACGCACATCACTAAGTGAAGCACAGGTTTATTACACAGTAGCAACATGCCGTAACCACTACAGATGCAAGGTAACCCCACCTGGTAGCGGGCACACAGTCAACAACTGTAGACGGAAGGAAGTCCATGGGTGTGGCGCACATCACCTGTAGGGACACAACAGCTACCAGCCTGGATGTGCAATCACGTCGTCGGTGGACACAGTTGACCAAACGAATCTGAAAGTACCCTGTGAAGGACAGAAATGACACACAGTCAAAAGCAATGCAGTACAGGACAGATCAGCAAAACTCATGCACAATACATGTTACAAGATACCCACCCAGAACCAAGTTAGCATGTCAACACTGTTGGGGAGTACAGCCCACCTGTCACCACACATCGCAACACACATCCTGTCAAGTAGCCCATGGACACACTCCAACAGCACCAGAGCACCACCCACACATCATGCCAACTCACATCATTCACATGACACCTCAGGATACTCACATTCAGCTAAAGAAGTTGGTGATGAGCTGTGTGCGGACATCACCATCACCATCATCATCATCATCGTCACTGGCATCGTGGTCCAGGCCAGGATCCTCCACAGGTGGCGGATGTTGGTCATCGTCATCCTGGATGAGAGGCAACTCCTTCCGCACTGCCAGGTTGTGGAGCATGCAGCAGACGATGATAATCTTGCACACTTTCGCAGGGGCATATGGGAGGGACCCTCCGGTCTTGTCCAGGCAGCGGAAGCGGCTCTTCAGGAGACCAAAGGTCCGCTCAATCACTCTCCTGGTCCGACCATGTGCCTCATTGTAGCGCATCTGGGCAGGTGTCACAGGGTTCCTGAGGGGTGTCAGCAACCACGGCATGTTGGGGTATCCCGAGTCACCTACGGACAGACAAGTGCACATCAGCTGACTTGGAAAAGTGGGCGGAATACTACAGATCAGATCACACACAATGGCACAAAGTCAGTACACACCGACAAGCCAGGCACGCTGGTTCTGCATCTGTGCCATCAACCTGGGGATGCGACTACTCCTCATCACAAAGGCATCGTGTGCTGAACCAGGGAAACGGGCACACACGTGTGTGATGGTCATGTCTGCAAGACACACCACCAGTGCATTGACCGAGTGGTAGTGCTTGCGGTTCCTGTAGGCCTGCTCCTGGGCCTGTGGTGGTACCAAAGCCACATGTGTCCCATCAATGGAGCCAATGACATGCGGCATCCTCCCCAGGGCATAAAAGTCACTCTTCACGTCAGTGAGTCGTCGCAGTCTAGGGAAATATATGTACCGGTTCAGGAAGAGCAACATTGCCGCCAAGAAATCGCGGAGCACACGGCTGAACATGGTCTGTGACATCCCACCAGCAGACGCCACAGTATGTTGGAAGGTACCGGTGGCAAAGAAGTGTAGGGCTGCCATCACCTTCACCTTGGGGGTCAGCGCTGTAGGATACGGCCGGCCAGGCTGCAAATGTGGGGACAACTGCACTGCCAAATCCTCAATCAGCTGCCTGGTGAAGCGGTACCGTCGGATGCTGTCCCGTTCCACCATCGTTGCCAGGTCTGGGAATGGCCGATGGACAGCAGGAGCCCTGCAGTGCAGAGGAGAAGTAAGCAAGATCGTCAGTCACCCCACATATGCGGCATTGAACACACTCAAGTTCCCAACATACATCATCATGAGGCACAACTACATGAAGTGTGCAGTACCGGAACGACATGTATGGTACTTACATGGCCAACATCTGTCAACACGGTCCTACAGGTGGCATCAATTTGTCCCAGGTTGGCCCATTGGATATCATGATGCTGTGTCAAAGTCACCCCCCAGTGACATGTGAGGACAGATGTGCCCCAGGCACCACAGCTCAACGACAGGCACATTCCCAGGGACCCTGTAATGCCACATGGACACTGGCATCACCTGGAGTATCATGTGTACACCACAGCAAAACAAACATGACCCCCACAGGTAGTGGCCACACTTGCCATGGCAGGAGAGCCATGGACGTCTGTGACACACACGCACAACATCAGAGTCCATGCACACACAACGTGGATGTGGAGACTGTCTCCCATTGTGCACATGAAATCAGAGACATTGTAAACACTACATGCACAAAGACTGTGGAGGGCCATCACTATTGTGCCACTGGGACACCCTGGCTCAAACATACCGTCCCACATGGGACTCACGGGGTATGTGACATGACATACACAAACACCACTGTGAAATGTGACCATGACACATGCACAGATATGAACAGTTGCACATCACAGTGGTCACGTACACGTAACACCCAGGATCCTGTCCCCATGAACACGTGCACAGCCTGGGGGTGGCTGCCCACAGGTGACACCCACAGGACAACATGTACACCAACATACACACAATAGGAAATGCAGCCTTACATGCCTTATGATAAGGTTTGGACAGGCTGTCGTGATGTAGGTGTGCCCCTCACTCCCTGGGAGCTATCTGTGGCTGGCATATGTCCATCTGAGACAGGCATGCTGACCTATGCCAGTCACATATACAGTGATGCGTTGAACAGCAATGGACCGATCGGTGCCTCCGGCCGGCCCATTGCTTTCAATGTGTGCGGGTACGCGTTGTACCCCTGTGCGCGTTGAACTGCAATGGACCGATCGGTGCCTCCGGCCGGCCCATTGCTTTCAATGTGTGCGGGTACGCGTTGTACCCCTGTGCGCGTTGAACTGCAATGGACCGATCGGTGCCTCCGGCCGGCCCATTGCTTTCAATGTGCGGGTACGCGTTGTACCCCTGTGCGCGTTGAACAGCAATGGACCGATCGGTGCCTCCGGCCGGCCCATTGCTTTCAATGTGTGCGGGTACGCGTTGTACCCCTGTGCGCGTTGAACAGCAATGGACCGATCGGTGCCTCCGGCCGGCCCATTGCTTTCAATGTGTGCGGGTACGCGTTGTACCCCTGTGCGCGTTGAACTGCAATGGACCGATCGGTGCCTCCGGCCGGCCCATTGCTTTCAATGTGTGCGGGTACGCGTTGTACCCCTGTGCGCGTTGAACTGCAATGGACCGATCGGTGCCTCCGGCCGGCCCATTGCTTTCAATGTGTGCGGGTACGCGTTGTACCCCTGTGCGCGTTGAACTGCAATGGACCGATCGGTGCCTCCGGCCGGCCCATTGCTTTCAATGTGTGCGGGTACGCGTTGTACCCCTGTGCGCGTTGAACAGCAATGGACCGATCGGTGCCTCCGGCCGGCCCATTGCTTTCAATGTGTGCGGGTACGCGTTGTACCCCTGTGCGCGTTGAACAGCAATGGACCGATCGGTGCCTCCGGCCGGCCCATTGCTTTCAATGTGTGCGGGTACGCGTTGTACCCCTGTGCGCGTTGAACAGCAATGGACCGATCGGTGCCTCCGGCCGGCCCATTGCTTTCAATGTGTGCGGGTACGCGTTGTACCCCTGTGCGCGTTGAACAGCAATGGACCGATCGGTGCCTCCGGCCGGCCCATTGCTTTCAATGTGTGCGGGTACGCGTTGTACCCCTGTGCGCGTTGAACTGCAATGGACCGATCGGTGCCTCCGGCCGGCCCATTGCTTTCAATGTGTGCGGGTACGCGTTGTACCCCTGTGCGCGTTGAACTGCAATGGACCGATCGGTGCCTCCGGCCGGCCCATTGCTTTCAATGTGTGCGGGTACGCGTTGTACCCCTGTGCGCGTTGTACCTCAATGGACCGATCGGTGCGCACCCATTGACAATGGGCTTGCCTGGCAACGGACGCGTTTTCGAAATTCGAACGAGTCGGTTGCTGGAAAATCAGTTGGTCACCCACAACAATGTTGCAAAATCATGTATGTCATGAAGTTGAAGTTTTGAAGGATGCTGTGGGCGTGTTTTGGTGCTGCTATTCCATGGATTGGCCAGATTCAGAAGATGCAAACGACTTGGACCTATCACTTTGGACACAAGGGACAGTATCTGCCTCTCCAGCACATATATATTGCTGCCTGTTCCCCTGAGAGCCCACTTGCCTGCACTACATGCTCCAGGACGACATCTGCCACTGCACTGCTGCTGTCTCTGCCCCTCTGGACCCTGCAATGGCACGTACTGTGGAGAGAGCCCCAGCCTTCAGCCTTGAGGAGAACCAGGCCCTGCTGGACAGCCTACTTCCACAGTACAGCAAGCTGTATGGGACACCAGGGGTAGCAGGTGAGTGTTCTGTGCACTGCCTTTCTGAATGTGCATTTTGTCTGACTAGCAAGGCTGAGAGTCAGCACACCACTGGCTAGCAGGCTCACTGAGTAGTTGTCACCCCCCATAGTGTGTAGTGACTTGCACTGGACAGGTATGGTGCAGTGACAGTGCTTCTGAACAGGGTTTTACTCCCCATGCAATGATACCATGTAGTGACTTCTGGAAAACTGTCCATGGGCAGCCGTGCACTGCCTGGGTACACCATGTGCCCCTGTGATTGCGACATGTATATGCAACTGTGTCATGCACGGATATGTTGCATGTGTAGTAATGGCCTTATCACTTTGTCATCCTGACAGGCTTCTGCCCATCGGAAGCATGAGATATGGAAGGACATCGTCCGGGCTGTCCGGTCCGTGGGGGTCTACAAGCGCCGGATCCGCAACTGCCAAAAGAGGTGGCAGGACCTTCGGGGCTGGACCCGGAGGATTGCACGGGTCCAGCTGAAGCTGTTGCCTCCTCGCAGGAGGGGCGGAACACGGACCCTGACCCCCCACATGCTCAGGATCCTGGCGGTGGTCTTTCCAGACCTGGATGGGCAGCTGAAGGCCAGAGAGCAGCAAGGAGGGGTGAGTCAAAGACTGCACTGTGTACTCTGTCTAACATGCTATGTGCCCTCCTCGTGCCTGGTTAAACTGCCACAGTACAGCAGTCATGTTGTCCAGGAGCCATGTCCCTCTATTGTGCACTGCCCACTCCTCATCTGATACCCAGGTGTGGCCCTTACATGCAGGGAATTCTGTCACTTAGGACTGTGTCCTTGCAGTTTGCTTGACTCAAGGTGGGAGACAGCATCTGTTTCCCTGACTCTGTGGTGGGCATCATGGGTGGGTCCATTGCTTACACAATGCCTGTATTCTGACATGTATTCAGCGTGTTACTTTGATCTGTGGTCCAATTGCTGAGCTGATCCACCACATGTGGCTGGGGTACCTGGCACACACCCATGCTGCGGGTGGGAACAATGTTTGGGCCCCAGGAGTATGTATATGACGTGTGTCACACATACTTAGCCAGCTGCCTACAGTCCAGGGCTCATCCCTCATTCATGTGGGGCTGGACAGTCATGCCTACTCCAGGCCATACAATACACTCTGTACTCCCACTCCTGTGTATCAGCGGACACATTGTGCACAGTGATTTGACCCCTCAGGTGTCTGCCTCTGTGTCAGTGTGCTGTGGATTAGTCGCCAGGACTGCTGTGGAGTTTCTTGGTAGGGGCTCAGCATGCCACTGGAGATGTGACCATAGGAGACGATACTTGTGTGACACATAGGTGTCTGATCAGCTGCCCATGCAGACTGGGGCATGTAAATGTGAAGTTCAGGCAGCTGTTCCCCATGCACAGCAGAGTGTGAGGGGCTCAGGTTCAGAGGGTAGTGTCACAGGTCTCCCATATGTCCAATAGGTATGACCTGGACAGATGAGGGTTAAGAGGATGTGTTGTGGGGGGATGTACATGTGCACTTGTGCAGCTCCAGGACTTGCATTCCCCATGACCTACTATTGTGACACAGTGCAGAGTGTTGTTGTCTGGCTGCAAAGTCATACATCACTGAGCCAGTGATGTATGACTTTGCAGTCATGCCTCCGCCATGGCATGTGTCTACTGATTGGTGAGCCTGCAGGGGAGTGACATGTGCTACATGCACACCATAGTGGCGCTGGCTATCAGGACATGGGTGCATCATGGTGTCTGTCGCTGGTATGCATCACATGCATTTCCTATTTGACTCTGGGCATCCCTTACATCCGGAAACCTGTACTGACTCAGTGGCAAGAGCTGTGATGTGTCCACACCGTGTCCTCTGCACTGTCCAACTACTGTGTACTTGGTGCATGTGTCAACACTGGGGTGTTGCAATCCAACAGACACCAGACAGATGGGTGCAAGGCCATGTGGGATGTTAGTGCCATGCTTGGCATCAGACTGACAATTGACTTCTCCTGTTCAATTAGTGCACTTTTAGCAATGTACAACTAATGATGCCAGGGCTTGCTCTGTGATGTGCTGTGCTCACAGTGGTGTGTGCGTTATGTGCAGGTGACTGATGTCTGTCTGTTTCCCCATTGTTTGCAGATACATCCACGGCCACGGAAGGGGACAGCTCCACGGACCAGGAGGAGCCGGAGAGCCAGACTGGGTCAGCAGCCGAGGAGTGGTCGGAGGGACCCAGTGGCACGGAGGGCGAGGGGAGCCACACCGAGGAGTCCTCAGCAGCATCCACCTCAGCTGAGGACCAGAGCAACTCGGAGGATGACTCCCTTGTGGAGGCGGGTGTCAGCAGCCACCACACCCCAGCTAGTGTTGCTGTCCCCGCCACCACCAGCACCACCACCGCCCTCCCATCGGCTCCCATTCCCCAGGTCCGTGGAGGCTCCCATGTCCGGGAGCGTGTCTCCTTTGGGCCAGGCACCGCACCCCCTGCCCCTGTGTCCCCTGCTGCCCTGAGTGAGGAGTCTGTGTACCTCCTTCGCCAGCTCCATGTAGGGCAGACAGCCATGCTGAGTGTCCTCCATGCGCACACCGCGCTGTTGACTCAGCTGGTGTCGTTCATGGAGGGCATCTCATCGGGCATGTCTGACCTACAGAGGGGCAATAGGTCCATGGACTCCTCCCTGACGGCAGCAGTGTCCCTCCTCAAACGGTCCCTCACCCCTCCTGCCTCTGCTCCATCCACACTCCCCAGCACCTTACCCATCCCAGGCACACACACACCGGCACAGGCACACACCAGCACACACACATCCAGCACACTGACACACACGCCAATGACAAAACGCACACGCACGCACATTCAGGGGACTGAAGCCAGACTCACAGGGGATGGGGCCCTGGAACACACACACGCATCCACATGCACTGCGCAGTCCTCAGTTCCCTCTCCCTCCAAAGCACCCTCCCTTGCCTCACCTGCAACCCCAAAGTCACAGCAGCTCTTCCTCTGTGACCTCGGCCTCTTCCCCACCGATGAAGCTGCTCCAGCATACCGGGGGAAGAGGAAGCCCACCCACACGGAGCAGAGTGCCCCTCGCCCCCGGACACCCTCCCCCAGGCGCAGACGGACTGAGGCCCCCACCCGCAAGTCCCCCGGAGTGGTAAGAGCAAGACCCCGCCACCGCCCTGCAGCTCAGGCACAAGGTCTCCGTCCTCCATCCCTCAGGCCCCCACTGCACAGGTGCCCCCACCACACCCTGCCCCAGGTTCCCCCACCCACAGATATACCATCCCCAAGAGGATCCGGCCTTCTCCCCCTGCCACTTGCTCTCCCAGCACCACACCCCCGCTGCGCTTGTCTGTGCCACTGATGTGGTGAGGGTGTCCTCCCCCTCTGTCCAACCCACCTTGCCTGTTCCCCATTCTCCTCCCCTGGAGGTAGGCACTGCAGTGGAGTCCACTACCGCCCTGTCTGACTTGGGCACTGCAGTGGCGGACCTGTCCACCCCATCTGCAGGGTCCACTGCAGTTGTGCCGGCACCCACGACATCTGAGTCATGCCCCCCAGTTGTGCCGGCACACACCATGTCAGACACCTCCACTGCAGTTGTCAGTGGCTCTCCAGCACCCACCACCCCTTCCCTGACTCCCCCTGGTGAGCCCTGATCCTGTCCCTGCGGTGCCTGGCCTGCCCCCCGGTTGCCCCTCCTAGTGGATTGTCCCAGGTATTGTGCAGGCATGCGTAGGGTGACATCTGCCAGTGTCACCCTGTTTGAACTTTGACAATGGACTGGCCATTGGCCTTTGCTCTAATTTCTTCTGGACGTCGTTATCAAACAACACATATGCTGAATAAAGCAACTTTCTTTTCTCTAGTGCTCATGCTTCAGATGTACATGTTGTTGGTGCAGCTAACCATGCCCTTGCTGCAGTGATGGTGATATCTGGTCTCATGATTATGAAGTGTTACTGTGCAGGAACCCATGTGGTCCAGGGGGAATGTGTCCTATCATGTGGTGTATCCATGTCATCAATAGCAGCATCTGAGGGTGTCATGTGTTCAGTATTTGGCAATGGGTTTCCTACTTACATTGGCAATTTCATATCTGTGGCTTCCACCCCTGCACATCTGTTGTGCCTGCCATCGTTGCATTTGTCTACTTCCCTGACCGTGTTGCCATCTCCAGTGGACATGCAGGTTTGGGCATCAATGGGGAGGGACTCATCCGTGTAGTCAGTGCAACATTGCTATACAAGTGTGTTGGATCTGTGCTGATGATTCCGTTGGCACATCCATGACCAGGCTGATGTGATGGGAGCCCTCATTTGGTGCTAATTGTTGATTGTGTGACCAAGTGCTCAGCTGACATGATGGGGCCCTACTGAGGCAACATATGGCACAGCTTTCCTCACACAGGAGTGGAGTCCCCTCATGGCAGTGTGTACACGTGTGACATTGCCTGCGCCCAAGGTGTGTGTTGTATGTGCATGTCTGTGTGTTCACTTCCATTCATCTGCGCATGCTGTGATCCCTAGTGTTGTACCTGTTTGTGATGCTTGCTGACTTGAGCTATGTTCCCCCAAAGTCTTCTCCCTGTGTTCTCTGTGATGTGGGTGCATGGCACATTACTGGTCATCAGGGTGTCACCCATAGGTGTGTTTGCTGTCAGGGCAGAGTTTGTGTGCAGACGCAGATGGGTCACAGTCAGGTTTCCCTTTGGCACTTGTTGTTTGCCCCTGTCATGTGATTTCCAGTTTGTGTTATCTTTCAGTGATTGTGACACGTTGTGTGTGTGACTGCTGGCACTCCTTAGGGTCCGGGCTGCAATGTTGGTTGTTGTCTATGTGTGTTCTTTGTGGGTGACCTTGGCTTCTTCATTGGTGTGTGACTGTGGCTGGGATCCCATTGGTCGGTGTGGTATTGCCGTCATGTCCATGTACAGCGTAGTGTGCAGTGTGTCAGACATTCAGGAGTCTTGTTGAGTGTCCATGTGTGATGTGTTTCTACACCTTGGTTCCCACCCACCACCCTGGAATAGTCATGGGTGCATGTGCAATGTCACCAGTGCATGTGTACTTCACTGCTGCACATTGTTGGAGGTCGAGGGGTGTGGTCTTGAGTGTGTGCAGATGAGAGTTGTTGCCCGGCTAGTCCCCTGCCTCCATGTTGGCCTTGGCTTACTGGCCATGCTGATTGATTTGTGCTTGTGTAGGTGTGATGGTAGTTTGTTGCTCAGGACACCTGACTGTGGTTCACAGTGTGAACGACATTTAGCTTTGTCATCACAGTGGGATTTTTATTCAGCCCAGGGTCACCACATTGTGGGGGCCCTGGGGGTGGTGCTGTGGTGTGTCTGTGACTTGCTGTGTCAGTTGTTGTTCCTACGTGCCTGTGTGACATGTGTGTTTTGTGCTCCCTCTCACCTGTCAATGCCTGCTTGCCCACATAGGGGATTTGGATCCATGAGTTACCTTAGTGTGGCAGTGTATGCACATCTGTATGATTGGTATTCAGCTCTCCTCATGTGTTGTGTTGTTGCCTGGGGACACTGGCACCCCCACCCCTCACCTGCTGTGTATGATGACAGTGTTGGTCTGCCTGTTTGTGATTGTGCATCTGCACCACTGCATTGGCATATCTTGGGTGTGCCATTGGCTGTATGTTGTTTGGTGTGTTTCCCCTGCTGTCCCTGGGACTCCTAGGTCATCGGTCAGCACAGTGATCATGGTTTGTGTGTCCCATTGCTGCCATGGTATGGTATCTGTTCACCTCACATCTGCTGTCTCCACAGGGTATCTGCATTTGTGTGCCCATTGGTGCAAATATGTGGTTCTGCATTCTGATGGTCACTTCTGTCATTGTGTCATTGATGACTGTTGACGGTCTCAGCCCCCATGGGTGTTGTTTGTCTGCACATGGCCAAAGGAATGTTTCATTTGCACTGCAGTATTTGGCTCCCCCAATTTCTGTTGCAATGGGACACATACACTACTTTGCCACAGATGAGTTTTTGGTTCTGTGACCAGGAATGATCCATGCAGTTTGGCAGTTGCAGCTCTTTCTTTGTCAACAATTACCTTTTGGTCACTGTGATGATGGGGGTTTAGACCCCATTGCCACAATGGTCAAAATGTGCTTCAGCTATGGACCCCACACTTGCCTTTTGGTCACTGTGATGATGGGGGTTTAGACCCCATTGCCACAATGGTCAAAATGTGCTTCAGCTATGGACCCCACACTTGCCTTTTGGTCACTGTGATGATGGGGGTTTAGACCCCATTGCCACAATGGTCAAAATGTGCTTCAGCTATGGACCCCACACTTACCTTTTGGTCACTGTGATGATGGGGGTTTAGGCCCCATTGCCACAATGGTCATGGGCTGCTTGCATTGTGGGTGCCACACACATATATGTGTGGCACATGTGCTAGGGGGTCACATTGTATGTTCAAAGTCATGTTCGGTGTTGTAGGCATTTGACACAGCCTACACACGCTTGTCATGGTGGTGGGGGGATGTCTTTATCTTGCATTCCCTAGGTTGTGGTGTGCTGGTTGTGTCATGCATTGTCCATCCTATGAGTGGGGGTGGTAGTAGTGGTAGGCATCCTGCCCCCTGGCTAAGGGTGGTAGTAGTGGTAGGCATCCTGCCCCCCTGGCTAAGGGTGGTAGTAGTGGTAGGCATCCTGCCCCCCTGGGTGAGGGTGGTAGTAGTGGTGGGCATCCTGCCCCCTGGCTAAGGGTGGTAGTAGTGGTGGGCATCCTGCCCCCTGGCTAAGGGTGGTAGTAGTGGTAGGCATCCTGCCCCCCGTGGGTGAGGGTGGTAGTAGTGGTGGGCATCCTGCCCCCTGGCTAAGGGTGGTAGTAGTGGTAGGCATCCTGCCCCCTGGCTAAGGGTGGTAGTAGTGGTAGGCATCCTGCCCCCTGGCTAAGGGTGGTAGTAGTGGTAGGCATCCTGCCCCCTGGCTAAGGGTGGTAGTAGTGGTAGGCATCCTGTTCCCCCTGGCTAAGGGTGGTAGTAGTGGTAGGCATCCTGCCCCCCTGGGTGAGGGTGGTAGTAGTGGTGGGCATCCTGCCCCCTGGCTAAGGGTGGTAGTAGTGGTAGGCATCCTGCCCCCCTGGGTGAGGGTGGTAGTAGTGGTGGGCATCCTGCCCCCTGGCTAAGGGTGGTAGTAGTGGTAGGCATCCTGCCCCCTGGCTAAGGTTGGTAGTAGTGGTAGGCATCCTGCCCCCTGGCTAAGGGTGGTAGTAGTGGTAGGCATCCTGCCCCCTGGCTAAGGGTGGTAGTAGTGGTAGGCATCCTGCCCCCTGGCTAAGGGTGGTAGTAGTGGTAGGCATCCTGCCCCCTGGCTAAGGGTGGTAGTAGTGGTAGGCATCCTGCCCCCTGGCTAAGGGTGGTAGTAGTGGTAGGCATCCTGCCCCCTGGCTAAGGGTGGTAGTAGTGGTAGGCATCCTGCCCCCCTGGGTGAGGGTGGTAGTAGTGGTAGGCATCCTGCCCCCCTGGGTGAGGGTGGTAGTAGTGGTAGGCATCCTGCCCCCCTGGGTGAGGGTGGTAGTAGTGGTGGGCATCCTGCCCCCTGGCTAAGGGTGGTAGTAGTGGTGGGCATCCTGCCCCCTGGCTAAGGGTGGTAGTAGTGGTAGGCATCCTGCCCCCTGGCTAAGGGTGGTAGTAGTGGTAGGCATCCTGCCCCCTGGCTAAGGGTGGTAGTAGTGGTAGGCATCCTGCCCCCTGGCTAAGGGTGGTAGTAGTGGTAGGCATCCTGCCCCCTGGCTAAGGGTGGTAGTAGTGGTAGGCATCCTGCCCCCCTGGGTGAGGGTGGTAGTAGTGGTGGGCATCCTGCCCCCTGGCTAAGGGTGGTAGTAGTGGTGGGCATCCTGCCCCCTGGCTAAGGGTGGTAGTAGTGGTAGGCATCCTGCCCCCCTGGGTGAGGGTGGTAGTAGTGGTGGGCATCCTGCCCCCTGGCTAAGGGTGGTAGTAGTGGTGGGCATCCTGCCCCCTGGCTAAGGGTGGTAGTAGTGGTAGGCATCCTGCCCCCTGGCTAAGGGTGGTAGTAGTGGTAGGCATCCTGCCCCCTGGCTAAGGGTGGTAGTAGTGGTAGGCATCCTGCCCCCTGGCTAAGGGTGGTAGTAGTGGTAGGCATCCTGCCCCCCTGGCTAAGGGTGGTAGTAGTGGTAGGCATCCTGCCCCCTCTGGGTGAGGGTGGTAGTAGTGGTGGGCATCCTGCCCCCTGGCTAAGGGTGGTAGTAGTGGTAGGCATCCTGCCCCCTGGGTGAGGGTGGTAGTAGTGGTGGGCATCCTGCCCCCTGGCTAAGGGTGGTAGTAGTGGTGGGCATCCTGCCCCCTGGCTAAGGGTGGTAGTAGTGGTAGGCATCCTGCCCCCTGGCTAAGGGTGGTAGTAGTGGTAGGCATCCTGCCCCCTGGCTAAGGGTGGTAGTAGTGGTAGGCATCCTGCCCCCTGGCTAAGGGTGGTAGTAGTGGTAGGCATCCTGCCCCCTGGCTAAGGGTGGTAGTAGTGGTAGGCATCCTGCCCCCTGGGTGAGGGTGGTAGTAGTGGTGGGCATCCTGCCCCCTGGCTAAGGGTGGTAGTAGTGGTGGGCATCCTGCCCCCTGGCTAAGGGTGGTAGTAGTGGTAGGCATCCTGCCCCCCTGGGTGAGGGTGGTAGTAGTGGTGGGCATCCTGCCCCCTGGCTAAGGGTGGTAGTAGTGGTGGGCATCCTGCCCCCTGGCTAAGGGTGGTAGTAGTGGTAGGCATCCTGCCCCCTGGCTAAGGGTGGTGGTAGTGGTAGGCATCCTGCCCCCTGGCTAAGGGTGGTAGTAGTGGTAGGCATCCTGCCCCCCTGGCTAAGGGTGGTAGTAGTGGTAGGCATCCTGCCCCCTGGGTGAGGGTGGTAGTAGTGGTGGGCATCCTGCCCCCTGGCTAAGGGTGGTAGTAGTGGTAGGCATCGTGCCCCCCTGGGTGAGGGTGGTAGTAGTGGTGGGCATCCTGCCCCCTGGCTAAGGGTGGTAGTAGTGGTGGGCATCCTGCCCCCTGGCTAAGGGTGGTAGTAGTGGTAGGCATCCTGCCCCCTGGCTAAGGGTGGTAGTAGTGGTTGGCATCCTGCCCCCTGGCTAAGGGTGGTAGTAGTGGTAGGCATCCTGCCCCCTGGCTAAGGGTGGTAGTAGTGGTAGGCATCCTGCCCCCCTGGGTGAGGGTGGTAGTAGTGGTGGGCATCCTGCCCCCTGGCTAAGGGTGGTAGTAGTGGTGGGCATCCTGCCCCCAGGCTAAGGGTGGTAGTAGTGGTAGGCATCCTGCCCCCTGGGTGAGGGTGGTAGTAGTGGTGGGCATCCTGCCCCCTGGCTAAGGGTGGTAGTAGTGGTAGGCATCCTGCCCCCTGGGTGAGGGTGGTAGTAGTGGTGGGCATCCTGCCCCCTGGCTAAGGGTGGTAGTAGTGGTGGGCATCCTGCCCCCTGGCTAAGGGTGGTAGTAGTGGTAGGCATCCTGCCCCCTGGCTAAGGGTGGTAGTAGTGGTAGGCATCCTGCCCCCCTGGGTGAGGGTGGTAGTAGTGGTGGGCATCCTGCCCCCTGGCTAAGGGTGGTAGTAGTGGTGGGCATCCTGCCCCCCTGGCTAAGGGTGGTAGTAATGGTAGGCATCCTGCCCCCTGGGTGAGGGTGGTAGTAGTGGTGGGCATCCTGCCCCCTGGCTAAGGGTGGTAGTAGTGGTAGGCATCCTGCCCCCTGGCTAAGGGTGGTAGTAGTGGTAGGCATCCTGCCCCCTGGCTAAGGGTGGTAGTAGTGGTAGGCATCCTGCCCCCTGGCTAAGGGTGGTAGTAGTGGTAGGCATCCTGCCCCCTGGCTAAGGGTGGTAGTAGTGGTAGGCATCCTGCCCCCTGGCTAAGGGTGGTAGTAGTGGTAGGCATCCTGCCCCCCTGGGTGAGGGTGGTAGTAGTGGTGGGCATCCTGCCCCCTGGCTAAGGGTGGTAGTAGTGGTAGGCATCCTGCCCCCTGGGTGAGGGTGGTAGTAGTGGTGGGCATCCTGCCCCCTGGCTAAGGGTGGTAGTAGTGGTGGGCATCCTGCCCCCTGGCTAAGGGTGGTAGTAGTGGTAGGCATCCTGCCCCCTGGCTAAGGGTGGTAGTAGTGGTAGGCATCCTGCCCCCTGGCTAAGGGTGGTAGTAGTGGTAGGCATCCTGCCCCCTGGCTAAGGGTGGTAGTAGTGGTAGGCATCCTGCCCCCCTGGGTGAGGGTGGTAGTAGTGGTGGGCATCCTGCCCCCTGGCTAAGGGTGGTAGTAGTGGTGGGCATCCTGCCCCCTGGCTAAGGGTGGTAGTAGTGGTAGGCATCCTGCCCCCCTGGGTGAGGGTGGTAGTAGTGGTGGGCATCCTGCCCCCTGGCTAAGGGTGGTAGTAGTGGTGGGCATCCTGCCCCCTGGCTAAGGGTGGTAGTAGTGGTAGGCATCCTGCCCCCTGGCTAAGGGTGGTAGTAGTGGTAGGCATCCTGCCCCCTGGCTAAGGGTGGTAGTAGTGGTAGGCATCCTGCCCCCTGGCTAAGGGTGGTAGTAGTGGTAGGCATCCTGCCCCCCTGGCTAAGGGTGGTAGTAGTGGTAGGCATCCTGCCCCCTGGGTGAGGGTGGTAGTAGTGGTGGGCATCCTGCCCCCTGGCTAAGGGTGGTAGTAGTGGTAGGCATCCTGCCCCCCTGGGTGAGGGTGGTAGTAGTGGTGGGCATCCTGCCCCCTGGCTAAGGGTGGTAGTAGTGGTGGGCATCCTGCCCCCTGGCTAAGGGTGGTAGTAGTGGTAGGCATCCTGCCCCCTGGCTAAGGGTGGTAGTAGTGGTTGGCATCTTGCCCCCTGGCTAAGGGTGGTAGTAGTGGTAGGCATCCTGCCCCCTGGCTAAGGGTGGTAGTAGTGGTAGGCATCCTGCCCCCTGGGTGAGGGTGGTAGTAGTGGTGGGCATCCTGCCCCCTGGCTAAGGGTGGTAGTAGTGGTGGGCATCCTGCCCCCTGGCTAAGGGTGGTAGTAGTGGTAGGCATCCTGCCCCCCTGGGTGAGGGTGGTAGTAGTGGTGGGCATCCTGCCCCCTGGCTAAGGGTGGTAGTAGTGGTAGGCATCCTGCCCCCTGGCTAAGGGTGGTAGTAGTGGTAGGCATCCTGCCCCCTGGCTAAGGGTGGTAGTAGTGGTAGGCATCCTGCCCCCTGGCTAAGGGTGGTAGTAGTGGTAGGCATCCTGCCCCCTGGCTAAGGGTGGTAGTAGTGGTAGGCATCCTGCCCCCTGGCTAAGGGTGGTAGTAGTGGTAGGCATCCTGCCCCCTGGGTGAGGGTGGTAGTAGTGGTAGGCATCCAGCCCCCTGGGTTGGGGTGGTGGCGCGCATTCAGGCCCCTGTGTGCATATGTGGCATTGGTGATGGGCATCCCGCCCCTATGGTGCTGCTGTTGCTGGTGTAAGTATATTCAGATTCCCAGTGTATGTGTGTGATGTGTCGTGTACGTGTTGTATGTGTTTTGTGGTTGGTGTCTGACTTACCTTCTGCGCCGTACGCGTCCGTGCCTGTTCCGGTAGTAGATGTAGAATATTGGTATGATCGGGACGAAGGGATTCATGGTTGGTTCGTGTCGTTCGTCCTTCTCGTTGCTTCGCGTCGTCCTCGTCGCTCGCTCGTCCTCGTCGCTTCGCATCGTCCTCGTCGGTGCCGTGTTCGCCTCGTAGCCGTGGATCGTGTTGTGGCGCGATTCGGAGCTTATGTGCGCCTCTCCCGGATGCTTTGACGTGCCGTGCGTAGCGACGGGTTCGGCGCGTACGGGAAGCGCATCGTACTTGTCCGGCCGGACGGGGCTGCATTTTCCCTTCCGTGCGACTCGATTCGGCGTTTCCGGATTCGCCTCGGTCGGAGACCAGGACCTGGTTTGGGTGAGTACGGCTCGGCCGGAATTTTTGCTGTTGTGCGCATCGTACTTGCTCGTTCGGTGTGCTGTACGGATCGGTCGGGAAACTGGCTTTCGCATGGCTTTTTTCCCGACCGAATGGTATTGGGTGCGCCTCCGACCGAGATCGGAATCGGCCCCACTGTCTTTAGTCATTATGCTTTAGGGAACTGTTGGCAAAACATGAATTACAGCATGTATAATGAGTACAAAGCATTCCTAATGGCAGCACAATTAAACCTTTTTCACAGGGCGATGTCCGCCGATTGGCAGTTTTGAACAATGCCCGAATACAAAGTCCGCAAGCAAGGAAATGTAACGTGTGTGGCGTGTCTTTGGGACCTATTCTAAACAAGGTTAATGTTCACGATTAAGGCCGGGAATTCTGAGTGGCCAATGTATTGGAATTTCTCTGTTGAAGGTAAGCAGTGAGGGGCACCCAAATATCTTTAGGCCGAGAGCGCAGTGGCATAGGTTCCTAGTATGGAGAAAGATGCTCTTGGCAGAAAGATGCATCGTTTGGCCATGCCTGGATAGTCGGGGCTGGCTTCCTACCATAATGCATCGCCACTCTGCGTTTCGCTAAAAGGAGTAACATTACCGTGAGGCGACGGGATGTGTAGGGTATGTTTTTCACGTAACCGAGAAGGCAGATCATAGGAATATCATGTGAGTGTCGACCCAGTAATATTGTGTATTGTGGTACAAAATTTGTTCTAAAAGTCTGCCACCCTATAACAGTTCAGCAAATGAGGCTTAAAGGTCAGGAGACGCTATTGGGCACTGTCTAGTCACCTTTTATATGACTGGAATCTATTTGTAGGATGATCTAGGTATCTTGTAGTCTATGGTATTAGCACAGCACTCTTTACTCTTATTGCTAAAACAGTTGCAAGGGTATTCCAAAGAGAGTGTTGGTAATGGGCTTTATGGTTTCAGCAGTGAAAAGAGTAACAGTTTCGGTAGGAAGAAAACAGAGCAAACTTCAAAGCTAGTGCATGTTTTTTTGCCATCCTAGATGACAGTAGGTACAGTAGTGGGGAGCTTGGTTTAATTGCCATAGGTTCTCCATACAGGCACTTGCCCAATCCAACAATCACACACACACAAACATACTAGCGATAGCCAGTAGGTAGTTATAGTTAGGACCAAAGTTTCCATAGGAAAATAGTTTTTTGTTCTGACAATAACTTTGGCGCCGCTTGATGAATCTTCTCAAGATTTTCAAAAAACGTCCCCTTTTTGGTTCAGCTGCTGTGTTGAAAGTTTCGGGGTGATCCGTCAAGCGGGGGCCGAGACAAAAGGGGGGTCCCAAAACGGGTTTTCCGCATGTTATGTCTATGGGGATTTTTCATTTTTTGAACACGACTACAGCCTGAACCGCTGAACGGAATTACACCAAATTTGGCAGAAAGCTAGATGCTGGTCCTGAAAACAGGACTAAGTAAACCCCACCAGCAACCGTGGGACGCGCTTGCATCGAGGCGCGGCCTGTGCTGATGGAAGCATCACCTCCGCAGCTACGCCTACCACGATCGACGGAACTCGAGGTGCGGAGCAGGGCTCTGGAGTGCCTGGGACAGTGTAGCCCACCATAGATCCGGTGGGCACCGTTAGAAGGAGCAGCGGAGAACAGCTGCGGGCCCCGTTGGACACTGCGGCCCGCCCGATGACATGGAGCCCTTGGATGAGGCCCGGATCGAAAGCAACGTTGAGGAACTGAACGGCTTGCATCCGCGTAATGCTCAGCCGACTCAGCTCCTGAGGATCGGTGGCAGTCCGTAGAGCATAACCGCCCTCGCCTGAGTGCTGGCAGCAGTGAGGAGACTCCAGTGATAGCCGGAGGTGAGGTGCCGCTCGAGTGCGGAAGGCGATCCCCGTGCCACAGCAGAGTGAGTGTGGGCTGGAGGGCTCTTACATCTGCCACCACAGGCCGACTCCGGCCTCGAGTAATAATGGAACCAGCCCACCTGGTATACCGACATCATTGAATCCACGTCTATGTGGAGAAGTGAGACAGCGCTTGAGGGCTGGAGGTAATCCCCTCTTTACAGTCTAGGCAGCAGGGGTCTTGACGATCGGCATGACTCTGCCCCGAGGCCCGAATCCCCCGACAGGGCTCAGAATTCAGTCAGTGGCAGAGGTGGCAATGGCCTGCGGAAATTAAAAAATGGGACATCAGTGACCCTAAGGACTCAGAAAATCAGCAGAGCTTGGTCCTTCCCACAATCGGTGTGGGAAAATTTGCACGGCGAAGATGGCTTTCCCAGGACAAGAGGGGAAACACTGACCAACCCCTCCCCCAATTAACAAGAGAAGGAGGAAAGGGAAAAGAAAAACGGTGAGCGAACTGGCATTGGGCTGAGGTGGAGAGGGTGACGGCATTGGGTCTAGCCTCCCCCACTCCCCTCCCATTCGGATAAGATCGCACCAGCCATAACACAACCCCCCGCCGGTGGAGCCCTCCCCTGTGGGCCCCTAAACCTTGTGTAAGCAATAGAGCCGATAAACGGGCATCACGCCCCAGAATAGACTGGACCATTATCGACCCACTGGCCCGGATTGGTGAGGGAGGAGTGCAGATCGGATCGCTGAGGTGGATTGAAGCGGCCGTGGCTGCTTCCCCCTCCCCCAGATCCCTCTCCAGCCTGCGGAGATTGTGGCAAAGACAGTAAAGACTACCTGAGTCACCGGAAATCGCCTACTCAGACCCGGTGTGGACCTGAGTCCAGTAGCAGTGGTGTGACGCCTGGATCAACATAGTTGGTGAGAAGTGCGCAGATTGGACCGTGCTAGACACCTGAAGAGGTGCTGATCGAGTGAGGGGGTGTTGGGACGAGGGAGGCACGACCCAACAGGCTACTGAGGGAGCAGTTGGCCCCACGGGTAGGCGTCGGAGACGGCCCTCCTCTCCCCTCCCTTCTGAAACTTTACACTCCCTGAAAACCCGACTACACTCTCAATAACATTGGACTTCGCATAATGTCTGGGTCCAGGGGTTCAAGGGCAACGTCGCAAACCAAGATGGAAAAATACGCCCACCCCAGGAACGGAATCACCGGCCCCTCAGGCATCACACCAGCAATCCCAGGACGACGCCCAGGCCTCGGCGAATCAGGAACCACCAACCCTGCAGGATGTTATGGCAGCGATTTAGGATATCAAAACCTCGTTGGAGGTTAAAATTGATACAGTCACCACAGAAATGACACTGATGCGGGCTGATATGGGTAACATAGGTATCCGAGTCAAAGAGGCAGATGAAACCATCACCTCTCTCAAGACCGATACCAAAACTTTACTGACTCAAGTAGGTGAACTGCGCAATTCAGTTAAAGTGCTAGAGGCTAGAATAGAGGATGCAGAAGGCCGGTCGCACCAAAACAATGTAAGAATAATTGGAGTGCCGGAGAGGGCCGAAGGCCCGGCAGTAGACTTGTTTGCGGAAGACCTTATACTCAAACACCTAAAGCCCAAAGGCCTCTCAAAATCTTTCTCAGTGGAACGAGCGCACCGGGTGCCAGGGGCCTGGCTGAAGCCGGGGGCCCCGCTGAGACCTATCTTTGCCCGCATTTTTAACTTTAGGGACCGAGATGTGATATTGCAGACCGCACAAGTCTCTCCTCCAGTGAAAAGAGTTAATGGTGTTGTTTCCTTCTTTCCGGATTTTACAGTAAAGGTGCAGAAACAAAGACGGTCTTTCTTAGAGGTTAAAAAAGCCTTACGGGAAAAAGACTTAAAGTATACTATGCTGTTCCCAGCAAAACTATGTGTGTTTCGGAAGAAAAAACATGGTTTTTCGCTACACCGGAGGAAGCATGGGACTGGCTGGATGGTTGGAGAACTCCCAGGCACAGAAGAACCAAGGGGGGAAAGACTAAGGAAAAGGACGGGCTGGAATCCTCTGACACCCATAACAAGGACTTGACTGACCCGGCAGAAGACTCGCAATGATACGAAATAACGCTTGCAGGATTCAGTTGGGAGCTCCGATGCCCCGCTCAAAGCGTATGAGAAAGGCAGTGAGGCCCGAGCTGTACATGAACAGAGATCAACTGAATAAGAGGCAGATTTACTGATAAGTCATATTCTCATTTTTATAGACCTTAGGTTGAGATAGTGTAATAATGTTGATTGATGAGTAATAGCGGCATCAGGATTAGGTTGGATTGAGGTCTCCCCCTTTAAATAGGTTAATGTGTGTTAAGGGGTACAAAGGCACTCTGCATAGTTGGGGGGGCGGTCAGTTCTTAGTCCGTCATGCAGGGAGGCGGGGAGGGGGGATGAGATTAAGTTCTGTTAGCAATATTTTGCTTTATTGTTTTTCTTTTTACCGATCAGCGACAAATTGCATGTTGGAGACGATGCTGCGAGTCGAGGAATTGGGACGCACCCTCCCCTTCCCCCCCCACTTGAGGCCATATGACACCATCCAAGGGATTTAAAATTCTCTCCTGGAACGAGAATGGCCTGGGGGACAGAATTAAACGAGGGGTAGTCCTACAATACCTGAAAAGATATGCCCACAAAGTGGTCCTGTTGCAGGAGAACCATATCCAAGGAACACATTATGGAGCACTAAATAGCTGGGGATACAAACTGATAGCGCATGCAGGATACACCAGAGGTTCTAGGGGGGTCGGCATCCTAGTACATTCATCCTTCCCCTTCATAGTCCAAAAGATTACTCATGACAATAGCGGCAGATATGTGGCCGCCACAGGAATTTGGGAAGGGGATTTATTCAACCTAAACTCACTTTATGTCCCACCGCGCTTACTGACACTGTCGTGTAGTTCCTATAGTACCCATGCAGGACCTGCGCGTTTGGATAACATAAACTGTGGGCTTGGTGGCAGACTGGCTCTGTGCACCCCCACCGCAAATGTTAGCCTGTTTTGTATTAACTAGCTCGCATTGCCACGAGAATCTCTTCTTATCGGGGAGAGATTAGTTTCTGGCAACCTTAGATCATGACAACCCTGATCCCTCAGAATCGTGGAAACAATGTACTACTTTTCGCTCAGACACTCATGCTTACTTGTTCGGTTTGTCTCAGAGAGTTACACAGAATAAACAGTCTGGGCGTTTCAATAAGTATTTATTGAACAGTTGTTATTCTAGTGTAGAATATATGTGCTGCAACAACCAGCAGACAGTAGCAGAGATATATTATCAGCAGTACGATAAAAGTGAAAGGATAGCACAGTTCTACCATATTGCAATAATAATGGTTACATACATGAATATATAAAATGCATTATAAAAGTGCGCATACTCCTACGATGCCTAACTAGATGTACCTAAGTGTACCTAGCATGTGTGTAGGTCTAAAAGCCTAAGAGCCAAGAATCCCTCTAGGATTTAGTCGAACCCCATTACCTGAATAGAGAGAGTGTGGGACCCCGTCCTGGTCTCGATTTGGACACCCCGCAAGGGCTGTGTTAGACCGCTGTCAGCTGGAGCGACTGCATGCAGGAGCCTCAGCGTCTCTGGTCAGTGTGTCGGCATGGAAGTCTCGGTTCCCTCAATCCTACCGTGGCAAGATGCGGTGTATTTATACCCTAAAGTGTCTCGTTCCTCAGTATGGTGTGTATTGGGCTTTGTTAGACATGAGGAAGACGTCAGGGGTGAACTTTGTACATACACATTATGCAGGAGATGTAGCTGGTGAATGCTCATGCATAATTTATGAGTCCATTGTAGGCCTGTGTTCAGGAAAAACCCTTCAGTGTTCAAACCAGAGACTAGATAACGTTCAACCCTCAGTGTTCATTGTGTACTCTAGGGAACTAATGTAGGTGAAAGGTCATGCCTATATAAGGACATAGGAGATCATGACTATAATAGAGCATATACGATTATGACCATAATAGGGCATATACGATTATGTCTATATTAGGGCATATATGAACATGTCTATATTAGGGCATATATGAACATGTCTATATTAGGGCCTCTATATGAAACATAACACTCACTCCTCTTTCGAATTGGATGACAATGACCATACTTAAAATCTGGACAAATTAAAAAAAAATTTTTTTTTAAAAGCAGCCAAAAACATGGTCTTAAAAAATCGTTTAAAAAAATATGTTAAAAATTAGCTATTCATAGTCGCCACTTGAAAAAGTCAATTCTGTCCCACTTATAAAAGTTGCATCACTACAAGCAGAATAAGGCCATGCTTTTTCGAACGAAAGTGTCAATTTAGGAAATGTTCTAAATTTTGTTTGTTTATTTATGAAACGAGTGAAGAGGTCGAATTCTTTTCCAGGATGCGATGAGCCAATTCGAGATTAAGTGTCCTGGCTGGAAAATACAGCATTATCGGTGTTAGCTACTGCAGACGACGAGTCCAAAGCCTCACAGAGAACGTCAATCGCACATAGATGGAATTCAGCACTGCCAACAGTCGTTGCTGTGGCAGTTCGTGCGGCAGTTGTTGCCTGGGTGCCTGTGGAGGAGTCACCTAACCCAGCAGGAGCAAACGGCACCTGTGGATTCTCAAGGAATGCGTTCATCAGAATTGGAAGACGCAGGGGACAACGCAGAGCATGGGCCTTTAGGGGGTCCAGCATAGCATCCATGTCCGGAGGTGTATCTGATGGAACCGTTAAACAGAGATCCAACGCGCATTCTTCTCCGCAAAACAGGCATCGAAGAACAGGTAAGATGCAGTCCACCCAGACTGGTCTAAACGATAGAAACCAAGAGGCGTTCAATTCTCTTAGGCAAGGCATGGCCAGAAGCTGTACCATGCGTTCACGGTATTTCCGCTCCATGAGCGTGTTCGCCATTTCCTCGGAAATTGGGCCGTCCATTGCGTAGCAGTAATATTACAATCAGGACTCCTGCAATTAGGAACAGGATAAGCCCGAGACCTCCAAAGACGCTTCCCAATACGGAGTGTATAAAATTTGGGATAACTCCGAGGACTGTCTGAAAGGTGTTTAATAGTCCTGACCCTATGGTCTTAAATAGGTGTACAATACCGCTCGTATCGGACATATTGAAGCTACGACCCACCATTTCTGCGAAATGAAAGGGGCAGTTTGTATGTATAAGCGCTTGTATCTCAGTCGAGGTCCTTGCAACTTGAAGTTCAAAGGTTTCTCGAGCGGAGGTTAAAGGCACGGGTTGCTGTAAAAGCATGTCTTTCAGTCTGCTCAAAGTATCAAATCGTATAAAGGAAACATTCAACGAAGGCCACAGCAGCGCCTCCCTGACTGTGTTCAGTGGCGGAAACAATACTTGCATACAGCAAGTAACCCTGGAGTTAACGGTGACCAGATAGGCGACGCCCGGAAGCATCCCGCAGCAACCTTGATCATTTAGCATCAAGTAACTCCCATTCGAGAGCAGCTGGAAAACCGGCGTGATCATGGCCGCTGGGGTCCCTGACATGTGACAAGATAAGTTCGCTACTGAACCACTACATGCTCCATGCAGAGAAACATCCTGACACATGAGAGAACCGCTTAAAGCGTTCTTGCAGTTTGTACCACTCAGATACACTTCTCAATCCCCACTCCGGCATCGATAGCTATATGGTAACTCCCAAGTTTCCTTAATGTATCCCTTACCCATCTTTTCATATCTGCCTGCCTGTGCTCAAGGCAATATTGAAACTGAAAAGTAGTGACCGGTAGAGAAATTTGGCCATGAGTTAGCCATTCGGCCGATGGCGATTCTGCTACAGTGAATGGTAATCTGTCCAGTTTCTCAGTACGCAGCATTGTATATTTGGCTCCCCTTTGTGCCATTTCTGTCTGTTTATCCGTTAGATTGTATTCTGAGAACAGGGACGTGGTGTTTATAAAACGCCAGGGCACATAGCCTGCACGCAAAGATTGTAGCGTCCAGCTTAACATCATAATAGAACGGAACTGAGATTGCCCGTGTTGGAACAAGGCCAAATCTTGTTCTAATATGTCGATTGCCGAAGATACAATGTTGCCTAAGGAGTAAATCCAGGAGGTCAAAGTCGTTAACCCATTATCTACCACGGCTAATGCTTTTTCTAAGTTAATACGGTCTAATTCCCGGATCCTCTCTGCGGCCTCTTGTTGGGATATTTTCCAGTTTTCATTGTAATATGCATAAATGCCAGCATATATGAAACGTTTCAGACGTGATTTCCCAGGGCCTAATAAGAAATCCCTAAGATCCATGTCAGGTGTGAGTAAGGTCAAGTGATGTTTCACTTTTGTGAGTGTTGAGGTTTCTAGCCAATCAAGGCACAACTTCCCAACACTATAGGATGTCACTACCCCTGGGTGTTGTCTTTGTACATAGCGTGGATCTGGCCTATGGATACTAAGCCCTTTGGATGTATTCATAAGTCTCTGCTGACATTTGTTTGTGTCAATGGGCCAAATCAGCCATTCTGTCCAATCAGGGTCTGATCTGTTGTACTGGATAATGTCATATAGTCTTACCCCATGTGTAATTTAATTCTGCCCCCGCCCATCTGTGATGGTGTTGGAAACCCAGGCGAGTTCAGTTTCTTGTTCTTGGCTAGTCCAAGACAGGATGTTTGTTGCACAGTTTCATTTAGAAATATCATCTGCTGCAGAATGAGACATGCTCTAAAAAGCGCTTCTGTTCCCTGGACTTGCCAGTCCCTAGAACCCCAGATTGTTTTTAAATCTATTGTGTCCTTCCATAGGTCGAAACCCTGTGTAGACAACTGGGACATGAAGGGAGCAGAGTAAATCTGTTTGGTGTTTGTCAACATAATTTTCTGAGCTGATGTTTTTGCCACTTTGTAATAAAATGACGTTGGGTCAGGTGTGTTGAACCCTGAAAAATATGTAAATTTATGTGCAAAGGTTTGCGAGCTACCTTTCGGTGGTGTTGGGCAGTGTTCCCACTGGTGGTACTCAAATATATTTCTAGGTGTTATAGATTTGTGTAAGAAATGATGACCATAATGCTGGTAACAGTACAATGAATCATAGTCTGAAGTACCTTCTAACATTTCATTGTTCGGAAATGCTGCAGTTTTTTCTAAATCAGACATTATGTTATTCACAGTTTTAGAGTCCCAATCATCAGAAAATGTACTGGAGGTAATGATATCACTTAAAGAAATTTTAAATACATGTTTAAGCTTTAAAAGTTCAGTCGGACCGAATATATCGAAATCAATCTTGTCCCATACTATACTGTCCGGTATAGGAACTGCTGTGATATTCACTGAAGACAAGTCTCTTGGTTCACAATGTGAAGATTGGTGTGGCTTTAAAATTAAATTAACCTTTTGGGCTGTAGAGCTCTGTTGAAGGTATCGTCCATTAATAAGCATACTAAAAGTTATAATTAAACCTAGCCAGAAGATGAAAAATAGAATCCCAGTGATATACCATAGTTCTATCCAAGGTGACACTAGGTAAGTCTTTTTTAAAAAGTTCAGAAAGTCAATGAGTTTTTGTTTGCGTGATTTTTTGGCTGGCGTCATTTCCTGCTCGCTTGGATCCAGTGAAAACGTATCAAAGTTCATGAAGTAGCAAGAAGCAGTTCGATCAATTGTTGGAATCGCATCGGGATTTGTTGAAATCGGATTTTGCTCTTGACGAGGCATGTTGACGTAGACGTCTGTAGTCAGTCTGATTGCAACTTGGTGGTTAAGTTGATTTTCATTTTGAAGTCGAACTTCTTGTTGAAGTGGAACGAGTTTCATAGCATTGTTGCTTAGTCCTTCATTCAGTACAGGTGGCTCTTCAAACGTGATGAGTCTTTCTGTTTGAACTTCTTGGATTGTAGCGAGAGGAGGGCGTCTGCTGCTGTGGAGCCCACATGGCCTACTGTTTAGTATTGGCCACATAGTGTGGTTTGATTAAGTCGATTGAGACAAATCTTTTCTCCTTTTTCCCGGCAAAAGACTGCAGAAGTACAGTTCTTGTGCCTTGGATTGCTAGGACCGGTACAGCTGTTCTGTAAGATGGCCCAAATTCTTTCTTGTCTGCAATCTTCTCTCTGACCAGATCCCCGACTTTTGGGATCCAGACAGGTCTTGCCGTTACTGCCTTGACTTCCTCAGTGGCGGTCTGTTTTAAGTGGACGTTGCTTTGTTGTGTCCTGGATTCATTTAGATCCTGTAAAACAGCCAAACGATCATGGATATCAAATTGTTTTTCATCCGCCACTGCGCCTTCACACTCAAGATCAGGTACCCACATTCTTGTCCCAAATAGGACCTCGTAAGGAGTGACACCCCCTAGAGAGCTTCTTGGCTGGTTGTTAATTGCTCTTTGGACCCCATAAAGGTGACTGACCCAACTACCGCCCTTGCCTAATACCCTAGCTGTTAAAGATTGCTTTAAGTCACGGTTTTTCCTCTCCACAACCGAATTTCCCTCAGGATGGTACGGAGAGGAGTACCGCAATGCTACGCCCATTCCTTCCATGGCCTCTTTGTAAGCCCGAGAGCTAAACGCCGGGCCATGGTCAGAATGTAACGTGCCAACTGCATATGTGCCGATAAAGACTCGCAAATCTTTTATAACAGTTCGAGCGTCAGCCGAACTCTGAGGCCAGACCCATAGGAATCTAGAGCAGGAATCCACTGCAACCATGATATATTTCTTGGCCCCATCTGACTGTAAGGGGCCGCAGTGGTCCAAATATACACAAGCGAGAGGTTTGCCTGATTTCAACAATGGTGTCTGCGCTGGGCGTGCTACGGTGGAGCCTTTCAGCTGCTGGTAGATGTCACATTTCAAGACGTAGTCTTTAGTTTGTTTTGTTATCCCTGGCCACCAAAAGCGCTGTTTCAATAAAGAAATAGTTGCTATAACGCCTGTATGCGCAGAGCCCAAACCCTCATGTGCTGCTAGAATTAAACCTTGCCTACGATCCATATTTGGTATTACTCTATCCCCCACTCCAGGAATCTGAGCATATGGAATGTTGTGTGCATCTAACTTGTAGGAGTATTTGAGTGGAAATTTTTTAGGTACTGCTGTGCTGCCTTTGCGTGAAGCAATGACAGCTACCATAATCTCACCGTCTATCCTCGTTTTTGAACGAGTGATTGCAGCTACGGACGCTGTGCGTATAGCCCCCTTTGCGGCTTCATCAGCCAATGAATTCCCTTCAATGTGAACGCCATCACGCTGATGACTCAGTGTATGTGTCACGTGAGCCCTCGGTAGGTCGTTTTTCAACTCCACTACCTGTTCCCATAGCATTTTATGCTTAATTGTGCCACCTTTTGCATCTTTAAACCCGTTTTGTTCCCAATGATACAAGTATTCATTGTATGACTGTACACTGTAAAAGGAATCACACACAATTAGTGTGTGGAATTCGTGATCCGTATTTACAAGTGCCAGTATCAGTGCTTTTAATTCTGCCAACTGAGCGGTGCAGTCTCCTAGAGATTGCGTTTTAGTGCAACTTGGATGGAACTTTCCATCGTGCATGCGACCTTTAACGATTGCACACGCTGCGCTGTAAGCTTGCTTACTCCCTATGGCCGGTTGAGCAGATCCGTCAGTGTAAATAATGTATTCATACTGATCTAGAGGCAAAATCTCATTTGGTAGAGGATATTCTTGTTCGTATTGCAGAAATTCTTGTGTTTTAAAACTTGGATCAAATCTGTATTCAGCATCCGTTGCAGTAATAGAATAGCCCATTGTATCCATCTGGGATGTAAGGCTTTCGCATTTGGAATGCTAGCCTTTGTAACAGCCTCTATGGCTGGTACTGGGGTCACGACTATTATGCGCTTTCCCTGAGCCAGAGCTCTTTCTCTTGCTACAGCGGTCTGCACTGCTGTCAGGATTTTTTCTGTTGAATTGAAACGCATCTCTGCGTTTGTGTACAGGTGTGATTTGTATGCGATTGGTACCGTTTCACCTTCATTGAAGGTTAAGTAAGTGTACCCGCATTGACCCGCTATTACTTGGATCACTAAGTTGCATACATTTACGCGTCTGTAAGTGTTTTGAAGCTATCATGTCTTCTTGTAGTGAACGTAGGATGTTTGTATGTTCCTGTGTCCATTGTCTGACTGAAAAATCAGGTTTTATTAAGTCGTAGAAAGGTTTTACTCTTTCTGCGTAATCCAAAATGTATGTTCGACCAAAATTTAGCAATCCCAGAATTAATTGTAAATTCTTTAACGATTTTGGAAGTTGGAGCAGCGCACACTTTTCTAAAAAGTTAGCTGCTAGGCTTTTTCCTTCACTTGACAGCTCATACCCTAAGAACAGGACATTGAGATGGGCAATTTTTGATTTTTTGAAATTAAATTTATAGCCCTCAGAGGCGAATCCCATAATAATGGTGCTCACCGTGGTCAAGTGCCTTGGTAAGTCATCGTCCGTCAGATAAATATCATTCACATAGGACAATGCTTCTTCATCCAAATTTTGGAGTAACTCTGTTATCCTTGCTGAAAACAACCCCGGGCTATTCTAATACCCTTGGGGGAGTCGACAAAATTGCCATTGAGACCCTAGCGCTGAGAATGCGGTCAAATACCTGCTTTCAGGCGCAATATTTTGGCAGAAAATCCATTTGAGATATCAAGTGTAGTTTTGTATTTTTTCCGCACAATGTTATTCATTAATGCAGCACTGTGTGCTTTTTGGACAGCGAATGTCTTTGTGCATTTGTTTAAATGTCTGTAATCCAAAACTAGACGATATGTGTTGTCTGGTTTTGATATGGGGAACAAAGGATTGTTCATTGGTGAGGTGCAATTTTCTATCACCCCTTGGTATTCAAGTTGATCTAAGATCTCCCTGACCTGTTTTTTAGCTTCTTGCTTTATAGGATATTGCCTTTGAGCATTTGGTGATACTTTTAACGGGATCACGTGGTGGGTTGAATCCTCATCCCAACCAGAGGATTTTTGTACACAACCGCCCACTCCTGCGCATATGCATGTTTTAAATGTATGGGAACGAGGTCGGAAAAGGCTGGAAAAATGATCTCTTCTCCCCTGTGGCACTCCATGACAAATGCTGGCGGACAGTCTTGTTCTGCTAATAGAATGTCATAACCTGATGACAGATTTTTCCAAAAGAGACTTTTTATTTTTCTGGGTCTGTCCCCCTCCATCCGGAGTGTTATTTCATGTAACTTATGTGGGACACTTACCCGAGTATCAGGTGTTTCCACCGTGATATACTCACTCAACTCCGCTGTCACCAGAAATTCCTTCAGGTTCTGGCGAGCTATTGTTACTTCTGCCGCGCTGTCTAGCATCGTCAGAGCCCCTTCCCCGTTCAGAAGCTGTGTCCTCAGAATTCTGGGCATGTCTGATCTTGATACCTGCTACCTTCTTCTTTTTGAACTGAGGTTTTTGTTTTTGTTTATCTTCTTTTTTAGGTGCGTTGTCCGCAGCGCGTTGCGTGTCTCTGGACTTTGTACGCTCCTCTTGTCTTTGTTCTGACCGTCCTTCCCTCACAGAGTTTTTTTGATGAACTCTGAAAGGAACGAGAGGAACGTGTATCAGTATCCTGATACCTGTCAGGTTTCCTAATATTGTCCCTATTCCTGAGGTTATTCCTCCTTTCAGAGGACTCCTGTTGAGGAGACCTGCCTCGGGATTGAGATCTGCTGTCTTTAGACTTTTGTTGCTTTTTATTCTCCCACTTCTTTTTAGAAGAAGTAGGTGTCTGCTTTGTGGTGCCCTTTTCAGAACTGCCCACTAGTTGTGGTTTTAATGCTTTCCCACCTAAACTGTCTCTGCCTAATTCTGCATATGCATATTTTGGGTAGTTCGTGTTGTTGATCTACTGGACAGCACTCCCTTAGGCGTTGGAGGATCGCCACTGAAGCTGCTTCCCCCTTAATGTTAGCTAGTATTATGGCTGATACCTGTTCGTAGTTACCTAGTAACTTCATCCCTAAGTTAAGGGCAGGCTCTGCTCCGTACTCATTTTGTATCTGTCTCAATACGTCAGGTACTACTGCTAATGACGGAATACCATGCGTTCTGGTATATATGGCAGCAAAGACTGTACCCCAAGAGGTGCAGTCCTCTATTTGTGGTGTGATCCCCATGGGCAAGCAGATTGTTAGTATTCTGTGTTTATCACGGGTGGTAGTATTCGGGAATACTGCCTCAAGCTGAGTTATTTTCTGAGCTATCCAGAATGGTATTTGTTCGCGTTTTGCGGGCATTTTGCCCATTACCACGTGTAATGTTTGAGGAGTAATTTTATTTCCTGTACCCTGAGCTGGAGTACTATTTGCTGCACCTGGTGCAGGTTGGATTGTTAAAGTCCTCATGACAAATTGTGTCAGGTTTCTGTAGATTTTAATTAAATCTGTGTGTTGTACGAGTAAGTCTCCTGGTGGCATTGTGGCAATGTCAGGATGTGGTGTGTAGGCCGCTAATATTGGCCATGTGGCTCCTTCTCCTCCGAGTGGGCCTAACCTTACTCTTCTTCGTACGTGGGGTAGGGCGCCATTAAACCAGTAATAATGTTCCTGGTAAGTGAGTGGAATCTCTATGTCCTCAAACGGACAATATTCCGGTGGTGCATCTCCTTCTATATAGTAGTGAAATGTCTTTGTTGTTGCATTTGCTGCTGGGAATTTAATCCATGAATAGAATACCTCTGTTTTGTTTGATTCGTGTGCCTCAATAACGAAAACTACCATGCCACCACTAGCTTGTAAACCATTTTCTAATAGTCTTAGGGTGACTGTCATTCTGAATTTTGGTGCAATCTGTATTGCATCCGTAGGATCTTCTCCTTCTTCTGAAAAATTCAGTTAAACTCTCTCTGCCCTTACCTCGGCATCAGTCATGTTTAGAGGAAGAAGTGTTCCAAGGGAACTAAGATAAGGTGTTATGCACAATTTTAGGAACACTATGTCCTTTCAAGCTTGAATAACCAACAGCCAATAAATAGTATTTTTGTACTACTCAGCTGCGGCGGATTTTGTGCCCACCCACTCCAGACGTCTCTGGGGTTTTGTGAGTAGGTTCTCTGAGAATAGCACGACTGAACTACTCAGATTCTACTGTTAAATAAGTACCCAACCCACGTTGGTAGCGCCATGTCGTGTAGTTCCTATAGTACCCCTGCAGGATCTGCGCATTTGGATAACATAAACTGTGGGCTTGGTGGCAGACTGGCTCTGTGCACCCCCACAGCGTATGTTAGCCTGTTTTGCATTAGCTAGCTCACAGTGCCGCTAGAATCTCCTCTTATCGGGGAGAGATTAGTTTCTGGCAACCTTAGATCATGACAACCCTGATCCCTCAGAATCGTGGAAACAATGTACTACTTTTCGCTCAGTCACTCGTGCTTACTTGTTCGGTTTGTCTCAGAGAGTTACACAGAATAAACAGTCTGGGCGTTTCAATAAGTATTTATTGAACAGTTGTTATTCTAGTGTAGAATACATGTGCTGCAACAACCAGCAGACAGTAGCAGAGATATATTATCAGCAGTACGATAAAAGTGAAAGGATAGTACAGTTCTACCATATTGCAATAATAATGGTTACATACATGAATATATAAAATGCGTTATAAAAGTGCGCATACTCGTACGATGCCTAACTAGATGTACCTAAGTGTACCTAGCATGTGTGTAGGTCTAAAAGCCTAAGAGCCAAGAATCCCTCTATGATTTAGTCGAACCCCATTACCTGAATAGAGAGAGTGTGGGACCCCGTCCTGGTCTCGAGTTAGACACCCCGCAAGGGCTGTGTTAGACCATTGTTAGCTGGAGCGACTGCATGCAGGAGCCTCAGCGTCTCTGGTCAGTGTGTCGGCATGAAAGTCTCGGTTCCCTCTATCCTACCGTGGCAAGATGCGGTGTATTTATACCCTAAAGTGTCTCGTCCCTCAGTATGGTGTGTATTGGTCTTTGTTAGACATGAGGAAGACGTCAGGGGTGAACTTTGTACATACACATTATGCAGGAGATGTAGCTGGTGAATGCTCATGCATAATTTATGAATCTATTGTAGGCCTGTGTTCAGGAAAAACCCTTCAGTGTTCAAACCACAGACTAGATAACGTTCAACCCTCAGTGTTCGTTGTGTACTGTAGGGAACTAATGTAGGTGAAAGATCATGCCTATGTAAGGACATAGGAGATCATGACTATAATAGGGCATATACGATTTGACCATAATAGGGCATATACGATTATGTCTATATTAGGGCATATATGAACATGTCTATATTAGGGCATATATGAACATGTCTATATTAGGGCCTCTATATAAAACATAACAACACCGCTACTTCTGAAACTGGGGGCGCTGCTTCTTGAACTCCCAGTAGGCAATTTGATAATGGGGGGGGACTGTAATTCTGATCTCTCCTCTGAAATGGACCGCTGGCTGATACGACCATAGGAACACGTGGGAACTAATCTAAAAGACTTCCTGTCAGCCTTAGGCCTTATAGACCTTTGGAGGACACTCAACCCCACAACACAGCAATACACCTACCACTCGGGTGCCCATGGTACCCTTTCTCGCATTGACTATACCTTTACATTGGCACATTTAATCCCATATTTCAACAACCTACATCACCTGGCACAAGGTATCTCCGATCACTCCCCAGTGTGTGTACATTATAACTTAGGCTCCACCAATCGCGCTTACCAAGGGAAATTAAACCAGTGGTATCTTAAAATACCCCATATCCGTGTTAAACTCCACGAAGCCACGGATAATTACATAGCAGAAAACGAGGGCACGGTGGACTCTGCCAACATCCCCTGGGAAGCCTATAAAACAGTAATTAGAGGACAAAGGGATCTCCCTGATAACAGGTCACAAGAAGGAAAAAAGGGCTAAGTTAGAAAATTTAGAACATGAGTTACAAGATCTAGAATAAAAATTATTACAGGATAGTACTGATTTACTGCAACATTGCCTTCGGCTTAAATAGAAGGAATTTAGAGATACAGCAGAAGAAGCAGCTAAGGCTAGATACCGCGTAACACAACATAATTTATACGATGTGGGTGATAAGGCAGGGATAATTGCTGGCTTGGTTAGATAGAAGAGAGGGTGCAGCGAGATGGGTATATGAGAATAAACGGGAAGATGGTGCCATGGCAAGGCAAGGAGAGGAAATTGCAGAAGAATTTGCGTCGTACTATAGTCAAGTCTATGGGGCCTCACATTTGGTCACAACGGAGGAAGATCGAGAACTACTAACTCATTTACCCGTACAAAGGCTGGTAGAGGCAGATAGAGCAGCCCTAGAGGCAGAAATAACAGAATGTGAAATCACTCAAGCAATTGGGGCGCTGAAATCAGGAAAAGCGGGAGGCCCTAATGGTATACCGATCGAACTATATAAACAGCTTCAAAGGTTGCCCCTTTGCTCCTCCGAATGTTTCAGGAAAGCAGTGATCTAGGCACACTACCCAGAGATCAGAGAATAGTCAACATAATGGTTATATACAAAGCAGGTAAACCCAAGGAAGAGAGTTCCTCCTATGGACCGATATCACTTTTGAATGCAGAAGTGTAAATACTGGCCAAGTTATTAGCAACCCGTTTGACTAAGTTTCTACATTCCCTCATTCATCCGGACCAGTCCGGTTTCATGCCAGGGAGAAACACGGCATTGAATTTGGGAAGACTCCATGGAGTCCTGCGTAGAGCAGCCACAATAGAAGAAGCGGTAGTGCTCTCATTAGACGCCCAAATGGCCTTTGATACCATCGAATGGCCCTTTATGTATGCGGTGCTGGAGAAACAAGGCTTTGGATCGTAATTTCTATCCTGGCTGCAGCTACTATACTACCACCCGCTTGCCCAGGTGATCATCAATAATAACATATCAAGGCTCTTTGAGTTATACCAGGGAACTAGACAAGGATGCCCGTTGTCCCCATTGATATTTGCTCTAGTGTTGGAACCTTTAGCGGTCTGGATTAGGGGGGACCACATGATTAGGGGGCTAAAATGGACACCAGAATGGGAAGTTAGAATATCGCTATATGCAGATGACATCCCGTTATGTATAGCAAGTCCAAAGACAACCCTTCACAGGATACTGCATATATTTGAACTCTATAGGAAGTACTCTGGATATACGATAAATTGGGAAAAATCATTACTATATGTCCTCTCGGGGACCACACCACCCCCAACAAGAGGAAGTGAGATACCTATAGCAATTGAGGGATTTAAATACTTGGGTATTTACGTCACTAGGGATCCAATAGTCTTTTATGAGCTCAACCTAGAACCCCCACTCCGTGGTCTACATTCGGATGTACAGCACTGGAGATCACTCCCACTATCGCTTTTGGGCAGAGCAGCACTGTTCAAGATGATGGCCCTGCCACAGTTTCTTTACGTGCTACATAACACACCCTTTCGGATTTCCCACACATACTTTCAGACAATTGAAGCGTCCGTTCGATTGCTTTTATGGGACGGCAGTTCCCCAAGAATTTCTCCATAAAAACTTACGAGGGGATGGTACGATGGAGGAGCGGTGATCCCAGCTTTGCGTAAATATTACTGGGCGGCCCAAATCACGGTGGTTAATCACTGGGTGCACTACCCTCAGGAGGACCCCGCATATAAAATGGATCGCCATAATATGCAACCAGGGGGTACTTGAGGAGAGAAAGCAGAATCCTTTTTTGAGCCCACCGCCACTACATTGAGGATTTGGAAAGAGGCACTTACAGCTCTTGGGTGGAAGGGTAGGCTCACTCGAATGACGCCACTGTGGGACTCGGCATGTTTGGGACTCTTGGGAAAACATGGAGGATTTCGGAAGTGGGACTTGATTGGCCTCTCCACGCTAGGTGATCTGGGCAAAAGGGGACATCAAATCGTTTGCAACACTGCAGCAAGAATATCAGTTAGCACCATCAGAAATCTTTAGATACCTACAAGTGAGACATGCACTAAGGGCTAAACTTCCACGGGGAGAGGAACTTCTGGATCCCTCTCCACTGGAAGATAGGGTACTAGACGAACGCCTTGAGAAGCAGGCGACGTCTTTGATATATCGGAAAATTATGAATAAATCCACGGATCCCTTGCTGACCCTTCGGGTTCGCTGAGAACAGGACCTGGGGCAGATGGAAGATGAGGACTGGATGGAAGCTCTAGCCTCGCCCAAGGAAGTAGCCATTAGATCACGGTTTAGGCTGATACAATTAAAAATACTCCACAGATCATACATTGCCCGCAAAACCTTGGTAAAATAGGTAAGCACGATCTCCCAAGTTGTATTAGGGGGTGTGGACAGGAAGGCTCCTTCTTTCACATCATATGGGACTGCCCAGCTATACAGATATATTGGGAAAAGGTGATATCTTGCGTGCAGGAGGTACATATGGCAGTAAGACAGAAATCAGCACGGTGGTGTCTCCTAAACATCTGGAGCGCAACAGAGCTTACCAGCAAGGAACGCATTTGGGTCACATTGGGCTGTATGGTGGCTAAGCGGAATATTGCAAGGTTATGGGGTGCCCAGGCGACTCTGGAATTGACTGAGTGGGAAAAAGATATGGACTGGTGCATGATAGCTGAAAAAACTGTACACCAAAGTAGGGGCTGTCCAGATAAATGGACTAAAGTTTGGGGGAAATGGAATTAATACAGAGGCATGATATGTACACCTATACCACCATCAAGGCAAAGAAATCAGATAATAATGGATGGGGAAATGGGTGGGGGGGAATGTGATCAACGAGATCCTGGAAATGTATATTCCGGCTGACGAGAATTCCTCGGCTTAGTGTTGCCTTCATGACATGTAACACAATACTGAATGTATATCGAATTGCTGATCGTTGGTTGTGTGTTTTCTTGCTTAATAAAAAGATTATTAAAAAAACATATATATGGATATCTGGGAGCCCAACATCCTACTGAAAGCCAACTGAAAATTGATTGGCTGCCAACACTTCAACCAGGAAGGGTACAGGGTAGAAACACCCTGAACCTCTAGGCCTCTTGGGGAGGGGGGGGGTCAAAAAAAGCATTTTTTAAAGCATTTTCATCAGGATCCGTGGATCCGGATGAAAATGTAAAGAAAATGAATGCTTTGTTTATTATGGCCCCCGGGTGGGCCAGGTCCCCAGGGCATTATGCTAATATAGGAGGGGGTGCACGGGCCCCCTCTCCAGGGGCTTTTTATCAGTAATGTAATCAGTGATGTCACTGACCATGTCATGAGTGATGTAATATGTGAGGTCATAAGCAGTGCATTGCAGTGGTGTAAGTTATAGTTAGCTCAGCTAACTATAACTACTGAATTTCACTGGTCTTGTACGAGTGAAACCTGAGCCTAACTAGAACATGCCTGTAACCTTTGGTTTTTTCAGTGAATATCATATTACCCTGACCAAAGTACCCCCAGTATTTCTTATAATCCACTTAACTTTTGTTTTTTGTCAAGGTCTTCTGAACTGGCATTTGGGAGGCTACCGTTTTAAGACATAGCTACAAAACCATAGGCAAGTGAATGTCACCATCAGTAAAGCCACCAATAGAAGCAAAACGGCTTTCAAGAAAATTAAGCACTGCCTCAACCCCCTGTGCGACTCACCTATTCCTCACCACAGAAAAGTGCAATGCCATCAACATCTTCTTCAGTGAAAATATACAGATGATCTAACAGCACATCAACTATACCAAGCCTGCTTCATCTCATATACCCACTCCTTACCGTGGAATCCCTTAATGATCAGCCTTCAAAGCTTTTTCGCTCCCAGATCTGGCTGCCATCTTCAACTGCCTCAGAGCCACTACTTATGAGAATGATGTGTTACCATTGGCATTCATCAAAGCTCTCTCTGGTCCTCTTGACCACAGATCAAGATGACCCCTGCCTCCTGATATTGATGGAGTTATGGAGTTCCTTCAACACAGGCAACCATTCCAATCTCATATGCACCCTCGAGTCTCCAATGGGATTAACTAGCAATGTCCTTTCATTGGTTCTTCGCCTACCTTCCCAACCCACATCAGTTTGCTCACATGAGCACCTCAAGGTCACAAAACATCCCTATTATGTATGGAGTCTCTTAAGGTTCCATACTGTCTTCTGTCACCTTAAACCTTTACATTGAGCCACTTGGTGTTATACTCACAGATAACAGCACTAATATTTACTGACATACCGATGATACACAAAACTACTTGAAAGTCTACTCTGCTTCAGACATTCACCACCTCAAACACTTCTTGCACATCATCCAAGCCTGGATGCTCAGCACCTACCTGAAGCTCAACCCAACAATGACAGAATTCCTGTTCTTTGCTACGAACAACAAACAATATACAGTATAAACCTGGCTCAATGACATGAACCTTGATGGCTTTGAAACCCCAACTCTCACTAAATGCCAGTCACCCTGGGCACCAACCTCACCCTCAAGGAACACATTACCAAAAATACAAAGATGGCCTGGTACCAGCTCTGTCTTCTGAAGAAAGTCAAACCATTTCTTCCAGAAAGTGATTTTAAAACTGCTGTGCAAGCCCTCCTAGTCTCGTATGTGGATGGTGGTAATTCCCTACCCCATGTCCTCCGAAACTCCTCACTAGCCCTCTTTAGAGGCACCAACACACCACAGTATGTTTTATCCAGGGCCAGAAGAAATATGATCACATCACCTCCATCTTGATGAAACTCCATTGGCTTCATTTGCCAGCCCACCCATGTTCCGAACCAGCTGCATCGTTTACAAAGCCATCAAGATCAGCAACCCTGCTTATCTTACAGACAACCTCACCAACTCTGGTCGTTCTCAGCACAGCCGTAGCTAGGACTCCATCAGACTACAGACTAAAAAAGTTAAAAAGGTAAAAAACAAGACAACAGGCTTTTTTCATCTATGCACCCAGGATCTGGAACAGCATCCATCAGGACCACTCATATGCTGCTCCACTTTAAGAAAGAGTTGAAGACTCAGCTCTTTAAAGAACACTACATCACAGGGCATGAACCGTTCACAACCCAATTTCCTCTCCTATTGCTCACTCATTTTAAGCTTGCCTTTGATCATGTATAGAACTCCCCTGCCTTATGGCTAGGTTCACACTACAGAAATTCCATATAAATACATACATACATACATACATACATAATATTTATGTCACTCCATTGGCGAAACTCATTCATTCACATGGTTTCTCTGCAATTTGCTACGCGGATGACACACAAATAGTGGTATCACTATCATCCGAGCCAGAGGATGTGGCAAAGAAGTTTAACAACTGTATGGCTCACATCATCAGATGGAAGCAGGAAAACTGTCTAAAGTTGAACACCGAAACAACCGAGGTCCGACTATTTGGAAGTGACCCCTCGTTCTGGAACAACTCCTGGTGGCCGGGTGTCGCCAGACCGTGCCCATCCCCTGTTCGGAAAGTAAAAAATCGGGAAGTTGCACTAGATGATCAGCTGTCCTTTTCAGATCAGATCAATCACATCACATCTGCCTGTTTTTACACCTTGAGGATTCTAAAAAAGATCTTTCCTTTCATCCCATTGGACTTACAAAGAACAGTAATTGTTACTTTGGTTTTATCGAAGATACACTATTGTAATGCTCTCTATTTGGGAGTACAAAAGCGGATGCAGTGAAGCTACAATCGCTTCAAAATGCAGCAGCCCGTTTAATACTAAAAATCCCCAAATTCAGTTCCGTTTCAAAAGCATCAGGGATCTGCACTGGCTGCCGGTGCAGGCTAGGGTGAAATATAAGGCTCTGTGCATTATCCCCAAGGCCCTCCATGGCTCCGGCCCTGTTGATTTTCAGAAATCCCTTAGGTGTCCTGGAAGCAACCTCAGATCATCCATTGCTCGACTGCTGGTCATCTCCAGGGTCAAGACGATAAAGAGGCCAGAAGCTTTTTTCATCTGGCCAGTAAAATGTTGAACACCATGCCACTTACCTTGAGGTCTCAAGCTAGTAGGCTGGTGTTCAAAAAATCTTTAAAAACCTGGCTATTTGTTTCAGGGGTCTAAGCTTTTTGCCTACCTGTTCCTGCTGAATGGTAATGGCACTCTTAGCGCTAAGACGCCTCGGCATTCATACGCTTTACAAAAACTGTATTTACTTACTTACATACATATGTAGGCTTCAGTGCACAGTGGGGGCAGATTGAATGTTGAAGGGGGCTGTTAGGTCCATTGCTGAAAGTGTGCCCACTGTTTTAAGAAAAGTCTCTGTGGGAAAACACCAATTAAACAACTTAAAGGGCTACAAGGCCATGCTAACAACAATTCTGAGCTATACAAGGATCAGGTAATATAACACAGTACACCATAAAATAACCTAAACGTATTGAAGTTTTCTGAGGGTCAAACAGCAATTATGAGTAGATTATTGAGCTGTATGAGGCGTTGATGTGATAGCTGTGTAAGGGTCTGTTGAAGACTACGCAAGGGTTCCTTGAGGACTGTTTAATGAACTTTAGAGGGATTTGTGATGGACATCTTGAGTAATATGTGGCTATTTAGTGGACTCTGTCATGTCTTATGGGTCAATGTTGTGTCATGCTATTTTCTTTTACAGCCATCATGCTCCCAAAGGCAGCTTCAAAGCATTGCTCGGAGTATGTGTGGTGAGGGTTGGAGGCAGTGTCAGCCCGCAATGCGGCTGAATAGTGGAGTGGGCACACAAGCACACACTCACTTTTACCCATCCACTTGCAACAGCATACATATGCTCACACTCACCCATCAAAATGCACACTCACTCCTACCTGTACATTCACAAGGCAACACACACTCACTCACCATTCACAAGCACATACACATTCACACACCCATTCACAGCATGCATGCGCAAATACTTATACATTCATACATACACACATGCATCCAACATTCAACAAGCACTTACCTGGCCGCTGCGGTAACATCAGATGGTGGGACGGAGCAGCAGAAAACATGATGGCTCCTGGAGGCTTCAGGGAAGGAAGGGACTGATGGAAGATCCTGACTGCTCCTCTTATTGGCAGACCTTGTCATGGGTCCTCCAATGAGAAGAGGACCTTCACTAACTCATCACAGAGTGGGATGGAGTCAGTGAGAGTTGCTGTCCCTACCTCACTCTGCAACAAGGCATCACTGATTGACAGTCAGCCCTGGAAACCTAAAAATTGAGCACCCAGCACTGAATCTTTTGGCGAAGCTCCCCTTTTACATGACTTTACCGGGCTGATGCGGACATGCCATCAGGGCTGTGAAAACTTCAGACTAGTAAAGCTTGGCTCAGACCGCCAGGTCCCTGCACATTAGCACATTTAAACCACCTGGCTGCTGACCTGAACATGATGAGTGTCTGTCAGGCTGACATTTCCTCAGCATGACAGACACTCATCATGCATGAAAAAAGGAGAATGGTGGGGCCCTCCAACCTTAATCAAGGGCCGTGCTTGGTTGGAGGATAGGTTGAGATGGCTGAAAGGTAGTTGTGCCACTCTGGTTGCTTGTATAGTGCGCACATGATGCTACTTCAGAGATTTGCCAGGAACAGAAGAGCTAGGCATGGGACAGGAAAACAGACAAGAAAAAAGACTAATGGCACAGAGAGCATAAAAGGGATATTACAGTGCTTGCCTTTCCTAGTCAGCTTGTCCGACATGAAAAGGCTGTCCGAAAGAGACTTTGGGGGCCCCCAGGAGGGCCCCTTCATCCTGCTGCCTCTGGTTGGGGGCCGAGGGGGTACCTAAGGGACCACCCTGTAAAACCCTGCACTGTGTGACTGGCACCGTGGGGTGCCTGACACAGGGTGCAGAGTTTTACACACACACCCCATTTTCCCGTAGGAGCCTAAGTTGTTGGTCGGAACACGGGCTCCGATAGAGAACAATGGGACTCCAACCAAACAGTGTTCGGTTGCATTGCAATCGGTCAGGCGGAACCACTGACCGCGAGTCGGTCGGTTCCCGAATCCGAGACGGTGTCGGTCGGAATCTTTCCACCCGACATCGTAATGAGGCCCGAAGTCGGGTTTCATGTACCAATTAATTTGCTACCTCGAAGTAATACATTTGGTGGTCCCAAATGGAGTTAGTATTTAGATGTATGGGCTAGTGTAATTTCATGTTAGCCAGCTTTGCTCCAGTGAAAATGACAATTGTGAGTTTTCACTGTCAAGACATGTAACACATAAAAGGAACATGTCCTTCTTCTTAATATTTGGCACCCTGCCTTATGGGATGCGAAGGCCTTCTCTAGCAGTGACTCGAAAAAGAAGAGTTTTGACCTGGGAAAAGGGTTTATTTTGCTATGTCAGATTGGCTGTTTCAACTCTAACTCTAAATTAATAATTATCTGTAACTCAACCCCAATACTAACCCTAACACTAATTATTAAGAAAATTACATTTTTAAACTCAATTAAATTAAATAAGCAAACTTTACCATTTTATTTCAATAAATAATTTTAAATTAATCCTTCCCTGTTAGTTACATGAAATTCTATTGTACTTCCTAAATAGATGTAATCACATTCTCTGTATTAGAAATCTCTGTTGTGGTTGCATTGATGTAGTGGCAATAATGTAGTGACCCATCAATTTACTACCACCGATGCTGCTGGGGAACACTACGATTTGAGCCAATGCACACTTAGGCATCTTCCAAATAACAATCTATGTGAATCTCAATTTGATGCTGACCAGCACTTTGTTCGTAAGAATGGCATCTACAAGCTCACCTACATAGCCCCCAACAATCTCTCTGACATCCTATTGCACAACCTGGAAAAACACCCAAACTGCCCTGGTCATACCCAAGCTGCCCTGTGCTGTCTCCAAGTTACAGTCTTAGTACCTTCTATTCCCCTCAGCAGGTAGCTGGGAAGCCTTCTCTTCAAGAGTTCAAAAAGTGATGCAATGTCATCTAGTGCCATTGAAAAGACTAAAAGTGATTACTGCCTCACTCTCCATAACATTGTAAATATGTATATTTCACATATGTAGGTCACATTAGATATAGAAACTTTATGTTTTTTAGATGAGTGTTTGACTTTGTTGATGAAAGCCATACAACTAGTGCAACTAATTAACATAATTGTTTCTTTTTGGCTGTATATTAACCCACTGTACCTCCTTTACTGCTTTGTAAAACATTTCTCATCTAAATGTTATTGATGCTGAACAAATAAAATAAATAAATGAGGAAAGCCAGCAAACCTCGGGGAGGACTACAGGCGCCATCATCCACAGTGGCAGGGAACCGCCACACCCACACGCCCATATTTCAGCACGCCAAGTCAGCGCTAAAAGCAGCACCTGTGTCCCGCAGCACAAAGAAAGCCAGCAAACCTCGGGCAAGAATACGGGCGCCATCATCCACAGCGGCAGGGAGCCGCCATGCCCTCACGCCCGCATACTAGGCCCCAGAACATCACTTTGGGCAAGGTTCTCCTTGCTGTAGAATACAGGGCCGGGGGCAAGGCTCCCAGCCCCGATGGAGTCCCGGTCGATGCCTTCAGAGCGATGTAGCCCCATTTTGACCCAAGTGTTTTATGCGGCTTCTGAGGGCACGATCCCTTCCAGCTCGGCCGATTCAATCATAGTGCCTATCTTTAAGAAGGGGGAAAAATCTGACCCAAAATGTTACTGCCCCATCTCCCTCCTGGATTCCTCGGCTAAACTGATGGGCAGGGTTCTTCTGCAGAGATTAGAGCAGGGGGCAGTGGACAATTCTATCCTATCAGAGGCCCAGTATGGATTCAGGAGGAGGTCAGGGACAGTGGAGCAGTGTGTGAATCTTGACCTGCTTATTGGGAAATACACTAAGGCCAAGTCAGGGTCCCTCTACTTATGTTTCCCTGACCTCAGCAGCGCTTTTGATTTGGTTGATCATTCGATTCTCTGGCTTACCTTGCTCTCACTTGGAGCCCCTGAGAATATAGTCCTCTTTCTGTCCCAGCTGTATGACCATCCGTCTGCTAAGGTTTTAGTGATGGCCCCAATAGGGAATGTTCCCCTTCATTTAAAATCAAAAGGGGGTGTTGACAGCATTGCGTTTTGGCACCTTTTTGTTATCTCTTTTTATTAATGGGGTCGATGATGCCCTTCAGGCTCTGCGCGCCGATGCTTCCATAGTCGCCGTGTTGTACATAGACGATGCTGTGCTGTTGTCAAGGACTCCCATCGAGTCCTTGACAACAGCAGAGCACACTGCAGAGTGTGATGGACACATTTGATGATTTTATGGAGGCCAGGAAAATGAAGATCAATAAATCTAAAACTTACACGATGGTATGTGGGAAAAAATACAAAAGTACAGGACCTTCTATATTAGGGGCTCCCCAATTGAGAGGGTGAATTAATTTTGTTATTTGGGAATCCTATTCTCTAATAATGGCTCATGGACCCAACATATACAAAATGCCCGCTCGAAAATGAGCCGAGTTTACAAAGGAGTCTTAAGGTTCTCCCACAAACGTGGCAGCCTCCCAGTTAAGGAAATAATCACCATATACAACGCTAGAACGTTGTCGGCAGCCATGTATGCTGGAAGCCTTTGGGGCTACCCTGCAGCCCCCTCCAGGTTGAAGAGCCTGTTTTTCTTAGCCATTTGCTGTGTACTCCAGCCTCTGTACCATCTTTCATTGTTCATAAGAAGGTTGAGCTAACCCACTTGGAGGACTCACTTTTGCTGACGCCTCTACTACTTTGGTACTCCATTTGGGCAAAAGCTGAAACATGTTATACTAAATCAATTATTTTGGTTTGTTTAGCATTAGACCATGCTTTTAAAATCCCCTGGCTCTCTTACATTCATAAAACTTCTAAATCACTATTTAAGTTGCCCGTGCCGCATGATCCATATAGTATGCTAGCTCTTGACAAGAGTGAAATTAAGCCTTTCATTCTAAGGGGCCGGTTTTGATGTCAGACGGACCTGAGTCCGTCCGACATCGATCTGGAACTGGGACCGACCGACCGACCTCCTGTGGCCGGTCCCAAACCAGCAATTAGGATGCGACCAAACACTGTTCGGTCGCAATACTATTCTTTACTATGGGAGCATGCATTTCGACCAGAATGCATACGCTATTGTAAAGAGCTGAGGTGCAGTTCATACCTGCACCCGGTGGCAGCCACCTCATGGTGACTGCCACCGGGTGCAGGGATCAACCGGGGGGCACCATGGGAGGCCTTGCACCCATGGGGGCCCTGCTGGGGCCCCCAAAGTCGACTTCCCACAACCTTTCTGTGTCGGAAAGGCCGGCACAGAAAGGCTGTGGGAATCCGCCATCGTAATCCCTTGGGCGGAAAGAGCCGCCCTTGGGAATACTGGTCCCTTTCGGAATGGCAGACGGGTTCTCCGAGCCCGATGTAAACCATTCAGAAATCCTGTTTGGATTCATTTCCGACCGGCTCCATCAAAATGGGTCGGCCAGAAATGAATCCAAACAGGAGATTACGATTTCCTACGGCATCGTAAGCGGCCCCTAAGTGTTAGTTACGAAAATACAGCCTTTATTGAAGCAAAGAAACTTACGGTTGTTTCTTACATGTTTAATATTTCTCAGGAGGGTTACAAACCATACTTGACTTTTGTGACTAATACCCAACGTCTGCTTTGTTCTAACTCCGTTGCGGTTGAGCTTAGCAATTTTTTTTGTTTCCTTCCCCATTATGAAGCAACGGCCGTCGGACATGAACCCATGCGATGGCACTGCGAAGCAAAGCACTCAGCAGTTTATTTTATTCTGAAGCTTTTATGATGGTCTAAGGAGATATTATCTGAAACCAATTCTCCTTGCGCAGAATATTAGGGACTATAACGCTGCCTCAAGATACGTGTGTGCACTGGAGGCTCTCTCTATATGCCTTAGCATTGTTCTCTATACATTGGCACAATTTGAATTAGGAAAAGTGTTTCATTTTAATTTATAGTATGCTGTTGGAGCTGGGGATTTTTAACTGTACTGTTTTTATTCTGTATACTGTATAGATATTTTATATGTTTTATATTTATTATACATTGTTTTTGAACTTTTATGGCTTATCACGATTGAGCCGAATAAAGATTTGAATCGAATTGATTACTGCCCCACTCTCCATAACATTGTAAATATGTATATTTCATATATGTAGGTCACATTAGACATAGAAACGATAGGTTTTTTAGATGAGTGTTTGACTCAGTTGATGTTAGCCATCCAACTAGTGCAATTCATTAACATAATTGTTTCTTTTGACTATGTTAACCCACTCCTCCAACTGCTCCCACTTCTCCCACTGCTCCATGTATCTCCTTTATTGGAGATAAACTATACTAGCGCCATGTATATAGGTTGCCCTATCTCTGAGTTGCCTCTTGGTGTTATTGACCTAGATAACTAGATTAGAATAGACATTTCCATGAATGCCTGTCCTCCCCAAGTATGTTTTTTTACAAACAGCCCCTGAAGTTTACAATCAGAGATCTGCTTCATGCTCTCTACCTAAATATATATACGTACACTAAATAGAGATATTTGCTGGCATACTCCCCTTAAATAAACAAGTATATACAGGTATTCGTGAATGTATAGACGCATGTATACATGTTTATTAGCATTATTTCCAAGACAATGTTTAATACAGATAACATATAATCATATACAACATTCAGTAAATTAGTAAATCGTAAAAAGGAAAAAATAAAATAGTCACAATTAATAACAGATTTCATCTAAAATCAACTGCATAAATAAGTTCATAAAACATCAGACAAAAGCACATGTTCAATTGGCAAAGCTCTTTTTAAAAAAGCAACTTTATATGAAGTATCATTGCTACCAAGACGTCAAAAGAACTCATCTTAAACGAAAAATAGACAATGCAGCAGAACAATTTTACCAAGACGTCAAAAGAACTCATCTTAAACAAAATAGACAATGCAGCAGAACAATTTTACCAAGACGTCAAAAGAACTCATCTTAAACAAAATAGACAATGCAGCAGAACAATTTTACCAAGACGTCAAAAGAACTCATCTTAAACAAAATAGACAATGCAGCAGAACAATTTTACCAAGACGTCAAAAGAACTCATCTTAAACAAAATAGACAATGCAGCAGAACAATTTAACCAAGACGTCAAAAGAACTCATCTTAAACAAAATAGACAATGCAGCAGAACAATTTTACCAAGACGTCAAAAGAACTCTTCTTAAACAAAATAAGAAGATCAGGAGATCACTGAAATTAATGACTTTACCACAAGACCGAGGGGGCTGGCCGTCCCTAACCTTCTGTATTACTATTGGGCTATAACGTTGCAGCAAATGACCATATTATTGAGACCCAAAATATGGACGGAAACAACGCAGGGAGGTCATGATAGGGAGATCCCGCCTTCCATTTATGAGTTAGCCATAGGGGACGCAGCACCAGGGATAGTACTGAGGCAGTTGGAGGGGAGCTACTACAAGAAAACTCGTTTCAAACCCCTGAGAGCAGCCTGGAACGTTTGGTGCAAGGCTGGTAAGATATTAAAAATCCCAAAAGTCCAGAGATATTTATTATTATGGCATTCAGCAACTCTTCCGGCCCCACTTTATGACAAAATAGGGAGAACCTGGGAGCAGGCTGGAATTAATAATCTAGGAGACATTATCAATCTGAATGGGGTTATGTCATTTGAAGAACTCCAGGAACGATATGGGGCAAACCATAGGACATTCTTTAAGTATGTACAAATCAGGGAGACAATTAAACCGGTGGTATCGCAGCTTAATAGTCTGGAGTGAATTCCGCTGTTAGAATGTCTAGTGTATAGACAGCCCTGCTTTAATGACTTGTACTCTATACTGATGAATGCGAACCCAGACGACATAGTTAAGTCAGAAAATGTTTGGGCGGACAAGCTGGAGAATCAGGATGTAGATCTGTGTAGATCATTAAAGTTGTCTAAAATGGTTTTTTTATAGGCTAATCTCAAAGCCCAACACTTCAAAACAGTATTTAGATTATACTTTACACCGGTAAAATTGTGTGCTTGGGGTAAACGGGAAAACAATTTCTGTCCAAGATGTGGGCAGGGTCCTGCAGACATGGTCCACATGTTTTCCGATTGTAGTAAATTGAATATGTTGAAACAGGGGATCGAAACTTTCTTGCTTCAAAACTTAGGGCGGGCGGTCCCATTAACTTCAACTATGATGCTACTTGGCTGTGATGAGATCTTACAGCTGGAACTGACCCAAGTTTATTTTTGTTTCATGGTAACAGCAATTTCTTGTATAATTATTGCTTCAAACTGGAAGGATGTAGACCCTCCGACATACTAGGCTTGGTATGCTAGACTCTTTCATGTATACAATCTGGAGATGGCATTGTATAAATGTAAAGGCAGGAGAGCGAAGAAAAGGGGTCGTCAAGTTTGGGGGCCCTTGATGGAGCAAGAGGTGAAATAGGAACATCGAATTAATATGCTTGGTTGAATTGTGTCTCCGTATATGACTGTTTTCTCCAGCTCTTCTCCCTCAAATATCTTCTTCTTTTTCTTCAAGTATATGCCTATTCCTTTTTTTTTTCTGATTTCATCGGAATAATATTGGTACCATGTATAGTTGGAAAATTTACGTATTGTATTTGGATATTATGTTTTTTGATTTATGGATTTATTGAAAATACTGCTTTTCTGAAAAATCAATAAAATAAAAAAAAGGAGGCTCTCTCTATATGCCTTAGCATTGTTCTCTATACATTGGCACAATTTGAATTAGGAAAAGTGTTTCATTTTGATTTATAGTATGCGGTTGGAGCTGGGGATTTTTAACTGTACTGTTTTTATTCTGTATACTGTATAGATATTTTATATGTTTTATATTTATTATACATTGTTTTTTAACTTTTATGGCTTATCACGATTGAGCCGAATAAAGATTTGAATCGAATTGATTACTGCCCCACTCTCCATAACATTGTAAATATGTATATTTCATATATGTAGGTCACATTAGACATAGAAACGTTAGGTTTTTTAGATGAGTGTTTGACTCAGTTGATGTTAGCCATACAAGTAGTGCAATTCATTAACATAATTGTTTCTTTTTGACTGTATGTTAACCCACTCCTCCAACTGCTCCCACTTCTCCCACTGCTCCATTTAACTCCTTTATTGGAGATAAACTATACTAGCGCCATGTATATAGGTTGCCCTATCTCTGAGTTGCCTCTTGGTGTTATTGACCTAGATAACTAGATTAGAATAGACATTTCCATGAATGCCTGTCCTCCCCAAGTATGTTTTTTACAAACAGCCCCTGAAGTTTACAATCAGAGATCTGCTTCATGCTCTCTACCTAAATATATATACGTACACTAAATAGAGATATTTGCTGGCATACTCCCCTTAAATAAACAAGTATATACAGGTATTCGTGAATGTATAGACGCATGTATACATGTTTATTAGCATTATTTCCAAGACAATGTTTAATACAGATAACATATAATCATATACAACATTCAGTAAATTAGTAAATCGTAAAAAGGAAAAAATAAAATAGTCACAATTAATAACAGATTTCATCTAAAATCAACTGCATAAATAATTTCATAAAACATCAGACAAAAGCACATGTTCAATTGGCAAAGCTCTTTTAAAAAAGCAACTTTATATGAAGTATCATTGCTACCAAGACGTCAAAAGAACTCATCTTAAACAAAATAGACAATGCAGCAGAACAATTTTACCAAGACGTCAAAAGAACTCATCTTAAACAAAATAGACAATGCAGCAGAACAATTTTACCAAGACGTCAAAAGAACTCATCTTAAACAAAATAGACAATGCAGCAGAACAATTTTACCAAGACGTCAAAAGAATTCTTCTTAAACAAAATAAGAAGATCAGGAGATCACTGAAATTAATGACTTTACCACAAGACCGAGGGGGCTGGCCGTCCCTAACCTTCTGTATTTCTATTGGGCTATAACGTTGCAGCAAATGACCATATTATTGAGACCCAAAATATGGACGGAAACAACGCAGGGAGGTCATGATAGGGAGATCCCACCTTCCATTTATGAGTTAGCCATAGGGGACGCAGCACCAGGGAAAGTACTGAGGCAGTTGGAGGGGAGCTACTACAAGAAAACTCGTTTCAAACCCCTGAGAGCAGCCTGGAACGTTTGGTGCAAGGCTGGTAAGATATTAAAAATCCCAAAAGTCCAGAGATATTTATTATTATGGCATTCAGCAACTCTTCCGGCCCCACTTTATGACAAAATAGGGAGAACCTGGGAGCAGGCTGGAATTAATAATCTAGGAGACATTATCAATCTGAATGGGGTTATGTCATTTGAAGAACTCCAGGAACGATATGGGGCAAACTATAGGACATTCTTTAAGTATGTACAAATCAGGGAGACAATTAAACCGGTGGTATCGCAGCTTAATAGTCTGGAGCGAATTCCGCTGTTAGAATGTCTAGTGTATAGACAGCCCTGCTTTAATGACTTGTACTCTATACTGATGAATGCGAACCCAGACGACATAGTTAAGTCAGAAAGTGTTTGGGCGGACAAGCTGGAGAATCAGGATGTAGATCTGTGTAGATCATTAAAGTTGTCTAAAATGGGTTTTTTATAGGCTAATCTCAAAGCCCAACACTTCAAAACAGAATTTAGATTATACTTTCACCGGCAAAATTGTGTGCTTGGGGTAAACAGGAAAACAATTTCTGTCCAAGATGTGGGCAGGGTCCTGCAGACATGGTCCACATGTTTTCCGATTGTAGTAAATTGAATATGTTGAAACAGGGGATCGAAACTTTCTTGCTTCAAAACTTAGGGCGGGCGGTCCCATTAACTTCAACTATGATGCTACTTGGCTGTGATGAGATCTTACAGCTGGAACTGACCCAAGTTTATTTTTGTTTCATGGCAACAGCAATTTCTCGTATAATTATTGCTTCAAACTGGAAGGATGTAGATCCTCCGACATACTAGGCTTGGTATGCTAGACTCTTTCATGTATACAATCTGGAGATGGCATTGTATAAATGTAAAGGCAGGAGAGCGAAGAAAAGGGGTCGTCAAGTTTGGGGGCCCTTGATGGAGCAAGAGGTGAAATAGGAACATCGAATTAATATGCTTGGTTGAATTGTGTCTCCGTATATGACATTGTTTTCTCCAGCTCTTCTCCCTCAAATATCTTCTTCTTTTTCTTCAAGTATATGCCTATTCCTTTTTTTTTTCTGATTTCATCGGAATAATATTGGTACCATGTATAGTTGGAAAATTTACGTATTGTATTTGGATATTATGTTTTTTGATTTATGGATTTATTGAAAATACTGCTTTTCTGAAAAATCAATTAAAAAAAAAAAAGGAGGCTCTCTCTATATGCCTTAGCATTGTTCTCTATACATTGGCACAATTTGAATTAGGAAAAGTGTTTCATTTTAATTTATAGTATGCGGTTGGAGCTGGGGATTTTTAACTGTACTGTTTTTATTCTGTATACTGTATAGATATTTTATATGTTTTATATTTATTATACATTGTTTTTGAACTTTTATGGCTTATCACGATTGAGCCGAATAAAGATTTGAATCGAATTGATTACTGCCCCACTCTCCATAACATTGTAAATATGTATATTTCATATATGTAGGTCACATTAGACATAGAAACGTTAGGTTTTTTAGATGAGTGTTTGACTCAGTTGATGTTAGCCATACAACTAGTGCAATTCATTAACATAATTGTTTCTTTTTGACTGTATGTTAACCCACTCCTCCAACTGCTCCCACTTCTCCCACTGCTCCATTTAACTCCTTTATTGGAGATAAACTATACTAGCGCCATGTATATAGGTTGCCCTATCTCTGAGTTGCCTCTTGGTGTTATTGACCTAGATAACTAGATTAGAATAGACATTTCCATGAATGCCTGTCCTCCCCAAGTATGTATTTTTTACAAACAGCCCCTGAAGTTTACAATCAGAGATCTGCTTCATGCTCTCTACCTAAATATATATACGTACACTAAATAGAGATATTTGCTGGCATACTCCCCTTAAATAAACAAGTATATACAGGTATTCGTGAATGTATAGACGCATGTTTACATGTTTATTAGCATTATTTCCAAGACAATGTTTAATACAGATAACATATAATCATATACAACATTCAGTAAATTAGTAAAAAGAAAAAAAAGAAAATAGTCACAATTAATAACAGATTTCATCTAAAATCAACTGCATAAATAAGTTCATAAAACATCAGACAAAAGCACATGTTCAATTGGCAAAGCTCTTTTTAAAAAAGCAACTTTATATGAAGTATCATTGCTACCAAGACGTCAAAAGAACTCATCTTAAACAAAATAGACAATGCAGCAGAACAATTTTACCAAGACGTCAAAAGAACTCATCTTAAACAAAATAGACAATGCAGCAGAACAATTTTACCAAGACGTCAAAAGAACTCATCTTAAAACAAAATAGACAATGCAGCAGAACAATTTTACCAAGACGTCAAAAGAACTCATCTTAAACAAAATAGACAATGCAGCAGACAATTTTACCAAGACGTCAAAAGAACTCATCTTAAACAAAATAGACAATGCAGCAGAACAATTTTACCAAGACATCAAAAGAACTCATCTTAAACAAAATAGACAATGCAGCAGAACAATTTTACCAAGACGTCAAAAGAACTCTTCTTAAACAAAATAAGAAGATCAGGAGATCACTGAAATTAATGACTTTACCACAAGACCGAGGGGGCTGGCCGTCCCTAACCTTCTGTATTACTATTGGGCTATAACGTTGCAGCAAATGACCATATTATTGAGACCCAAAATATGGACGGAAACAACGCAGGGAGGTCATGATAGGGAGATCCCGCCTTCCATTTATGAGTTAGCCATAGGGGACGCAGCACCAGGGATAGTACTGAGGCAGTTGGAGGGGAGCTACTACAAGAAAACTCGTTTCAAACCCCTGAGAGCAGCCTGGAACGTTTGGTGCAAGGCTGGTAAGATATTAAAAATCCCAAAAGTCCAGAGATATTTATTATTATGGCATTCAGCAACTCTTCCGGCCCCACTTTATGACAAAATAGGGAGAACCTGGGAGCAGGCTGGAATTAATAATCTAGGAGACATTATCAATCTGAATGGGGTTATGTCATTTGAAGAACTCCAGGAACGATATGGGGCAAACCATAGGACATTCTTTAAGTATGTACAAATCAGGGAGACAATTAAACCGGTGGTATCGCAGCTTAATAGTCTGGAGCGAATTCCGCTGTTAGAATGTCTAGTGTATAGACAGCCCTGCTTTAATGACTTGTACTCTATACTGATGAATGCGAACCCAGACGACATAGTTAAGTCAGAAAGTGTTTGGGCGGACAAGCTGGAGAATCAGGATGTAGATCTGTGTAGATCATTAAAGTTGTCTAAAATGGGTTTTTTATAGGCTAATCTCAAAGCCCAACACTTCAAAACAGAATTTAGATTATACTTTCACCGGCAAAATTGTGTGCTTGGGGTAAACGGGAAAACAATTTCTGTCCAAGATGTGGGCAGGGTCCTGCAGACATGGTCCACATGTTTTCCGATTGTAGTAAATTGAATATGTTGAAACAGGGGATCGAAACTTTCTTGCTTCAAAACTTAGGGCGGGCGGTCCCATTAACTTCAACTATGATGCTACTTGGCTGTGATGAGATCTTACACCTGGAACTGACCCAAGTTTATTTTTGTTTCATGGCAACAGCAATTTCTCGTATAATTATTGCTTCAAACTGGAAGGATGTAGACCCTCCGACATACTAGGCTTGGTATGCTAGACTCTTTCATGTATACAAACTGGAGATGGCATTGTATAAATGTAAAGGCAGGAGAGCGAAGAAAAGGGGTCGTCAAGTTTGGGGGCCCTTGATGGAGCAAGAGGTGAAATAGGAACATCGAATTAATATGCTTGGTTGAATTGTGTCTCCGTATATGACTTTGTTTTCTCCAGCTCTTCTCCCTCAAATATCTTCTTCTTTTTCTTCAAGTATATGCCTATTCCTTTTTTTTTCTGATTTCATCGGAATAATATTGGTACCATGTATAGTTGGAAAATTTACGTATTGTATTTGGATATTATGTTTTTTTGATTTATGGATTTATTGAAAATACTGCTTTTCTGAAAAATCAATAAAAAAAAAAAAAGGAGGCTCTCTCTATATGCCTTAGCATTGTTCTCTATACATTGGCACAATTTGAATTAGGAAAAGTGTTTCATTTTAATTTATAGTATGCGGTTGGAGCTGGGGATTTTTAACTGTACTGTTTTTATTCTGTATACAGTATAGATATTTTATATGTTTTATATTTATTATACATTGTTTTTGAACTTTTATGGCTTATCACGATTGAGCCGAATAAAGATTTGAATCGAATTGATTACTGCCCCACTCTCCATAACATTGTAAATATGTATATTTCATATATGTAGGTCACATTAGACATAGAAACGTTAGGTTTTTTAGATGAGTGTTTGACTCAGTTGATGTTAGCCATACAACTAGTGCAATTCATTAACATAATTGTTTCTTTTTGACTGTATGTTAACCCACTCCTCCAACTGCTCCCACTTCTCCCACTGCTCCATTTAACTCCTTTATTGGAGATAAACTATACTAGCGCCATGTATATAGGTTGCCCTATCTCTGAGTTGCCTCTTGGTGTTATTGACCTAGATAACTAGATTAGAATAGACATTTCCATGAATGTCTGTCCTCCCCAAGTATGTTTTTTTACAAACAGCCCCTGAAGTTTACAATCAGAGATCTGCTTCATGCTCTCTACCTAAATATATATACGTACACTAAATAGAGATATTTGCTGGCATACTCCCCTTAAATAAACAAGTATATACAGGTATTCGTGAATGTATAGACGCATGTATACATGTTTATTAGCATTATTTCCAAGACAATGTTTAATACAGATAACATATAATCATATACAACATTCAGTAAATTAGTAAATTGTAAAAAGAAAAAAGAAAATAGTCACAATTAATAACAGATTTCATCTAAAATCAACTGCATAAATAAGTTCATAAAACATCAGACAAAAGCACATGTTCAATTGGCAAAGCTCTTTTAAAAAAGCAACTTTATATGAAGTATCATTGCTACCAAGACGTCAAAAGAACTCATCTTAAACAAAATAGACAATGCAGCAGAACAATTTTACCAAGACGTCAAAAGAACTCATCTTAAACAAAATAGACAATGCAGCAGAACAATTTTACCAAGACGTCAAAAGAACTCATCTTAAACAAAATAGACAATGCAGCAGAACAATTTTACCAAGACGTCAAAAGAACTCATCTTAAACAAAATAGACAATGCAGCAGAACAATTTTACCAAGACGTCAAAAGAACTCATCTTAAACAAAATAGACAATGCAGCAGAACAATTTTACCAAGACGTCAAAAGAACTCATCTTAAACAAAATAGACAATGCAGCAGAACAATTTTACCAAGACGTCAAAAGAACTCATCTTAAACAAAATAGACAATGCAGCAGAACAATTTTACCAAGACGTCAAAAGAACTCTTCTTAAACAAAATAAGAAGATCAGGAGATCACTGAAATTAATGACTTTACCACAAGACCGAGGGGGCTGGCCGTCCCTAACCTTCTGTATTACTATTGGGCTATAACGTTGCAGCAAATGACCATATTATTGAGACCCAAAATATGGACGGAAACAACGCAGGGAGGTCATGATAGGGAGATCCCGCCTTCCATTTATGAGTTAGCCATAGGGGACGCAGCACCAGGGATAGTACTGAGGCAGTTGGAGGGGAGCTACTACAAGAAAACTCGTTTCAAACCCCTGAGAGCAGCCTGGAACGTTTGGTGCAAGGCTGGTAAGATATTAAAAATCCCAAAAGTCCAGAGATATTTATTATTATGGCATTCAGCAACTCTTCCGGCCCCACTTTATGACAAAATAGGGAGAACCTGGGAGCAGGCTGGAATTAATAATCTAGGAGACATTATCAATCTGAATGGGGTTATGTCATTTGAAGAACTCCAGGAACGATATGGGGCAAACCATAGGACATTCTTTAAGTATGTACAAATCAGGGAGACAATTAAACCGGTGGTATCGCAGCTTAATAGTCTGGAGTGAATTCCGCTGTTAGAATGTCTAGTGTATAGACAGCCCTGCTTTAATGACTTGTACTCTATACTGATGAATGCGAACCCAGACGACATAGTTAAGTCAGAAAGTGTTTGGGCGGACAAGCTGGAGAATCAGGATGTAGATCTGTGTAGATCATTAAAGTTGTCTAAAATGGGTTTTTTATAGGCTAATCTCAAAGCCCAACACTTCAAAACAGTATTTAGATTATACTTTACACCGGCAAAATTGTGTGCTTGGGGTAAACGGTGAAAACAATTTCTGTCCAAGATGTGGGCAGGGTCCTGCAGACATGGTCCACATGTTTTCCGATTGTAGTAAATTGAATATGTTGAAACAGGGGATCGAAACTTTCTTGCTTCAAAACTTAGGGCGGGCGGTCCCATTAACTTCAACTATGATGCTACTTGGCTGTGATGAGATCTTACAGCTGGAACTGACCCAAGTTTATTTTTGTTTCATGGTAACAGCAATTTCTCGTATAATTATTCCTTCAAACTGGAAGGATGTAGACCCTCCGACATACTAGGCTTGGTATGCTAGACTCTTTCATGTATACAATCTGGAGATGGCATTGTATAAATGTAAAGGCAGGAGAGCGAAGAAAAGGGGTCGTCAAGTTTGGGGGCCCTTGATGGAGCAAGAGGTGAAATAGGAACATCGAATTAATATGCTTGGTTGAATTGTGTCTCCGTATATGACTTTGTTTTCTCCAGCTCTTCTCCCTCAAATATCTTCTTCTTTTTCTTCAAGTATATGCCTATTCCTTTTTTTTTTCTGATTTCATCTGAATAATATTGGTACCATGTATAGTTGGAAAATTTATGTATTGTATTTGGATATTATGTTTTTTTGATTTATGGATTTATTGAAAATACTGCTTTTCTGAAAAATCAATAAAAAAAAAAAAAGGAGGCTCTCTCTATATGCCTTAGCATTGTTCTCTATACATTGGCACAATTTGAATTAGGAAAAGTGTTTCATTTTGATTTATAGTATGCGGTTGGAGCTGGGGATTTTTAACTGTACTGTTTTTATTCTGTATACTGTATAGATATTTTATATGTTTTATATTTATTATACATTGTTTTTGAACTTTTATGGCTTATCACGATTGAGCCGAATAAAGATTTGAATCGAATTGATTACTGCCCCACTCTCCATAACATTGTAAATATGTATATTTCATATATGTAGGTCACATTAGACATAGAAACGTTAGGTTTTTTAGATGAGTGTTTGACTCAGTTGATGTTAGCCATACAACTAGTGCAATTCATTAACATAATTGTTTCTTTTTGACTGTATCTTAACCCACTCCTCCAACTGCTCCCACTTCTCCCACTGCTCCATTTAACTCCTTTATTGGAGATAAACTATACTAGCGCCATGTATATAGGTTGCCCTATCTCTGAGTTGCCTCTTGGTGTTATTGACCTAGATAACTAGATTAGAGTAGACATTTCTATGAATGCCTGTCCTCCCCAAGTATGTTTTTTACAAACAGCCCCTGAAGTTTACAATCAGAGATCTGCTTCATGCTCTCTACCTAAATATATATACGTACACTAAATAGAGATATTTGCTGGCATACTCCCCTTAAATAAACAAGTATATACAGGTATTCGTGAATGTATAGACGCATGTATACATGTTTATTAGCATTATTTCCAAGACAATGTTTAATACAGATAACATATAATCATATACAACATTCAGTAAATTAGTAAATCGTAAAAAGGAAAAAAATAAAATAGTCACAATTAATAACAGATTTCATCTAAAATCAACTGCATAAATAAGTTCATAAAACATCAGACAAAAGCACATGTTCAATTGGCAAAGCTCTTTTTAAAAAAGCAACTTTATATGAAGTATCATTGCTACCAAGACGTCAAAAGAACTCATCTTAAACAAAATAGACAATGCAGCAGAACAATTTTACCAAGACGTCAAAAGAACTCATCTTAAACAAAATAGACAATGCAGCAGAACAATTTTACCAAGACGTCAAAAGAACTCATCTTAAAACAAAATAGACAATGCAGCAGAACAATTTTACCAAGACGTCAAAAGAACTCATCTTAAACAAAATAGACAATGCAGCAGACAATTTTACCAAGACGTCAAAAGAACTCATCTTAAACAAAATAGACAATGCAGCAGAACAATTTTACCAAGACATCAAAAGAACTCATCTTAAACAAAATAGACAATGCAGCAGAACAATTTTACCAAGACGTCAAAAGAACTCTTCTTAAACAAAATAAGAAGATCAGGAGATCACTGAAATTAATGACTTTACCACAAGACCGAGGGGGCTGGCCGTCCCTAACCTTCTGTATTACTATTGGGCTATAACGTTGCAGCAAATGACCATATTATTGAGACCCAAAATATGGACGGAAACAACGCAGGGAGGTCATGATAGGGAGATCCCGCCTTCCATTTATGAGTTAGCCATAGGGGACGCAGCACCAGGGATAGTACTGAGGCAGTTGGAGGGGAGCTACTACAAGAAAACTCGTTTCAAACCCCTGAGAGCAGCCTGGAACGTTTGGTGCAAGGCTGGTAAGATATTAAAAATCCCAAAAGTCCAGAGATATTTATTATTATGGCATTCAGCAACTCTTCCGGCCCCACTTTATGACAAAATAGGGAGAACCTGGGAGCAGGCTGGAATTAATAATCTAGGAGACATTATCAATCTGAATGGGGTTATGTCATTTGAAGAACTCCAGGAACGATATGGGGCAAACCATAGGACATTCTTTAAGTATGTACAAATCAGGGAGACAATTAAACCGGTGGTATCGCAGCTTAATAGTCTGGAGCGAATTCCGCTGTTAGAATGTCTAGTGTATAGACAGCCCTGCTTTAATGACTTGTACTCTATACTGATGAATGCGAACCCAGACGACATAGTTAAGTCAGAAAGTGTTTGGGCGGACAAGCTGGAGAATCAGGATGTAGATCTGTGTAGATCATTAAAGTTGTCTAAAATGGGTTTTTATAGGCTAATCTCAAAGCCCAACACTTCAAAACAGAATTTAGATTATACTTTCACCGGCAAAATTGTGTGCTTGGGGTAAACGGGAAAACAATTTCTGTCCAAGATGTGGGCAGGGTCCTGCAGACATGGTCCACATGTTTTCCGATTGTAGTAAATTGAATATGTTGAAACAGGGGATCGAAACTTTCTTGCTTCAAAACTTAGGGCGGGCGGTCCCATTAACTTCAACTATGATGCTACTTGGCTGTGATGAGATCTTACACCTGGAACTGACCCAAGTTTATTTTTGTTTCATGGCAACAGCAATTTCTCGTATAATTATTGCTTCAAACTGGAAGGATGTAGACCCTCCGACATACTAGGCTTGGTATGCTAGACTCTTTCATGTATACAAACTGGAGATGGCATTGTATAAATGTAAAGGCAGGAGAGCGAAGAAAAGGGGTCGTCAAGTTTGGGGGCCCTTGATGGAGCAAGAGGTGAAATAGGAACATCGAATTAATATGCTTGGTTGAATTGTGTCTCCGTATATGACTTTGTTTTCTCCAGCTCTTCTCCCTCAAATATCTTCTTCTTTTTCTTCAAGTATATGCCTATTCCTTTTTTTTTCTGATTTCATCGGAATAATATTGGTACCATGTATAGTTGGAAAATTTACGTATTGTATTTGGATATTATGTTTTTTGATTTATGGATTTATTGAAAATACTGCTTTTCTGAAAAATCAATAAAAAAAAAAAAGGAGGCTCTCTCTATATGCCTTAGCATTGTTCTCTATACATTGGCACAATTTGAATTAGGAAAAGTGTTTCATTTTAATTTATAGTATGCGGTTGGAGCTGGGGATTTTTAACTGTACTGTTTTTATTCTGTATACAGTATAGATATTTTATATGTTTTATATTTATTATACATTGTTTTTGAACTTTTATGGCTTATCACGATTGAGCCGAATAAAGATTTGAATCGAATTGATTACTGCCCCACTCTCCATAACATTGTAAATATGTATATTTCATATATGTAGGTCACATTAGACATAGAAACGTTAGGTTTTTTAGATGAGTGTTTGACTCAGTTGATGTTAGCCATACAACTAGTGCAATTCATTAACATAATTGTTTCTTTTTGACTGTATGTTAACCCACTCCTCCAACTGCTCCCACTTCTCCCACTGCTCCATTTAACTCCTTTATTGGAGATAAACTATACTAGCGCCATGTATATAGGTTGCCCTATCTCTGAGTTGCCTCTTGGTGTTATTGACCTAGATAACTAGATTAGAATAGACATTTCCATGAATGCCTGTCCTCCCCAAGTATGTTTTTTTACAAACAGCCCCTGAAGTTTACAATCAGAGATCTGCTTCATGCTCTCTACCTAAATATATATACGTACACTAAATAGAGATATTTGCTGGCATACTCCCCTTAAATAAACAAGTATATACAGGTATTCGTGAATGTATAGACGCATGTATACATGTTTATTAGCATTATTTCCAAGACAATGTTTAATACAGATAACATATAATCATATACAACATTTAGTAAATTAGTAAATTGTAAAAAGAAAAAAGAAAATAGTCACAATTAATAACAGATTTCATCTAAAATCAACTGCATAAATAAGTTCATAAAACATCAGACAAAAGCACATGTTCAATTGGCAAAGCTCTTTTAAAAAAGCAACTTTATATGAAGTATCATTGCTACCAAGACGTCAAAAGAACTCATCTTAAACAAAATAGACAATGCAGCAGAACAATTTTACCAAGACGTCAAAAGAACTCATCTTAAACAAAATAGACAATGCAGCAGAACAATTTTACCAAGACGTCAAAAGAACTCATCTTAAACAAAATAGACAATGCAGCAGAACAATTTTACCAAGACGTCAAAAGAACTCATCTTAAACAAAATAGACAATGCAGCAGAACAATTTTACCAAGACGTCAAAAGAACTCATCTTAAACAAAATAGACAATGCAGCAGAACAATTTTACCAAGACGTCAAAAGAACTCATCTTAAACAAAATAGACAATGCAGCAGAACAATTTTACCAAGACGTCAAAAGAACTCATCTTAAACAAAATAGACAATGCAGCAGAACAATTTTACCAAGACGTCAAAAGAACTCTTCTTAAACAAAATAAGAAGATCAGGAGATCACTGAAATTAATGACTTTACCACAAGACCGAGGGGGCTGGCCGTCCCTAACCTTCTGTATTACTATTGGGCTATAACGTTGCAGCAAATGACCATATTATTGAGACCCAAAATATGGACGGGAACAACGCAGGGAGGTCATGATAGGGAGATCCCGCCTTCCATTTATGAGTTAGCCATAGGGGACGCAGCACCAGGGATAGTACTGAGGCAGTTGGAGGGGAGCTACTACAAGAAAACTCGTTTCAAACCCCTGAGAGCAGCCTGGAACGTTTGGTGCAAGGCTGGTAAGATATTAAAAATCCCAAAAGTCCAGAGATATTTATTATTATGGCATTCAGCAACTCTTCCGGCCCCACTTTATGACAAAATAGGGAGAACCTGGGAGCAGGCTGGAATTAATAATCTAGGAGACATTATCAATCTGAATGGGGTTATGTCATTTGAAGAACTCCAGGAACGATATGGGGCAAACCATAGGACATTCTTTAAGTATGTACAAATCAGGGAGACAATTAAACCGGTGGTATCGCAGCTTAATAGTCTGGAGCGAATTCCGCTGTTAGAATGTCTAGTGTATAGACAGCCCTGCTTTAATGACTTGTACTCTATACTGATGAATGCGAACCCAGACGACATAGTTAAGTCAGAAAGTGTTTGGGCGGACAAGCTGGAGAATCAGGATGTAGATCTGTGTAGATCATTAAAGTTGTCTAAAATGGGTTTTTTATAGGCTAATCTCAAAGCCCAACACTTCAAAACAGAATTTAGATTATACTTTCACCGGCAAAATTGTGTGCTTGGGGTAAACGGGAAAACAATTTCTGTCCAAGATGTGGGCAGGGTCCTGCAGACATGGTCCACATGTTTTCCGATTGTAGTAAATTGAATATGTTGAAACAGGGGATCGAAACTTTCTTGCTTCAAAACTTAGGGCGGGCGGTCCCATTAACTTCAACTATGATGCTACTTGGCTGTGATGAGATCTTACACCTGGAACTGACCCAAGTTTATTTTTGTTTCATGGCAACAGCAATTTCTCGTATAATTATTGCTTCAAACTGGAAGGATGTAGACCCTCCGACATACTAGGCTTGGTATGCTAGACTCTTTCATGTATACAAACTGGAGATGGCATTGTATAAATGTAAAGGCAGGAGAGCGAAGAAAAGGGGTCGTCAAGTTTGGGGGCCCTTGATGGAGCAAGAGGTGAAATAGGAACATCGAATTAATATGCTTGGTTGAATTGTGTCTCCGTATATGACTTTGTTTTCTCCAGCTCTTCTCCCTCAAATATCTTCTTCTTTTTCTTCAAGTATATGCCTATTCCTTTTTTTTTCTGATTTCATCGGAATAATATTGGTACCATGTATAGTTGGAAAATTTACGTATTGTATTTGGATATTATGTTTTTTTGATTTATGGATTTATTGAAAATACTGCTTTTCTGAAAAATCAATAAAAAAAAAAAAAAGGAGGCTCTCTCTATATGCCTTAGCATTGTTCTCTATACATTGGCACAATTTGAATTAGGAAAAGTGTTTCATTTTGATTTATAGTATGCGGTTGGAGCTGGGGATTTTTAACTGTACTGTTTTTATTCTGTATACTGTATAGATATTTTATATGTTTTATATTTATTATACATTGTTTTTGAACTTTTATGGCTTATCACGATTGAGCCGAATAAAGATTTGAATCGAATTGATTACTGCCCCACTCTCCATAACATTGTAAATATGTATATTTCATATATGTAGGTCACATTAGACATAGAAACGTTAGGTTTTTTAGATGAGTGTTTGACTCAGTTGATGTTAGCCATACAACTAGTGCAATTCATTAACATAATTGTTTCTTTTTGACTGTATCTTAACCCACTCCTCCAACTGCTCCCACTTCTCCCACTGCTCCATTTAACTCCTTTATTGGAGATAAACTATACTAGCGCCATGTATATAGGTTGCCCTATCTCTGAGTTGCCTCTTGGTGTTATTGACCTAGATAACTAGATTAGAATAGACATTTCCATGAATGCCTGTCCTCCCCAAGTATGTTTTTTTACAAACAGCCCCTGAAGTTTACAATCAGAGATCTGCTTCATGCTCTCTACCTAAATATATATACGTACACTAAACAGAGATATTTGCTGGCATACTCCCCTTAAATAAACAAGTATATACAGGTATTCGTGAATGTATAGACGCATGTATACATGTTTATTAGCATTATTTCCAAGACAATGTTTAATACAGATAACATATAATCATATACAACATTCAGTAAATTAGTAAATCGTAAAAAGGAAAAAATAAAATAGTCACAATTAATAACAGATTTCATCTAAAATCAACTGCATAAATAAGTTCATAAAACATCAGACAAAAGCACATGTTCAATTGGCAAAGCTCTTTTAAAAAAGCAACTTTATATGAAGTATCATTGCTACCAAGACGTCAAAAGAACTCATCTTAAACAAAATAGACAATGCAGCAGAACAATTTTACCAAGACGTCAAAAGAACTCATCTTAAACAAAATAGACAATGCAGCAGAACAATTTTACCCAGACGTCAAAAGAACTCTTCTTAAACCAAATAAGAAGATCAGGAGATCACTGAAATTAATGACTTTACCACAAGACCGAGGGGGCTGGCCGTCCCTAACCTTCTGTATTACTATTGGGCTATAACGTTGCAGCAAATGACCATATTATTGAGACCCAAAATATGGACGGAAACAACGCAGGGAGGTCATGATAGGGAGATCCCGCCTTCCATTTATGAGTTAGCCATAGGGGACGCAGCACCAGGGATAGTACTGAGGCAGTTGGAGGGAGCTACTACAAGAAAACTTGTTTCAAACCCCTGAGAGCAGCCTGGAACGTTTGGTGCAAGGCTGGTAAGATATTAAAAATCCCAAAAGGCCAGAGATATTTATTATTATGGCATTCAGCAACTCTTCCGGCCCCACTTTATGACAAAATAGGGAGAACCTGGGAGCAGGCTGGAATTAATAATCTAGGAGACATTATCAATCTGAATGGGGTTATGTCATTTGAAGAACTCCAGGAACGATATGGGGCAAACCATAGGACATTCTTTAAGTATGTACAAATCAGGGAGACAATTAAACCGGTGGTATCGCAGCTTAATAGTCTGGAGCGAATTCCGCTGTTAGAATGTCTAGTGTATAGACAGCCCTGCTTTAATGACTTGTACTCTATACTGATGAATGCGAACCCAGACGACATAGTTAAGTCAGAAAGTGTTTGGGCGCACAAGCTGGAGAATCAGGATGTAGATCTGTGTAGATCATTAAAGTTGTCTAAAATGGGTTTTTTATAGGCTAATCTCAAAGCCCAACACTTCAAAACAGAATTTAGATTATACTTTCACCGGCAAAATTGTGTGCTTGGGGTAAACGGGAAAACAATTTCTGTCCAAGATGTGGGCAGGGTCCTGCAGACATGGTCCACATGTTTTCCGATTGTAGTAAATTGAATATGTTGAAACAGGGGATCGAAACTTTCTTGCTTCAAAACTTAGGGCGGGCGGTCCCATTAACTTCAACTATGATGCTACTTGGCTGTGATGAGATCTTACAGCTGGAACTGACCCAAGTTTATTTTTGTTTCATGGCAACAGCAATTTCTCGTATAATTATTGCTTCAAACTGGAAGGATGTAGACCCTCCGACATACTAGGCTTGGTATGCTAGACTCTTTCATGTATACAAACTGGAGATGGCATTGTATAAATGTAAAGGCAGGAGAGCGAAGAAAAGGGGTCGTCAAGTTTGGGGGCCCTTGATGGAGCAAGAGGTGAAATAGGAACATCGAATTAATATGCTTGGTTGAATTGTGTCTCCGTATATGACTTTGTTTTCTCCAGCTCTTCTCCCTCAAATATCTTCTTCTTTTTCTTCAAGTATATGCCTATTCCTTTTTTTTCTGATTTCATCGGAATAATATTGGTACCATGTATAGTTGGAAAATTTACGTATTGTATTTGGATATTATGTTTTTTTGATTTATGGATTTATTGAAAATACTGCTTTTCTGAAAAATCAATAAAAAAAAAAAAAGGAGGCTCTCTCTATATGCCTTAGCATTGTTCTCTATACATTGGCACAATTTGAATTAGGAAAAGTGTTTCATTTTAATTTATAGTATGCGGTTGGAGCTGGGGATTTTTAACTGTACTGTTTTTATTCTGTATACTGTATAGATATTTTATATGTTTTATATTTATTATACATTGTTTTTGAACTTTTATGGCTTATCACGATTGAGCCGAATAAAGATTTGAATCGAATTGATTACTGCCCCACTCTCCATAACATTGTAAATATGTATATTTCATATATGTAGGTCACATTAGACATAGAAACGTTAGGCTTTTTAGATGAGTGTTTGACTCAGTTGATGTTAGCCATACAACTAGTGCAATTCATTAACATAATTGTTTCTTTTTGACTGTATGTTAACCCACTCCTCCAACTGCTCCCACTTCTCCCACTGCTCCATTTAACTCCTTTATTGGAGATAAACTATACTAGCGCCATGTATATAGGTTGCCCTATCTCTGAGTTGCCTCTTGGTGTTATTGACCTAGATAACTAGATTAGAATAGACATTTCCATGAATGCCTGTCCTCCCCAAGTATGTTTTTTTACAAACAGCCCCTGAAGTTTACAATCAGAGATCTGCTTCATGCTCTCTACCTAAATATATATACGTACACTAAATAGAGATATTTGCTGGCATACTCCCCTTAAATAAACAAGTATATACAGGTATTCGTGAATGTATAGACGCATGTATACATGTTTATTAGCATTATTTCCAAGACAATGTTTAATACAGATAACATATAATCATATACAACATTCAGTAAATTAGTAAATCGTAAAAAGGAAAAAATAAAATAGTCACAATTAATAACAGATTTCATCTAAAATCAACTGCATAAATAAGTTCATAAAACATCAGTCAAAAGCACATGTTCAATTGGCAAAGCTCTTTAAAAAAAAGCAACTTTATATGAAGTATCATTGCTACCAAGACGTCAAAAGAACTCATCTTAAACAAAATAGACAATGCAGCAGAACAATTTTACCAAGACGTCAAAAGAACTCATCTTAAACAAAATAGACAATGCAGCAGAACAATTTTACCAAGACGTCAAAAGAACTCATCTTAAACAAAATAGACAATGCAGCAGAACAATTTTACTAAAACGTCAAAAGAACTCTTCTTAAACAAAATAGACAATGCATTGGAACAATTTGAAACCCTCTATTTTAAAATATAGTGCATAGAATCTTTAACGCTTTGTGCACTAACCTGTCTTTTCCCTCCTATGTTGTGCAATCTTGTAGGAGCGAGATGTGATCCCAGAAGCTAATTCCCAATGCCACCTAAACACTGGCACTGCCCGAATCCTGCCAAAAGATTTAAATTGCACCAGTCCTGGGAAGAAACGGGAAGTGGATTAAAAATGAGAAACATCCTTTGTTCAGTCTGGTCCCTCTCAGCATAGGTACTTCATATTGGTTTCCTCTCAGTTCACTAAAAGAATGCGTTTGTGTCTATCTAACAAAACAAGAAGAAACTTGTATAAATTATACGGTACTTCCGATACAGGGCCTAAAGGATAATCCTGTCCCCCTAAAGCCCAGCTTACCCAAAACTCCCCTCTTCCCCACCTAAAGCTTTGGTGTAAGGGAAAACAACACAGGCATTCAGTTACCCCTGGAGAAAAACAAACAATACAATCATGTGAGGACTCTGGGGAACAATGTTTTAACAAACGTAATTACCCTTGTTGGGACCCTCCTTATTACCTATTGTACCATTCAAGGAGGACCTTTACCATGGAAAGGGCCAGGGAATAATCATTGCCTAAGGACTTCCAATAGTAAGCCAACTTTAGAATGAGGCTAAATCAAAGGAAATGTAAATCAAGAATCTCCAAATATTTGAAAAAAGGCTTTCAAGTAACAGTCATGCAAAAAGAGTACTTTTCTAAATTTCATATAGGGTCTTTCTATTTTCAGGAACTGCGGAATCTGGGAATAGCGATGCACAAAAATTCAGGGGCGGATTATCCATAGGGGCTTTGCAGAAGTGCCCCACCATATGTTTTGAGCTGACACCCCGGACTTACATTTGGTGCGCTGGAAGGTTAACAGAAGCCTTCCAGCAGCCGTGCTGCATGACTACACGCTCTTGTTAGAAAGTGTTTTTAAAAGCAAGCTCGCATGTGAGTGCTCAGCCCATCTTTTCTATGTTCAGTGACAGGGAGAGCTGACTGGTTAACACGATCAGGCTACATCACTTTGTAGATCGTTCGCTGGAGTGCGCATGCGAGGACGTAAATTAGAAACATCCTTCCACACAAGCACAATCCATTAGCTACAGCAAACCATACCGTGCATGCCTTACAGAAGCGCACAATGTCTGCTAGAGGAATATCAAAGGGCGGGCATCAAAAAGCCCCTGTCATCAATTACAGCTCATGTAGTACATTAGGGGCGGTATGACCAGACCTCCACCAGCTCGTTATAGGCGTTAAACTTCGACCCTTGTCCGAGGCTGAGAAGGAATCCGAGGCAGGCCTCTGCTGCTCTATACGTTTTTGTCTTTTATGATATTTATATGTTTATGAACTCCATGATACTTACCAAATTTTGAGAAGTAAGTGACACTCTTTCAGAGATATTAGGCCCAACTGTGACGGTAAGCCTGTATTTTTTTTTTTTTTGTATTGATTTTAACTCAGTAATACCCTCATTAAATGCTGAGGCAAAATTCTTGTTTCTTCTGATTCTCCTGGCAAGAAGAAAAATATGCTGGAGGAGGCTACACCCCTCCCTCCGGGTCGAGTTGACTGGCTTAAGGCTGTGGGAAAAATAAGTAGATTAGAAAAAACAAGTTACTTACCTGTACACTGTGGTTCTCCGGTATTGAGATCTTTCATAGATTCACATGCTTGAATCTTCCCCGTCTTCATGGTGGGAGTCCCACGGTACTTAATTAAGCAGTACTATTATAAGTACATTAGAAAGCATTGAGAAAGATAGTAAATTTGTAAACCAATCTATATCCTTAGAATAGACCCAAACCTGAACCAATCAGAGACATGCCTCAGACCCCACCTCCTCTGCAGAGCCACCATACCTCAGATTTCGAGCACAAGTGTAACTAAGAGAATAGTCGTATGAGGCATAACTTGGAAAGCCTAAAACGGGGAGGTGGGCGGGCTGCATGTAAATCTATGAAGATCTCAATACTGGAGAACCACAGTGTACAGGTAAGTAACTTGTTTTTTCTCCAGTATTGAATCTTTCATAGATTCACATGCTTGAATCAGAATAGCTAGCAGGAATAAAGTTCAATTTAAAGCATTTGGACGAAGACACTGCTTAACGATACACATATTTTTAAGGAAAAAACAAGTTATGTAAACAACCTTTTCATAATATAGTATCAATATTGAAAATATATGCATATAAATATATATATAAAAATCACAATCTCTGCGAAACAAGCATCAAAGGTATAGAACAAAAATATATGAACGAAGCTGTACCTTACAGAAACAGATGTCTGAGGACCGCCTGTCCTACTGCAGCATCATTCTTCTATGTCGAGTCCAAGCAGTAATGCTTGGTGAATGTATGCATATTTGACCATGTTGCTGCCCTGCAGATATCTGGAAGCGATACACCAGCAAACAGGGCTGTAGAAGTCGAATTTTTTCTTGTGGAGTGTGCTGCAACCTTTCTGGAAAGCAGTCTCCAGCCTTTTCGTGGCAAAAAGCAATAGCTAACGATATCCATCGAGCGATACTGCTCCTTGAGAGAGCATATCCTTTTCTTGGGGGCACAAAAGAGATATGGAGCTGTTCTGTCTTTCTGAAATTCTTTGTTCTATGAATGAAGAATTTTAAGCAACGTTTTACAAGTAGAGAGTGCAGAGCCATTTCCGCAGGGGACGAAGGGTTTTTGAAGTATGTTGCCAAGACTATAGGTTCATTTAGGTGAAATGAAGTTGGAACTTTAGGTATAAAGTGTGGGTTTGTTCTTAACACCACCTTGTCTTCCTTAAACTGTAAAAATGGTTCTGAAACTGTGAACGCCTGAATTTCACTGACCCTCCTAGCAGATGTGAGGGCCAACAAGAGTGCAGTTTTCCATGAGATATATTTCAGTTCTGCTTTATGGATCGGCTCAAAGGGTGGCTTCATGAGTTGAGCAAGAACCGTATTTAACTGCCAAGCCACCGCAGGACGTTTTATAGATAGAAAAGCCCTGAAAAGGCCTCTCATGAACTCTTTTACTATCCTCATAGACCAAAAAGAAAGTTCCCCTGATTTCCTACGAAACCTGGAAATCGCTGCCAGGTGGACCTTAATGGACAAGTGAGCTAATCCAGACTTCGCCAAAAGAAGGAGATATGGTAACAACTGTTCTGGTGGTGCCTTAATGCACTAATGGCAGAATCTTTCATTTTGCTGCAAAAGCCATATTTGTGGAAAAAGCTCTTGAATGCTGCAGGATTGATTTACATTCTGCTGGAATATCTAAAGCTCCGAACTCATAGTCGTGAAGGTCCATGCCGATAAACTCAAAGACTTTATTTGTGGGTGCAGTATTCGACCATCGTTCATGGAGAGCAGATTTGTCAACGGCCGAAAGAGGATGCATGAAGAGATTGACAGTATTAGAAGCTCCGAATATCAAAACTGTCTCAGCCATGCTGGGGCTACCAGAGAGAGATGCATGGCTCTTTCTTCATTTTGCATATTACTCTTGGGATGAGAGGAATCGGTGGAAACGCATAAGCGAACATTCCCGTCCACTGTATGTGGGGAGCGTTCCCACAAGAGTTTTCCTGAGGAAATCTGCTGGCAAACCATCTACAGTTTTTGTTGGTCAGAGTCGCAAAAAGATCTAAGTTTGGAGTGCCCCAAATCCTGAATACATGTTCCAGCTGCACCTGATTCAGTTCCCATTCGTGGCACTGGCTGCCTGTCCTGCCGAGAGAATCTGCCCATTCTTTGTCTATGCCCGGGACATGCTCTACTTGCAGAGTTGTTTAGTACTTTAACAACCATTTCCAGATCTCTAGTGCCTGAACTGATAGCATGTGAGATCTGGTACCCCTTGCTTGGCCAGGTAGAACATAGTTGTGGTGTTGTCTTTTATTACTAGAACAGGAGAGCCTCGTATTCTGAGAAGGAATGCTTGCAGTCCTGGAAACACTGCCCTCAACTCCAGGAGATTTATATGCATCTGCGATTCTTGGACAGACCATTTTCCATGAATCTCCAAGTCTTGGAGATGTGCTCCCCAACCGTCTGCGAGGCATCCGTTGTCATAATGTAGCTGGGGCGTGTCGCCTCAAAGGTTAGGCCTGGAGAAATATTGAGCTCCTTCCCCACCTTGACGGAGCCTTTTTCATTGCCTGTGTGATGAGAACCACATCGTCGAAAGAGCTGCGAACCTGAATCCACTGGGCATCCAGCTCTTCCTGAAGTGGCCTCACATGTAAGCGACAATTTGGAAACAATGGGATGCATGAGGATAGCATTCCCAGCATAGAATTGTACATTCTTACTGAAGAGGACTTTTTGCTTGAAGTTGATCCGCCATCTGTATTATCTTGCGCCTTCGTTCTGGCGTCGGATATGCCTTCGCTACCTTGGTGTCCAAGACTGCCCCCAGTGTTTGACTTGGGATGAGAAATGACTTTTCTACATTGAGCTGCTGCCTGAGAGATTTGAAGAGCCGCTGACAAACCAAAGTAGATTCTTTTGCAGAGTGGAACGTGGACCCCTTTACAAGCCAATTGTCCCAGTAGGTAAAGACCTGGTGGCCTTGCCTTCTCAGAAAAGCTGCTACTGGTGCCAAGCACTTTGTGTGGGGACTGAACAAAGGCCAAAAGGGAGGACCTTGAATTGATAATGGCATCCTGCCACCTCGAACCTCAGGAACCGACGATGTTTGACGTGAATTGGAATGTGAAAATATGTGTATAAGAGATCGAGAGATGTCATAAAGTCTCCTTTGTTTATCCACAAGAGAATCTCTTGCAACAAGAGCATTCTGAAAGGCTGTTTCTTGATAAATTTGTTTAGTCATCTGAGATCCATGACTTGTCTCCATTTTTCTTCTTTATGAGGAAGAAATTCGAGTAAAAACCTTTTCCATGTTGCGGGAAAGGAACTTTCTCTATTGCTCCCTTTAACAGAAGAGTCGAAACTTCTTGTCTTAAGAGAGTAAAATGTTGATGAGCCCTCTTGAAGGGTGGATAACAAGGAGGCTTTTGAACAAACTCCAGGGTGTGACCTTGATGAATGATGTCCAACACCCATTTGTCCTTCATGATGGAGTTCCATTGATGGAAAAATGCGGACAGATAATGGATCCCCTGAGGCCGATGATGGTAGGAGGTGGCTGGTGGGTGAAAAACGTCACTGACATCTGGAGGAATCTTGAGACTTTCCTCAAGCTGAAGGCCAGCGTTGAGCCGATTGCTGGGTGTATGGCAAGTTGGTAGCTCGGAACTGCTGTTGTTGCTGACCGACGTTCTGTGGTCTAGAGCCCTGTTGAGAATAGGGTTGGTATCGGTATGACTGGTAGGAAGGCCTCTGCTGGAACTGTCCTCTTCCCCTTCCTCCACGAGAGAACCGGTAACGTCATTGTTGAAGCGTACCTAGGGAACGTGCTGTCTCCGTATCGCTTTAATGCCCTGTAAAGCCATGTGCTTTCCGGATGGATTCTCCCCATCGAAGGACATGTCCAGGATTTTCGATTGAATCTCAGAGCGGAAAGATGTAGCCTTCAACCAGCCCTGCCTACTGAGACTAGCAGCACCTGCCATCTGCCTGAAAGCAATGGAAGACAAGTCCATAGTCGTATCTATTACCTCAGATGATGCTCAGGCACCCTCCTGCAAAATGTCCCTTGGCTATTTCTTATCCTCCAGGAGATGATCCAGAAGAGGAGCTAGATCTGACCACATCTGGCGGTCGTAGCACCCCAGAATAGCTAAGGCATTGGAGGCCTTAATGGATGTAGCCGCCATTGCAACATATCACTTGCCTCTGTATCCAAAAGATGAGATGGAGGTAGAGGTGATATTTTACTAAGAGATGTCAGACCTGGAGACTTTTGGGCAATTTCATGCATTCAAATGTCTTTTATGTGCTCCGTCAACATCGACGTCGACGAAGAAAGTCGTTTTATAGTGATCTTTGACCAAACTGGAATTCTTATCGGAGACTTGAACGAACACCGTCGTCGACGGAGTGGCCGTCGACGATGTTGCAGACGCAGTAGTCAACGAAGTAGCCGTTGTTGAAGTTGTAGATGGGGCCGTCGACACAGTTGCTGTCGTCGATGCCGTCAACGAGGCATTGACGAGGTGATCGTCGCCACTGTTCTCGTCGACAAAGCCGTCGTCACTGCCGTCGCTGGAGCAGTCGTCGTCGGCATAGCAGTAGAAACTACTGTCAGCGGTGATCTGGAATTCGTTCTCGACTACAGGTCCGTCGACTGAGCCTTTTTCGTCGGCGAAGACTGCTTTTGAGGAGTTACAGGCACAGATGCTGAAGAAGTAGTCGAAAGCTTCTTCTGGCCAGAACTTTTTGATGGCTGTTTATGGGCTGCCTTCTCTGCGATAGATGGATTCTCAGCCTTCATCTTTTTTGAGTCTGCCTTTAATGAGGTAGAGCGCTCATTTTTACGCTTTCGCTCAGGAGTGGAGCAACTAGGACCTTCCTCCTCATCGGATCCAGATTCAGATCTGGTCTTCTTTTTTGGAGACATAACAATAATCTGGCCTCCCTGTCCTTAACAGTTTTGGCAGAGACGGTTCTGCAATATTTTCAATCCCTGGCAGTATGCTTGGGATATAAGCAGTACAAGCAGTCCTTGTGAGGATCTTCTGAGAATAGCCTTGCCTTCCCACAAGACCAGCAAGGTCTAAAACGTCTCGTCCAAGATCCTTCTGACATCTTGAAAAGGTAGTGAAGATGAAGATAAAATACAATCCCTTATGCAGTAGAAATCAGTAGAAGTATTCTAGAGAGGAACAGAGCAGGGTCAAAAGTTCACCAACCGTAAGAACTGAGCAGAGCTCAGGGAGACTCCCTTACACACAACGTGTGGTTAGAAATCTGAGGTATGGTGGCTCTGCAGGGGAGATGGGGTCTGAGGCTTGTCTCTGATTGGTTGAAGTTTGGGTCTATTCTAATGATGTAGATTGGTTTACACATTTACTATCTTTCTCAATGCTTTCTAATGTACCTCTAATAGTACTGCTTAATGAAGTACCGTGGGACTCCCACCATGACGACGGGGACGATTCAAGCATGTGAATCTATGAAAGATTCAATACTAGAGAATTAGCCTTTAACACCACAACTGCAGCACAAGTTGTATGGTTGAAGTTTCAAACATGGCTAGATAAATGTAAATAGAGATCTGTCCGATGATTAGACCAGGATTGGCGGGGGACTTGGACCCTGAGGTATTGGGTCTGGCTCTCCCATTGAGCCGTAAGGAAACTGTCACACTTATTTACGGTAGTACGCTGCAAGACTACCATGAATTGTTAAATGAGGACTAAAAAAAAAAAAAAGGCAATAAACATGTCAACATTCTCACTGGCCTGATGGTCCCTCCAAAAAAATATATGTCATCTCATAACTATTTTGGGTGGTGTTGAGAAGAGTTTATCAAGTCTTTTGACCGCCTCCTCATATTCACCTTGCTCACAATGTTCATCTTCAGACACAAAAGCAAGTAAATGTTCAAAAATGTCCTGGCCTTCTAGTCCCAATGAGTGCTCAAGTAATCAGCGCTTCCTGTCCGCTTTGAATTTAAAACATCAATATCGCCGATAGAGGCATTAAATGCTCTTAACCATTCTTTTCATCTTTTCGATGGTTCACCTGGTAACTATAAATAACAAGCATTGGCATAGCCAATAGGTCTCGCCTTTGGGACCTTTTAAGTGTTTTGTCACATCTGCTGCTTAATCGGTCACTCACAATTTTAGCACAGGCAGCAAGAGTGCTTGGTGAGTGAGAAGTGTTAGAAGCAGCTGCTTTAGAGCCGAGCGTGCTGCACTCATAAGCAACCCTGTGTGTGGGTGAGATCCAGAGTATGGTTATTTGCTCAAATCACAATGGTAAGCCTGTGCCTTAAAATGAAACTCCAAGCAAAATAAAATTACCCTTGAACTTAGTGGTGATCGAGTCTACCAATGCACCAGATCTTAAGGTAAAAAGGGTAACTTATAAGGGAATAAGGTATTTATTTATCTTGAGTTTTATATAGCGCTGGCTAGACCCATAGGTATCAGAGCGCTTTACATAAGGAACAGCGAGTTGCAAGTTACACATTTTACATAAGTTACACAATGAGGATCAGAGTTACAGGCTAACATGTTACATTTGTTAAAAGCAATCAAAAGCAATCAAAACTTGGTAACCAAAGAAAAAGGGCAGAGTTACAGAAAATTCGTCATGGGAGGGGTAGGGAAGGGAGAAACAGGGAGACGGGGAGAAAAGGTAAGCGCAAGGTGCCTGGACCCTTTTCTTGTACTTTCTGCAGTAAACAGGAGGTGGGGGAGTAAAGACGGCACGGACAACGGGAGGGGGCAGGAGACAACGTGAGGGGAGGGCGAGAGTAAAGACGGCATGGACAACAGGAAGGGGGCGGGAAGAAATTTAACACTACAATGGGAGGGGAGGGATTAGAAAGCAGATATTTAAAATACAAAAACGATGAAAACGGGCGCCGTGCGAGGCAACGCGGCGTCCGAACATACCCATAAAAAAACATGAAACCGGGCGCCGTGCAAGGCAGCGTGGCGCCCGAACAGACCCCAAAAAAAAACATGAAACCGGGCGCCTGATGGAAGGTAAATGTTACCTTTTGTCGAAAACCATAGCCTGGCACCGCTCTCCGTGTGTGGCCTATTTAATGCGCGTGCTCTGCTCCCCGCGCACCACTATTAAATGTTTCCGCAATAGATAATTTATAGGCGGCACTGCGGTGAAATGGTATTAATTCAGACTAAAGTACACCGCCGGGGAGACCTTGAAGAATCCCTCAAGCAGCTCTAACAATCATTGTTACACTGGACTTCCTGTTTACTGGCGAACTCACTCCGAACAGGAATCATAGCCTGGGAGGCAGCGCGGAGCCCGAACACACCCATAAAACAAGCAAAAGCGAAAGCACGGCGCGTTGTGTGTAACCTGACCCACGAGGAGTGCAGCAGCCACCCTGCACGCCGCTGCTCGCTCCCGAGAGCAAAACGCCGTGGGAGTGAACATTAAAAAAGAGGTGGGACATGCGCCCGCCTTTAGCCATTTGCGTGATTTCATTATTGAAAGACACACGCAAAAGCCAATACTATGTGTGGGAGGAGTCAGACCCACACAGAGTAAACACAAGAAGCCTCGCAGAGCAGCGCATGCGCGCTGCTAGGCTCGACCTAAAAATGGTGGGGGAGGATTGATAAGTTGCATGTTTGAATGATTAGCGCAAAGTGGCTGAGCAAAGCAAAGCACGATAGCAGAATAAAACTGTAAATACTGTTGGTTCGCCTGTAAGGGCTAACAGTAGTACTGTGGTGTTTCACACTCTATATAGAGTATTGCAAAGCCACATCTTTTGGACAGTCAGAAAGTGTCCACGACTTCTGTATTATACTTTCTCTTTTATTATTTGATTTTTATATTTTTGTGCCCATAAATCACCTATTTATACTTCTGGTGAGCCGTTCCGTAAAGGGAACCTCATCAATTCACTGGATTACACATATGGCTGTTGCACATGTAGTCCTTCCTCGCTTAGTATGTCCGCCATTATGACCTTGAACATGGCGTCATTAGTGGACAAAATCTTTTGTGCTGAAGATTCACACAACAAAAAAACAAAGGAAAACGCATTGATGGATATGTCTGTAGAGATGCTGTCACACAACACAGCATTCCAACACTTCAGTACCGGATGACACGCACACAGGCAGGTAAGCTCCGGACGTCACCACTGGTACAAAGTGGTGTTGCCCACAAAGTGCCGAATCCACCAAGGCACAGGTAAAATTATTAATTTATTGTATTATGAGGGAATACAAAAGGACAGACGACCCCCGTAAGATTAGATGAGTACACATGCAGTGTGGCCCCCAGATCTCAGTCTCTCCGCTCGCCTAGAATGTCTGACCTCACCCCAGTCAGCAATCTAGAACAGAGCGAGAGACATAAAACACGAAGGCATAACACACTGTAGTAATAAAGAGCACATAGGTCCAAAGTACCAAGAAACTCAACACACTGATCTTCTCTGATTACATCAGAAAATACACAAACTACATCTTTGGAATAGTGATGTATAAGAGAGACAGAAAATACCTGTTAATGTTTGAAGACATTGTTCATAAACTTAAGAGGACTAATCAAAGCTCTCTGGCACCTTCTGGCTCCACCACAACGCAGCTGAAGCCTTATGAAGCCTTACTCAGACATAGCTCAATACCCCACCACTGTCAATGCCTGTTTTTGGGGTCTCTAAAGTGGAACACCTTTCAAAAGCCTTGGCACCCTCTTTGAGATTACTCTTGCTACCTTGGAAATAATCTCTACCTTTAGGAAATAAAAGCACACCTAAGAACTAGTGCACTAAAAAAATCATATTATGGCAATTTAAATCTGAGAGTTGCCTCTCCAGGATCTAATCAAGTATCGTACCTTCCTGCAAATATATAAGTTTTGCGTTTTAGACCTATGCACATAATGGGACGCACGCTGGACCTAGTGATCTCACATAACACTGAACCCTTTGCCATGACTGTAAAACTGCAGTCTTGGTCAGACTTCTCTTTAACCTCCCATCACCTCATCAACCTGCTGTACCATCTTACCCAATGCAGCATTCAAACACTTCAACCCATTTCTCGGCGGTGCTATAAAAACACATGTGCTGATGAGCTAGAGTCAATCTATAGTACAATCAAGATAGCTCCAAATAACTCTGGAAAGAAAACTCTACTGCAGTATTTCATTTACATGCACAAGTTTGCCACTCACAGATCCTGCAAACCTAAATAAGATATCAAAGCCACTAACAAGTGGTACAATGGGCATTGCCTGAGCAGAAGTAGACAAGCAGTAACCTTGAACCTTGAATGTCAGTTGCACAAACCACTGTCGGATCACGACAACAGTTGGTATGAGAGGCAAAGGATGTATTACTATGAAGCTATTAAGAGCCAAAAATGCTTACCTCACCAACTTATAGTCTAGGCATCAAATCAAACATTAGATCTTCAATATCTAACAGAAGTTGATTAAGCACCTTGAAATATGCCATCACCGCACTTTTCCTTGAGAAGTTTTTGACTGTCTCAAAGGTCCTGGCTAACTACTGCTTGATCACCATCTTCCACTTCTCCAGCAGGGCCATCAAGAAGAAGGTCACTACATAGCTTCAAAAGTATGTGGAACTCAGCTATGTCCTGCATGACCAATAATCCAGATTCAGGCATTCGAGGATTACTGAAACCAAAAACCCCTAAAAGCTGCTGCTGTCATTGGGTGAAAACTAAGTCAGGGCGAAACTTCTGTTATATCGGTGTAATCTCATGTAGTTACATTAATGTTGTATTATTCTTACTACGCACATTTCCAAACATTTCGCTGCATCGCATAATTACGCTTCATTCACTGTGAAAATTTAACACAAGCTAACAGGAATAAGGCAAATGACCAGAATATGAGCAGCTGCTATTTGCAGCGCTTGTGATTTTTTCATTTTTAGCACGAACTGTGTCCATGCATCCAAAATGGGCACGAGGATGCATTTTGTGCTAACATATAGCGCCAGATGTCACTTTTGCTTTTCACAGAATTATGCATAAATTCTCCTTACTTGCATGATTATGCAAATCTGAAATACACACATTTCATACACCCCTAGTGAAAACAAGAAGTAAGTCCTCCTACCCCTCTATCCCCAGCAGCCTACAGAACAGAGGATCACAACATCTTGCTTAGAAGGCATGTTGGAGCGGGCTTGAGTTTCTGGGGCTGTATCTGATCATGCATCTCCAACTACAGTCAATATTCAATCGTCTACACATTTAGGGCCTAATTACGAGTCTGGCAGTCCTCGGACCACCAGACTTGTGGTGGGGCAACAGTGGCAGTCTTCTGACCGCCACATTACGACCACTGGCGTAACAAAAATTGAGGGGGCCTCCCTGCAAGGTACGTGGAGGGGCCCCCTCCGGGCTCAATCAGGAGCTCTCCGGCCAGAGTGCTGTGCTGAGGGGGCCCCCTAGAGCTTGGGGCGCCCCGCACCGTGGGAGCTGCGGGGGCCTGTGTTACGCCCCTGATTACGACCTTGGCAGTCGTGCCGTCCTGAGACCGCCGACTCCGCCAGGGAACCGTCGTTCCCTGGTGGTGGCGCGGCGGTCAAGAGGCATCAATATGCTTGGAGGACCGCTGCGGTCTCGCCAAGCATATTACGACTTTCCTCACCACCATTTCATGGAGGTCTTTACTCCATGAAAGCAGTGGCGGTGAGGAAAGACCTGGTGGCTCACTGAATGTGGATGCACACAGGGGGACACAACATGTGCCCCCTGTGTGCATGCACCCCCTGTTCCAGCACGACATGGACATCACAGTCCATGCTGTGCTGGAACTTCCTTGACGTTCCCATTGCGGTGCCTGTTTTATATGCACCGCCGTGGGAACATCAAAGAATTGCTCGACATTGACTAAAAAAGTAAGTAAACGGCGGGCAGTTCTCACGTGGGTTCTGCGGTGCAGCGGCGGGGCAGTCCCGCCGCCGCACTGTTAAACTCGTAATCGGGCCCAAAGTGTCTTGCAGCCTGACACAAGGCTTTTTTTATCCTGTCTGATGTTCAGTATGTATGTATGCCCTCTGGACCATCTCATAGAAAAGCATTGATAAATTTTCAAATGTAAAATGATACGCAAATCTATTTCCAGCTAGAAAACTGATAAATGACACAGGTCAAAATCAATCTTGTCCGGGCCACGTGCTCCACTGGATGAAGGAGAGCTTTCTATGTCTGAAATTGACACTGTCTGAAATCCTCCTGTTGGGAGCAACAGAAACCAACACACCACCCTCTGAGCGGCCACTCAGCCTAAGCCCAAATGCGCCACTACCCACATCACAGAAAGTACGGAATATTGTCGTCTTCTTCATCTTACAGTCATCCCAAGTCAGTAAGGGCATCAGCTTGCAGCATTACCTTCCCAAGAGCATTCCAACATACCTCTGAGCTGACTGCTGGGTAAATCTCATTGGATCTCTGTTGGTTGCATGATTAGACAACTGCAACATTGTTTACAATGAACAGGCTCTCTAAGACGCTCTTAGAGATGTTGCAAATATTTCGTAACCAGTAGATACTCAAAATGGTTGTTTAATTAAGCCACCAGCTTGTAAAACAATAAACAACAATGTATACTAACACAATAATAAAACAATAAATACACATCCTAAATATAAGACACAAATAACATCATACAAGGCTATCTAGTGCCCAATACCGAATAGTTAAGAGCCTTGTGAATCCGTAACCGAAAATATAAATGGTCAAGGTACAAAATTGTTTAGAATCTTTAGGAATCACACCAGCTCACAGGTTACATCCAGGGATTCCATATGCAGTAAAAAACTGTATGCTGCCATTCTTGTCCTTATATTATGGTTCAAAAACAATTGGTTTAAAAAATTGCCGGCGTGCAGTTAAAAAATAGATGCAATCTAATAGTACATACGTTCTTCTGCAAGGCATCTGCAAACTACATCCTCATAATGATTCCACAGTCTTAAACAAAGTTATCCCTGATGGGTGAGCGTTAAGGGGGGAGGCCTAGTCTAAATTTAAAAATTAGATTCCGCAACTGAGGATTCGCACATTCGTGAAGATACAGGAAGGTAGCATTTAATTCTCAGGGTTTGCATAATTCCAAAGTAGAGAGCTTTCCACGCAAACAACACAAATCCCTTTTCCCTTGAGGTCAGAGAGCCTAATTCACCCATTTTGAGTAGGAAACAGGGTGAGTTACATCGAAATTATTTATTTTCAGGACAGCACCCATTGCATAAAACCGCATCCTGACCCTTTTTGACCATCTGAGCTCACTTTTGATAATCTCTTCCTAACGGAGCATTGAGATTTTGAAAAGCTCTGATATTATCAAACTATTCCAGGAACTTAATGAACATAATAATGGGTAGCTTCAAGAACTTTGGGGACGTCACCCAAGTTATGGCAAACAAGTTTGGTGCCAATCCGTTATTAATGTTTATCCCCCTTGAAAGGCTACCCCTACTGTCCTACTCCACGGTTGCCCAATTCTCCTTGTGGAGTTCTTTTAGAATCGCTAGATTACTAGGGATCTCTAGGAGTTTTAGTTTAGAGTAGACCACAACATTTCCAAGGTCAAAAGCTACTGAGAAATCCAAGAAACATGTCCATAAGGAGCCCCCACCCTCTATGGATTTCTGCACCAGGGGCCAGATGCTAAAGCAACGAGCTAATGTGAAGTATCCTGCTTTAAAACCACCCTGTTCCAACAGGATCAAGCTGGCATCCTGACAGCACTACTGCTTTAGTGCTTGTAGTATTTGCATAGACCTTTGCATCTGCTTGGATGAGGCTAATTAAAGGATAGTTCTTAGGGTCCGACGGGTCACCCTTTTTAAGGATGGGTTTTAATACTAACCCTTTCCAAGTTTCCGAGTATCCCCTAGGTTGTGTGCACTACTTGAACACATCGGAAAAATGTAACAAGTAAACAGTAACATCCAGCCCTGAAAGCACTACATTGGCTCTCTACAGATGTGAGAGGCAAGTTCAAAGTTCTTTGCACCATTCACATGGCCTCCTGGGGCAACAATTACAGAACGTAACACTACTATGACAACAGACCCCTGTGCTGTGCAACTGCCAAGGTGATTAGATTAACTACGCGCACTTCAGGGAGGGGCAGAAAAGCAACATATTCAATTTCACACGCTCCCAACCCTAGAGTCAGCAAATGCTGCGATGACTCGCCCAAAGCAAGGTCCCGAAGCATCACTCTGCACCTGTATCAGAACTAGAAACAAGACCAATCACGGTCAGCATTTAGGGACGAAAAGCGTCCATTTTCATTACCAAACTTGTTTAAGAATATCACTGTTGTCATACGTTCGTGTGTTCTGTTGACGGTGCACTTTGAGAAAGGGGGGAGTATGCCAGTACAGCGGGATTCGTATTTGCAACTTTAGCCAAAGGGGTAGATTTGTGAGTGTTTCTGTGACGGAATGCCTTCAAGTGGACGCACAGCGACAGTCACGTGGGCTTTTTTAAAGTCTTCACAACCCTGCAGGTTGTTATTATGAAAATGCACAGAAACATGATTTTCTCAAAGACTGGTGCAAGTGCGTTTCTAGGGCAGAAATGTCGAGAACAGCCCTCCATGTCTTTAGGACAGGGTGGAGCACGTTTTTTGCCACATACAAAATATTTTACCCATGGAAAAAAAGCCGATGTATGTGTGCATCATTTTTTCTTGGTGGAAAATCTGCATGGATACATTTCACACATTTGACTACACAAAGAGAATCTACGACTGTCGTATATTTTCTGTATATTCCTGTAACCGTTTCTGAATCCCGGAAACTTGTTCCACACATAGTATTCACGTGGGTGCAAATGTCAGCCTTTCACAACTGCAGCTTTGAGATTTGGACAGCATGATGTTTCCATTGGCACAGCCATTGGGGTATGACTTGAAACACAAAGTCGAAGTAAATCATCAAGTTACAGAAAAGTGTAAGTGGCGAAAAGTGCACCTCAGGGATTATTCGATGACGCGCCCAACAAATGCCCAAAATTAATATAAAAGCATTTTTTTGTTTACTCTTCTGAGTAATGCGCATGACGAAACGCCAATGTCACTATTCGAAAAAGACACCTCTGGCTTTGTGTTCCACAGGTCCACGCCATAGCAAGCGGGTGCTTCTTTGCCTTCCGGCTTGGCCTTCTTTCTTATTTTAACATCTATTTTAAAGCTACCCACCATATTTCAATCCACAATACAGCGATCTGGAAAGAACTGACCTCAGTTTCAGGGTTTTCCTAGCGAGTTATGAATAAATAAACGTCTGCTCGGTGACAGTCGCCACAGAGATCACCCTCCCCCCCCCACCTGGTTCCTTTGCCACCTGAGCCTCGCTCTCATTCTCCCTGGGTACTTACCAGGTACAGAAGCTGCACGCGCACACAGGTCCGCGAGGCTAGAACACGCTCTAGCACCGGAAGTGCCCCATCCCCAGAACTGCGGTCCACAGACAGCGTCACTGCCCCGGCCCCAGCAGAGCACACCTGTATTTGTGAGACTGGGCTCTGGAGGAGGGGCCGGGCTGAACCGTATCCGCCCGGAATACTGGCAGACACCGCACACATACTGTATCAGGTAGCTCTGCTGGGAAAACATATGCTGCATGCAAATGAAGAGGCAGACGCCTGCCTGGCTTCGATGCTTGCATACGAGGAAAAAAGAGAGAGAGAGAACGAACCGGGGCCGCTGACTCGCGAGACGGGCATTCCTAACTAATGCACCTTTAGGGTCTCTTGAGAAATTATATGATTTTTTTTTACAGCTATAGGTGCAAAGATAACACATTGATTGCAACAAAAAGCTGCAAGTCAAGGTCACGCATCAGTTGTTTCACTGAGCTGAGTGCCCAGCCATTAATATTCAGCTCATCAGCAAAGTAAATGAAAAATGAATGTTGCTCTGAATCCAAAATCCTGTGGTGCTACTATCATCATTTGCAAGGCAGGGCCGTACGTACACAGCTGATGGTACCATCTTGGACAATTAGCTCTACTTTCCAATGCCAAGCCCCTCATTGTTTCAGTGCTCCCCTGCAGAGCCCCAGTGGGAGGACTAAAGTCCACACCTGTCCCATACACGACACTCCCCCTTGTCTTTGAAGTTCCCTGTATTATATTGTTTTGGGATCCAGTAGGTAGTAGATGCAGAGGTAATGCCTAGCAGTCCCCAGTGTACATCCACTGGCCTCTGGCAACCAGTATCTCTTTCTTTTTAGTTAACAGAATGTCTCAGTAGTTAAAGGTTTGTCATTGAAATATGCGGTGATCTACTGGTCTCAACTTCGAATCCCCACTTCTAGGTTGGTAAACTGATTAACAATAAATTGCCTATTATTAATACCATGAGTTTGATGTACAATTATTGGATTCTCAGAAAGTGGTCACAAATTGTGTGCCAGCTTTTTGAGAATGCAATCTGATTAGGCGAACCAACCTGTCTACTAATGGGTCGGACGAAAATACTGAATAACAAGGGTACAAGTAGGCCTTGCCTAAATACTATTCATCAGACAGGTTGCAATTTGTGACCCCCTATGATTGGCAACAACCCCAGGCAGTGGCGGCTCGCATAGGGCGTGCTGCGGGGCAGTGGTGCGGGGCGGGGAGGACAGGGTGGGGGCAGTAAACTCGGACATACCACGGAACGGAGGAAAGTAATTATTACGTTCCTCTGTTCCGTCGTATGTCCGAGTTTACTACCCCCACCCTGCCCCTCCCCGCCCCGCCCCATTGCCCTGAAGCACGCCCTATGCGAGCCGCTGTTGACCCCAGGGCTAGGGGCCTACAAGGGATAGCAGACCAGCCTCCCTGTTACTGCTTTCTAAAAAGGAAAACTCTTAAAAATCAGCCTGAGTACCAGGGCACGAATCAGAGGTACACGCGGTAGACGAGGTCCACCCAGAACTTTCCCAGGATAGATACCGTCCGCCCTGCCAAGAAAGTGGGCCCCACTGAAATATGCTGAACTCGTCCCGGTGTCATTTTCAGACACCAGGACACATTCAGCAGCGCCTGCACATTGTCTGCTTTCGCAATGGGCGGCTATGTTATTTTAAATTCGAGCTGGGCCCTAAACAAAGACCGAAGTTACAGGAGCAGCCAGTGCAGGTAAACGCGGTAGGGCGGGAGTCGACAGACGATGACGAGGGAATATAACCAGTGCTTTAAATGGGCCGGTACTCACCGGTACTGAGTACCGGCACTTCTCATTTTCACCGCTCTGAATACCGGCACTTCTCTGCTGCCAAGGAGAGTACCGGTACTCATCAAAGGTAGGCTCATTGTTGCTTTGGCTCACGAGCACGAACGAGGCTGTCCGACAGCCAAAGCGCCTCTAGCCCAAGCTGAGCCACCTCTAAACAATTCAGCAGGGCTCACCTGCATAATGTCCGGTGTTCACCACCACGCTGTGTTTGACAGAGCAGGGTCCATTCAGGCCCTGTTCTGTCAATCACATTCACACCATGGTGTGCGTTTGTGCACACACTCGAATCCAGGCATCCCGCTGACAGCAGCAATAGCAGCAATTAAGAAAGCCAGGGAGATAAGGAGTGTAAAATGGCCTTTATCCCACCTGAGTCTTTTGTGTGAGTGTCTGTCTGCTTGTGTCTGGGTGTTTGCCTGCTTGTGTGCGCATGTTTGTGTGTATGTGTGAGAGAAAAGCGAGTGAAAGAGGGAGAGAATCCAGACACTAGGGAGGTGTTTTAAAGGACATTCTTGGAATGCTTTGTGTGAGCATTGCTGCTTGTTTCTGTGAGTGCGCACTCAAGAATATATAAGTATTCGGCCACATAGTAGAAGTGTCTTATATGTCTTGTCCTTAGCCCCGCCCCTAGCCCCGCCCACTTGCTACACTCATAGCTCATTTTAAGAGTACCTGCACTTATTTTTTCCCATTTAAAGCACTGAATATAACATAAAAAAAGAGAACCACTTACCTTGTGCTCGCCGCATCGCCGAGTTGGCGATGCAGCGAGCACAAGGTAAGTGGTTTTCTTTTTTATACTATTTTCCCTCGTCGTCATCTGTCGACTCTCCCTCCCCTCCCTAACCGCGCTTACCTGCACCAGCCGCTCCTGCGAAGTTAAGAGGCCATCGTACCTCCTTTTGTTGGTGAATCCTGGCTGGGAGCTATGTGGAGCCTCACAACTAAATACAAATGCAATGGAAAGGAAACAAAGGCGCACAGCTTGTCATTACTTCACAAGTACTTAAGAGAGGCATAGTTTTGACTTTTTTCAGTCCCTGTATATAAGAGATATGCATGCGCTGTAAGAATGTCAGATGTGTTGGTCTGTCCTAGTAATTACACAAATAACAATTTAAATACCACAATTTTGTTTTATTTCTTTTATAGAGCTACTCATCCCTATGCAGGGTGTCATGGCACTTAACATCACACGCACACATTATACATCGACAATAAATCATATGTGTGCAAATCAATGTACATGATGTGTTACATAAGACAGTGAGGGTTACAAGGTGTAGGAGTCACATGTTTTTCATAGCTCACTATGCTATTACAATTTATAAACTGCAAGTAACATAAGGAGCTCTGTGTTAAAAGCAGTAGCCAATTTACCAATCTACATAAAATTAAAATCTGTCATCTGCATGTTACATGATGTGCTTTGCAAGAGACACATAAACCCTCTATGCTACTTTGATTCAAAACTGGGACTAGACAAAACACAGATCTCTCCAGCAAATGTGATAACCACCAGAGTTCTCTTACCATTATTACTATGCCCTGAGATTTACTGGGCACGTGAGGCTCTCTGCAGCAGGCGCCTAAACCCCACAACATTTTTTAAACTGCAGAGTTTGCAACCAATTAAGCAGAACAGAGTTACTGCCTTGTCAATTTCTTTGTGTCGGAATAAAAAAAAGTATAAGTTAAGGCCCAAATTTTGCATCGGGGTTGTGACAAATTTTTGGCACAATCCAAACGCAAAATTCTCATTTAATAAATCTCATATTGCACTTAAAGGTAATCACGATAGACCTGCTAAACATATATATGAGGTCTTAAGCTCTTATGTAACTTCTTGTGATATCACTTCCTGTGATGCCACGTGCGATGCCACACGCTGTGATGTCACCTGTCATGATGTCTCTTGCATACTAACTTGGTTAGTTCCCCCACTTTTTTTTTAGGATTTGTGCCCTGCTGAATACCTTACAGGAACTGGGTCTATTTAAAAAAAGTTTCCGTTTTGGAAAATGTGAGTGAAAGCAGGCTGTTGTTCCCTGCACCAGTCTACTGCCCCTCAAGCTGCCACCATGATTCCCAAAGAATAAAGGTCCCAAAGGGGACTCCTTCCAGTCCCTTTGGGAATCAGTAACCACCCCAACCTGTTAGTTAGTACCTGGTCAATGGTTTGCAACTAGAATGATGATGATAAACCATTGACACATCAGAGTCGAAATCACCATTTAGAAGGGAGGGGCAAAACATGCCCATTCCAAACAGCAATTCAGAAACCGTTTCTAAACCAATTTAATGGTTTGGAGTAAAATCTGAATTGCTAAATCGGTTTAGCACATTAGAAAAGCTTTTTTTACCATTCGCAAATTCTCTGATTTAGTGAATCAGAGGGTTTGCAACCGGTAAAAAACTTTGTATATCAGGCCCTTAAAAGGGCAGAAGTGCAACCTGAAGCTCTACATAAAAACAAGTTATTAGTATTTTGTTTTGATGAAAGTTAACAATCACGATCATTTGTACTGGAAACAGAAATATGACTGCGAACATCGGGACACGTGCGGATGACAGATTGTGAGCCCCTTTAATACACCTATCACTAAGGTGAGCACCTTTCTAGATGGTAGCTGCTGTCCTCAGAGACATACCAGATTCACTTCCTGTTCCTCCATCTTGCTTTTCTCACCTGACAAACTTCCCCACCAGATCATAACCTTGGGGAGTGCAGCTGGCAGAGGTCAGATACACAACAGCACCTACAATGCATCACGGGAGCATGACAAACCTGCTACACCATGTATTGTCTCTGTGAAGGTAAGACCAGGGCTTTAAGTGGGCTGGGTGTCACCGGTGCTGAGCACCGGCAGTTTTTTAAAGGAGGCATTCGAAACAGGTCTCTATCGGGCTCTGTTTTGTGCCCTGGCACAGGCGGTCCGTTTTTCCCCAGACTGCAGTGACAGCAGGCACATCGATGTGGGCTGCTCACACTGCTCACTTCTCACTAGTGGAGGTTACGGCATGACGTCATGCCAGGTGAGCGTTGTAGGGGAAGGAAATCCTTTAAAGAGAGTCATTTTCTCTCTGGATTTCCCTTCTCTTTATGAAACTCAGGAGCAGCAACACTGTCGTGGCCAATAGTCCTGACTTGTTGTAGGTATGATGTTACTTGTTCTGTCATATATCTGGATGCAATGACAGAAACATCAAAATACAAGTCGGGCGGCACACTATGCTAAGCACAGACTTTTAGCTTACATGTTTTAAACCACGCCCTTAATTACATTTGGCCACGCCCCTTTAAGAGACCCCCAGTTTTTTCATCCCACTTAAAGCCCTGGGTAAGACATGCCCCAACTGGTAATGGATTGCAACCAAACTGTCTAGGACAGTAAACTTAACCTAGAGTCCCACTCCAGCTGTTTGGAGATCTGCCTTAAGATGGCCATCCTTGGGCATGCCTGGACCCTAACCTGCTTCATGACGTGTTTTGAGTGCTGAGTGTTTACTCTGGCTAGGGCCTAAGCTGAATATCCAGCAGCTCTGCTGGCCTGCCCCGCTTCTGCTGGTAACGTAAGTGGTGCTAAAGACTCTAGACAATTGAAGAAGTCAAGAGACCCTGATCTACAGCTCCTAGAGGTCCTCTTCACCCATCATTGGAGATCAGAGCAGGGCTATCGAAGGTCAAACTACAAGTGAAATGCATACCCTGCCCTTCCTGTGCCTATGTTTGCTTGTTTTACTTCTGTGGGAGCACTCTACATTACGCCTTTCCTTTCCCAGCATCAGTGCCCACCCATGCACTAATACATTTATGAACCAGGGCCAAGAAAGCAGCCATGCACCCGTGATCGTCAGTGGATTAGGAGAGGCTGTAGACATGCAGAGAGAAGGAATGTTCTTAGAACCTTATCAGAACACAGCATCCTTGCCAAAATACAACTATCTTGCATTTCAGTTGAACAAAGTGACATGGACTGCTCACAAACATCACTTTACATCTTTCATAGTAAAACCCTTTACATCTCTATCTTTGTGGCAGGACCTTTCCTCAAGCCTCGCAAATGGCGCAACTAACTAAAAATCCAGCAGAGGTATTGGTGGCAGGAAATTAAGACCTAACAGGCGAATAAATACTTAATTTGTGAAGTTTTGCAGTGGTTTTTAGATAAAGACTATCTAGAGCTTTAATCTTTTAATAAAAACCCAATAACATTAGCGGGCACTGTTATTCAGATACAGGACTTGGTTCATAGATGAGAGATATAATTGCCGCTTGGGAAAAGGAATGACAGAAAGTCATTTTGCAACCAGGCCCATAACCAGAAGTATATTTTTAGGGGTCATGGCCCTCAGCTATAATCACACATTAAAGCTGTGCGCTATGGGTGCATTCTTTGACAACTACTTGTAGGGGAAAAGGTACAGTCTGCAAGGTTTTAAAGCACACAAAACATTTTTGTGCATTTTTATTATTGGTGTGATTGGTTGTACTACTAAATATTGACCCCCAAAATATCATGGTATAGGAATATCGAGGACAGAATATCGAAAGATAAGTGCATATAAGGAAGTATATATTTGCTATTCCTAATTCCACATCTGTGTATTTTAAAATATATTGCACAGGTAGGTATATGTGAAGTAAGGTAGAGAAAATCTACACTTATTTGTCTGTCAATATTTTGGATTAAATATTCTGTCCTGCAGCGAGGATGGGGGCTCTGCTTTCCGGACCCAGATAGCCAGTTTGGCCAAAAGGAGGCAACAATACTGGTGAGGAGCGAGGACGACAGGCGGGTGTGTGAACCTGTCTGAGGTATCCTGAGGGCCTCCCCTTCCATTCTCTCTATTCAAGAGTTTAACGCTGATACTGGACAAGGCACAGTCATAGCAGAGAGCTGGGGAGTACCTGGAAGGGTCATCTCACAGAGGATGAGAGGTGGTTTTTACACTCTGGAAATTTAGCAGCCTACAAACAAACTGGTGCGGAGGTGGCTTGCACTGTAGCTGGGCGGGACGGTCCAGACATCACAGACCTGGGGCACAGCCTGTTGCTGGAAAAGGATCCGCGGGGAGGATGGTGTGCACGCTCACGGTCCGCAGTTGAGACTTGCAGTGGTATATAATCGCAGTGACTGCCAGATTCAGGCTATTCCATCGTATACAGCGTATATTTGAACATCCATAGTCGCGTCAGCAGGATATTCCCTTTCTACCCCACCTCTCTCTTCAACATCTCACAGCTCTATTAACCGGGAAATGGTGAAACCGAAGGGACAGCAACAGATGCAATCTAACAAGATGGACAAATACACTGTGCCCAAACCGTCATTGGAGAGGGCAGGTCCAGGAGCGGAGACACCAGAATAGGGGGAACCTTCACTAGGGGATATAATGGCAGAAATCGTGACCTTAAAGGTACTGTAGAACTCAAAATCGATGCAGTGACAGTGGATGTTAATCTCCTGCGGGCAAACTTTAAGAAAATGTCTGAGAAAGTCATAGCATCCATACATTACAAGCCATGTCTCAAAAATTGGAAACTCAAGTTTGACATCACACATAACAACAAGAGATCATGGCAGCTAGACTCGAGGATCAGGAGGGCAGGGCTTGACATAACCACATTAGGGTGGTTGGGGTCCCTGAGGGGGCAGAGGGGCCTAGCGTTGGCCTGTTCGTCGAAGATCTGCTTGTCAACACCCTTCGCCCCAAGCGTCTCTCCAATTTTTCTCAGTAGATCGGGCACACAGGGCCCCAGTGCCACTGCCGAAACATAGGGGCCCCCGTAAATGAGTATCGCCAGAATTTTCAATCATCACAATAGGGATGCAATACTTCAAGCTGCCACCTCAAATGGGGATTTGAGATACGAGAATGCCACTATGCGGTTCTTCCCTGACTTTACACTGCAGGTGCAGCACCAACGTCGCCGTTTTGACAAAGTTTAAAGAGCGCTCTGTGCCAAAGACCTCAAATATATGATGCTTTTTTCTGCTAGGCTCCACGTGGTGGCGGAAGGTAAATCCTTGGTATTTCGATATGCCTGCAGAAGCTTGGGTTTAGTTGGAGGGATGGCGCACTCTGGGACAGTGGGGTAACCAAGAAGGGGGAGGAGATGCCCCCTGGGCTGGCAGAAAGGTAACTCGGCGGACCACCAAGTTGGACAATCTCTAGAAGATGCTGAGGTGGAGGTTTCCTGATTAGTACAGCCGGCCAAAGGATAAGTACCCTTTGCTAACTGATGCTGGTCTCACTAGACAAAACTGTGAGTTGAAGAGGATGTAAATGTGAAGCCTTTTGCTGGGAGCCAATGCCATTGTTTGAATCACTGTACTGTACCGTTGAATGTCTCTTGGAAACGAGGGGTGGCGCTCATATCTCTGGGGACGTGACTTGGCTGTATGATACAAAGTTAAGGTTGGCGCATGACTGCACCCCTTAGGCATTCGGGAGTGCAAGGCCACAATATATTTTACATGCCTTTGGCGCAGGAGGGACAAGTTTTAGTAGTTATAAAGGGTTTGCAACTGGCTTACGAGTAGCCCTAGGCATTTTGGTGATACTGGCTAACCCTTGACGATTTAGTTGTTTTATTAAGGGCAACAGGCACTCTGCAAATTGGGGTGGTGGGCGTTCCAAAGCCTACAATGCAGAGTAGCAGGGAGGGGGAGTTTCATGGGAACTTAAAGTTATGTTATGTTTTCAAAGTTTTGCACAGTGTAATGTGTATCTGCTCAGACACATGGCAAGGGTGGGACTCAAATCAAATAGGGGGAGGAGGGTAGTTCATGGGGATGATCCAGCAATGGGCTGGGAAACCGTACATCTCAACACAATATGGGGTCCCACGTCCCTTCCAATCTGAAGGGCATGACATGAAATGTTAATGTATCAAAACAAAAAGGGGGAGAGTAGAGGTAGGCAAAGTGGGGACCCGTCCTCCACGGCACTATACAGATAATCAAGAAAGGTCCCATCCGTTAGGAAGAAGGGAACAAGGTTTTTTTTTCTTGCAGGAACAAGGTGAAAGGAAAAAGATTTTTTCTTTTCAAACAACCCTCACCCACCCGGGTTTCCCCTTGGTGGCATGCTTCATCATTGGGTCCATCTCTGCCCTCTACGGACAGGGGCGTGCTACTACCAACGGATGCGCGTGAGCACTTAATTGTAAAATGCAGGGCTGTCCCTATACACCTAACCACCTATGTTAATTAAGAAGGGAGTGGGTTTAGCAAAGAAAGGAAAACGTTTAAAAATACCAGATTAGTGGGTCCAAAAACTATTTTATTTCCTACCCCTAAAATGGTATGCTAAAATCTGGGGACGTGTGGGAAAACCCTAGGCGTGAATACCTATTGTTTCCCTTTATGGTCAACTAGTTTCATACCCTTACCCAAGGCATTTAGTCAGGACCTAGAAAGGAGAAATGATGTTCCCACTCCAGGTGTCACAATAAACACAATATTAATGAAAAATACAAAATAAATATACAGCACCTAATTGGTCTGTGTTAAATATCAAAAAGACCTGCAAGGATATAAAGAAAAAAGAGATAAAAATACACGTCCCTAAGGTCCATATTATATTTTGTGATAATTCTGTGGTTGTGGTGGTGAAGCATATTTTTCAAACCATGCCTACTGGCGTGGGTGAATCTGTGAAAATAAGACTCACAAGGCAGTACAAACATAAAACATACAACGTAAAGTCACCTTTGGGCCCAATTGAAGTCCGGATGGTCTTCCTAGGCTAAGGCATAACACATCCTGATGCAAAGCATAACCCAACATGAAATGGTACGTTTGGTCACTGCCTTACTTTTTCGGGTACAGCAAAGCTCTTAAAGAGGTGATTATGCACTCTGTCCTGTCGAGTGGGGTCAATGGAATAGGATACTGCAATACTGTGGTTGAGTCAGTGCTGTTGCTCTTCTTCTTTGGTGGGGTGAGGAGGAGAGAAAAAAGATAAATGGTGATATAATATTGACCCATATAAAAAGCAGATGCCATGTTTGGAATAAAGATGGACAGGTACAGTTTAGCCTGGTAGAATACCATGAATGGTGGTTGAACCAAAAGTTCCTGAGTTCAATGGGCTGAAGTCATTTCCATGAAGAACACAGCTTTTAAGTTGTGAAGTTAGACCGAGAAATGGTACATCAGCTCAATGGGGATGCAGTGAGAAAAGTTAACACTAGTCAGATCCCATTGAGAAACAATAAAGGCAGTGAGAGGAAACATGTAAATAAATTCTTTCAGAAAAAGTGTTACTAAATGACTACTTTAAATTTGCGTAACGCACCACATTTAGTAACTTCCCTCCTCATTCTGAAACTTTATGTGAGGAACTTTCCCCTTTCTTTGATGAAAAGATAGCTAAACCCTGCTGATATCTCCTTTGCAAATATGACAACACAAAATCCGTCCCCTCAAATTAATTAATTCAGTAGAAATGACTGATAAAACTTTGCTCCAAATTAAATCTGTATCTCTGCTACTTTCTTGCCCTCCTCACATTTTTCATCTATAGCTAAAGGAGTAGCCCCATTCTAATGGATATCTCTAATTCCTCTTTAGCTTCAGCTACAGTGTCTGGAAGTTGGAAACAGGCGCTTCTACTTCTGCTTCTGAAAAATCATACTTCTGACCCAACAATTCTGATCAATTTTATCTCTGCTATCATTGACTGCAAAAATAGAAAGAAAGGTCAGATTGTCTCAGTTTATTGATCCAAACACTCTTTTTGGCTCATCTCAGTTTGGATTTCAGGCCTCAGATAGTACTTAGATTCAGTACTATCTGAGGCCCGAAATCCAAACTGAGATGAGCCAAAAGAGTGCTTTACTATTGATCTTGGAAACTTTACGAGAAATACTAGACAGGGGAAGCAGAGTGACTTTGGTAATATTAGATCTTAGTGCCGCTTTTGATACTGAGTCTCATCACACATTTGTAAATCAATTAGCCTCAGGTGGTGTACATGGGAAAACATTAGGGTGGCATACTTCATTCTTTACATCCAGAACCTAAATTGCTCAGATTTCTTTCTTGGTTTTGTGCTACGCCTTAACCCCTCATCCGTGGGGTCCCGCAGGGATTATCATTGAGTCCTACATTATTTTAACTTGCATACCTCCACTGGCTTGCCTCATTCAATCTTTCAACTTTCAATTGGTATCTTATGCCACTGACAAACAGATCCTTTAATAAGGAAACTAAATCTGTAGCAGACACTTTTAGGTACTGCATGTCTGAGGTCGCTCCGTGGATGTCAGTCATTTTTCTGAAACTGAATTGAGACAAAATAGAGGTGTTGTTCCTTGGAGGACCTGACTCTATATGATTCCCTTATTGGTGGCCAGTGGAACTGGGACATCCTCCGACTCATGTAGCTTCAGTTAAACGCTTTGGGGTGACTATTGACAGAAAGCTGTCTTTTCAGAGTCAAATGAATAAGGTCAGCTTTAGTTGTTTTTATTGTTTACGCATTTTGAGTAAGATTTTCCCTTTTCAACCTTTGGATCACCGTAAGATAGTAGTTGAGCTACACGCAGGAAAAAACCCAGCAAACATTAGTACCTATATTTTGGCCTACTGTACTGTAATATACCATCTTTCTTGGTACCTTCACTCTTCATCAGGCTCATTTCTTTCTGTGCCTAGGCTTAAAAACGTTTGCATCCAATGAAGATCTTTCTTCTACCACTCTACTAAACTAAAAATGAACTCCTTGTTAACATCAGATATGGGCCCAATTATTTGACCTTCAGGAACAAAATGAAAACATGTTTATTCAATTAATTGCATTAACAAGCATTTGCCCTCAGTTGCGCCAGGGCACCATAGTATGGTTCCTTGCTGTGCTTTATAAATAATCATTCATTCATTTAGTAAAGAAGAAAGGCGAGTCAAGGAGGCACATAGAGCTGCCAAATGGCTTTTTATAGTAGCCATTGCTAGGCCTTACAGCGCAAGAGCGAACTGTAGAAAATCAGAAATGTGTGACTGAAAACAGCTCAAGCCCTCTGTCTTGCATCACTGAACAAATACTGTTCCATATATTTTGGAGTGGGGTTCCTGGCAGCCAGGATGGGTTTACTGGTTGCGAAGATGATCTCCACAACTTCAAATGGCAGATTCTAGCTGCCACCTTTCAATCTCCACATGTGTAATCTAAGTCTATGAGGATTAGGGTAGAGGACCTACCCATCTTGCTGCGAGAAGAAGTCCACAAATTGCAGGAGAGGCAAAGGAGGCCAAGTACTGACTGCTAACAGATCAAAATACCAGATGCCCCTCACCCAATCTGCGGCAATCAGAATCAGCTGTGCTTAATCCTTTTGCACATTTCCACAGGACCTTGGACAGAAGCAGTGTCATTGCTTATGCAAATCAATATAGCAAGCCCAGTGACCAACTGTACCTGAAGGCTATTTCAGAGAGATCCACGCATGGACACCTCAATCTGGAGAACAAATTTCCATCACTTTGGTGTGAAGTTCCTACTCGTGGTTTTACAAGGAGAGGTGACTCAGAACATCCGCTCTCACACTGAGAGAACCTGCAATGAATGCAGCCACTAGAAAATCCGTCATTGGTGAGCCTCATGCCAGATGCAAATCACCTCCCAATACAAGGTCCACGACCCCACACCACCCACAGAACATACAGAACAGTGGTACTGTTGTCGGACATAATATGAATCTGCTACCTAAGACTGAAGGGAGAAAGGCCTGCACATGGCAAAGCAGACTGCCCACAGCTCCAGCACATTTATGTGCAGGTAAGACTCCAACGCAGACCAAAGCTGCAGCCCATCATGACTCCCAGGTGATCCCAATCAGCCATCTATGACAGTAGTCTGTGCCTGTGGAGTGATAAAAGAACAACCACCTCTTTAACCCCTTTGTTAACCGGAGCAAGAACTGCTGCCTCCTAATCAAGGCTTGTGCAAGAAACTACACTGTGGTGGTAGGACGACAATGTGGAGAAAGGAAAAGGAATTGTAGGATATAGCCCTTGCAGATTAGCAAGGTGATGCAATCTATTGTTATCATCTTCCAATAGATGGAAAAGTTTGAGGTCTGCCCACCAAAATATGGTGGCATAGGAGGGGGTGGGGTTTGAGGCAGTGGAAGATGTTGGGCCTCGATCTGCTGCTGCAGTTGGTAAAGGTGCCCCCTCGATCCATCCCCGCCCCGAAAGAAGTGATACATCTGTCGGGGCATTTGGATAAGCTTCAAAGGTTGGCAATGGAGGGACGGCTGAATCTCTGATGGATAGACAGGTGCTGAGGAGTTGAACATAGCCAGGATGGGAAGGGAAGCATTCACTTTCTCTTAAAACAGACCTTTTTATATCTTGAAATCCAAACTGACTAGGCCAAATCCACAGATCTTGGTGGCACACAAATCTTTAGAACCAGTAACGTTTGGTGTACATAGTGGGCTCGAGTCATCTGGATTATTTTCAGACTAGTTTTTGCCCTGCCATGGAGACTAAATTGGTGCCTGTGCCCAGTAACACAGTGTTGTTACCTTTTTAGGTCGAGCCTAGAGTAGCGCCCAAGCGCTGCTTCTGGCGAAGACTTTATGTAGGGGTTTGAAAAAGCTGACCAGACGCTCGTGCGTCATGGCCTTTCCCTGCGGTTACCCGCACGGGCGCCATGTGGTTTCAATTATCGTGCCCTGACACGGGCGCAATAATTAAAACCAGATGTCTCGCTGTGGCGCGCGCGCACCACTCGCGTCGCCCCACCTCCTCCCCGCTCGTGCCTTCAAATGCTTGTGGTTCTCAAGATCTGGTCACCCTACCTCCACCACACTTTTAGATGCGATCCTTTTAGTATCTGTTTGGGATCGTGGCTCTCCCTCTTTCACTGCATAAAATCCGGGTATTTGTTTCCGGTTTATAGGTATTTAGTACCATAATCGATAGTGTCCTTTTGTTTTTTCTTTTTCATTTTCGTGTGGGCTTAGGTTCCCTTGACAACAGTCTTAAACATTTCAGGTAGTCCTTTTTCCCTGTTGGTCATTCTCATCACGTGGCCAATACGTGCCCACGTAAGCAGAACACTTCCTGCTTGTTTTAAATATCCCAAGACCCAGTGCGAGCAACACGTTAGCTATATGGCCTGTGATGGTAGCTAAAGGTAAGAACGACGGTGTGCATGGATATATTTAAGCTGCTTCGACAGTTATATATCAGACAAGCTTAGTTACAGATGCTGTCATTTCACCCCGCAGCAAGGATTTTCTCACATGAGAGAAACAAGCACCCGCAAGGATCGGAACACTGAATAGAGAGTCCATTCCGATTTTGAGAGGTATGTGGGGGCGTTACACTCTTTTGGTTTCGTCTTTAATATTAGTTTTTGGGATAATAAGCAGAGTTTCTTCCGAATGCGCCCTGACAATATGAACCGCCATTTACAGGTGATTGAACCTCGTTGTTGGGTTCACTTAATTCTTTCTAACGAGGGACACTGCTGACCTGGAGTACGACCGAAAGCCATTATTGGTTTATGTCACGTGAGTTCATTAGAGTGACGTGCAACTATATACACAATCTCTTTCTTTATTCCTGCACTTTACTTGGTCTGGTACTTTATTTTTATTTTATGGGATACCCAACCATCACGGTGGGATGCCACTTCACAAAGTTTAGTTCCGTAGTCCCTACACGGATTTGCTCTACACCATTTTATTTATTTGTTCCCTGCATGGTGTAGACCCAGCATGCCCAGTGTGATTGAGAGGACAGTTGGTAAAGTTTGTGTACAAATGTATATTTTTGGATCAACTTAGGTTGGTTTTCTTACCCTTGTCCTGAGGAGACGCGGAAGAAATTGAGGGCCGAAACGCGTCCGCGTCGACAGTTTTGACGGGAGGAGTCCGCTTGAATACAAGAATTGTTATTGTATTTTTAAGCACACTTGATAGATGTTTGTAAAGGTGTTGTAACCTTGTGTGCATAGAGGACTACCTTGCAGTGTATTACTCAGATTAAGTGCGTGAACACGGATTACTATAGAAACAAGTGGGTACTGGTAACTCAGATTTGGTTTATTTTATTTTTGTTAGGTCTCGCCCTGAAGCCAGCTGGATAACTTCAGCACAATATCCTTGGTGCAACAACATCAACTGTTGCATGGCTAAACACTTATAAGGTACAAGGTTTAGCCATGCAACAGCTGATGTTGTTGCACCAAGGATATTGTGCTGCAAAACTAAATACTTATAAGGTCCCAAAAGCGAGACCTATTGGCTATGCCAATGCTTGTTTTAACTAGATCTAGCATCATCTTTCAGTGCTGTTGAACATGCCATTATGCTGAGTTTGAATAGGGAGCGTAGAACATGTGAGTTATATCCTTGTTGGCAGGTCAGATTGATGCTGCTTCTTTCTCTCCTTTTCTTTTCATCCCTTCTACCACATTCTCATCTTCCTGTGGACTTTGACAAGGATCGTCTCTGTTCCTAATTTTTGCTTCCCTTTAACATCTGCCCCTTTGTTTTGATCATTCATTTGTCTTGCCTCTTTTCATTCCTGTTCTAAAGAGAACGAGGTTCTTATTCACCTGGGGCCATGATCTGGTTGCCAAAATTAGTTTAATGACTGCGTGGTGGTCTTTGGTGAATGGATGATCAGACATTGGTTGGTGCTACAGCCAGAGAAATGTAGGTTATGGTTATCTGTGGTAGACCTGAAAGTCCTCTGTTTGTCTGGATTCCGTGTGTCTCTGTCACCAGCACATTGTAGTCAAAATATTCAACTGAAAACTCAAGAACAGAAAAAATGATGGGAAGCTGTACCAATAAAAGGGGCATTGATGCACAAATCAAAGTACAAGCGGCCATATTTATGAGGCCAGTTGCGTCGCACTTACACCACACAACGTGGTGCATGCGCTACGCAACTCAAAAATGAGATTTATGAAGCCATGCAAGGACACTTTGCATGGCTCTGAAAGGCTTCATAAATCTGGAGTAACGCAACGCATCACAAACATCTGCGTTGCATTACTCTGCCTTCGGAAGGCATTCCCACGCAACTCTCATGGATTTTAATGCATTCCCAGAGTTAACAGAACTGGTCAACCTGGGAATATGCCAAAATGCTACGCCGTCCCAGGGGAGGAGTAACAATGATAAATATCTTTATTTCTCCTTGTTACTTCCTCTATGTGGGCTGCATTCTGCAATTCTAACCAGCTAAACATTTGGCAATATTGTACAGTGGTTTACATTAGTGTGTGAGCTCCGACTCTAAGAGCCCATGCTGTTAGGATATGTGTACAGCACTGGGATGACCCAAAGTCTTGATCACTGGCAAGTAAATCCTGGTGTAAGACCCTAAAGAGTGGGCAGTATCTACTGAGAGCACAATAAATTATTTCAAACTAAATCCAAATGGGGTACACTTCTACTTGGTCTTTTCTTCATACTTAATATCAAAGGGGCCTCTTGATTTGTTTGCCTGATTTATTTTAGTTTATTATTTGATTTAATTATGCTACGCACTGTATTGACATGTACCCACTTCCCCTAGAACCACTGTTTTACCTTCCTCTGTTCCTGACAGAGTACTTGCTGGTAGATCTAGTGCCTGTTACTCCTGAGGTGGAAACTGTGAGAAGTTGGTCTGGTATATGCTGTCCACTAGTTACAGTGGGCACCCTGAACCAGTCCAAACGACCCTTCTGATGTATGAGGTCAAAAGATAACCTTTAAAAAGCTATCCTAGTGGTAGCTGTGGAGAGCAGCCTTAAGGCTTAATCTTGAAGGAATGTAAAGCAGCTTGTTTTACCAGAATATCACCTCCTGAATGACTAAATGAAGGAGAACCACAAAGTAGTTACATAAAAAATATGTATTTATTAATATAACACTCTCTACTATCCTCTACACGAGGACAGAACACAAAGCACACAATACGAGATCAATAGAACAGTTGTAAGTAGCACAATACACAGTGGGCTCCAGGGGGACACCAAATCATATACTAAAATAGTGGTATAACAGTCACGACTGAGATCAAGACAAGGTCTGGAGCACGTAGAATCGCTGGGACCCCAAGGAACCACCCAAGGTGATTAGACAGGGACCCCACGGAGGCCTGGTGCAGTGTGGGAACATGACCGCGGGCTCCGTACAATTCTATGGGGAAGTCGCGGTTACACTTTTAAAGTTTAAGGACCCTTCTAGGAGGACTTCGAGCAAACCCGTTGGAACTTAAGAGTTTGAAGAGCCACCCCACCCTTGGATACCAAAGTACCCGAGTTACCTATCCCAGAGGAGCCGGGTGCATAGGTCTGAAGTGGCGTCGGAAACTGCTGTCGTTCTCAATGGAGAGCTGCAAAGAAGTACTGCTGCCGTGAAGGTGAAAAGGGTCCGGTGGAATCCAAGCCTGGATTCTGGAAGGAGGGAACCTGAAAGTAGTGGGGACAGAGTCTGGGTCACTCCAGAGTGACCAGGGGCTTGGTAGACGAATGCCCACCGTTGTTGGGTGCTTCAGGTGCGAAGATGGGATGCTTGACTCTGCAGCCACGAGGACCAGGAAATGTCGAGGACAACCAGGAGCCGGAGGTGAGCTGTCCCACAAAGGATGTCGAGTGCTGAGGGGTCGGTGTCCGGCGGGAGCACCAACAAGCCTTGGCAAAAGCAACCCACACAGAAAGGTCAAGCAGGTTACGGTGTGGACCAGCAAGGTCCAGGGGACTCACCAAGCAATGGGGTGTCAGGGCACGTCTGGAGCAACCAGGAAAGCCCAACAGAAATCAATATGACCCTCAGGAGGACCCACAGGCCGAATGACCAGGAGTCGCGAGGGGACCTCAAGCAAGATTGCAAAGTACCAGCCCACGGAGCACTCGGTGTGAGGAGGCCGAAGTTCTTTGGTGCAAATACTGCTCAGGGTCAGGACTACACGGAGTCCAATGCACAAGCTCGGGAATCGCCAACAAGCATATGCAACTGCCAGTCGCGGCTCCTGGAGGGAGTGCTGCGGGCGGTGGGGCGTGGCGAGGAGGGTCAGGGTGGGGGTAGTAAACTCCGGCATACGGCCAACTTGAGTGAAGTACATAAATAAATAAATAAAATGAATTACATTGTGCGCGCCGCATCGCGTAGCGCTTGCAGCGCGCGCAATGTAATTCGTTTTATTTATTTATTTATGTACTTCACTCAAGTCGGCCGTATGCCGGAGTTTACTGTCCCCCAACCTGCCCCTCCCCCACCCCGCCCCACCGCCCCGCAGCACTCTCTCCAGGAGCCACGACTGGCAACTGCAAATGGACGCGGTGCACAGGGGTTCGGGTTATGCAGTCCCCATGAGGGATACTGGCCTCAAACTTGGTGAGAGGGCAGTTCGACCTCAGGGACTCTCAGAAACCCACCTCCTGTGTTGCTGAAATCTTCAGAGTCCGCAGGAGCTCAGGAGCAGCAGACCGGTCAGTTGCGGTTAGGTGCCCGCGAATGCAGGGGAGTGACTCCTTCACTCCAAGGGAGATTCTTCAGTTGTCTTTAGTGCACGACAGGTCCTGCACGGAGCCTGTATGGAGCACAGGCACAAACTAAGCTTCGGACGGAAAGGGGGATGAAGTTGAGCCCAGTCGAGGTCCAGTGAAGTCCAGAGTGTCCAGACGGTCGAAGGTCAGTGGTTCCTTCTTGTAGAATCTTGTCAACATAAAATCTTAAGTCTTACAGCCAGGTAAGCCCTTTTGTACCCACGGGAGAGGATTGGACAGATTTGGGGGACCCTCCTAGGGGAGGGTCAGGACAGAGGGGTGGTCACACCCATGTCCTTTGTCCAGTTTCGCACCAGAGCAGGAGCCAATGGCTCCCAGAACTGGTTTGAGCTGGACTATGCACAGGGACACCAAATGTGCCCCAGGTGCAGACTTTCAGGCACTCTCAGAGTGCACCCACCCAGCCCCAATACACTAAACCCTGTCTGGGAGGTGGTCACACCTCCCTGTGACAGGATGCCTATTGTGCTGCCTTCCTCTGCTCGAGCTTGGCTCAGCAGCAGGACGGCAGAAATGTGTCTCTGGTCGGCAGCATCCGTTTTGTGCTATCCGGGTCGAGAAGGCTGGCACCGGTTAGACCAGGGACCCCACGAAGCTCGCTTCTGAAGGGTGGAATCATACCTCCCACACCAGTTACTGGTGTGGAGGTATGATTCCAAGGTGTTTGATACCAAAAACAATATGTTTCTATGCAGCCGATTTCGAGATAGCATTGACCGCGAGGTTATAATGCACCTCTACCTATATGTCCGGCTGAGTCACATACAACCCGGGAGAATGGTCTCCGAAGGTAGCAGAGAGGTTCTGCTCATGCAGGGGCACCCTCTCACATAAAACCCAGCACCCTGCCTTCAGGATTGATAAGGCCTGCTATAGGGGTGACTTATAAGTTTTAAGTGTAGTGACCTATAGATATAGTGAACCTATATCTAACGTAAGAGGTGCCAGCACCCTCTTACACAGGCTGCAGTAGCAGACCTGGAGTTCCATTTTGCATGGCCTCTCATGGGTGGCATAATACATGCTTCAGCCCATGGGAGGCCTCTGGGGACCTATGCCCTGGGTACATGGGTACCATATACTAGGGACTTATAAGGGTACCCCAGTATCCAATCTGGAGTGTACCAAAGTACATGTATGTCAGTTTAAGGGAGAAAGCAGATAGACTGGGGTCCTGATTAGCAGGTTCCCAGTCAGACTAGTCAAAAACAGTGAGACATCAAGCAAAAAGTGGGGGTGACCATAAGAAGCAGATCCTACTTTCCTACAGAAACCAACCTTGACAAATACACCAGAGTTATGCCACCTGAAATCGCACAATGAAAAGCACAACATTTCATAAATAGATTTGTATATTATGTCCTAAATTTCAAAGGTCTGATTCACATTAGCAATATTATTCAGAGTAATGGACACTTCTAGGTAGGTCTTGACAAGGGCTCTCACCTTCACCTTGGACACTCTGAACATAATTCCTTTAAATACTCACTTGAAAGTGCCCTCTTTTAGTAATATATTAAATAAACTTGGCAGTATCTGCTAACAATGTGTATTTATGTATCAACATATCCACTCCTGTACTCTTAAAATTCAAAGAACCTGTTATCCTGTAGGAAAAGGGTCTATGATATGAGTCAAAACTACTAAGAATAAAGAGGCTTATTTACAAGCTCCTTGCACCGCTGGTACATCACTTTTTGCCATATTAAAAGTGACGAACCGGCGGCGCAAGGGGCTTGTAAATTGTCAATTTCTAATTCCTCTGGCAAGAGATGAGGATGGTAGCTCAGTGGACTAATGCATGTGCTGCAGGAAACCATGCTAGACCCCATGGTGACAGGTTTTAATTTGGGAGAGCCACCGTCAGCCTGTCAATGTCAGTGGGATATTGTAGGAGAGTAGGATCTGCCTCTTATGTTGCCCCCATTTTTTGGCAGGATCACCTGGTCCACCTCAGAAATGTTTTGGAGGCCCTGCAGAAAGCAGGCCTCACTATCAAGGCCACCAAGTGCCAGATAGGGCAGAGTCAGGTTGTGTACCTGGGCCACCTTGTAGGTGGAGGCCAGGTTCAGCCTTTGCAGAGCAAAATCCAAACCATACTGGAATGGGTTGCTCCAACCACCCAGACACAGGTGAGAGCCTTCTTAGGCCTGACTGGGTACTATAGGAGGTTTGTCAAGGGATATGGATCTATAGTGACCCCCTTGAATGATCTTACCTCTAAGAAAATGCCAAAAAGGTTCAGTGGACAGCTAGCTGTCAAAAGGCATTTGAAGACCTAAAGCAGGCCATGTGCACTGCCCCCATCTTACAGAGTCCAGACTACACCAAAAAGTTCATTGTCCAAACAGATGCTTCTGAGCTGGGTGTGGGAGCTGTACTGTCTCAACTGAATGATGAAGGTCAAGACCAGCCAGTAGCTTTTATTAGCAGAAGGCTGACCCCTAGAGAGAAACGTTGGTCAGCTATAGAGAGGAGGCCTTTGCTGTGGTATGGGCCCTGAAGAAGCTGAGGCCATACTTGTTTGGTACTCACTTCATAGTTCAGACTGACCACAAGCCCCTCCTATGGCTAAAGCAGATGAAAGGTGAAAACCCAAAACTTTTGAGGTGGTCCATTTCCCTACAGGGGATGGACTATACAGTGGAACATAGGCCTGGGACCCAACATGCCAATGCAGATGGACTCTCAAGGTATTTCCACTTTGAACACGAAGACTCAACTGGTCAAGGTTAGTTTAGTGTCCCTACGTTTGGGGGGTTGTGTAGGAGAGTAGGATCTGCCTCTTATGTTGCCCCCACTTTTTTTCTGATGTTAGCACTGGTTTCTGGCTATAGTCTGGCTGGGTCCCTGCCAATCAGGGCCCCAGCCTCTCTGTTCTCTCTAAACGACATGGAGTGCACTCTAGGTGCACTAGTGATTGGATACTGTGGTGCCTTATGAGTCCCTAGTATATGGTACCTTAGGTGCCAAGGGCATAGGTACTTCACAGGCCTACCAGGGGCTGCAGCATGTGTTATGCCACCCCTGGGAAGCAGTCTAAATCTGACACCACAGGCCTGCTACTGCAGCCTGGGTGAGGTGGTGCTAGCACCCCTCACTGAGATATAGGTTTCCTATATCTCTCCTGCACACACATATAAACCTATCAGTCACCCCTAAGGCAGGCCCTATCAATCCTGAGGGCAGGGTGCTTGGCTTCTATGTGAGGGGGTGCCTCTGCCTGAGCAGGGCCCCTCTGCAGCTCTCAGAGTCTATTCTCTGGTGCTGTTTGTGGATGCGGTTAAACCATATACTATTTAAGTGCATTATATCCTCGCGGTAAATGCTAACTTTGGAATGGCTGCATCAAAACATGTCGTGTTTGGTGTCAAACATCTTGGAATACTACCCCCCGCCAATCTTGGCGGCGGGGGTAGCATTCCACCCTTCTAGAGGGATAAGACATGTACCTGCTGTGGAAACGCGGTAGAATCCTAAAGAGCCCTGGCATCACAAAATGGATGCCACCAGTCACAGACACTGGGCTGCCCTCCTGCTGATGACCGAAACTCACAGTGGAGGAAGCCCAACAATAGGCATCCTGTCACAGGGAGGTGTAACCACCTTCCAGACAGGGTTTAGTGTATTGGGGCTGGGTGGGTGCACTCTTAGAGTGCTTTGAAGTCCTGCACTGGGGGAGCAGAAGGCTCCTCTGTGCATATGCCAGTTCAAACCAGCTCAGGGGCTACCTGCCCCTGCTCTGGCGCGAAACTGGACAAAGGGAAGTGGGTGTAGCCACCCCTCCCTTGACCCTCCCATAGGTGGGGTCATAGAGCTAGTCCATCCCCTCTTTTTAGTATAAGAGGGGGAACCTTGCCATTGCAAAGCAGATAACCCCTGGACGACGCTCTACAGAAGAATCCTGGCCCTTCGACGTTCCACTACCTTTGGAAGACAGAAGAATCTCCCTTGGAGTCAAGGAGTGACTCCCCTGCTTGGCAGGCACCAAAAACGACAACGACGGTCGCAAACTACGCTGCTCCCGCCGGAGTCCGAAGTCCCTGCAGCCCAGGAAGTGGATTTCCTGACCTCTCCCAGGCCATCGTGAGTCCCCAGCGAAGCTGAGGCAAGTGGACCCCACGAGTAACGAGGAACCGCGACCCCTGGGTACCGTGCACTATTGTCGAGTGCAACCCCTTCACAACGTTCTACGAACCTGTGCTTTGGACCACGTGTGGTCCCGACCTCCAGCAGGAATCCCTCCGAAGATCAGAGGCCTACACCGTCCCGAGTGACCGTGGGCCCCTGTTGAGTGATTCCGCCCGAGGTGTCTTCGCGATCCCTTGCCCGCTGGCTTGTGGGTCCCCAGAAGACTTCTTAAAGAAACCAAAGGGCTCCCCTGGTTGCTCCAGGCCTGCCCTGACTTACCCTCGCTGGGTGAGTTCCTCAGACCTTGCTGGTCTGCGCCATCGACTTTTCTTCATCTCCCCGAGACTTGCGGCTGCCAAGGCTTGTTGGCTCCGATCGAGTTGCCGACACCGCAGTCAGCTGCAGACGTCGAGGGACACACCGAATCCAGCTCCTGGTCGTCGTCGACGCCTCCTGGACCACGTGGCTGAAGAGTCAAGGCACCCGCAACCGACCTGAAGCGACCGACGACGGTGGGCATCCATCTTCCTTGCCCCGGGTCACTGCCAAGTGACTTTGAACACTGTCCCCTCTGCTTTCAGGTCATCCTTCTTCAGAATCCAGGCTTGGATTCCACCGGACACTTCTTCAGCTCCCGCAAGCAGCAAGTCTTCTTTGTTCGCCATTGAAAACGACGCCGCGACCCGACACCAAAGGACACCTGTGCACCCGGCTTCCCTGGGTGAGGTAACTCCAGCACTACGGTGCTCCTGTGGGTGTGGGCCCTAGAACTACTTACCCTGTAAGTGACTTGCTTGTAGGTTCTCCCGAAGTATCCTAAAACTCTTTATTTCCAACCGCGACTTGCCCCATTGAAGTTAACGGCGATTCGCGCCTGTGTATCCACACTGCACGCGTCCCCCGTGGGTCCTTTACTTACCTGCCTTGGGTGGTTTTGTGAGGCCCCAGCACTTCTGAAGGCCCTAGGCCTTGTCTCCCTGCAAGTCGTTGTTTCTAAGTCTCTTACTTAGTATATGGTCTGGTACGCCCCTAGGGCCCCAGCCATATTTTGTGCTTAACTTATTGTGAAACGTTGATTTGTGCATATGTTTGTCTTCTAATCTCATAAAGAGATTAGTAGAGAGTTATTTAGAAATAAATACATATATATTTGATATATATACCTGTGTGGTGTCTTTTCATTTGGTGATTCAAGAGATTATATGGTAAAACAAGCTGCTTTACATTCCTCCGAGACTTAGCCTGAAGGCTGCTCTCCACAGCTACCACTAGGATAGCTTTCTTTAAAAGGTTGTCTTAAACCTATCTACCATAAGAGTCGATTTGCCCTGGTGCAAGGTGTCCACTTTAATTAGTGAACAGCATATACCAGGCCAACTTCTCACATTGGTGGGCAGCGTGTGGGATTCCAGCTTGCCATTGTTTTACCAGAAAATCTCTATTTGAATTACTAACTGAAAACCATTATAGGTACTCAAGGTACATATAAAGTCAAGCTTAGTATCAATAAGTTCTACTGAACTTAGAGCTGTGTGCCAAGGGATAGCACACCCTTTCCACAGCTCAAGCTAGGATCAGTAGGCCACAAACTAGTGTAGGTAGTACAACACTGCACAACACTAGAATGTCCTTAAAGGGTGGACCCAGTGGATCCACTCAGCCTCAGTATAAGGACATGGCTTTCTCTGACTTGAGAGCCATGTGTGTTGACAGACACCTGAGGATAGGACAGAGTCCCTCAACACTCCACCTGATAGATCTGCTGACAGCAGATGACCTTAGATTGGCTCTAGGAGCTAAAGGGTTTGAATCAGTGGGTGGGTCAGTCATAGTATCTGGGTCAGATGATGAAAATCAGAATGACCAAGACTCTGTGATTGAAGGGCCAGGCTCCAAGGGGCCTGAAAAGGACAGAGGAATTCTCCATAAGAGAACTGACAGAGAGGAGGAGAGGCACAGATCCCCTTCCAGGGAATCTGACCACTCTTATCACTCTGGCAGAGAATTTGTCCAGCAGAGGAACTCATACTTTCCCTTAAGAGAGACCTCCTCTGAGAGAAGGTGCAAACTGCTCCAGTATGAGGAAGCCAGAGTGGCCCTCAGAACCAAGCAGTTGGCACTGGATAGGGAAGCCCTGGAGATCCAGAGAGCTTCTAGAAAAGAGGGGTTAGAACCCCCTGGTGGCAGCAACAGTGTCCCTAGAGGCAGAGAATACATTCCTGACCATAGGAACCTGAGCAAGGTTGTTCCTCCCTACCAGAGTGGGGATGATATCCACAAGTGGATAACTGCTATGGAGAGGGCCTGTAGAGTACAGCAGGTCCCCCAAAAGCAGTGGGCAGCAATCTTGTGGCTCTCCTTTTCAGATAAAGGAAGAGACAAGCTCCTCACTGTTAGAGAGGAGGATGCTGATGATTATGAGGTCCTGAAGAGTGCACTGATAGATGGGTTTGGCTTAACCACTGAGCAGTACAGGTTAAAGTTCAGAGATACCCAGAAGGCACAGACTCAGGACTGGACTGACTTTGTTGATTGTGCAACCAAGGCTCTAGAGGGTTGGCTGGTTGGCAGTAGGGTTACTGATTTCAAGGGATTGTATAATCTGATGATGAGAGAACAGATCCTAAATAATTGCCAGAACCAGTTGTTGCATCAGTACCTGGTGGACTCTGATCTGACCTCTCCCCAAGAATTGGGAAAGAAGGCAGACAAATGGGTCAGAACCAGGGTGAGGCAGAAAACCCAGAACCAAGGGGGTGACACTAAGAAGCAAGATCCTAAAGGCTCTGAGAAAGGTGGGGATAAGTCAAAAGACCAGAAGTCTTCACAAGGGCCCCAAAAATCTGCATCTGGGTGGGAGTCACAGTCCAACAAGGGAAAAGGCCAAAAGAAGCCCTGGTGCAAATTCTGTAAACAGAAAGGGCACTGGACTTCTGATTGTACCAAGTCCAAAGACCAAACCACCACCACTCCTGCCCCTAAGGCAACTGTGCCCCCTAGCTCAGCTACTGGTGGAGGTGGAACTCAGAATAAGGGTGTAGTAGGGTTGACCCTGGGTTCTGAAGTGGATTCTGACCTAGTCAGAGTGACCACTCAGGCAATGCTGATTTGTGAGGGAAACATTGATATGTCCTTCCTAGTAAGCCCCAGTAATCTGGGCAAGTACAAACAGCAGCCTTTGATAAATGGCAAACAGGCTTTGGCATTTAGGGACACAGGTGCTAGTGTCACCATGGTGGCAGAGGACCTAGTGGACCCTGGACAGATCATCCTGGGTGAAATGTACCAGGTGACCAATGCAAGCAATGTCCAGACCAACCATAGTCTGGCAGTTGTGAATTTCTCCTGGGGAGGGGTAACTGGCCTCAAGAAGGTTGTAGTCAGTGCAGACCTCCCTGTAGAATGTCTATTGGGCAATGATCTAGAGACTTCAGCCTGGTCTGAAGTAGAGTTATGGACTCATGCTGAGATGTTGGGCATCCCTGCAGAGGTATTTGCTGTGACCAGGTCACAAGCAAGAATGCATGACACTGAACCAGCTCTGGATCCTGGAACAATGGACCAGATGCTTCCCAAGAGGAGGAGCAGTAGGGTTAAGGCAGTGCCTTCCCCTCTGTCTCAGATCAAGGATTCACTTCCAGAGGGAGGTGAAGCAGAACCTGAAGAAGGAACTGCCCCAGAGGGACTTGAACCTGACCAGGTTGAGTTCTTGGGGGCAGGGGGCCCTTCCAGGGAAGATCTGAGCAAGGAGCAACAGTGCTGCCCCTCTCTTGAACCCCTCAGACAGCAGGCTGCTGCTGAGGCTGCTGGGAGTGCTAGTGGGTCCCATAAAGTTTATTGGGATGAGGGACTCCTATATTCTGAGGGTAGAGACCCAGCCCCTGGAGCCACCAGGAGGTTGGTAATACCTCAGAAGTTTAGGGGTTCCTCTTGACCTTAGCACATGATATCCCATTGGCAGGACACTTGGGCCAAAACAAGACCTGGGACAGGCTTGTTCCACATTTTCATTGGCCACATATGTCAGAGGACACAAAGGAGTTTTGTCGCTCCTGTGTCACTTGCCAAGCCAGTGGTAAGGCAGGTGGCACAACAAAGGCCCCCTGATACCACTACCTGTGGTGGGGGTACCCTTTGAAAGGGTAGGGATTGACATTGTTGGTCCCCTTGACCCTCAGACTGCATCTGGGCACAGATTTATCCTGGTGGTAGTGGATCATGCCACCAGGTACCCAGAGGCAATTCCCCTGAGGACCACCACAGCACCTGTGGTGGCAAGAGCCCTCATTGGAGTTTTCTCCAGAGTGGGTTTTCCAAAGGAGGTCATTTCTGACAGAGGTACCAACTTCATGTCAGGATATCTGAAAGCAATGTGGAAGGAGTGTGGTGTAACTTATAAGTTCACCACCCCTATCACCCACAATGCAATGGTTTAGTTGAACGCTTCAACAAGACCTTGAAAGGAATGATTAAGGGACTCCCAGAGAAGCTTAGGCGGAAATGGGACCTTCTTCTTCCTTGCCTTTTGTTTGCATACAGAGAGGTTCCACAGAAGGGGTTGGCTACAGCCCATTTGAGCTTCTGTTTGGGCATCCTGTGAGAGGTCCACTATGTTTGGTAAAAGAGGGCTGGGAGTTACCTCTCAAGCCCCCCAAACAAGATGTGATGGACTATGTACTTGGTCTCCGCTCCCGGATGGCAGAGTACATGAAAAAGGCAACCAAAAACCTGGAGGCCAGCCAAGAATTGCAAAAAGCTTGGCATGACCAAAGGCTGTGCTGACTGTATACCAGCCAGGACAGAAAGTGTGGGTGTTGGAGCCTGTGGCCCCAGCAGCCCTCCAGGACAAATGGAGTGGCCTCCATACAATAGTTGAACAGAAGGGAGAAGTCACCTATCTGGTGAATCTTGGAACTCCCAGGAGCCCCCTAAGGGTGCTTCATGTCAACAGATTAAAGCCATATGTTGACAGGGCTGACATGGGCTTGCTCATGGCAACTGATGAGGACCAGGAGGAGGAGAGTGACCCTCTCCCTGACCTGCTCTCTCAGAACCCTGATGATGGGTCAGTAGATGGTGTTGCTTTGGCAAGCAGCCTCACTGACCATCAGCAAACTGAGTGCAGACAAGTTCTGCAACAGTTTAGACATATGTTTAGCCTGACCCCTAGTCAGACTACCTGGTGCACCCATGAGGTGGACACTGGGGACAGTCTGCCTGTCAAGAATAAAATCTACAGGCAACCTGACCATGTCAGGGACTGTATCAGGACTGAAGTCCAGAAAATGTTTGAGTTAGGCGTAATTGAGCCTTCAGATAGCCCTTGGGCTAGCCCAGTAGTCCTGGTACCCAAGCCTCATACCCAGGGTGGTAAGAAAGAAATGAGGTTTTGTGTAGACTACAGAGGCCTCAATGCAGTCACTAGGACTGATGCCTATCCCATACCAAGGGCAGATGAGCTGATTGATACTTTGGCCTCAGCCAAGTATCTAAGCACATTTGACCTCACAGCTGGCTACTGGCAAATCAGATTAGCTGAGGATGCAAAAGCCAAAACAGCATTTTCGACCCCTGGTGGGCACTACCACTTTGTGGTGATGCCCTTTGGATTGAAAAATGCACCTGCCACTTTTCAGAGGTTGGTGAATAAAGTTCTGGCAGGGATGGAAACTTATTGCTCAGCTTATCTAGATGATATTGCTGTCTTTAGTTCCTCCTGGCAGGATCACCTGGTCCACCTCAGAAATGTTTTGGAGGCCCTGCAGAAAGCAGGCCTCACTATCAAGGCCACCAAGTGCCAGATAGGGCAGAGTCAGGTTGTGTACCTGGGCCACCTTGTAGGTGGAGGCCAGGTTCAGCCTTTGCAGAGCAAAATCCAAACCATACTGGAATGGGTTGCTCCAACCACCCAGACACAGGTGAGAGCCTTCTTAGGCCTGACTGGGTACTATAGGAGGTTTGTCAAGGGATATGGATCTATAGTGACCCCCTTGAATGATCTTACCTCTAAGAAAATGCCAAAAAGGTTCAGTGGACAGCTAGCTGTCAAAAGGCATTTGAAGACCTAAAGCAGGCCATGTGCACTGCCCCCATCTTACAGAGTCCAGACTACACCAAAAAGTTCATTGTCCAAACAGATGCTTCTGAGCTGGGTGTGGGAGCTGTACTGTCTCAACTGAATGATGAAGGTCAAGACCAGCCAGTAGCTTTTATTAGCAGAAGGCTGACCCCTAGAGAGAAACGTTGGTCAGCTATAGAGAGGGAGGCCTTTGCTGTGGTATGGGCCCTGAAGAAGCTGAGGCCATACTTGTTTGGTACTCACTTCATAGTTCAGACTGACCACAAGCCCCTCCTATGGCTAAAGCAGATGAAAGGTGAAAACCCAAAACTTTTGAGGTGGTCCATTTCCCTACAGGGGATGGACTATACAGTGGAACATAGGCCTGGGACCCAACATGCCAATGCAGATGGACTCTCAAGGTATTTCCACTTTGAACACGAAGACTCAACTGGTCAAGGTTAGTTTAGTGTCCCTACGTTTGGGGGGGTTGTGTAGGAGAGTAGGATCTGCCTCTTATGTTGCCCCCACTTTTTTTCTGATGTTAGCACTGGTTTCTGGCTATAGTCTGGCTGGGTCCCTGCCAATCAGGGCCCCAGCCTCTCTGTTCTCTCTAAACGACATGGAGTGCACTCTAGGTGCACTAGTGATTGGATACTGTGGTGCCTTATGAGTCCCTAGTATATGGTACCTTAGGTGCCAAGGGCATAGGTACTTCACAGGCCTACCAGGGGCTGCAGCATGTGTTATGCCACCCCTGGGAAGCAGTCTAAATCTGACACCACAGGCCTGCTACTGCAGCCTGGGTGAGGTGGTGCTAGCACCCCTCACTGAGATATAGGTTTCCTATATCTCTCCTGCACACACATATAAACCTATCAGTCACCCCTAAGGCAGGCCCTATCAATCCTGAGGGCAGGGTGCTTGGCTTCTATGTGAGGGGGTGCCTCTGCCTGAGCAGGGCCCCTCTGCAGCTCTCAGAGTCTATTCTCTGGTGCTGTTTGTGGATGCGGTTAAACCATATACTATTTAAGTGCATTATATCCTCGCGGTAAATGCTAACTTTGGAATGGCTGCATCAAAACATGTCGTGTTTGGTGTCAAACATCTTGGAATACTACCCCCCGCCAATCTTGGCGGCGGGGGTAGCATTCCACCCTTCTAGAGGGATAAGACATGTACCTGCTGTGGAAACGCGGTAGAATCCTAAAGAGCCCTGGCATCACAAAATGGATGCCACCAGTCACAGACACTGGGCTGCCCTCCTGCTGATGACCGAAACTCACAGTGGAGGAAGCCCAACAATAGGCATCCTGTCACAGGGAGGTGTAACCACCTTCCAGACAGGGTTTAGTGTATTGGGGCTGGGTGGGTGCACTCTTAGAGTGCTTTGAAGTCCTGCACTGGGGGAGCAGAAGGCTCCTCTGTGCATATGCCAGTTCAAACCAGCTCAGGGGCTACCTGCCCCTGCTCTGGCGCGAAACTGGACAAAGGGAAGTGGGTGTAGCCACCCCTCCCTTGACCCTCCCATAGGTGGGGTCATAGAGCTAGTCCATCCCCTCTTTTAGTATAAGAGGGGGAACCTTGCCATTGCAAAGCAGATAACCCCTGGACGACGCTCTACAGAAGAATCCTGGCCCTTCGACGTTCCACTACCTTTGGAAGACAGAAGAATCTCCCTTGGAGTCAAGGAGTGACTCCCCTGCTTGGCAGGCACCAAAAACGACAACGACGGTCGCAAACTACGCTGCTCCCGCCGGAGTCCGAAGTCCCTGCAGCCCAGGAAGTGGATTTCCTGACCTCTCCCAGGCCATCGTGAGTCCCCAGCGAAGCTGAGGCAAGTGGACCCCACGAGTAACGAGGAACCGCGACCCCTGGGTACCGTGCACTATTGTCGAGTGCAACCCCTTCACAACGTTCTACGAACCTGTGCTTTGGACCACGTGTGGTCCCGACCTCCAGCAGGAATCCCTCCGAAGATCAGAGGCCTACACCGTCCCGAGTGACCGTGGGCCCCTGTTGAGTGATTCCGCCCGAGGTGTCTTCGCGATCCCTTGCCCGCTGGCTTGTGGATCCCCAGAAGACTTCTTAAAGAAACCAAAGGGCTCCCCTGGTTGCTCCAGGCCTGCCCTGACTTACCCTCGCTGGGTGAGTTCCTCAGACCTTGCTGGTCTGCGCCATCGACTTTTCTTCATCTCCCCGAGACTTGCGGCTGCCAAGGCTTGTTGGCTCCGATCGAGTTGCCGACACCGCAGTCAGCTGCAGACGTCGAGGGACACACCGAATCCAGCTCCTGGTCGTCGTCGACGCCTCCTGGACCACGTGGCTGAAGAGTCAAGGCACCCGCAACCGACCTGAAGCGACCGACGACGGTGGGCATCCATCTTCCTTGCCCCGGGTCACTGCCAAGTGACTTTGAACACTGTCCCCTCTGCTTTCAGGTCATCCTTCTTCAGAATCCAGGCTTGGATTCCACCGGACACTTCTTCAGCTCCCGCAAGCAGCAAGTCTTCTTTGTTCGCCATTGAAAACGACGCCGCGACCCGACACCAAAGGACACCTGTGCACCCGGCTTCCCTGGGTGAGGTAACTCCAGCACTACGGTGCTCCTGTGGGTGTGGGCCCTAGAACTACTTACCCTGTAAGTGACTTGCTTGAAGGTTCTCCCGAAGTATCCTAAAACTCTTTATTTCCAACCGCGACTTGCCCCATTGAAGTTAACGGCGATTCGCGCCTGTGTATCCACACTGCACGCGTCCCCCGTGGGTCCTTTACTTACCTGCCTTGGGTGGTTTTGTGAGGCCCCAGCACTTCTGAAGGCCCTAGGCCTTGTCTCCCTGCAAGTCGTTGTTTCTAAGTCTCTTACTTAGTATATGGTCTGGTACGCCCCTAGGGCCCCAGCCATATTTATAAAATAAGTACTTCTCAATGGAGTAACTGTTTACATCTGTACCTGCTAATAGAATTAGGATGTACCTTAAGCTGAACCTGTCGTCTAAAAAGTTTCATGTTAGGTCATTAGTGAGTTTAATTGTGTCTTACCGTATCCTGTTTCATACAATTAGCCTTTAATCCAAATTCAAAGAAGTTGATGCAGAAAATACAAGCCAACTTGATAAAATGCCTTCTGAGCATCAAGCAACTGATAAAGGATGTTGTCATGTGGCCCAGTTAGAAACAACGCCATATTCATGCTCACGTTTCTTAAGTTGCCTTCTCTCTGCAACACGGTGACTTTTGACATACATTTGCATATGTGTCAATGCAGGATAGCATACCCTGAAACTGCATCTGCTTACATTTCAACTTCGTAGGCACACCATCATGACACCTTAAACATTAAGGACGATGTATAAAGTTCACTGCACAAATGTCATGGCTTATTATTGCCAGAAGGTGATGTCGCTGTCTAGCTAACATAAACAATTGTGGCCTGACACAGACCTCGACATGCCAACCTGGGCACTGTTCATTATATATACGAATCTGCTTCCTTGTTTAAATCAGAGCAGCACTTTGCTGACACTTTGAAGTCACGGCACGCCAGAATTCCAGCTCAGCTGATTCCTGTCATCGCCACGAGGAATGTCCCGCTCTACACCAAGACGGACAGCCTGATCACACTTGCCTGTTGGTAATGGGGAGTTAGATCATCCGGCAGGGACTCTTGGCAGATCACCCACCCTAGGCAAAACTAGATTAGGGAGCACTAGGTAGGAGCACACTATATTACACCACATATATTCTGTGCAGGGTTAGAGCAGATGGTAGTAGGATCTACCCATACTGCGGGCCATCTCCTGGATGCAGTTTTTTCAGACTGCCCTCTGCTTAAATTCACTAGTAACTTGCAACTATCGTGGTCAGACCATTCGGCAGTAATGCTTACCCTTGATTTACCGTCCCGAACAGGCTCTAAGCATGGTCAAGCAAGTAGCATTAAAAGCTACCTGTGGCAGCGGTTTGATAAAATCATTTTTACTGATCAATTGAATCAGAGCAAACCCTGCCTTTCTACAGATCCAGAATTAGCCTCCTTACAATATCATAATTGGATTTCAGCTGCAGCCCGTATCACCATTCCCCAAAGAGCTGGAAAATTTAGCAAATCTGCACCTACTGAACCTTGGTTCTCCGAAGAACTAAGATCATTAAGAAGACTTTGCCGTAGTCAAGAAAGATGCTGGCGTAAACATTATGATCCCAGGGAAAAAGAAAGATATAAGTCAAGATTGGCACAATATAAAGAATTGATTAAAAACACTAAAATCAGATATTATTCGGAAAGAATAGAAGGGGCACAAAACAACTCCAAGGAACTGTTTGCAACAGTTTTGAAACTTAGCCAGGTGCAGAAGACTAGCCAAAGTACAACAGATCAAGCGTTCTGTGACAATCTGGCCTTATATTTTTGTGATAAAGTCTCTGCTATCTATAACACATTCACGGCTCACTCAGTTAGCCCACTAACTGCTCAGGCTCCATTATCTGATATTGAAAATCCACTTTCAGGCTTGCTCATCTCGGCCCATGAACGTACTTCACTCGGTTTTCTAAATTTTACACTAATGTCTCATGAACAAACTGCAAAGATTTTGGTAGCAACTAAGTCAGGATCCCCGCTGGACCCCTGTCCTCCGAGAATAAGCCACATGTTAGCTGAGACACTCGCATGCCCTCTCATGGAGGCTTTAAACACCGCCATTGAAACTGCAACCTTCCCCTCACTGTGGAAAAAGACATCCATTTTACCTTTATTAAAAAAGCCTAACTTAGATAAAACTGATGTAGGAAACTATCGTCCCATCTCCCGACTACCTCTACCGGCTAAGATCCTTGAAAAACATATGAATCAGGAACTAAGTGCCTTTATTGAGAAAAATCAGGTCCTAGATTCTACCCAGTATGGCTTTAGAAGCCAACATAGTACTGAACTGGCCTTGCTTACCGCTACTGAGGAAATCAGACTAGCAGTTGACAAAGGAGGATCGGCAGCTTTGATACTGCTAGATCTGTCAGCTGCCTTTGACACGGTAGACCACGGCATTCTAATAGATCGGCTCCGTGAGGCAGGAGTTGGTGGGTCGACCCTCGCACTCCTTAAGTCATTTCTGCGTGGTAGGGAACAATTTGTTGAAATAGGAGGATTCAAATTAAAATGCTTTAGGCTCCCATGTGGGGTGCCCCAGGGCTCATCCCTGAGCCCTACCCTTTTCAACATTTATGTTGCTCCCCTGGCTCGTATGATCAAAACTCATGGCTTTGAATTGGTATCAAACGCAGACGACACGCAGATTATTATATCAATCTCAAGCAAAATCCAGGATACTGCATTGAAGTTCAAGGAGTGCATGAGAAGTGTTTGCGAATGGATGGCCGAAAACTGCCTTAAGTTAAACTCAAATAAAACAGAGGTCTTACTTTTTGGCAAGGATACAACATTTTGGTCCTCAGACTGGTGGCCACTAGAATTGGGAACTGCCCTGTCCCAGTCACTAAGGCTAAATATCTTGGAGTCATTATGGACTCCACCCTTTCCTTCTCCCAGCATGTAAAAATGCTTACTGCATCTATTTACTACACCTTGAAAATCCTGAGGAAAGTACTCCCTTTTATTCCAACAAACTTACAGAAAACTGTGGTGTCAGCCTTAGTGCTATCAAAACTTGACTACTGCAATGGGCTCCTGGTTGGAGCAAACAAATCGGTTGTAAGCGAAACTACAGGTACTTCAGAACTCCGCCGCAAGATTGCTCTTTGGATTAACCAAATATACATCAGCTAAACATGCCCTCAACACTCTGCACTGGCTACCTATGGAGAAGCGCATAAGGTTTAAAGCCTTGTGCATTGCCTTTAAAGCATTACAAAATTCAGGTCCTAGTTACCTGATAAAGCGCTTTAAATGGCACATCCCTGGACGTACACTTCGGTCAACCTCACTGAAGTTAGTAACAGAGCCTACGTTCCGTCTTCAGAGATGGGGTGGTAAAAGCTTCTTCAGCATTACTACAAGATGGTGGAATAAGCTACCATTCTATTTGAGGAATGCTTCTGAGCTGCTGTCTTTTAGGAAGGGACTAAAGACATGGCTCTTTACTCTGTAACCGTGCATAAGGACTGGAAACATGATATCTAGTGTACACTGTGTGCCGTTTCTTCAAGCGCCTAGACGCCCTCGGGTAGCAGTGCGCTATATAAATATTTAAATAAATAAATTGTTTTAGCATAATGGTGGAATTATTCATCCTCTCCACGGTTCTTGTATTGCTAATTATGCTAATATGTTTCATTCTATTTGTAATTGCAGCGCACATATTTTGCTCAAGAATCTCACTGCTTCAATAAATATTGAACTTGCAGGTTGTGTATTTCTTGAGTATTTCTTTGGGCATGTATGAGAGTCCAGACGAAAAGGTTCTAGATCTGTTACCACAATTTCCTTGGGGAGTCAGGGTTGTCATGTTCTGAGGTTGCACACACATTTGTTACCCAATAAGGTTAGAGATGCAAATGGTGCAATTTTGCCAGGGGGGGGGAGGGGTTGTTGGGAGCAAGTGTAAAGCACTGCTGCTTTTGTTGCTATTGGCTGATATTGCAGCACAACCCCCACCGCTACAAAAATGGCCCCACCCTTTCGGCCTCCCTGGGAAACGCCCGATGCCTGCTACAACCAGTCCGGCCCTGACTGTAAGCTAACAGGACTAAAGGCAAACATCTTCTGAGAGGGTGCGGGTAATCAGACTTGCACTATCCCAATGTTTATGTTGCCCAGCAAACACAGCACAGTTTTACTGATGAGGTACAAGCCGTGAGACAATGTGTGGTAGTGGTCTTCATAATCATTTCTATAAGATCAATGATCTTCCTAGTGTCATTGGTACCTGCCTATTCCTCATAAACCCTATCTGATCCCGGTTAGCATTTATATAATCAAGAATTCCAATTTAGTTGAAAAAGACTTTGTAAGTATTTGCAAAACTAAGTTGAGTGAAAATAGATCTGTAAGTGAAGCATTCCAAGTGATCCTTGCCAGGCTTCAGAAGTGGAGACAGCAATCCATCTGCGGTGTTTGAGTGATAGTTGGTATAAATAATAAAACAAATTAAAAGCCAAGGACAAAGCAAAGCAAAGCAAAGCAATACTTACATATGTGGCAACAGGACCTGGTTCTCGCAAACATACAGCACTATTACAAAATACCACTGCTCTGGTCTGACCTGCACATCAATATTAATAGGTCTGCAAGAAGTAATAATATATATTAATTGTAACTTGTTTAGTCACAAAGTATGTGAATTCATAGTGGCACCAAATTGAATATTGGCGGCATTGGCCATCTTGATTATATATTGTATGTTCTTAAAGTGAGGTCTGTCCCAGAGGCAGGATCAGACAAAAGAGTCGCTAATCATTACTAGTTTTCATCTAATTGATACCCCAGGTTAAAGAGATTTAGCTTGCCATGGTTAAGTCCCAGTATTGATTCTACGGCCAGAACAAAACAAATTAATTTAAATTATTGTATGAATATTGTTTAGTAACTAAATAAACAAGCTCACAGTCATCCTTCAAATGCATGAGCTGGAATAATGACAGCTCCTGTTATCAGTTGTGCAATTACCTTGCCTTCTTAATATAAGAATTTTTATGATGTTATTGATGAGAAAAAACATGCGTATTACTTCCACATCAAAGTAATGATTGCAAGATTGATCTGGAACCTGGATATCTATACCTTGTAGTTGTGCATTTAGATGAGAATTTAGCTAATGGATTTATCAGGCCATCAGTCTCAGGCCTCTTTTCCCTTATTGTTTTTACTAAAAAAGGGACTGTGTTAAGAACAAGTATTGCTATAAAGTAATCAATAGGATTACAGTTAAAAGCAGGCACCCATTACCATTATTATTGGTTCGCTTAGATCAGCTCAAAGAAGCAACAATTTGTAGCTAACTTTATCTTTTTTTGTTAACCAATTTTATTGATTTTAGAACTATGTGGTGCAAGAATGCCTAACACGCACCCTCATCGCCCAACCACACACATCATGACATTTTGCAGAATATTACAGACAATACCTTTCATGCAGTGTCCTGCAGGCTGTTATGATCCAGCCACACCCGCATATTTATTGATATTTATGGGGGCATCCTTATATACGGGTTTCTCTTGCACTGCGCGCCAATCCATCCCTTTCCTCAACTTGGCCACCCCAGGCACCATTGCTAGTTTCCATTTTCAGGCAATGTCCTTTTTCGCCACTACCGTGGCCATCCCAGTAAGATACCTCTCCCCTCTGGTATTACCAAGATCATCCAAGACCCCCAGCAGAGCCTCCCCCAGTGTCTGCATGACGCAGCCACATCATATGGAAAAAGTCTGCATCATGGGAGGGGCCGCGAAAGCGACTGTTGGTGTGTGATTTCCCGACCTGCCACAGTTTTAAGGGTGTAATATATGTGCAGTGAAGGTGACTTAATTGCCCCAGGCATAGACGAGAGAACAGCACTATCTCAATGGAGGTCATATTGGCCACCTGCGAATCACCGTCATTCATGGGACCTATATAGTCCTCTCCCACTTTCTCCTCAAAGGGACAAATACATCAGGGGCATTGTTAATCATAGCACAGTAGATGCTCCTTCTCCCGTTGCGCCTATAAGTAGGGGCACTGGCCGTCAAAATGGAGCTCTCTGGGGGAGTGATCAGAGATACCTCTAGGGAGGATGTCCATCTGGGTGACATATTGCGCGTTGGTCTCAGGGACTAGGAAGAGGTCTATACATGAAAGCATCATGTGAGATGCTGACGTGTAAGTGTGCACCCTGTCTCAAGGTCCTCCATCCGTCACATAGACCAAAAGACTACATTACCCTCAAGTACTCACAATTGTGCAAAAAGGCATGTCTTGGGAAGTCCAGTGGTATCCTTATCAGGGTTAGGGGTGGCATTCAAATCACCCCCTATAATGGTTGGACCTACAGGAAAGGCTGACATTACATCTGTGAGGGCCTCGTAGTTTTTGGTAGGTAAGTGTGGTGAGATGTAAATGCTGGGGAGATTGCAGGGGCGCCGGTAAAGCAGGCCCTCCACTTTCACATATCTGCCCTAGGGGTCAGCAATTGTATGGGTAAAGGATAAGGGGAAGGACCTATGTAGGAGTATCACCAACCCTCTAGAGCCCCTGGAGAACCGAGTGTAAAACACTCTGTCATACTCAAATAGCCTCAGGAAGGGGCAATACGAGCCCAGTAGATGTGTTACTTGGAGCAACAGGACAGATGGGCAGAGGTGCTTAGCATATCGTAGGACTGCTGACCTTTTAATACGGTCTAGCAGACCGATGAGAATCCAAGTAAGGGTTGCATAAGCCTCCATGCATATGGTGTAGCAGTCAGGCTAGGTGTCTACCCTGTCCAGTGAGAACACAGGCGGGGAATCAAGAGGCTCCACTATGGAGCAAGCACTAGATGTCATCGCATGGGTGTCAGACGTGTTTTGGTCAGTGGGCAGGCTAAACAATCAAGACAAAACAATAAAAACAACAAACCAATCAATCCCCTGTCCCCTCAACTCCTCCCAACCCCATACTTCCTCCACTGAAGCATCTGTCACCCAAAAACACTCAAACACAACATTCAACTAAATGGGTAAGTAGCACTCCTTAGGTTTTCGCTAGCGGTGACTTACCTGTGTCGAACAGGTACTCATACCCGTCACCAGCGCCGCTCATTGAAGGGTGATAAATCAGGATCGCTTGCTTCCCCAGTCGTGGTCGCCTCTCTGACTGGGGCTCCCCCTCTGGCAGATCTCCCCGCGGCAGCTGTGGGATGGCCAGCTGACTGTGCTACCGGACCTCTGTGCCGGATCAGTTTGGGGAATCTGCAGGTCGGCCACTTGCTCGATGAGATAATGCCTAGGTTTCAGAGGCCGAGGCCACAGGGATGCCCCCATTTTTGGCAGGAATCCATGGAGTCTGCCCCCTGGCGGCACAGAGGCATTCGACTGTCCACTCCCATGACTCCTCTGGGGTGTCAAAGAAGTGAGAACGGACCTCGTGTGGGACTTTGAGTTTTGCCAGAAATGTTAGCATATATTTGAGGGTTGAGGGCTCTCAGCTTTTGTTTCACCTCATCAAAGTATCCACTCTGCTTCTGCGTCTTGCAGGTTAAGTCCAGGAATATCATAATCCGTTATGTTTGGAATGTCTGTGCCCCAATCCTCTGGGCCTCACATAGGATGGATCCTCTGTCCTGGTAATTAAGCATTCTAACAATTAGTGGTCATGGGGGCACCCCCGGGGCAAGGGGGGTGCTGGGTCAACGACCTGTGGGCCCTTTCAATCAACAAACCACTGTGAAACAGCTCTTTGGGAAGCCAAGATTGTAGCCAGTCACGCAGGAAGTCAGCAGGGTCGAAGGATTCAAATCCCACCAGAAAGCCCACGAATCGTAGATTGTTGCACTGCGATCTGTCCTCTGCATCCTCCTTGCACTTTGCCAGGGCAGCAGTGAGGGATAATAGCTTGGCTACTTTGGTCTAGAGAGAGTCACGTTGTCTTCCACCGTGGAGATCCTCTCCTCCGCTGCGGGTACTCTGTGGGCTATGTTCCAGAGTTCTTGTTGGATTAGCAAAACATCTACTTTGACCTCTCCTATTCTAGTCTCAATCACCTCCCGAGACACCTAGATGGCCTGTAGCAGGAGGCAAGGACTGTGGGCTATGCCTTGCACCGATCGGAAGAGGCTGCCCCCTGTCGCTCGGTGCTTGCACTCGCATCCGGAGAGGTGGCGAACCTATCCATCTAAGTTTTTTTTTAAACTGTTTTTATTTAAGTTTGAAGGTATCAACATAGCATAAGCATACATATGAAGAAGTATCTATTTGCGGAATGACAAAGTGATACAAAAAGCGAGCTCTTATTTGTCATACAAACACGTTACTAGGTAATAGACAATGGCAGCAAAGGCTTCGAATAACATTCTACAAAGAAATGTAAGGGCCATAATCAGATACAATATATTCAGCAAATGTCATATGCTCTACAACAGTTGCTCAAAGAATAAACAGGGGTAAGGACTAATAAGTCTAGCTGTTTCCTCTGTATCAGATATAAGGAGTTGCACGGTCCATACTGTCGAGGTTAGATGATAGAAATGGAAGTCAGGAGTACGCTATGGGAAGGGAGGGAGTGGGGGGGGTGAAAGGTGGTAGGGGATTAAAGAGATGAAATGGGAAGGTTCAAGTCAGTATAGCCCCAGGGTGTTATCTCGGGCATGGTGACTGTGAAGGGCTAGTATAAGGGCCAGGAGAGAGAGACGGCTATAAAGTAAGTGACCGATCAGTGGACTGGACCGGCTAGTACTTTCGGGAAGGTCTTGTACATAACCCAGCAGAGCGATGAGGGGATCTGCGTCTGGGTCAATCTCTAACATTTAGGTTAACCGGGAAAAAATCTCACCCCAGTAGTGCGCTATGTGGCTGCATGTCCAAGTCATGTGGAGGAAATCCGCATCAGGGGTGTGGCATTTAGGACAATCGGAAGACAGCGACTTTACCTGGCAGAAGAGAATGTAGGAGCCCGTCTTGGTCAGGAACGGACACCCCCTCACGGAGATGTCAGACCGCTGCATGGTGAAGTCTTAGCATGCAGGGACCCTCGGTGTCAGCTGAAGTGCCTCCTCTGCTAATCTATCAGGATGCTCATTATTTAGAAAGCAGCCTTGCGATGTACGTGCAGATTAGCGATGTTATGGATATATAGATAGCTCTGTGGCCCCGTGGATGTAGATAGAACAACTTTTCTACCTAGTGGGTAAAGAGGCCCTGTACATGATGTGCGAGGCAACGTGATAATTTTGTGTGAAGCTAGATGTGTACTGTAAGAAACTGGCTCTATATATACTGCACCAAAGTGAGGTACAGTATGTATAGAGTCCAAGAGTCCCCAAAGGTAGGCAGAGGTTAAAGTTAGATAGAACCTTACTCTCCAATAGTGGTAGCTTGGTCGAGCAGTAAGGCAGTATCAGAGGACAGTGTTAAGCATTTGATGTACACACTCAGTCAGCAAATGAATTCACACACTCAAGAACTGAACTCTAGATCAATTGTTTTTGTATAAAAAAGATACTGTTATTTTATTTTAGAACCAAGCAAGCCTGATACAGGTAAGCATTCAATTCTTTTCAGTAATAAGTTACTTGTTGTACACAGCTTTAAAAAGCAATGAAGATTGTACTTGATTTGATTTACAGGGGATGCAGTAGGTTGCAATACTTAGTAAATGCAGTACATTGAAATGAATGGCTTTTTAAGGTAAATGCAGGTAAAATTACTTTTGCGTTACTTTTGTAATCCAGTGCTGGACTCCTAGATTCAGCACTGGGACATTTACTTAAAACAGGTAAGTAATTACGTTTTTGTAGTTTGTACGATTTTTAGAGAATATTTTCAGATTTCAAAAGTCCACACTTAGAAACTTTTTGGACCAGTACATTGAAATACATAGGCTTTTCCTGTAAATTGCAGGTAAGTTACTTTTGGATTACTTTTTCTAACACAGTGCTGGATCCTAGATTCAGCACTGGGACATTTCCTGAAAACAGTTGAGTAAATGCGTTTTAGTTAGATGTACGATTTTTAAAGAATATTCTTGTATTTCAAAAGTTGACACTTAGAAACTTTTTCACATAGAACCACCAATGTTATCCTATGGAAGGAAATTCAATTCACAGGTAAGTTACTTTTACGTTACTTTTCCTACTCAGTGCTGGATATCTAGATTCAGCACTGGGACCTTTCCTGCAAATAGTTGAGAAAATTCGTTTAGGTTATTTGTGCGATTTTTAAGGAATATTCTTAGTTTTCAAAAGTCGACACTTAGAAACTTTTTGGGAGAAAAAGTGTCAATGTTATTCTATGAGGATAAACAGGTTATCGGTTTCGAGGTAAGTAATCGGTCTTTTGAGTTAGGGTTCTGTGGTTAGACTCAGGGGTCTCCCAGGGTCAGTGATGCACTCTTGTTGCACCCTCAGCGGCACTAGGGCGGCCGGGTGCAGAGTGTTGAGGCCCAATGTTATCCTATGGAGGATAGGGGGACTCCGGTTGGTGGCTGCTGGCAAGCAGGCCACGGGGTTGTGGGAGCAAAGCTCCTACGGTTAAGCTCAGGGCAAGTTGGGGACCAAGTTAGCACAAAAGGGGCACCCTCAGCGGCACTAGGGCGGCCGGTTGCAGGGTGCTGTTTTGAGGTCGGGTGCCCTGTTGATTTCAATGGAGATTCTCCGGGACAAAGAAACACTGCAGGCTCAGGGACGAGGATCTTCCAGGAGTGACCACCACTTCGAGGGGTAAGTTCGGATGTTGAGGGTTGCTTAGGCACCGCTGGGTTGGGCACACAAGACCGTGGGGCGTCGGGTGCAGGGGTGCCTTGGGACATCGGATTTTCTTACCCACTCTGGTCGCGGTAGGGGGGGTCCTCTGGATTGAGGCTGCATGCGTCGTCAGGAGGCTTGAGGCAGGTCAGGGGTCGCCGGATCTCGGGTCAGGATCGCCGGGGGGACCTCCTCATGGTATATTTCCACTCTAGCTCGGGCCGGGTTCGGCGGGTGCAGAGTGGGCTGGATTCGCGGTTCCTGGCTGGCACCAGAAGCTGCAGTTCAAACACGTCCGGTGTTCACGGGAGAAACAGCTTGGAAAGTGAAGGCAGGCAGGTCCTCCGGGGTTGTTGAGGTTGCTGGCCGCTGGACACGCCGGGGTTTTGCAGGAGCAGGTTCGAGGGGAGACAGGCCTGTAGGGCTGGGGCCAAGTCAGTGGGCGTCGTCCTCTGGTTAGCTCTGCACGGCTCTTCGTCCTTCTTCTTCTTTTCTTCTTGTAGTTAGGCTGGATCTGAGGAAGGAAGGTTCAGGGGCGTTACAGGTAGGTAAAGGGCAGGGACCAATGGGTCCCTTGCCTGGGGTGGGTACACCCCCTATTCTGCCACTCTCCATTGGGAGGGGGGCAGGAGCCTGTCCCTGGTTGGCTGGGTCCCCCCATCCTCAAGATGGCGGGGACTCGAGGTTGTGCTTCACCTTGCCTCCCCACCTTAGGGGTGGAGTTGGCAGAGGTGGGCACACCTCTCTTCCTCACTTGTTTTTCCCGCCGGTTCTCCCGCCCAAAGTGGGGGGTAGAACCAGTGGGGACCAGTTGCTGAAAGCAGCAAATGGTCTGGAGAGGCTCACAAAGGCGGCATGCCTTTGAAGCTTCTCCTTCGTGAACCCTGCCCATCCTGGGGGAGGAGGCTTGGCAGCTCGTCCCAGGATGTGCATTGTTTCAGGCCCACGAGAGCAGCAAGCTCTCGACCCAGGGGTCCCGAAACATGTCTGGTGGTGGCAGCCTAGGCAGCCACTCAGTCAGGTCACTGGAGGTTGGTCGAGTTTCAGGGGGCATCTCTAAGATGCCCTCTGGGGTGCATTTTACATTAAATCCCACACTGGCATCAGTGTGGGTTTAATGTGCTGAGATGTTTGATACCAAACTTCCCAGTCTTCAGTGTAGCCATTATGGTGCTGTGGAGTTCGTAATGACAAACTCCCAGCACCATATACTCTTAATGGCAGCACTGCACTTACAGTGCCCAGGACTGGACCTGGGTACTGTAGGGGTACAGGGCTCATACACCTGTACCCTCACCACTGGCATAGGGCACCCAGCTAGAGGGGTGACTGATGTATGTGGGCAGTGGTTTGTGGGCATGGCACACAGGGATGTGTGCCATGTCGACTCTTCACTTTATTCTGCACCAAAACACGCAGCCTGCAAAGGCACTGTGTGTGTGTAAAGGTACAGGGCCTCTAAGGGTGGCACAATAAGTGCTGCAGCCCTTAGAGGTCTTCCCTGGTCACAGTGCCCTGTGTACCTGTGGTACCATTTACCAGGGGCTGACCTGTGGCCAGAGATGCCAATTGGGTACAGTTTTGGGGAAAGAACACAGGCCCTGGGAACCTGATTGGCAGGGACCCAGGGCACATCAAGTCAAAGTGCATCAGTGGTCTGGCAAAAAGTGGGGGGGTTACTGCAACAGAAACCCACTTCCTTACACGTACACAAAGTAGTTTCAGAGAAACGAATTGAACATTGTCGTGCATGCAAATATGTGCAAAAGTTAATGGCAGAAATGTTATTGTGAAAAAGAGGACAATGTAAGAAATGAGCAGCTTTGCTACATGGGCCTAACCAAGGAACATAACACCCACTCCTCATACTAAGGGTCTATACAGATAAGCTATCTAAAAAGCCAGCTGGCTATAATGAAACAAGAATTAAAAAAGGGTTTAAAAAAAAATTAAAATCCTCTAAAAGCAAGCTTTCCCGTTAAAATATTCATATAAAAGCCTTAAAGTCATTATACCAGTTGAAATTCCAAGCACTCAGAAAGCCATGGTACCTAGAAGAAAGAGCAAAAGCTGTTTTGATCCAATTTGTTTAAAAACAGGCCAAATAGCTCCCACAAGGAAAAAGACAATTGTTTATGTGTTTCAAATGGTAGACGCAACATTGCTGTTGCCCACAACCGCAGACGATGGTCCCAGAGGCACACCTCGAAGCATGTTTATGAAGCAAAGGGCATTCCATTCAGTTCCCACAGCAGTCGCTGAGGGATGAACTGCATCCTGTAGGCGTATCGTAGACCCGGTGTCCATTTCACTAGGAGCCAAAGCATCCCAGGGTGGCTCGAGGAATGCATTCATCAATAATTGAATATGCTGGGGACAACAATACCCATGGGCCTTCAAGGGGTCCATCAGTACTTCAATGTCCAGTGGCACAACCAATTGTGATCCTAGGCATAGATCAAATACACATTCGTGGCTGCAAAGCAGGCAGCGGAATACAGGAAGCATGCAGTGAAGCCAAACAGTCCTGAAGGTCAAGAACCAGTGCTCATTTAGTTATTGAAGCCAAGGTGTGCTGAAGCAGTGTACCATGCGTTCACGCCATCGCAGCACAAGTAGTGCTGTCTCCATTCCGGGTTGAACTGGGACGTCCATTGTGGAGCAGAAAAATGTAATTCAGGATTACCGCCACAAGTAGCAGGGTAAGCGAAGCCCTCCAGAAACGCTTCCCAACAGGGAGTGTATGATAGATGGAATAACTCTGAAAATCGTCTGAAAGGTGCTAACCAGTCCAGAACCGATACATTTAAAAAAGTGCCCTATTCCCTTCGTATCAGACATATTAAACATACAGTGAATCAGTTCCCCAAAATGCAGCGGGAAGTTAGTGTGGAGTAGTGTCTGTATCTCAGACGAGGACCTTGCAACCTGGAGATCAAAAGTCTCTTTGGCTGAAATTAAAGCTCATCCTTTTGAAAAAGCATGGCTTTCAGTTTGCTCAGAGAATCAAAGCGTATGTTGGAAACATTAATTAAAGGCCATGGCGTTGCCTCCCTAATTGTGCGGGCAGGTTTAAACAGTACTTGTGTGCAACAAGTGACCGTCACCAGATAAGCGATACCCGGTTCCATGCCACAGCAACCTTGATCATTCAGCATCAAATAGCTCCCATTCGAGAGCAGCTTGAAGACCTGGTGTATCACGGCAGCCGGGAAACCCTTCAGATGGCAGGACAAGTTCGCAACTGAAGCATTTCATGCTTTTTGAAGAGAAATGTCCTTGCAAACTAAGGACCCGCTTAAAGCATCCTCACAGTCATAACCGCTAAGGAAAACCTCTGTCTCCCCATTCCTGCATCAAAACCTGAATGGCAATTCCCAGTACTCATGCACATAACCTTCCCCCAGCACTTCATATCTGCCTACCTGTTGGTATTGGAGACAATATTGGAATTGGAAAGTCGTGACCATCAGGGTGATGTAAGCATGGATTATCCAGTCAGTGGATGGTGTCTCAGCCACGGTGAAAGTTAATCGGTCTAATTTCTCAATGTGCAACATGGTATGTTTCGCACCTCTGTGTGCCATTACTATCTGTCTTTCCGTTAGATCATATTCAGAAAACAGGTTAGTACTATTGATGTAATGCCATGGCACGTGGCCACAATGTAATGTTTGCAACGTCCAGCTTAGTATTACAATGGATCAAAGCTGTGCCTGTCCATGCTGTAAAATAGACATATTGTGCTGTATTATGTCAATTGCAGAAGATACTATGTTGCCCAGTGAATACATTCTGGATGATAATGTGGTTATATCATTCTCAACCACAGCAAAAGCCTTTTCTAAATTAACCCTGTTGATCTCGCACAATCTCTCAGCAGCTTCCTGTTGAAGAAATTTTCCACAGCTCATTGTATATTCCGTACAAGAAGCGCTTTTGACGTGGGTTCTGGGGACCTAATAAAAAATCCCTGAGATGTAATCAGAAAGAAGGGACAAGTGTTTCACCTTAGAAAGTGATCGAGGCACAACTGCCCAACACAATATGACGTAACCACCCCAGAGTGTTTTGATTGTACATATCGCTGATTAGGCATATTTATCCTAAACCCTTTGTTGTCACCCAGGAATCTAGATTGACATCCATTCGTGTCCACAGGCCAAACCAACCACTCCTTTCAATTGAGGTCTGATGAATTGAAAGAACCATTATGTATCATGGTATCTAATGTATCCTCACTGTAGTGTGTTAAGTGCTGCCAATTTTCGAAGAGTGAGAATGCAGGAAAACAAGGTGTGTTCAAATCCTTCATCTTGGCTTTACTAAGACACGAAGATTGTTGCACTGTTTTGTTCAGGAAAATCATTTGATGTGGTATGAGGCATGCTCTAAATATGGCCTCAGTTCCCTGAACCCGCCAATTGTTTGTCCCCCAGATGGATTTTGTGTCTATGGTGTCTTTCCAAAAGTCGAAATCTTGTACAGACAGTTGGTAAATAAAGGAAGCAGAGTATATCAGCTTGGTGTTTGTTAGCATATTTTTCTTTGCAGGTGTAGGTGCAAGCCTATAATAATAAGAGGCAGGGTCTGATGTGTCAAAACCAGAAAAATAGGCAAACTTCTGTGCAAATGTTTTTGAACTTCCCTATGGCAGTGTTTGTCAGTGTTTCCATTGAGTGTAATTGTAAACAGCGTGTGCGATTCTTGCTTTGTGTAAGAAATGGTGACCATAAAGCTAAAATTATATGTACCGTCATTCAATTCATCATTAGAAAATGCAGCTGATTGCTTTTAAACAAATAAGGTATTTGCAAACGTTCAGCAGGACTATATACATCATACAATACCCTGTCCCACACTATTCCTTCCGGAACTGGAACTGCTGTAATGTTCACCAGGGACAGGTCCCTTAATTCACGGTACGATGATGCATGTGGTTTCAGAACCAAGTTCACAAGCTGTACTGCCGAGCGTTCTGGGAGATAGTGTCCATTCAGAAGTAGGAAGAAGACAGTTACCAAACTAATCCAGAGTACAAAGAAAAGTAATCCAATTGTAATCCAGAGATGTATCCATGGAACAAAAAAGTATGTCTTTTTCAGCTAAAGATAGAGAGCATACACTCGTAGCTTGAAAGGGAGAGGCTGTGGTGGCAGCTCAGGTTCACTTGAATCCGATGAGAAGTCGTCATAATGCACAAAGTAGCCAGACGCCATCCGGTCTATTTTTGGCAGCTACGCAGGTTTTGTAGAACTGGGAGATGACTCGATCTGTAGCAACGTCGATTTTTCGAATGTAAGTTTCTGTACTCGTTGATTGTACAGCTGTAGTGGTTTCAACAGGGAGAAGTTTCACTTCATTGTTGTTTACAGCTTCTCTTTGCAGAGGGAAATCGTCTGTAGTTATTAAAGCTTCCATCTGAACTTCCTGAATCGTAGTGAGATGAGTGCGGGTGCTACCCAGGAGCCCACACGGCCTATTGATGAGAATCAGCCACATAGTGTGGTTTGATCAGATCAATGGAGACAAACCTTTTGTCTCTGCGACCGGCAAGGGGCGGAAGAAGTACAGTTCTAGTACCTTCGACAGCCAGGACAGGTACAGGCGCTCTGTAAGGTGGCCCTAATTCTTTTTTGTCCATGATTTTCTCTCTGACCAGGTCCCCAATTTTCGGGACCCAGGTAGGTCTTGCCGGTATGACCCTCACTTCTCCAGTAGGGTTGCGTTTTACTTGGACGTTGCTTTGAGCGCCCCAGAATTCATTGAGTTCCTGTAAAACAGCCAAACGTTTATTGATGTCAAATGGTGTTTCCGCCGCCACTGTGCTGACATTATTGAGGTCTCAAACCCATATTCTCACACAAACAGGAGTTCATAAGGAGTACGACCCCCTAGGTATTTTCTTGGCATGTTATTGAGCGCACTCTGGACTCCATATAGGTGATTGACCCAACTGCCACTCAAGCCTAACACCCTTGCTGTTAAGGACTGCTTTAAGTCACGGTTTTTCCTACCACCAAATTTTCCTCAGGGTGGTAGGGGGAGGAGTACCGCAAGGCCACACCTAAACTCCCCATAGCTTCTTTGTAAGCCCAAGAGCTAAACGTTGGGCCGTGGTCGGAATGTAGTGTGCCAATTGCGTATGTCCAGAAGAAGACTCGCAAATCCTTTAGAACAGTTTGAGCGTCAGCCAAGTGCAGTGGCCAAACCCACGGGAATCTGGAGCATGAGTCCACTGCCACCAAGATGTGCTTGTAAGCCCCATCTGAGTGCAAGGGGCCGCAGTGGTCCAATTAAACACAAGCCAAAGGCTTGTCTGAGATCAATAGAGGTGTCTGAGGTGGACGTACTACGGTTGAGCCTTTCTTCTGTTGACAGATGGGAACCCTTGACGGAACCCTTGACGGAAGCGGGTTGATAAAATCTTTCCATTTGATTAGCGCGTAAGCAAAAGGAAATAAGTACTGGCCGCACATTGACAAAGAGACAGGCATGAGACGGCCATACACACGGCGTGTATTTGTACCGTTCAGCTCGGGCTGAACGAGCTTTCTGTTTTTTGCCCTAATGATGACCTCTAAAAAAGTTTGTATCTGCCCCATTACTCTATGAGGTCGAAACACGTTGGCACATTGACTTGGGGATTTATAAGAAGTACCACCTCAACACAAGAACATTAACTATGTCTAGAAAGAATCCACAAAGTTCGGAAAGAACTAGAAATCTGATTGGACGAGGCTGAGTGTGGGTATGCAATATTGGTCAGATAAACCCATGTATTTCTTTAAGGGGCACAACAAAGATTGATGTGAGTTACCCTGGACTCATTGTCAACAACTCATGCTTTTTTCAAATGATCTATGTATTGTTTTATGTCGTGTTTTTATTTGTGTTGACCCATGTCAATTTGTTTAATGTTTGTAGATGTTTGTACCAAATGGATTAGATTATTAGAAAATGGAAAACTACGAAGAAAATATATAAATTGTGAAATGAGATAAATTCTCAACCACTATAGATTGATGTGTATGTTGTGCTTTCTCAACTAATGTTTATCATTAGCCTTGTGGGGCATTTGATATGGTTTTGTATTTTGATCCCTCCCCATTTATTAGGCCCATGAGATTAAACCCCATTGATTTTTCATATTTAAGGACAAAGCCCTTGGTCTGTTTTGTTAGACCGGGCCACCAATAGTGCTGCTTAAGTAATGAAACTGTAGCAGTAACCCCTGTGTGCGCTGAACCCAGACCCTCATGTGCTGCTAGTATTAATCCCAATCTTTGAGCCCTGCCAGTCGCGCAGTGCAGTCCCCTAGGGACTGTGTGTGTGTTTTTCAGGACAGAACTTTCCGCAATACATGCGCCCCTTTATGGTTGTGTATGCAGCAGAATATTGTTGCCTTGTCCCTACGGCAGGCTGAGAGGATCCACCGGTATAAATAATGTATTCATATCGATCTAGAAGCATAATTTAATTCAGCAGAGGGCATTCTTGTTTGTACTACAGGAATGCTTGTGTTTGTAATGCAGAATCGAATCTGTAATCTACATCTGTTGCAGTGAGAGAGTTAGCCCATTTAATCCATCTTGGATGTAATGCTTTGGCATTCAGAACACTTGCTTTAGTAACGGCCTCTAATGTCGGTACTGGGGTAACGAGAATTATTTGCTTACCCTGAGCCATTGTTCTCTCTCTCACTACAGCTGTTTGTACTGCAGTGAGAATTTTCTCAGTGGGTTCAAAACTCATTTCAGCGTTTGTGTACAAATGTGATTTGTATGCAATAGGTACTGTATCACCTTCATCGAAAGTGATATAGATGTACCCGGTGGGTCCCGCGACTATGAGGATCACCAGGTTAGTCAAGTTTACACATTGTGCAAATGTTTGGAATCTATCATGTCAGCTTGTACAGAACGTAAAATGCTTGTATGTTTCTGTGTCCAATGAGTGATTGAAAAATCAGCTCTGAAGTCGTAGAATGGTTTTACTCGTTCCGTGTAATTCAAAATGTATGTTCTGCCAGAATTTAGGAATCCTAAGATGGAATGTAGTCATTTCAGAGTCGTTGCGGGTTGGAGCAGCGCACATTTTCTAAAGAATGTGCTGCCAGGCTTTTGCCTTCGCTTGACTACTCATATCCCAGAAATAGGACATTGAGGTGAGCATTTTTTTTAATTTTTTTAAAATTAAATTTGTAACCCAGATGAGCAAACCCAAGAATTATGTGGTTTACTCTAGACAAGTGTTCCATTCATTCATCACCTGTCAGATAAATATCTACATAACTCTGTACCCTGGCTGAGAACAGCCCATGGCTTTTCTTATACCCAAGAGGGAAACAGCAAAATTGAAGATGTGACCAGAGCGCTGAAAATGCGGTCAACTATCTACTTCCATGTGCTATATTCAGGCAGAAAAATCGATTTGAGATATCTAGTGTTGTTTTGCATTTCTTCCGCACAATGTTATTCATCAGTATAGCACTATGTGCATTTTGTACTGCAAATGTGTCTGGAAGTGTTCAAATGTAGGTAGTCTAAAACTAGATGGTATGAATTGTCTGGTTTCATTACAGGAAACAAGGGATTATTCATGGACGAGGTGCAATTTTCTATTACACCTTGATATTCAAGTTGATCTAGGATTTCCCTTACTTGTTTTTTAGCTTCATGCTCTATTGAGTTCTGTCTCTGGGGTTGAGGAACGGATTTTAATGGGATTTCGTGATGAGGAGACTCATCATCTCACCCAACATGATTGCAGAATAGTGCCGGAGCTAGCGCTAATGCCCACTCCTGCGCGTATGAATGTTTAACTGATTCTGGAACAAGGTCGGAGAAAGCAGGTTAAATGACTGTTTTCCCCATTGGGTCCTCCATTACGAACTCAGGTGGCCAATTCTTTTCAGCTAAAAGAATGTCGTAACCGTATGTTATGTTCTCCCAAAAGAGAGCCTTGATGTTTCTGGGTATGTCCCCTTCAAACTGAAGTGTACTTTCGTATAAACAATAGGGAACACTTACCCTTGCATCAGGTGTTTCCACCGTGATATTCTCACTCAGCGTTAATACCGCCAGATAATCCATCAGGTTCTGGCGAGCTATTGTGACGTCTGCCGTGCTATCCAGCATCGTCACTGCCCATTCCCCGTTCAGAAGCATAGTCCACAGTAGCCTGGGCATGTCTTATTTTAATCCCAGCTACCTTCTTCTTTTTGAATTGAGGTTTAGGAGTTTTCTGTTTGTCCTCTTTAAGGATGTAGTCTGAAGCGCGATGTGCAGCCGCGGCCCGTGCAGGTAAGAGCAGTGGGGCTGAGGGGATGGGGGGATTTAGACAGATAACGACGAGGGAAAATTAATTACTTAATTTTCCCTCGTGGTCGTCTATCGAATCCCCCCCACAACCCGGCCCCACCGCTCTTCCCTGCACACACCGCGGCTGGCGATGTGTCTCCCTTTTCTGATTCACGTGCTCCTCAGATCTGCGCTTAGACCATCCACCTCTCTCCGAGCATGTATCGGATGAATCCTGAAAGGAACGAGAAGAACGTGTATCAGTATCTTGATATCTGTCAGGCTTTCTAATTTATCACCCATTCTTAAATTGTATTTTTTCTCAGTGGTTTCCTGTTGAGGAGAACCACTCCATGATTGTGTCTTGTTTTGTTTATTTTTTTGTTTATTGTCTCATTTTTTCTTGGACGAATCGGGTGCTTGCTTAGAGTTATCTTTTTCAGAATTACTCTTAACTTGTGGTTTCCCAGGTCTGACTCTCAAATTATTTCTGCCTAGCGTAGAATAGGTTTCTTCAATAATGTTAGACAATTCCTGCTGCTCAGGAGTGAATTCCCTCAAGTGTTGGTGTATAGCCAATGCTGCTGCTTCTCCTTTTATGTTACTTAACATAATGGTTGATACTGCGGCAAAATTGCCCTACAGTTTCATCCCTAAGTCCAGGGCAGTTCCTGCCCAGTACTCATTCTGTACTTGTTTCAGTACATCAGGTAAAACCTCTATTGAGGGGGTACCTTGAGTTCTGGTGTAAACTGCAGCGAAGACTGTACCCCAAGTGGTACAATCTTCCACCGGGGGAGCCATCCCCATCGGCAAGCAAATTGTTAATATTCTGTGTTTGTCCTGCGGTTCCATATGGGGCAAAACCACTTCAAGCTGGCTTGTTTTCTGTGCTATCCAGAAGGGAATTTGCTCCCGACTGGTGGGCACTTTTCCCATATTCAGTTTTTAAGGGCTGATACCAGTAGCAGCCAATTGTAGTTATGCAGCCTGAGCAGTCTGCTCAGGGTTAACTGTGAGTGTTCGCATAATGAACTGCGTGAGGTTTCTGTAAATTTCTACTAGATCTTTGCATAATATTGTTATTTCTGCTGCATCTAAATTAGCGAGATTAGGATGTGGTGTATAAGTAGCTAGAACCGGCCACGTCTCTCCTTCTTTACTGAGCAGACAGAGTCTCACATTTTCTATGGCATGGGGAGGGCACCTTTAAACCAATTTATGTGTTTTTGGTATGTTTACGGAATTTCTGTGTCCACGTATGGAAAGTATTCCTCTGGTGTTTCATCTACAGTGTAAGTGTGAAACAATTTTGTGCAAGAATCTGCAGGTGGGAATGTAACCCAAGAGTAGAGTACCTCTGTTCTGAATGCTTCCAGTGCCACAACCACGAAGGTCACGTCTCCACCCGTTGACGGGAGACCGTAATGTATTCATTACACAGTATCTGCATGTCAGCAATTTTCGGTAATATTTAAAGCAACTGCTTGTTCTTCACTGTTATCTCTGCGTTCGGACATTGTGTGAAGACAGTATATTTTTAGTTAATGAATTTATGGAGATAGGGTTAGCACAATTGTGGGAAAATTTGTATCCTACAAGCTTGAACAACATACAGCCAATACATAGGGTATACCTACTGAGCTGTGGCGGATTTCCTTCCCACCACGGACGTCTCCGGTTTGGAGGTGAGTAGGTTTCTCTGAGAAAAGCACAACTGAGCTACACAGATAAACTATTAAATAAGAATGCAACCAACGTTGGCGGTACCATGTCATGTAGTTCCTACCAATCCATAGGACCGGTGCGTTTGTTTGGACAACATAAACTTTGGGTGAGGTGCCTAGACTGATTCCTGGCACTCCAGCAGGATATGTTAGCCTAGAGATCACCTAGCTCACAGTGCCACCATAAGCCCCCCTAACCTTACCAAGGAGCGATTCTGGCACCCACTGAACATGACAAACCGGACCCCCCGGGGATTGTGGAAACAGATCAGAACCTTTGGCTCAGTCACTCGTGCTTAGTCGCTCTCAGAGAAATATACAGAATACACAGTTGGACATTTTCAGTATATTGATTGAACCAATGTTATTCTTGTATAGAATACATGTGCTGCGATAATCAGTAGACAGAAGCAGATGAAATTGATTATAAGCACCAAAAGCGTAAATAGTAGATATAGTTTTACCATGGTGCTAAAACAGTTTATGCAGGCATAGAAACAATGCAGTAATGAGGCGAACTCCTACTATGCAAAACCCTATTCTGAGTGTACCCAGAGTGTGTGTAGGTGTAAAGCCAAGAATCCCCCCAAGGGATAATCCAACCCCATTACCTGGTGGGAGAGAATGTAGGAGCCCGTCTTGGTCACAAATTGGATACCACCTCACGGAGATGTCAGACCGCTGCGTGGTGAAGTCTCAGCATGCAGGGACCTTCGGTGTCAGCTGAAGTGCCTCCTCCTCTAATCTATCAGGATGCTCATTATTTATAATAGAAAGCAGCCGTGCGATGTACGTGTAGATTAGCAATGTTATGGATATGTAGATAGATCTGTCGCCCCATGGATGAAGATAGAATTACTTTTGTACCTAGTGCGTAAAGAGGCCTTGTACATGATGTTTGAGGCAACGTGATAATGTTGTGCAAAGCTAGATGTGTAAACAAAGTAGTTTCAGAGAAACTAATCCAACATTGTCGTGCATGCAAATATGTGCAAAAGTTCACGTCAGAAATATTATTGTGAAAAAGAGGACAATGTACGAAATGAGCAGCTTCGCTACATGGGCCTAACCCGGGAACATAACACCAGGAGGAGTGTGGCTAGCCCAGTTAGGTGCTTGAATACGGGGAGTCGGGAGTTAGAGGGAGCATAAAGAAGGATCTCTTACTACCGGAGGGACACTTCTTTAGAAAGCTGTCCCACCACCCTGCTTTGTTTGTATGCAGTGGTGACTCCATAGACAAGTTAGTACTATTTGTTTAATTCTTGTTTATAAGTCTTCTTTGCGCGGTTGCTGCGTGTAGAAACAGTAGGTACCTTTAGAAAGGCACGACACCCCCTGAGTCTCAACCCTTTCCAAACAGTCTAGTGTAGCCTAAACTAGCTGCTACTATTCCGGTGTGCTAAAGAGGCAGACTGTCTGCGTCACAAAAGATTGGTGATGGGTTTATTCGGTGTCTAAATTCCCCCGCTCCCTCCCTTAATTGTGAACAGAACACGTACCGATGGCGTTTTTCCTTTTCTGAGGGGCATTCTAAGATCCCGGTGGTCCTGGACTTCGACGCTCTACAAAGGAAAAGAAGAAATAATAACTTCTGATTAAAACCTTAACAAATAAAGATTCAAGCATAACATAAGCCTCATTGTCTGACTGATTCATCCCGCCTGTTAACAGATGTATTTTGCATAGTATATTGAGATTAGTGCTTCCCAAACCTTTTAGAACCACAAACCAATTTTTAGAAATACAAACTTTTGCAACCCACATAGCTTGAGTGGATATGAGGCGGCCAACTTTTTTAATGCAACTAAAGCATTGTGTGGTAGTGCATTGTCATTTACAACTAATTTTCCGTTTAACAGACCACTACATTTGCACAGTATACAGTTTCACTGATAAAACTATAATGCACACAAATGATAATGTGTGAATATTTATCATTTGTGTATCACCAAGTAAAGTTTCTTGATTTCGTTTGATCCTATTAATATCTTTGTTTCTACCACACTTCAGAATTACAAAAAATGTGCTACATGTTTGCTTTCTTAATTGCTAAAGGTCTGATTAAGACTTTGGCGGTGCAGGAGCGGGCTGCCACGTCGCTGGCCCACTCCCACACTGCCAAAGCTCACCTCCGGCCACCCACCAGATTACAAGTTTTTTTGTAGTCTGGCTGGCGGTCCTTTGGTGTTCCCACGGTGGTGCCTTTCAAAAAGGCACCGCAATGGGAACGTCAAAGGCCATTCCTGCACAGTATGCACGGTTAAGTCTATGCCATGCAGGAACAGGGGGTGCATGCACACAGGGGGGCACACCATGTGCCCCCCTGCATGTATCCCCAGGCCCAGAGGAACAGGCTTTTACGTTATGGTCTGTAAGGGGAAGCCGATACCAAACCCAGGAAGTACCCGGTTACCTTTCCTGAGTTCGGAAGCATCAGGAGATGCTCAGAATCTGTGGTCGTGTCCAATGTCACATAGCTGACGATAGTCACTAGAGGGTAGATTTTCAGAGGCATACAAAGGAAGAACAAAAGAAAATACGAAGGAAAAGGGTAGAACAAAACAAAAAGTCAGGCAAATGCCAAAACAGGGATCAAAGTAAAAGAGCAGGAACAACTAAGCAGTTGCAAGGCAACTTGCTACTGCCTCACGGCTGCTCAAATTACACTGGATGTGATCCTTCTGCAGTCTGATTGTCTGACCTACTCTGCCTGACCTAAAAGACCCAGCTCCTGTCTCTCAGCCGCAGTTACCCATGAACCCATCTCCAGTCTCTATGCTTGTTGCATTTACATTGTGCCATTCTTCCAGATGCTTTGCCTTTGAGTAAGTGACCCTCCCCTGTTCTATTCCTGGTCATGACCCCTAAACAGGTACATCTAGTGGTTAATTTTTCCCAGATATTTTACCAACAGAATTAAACAACACCATTACAGACAAAGAACTTTTAGCAATCAAAAGATCTTTTTAAGAATGGCAATGGAGACATTAATTATTAGGAGCCAACATACGTTAGGGGTCTGTATCGAACAACGAAATTGGCAGTTTTTAAATCAGCAAGGGCAGTGACTTCTAGACAGTTGAGATGGACATTGTTCTCTTCTGATTATGACTTTGTGATTAATAATAAAACCCGTCCCCACATTGGGAAGGCAGATCCCTTCTCCAGACAGGGTCAACCTGAAAATGAGTATAATACTGTTAGCGAACCACCACTGATATTTCCAGCTGGAACTCAGTACAACCACTCTATAGTTTTCAATCAATATTAAAGCCCTTCTAATCAAAGTATTCACAGATTGCAGTCGACTGATAAAGAAAGTTGTCTCAGAGAAAAGGAAGGCAAAAGTGAGAAAGTAGATTTGTTATATGAAGGAAAAAATGTTTGTGTTTGCCTTTAGTGCAACTAAGAAAACAGGCTTTATGACTTCAAGACTGTTGGTTGTCCAGGAATAACTAAAACAACACCGGCAGTTAGAGGATACTTTTTGGTGACCAACATTATCTACAGATGTTAAGCAATATGTGCAGATATGCTATGTGTCCACAGATTAAGGGTACATACACAATAAAACAGAGGTTGCATCTCATACAATTTAAGATCCTACACAGAGTCTACTTCGACAGAGCACGACTGCATACCATGGGGAGAGCAGACACGCCCGACTGTCTACGATGTAAGGCTATGTGGGGCACATATATACATACACTATGGGAGTGTAGTAACATAAGAGCAAACTGGGTGCAGATACTGGGGGAACTGAACAAAATACTTGGAGCGCAACTCAAATTAGAGGCTAAGTATGTCCTGCTGGGTATCCCCATGGAAAATGACCTACCGCGCAGCAAACTCTTACTATGCAACCTGGGGCTAGTGGTTGCCAAAAGAGACATAGCTCGTTATTGGGGAGCCCCAAACCTCCCTACACTGAATGAATGGAAGGCCTGCATAGATCGATATATGGTAGCGGAGAGAATAACGTATAGGGCTAGAGGGTGCCCATGCAAATTCAAAAAGATCTGACCCCTTGGTTGAATTATTATGGGTTGGAAGTAGGAGAGGAGGAGGAAGCATTAAGCCAGACACAGGAAGGCCCAGGGAAGGAGAGAAGATAGACCTTAACCCCTGTTCTCATGGATGGGTCCACACTGTATAAATGTAACCCTCACTGATTGTAAGCTGAGGATGATCGGATTAGTTGTGACCTCTGTTAGTAACATTGACATCCCATTCTGTCGTCTACGTAATTCGACAACACTATGTATCTTCTTGCACAACTCGTGTAACCAAAGTATTTGTGTTATTTATGTTAATAAAAACATTTTTTTTTTTAAAGAAAAAGAGTACATACACAAAACCCATGACCTTTTAAGACCAATGCCTGTCCCTTCTAGATCATGGCAAACAGTATCCATAGACTTTATCAAAGAGCTACCCAAGTCAAAATTGTACAATCAATCTTGTAATTGTTGATTATTTGACTAAAAGGGGGCATTTAATTGCATTGTCTGGGTTGCCCTTTTCTCAATAGTTAACACAAATATTTGCACATAATAGCATTGAATTACATGGTGTGCCACATGTTCTGATAGCAGCAAGAGGTTCTCAATTCATCTCAAACGTCTGGTCTGTATTATGTAAAAAGTTAGATGTGGATGTTCATCTGTTGACTAGTTATCATCCTTCTGTGAATAGACAGACAGAATGATTGAATCAATGTTTTGAACAACCTTCGAGGTATCAAATGTTAGTGTAAGAAGAGGATTGGAGTAAGACATTATGGTTAGCAGAATTAACCAGTAATAATGCTGAGCATTATGTCACAGTAATGTCACTTTTTTGTGCTTCTATGGACTTCAACCTACAGCACTGCCATTAGATTTACATTCTTCTTCATCAGTTCATTCAGTAAAGGCTCATTTAACTGATCGTCAGAGAAACCAACAGCCTGAACAAGAGGCATTAGAAAACATCAAAGCTAGTCATAAGTTATATGCTGACAGAAAATGAATTCAAGCACCTTAGTACACTGTTATGTCATGTTATTGTGTTTTGTAAAGTGCTCGTTCACTGGGGAGGTTTCTTGGCACTAAGTAACAGAAGACAGCACATGACCTTACATCAGCTTAATTATAGGCTTTTCTTAAGAGCCAGGTCTTCAGGAGCTTCTGAAATCTCATGTAATTGGAAGTGAATATGATCCCTGAAGGAAGAGAATTCCAAAAACAAGGGGCAAGAACCAAGAATCTAGAGCTCCCTGGTCTCTTCCTTTTTAAAGGGGGGACTGTAAGGAGATTTAGATGGGTGGACCTCAGATTGCAATTGGGGGAATATTTTTTTATGCAAAAAGATAAAAAAGCAGGGCATTTGCCATGAACGGATTTGAAAATGATACAGCCCGTCTTGAAGGTGGCTCGCTGTTTAACTGGTAACCAATGAAGCTTTCGCAACACAGGGGTAATGTGGCAACATCTAGTCTGTTGGAAAAAAAAACTAGCTGCCTGATCTTGGACCAGCTGAAGTCTTTGATTGAGGCCTTGATGGAGGCCAAGATACAAAGAGTTGGCATGGTCAAACCTGGAGATGACTATAGGCAAAATTACCTGAACCAAGGCCTCAGATGTAAGGAATCTGACAATTTTCTTAATTTTGCATAGCTGGGCAAAACAGGAGGACGTAACCGCTCCCAATTGAGGTTTTATCGACAGGTTCCCATTGATAAGGACTCCTAGACTCTTGACGACGCTCTTGGGCTAAGGAGAAGGGCCTATACACAATAACATGACATAACAGTGTACTAAGGTGCTTGAATTCATTTTCTGTCAGCATATAACTTATGACTAGCTTTGATGTTTTCTAATAGAAGGCCAGAAAGAGGGATTCCACAAGTCCAACTTATTGTGGGTGATGACAATCTTCGTTTTATAAGAATTGAGTTTAAGTTGGTGGCTATTCATCCAATCCTGAATGAGCAGAATAGTATTCTAGAAAGTTTCCATAGATTCAAGGGAATAATTGATGGTAAAGAGCAACTGTAGATCATCCGCGTAGTTATGGACTCTGATTTGCCTCTCATTTAAAGAGTGCACCAGTGGACGAATGTATAAATTAAAAAGATGGGGAAACAGGGAAGATCCCAGAGGTACTCCACAGGCTAATTGAACCGTAAGAAATTTAAAGGGGGATAACCAAAAAGATTGTGAACAATCTTTTAAGAAGGATGTGACCCAGGCCATTACAGAATCCTGAAGGCCTGTGGCTCCGACATGGTCGATCAAGAGCTCATGTTCAACCGTGTCAAAAGCTGCGGATGGATAAAGAAGAACTAGACCTTGTGTAGTGCCTCTGCCAGCCTCTTCCCACATATCGTCAATAACTGAAAGAATGACTGCTTCAGTTGAGTGAGCTGGCCCAAAACCTGCCTGATGAGAGCCAAAAAAATGTGATTCTTCTAAAAAGGAGCATAAGTGTCTGTCAACATGTGCCTCCAACACTTTTTTCCAAAAAGGTAACAACGAGATAGGCGGATAATTTTTCAGAGTAAATGGGTCCTCACCTGATTTCTTTTGTTATTGGTGAAAACATCTGGTTATTCATAAATAAATGATTTTTGAAAATGTGTTTGAAGTTGGAACTGAGGTTTGTTGGCCCATTTACCATTGAAGAAAATGGATCCTGTATCTGTGCAATTAAAATTGCCACAAGTAATGAAAATCCATCCAGTATTTCATGTATCCTTAGAAAACTTTGTTCTACAAAAACACATCTTTCACTAAATCCTGCTTTCTGTTCAGGTGAATGCTGGAAATAAATATGAAATACATATGATTTTAGATTCAAAATGTTAGAAGACAATTGCAATATTTAGTGGATTTAAAGGGGTATGGATTTGAGGGAGATGGCCTCTCTAATTTGAATGGTCAGAGCTTACTATGAGGACTCTACAGAATTCATCTAGATAAAGTAAACCGCTGAGACATCAACACTTGGAAGACATGCTCCTCTGATGTCCTTAGGTGCTTGAGTCTTCCATAGCAGGGATCCCTTTTGCCAGGAGATTTGAATTCATTATGCTATCATCTGACATAATCATAAACTTACTGGGTACAGAGAAGAATTTTTATTATTCACCAAGAACATCAATCCATAAACAGTACAAACCTGGCTCAATGAACATGAACCTCGATGGATTTGAACCCTAACTTTCACTCAATGCCAAGTTACTTGGATTCTTCCTGGATACCAATCTCACCCTCCAGGAGCATATTGCCAAAAAACAAAAACTGACCCATAAAAGCTCTCTCTTTTAAAGAAAGTGAAGCGATTACTTCAGAACTGAGGTTCAAACAGTCGTACTCTCACATCTATATAGAAGTAACGCACTGCTCCGTGGCCTCTCAGATTCTACATTGGCACCACATAAGGGCATCGTACACGCCACAGCACATTTGATGCAGGGGCTAAAGAAATAAGACCACATCACCCCAATCCTAATGAACCTCCACTGGCTACCCTTACCTGCCTGCACAGTCTTCAAACCACCTCCATCATTTACAAAGCCACCAGCACGACCAGCAGACAAGCTCTCCATCTCTTGTGGTTCTCTGCCCACATGTAGCCAGGGCACCATCAGACTGCAGACTAAGATATGTAAAAAAGAAAAGCCAAAGCAGCAGGCCTTTTACATCTATGAACCCAAGATCTGGAACAACATCCTCATATCCAACAGGACCACCACAATGCTGTTCCAATTTAGGAAGGATTCAAAGATGCACCTCTTTAAATAACACTACATGACAATACATTACCAGCTCACATACCAGCTACCTCTCTTATCACTCATTAACTTTATGCTTGTCTTTAACTAGGTGCAGCACTCTGCTGCTTTTGGCTAGGTTTATGCTAAAGAAATATCACATACATACATACACAGAAGGATTCTGGGAGAACAGTAGAGATCAAGAATTTAGACTTTGATTTGCACACTGTTACTGGAATCATCTTTTTGAAGGTTTGCAAACTCTAACTTGAGCTTATTCTTACACAAGATGAGTTAGGGGAATCCTCAATTTTTCTTTATAATATTACTTTCGAGTCACATATGGTATGAAGGTATTGAACAAGTGAATGTATATTATCAGGAGAGATAGTATAATACTAATGTGTATTCATTATGTTGCTGCTGATGAACTTGTCGTATTGATAATCATTCAGATCGAAGACTGTAGCCCTGCTATAGAGTTTGGTGGATGGAGTAGTGTCTGTCATGATAGCGGAGGACATTACCAGCACCATCCCTGGTTACTTTGGCTGCCAAATTTAGAGCTGCCCACCTGACCCGTGATCATCTCTGTACATTGAAAGGAACAGCTGTCATGGTGGTGCCTTTCAATATACTAAATGTTTAGTGTACGACCGCCATCTCATTTGACAGCCATTCACCATGACTGGGGGGAGAGGTGCTTTTTTATTGACCATCAGGGTGTGGGGGTCATTATTTTTTCCTCTCTCTCACCACCAGGATTTCCCTGACAGTGATGGAGAGGGAAAAGGACATTACACTGTTCACATTAAATAGAGAGGACAGTGTAATGTGCTTCCTCCGATGGGCCCTACTGTCGTTACAGAAAAGGGAGGCACTTCTCCATAGACAAGAATTCTTCCATAGACAACCTAATGCTGGAACTCACCTCTCACCCCATCAACTTCATGTCCAATGCCAACACCCTTCTAAACAACTTCAATAATATTTTGGAAATCTATGTGAACGTCTATGTCCCAATTACAACATACAAGTGAAAGCCAAAGCCTGCAGCATCCTGGTATTCTAAAGATCTGGCTGACAAACAATCCATTTGCAGACAGGAACGAAAATGAAAGAAAAACAGAAGTTCCAAGGACCTCTTGTTATTAAATGCCTTCCTCACAACACGCAGACAGCCCATCACATCAGCCAAAGCAAAGTACCACACATCACCATTAATGGAGCCACCAACAGAAGCAGAACACTGTTCAAGACAATCAACCACTGCATTAATTCCCCTACCAGACCCACCTATTCCTCACTCTACAGAAATGTGCAATGCTTTAGCCTCTTCTTCAATGAACAATACGGAGGATCCAAAAGCGCATTGATGGAGACAAGCCTGGTTCATCTCTCATATTCACCCATTCTTGTAGGAGCCTCCAAAGCCCTAGCTCCCATAAATCTGACTGACAATACTCATGTCCCTCAAAGACACTTCCTAAAAGGGGATGTCTTACTGTGGAATCCATTTTGATTCAGTTTCCATTTTGTGGGGCTCAATAGGAACAAGCCTGCAAACGGTGTACAGGCTTGTTGGCCTCTGAGTGAACTTGAACTGGATGTAACACTGCTGTAACCGTAAGCTCTTGAAAAATGATAATGTAACAAGTGTCCGTCTCAAGCTGTTGCTATGCTGATTTAAAAAATCAATGCCCATGTATAGCTACAGATCTTATTCTGATTAATTATTGGATAAATGATTGGAAAACACCTACTGTTTTGCCGATCTCGTTGGCTGTGTATCATTTGTGGAATTCATGCAATTTATATTGTAATTAGATCTCCCAGCTTTATGGTATACATTTATTTTATATTTCCGGCTGCATTTATCCGTATTTATTTTGTGCTCATTGTTTCTGTATTTATCCATTTTTATTTTGTGTTTATTGTATGAATGAAGCAGCAATGGGTTTATTTCCATATTTATTGATAAATGTACACCAACATTTGAATTCCCAGCAGGTTTCAGCTATATATAGTACAATAGAGTCATCTGAAAGCATTTACATTGTATACCAGCGTAAACACCGGTACATCTGCATTTATTTTAAATTCATTCAAATTTTTTTTCTTTTTGAACTCTTCTACCTGTCAAGTTGCACACCTACTAACCTGGCACTCGTGATTGACAATAGGGAGAATCATCCAAAGAAGGCCTATTTTCCATATTTTTCTATATTTAAAAATAAATACAGACAGGAAAAGAGAAAGTTTCCAGTCTGTATTTATCTGTAAAAATCAGTTAAAACTGTAAAGTTGGAGCCCTAATTGTAATCTATAAAACCCCATTTTAACTTCTTTAAATTGAGCAAGGCACTTGGCTCCTCGCAGCTGTTGAATCATAAAGCTACACTTTGAATCTTACTGCTGTATGTCTTTATTAATTTCAGACTTCCACATTTTTAGTGAAGAATGCGCAGCTGATTCGTGCAATCCCTGGAGGAACTTGCAGTCGAAGGACGGAACCGTCGCATTGATGAGCGTGGACAGTTTGTCAGATATCTCTAGCACCCCCCTGAAGGACTTTTTCCCACTTTCAGTGGTCTCTGCCTGCTTTCCACCACATAGATTATCAGTGGATTTGCAAAGGTTGTTCCTGAATGTACGCCCTTGATTTCACATAACGATAAGAGAAGGGTTTGGATTTTTTTCACTAGTGCTTTTGGTCACCTAAGTCTGAGTTCCATCTCAACCTTCCTGAGTTTTACATCTTCCCTATGTACTGAAAATAATTGATTGCACTGGAATGTATTTCATACATGCTAAGACATTACCTGATGTGCACGAAATATATCTTGCACAGCTACTATGTGTCCTGCAGATTCTGGTATTGCCATCTAAAACTGTCCTAATGAAATGCCCAACTGATACATTGTCTACACATGTGTAATGCGTTTACCTATTAAGCACTTGCTCTATAGTTAGGGAAATAACATTTCCACATTCTAAGGTTCAGGCTGCTACAGTTCATCAGCCTCAACTTGGATGAGGTAAACTATAGATTCCAAGGTGTAGGTGTGCAAACAGTGGAGGGGTATAGGTAGACTAACATGTGATATTATGTTTACCTATGACTCTAGTTCCATTAGGGACTCATTTGTTCCCCTCAAAAGTTGAAAGGCTGTGCAAAAGAACTGAAATGCCTCTTTAAAGAATTGATTCTACTCGGACTACATATTTTCATTTGTTTCCCATCTGTAAAGGGTTAGGGTGAGGCAGAGGTTCCACTGTGCCTATCACCCACCAGTATTGGGTGCAGCGGAAAGCTGACGAAAAAGCAAGTGTTAAGAGAACAGACTGCGAACAAACTGATTGTGCATGTGCTGAACTGTCTATCCGTTTTGAATTTATTCACTTACATTGACTTTCCTGATTGAATTATTTAATTGAGTCTCCATTACCATTACCCATAATTGATGCTCTTCTACCACAGTACTGCAAGAAACTAACAGAGTACTGTGTTGTCTTCATTGTGAGGTGTAGCAGGCACTTCCAAGCGGCTTGGAACTGGAACCGCAACAGACTGACAACTAGAAAGGAAGAGCTACCTACTCCTCTAGCCACAACAACTAGAGAGGAAGAGCTACCTACTCCTCTAGCCACAAAACAGGCTACAACATAAGGTCTGGAAAGCCTACTCGTTTGCAACCAACAATGAGATATGATCGCAAACAGAGTGTGCGTGCAAGTACTAGTGGCCCCTGTCGCACTTAATGTCTGAGAGATCGGCAAGACATGCCAGGAAATGACTCTGGGCAGCGGCAGTCTTGTGCACCCTTATGCCAGCAATAATAACGACAGTACTACTAATAGTGTTCAGGCATCATATAAGAAGTCCAGAGATTGGTGCCGGTAAAAGAACTTTGAAGGACTCCGAAATATTGTATGACATTTCATAGGAATGGGTTGAGTTAAGACAGAAATATGCCAGAAATAAGTATGTTAGATTGCTGGAAAAAGTATGTTACATTCCTGAATATCTCTAAATGTTATGTTTGCACACATCTCCCTTTCAGCACTGAAGATGAGATGACATATAGTGTAGTGCCTTTAACAAGAGCTGTGAGTTGTGTCCTTATACAAGAAATGCTTTCTGGTCTAGGAAAATATAATATATCAGTGAGAGCACACCGTGGAGGTGCTTGGAAGGGACCATGTAAGCAAGTAAGTAATACCTCTTGATTACAAGGGATACCAAACCAGCAGAACTATCACTAGTAAAACAATATGACATAATTGCCACGATAGGTTTGAGGGACAGTAGCCTGGGGGTGTTAAAGGCACTAGAGAACAAACATGAGAATAGAACAAGAAGCAGTAGCACTATTGTGCTTCCGAGCCACACCATTTACCACCCATCTTCCTTGCAAGTTATACTCAAAATTGTCACAAGAAGAAGAGAAGAAATGTTATCTTATTGATTTACTTGATGCATCTAACAGGAAAGATAATTCCGGACAGAAATATATACATGGGAAATAGCACCGGCATCTAACAGGAAAGATAGTTCTGGACAGAAATATATACATGGGAAATAGCACCTGCCAACGTTATATGCATTTTACTTCCAGTGAGAAGGAAAGAAAGGTTGAGGGGTTGTCTCCAGAACTAATTAGATATAAAAGTATAAATGTTTTATGTGGAAAGTTTGCTCACTTTCATCTGTCCAGAGGTTGGCATGGAAAATGCCACCTATCCTTTGTTACACCCAGGATGTTCCATGTTCAATATTTGCCTGGAGTGGGGCTTGGAGCAAGCAAAGGAATGATGAGGCACAGGAGAATGGTCAATTAGATTAGTAACATGTTAACAGGCCTAGGGATAATAATACCACCACTAGGGGTGTTTCATAACAGTCTTATGATAAATCAGTTGGCAAAGTTGATTGAACACTTGTCAGATGACACCACAGATGCCCTAGGAAATATTACTGATGAAATGACTGCAATGAGGACAGTAGTTACACAGAACAGGATCTCATTAGATATTTTGCTTGAAAAGAAAGGCTATGTGTGGCAGGTGCTGAGCCAAACGTATTATGCTTTCATACTGGAGAACAGTGGCAACATTCAACAGGCAATAAGTAAGATTCTTCTGCAAGTTTAAAATCACCATCCACGGCCTCCTCCACTGCCCAATACCAGTAAGAAACCTCCCTCCTCCCCACTGGCCTGTCGACTAGCTGTTGTTCTAGAGCATTGCCCCAGCCTATCGAATTTTTCTGACTTTGCTGTGCTTGGACCCAGCTCTGCAGCTGGATGTATTTAAACTTTGAGAGATCCGCTCCCACTCTGTCTCTTAGTTGTTCCCATGAGATTAGTGTTCCCCCTACCACCAACTCGCCCCATAATGTCAGCCCTGCTTCTCTGAGTGGTAAAGCAAGCCTGTCCTGAAGACATTCTGGTGCGCCTGGTGAATCCCAAAGTGGCGCTAGGCTAGAAAAGTAGTTAAGACCAACAAGGCGCCTTACTCTGGCCCATGATTTAATCAATGCCTGGAGGACTTTTAATTTAACCTTTTTGAAAAATTTTGGTTCCCCGAATTTAAACAAAAATCCCTCTTCCGGTAACTTGGCCCCCCTTAACATAGCAAAGAACATGCCTCCCGCCCCTGTGTTTACAGGCATTTTGAAGAGCATTCGAGAGTGCGAGAACTGAAAGGCCCAGGCATAATATTGTAAGTCAGGAAGTGCAAGACCCCCTTTCTCTCTCCTACGCCTCAGCTTTTTCCAGGCTATTCTGGTAGTTCTGTATGACCAGATAAAAGAATTTACTGCCTGCTGTAGTTTATCCACAGCTGATTTATCGAAGTGTAGGGGAATGGTGTTAAAAAGAAAGGTTATTTTTGGCACCACCACCATTTTTACTAGATTAACCCTCCCGAGAATAGATAAAGGGAGGTGAACCCAAGCTTTCATTTGCTTTTGGCACTCCCTTGACACTCGTGCTAAGTTGACTTCTGCAATTTTGGCAATGTCCTGAACAATTCTGACCCCCAGATATCGCATACTAGCGCTGACCTGATGTTGACTGCCCCCAAGGTTCCATACCATAATCTCCGTCTTCCCATCATTCACCTCGTACCCAGAAACTTGCCCAAACTCCTGTGCCAGACCGATCACTGCCGGGAGAGTTGTTTCTAGGTCTGCAGAGAGAACCAAAATGTCATCAGCGTACAGGGCCACCTTCCTTTCCCACTCTCCATACCTGAAAGGCACGATGCTGAGATCTTCTCTGAGCCTCTGCGCAAAAGGCTCAATGTACATGTCAAAAAGGAGAGGGGAAAGGGGGCAACCCTGCCTAGTCCCCCTAGTGATTCTGAATGATTTTGTCAGTTTACCATTTACCGGCAATTTTGCTGAGGGGGCTTGATATAACAATTGGATGGTATGGCAAAACTTTTTACCTAAATTAAATTTCCCCATAACTTCCGACAGGTAAACCCAATTGACCCTGTCGAAAGCCTTGGTGGCATCAAGAGTCAGGGCAGCGAGAGGGAGTGAGTATGTGGAGGCAATGTCAATAGCTCCTATAAGATCATATGTGAGGTCTGATAACTGTCTGCCTTTAACAAACCCCTTCTGATCTAAATGAAGGATGTCCCCGGCGACTGACCCCAACCTGGCCGCCAGGATTGAGGTAAAGATTTTATAATCCTCATTTAACAACGAAATGGGCTTATATGACCCACAACTTGCAGGATCTTTACCAGGTTTCAAAATCAAGACGACCGTGGCATCGTCCCACGACTCGGGAGGCTTTAGACCTTCTGCTAGAATCTTGTTAAATAGCTGTGTCAATATAGGGATAATGGCTTCACCCAGAGACCTGTATAACTCAGCGGGTAGCCCATCTGGTCCCGCCGCTTTGCCTCTCTTACAAGCAGCTATAGCCTTCCTCACTTCCTCTTGGGTAATATTCTGTTCTAAGCCCTCCTGTTGTTCAGAACTTATAGATGCTAAAGTTGTTCTATTCAGCCAGACTTTGATTTTAGGCCTGTCTTCTATTAAATTTTCTTGATATATGTCCTGAAAATACTTAAAGAAGGCCTCACCAATTTCTTCATCCGAAGACAGAGCAGCTACTCCACATCCTGCAGCAATTTCCTTTATCTGGTTACGAAGTCTATCTGCTTTTGCCTTCCATGCCAACAGCTTTCCAGCCCCTTCCCCATACTCGAAATGGGCGATCTTACTTGCCTCCCATCTACGCATAAGCCTCAATTGAAGGATATCCTCCAACTGCTCTCTTAATTTACTAAGTTTATCCGAAGTTGCTGGTAATCCGCCCGAAGTGGCCTCTCTATCTAGTTCAGCCTCGGCACCCTTCATTTCTGCCTCCAAAAAAGCAATCTCTTCCCTATAATTTTTATTTCTAAAACTCGTCCTGCTAGTAATAATAACCCTCACAAAGGCTTTAAACGAATCCCAGACCACCGTAGTGCTTGCTGTACCTAGGTTGATTTTAAGGAAGATTTCGGTTTCCTGGGCCAGATAAGACATCTCTTCTTCCTCCAGGAGCAGTGTTCGGTCGAATGTCCAAATTTTCGACTGCTGGGCCTGCACCCAATCAAGATCTAATACTACTCCCGAATGATCTGACAGATGGGACGACAGATAGATAATGTCTTTGACCTTACTCCTTAGGCTATAACTGACCAAAATATAGTCAATTCTTGACTTGTGTCGATATATGAGGTTTCGATATGAGACCCCCAACTGCTGGCCCGATCTCTCCCTCCAAATATCACATATACCCGTCTGTGCCATCATATTCTGGAGATATGCCCTGGAACTAGAGGGGACAGCCGCTCTGCTACCAGCAGATTTGTCAAGTTTAGGATTGAGAACAATATTATAGTCTCCAGCAATAATAACTGGTTCTGGGAAGTCTAAAAGATGCGAAAAAATTGTTTTGAGGGATGAAGTCGTCTTGATTTGGGCCATAATAGCCAACCAAGGTAAGAGGTATGCCCATTAAAATTACCTTTAATATCACCCATCTACCACATGGGTCTTCCCTGTGCTGTATAATCTGGGCATTTTCTTGTTTTTTAAAGAGAATCAAGACCCCTCTGATATTAGCTGTCTGATTAGTGCAAATAAAGGAGTACACCCATTTTTGGTTTTAAAAAATTTCCCGGGTCTCTTCCTTAAGAAGATGTGTCTCCTGGATGACAATGACCTGCGCTGGAGAGTCCCTAAGATATTGCAAAATCCTAGCTCTTCTAGGCTTCACGCGCAAGCCATTGACATTCCAGGATAATATCTGTAATGTTTTCATGGTAGCTTAAGTCTAAGGCCCGCATCCAACAATAAGCCCCGAAAAAACCAACACCTAATCCCTTGCAGTCGAACCACAGCTATTTGAGCTAAGCCTGATGTAAATATGGCGAATGAGGTATTTTTATTTTTTATGCCCCGGTGCTCCCCATCCCCCCACCCACACAACTGATCCCCCCTGGAGAACCCTTCCCCCATAAATCTGGACAGATGTAGTCCAGGTGTTGCACCCCAAAGCTGCCCAACCCATCCCGTCCAAATCCCGTGTAGAAAAAAAAAAAAAGAAAGTTCAACTACCACGTAATTTACGCCCTACCAAAAAATAAAAAGAGGAATATAAATATACTAGAAGGAGACTGGGAAATAATCGCCCCAATTTTTCTCCACACACCACACATACTTCTCTATTTGGTTTATCTCATACCTAACCCGGAGAAAGAAGAGAGAGACACAAGTAGCAAGGGCAGCCCTCTACCCCGCCCTGATCATGACCAAAGAGTAGGTAGCTCTGTCCTATGGGACTCCCTTACTGATGGACCCCAGCAGCTCATCTGCCTCCTGCACTGATCTTATATTGTGCATTTTATTGTTGTGCATAACTTTTAGGAGGGCAGGAAATTTCAACTGTACAACTGCACCAAGCTTCTTGAAATCGTCCATCCTCCTGCCTAGCTCCCACTGTCTTTCAAGGGTAGCTTTGGCAAGATCCGAGCGAATTTCGAAAGAGAAATCCCCAACCCTTAATGATTTAACTTTCAAGGCCAAATTGAGAATTTTTTCCTTTAAAGAATACGTGAGGAAATTAACAAGAATTTTTCTTGGTTTGACTCTATTTGGATTCTTGCGAAACGGATCTCTATGGATCCTCTGTATATCCATTTCTAGGGTTGCCTCTGACTCCTCAAATTGCAGAGCTTCTTTGAGCACAGAGATAATATATGCTTTGAGGTCAGACCCTTCTTTCCCTTCTGGAATATTCAATAGGCGGAGGTTATTCCTACGAGAATTGTTCTCTAGCATCTCCATTCGGTCCCGAATAGCTGCCTCCTCCCGTTTAAGTGTCTGGATCTCAACCTCCGCAACCCCGAGATTATTTTTCAATTCTCCAACCGTCTTCTCTAATGTCTCAGTCCTGATATTTAATAGATCCACCTTCCTTTCCAGGGACTCACAAGCACTCCTTATCTCTCCCTGGTTTGCGGCCGAGACAGAAAAGCCTTTCTTGATGTCATTTGACAGTGTAGCGAAAAGAGATTCCATCGAGGCTACTGAGGGCCCTCCCGTCTCTAGGAGCTTAAGACTTTTCTCTACCCCTCCACACTCTGAGCCTGCAGCTCCAACAAAACTCAGGACCACCAGATCCGTCTCTTTTTCTGGCACTATCTCAGATATATTATCAGGGGCTGAAGCTACAGGTTCTACCTGGGGTTCCGCCTGGGGTCCCGTCTGGAGGGGTAGAGGGGGGGTAGAGGGCTTACCGGCTCCATATTGACAGTTGGTAGTTTTGTCGTAGAAGGCCCACTAAATCCCCCTCTGAAAGCACTAAGTGCACTTCCCTTCTTCGTGATGTCAAGAACTTCAGGTAGAACTTTAAAATACGACCTTAGCGACGGGGTAATCCTGATTTTGCTGTCAAGGGAGTTGCTTTTAGCCCTCCCAGGTTTTATGGAGTGAACATCTTCCAAATCAACAATGTGAGCGACTCTGGCAGAATTCATTCAAGACTCTTTTCAGTATAGTAAGACCTGCCTGGTTGAGGAGAAACCATCTATTCACCGTCCACAGGGCCTATCTCTCCCCTTTAAAGCTGTCTAAATTTTCAAATGGGCCCCCGGTCTGCTGTAGGAAGTGTGGTCTAACTGAAGCCTCAGATCTGCATATGTTTAAAGACTGCCCGGCCATCGCTCTGTTTTGGGAAGAAGTTCGTAGGTCAGTGGAGTGTATTCTGGGAGCCCCAATCCAAATAGACCTGGCCCTTATAATTTTCGGTCTTACCAACCAAGTCACCGGGTCTGCTAAATCCCTCTTATTTTATGCCATTTTGTTAGCTAAGAGGCAAATATGCAAGCGTTGGATTGAACCCTCCCCTCCCTTGCATTCTGACTGGCTGATGTCGATGGTTGAGACATCCAAGATAGACCTGTCCAGAGGTTGTAGCGCAAAAAAGACTGCCTTTTGGGACTTGTTGTCGAAATGGGCCAGGGCTTGACCAACTCGGAGATACATTTGGTCCTATGATTATGCCTCCCTGACACTCTTCGTACCGCGTTGGGCACCCCCCCTTACATATATGCCAACGTAGGGGTCCATCAGGCTCTTGTGGGCTTAGCAGAAGAGTAACCTCTTCCCCTCTTCTCTGGGGGCAATAACATCTATGTCTGTCAATGTACCTATAGGCTGAAAGTACAGTGAGTCTCCAACCCAATGCCTATCTTTCTTGGCTTGCTAAGTATTGGTACGGACAGCTGGTTTGTTTATAAGAGGTCTGAGGCGAATGAGGACAAAAAATAAAAAAATAAGTAAGATTCATCAGATAAGTAAGGAAGCAGGAAATATACAGGAAAGAGGATTTTGGAATTCTTTGACTGCCTGGATGGGATGATGGGGAACATGGATATTGAAAGCAATATGGAGGGACTTGGTATCCTAGTGCTTTTTTGCTTACTAATACCTGTTGTACCACAATGCATCCCAACTAAAATCCCTAAAATGTGTAGTCCCAAGAAGCACAGAGCAGACCTTGTGATTGAGCAGGAAACAAGGAAAATGATGGTCATTAAACTTGCTTAAGGTGACTCTATTGAGCATCAGAGAAGGGAAATGTGGAATTAATTTTGATTCAGGTTTCATTTTGTGGCACTCAATAGGGGCAAGCCTGCAGATGGTGCAAAGGCATTACCATTGTCAATGCCTCCCTCACTCAAGGCATCTTCCTAGATGCTGTCAAGACTGACCAGATCCTCCCTCTCCTAAAGAAACCTACACTTAACCCTGATGACTTCGCCAACTACCAGTCCACCACTCACCTACTATTCATCTGCAAGATCATTGAAAAAGCAGTCTATGTTCAACTCCAAGATCACATCAATGCTAACAATCTCTTGCGCAACTACTAGTCTGGCTTTAGATCACGCTGCAGCACGAAGACCGTAATCATACACCTCGTAGACGATGTCCTCTTGACAACAGATGAAGATGACCCCTGCCTCCTGCTACTGCTGGATGTCTCCACTGCTTCATCAAGGTTGATCATCCCTCCCTCACATGCACCCTTGATTCGCAGATGAGATTCACCAGGAATGTCCTTCACTGGTTTTCCTCCTCCCTTTTCAGCCGACACCAGTTTATTCACATGGGCATGTCCAGGTCACCATAGATCCATTTCATATGTGGGGTCCCTCAGGGTTCCATGCTTTCTCCTGTCATCTTCAACCTTTACATAGCGCTGTTTGGTGCTTTACTCACATATAACAGCATCAGGATCCACCAATATGCCAATGATACATAACTCTACTTGAATGTCTGCTCTGCTTTAGACATCCAACTCCTCAAACACTGCTTGCACATCATCCATACGTGGACGTGCATTACCTACCTGAAGCTTAACCCAACCAAGACCCAATTCATATTATTTGCCAAGTAAAACAAACACGATACAGTACAAACCTGGCCGTATGACATGAACCTTGACTGTTTCAAACCCCAACTCTCACCAAATGCCAAATCACTTGGATTCACCCTGGACACCAGCCTGTCCCTCAAGGAATACATTGCCAAAAAAACAAAAACAGCCTGGTACCAGTTCTCGCTTCTAAAGAAAGTCAAAAGCCTACCTTCAGAACTGCCGTTCAAGCACTCGTTCTCTTGCATCTAGAGCATAGTAATGTCCTACTCAATGGCCTCCCAGACTCCACATTGAAACCCCTTTAGGGCGTCCTATGCGCTGTTGCACGTCTCATCCAGGGCCTGAGGAAATATGATCACATCACCCCACTCTAATGGAACTCCACTGGCTCCCCTGAGCAGTCCACGCCATTGTCATGACTAGCTGCATCATTTAAAAACAACCACAACCAGCACCACTACTTATCTTGCAGAGAAGCTCACCATCCATGGTGATTCTCGGCACACCTGCAGCCAGGACACTGTCAGACTGCAGACTAAGAAGTATAAAAAAAGAAAAACAAGACAACAGGTCTTTTCCATCTATGCACCCAGGACCTGAAATAGCATTCCCATATCCATCACGACTATCCCACCACTGCTCCAGGATAAGAGTTGAAGACTCAACTCTTTAAAGAACACTGCATCACAATGCACTAATCGTCCTCAACTCTGATTCCGCTCCTATTACTGGCCTACTTTAAGCTTGACTTTGACCATGTACAGAGCCCTGCTGCCTTTTTTACTAGATTTGTAGTATAGAACTACCATATACATACATACATCCAAGGAATTGGAAAAAATGTGAGAAGCAACAAAGAGAAATTAAATGCCAGTGTTCCAAATAACTGCAGCACTTACTTGCTTTGGAGGATTTGTCCAATGATTTGGGCACAATCAGGCCATTTTAAATACGATATCTGACCTACAATACCTTTCTGCCGCCTCGAAAAAAACAACTCAAATGCACAGTGGTGGCCGCTCCATTAGGGCGTAGGAGCGCCGCCCCACTGCTTTCTCGCAGTGCGAGAAGCAGAAAATAAAATGGTATTTTAAATACCATTTTATTTTCTGCTTCTCGCGCTGCGAGAAAGCAGAAGGCAGAGGTATGCCTGGTTGGGGCGGGCGGGAGGATATGCCTGGTTGGGGGCGGGTGGGTGGGCGGGTCGGGGAGGAGCGGCTTGCACCACTCTGAGTGCCATGACTGCTTGGTCGGCTCTGGGGCCGACCAAAGCAGTCATGCGCACTCTACATTTTCTCTATGTAGGCTGCATGCAGCCTACATAGAGAAAATGGCCTCCCAACAGGTGCCCGGCTGTGCGCCGTCCGGGACTCCGCACCAAACGCTGCCATTGCAGCGTTGTGATTGGCTTGGCTACAGGAGGGGAGGGAGGAGGCAGCATGCCTGTTCCTGCTCCGGACAGGCCCAGGAGCAGAGGCGACACGGGACGGCACCGGGATCAGGTAAGTTTTAGTTTTATTTTACACCCCCTGCCCCCGAGAATTGGGAGCCGCGACTGCGATTGGAGGAATGTGATAACACCTGGGATAGCTCTTTCTGTATTATTAGGCCTTCTGGATGAACGGTTTAGTCCAGTGGTTCCCAAACTGTGCGCCGCGGCACCCCGGTTAGCCGTGATGAGAAGCCAGGGGCGCCGCGCCGCCGCGGCGCACAATTTGGGAAATTGCAGCTGCAGCGCAATATGCGTGGGGGGGTTGACATTCCACCTTCACAATAGTTTGGCCCAAGAGCGCCGTACTGCCGCCATACACATACGTGCGTGCGTGCGTACGTACGCGTTGTGCGTGCTTTTAGGTGCGTAGTCTCCGACTCTCCGTCGTAGTGGCATACGCAGCTCGTAGCGTTGTTGCTGCCTGCCGTGTTTGGCCGCCGTGTTGTGCCTCGCCTCGTGGGACCCTCGACAAGGAAATCGGTAAGCCTAAAATACATTTATACAGGCAGAAGCCTATAAAATATGCCTTTGGGCATCTCTGCATATCACAAATGCACCGGGAGTTGCCCCAGAGAAAAAGAGGTCGAATACAAACAAATAGTAATACGTCGGTTATTGACCAGACATACATCACCTATGATGCCCGTCTTTATGCAGGTAAGCAAGGGGGAAGCGTTCCTCTCCTCCATAATCACTTGGAGAGCTGTGAGAGCAGTGACGAAAATGGGTGAAGGCTTGAAATCCATTTGCATGAGACAGGATGCAACTGTAAACTGAGCGATACAATCTTTAATAGTCTTGATCTCACAGAAAAATAGAGGCCAAATTGCCACAAATCTTGGGAGGGGAAGCAGTCATTTTCACACCGGGTAGATTGATGAGACTGAAACTGAAACTGCCTGGAAAAGAGTAGTCCAGGAGTTAGAGACCTGAGAAATAGAGCTTGAAATAAGAGGTATTAGTAGCAATAGGAGACCATTTTTAATGCATGTATTGTTGAAATTTCCATGGTGCTTTAGAACCTGACGTGTGTGTGTGTGTGCATGTGCGTGTGCGCACCTATACAAGTTTGTGCTTTGCTAAATGCAAAAAAAATTTGTTACACGGGTTGCAGACCTATTTGTCTTTCCATGGCCTTTACCGGATGTGCCTACCTCCACCCTGCCCTACTCTAAAGAATGATGCTTTGCTGTTTAGCAGATCATTCGAGTTGTTTTCTTTAGCACTATATACTTCATGCTGGTGGGTTCAAGGAACATGAGCAAACACAGAGGTGAAACTAAGGGCCTCATTTCGAGTCTGGAAGAGCAGGAGCACCACCATAACTCTGTTATCTTCTTATTTTGTTACACATATGATTACAATACCTTCATTGCATCCCAATTAATTTAAGGAAGACAACAGGAAGTACTCCCGAGGTCAGGCTTTCATCCCCCGCACCCGCCTCCGGTAAAAAAATGGTGGGGAGCCACGGCCAACTGCCAATTAGGTCAAGGGAGCCACAGGGCAAAAAAGTTTGGGAACCACTGGTTTAGTCGATAGACTGATATCTGAACATGGGCAGGCCTTGACATGGATCCGATTCTGCACAAGCCCTTTCGTCCTCTCAAAGGTACTGACGTATTAGAAACTCGATTTTGTTAAAGGACAATTTACATCTTGTCCACAAATTCGTGCTATAAGCCGACTGCACATAAAGCAGCCCAAAATATAGGATTAGGGCTCAAGCGCTTATAAAATACCACGCAGGGCTTCGCAGCACAAATGGCAGCCCCAATCAACTTTACCACCCCAAAGGATTTTTTGGTGCCGAATATCCTGGTAATCTATGCAAGAGGGGTGTAATGCGACAAGAATAGGGCAAAGTAGGGTTCCAAACAGAAGCAGATCAAACCATGAGCGAACTTGCTTTCGGGTACTTCCTAGGGCCAAATGAACCCAGGCGCAAACCACTGGCATGCGGAATAATGCATGATATTTCCATTCCTAATGTTTCTGCAAAGTGGCACATTTTGCACGGTGTACGCCTGAACGCTTTTCTGTCTGAAGTGTGTTCTGGATGGTTTACAAGTTTCACGCAAAACCGCTTGCTCGCATTTGCCCCATACCTACGGCTCGTTTAGCAGGAAGTACGTTGATGACATCATCAGCACGTCACTTTTTATGCACATAATACTACACTTTTTTTTGTTTCGGGAAACACAGGGCGGTAGAATTTCACTGCCCTACTGTTTTTTTTTTAGGAAAGTTGGACCTGTTTTTCTCCGGGTTTTATTTACGAGGTTGAGGCGCACCAGGCCCTGTGAATGTCAGCTGCTGCCTCTCGTGTCCCCCCTCCCGTCTTGAATGATGCACTAGCTGGCCACAAGCGTTTGCTGTGAGTTGGGGCCTCTATTGCCTGTGGGGCACCCTGTGGCTCCCGTCTTTTTATGCTGTGTGAGGTATCCGCTGGGGCCTCGTCCTTCTGAATTACAGGCTCTTTACTATCTTTGGCATCATCTAGCATCAAATGTGGGTCACTCTCTTTCTCTGGTTTGAGCTTCTGTTCGGGTGGTGGCTTGTTTTCTTAAAGATTGAATATACATTGCACTCTTCCGCCGATTTCTGTTCTTATTTCTCATCTTTCAGCTGTTTTTCCATCAGAGTTTTTTGTTTTTTTGCAAGGCATCAGGTGTAATGTTTTTTTTTCCGAGCCTCGCCTTCATACCTCCCTATGGCCGCTGTGTGTGTGTGGGGGGGAAGTGAGGGGGAGTTGTGGGTGGTTCCGAGTGAGGCTGGTTACAAAACCGTTAGCTTGGTGCGCTCGGGGAGATGCTTCGGCTCATGGTAATCTGTGGTGTAGAGATTACAATGCTCTGCCCTTCGGAGACCAATTTATCAACTTTCCTAAATGTAATTCCCTGGTCTTTTTGGGGTTTCCATACTGAGTATCCAGCGTGTTCCTATTGGTTGACTTTTCCAATTTTAATGTGGTCTTGAGATCCTCCAGAAAATGCAGGTGCAAGTAGGGCACAGTGTTTCTGCTGCTAGCAGAGCTCGCGTTATGAGACTATTTAAATGCGCTCTTTTCTTGTTTATGCCGGATATGAAAACTGCCATTGTGTTTAGCTAAGTTATTTGAACATTCATGTTTTTTGGACTGGTAGTTAAGGGCTTCGACGGAAGATTGGAATGTTCTTAGTAGAGAGGACAAAATATCATTCATCTTGTTTGCTTTTCTGTAGCCTGGAAAAAACGTTCCAGCTTTTCCCCCCCCAAACGGCATTTCAGAAAAGCGTCATTTTGTCCAGCGGTGCACAGGAGTCTCGGGTGGCATGGGTCCCCTTATAGAGCTTAGTAAACAACAAGGGGGACAATGAGGGCTTGATAAAGGTCCACTGCACTTGCCCTGGGTAGAACTAGAAGACAAAAGAGGTACGGTGTTCCTGGGTGGCAAGTTGGCCACCTGATTAGTCCTCAGAGTGGTGGGGAGGTGGGAAATACCTCCTTTCGGAACTAGGACCCTCACACACCCAGCAAGCTAGGTGTCATGCTTCATCATATGGGTCTGCTCCTCGTCGAGCCGGCGCTGCAATGCTCGACGGGCACCCATAAAGGGGCTCTTTATCGGAGATCTTTTGTTCCTTGCCGTATAGGTGCCGTGGGTGTGAGGGGCCTGGTAAGATGTAGATGTGGTGTGTGGGTTAAAACAGGTAAGGGAATCCTCTATAATTATTTTTATTCTGGAGAGGTCACAACCTGATTAAAAAGTAAAAAGAAGAAGGAGGGCGGCTATTTTGTTTTAATCTGACAAAAATCACGCTCTACCCCTTAGTGGTCAACATGTTTCTCGCCTATAAAATGTCTCTAATAGATCAGTTGGCGATTCCTCAGGACCTAGTGACTAAATGAAAACTATCTACAGTGTGTGGTGTGGTTCTACATACCACTTCTTCTCTCGGTAGGACGTTGCCCCGGAGAAAAGCAGCCAACCTAGAGTACAAACAAAAAGGATCAAAAAACCAAATGGAAATATTGGTACATGGTCCTATTGATTCAAGTGGGTGTGTTTCACCGTACATAACCTCTTTGAATCTATACAAGTGATAAAAACAACGTGATTTCATGCATATCACATTCTACGTGTGCCTTCATTTGTAGTTAGAATATAAAACCTCTGTGTAACCAGTTAGAGAAATTGGACAACATGGTGAGTGAGTATCAGCTCACCTCTTAAGGATTCAAGTGCTGCTTCATCAGACCGCAGCGGAGTATGTGGACACTCAACGTAGTGTCGCTGTTTATTAAAAGGAAAAAAAAAAAAACAACAAAATATGTTGGGTGTGGGCTTGTAGGCACAACGTTTAGTTGCTAAGGCCATGACTCTAGAGCATTAAAAGTGAAAGTGGGCATGGTTCAGGTTAAAGTAAGCCCAAAGTCGTGAAATTGGTATCATTGACAAGGTTATTCAACAGACTCAAAAGTGCCCCAGACCTGCCTGCGTAGCTGCTGGCGCCTTCACCCTTATAGAGCTAGCTCTGCTCTGCAGAGATTCTTGCCCTGATGACATTGAATAATTCTTAAACAAACTGTTTTAAATACGATTTTCCTTTAATTTATTTTGCATGTAGGTGGTGTGAGAGGCTATTATAGACATTTTTCAGAGAAATGCGGTTTGTTTCATGCAACATCCATATAAAAAGCTTATTTTACATCAAAACAGGACCTCATGTGAGAAATGTGAGGTCGTCACAGAGATTATTTGCAGTGCTATTAGTGAGCCTTATTGATGTTAAAACTAGAATTTAACAATTGCTTTATTAACCTTCTTGCTTTCTCAAATATGCTTGAAAATGCACCATTTGCCCGCTCTTTTTTTCAAAATTTTCTCGGGGAGAACTCCCCCGGGACCCCCTTGTGGCTGTCGGGCTCGGTCGCTGCGCTCGCTCGCCACAAGCCACTCATCACAAACTTTTACGCCTCACCACTTTCAAGACTCACCAGCCGCCACTGCAAATGCATTACATTGAGAAGCTAAAAAATATCTCTTTGTCTTACTAGATGTTTTCAAGTTTTTATGTCAATCGTGGGTAGCTTATTCTGTGATGTCTTATTCTTTGCCACTGGTAGGAAAGCATTTATAATTGGTTGCGCTATTATAATGGGCACTGCTGCTCCGCTTATCTGCTGGCATCTAACGTGGGACATATTGTGCATACCTCTGGGTCTCCTGTAGCACCTCGCCTTGCTTGTGTTCGCTGCTGAACAATGCCATGTGCCCCCTAGTGCCCACAGCCCTGAACTCAACATCAGCCAGTTTTGCCGAGTACACAGTATCCATTGTTCCCTTAATGCACATCACCCAGTCCTCGCCAGCGACACATCACCCAGTGATCCAGAGAGCCACACCAAGAAATGATCCCCGAGCCAGTTCGCCCTGGAAGCGGATCACCCTCTGCTTCTTGCTAAAGATCGAGCTATACTCTCCTGCTGAGCAGAACCCTATGGTGCCAAAACGGCTGATCACCCCTTGCTCTCCTGGTGCAGATCACCCTATACTTGTATTTCATAGGACTTTGGATATCTACTAGTTTACTAAGCATATCAATAAAGAATACTTCCCAGGAGTGGCAAATGAGCGCCACTGTAGATGAATGATCCAATTAGGCGCTACAAAGTGAGTAGGTTTTCCGATATCAGTGATCCTGTTCCAAGACAAAAGGAGGCGTCCGCAAGCCTTCCTGTGAGACTAAGGTTTGTCAATAAAATACAAAGCCTTCCGCGAAGAAGCAGCATTACAGTTTGGCAAAGCAGTAAAATCAAGGATTAAACGCAGTACATAAACAAATCGAATTCTAAAACTAAAAAGTAACAAGCATTGGCACGGCCAATAGGTTTCGCCTCTGCAAAATCAGCTCGTTTTGTTAATGTAAGTAACACAGTTTATTCATGCATAGTCATTTATAACCATAGCATTTGCATGACATTTAATCAAAAACATTCTTATCATACAATAATTCCAAAGATTGACTTTAAAACAAACAAAAAAAGTCTATATTACCGTCTATGTAATTCTTCCTGTCTTGCAATGAACAGTGTTAAAATGACATTATATAATAACAAAATAAAAAATATAATATCTATAAAATATGAGTTACTGTTATGTGTATAAGAGACAAGACCATTGCAGCAATTTCAAAACCTTAGAGCCTTGAATGTTAACCTAAAGTACAGATGTGCCGTGCTATGTTTATAAAGTGCAATACATTTAGCCATAGTATGTGCAAAAAAGCAGAGGGTTATATTAAACACGTTATATGCAAATGCCACTTTTTAGATCTTTTAAAGTGTCTCATTTGACAAGTAGGGCTCGGGAGTAGTTAACAGTTTTTTCCCTGCACTTTAAAAAAATGTCGTGAATCAACAGTTCATCATAGGCTCAAAGTTTGTCAATGTTTTTAGACAGTTCCACAACTGCACGAGCTGCTATACAGCATTGCTTAAGTTTTTAAAAAAAAGCATTATGACGGGGCCAACCTTGACCGCGTCATAGCACTTCAAAAAACAACAACTTTAAGCCATGTTGTACAGCAGCTAGCGCCGCTATGCAACATGTCTTATAAAAACACTGACAAAACCATGTATACTCCAAGCAAAAAGAAAACATACCCATCTTATTTATCTTTTTAATCGTATGGAAAATAAAATGGCATATTGTAATCTCTGGAAATACAATTTCACGAGTTTTCAATTTCCCAATGTATTGCTCATCTGACACACATTGCAAACGCATACATTTAAACCCAGTTTATGTAAATACAACTGCATGCTTTTATATACGAAACGCGAAAGGCACACGCTCTCCCTGTAAACAAAAGCAAAGACATGCACACAAGCAAATACAATGCCTCACACTCAAGAAAAACTGCATAGAAAGCACACGCTATGCATACACGTCATACGCCAAACAAAGACACACCCACATTACACAAACGCACACAGGCATGCACATGCACTTGCAAATTGACAAACACCAAAAAGACACACGCAAGAGCTGGTATACGAGTACACATACACTATGCAACTTCAGTGCTTAATTTGAGCCCTTGGTTTCCGGTGCTCAGCAAGGCACTTAATTGTCAACACCTGCGCTTGTGACAGTCTGCCACAAGGTGGCGCTGTCTTGCTAATTTAGAGGTGACCACAACAACAGTTAATTATTAATTCAATATACTTTAAAACTGACTATTACCTGCCGCCCAAGCCATTATTATAGCTTAGGGGGCCTGAAATAGCCGAATTGTCACACTTGTAGAAGTGTGATGGTTAGTAGTTGTGTTTTTACTATCATTGGTAGCATAGCAGGGGCAATGTGTGGTGCAAGCTGTAGTGGCCTCCGGAGTAGAGCCCTGGCACTTATTTATTCTTTTTACTAATTGTAGGAAAGTAGGATCTGCTTTCATTGTCACCCCCACTTTTTGCTGGTGTCATTATGTTTTCCTGACTAGTCTGACTGGGATCCTGCTAATCAGGACCTCATTCTCTGTGCTTCTTCCCTAAATTGGACCTGGTGAGTACTTAGGTACCCTCCAGATCGGCTACTGGTGTGCCCTTGCAAGTCCATAGTATATGGTACTAAGGTACCCAGGGCATAGGTACACCAGGGGTCTCCCATGGGCTGCAGCAGGTATTATGCCACCCATGAGAGACCCCACAAATTGTGACTACAGGCCTGCCATTGCAGCCTGTGTAAGCTGGTGCTAGCACTACTTACGACAGATATAGGTTTCCCATATCTGAGGTCACTACACTTAAAACCTATAACTCACCCCTAAGGCAGGCCTTTCAATCCTGAAGGCAGGGTGCTGGGTCCTAAGTGTGAGGGTGCCCCTGCATGAGCCGGGCACTCCTACAACCTTCGGAGTCTATTCTACCGGGTTGTAAGTGCAACAGCCATTACGACATATAGAGTGGCCATGCGTCATTACGCGATGACCATCTCTAAACTGGCTGTAACGAACCCTGTCATGTTTGGTATCAAACATGTTGGAATCATACCCTCACACTGTAAACGGTGTAGGAGGTATGATTCCATGCATTGTAAAGCTCCTCCGGGAGGCCCTCAGTGCTCCCGGTACCAGTCTTCCAGAACCGGACAGCAAGCTAGGGCTGCTGCCGACCAGAGACACGTTTCTGCCCTCCTGCTGCTGAGCCAAGCTCGAGCAGGGGAAGGCAGAACAATAGGTATCCTGTCACAGGGAGGTGTGACCACCTCTCAGACAGGATTTAGTGTATTGTGACAGGGTGGGGGCGCTTGCCGGCGCCACTGAGACTGCTTGAAGGGCACATTTGGTGCCCTCCTTACATACTCCAGTTCAAACCAGTTCAGGGAGCCGTTGGATCCCGCTCTGGTGCGAAACTGGACAAAGGACATGGGAGTATCCTCCCCACTGTCCAGCCCCTCCTCTGGGAGGGATCCCTGAATCGCCCCAACCCTTTCCTAAGGGTATTTAAGGGCTTACCTGTGGGTGGGTCCCCAGATTCGTCGTGGGACAAGATTCAGATCACATACCACTTCAACTTTGACCGTCTGGACAGTCTGAACTTCGCCGGACTTCACTTTGGGAACCTAGACTGCACCAGGGAAGATTCCTGCTGCTCCTGGTCTCGTCGTCCTGCTGGTCTTCTACAACGTCTGTGCCCGTGCTCCATACCATACATGTTTTTCATCAGGCCTGTGGACATCCAAGACACCCGAAGGAATCTCCCTTGGAGTGAAGGAGTCACTCCCCTGTATCTGCAGGCACCGCAACGCAGCTGACCGGTCTGCTGATCCTGGGCTCCCACGGACTTCGAAAGGCTCAGCAACACAGGTGGTGGTTCTACAACTCCCTCGAGGCCTGCACTGCCTTCATACTGAGTTTGAGGCCAGTACCCTTATTGGAACTGCCGGAACCGAACCCCTGTGCACTGCGTCGACTTGCCGTTGCCATGGCTTGTTGACTCTCTCCTCCAGAGACCTTCAGGCTCCAAGAAGCTCCACCCTCAAGCTACTCCTGCAGCCAAGATCTTCGCCCTCACCACTTCCTCTGCACCGTGGGCCTTCTTCATTGGTGAGCTGCTCAAGGTCCTCTTGCGACTGCTGTGCCTTCGGCCCGTGGGTCCTCTTGAGGGTCTTCTTTGGCTTCAGTGGGCTCCCCTGCTTGCTCGGGCCTGCTCTGACTTACCTGGTTGTGGTGAGTCACTTGGACCTTGCTGGTCCTGACACTGCACCTTTTTCATCGACTACGCTGTTTGCCGCTGCCAACGGTTGGTGGTGCCCCTGCCTGACACTGACCCTTTGGCGCTCGACATCCGACGTGGGACAGCTCGTGAACGGCTCCTGGTCTTCTACAACGTCGCTTGGTCCGCACAGCCGCAACTTCAAGGGCACCGTCAACCTCAGCTGAATCTCTGACGTCGGTGGGCATTTGTCTTCTGTGCCTCCTGGTCACTTCTGAGTGGCATAGACTCTGTCCCCTCTGCTTGCAGGAAGCGCTCATCTTGAATCCAACTTTGGGTTCTACCGGACTCCTTCGTCTTCTTCTCCAGCGGCATCTTACCTGAAGTCCTCCATCGTGGTCTACAGCGGTTTCCGACGTCACTTGACACCTATGCACCCGGCTTCCCTGGTGTAGGTATCCTGGTTCCTGGTGTATCCACGGGTGGGGTGACTCTCCAACCTTCCATCTTCCACGGGGTTTCTTCAGGGTCCGCCGGGAAAGGTCCTTCTTCTTTAAAATTGCAACCGTGACTTACCTATTGACTAACATTGAGCACACAGTCGTGTTCCCTCTCTGCACACGACTTCCGTGGGGTTCCTACATACTCACCTTGGGTGGTTCCTTGGGTCCCCGGCTCTTCTACGTCTTCTGGGTCCATTCTTGACTTGAGTCGTGGTTCGCATTTCACTATTTAAGTATATGGTTTGGTCTCCCCCTGGAGACCACTGTGTATTTGTGCTACTTACGTGCTCTATTTCCTAAGTATTGTGTGTACTGTGTTTCTATCTCCGGGTAGGAGATAGTACAAATGTAATAGTGAGTGTTTGTAATAAAATACATATTTTTATAACTACACTGTGTGATTCATTTTCACTTAACCTATACCATGAGATTAAGTACTGGTAAAACAAGCTGCTTTACACTCCTTTTGGACTAAGCCTGAAGGCTGCTCTCCACAGCTGCCACTTAGAGAGCTTTCTAAGGTTGTCTAAGACCACTAAAATCACCATAAGGGTTGTCTGGATTAGTGCAGGGTGCTACACTTACGTAAGTGAGCACCATATATTAAGCCAGCCTTTCACACTAATTAAGCACTGGAAAGGATTTACAAACATGCATTTACATACACAGTGAATCATGCACACATCACACTTAACCCTTTCTGTGCCAAGGACGTAACGATCACGTCCTCCACCGCGGTGGCCGTGTGCCAAAGATTTAACCGTTACGTCCTCTGCACACGTCCAAAAAAACCCTCCGCTGTTTACAGCAGTGGGATTTCATTTTTTGGGGTTTTTATTTTGTTTTGTTTTTCAAGCCTTGGGAGCAGGAGAAGAGCTTCCCCTGCCATTTGTATTGGGAGACCTGGGGGGATACTGGGTGGAAGTAAGTTTGTGACTCCCTGCAGATTCCAGAACTGGGAGGAAAATGTGGTTTTTATGGTCAATGTTTGAGTTTTGCAAGGGATTCTGGGTAATATCACGTGGTGATAGCCACGTAAGTCAGCCAACCCTGGATAGCCCTTGGTTGGCTAGGTTTCCCTGGGTGCTGGCTGCGCTAGGGTCCAAAATCTAAGGGAACAAAAATGGTAGAACAAATGTCATGACCATCTTTTCCGGGCCCAGAGAGACTTCACCTGTGTGGCAGGGTCCACAAAGCAATGACCTGGCCCAAGGGCCCAGCCAGGCCCTGGGGCGGGCCATCCCACCCTGGGCTCCATCCTCCTGCCTGCCACACTGCCAAGCGCTCGGGAAGCGGTTCCATCCGGCCCGGAGATGCTTCCCCTGCTTGGCTGGGTTCAGAAGCTCTGACCGGGTGAGGGCCCCCCATCCTGGGCACTGTCTTCCGGCCAACCGTGTGGCAAAGCGCCCAATACGGGGTCCCGCAAGCCCGGGGAGGTCTTCCTTTCACGTCTGGCCCAGGAGTTCCGACCAGCGGCGTGGCTGAGGCCCAGGTGGGGCTTCGAGGCCCTGGGCCGCAGGGCCCCGGTCCCCTCCAAGGGCAAGAGGCAGCCCTGTTCATTAAGGCACAGCGCAAACAGATGGCAATCCTTCGTGCCCGGCCATCTGGTCGTGTGCAATGACCGGGCCGCCCTGGAAGTCCCGATGGGGGCTCCTTTGCTCCCCCAATCCCAGCCAGGGCTCCAGGAGGCAGGGTGCTTTTGCAGCTTCGGTCCCCTCTTTCACTCGGTGTGCACCGATTACAAGAAAGGGGAGTAGCCTTCCTCCGGATTACTAGGGACAGGGTACTCCAGACCCTTTTGGGGTGTGGCAGTTCTCAGCCAGTGACCAGATGGGTTTGGACCGGCCTACCTCCTTCTTGGTCTCTATCCTCGGGCCTCCTGCCTGCCAGAGCGGGATTCCGCCATCCCGGGGAGGCCTCCCCTGCGTGCCTGGGTCCGAGGCCCCGCCGGACCCAGTGGGGGGGGGGAGTGGGAGCTCCCGCCCTGGGCTCCATCCTCCGGCCTGCTCCAAGACCAAGGTCGGGGGTCCGTTGCAGGGGCAGGGCCTCCCCTGCTTTGCCTGCGTGGCAAGGTGCCTGGCGGGTCCGCCGGGGACCCCCCTCTCAGCCCTGTGTCTGAGGCCTAGCTGGGGTTCTGAGCACCCAGGACACAGATCCCCCTGAGCCCGCAAAGGACAGGCAGTAGCCCTTTCGTTAAGGCGCAGGGCGGGCAGATTGTCGTCCTTCGGGCCCGGCTAGCTGGTTGCGTCCAACCCCTCGGCACTCTGGTTGTGCGCAATGCTTTCTAATGGCGCTACCAGATGGCCGGGCTGCCCTAAAAGTCCTGATGAGGGCTTGTTCGGTTCCGCGAGCCCAGCCACACAGCTCCAGGGAGGCTGGGCGCATGGGCGCCTTGGGTCCCCTCCGTCACTCGGAGCACACAGATTACCGGACAGTGGGGTAGCCTTCCTCTGCATTACTAGGGACAGGGTACACCGGACCCCCTTGTGGCCTGGCGGTTCTCAGCCGGCGACCAGATGGGCTAGGACTGGGCAACCCCCACCAGTCCGGGGCTCTGTCCTCCGGCCCGCCGCATGGCAAAGTGCCCGAAACGGAGTCCATTGGACCCAGGCCGGCCTCCGTTGTGTATCTGGGCCCGGGATCCCCGGCCGGGCCCAGGGGCCCCAGCGGGCCCCGGGGTGGGTGCTCCCTCCCTGGGCTCAGCCCCTGGCCTGCCACTCCCCCAAGGGCCCGAGACGGGGATCCTTCGGGACCGGCGAGTCTTCCACTGCTCGGCAGGTTCAGGAGCTCTGAACATGGCCCCTGAGGGCCCCCTCCCCATTCTGGGCTCCGTCCTTGGGCCTGCCATATGGCAAAGTGCCCGGGACGGGGTCCCGCAGGCCTGGGGAGGCCTCCCCTGCATAAGGGCTCATTTGCCTCTCCGATCCCAGCCAGGGCTCCAGGAGGCTCGGTGCTTTTGCGGCTTCGGTCCCCTCTCTCACTCGGTGTGCACGGATTACAAGAAAGGGGGTAGCCTTCCTCCGGATTAATAGGGACAGGGTACTCCGGACCCTTTTGGGGTGTGGCGGTTCTCAGCCAGTGACCAGATGGGTTTGGACCGGCCTACCTCCTTCTTGGTCTCTGTCCTCGGGCCTCCTGCCTGCCAGAGCATGGTTCCGCCATCCCGGGGAGGCCTCCCCTGCGCGTCTGGGTCCCGAGGCCCCACCGGA